>JAPUBQ010000009.1:12328855-13801355 GCA_035578125.1 Mellilla xanthometata | reverse complement strand
AATTTCATCCTGATAACAGATAAAAAATCCGTAGCAAAGAATGGTTTACCAATAATACAAAAATATCACTACTGGTGTCGCCACCTTTCAATAATATTTGACATGTCAACGTTTCGTTTGACGCATTCAATATTTTTGTCTGTCCACCCTCTCTTTCCCATCCTGTAAAAAGATACAGGCAGTCATCCGCATTACGTCGGCGATACTAGACATCACCAAAACCGCACGCGCGCGCGCTAATTTACTGTACCTGGACTTGTCGGGTATCAAGGACTTCGGAGTTATCGATCAACCCTTGAACAGTGAACCAGTGCATGGTATTTCTGGAGCTATCAGAAGCCAGTGTCGTGTGAAAGGTGTATACTAGTGAATAGTGACTCAAGAATACTTCAGTCCCCAAAGTGCTTGGGGCTGATAAGCCCATAAATTCTCATATGGTGCCGTCGTCGAAGGAGAGGAGCCTACGTCTGTGTCTGGATCTGAACCCCCTTCCTACGTAAGTTCCTCATATTCCACCCCTTTTCTTTTACCTATACAGTCCACTCAATCAAACTGGGCCTACGTTGCCCATCGTTATATTTTTGGCGGCACCATAAGTGGTTCTTCGAACCGGATAATTGTTCCTTATTTTACCATAATTGGTTCTTAAAAACATATAAACTGGCCTTTGTGCCACTCAGTGGGTCTTTCAAACCATATTTCGTGGTCTCATAATCATTTCATAATCATAATTTGAAATAACTACCTTCGAATATCAATACGTCAAAAAGATAGTGCAAGTAATGCTCGAAGTATAACCCGGCCAAGTTACGTGCCTACTCGTGTGAGTGTTACGCATTGCGCGTGCTCACCATCTTAATTTGTTCGTGTAATAATGACAAATATATTTTAACGACCTACTTGCATTTTTCTAATACGTATTTATAAATTATTAACAGATATATATATATTTATATTATAATTTAATTAATATATATTTGAGCATAAGTTACATGCATTTTATAACTAATTTGATGTACACAAGTTGAAGATAACGAATCTTTTTTTTGCGTAATTTACTGCGGTTGATTGGCATTGCTTTGTTGTTTACTGATAAGTTATCACAATGCCTCCGAAACCTGTACGTAAATCGAGTAACGATTCGTTAGCTTCCGCTTGTGGTGATGAGATTCGCGATCCTAGGTTATGTATATTGCTATCGAAACGCGAAGCTATATTCGAGATTGTTCAGAAAATATTTGATTTATCTACGCAATCCGATACACTAGTAGGTGACGGGAAGGAACGTTTTCTCGACGAATCCTCGCAAGTTGACTCGTTGCGGGATAAGTACGAATCGATTGTTGACGATTATAATGTTCGATTATTGGAATTAGATCCTTCCGCGAAACCGAACTACAGCTGTCTGTACGCCTTTGAGACGCTGTACAGTGCAATTAAAAGAACTCAGTCTAAATTAACAAGTGCGTGCGCGCCTCACAAGTCGAGCGCTGACCTACTTAAAGCGAAACCTAAACTAGCACCGATTCAGATTCTAGATTTTGATGGTGATATAAAATCATGGCAAATGTTTTATACGACGTTTTTAAGTGTAGTGCATGATAATCCGTCGCTCACAAATGCCGAGAGATTGTACTATTTATTACCGAAATTAACGGGAAAGGCTAGGTCGGCGATCGCAGGCATATCTCCGTGCGCAGATAATTACGAGTTAATTTTACGCACGCTAGTAAACAAGTTCGAAGATAAGCGCATGCTGATTTCGGCTTATTTAAACCAAATATTCGATTTCAAGCCTTTTCAAATAGCTTCCGCGGGAAACTTTGAAATGTTTAATGATAAATTCGCAAGCGCTGTAAGCGCTTTAAAAGGCTTGAAGTTGGATGATGGTCAGCTGAGTGATTTAATTTTATTGCATATAGCTATGACAAAGATAGATTCGGAGTCCGTTAGAGCGTTCGAAACTAAATTAGTGAATACATTACCTACCTTTGATCGATTCATAGATTTTATGGCGAATCGCGCTAAAGTGTTTGAGCGCACTTATTCAAACGCGCTTTCGGCTAATCGGCCTAAAAATAACAAAAATAGCAGCATTAAGCCTGCCCCGAAATTACTAACTTATGTAAGTACAATTGATAAGTCAGTACGTAAGAAATGCTTATGTGAAGGTTCATCGCATACGCATCTTTATAAGTGTGACACTTTCAACAGAATGAATCCTCACGATCGTTATAAATGCGTAAAAGATAACGACGCTTGTATTCGTTGTCTTTCTCTTTCTCATAAAATATCGGCTTGTTCATCGAAAAACAACTGTAGTATTTGTTCGAAAGCGCATAACAGGAGTTTGCATTTTGAAAATTCCCGCGTAGTTAAGCCAGATAACTCGGTAATCGCCAAGCCGAGCGTCTCGCACGCCGCGCCCGCGCATACCGCTCGTCTTGCATTATTACAAGCGGCGGCGGGTGCTAGCGGTGCGACTGCTACGGATACTGTGCCATCGGGCTTATCTGTGTTTGTTAATAATACGGTTGACATGAATGAACAGTTTACGACAGAGTTACTACCGACGGCTCAGGTAATTATGTACGACGCTTCTGGAGATAGACAAATGGTTCGGGCGTTAATCGATCCAGCTTCCCAAAGTAATTTTATTACCAAAAATTGCTGTAATAAATTAGGTTTAAAATTAACTGAGTCGGGTCGTACCTATGTGAATGGATTCGGAGTGTAAGGTTTCGCTTTTTATTATTCGATTTAACTTATTCGATTATTATTTTTGAGCGCGGCAATACTGTTTTTATTTTAATGGCAAACCCTTTTCTCCGATTGGTGGATTTCTGACGAATCGGGGAAAATGGTTGAGTGACGCGTTGTGCGAGGCGACGTTAAGAGAAAGGCTGGTGTGAAACGGCAGTCTGGCTCGAACGCTTGTACTGTAAAGACAGGAAGTGAAAATAAAAGAAGTACTGACTCAAATTCAAGGGTTTTTGTTGAAGTTCCCAGTAAATAGGCACCTACCCGTTAGGCAGTCTACATTTCAGAAGAGGGAACGACGAACGAAAAAAAAATAAAAATAACGTTCGTACACGCTCACCCCTTTTTTTTTTATTATTCTCTTTTCAATAGGTGTCTATACATACGGACTGGCAAATTAATTTTCGGAGTGCTTTCCTAGGGCTGAAAAGGCCGACTATCTAGAGGCACTCCGGGGTTGGTAAGCCAGACTGGTCGTGACACGTAGTAAGTTTAAACCTCATATTAACATTCCGGTATCTATACATACTTGGGTGAAGTAGTATTCAAAATCTCTTTCATAAAAAAAAAGCCACGATCGTCAATAGTTATGAGACACATGAAGATTAGTAAACTAGATTGTCGTGTCATGAGTGTAATCCGATAAATTTAAAATATCATATTTTATAAATATCAGGGTTCACTGAATTTTATTTTTCTTTATTTTGATAAACAGATAAACGATTTTATAGGTAACATATTTCATTTACAAGTCAAAAATACCTATACATTAAATTTCATAATTAAATATAATGTACACAGTGCAATTAAAAAATAATAAATAATGGCAATATAATTACATACCTATTTAATGCATCTATTTTTCTGGTACAGTATAGCGAAAGCTTTTTATTTGGCTACAAAAATATTCGTCAATTAATTAAAAAGTACCCTGAACGAGCCAGCTTTTTTAACTTACTTTTAAACATATTATCGCTAGAGACATTCGTTATTTCTTCCGGGAGACTGTTACACCGGGAGGATGTTATATACCTTCGGCCCTATCACGTGAGTAAGGTTCTCGGCGCGAGTGAGGCGCACGCGCGGCGGCACCAGCACATCCGCGCGCCGGCGGCACAGCGCTCCCGAGTACTTGTCGCCACTCTTCTCATACATCGTAAGTGCACCCAGACACGGGAGCACTCTACAAATGGGGCAGTCGATCTAAAGAACTGTGAGTACGTTCCAATTTACAAAAAAAAAAAAAAAAGATAAAGGAGTAACGGGATATATAAGTGTGGTATTAATTATCATACCAGTATAGCGCCGTTGACTACATTTAAAAACACCACATGTCTTATTTACAAAAATAAATATTAGTTGAAGATAGATTCGCATAACTTGCGAAAATAATCGTGGTGAATATAGTTTAATCTCGTGATACTCCCGATAATGATAAGTTATGAAAGTGCAATATTGAATCTCATAGCAGTATAGTATAACTTCAGCGTTAGCTAAAATCAAAATCATCACGCGGTATTTTACAAGTATAAAAAATAAGTGGTTATACATAAACTGCGAAAATAGCTGTAGTGTATGTAGTGTCATGTCGTTATACGAATATAGGATTTAGTATATAGGAATTTTCATTTTAGCACATTACTTTTGTATCTACTGTGCTGAAATATTCAGTTCAATAATTTAGTGGCCGAATTCAGTGTCACATTCGTAATCGCTTTATAATTTATAATGAAACAATTATTATAAATTGTAGTCCTACTTTACCTACAATAGTGGAGTGCCCGAATACTATTCGGTGCGGAGTTGTCCAGAATAGTAAGTCATCAAAGACAATTATAAATGAGAACACATTTTCATAACGTATAACCTAATTATTCGTATGAAAACGAAATAGTCTGTATTTATAATAATAATAGTAATAATAATAAATAATTTATTTGCACAGAGACTTAAGGATAAGTAACATCGAGTTACATAAAAAAAATAAAATAAAATAATAATAATACAATCACTTATTAAAAAAATTAATCGCAGCTTATTTTTGTTAAAAGATGCAAATAGTGGTGTTAAGATGCAATTAATGTTCTATCTATCTTCACTTATTAATCTATTTGTATCTTATAAAACTAAGAATCTACTTTAAAGTACTTAAAAGTATATATTTAAATTACATACGAGCGATAAAATAAATATATATATATATACATACTATCTTAATATATATAAATCTCGTGTCACAATGCTTGTCCTCAATGGACTCCTAAACCACTTAACTGATTATAATAAAATTCGCACACCATGTGCATTTCGATCCAACTTGAGAGATAGGATAGTTTAAATCTCAAATTATTGTCGCAATTTTAATTTATTGCTAATTATTTTCTGTTATTATTTGACAGTCACAATTATCTGTTAACTCCAAATGATTCTAATAGATGTCGATACCTTTCGACTGGGTTGAGTAAGTAATCAATAGATGGCGCTGCTATGGTAAATCTACGAACGTGTCATATAAGCTACACTATCTATTTTTCATACGCCTAAGTGAGGCAAAACAACGTTTGCCGGGTCAGCTAGTATTATTAAAAAAGCTTAATAAACACAAACATATATTTGTCAAAATATACCTGCAGCTTCACAAACAATTAAACGTTAGTTTGAAGAAAGACAGTATACCTAGTACAAAAAAAAAAAACAGTGTAAGTAGAGGTTCTAAAACCGAATGTGTTGCATGCACCATTCAGGTGTTTCAGGAAGTTTTCATAGAGTAGCTAGCACAGCCTGGTATTCAAAGTCACACCAAGAAACTAAATTAAGCAAGCTAAATTTAGATGGATTTTAATGAGTTGCACTAAGTTTTTAGACAACAAAAGCTACGGCTTGACATTTGTGACCTTTTATCCATGCTGAGTTCGTTCTTAAAAAGTATAATATAAAGTGAATCATTTGATCGTTATTAGTTTGGTATTGATAATGAAGCTTATAATACAGCAGTGCCTACGTACCATTCAAATTCAAATCATTTATTGCAGAATGGGTAAGGTTAGGTTATTACATGTTAACATTTTATGTCCCTCACACTCTTCGCCCTTAGGCATGCAATATTATCAAAATATATATATACCTACAAAAATGTCATCTAAAATTAATGAATACTAACCTTCATTAAAACCGACATTATAAATACGTCTTTGTCTTACATAATGACTTATAAAATTAAAATAAAAAGACTAAAGAGCTTGACTTTACCTACCTACGTACGTGTAGCCTGAAACCTCACGATGGTGGAATTTATAAATAACTAGTTATAATAGGTACCCTTATGTACAAATCTGCATAAATACAGTGTTGGTACACGAAAGAAAACTGCTGATTTAGCTAATTATAATGCTAAGGCAAACATAATTTACACTGATATAAGTTATTGTTTCAGTCTTGCCAGTAATCGGATTTGTTTAATGAATCTGAGATATACGCCACTAGATGAAGAGATGGTCGCTATCGGGATGGCGCGAGCGGACCGTTCTTGGATGAACGTGCTGCAATGCCATCTGATGAGGCAACCCTAACTTTCGAGGAAGCCAAGGGGCTGAAGGCGTGATGGTCATCATCACAATGAAGGAAGCACAAGCACGAACTGTCGTTCGACGTGACCCAAAGGGGTGAAGACATGAAGGATGTCTTAACGAGTATTGTTATTCATAAATAGCTAGCTACCCGCCCCGGCTTCACACGGGTGCAAAGCCGGTATCAAATACATTACAGAAAATCCGTGAACGTAGTTTATGAAAATATGGCGGCCCGGGTACGGGTATAACATATATCGATCCAGTAGTTTTGATTTATTAATTACTGCCCGTGGCTCGCACGCGATAAATTTGGTGTAAAGCAATTCCCTTTTCCCTATACCACGAAGATATCCTGCTGTCTTTGGATTATCTAAATTATAATTACTGATACATTGTCGCGCTGAAAAGCACGTTTTACTCTAGCTCCGATAATAAACACGTCCGATCACGTACCATAGGAAAAATCGCAGGCTCCGTCGAGCTATCTATAAGCACGCGGCCGCCGCCCCGGCCAGCCAGTACCGCCGCAAGCGCTACATCCGCACCCGCAATTTTATATCTGTGATATCTTCGAAAACATTCATTTTTAATCTTGTAATGTATGGAACTATATAGATTTATATCAAATCAAAAACGTATTTGGCTATTTTATTGGATAAGGATTAATGCAGTATTGTTTAAAATTGCTTCGAAAATTCGCCATTGTTTATCGTAAAAAGAAGAGACAAAAAAAAATGTTATTATGGGATATCCATAAGAGATAGATGTATACCATCCTGGAGTTTTATGCAGACCTTTTCAATGTGTATAAACAAACATTCAGCATTCAGCCTGCGTTTGCAAAATAGGCGTATAAAAGAATGATAACTAACGATATCCCATTAGAAACCTCGAAAGTAACACTGTTCCACCACTATTCAATGTATGTTATAATACATATAAATAAAAAAAAAAACACAACAAAGCAACGAAGTCGTAATCAAGACAGGGAAAGTTCTAGGGTCCTCTGCGACACGTGGGTTTCTACGTACGACACCGGCAGCCGCGTTTGGGCCAGCAGTTCCGGTCACCACGAGCGCAACCGAGAGGACACCGGCAGCCGCGCTCGGGCCAGCAGTTCCGGTCACCGCGAGCGCGACCGAGAGGACACCGGCAGCCGCGCTCGGGCCAGCAGTTCCGGTCACCGCGAGCGCGACCGAGAGGACACCGGCAGCCGCGCTCGGGCCAGCAGTTCCGGTCACCGCGAGCGCGACCGAGAGGACACCGGCAGCCGCGTTTGGGCCAGTAGTTCCGGTCACCACGAGCGCGACCGAGAGGACACCGGCAGCCGCGCTCGGGCCAGCAGTTCCAGCCACTGCGAGCGCGTCAGAGGGCATACCGGCAGCCGCGAGCGTTGGAGGGGAGCCAGGCGGAGACCGCCACGTCCCCTGCAGAGCCACGTATTGACGCCGGAATTTTAAAAAGGGTCAACCACGAGCATCGAGCGAGTGCGTTGATACATCCAGAGAGAGGCACGGTCACGAGTATTTGATCGGCTCGTGGTCCGTGTGAGGTTCCGCATAGAGCGGCAGTTGTTATATCTAAAGAGAGAGGTACGGTCACGAGAATTTGATTAGCTCGTGACCCGTATGAGGTTCCGCATAGAGCGGCAGTTGGTGCATTTAGATGATCACTGATCGTTTAGATGATTGATTGATTGATGATTGATGATGATTGATGATGATTGATGATGATTGATGATGAATGATCGGAGAGGGTACGAATCGGTTTGTTCGCCCCGGTGCAGAGACCGCTAACGCTGGTATACGTCCCTAGGTGTACGATCCTTGTGGACATGACCGGGTGCGGACCGGTTCGTGGCCCAGAATTGATTGATTGATGTCCAAAGGTGAAGGTGTCCAAGGGTGACCCACCTGCGGAATTTGATGCTATTATACGTCCCTAGGTGTACGATCCTTGTGGACATGACCGGGTGTGAGAATTGATTGATTGATTGATTGATGTCCAAAGGTGAAGGTGTCCAAGGGTGACCCACCTGCGGAATTTGATGCTATTATACGTCCCTAGGTGTACGATCCTTGTGGACATGACCGGGTGAGAGAATTGATTGATTGATTGATTGATGTCCAAAGGTGAAGGTGTCCAAGGGTGACCCACCTGCGGACTTTGATGGTATGGCCCTAATCTAGCTGTTGTTTAGGTGCCACTTTGACTTTGACTTTGACTTCGACTTTGACTTTGCCATTTTAGATTTTGATTTCGTGAATTATGATTTATTGATATTTAGTATCCGAATGGGATAAGAAGTTGCCTATTTTCCTTATTATTTTTGGCGAAGATTTGGTTTCAAGTAGAAATATCAGATAAACTTACTGTTTAATTATTATTTGAATAGAGTATGGATCCTTTAATATTTTATAGATATATACATCAGATGTACCTACTTATTTAATCATCATGGATTTGTTGTTGCTCAGTAAGGTTAATGTGTGTTATTTACTTTATATAAATCTATAATTTTCATAGGCTGTATATATTGTTGGAGGGTACAATCTTATAGCTGATTTTATGATTTGATATTCGACACAAACAATTTATGAACAATTTTGTTGTTGATGTCATCTTCACCTCACATCTCTTTTTCTTATAAACTTAAGCATTATATAATTCTTATGTCAGTTAAAAGGATATTTTTTGCAATTGTATTGTGTAAATATTAATTTGTGTAAGTTAAGAACTAATATCGATTTTGTCAGGTTGAGTTGCGTAATATAGACACTGATTGTACCCTTAGTAAAATAAAATAATAAAGATCAGGGTTAAATTTATTGTAAGTGTAATGTATATAAATGACATATTGATTGTAGAGTAAGATTGACGTATCAGACCAGCCGATTGTAAGGTTGTCACCTGGGATCGTGAGCGGGACGCTCACGATGTCAGGATGGACGATTGTAAGGTTTCGCTTTTTATTATTCGATTTAACTTATTCGATTATTATTTTTGAGCGCGGCAATACTGTTTTTATTTTAATGGCAAACCCTTTTCTCCGATTGGTGGATTTCTGACGAATCGGGGAAAATGGTTGAGTGACGCGTTGTGCGAGGCGACGTTAAGAGAAAGGCTGGTGTGAAACGGCAGTCTGGCTCGAACGCTTGTACTGTAAAGACAGGAAGTGAAAATAAAAGAAGTACTGACTCAAATTCAAGGGTTTTTGTTGAAGTTCCCAGTAAATAGGCACCTACCCGTTAGGCAGTCTACAGGAGGTATTAAGAAACCGGTTGATAGTTGTCCCATTGAAATAACGTTTTATTCTCGTTTTGACAACAACGTCAGTTACGATATTTCTGCGTTAGTTGTGGACGAGATAACGGCTTCACTGCCTACCACTGCGGTAAATAAATTACTTTTGCCACAGTTTGGCAGCACTCAGCTTGCCGATGAAAGCTTTGGAGTGCCCGGAGAGATTGATCTCCTGATAGGATCTAAATTGTTTAGACGCCTTCTTCTGTCCGACGACATATATACGTCACCGGACATGCCGGAGCCTGGTGCATTGCGCACCACTCTAGGCTATGTATTTCTAGGTACTGCACCTGCAATACATTCTTCTGACGCTCAATTGACTTTGACTTGTTGTCTAGTTCAAGAGCCCTCTGCTATTGACTCGTTAGTCAGGCGTTTCTGGGAACTCGAAGAGCTTCCTTCAGCTCCCGTTCAGCACCCCGCTGATATTGAATGTGAAGATTTTTATTCTTCGACTACATCTCGCGATCCTGAAACTGGCAGATACGTTGTCGGCCTGCCGTTCAAGGACGATGTATATTCCCTAGGGAATTCATTAGACGTAGCTCGCAAAAGATTTATGTGCCTCGAAAGAAAGCTCGATGCTTCTCCTAAATTGAGGACGGCATATGATGACGTCATCAGAGATTATCTCGAGAAAGATTATATTTCTCCCGCGCCTTCGTATGATCTTCGAAATCCGTCTCCTATATATGTGATCCCGCATCACGGAGTCTTACGCGAAGATAAGAATACGACTAAGCTTCGCATAGTCCTGGATGCCAGCAGCCGGTCCAGCTCCGGACGGTCGCTGAATGACCTTTTGCATTCAGGCCCGAACTTGCAAGGTGATTTATTCAAAATTATTTTGAACTTCCGTCTGCATGCAGTCGCTATGACGGCAGAGTGTCACCAGCAGTTCTTGCAAATTATAATGCGTGAAGCTGATCGTCGTTATCAGTGCTTCTTGTACCGGTTTAATTCACAAGACCCGCTCGTATTATACCAGTTCAATCGCGTTTGCTTTGGATTAACGTCGAGTCCGTACCATGCATTGCGCACGGTGCGACAGCTCGTTGAAGACGACGGTGCGAAATATCCGCTAGCGGCCAGCATTGTGCTGCCCTCCTTGTATATGGATGATATCGCTTTCTCTCTCCCTCGGGAACATGAAGCGGTCGCCGCGTCACGACAGATGATTGATCTTTTCAGCTGCGCGCAATGGGATCTTGTGAAATGGAATAGCAACTCTCGCGCGGTGTTAGATAACCTACCTGATTCGCACAAGCTGCCTACTGAGGTGGAATCTGATAAAACGATGCAGCATAAGATACTTGGCTTGCATTGGTTGACAGAAAGCGATGCGTCCTACTATAAAATCTCGGTTCCGGACGAGACTAGATGTACTAAACGTTCGATCTTGTCCGCCGTTGCCCGCCTATGGGACATAATGAGTTTCGTTGCTCCCACCGTCGCATATGCCAAAATATTAATTAAGGTATTTTGGCAGCATGATCTTGACTTATGCCTTCTGTGGTTCAGTGGACCTTTGGGGGTTTGCTTGCTCCATCCAATCATATCATCGATTTATGATGGTCTGGACGGACAAGCTATGCCCGACCAAAGGACATTACCACGCACTCCACATTCACATGTAAAGCACTGCGCTTTCCATGATCTTGCCTCGCACATTTTGTCGTGGAGCAAGCCTTTTCGGATAATCGTATATTTTTGTAAATTAATGCAAATGTTTTCTCATCGCAGTACTATTGCAGTACCTGCTGATCACTTAAGCTGTACAGACAGCGGTGGCTTAGCTCGCACTAGCGGCCACCTCGTTAACTCTAAACTTAACTTTAATGTACATCCGGTTATATTGCTTCGCAATGACTATGTGATGTTATATCCATCCCGGGATGGAGTCGTGCCTGTAGCAACTGTGAGGGTTTCCGGGTTAACGTACTTCCGTCCTGTTATTAGCTTATGTCCACTTCCGAATCAATAGTTAAATTCTCGAATATTGCTTCGATTAGGGTTAAGTTAGGTCATAAGTGTATGTAATATATTTTATATTTATATTTGTATTGCCTATTTATGGTATATTTATGTGTATATATTTACTAACCAATTCATACGCATTGAGCGTTTTCTCATGGGCTCTTAAGTATATTTTTTCTTAAAGGGACCCTTTAAGGGGGGGGGATATGGTGTCGCCACCTTTCAATAATATTTGACATGTCAACGTTTCGTTTGACGCATTCAATATTTTTGTCTGTCCACCCTCTCTTTCCCATCCTGTAAAAAGATACAGGCAGTCATCCGCATTACGTCGGCGATACTAGACATCACCAAAACCGCACGCGCGCGCGCTAATTTACTGTACCTGGACTTGTCGGGTATCAAGGACTTCGGAGTTATCGATCAACCCTTGAACAGTGAACCAGTGCATGGTATTTCTGGAGCTATCAGAAGCCAGTGTCGTGTGAAAGGTGTATACTAGTGAATAGTGACTCAAGAATACTTCAGTCCCCAAAGTGCTTGGGGCTGATAAGCCCATAAATTCTCATATGGCGCCGTCGTCGAAGGAGAGGAGCCTACGTCTGTGTCTGGATCTGAACCCCCTTTCCTGCGTAAGTTCCTCACATTCCACCCTTTTCTTTTACCTATACAGTCCACTCAATCAAACTGGGCCTACGTTGCCCATCGTTATATTTTGGCGGTACCAACTACAAAATAAGCAATTAAACATAGAAAATAATATTATAGTCTAATATTCCGTACAGAGTAAACGGTAAAAAAAGTTCTTCTATAAATAGACTGATAAAGTCAAGATCTCAAAAGTTAATTTACTCGTTAAATAATTACTTACTTTATCAAAGTCCTAAAAATTAGTCGCAGACGGTTTCGAAGTTAACATCCTTTTGATGGGCGAGCGACATTATCAAAATTGCTCTCTTAACGGTAGCAGACGAAATTGGCGCTATAAGGTCGGAGACGAGACGTCTGCTCTCGACGACTGCTCGCGTAGAAATGGACAAAAATTAGACAATAATTACTGGAACTGTAGCCCTCAAGCACCTTCAAGACTCCATTACGACGCTCCACAATCGTAGCTTTTGTGAAACGCAACTGACGCGGAAAATTCCTGCCACCAACCCAGCCATTTTACGAGAAAGGTTTTCACCTTTCGTCAAAGCTGAGAAATCATATTAGGCTCCCACTTTGTCGGAAACTAGATCCTAAACATTCCGTTCCTTAGATGTGAGCAGTAAAATCTATTTCCAATCTATTCCATAGAGCACAAAGCGTTTGAAAGCGTTCGCATCACAACCGCGCGCATTTCAAAAAAGGAACGTGACCTGATTACTTACGGAAACTGTCAGTAGACTACTCCAAACGTCACAGGTGCAAATACGGGGGCAGATTTTCAGCTCTATCTTGTCAGAGTTAGGGTTGAAATTCGCGTGTCAGTAGCGACTTTCCCAGCCCATAACAATTCCCCAGTCTATGAAGAGTATTGTTCAGGCGTTCCTTCACACTTGTGCGTAATGGAAGGAGTCAGGTCGACGTCATTATTTCCAGTTCAATTGAATTGTTTCTTCAATTGTAGGGTTCGTTAAACGAGCCCTTTAGGCTCGGCCCTTCCACAGCGTCCCTTGACTTTGAAGCGGTAATGAAATAAGTCGTTGTTTAAGACGGTCCTAGGTCCGCTCTTGAATTAGGATTATGTTTGACATGCAGGATAAAATATCGTTCTATGCCAAATTATAAAGAATTACCAAATGCGAGTTGGGCTCGCTCATGAAGGATTCCGTACTAATAACAGAAAAAAAAAGGCAAAAATAAGTTTTTTGTATGAGAGATCCAAATATTACGTATATTGGTGGCGTAATAATATTCATTTTTGAAGTTAATACATTTAGACTTTTTCTGTGTATGTTTAGAGGGTCTCCCAATTGTCGTTATAAAGATCGAGATAAAATTGCTTAAAAAATTATTACAGGGTTCGAACCCACGACTTTCGGTACGTAAGGTGGTCGCACGCCCGACTAAGCTGTCTTCGTACAAGCAAGCAAACTTTTCAACATTCAAATTAAAAAATGACTGAAAACATTTTCCCAGCCGCCAAATAATGGTAACCTGAAGCCTTGGCGCGCTAAGTAAAAACGTCTTAAAGAAAAAGGCGTTTCAGTCGGAAGTAAGTTAACGCTGCCTTTACGCAACGATAATGGCCTCTTAATAATGTATCGTAGTATGTTATATATGAAATCAATTAAACACGCCTTGCGCAATACAATAGACGCTTCAGCACAAACAGCTGCAATATTTCAGTTGCCTATTTCGAGCGATGTATTAATGATTTCTTTGTTTTTGTTGTTAATAATTTAGGTTAACGTTATACTGTCCATTCATGAAGTTTTAATAATGGGCATTGAGTGCGACCTACTTATGTGTAAGTGGTGGTTTTGTTAAAAAAAATTAGATTAAGACGAAAAAGGTTTTAATATTTTGGTTCTATGAATAATAAGGCCAAACTATGGAGGTTATATTGCTTCGTCTTCAGGTAGCTTTTAAACCCCCAGAGTGGCCCCAAGTCCTAGCTATGGGAACCTTTAGGGGCTCATACTTATTTATGCGTATGTGAGAAAGTATGCCACCGTAGAACCATACAACTATAGACAAACCATTGACAAATATATATTTTTTGTCTCTGAATTGTTTATAGATGCAACACTTGTCTATAGTTCACAACTACAGACAAAACATAGACAACTATATATAAAATTTGTGTATGGTTTGCCTATAGCTGTATGGTGTACCATAGATAAATTATGTATGTTTATAATAATGTTTATAAATAAGGTTTGTCTATAGTTGTTATGTTGTACCATAGACAATTATTTATAATTGGTCTATGGTAGAACGTATAATATGCGTACAGTCACGTACTTAGCAAAATTAACAAAGCGGATACTTATCTGGCGCAATATTAAAGTCCTCACAGACTCGAGCCGACAGCTCAGTTAATTAATGAACTAATAAACTGGGTATTACAATGGCGGGAGACACGTAATCTTATTTATTCCTGCACAGGAATTTTAGGCAAGTATATTATGTAGGCGAATATAAATAGAGAATGTTTTGTATGGCATACGAGGGAATAATTTATTACTAAACTAGCGACCCGCCCCGGCTTCGCACGGGTGCAATGCTGATACTAAAT
Organism: Mellilla xanthometata; assembly: GCA_035578125.1. Taxonomy (NCBI): domain Eukaryota; kingdom Metazoa; phylum Arthropoda; class Insecta; order Lepidoptera; family Geometridae; genus Mellilla; species Mellilla xanthometata. The sequence goes on along the minus strand of JAPUBQ010000009.1, from coordinate 13,786,517 downwards.
ACACTACAGAAAAACATATACCATCGCGAAGTTTTCCGTAGACCTTTTCAATGTGTACAGATAATTAGTACATTATTTTGATAAATCCCGGGTTCAGCCTGCGTTTGCAATGTAAGCGGAAAAAAAATATAATTAACGACATCACATTAGAAAACTAAAAATAACAGTATTTTGCCACTATTCAATGGATGTTATTATACACATGAACCTTCCTCTTGAATCACTCTATCTATTTAAAAAAACGTCGTCAAAATCCGTTGCGTAGTTTTAAAGTTTTAAGCATACAAAAGAACATAGGGACAGAGAGAGCGACTTTGTTTTATACTATGTAGTGAAGTAAAGGTCTTTGGTATTGGCTTTTGGTTATTAAGGTACTGTTATAAATTCAAGTAAGAACTTAATTACTCAAAATGTTCAAATTGTTTAATTACTTCAATTGTCAAATCGCGCTCGATAAGGGTTCCGCACCATTTATTTACATAAATTTCTAAAAAAACTAGCTTTATGTTGAAAGGAAGCCCCCGATATCTTTATTTAATTATTTATTTTTAAATAATAGATTACCTAAATATATTATATTAAGTGATTATGTCAACTCTCTTGCTATCACAGTTCATGATATACAGCCTTTTGACAGATAGATAGACTGACATACGAAGAAACAGGGAAGTCTTAGTAACGACGTCCCATTGGTCCCCTTTGCGGACCTAACCTTATTAATAGGTTAAATTAAATAATAGGTAATTAAGAGGTTAAGAAAACAATTCTGTATAACAAGCGCGTGAACTTCAGATAAGGTACCTGAGGAAATATGGATCGCCAAGACACAGGCTCACGCCTAGGTTGGGGTCCATGGAATAATCTCAGCGGCCTTACTCAAAACGAATCAGCTATATAAACAAATTATACAATAAGGCCGAAGTTGTATATGCCATAGGACAATAAATTGTAATGTAATTAAAGTATGTAGTATGTAAGCTCTGATGTCGATAAATAAACTATTTTTTGATTTGATTTTGAATTACTAAGTTTATTAATTACATGAAAAAAAAAACAAATTTTGATCATATCAATCAAATTTTAACCATTCTGTTACATAAAAATATTGGATTTACTATAACCCATTCGTGAAACGTGACATTTGGAAAAGATTAAGGAAGCATTAGCTATATAAGATTCCCACAGACAAACATCTGTCGCGGGTTACGACCAATACCAATACCGAGGCTGTACGCGTCATAAATCTCAACCTTAAAATAAAGAAATAACTGGCCAAGTGCGAGTCAAGTTCGTACACGAAAAGTTCCGTAAAATTAAATTATAAGAATCGATAATGTACGTTAGTTGTTTGGCAGCCTCCGTGTTTTACAATAAATGGCCTTGCGTTGGATCACATTTCACCTGATGGTAAGCGATATTATAATCTAAGATGGATCCTTTAATAGTTATTTAATGTATTTTTAATTTTGTAGTTAATATGTAAAAAATATTACTAGCGTCTATCAGTTTTCTCGTGAAAAGCAACTATAATATGTTTGTTGTATGCGAGTCTTTATAAATATTTATTTTATTATTTACATTTCTTTGTTATAGTAACAACAGAAACACACAATCTGTGAAAATATCTAGTTATCACGGTTTATGTGATACAGCCTAGTGACGGGACCTGTTTGGTATCCATATAGCACGGAACCCTAAAAAAAGCGCGGGGAAAATGCGCGCGAAAACAACCGCAGAAAACTGTCATGGCGTCGCATCCTCTTTACGAGACGATTTGTTATATTCCCCTTTCAAGCAAGGAGTGTGTTGAAATTGTGTCTCGGAGTGAGAAAAATGCGTGAATATCGAGAACTGAATATATTGGCAATATTTCAGGACGAAAAAATGCGAGTGTGGCTCGGTGGTAAAAACGTCTGCATTTCAATCAGACGGCCCCTGGTTCGATCCCGGCCCTACACCAATGACCTGTTTTTTTCAAGTTGTGGATTTGCACTCGCTTTACGGTGAAAGAAAACATCGTGTGGAAACCGACATGTTTGAGAACTGCAATATCAGAAGACGTGTGTCATCCGCCAACCCCCACTTGGCCAGCATGGTGGATTATGGCCTATAGCTTTCTTCTAGATAGAAAAGGCCCCGAGTCCGTGTGCTGCTTATTATGTCAATTTCAGGACTGCGCCCTGTGGCTAAACCTTCTTATGGAGGATTCGATAACCCAAATTGAAAGTTTCATATTTGTTGACCCGCGTTCCAGGAAAACGCTCGAAAACTTTGAAACTAATCCGGGAAATGTCAACTATATTATTCTTTATTTACTCCCGATGTAGAGAAAAGTAAAGAACATATTTTGTACTAAGCTTGTTATAATTTTAGAAAATGTAATTATTTACTTCAGAAATTTACGAGTCTTTTGGGTCAATGGACACACTTATAGAATAATATTTGCGCCTGTCGGTGTTACAGGGTCCAGGGTCTAAGCTATCTTTTCACCGTTTTCGCGTGAAGTTTTGTCCTTTTGGTTTAAATTAATTAATGCTGACTATTATTATACTTAGGTATAATTTATTTTTATACGACATTTTTGATTTAATTTTTATTGTGTTTTTTCAATTATTCTTGACTTACGTACATATAAGTTTGAACTTGATTAATTATTGTAATTAATGTAATTACCCAAAAGAACCTAGCAGAATATAAAATTGATTTATTTATTTTGATTATGACATGATGATTTAATTTAACATGGTGAATTATCTTTTAAGATTAACAATATAATAATTTAGTATAATAATCGATGTATGTAAACTGACTTATAACTTGACATATTATTAGTAAAATGTTTATCTGTATATCCAATGGTAAAACGAAGTCAATAAATCTCATTCTTTCGCAACATAAAAAGTATCTCAACGACTACCTTCCGACTCGCTTTTAGCTGAACCAATCAGAGAAAGTGCGTTCCGCCACTAACATCCACTAATCTATCTGCGAGGGAACGCGATGGACGCATAAACAAGTTCGTCTGTCAGGGGATAAACGCCATTAGCGATGGGAGAGATTGGGAAATAAGAGCTGATACAATATTTGGATTAGAGCGGTAGATAAACTTGTTCCATTTCCATAGACCGGCGAATGGACAGGGATTTGGCTATGCGACGAATTTTCGAACTAAAAGATTTGAACGAAAGACATGTGTAGTACGAGTATGATAGATACATACATAAATTAACTCTTTATTGTACAGACAATAGGTACAAATCTATTAAAAAAAGGAATGACACTTAATAGTTTACATCGTGCCACAGAGGGCGGCCTCATCGCTAAAAGCGATCTCTTCCAGGCAACCCTTGGATGGAAAATAGTTGAAAAACAAAAAAAAAGAGGAGATGGGAAATAAAGAATACCTAATAATGACATATAACGTCTAACGTTTAGATTGTTTTTTGTACGTATAGGTTGTTTACATATAGGTTAAACTGTTGGTTTAATGACCTCGTTGGCGTAATGGCTACCATGCCGGGCTGCCAATCAGAAGGTTCCGGGTCCGATTCCCGGCACGGCCAACATCTTTGTGCTGAATTAAATTTGTTTGCTGTCGGTCTGGGTGTTAAATATGTTTGTATATAAAATATGAATGTATGTAATCTATATGTAGTATATCAGTTGTGTTAGCAACCATAATACGAGCCATTTAACAGAACTGATATACTACATATACATACATGCATACTTATTATATATAAATACATATTTAACACCCAGACCCACAGCCAACAAATTTAGTTAAGCACAAAGATGTTGACCGGGCCGGGAATCGAGCCCGGAACCTTCTGATTAGTAGACCGGCATGGTAAACTTAACGTTAACGAGGTCGTCAACGTAATACCTTCGTAATTTTCACAATCAACGTTTCAAATAACTTTTCACGTTCGTAATATAATAACGGAATATCAAGTGTAAACTCTAAGCTGGTAATAATGCGGGGTAATGCACTAAAAGCGTATTTTCGCGTCTAGACTCCCTCGCTAAGCCGACCTAGGTAATACAATATCAATCTAAGCTTTAATAAAAGAAAATAAGCCTAAAACCTGTAAAACTTTACAAGTTGTATGGTAAGTAGTTTAATAGTAGTTAGTCTTCAAAAGTAGAGTTAATAGGTATCTTCTAGGTAAGCGTGCCACACCGTAGACTGCAGTGCAGCTTAACATCAGGCTAGCTGTAGTCAAACGCTAACCTATCAAGGATAAAAAAATATATCTGTTCCAAATTTCATTGCAAAAATTCAAAAACATATAAAACCTACTAACTTTCTTACTAAGTTTTAGTACAAGCACCACACATCGTTGTTCAAACAATTCAGAGGCCTTCGGGCGGCTTAAAAACTCTCGGCATCAGAGCTTGGCCTCTTACCTCATACGAAGAAAAAGAAGACTTGAATATATTCTACCATCATGCAAAACTCAAAGCAAGTGTACAAGTAATAAAAAAAGATTAAAAGATATTTAAAATGCGAAAGTTTGTGTGTTTTTGTTACTTCTTCAAACTCAAACGACTGAACTTATTTCGATGAAATTCGATGCGGAGATAGTTTAGACTCTGGATTAACACATATGCTACTTTTTATCCCGGATTAACGCAGCTATTTATTTATATAAATGATACTAAAATTCGTTCCGGTCGGCGCGTTCGCTTCCATCCTATGAGCGCTTACCTTTAATCTGATCCCTTATAAACTTGCGTAGCGCCGCGCGACGAAGCTAATACATTAAAAACTCTATATAACAACACTGAGAGGACTGTGCATTTTATGGCGTTATAGAGAGTGGTCGTTAAATGGAGAGAATGTATCATTGTATGGAATACAAGCTAAACCAACTAAAGCCAATTGATTTCGACGCTTTAGAGAGTTTGTCGTTAAATCGAGTGACGTTACATGGAGTTTACACTGTATATCTATATCTACTTACAAACAAACACAAGCGCTATTTTACAAACCTACAATAAGTAGGAATTTTACGAACAAAGTTTTATTAAATTTAGCAGAACGAGTCTCGGCAAATTGAGGCGTATTACAATAAGCCTTCTACTCAGCCTTAAAGCGGCTTATTACAGTTCCATACCTCTTGCTTTGAAAATTATTACGAAATACGATTATATTTTTTATTTTTTCAAGATTTGGACATCAAATTATGAATAAAAACTAAGTAATTAAAAATATGCTTGGGGTTTTGTGGACTGAGTTTCGCACCAACGTCTCGATACTTCAATACTATATTTTTATTATTGTCTTGTTTATGTTTAATATTTTTTTATTGTTATGTAAGTTGTAATAAGTGCATGTACTAGTTTTAGTTATTATTATAATAAACATAGACGGTTTTGTTAAAATGCTGTAAGTTTATGTTTATAGTTAAATATATGAATATGAATATATTCAAGAACTCAGTATCAAGCAGCGACTGTTTTCTGCAGTGCACTCGCGTATTCTCCCTTTTTTGGACACATTTCTCGTCGTAGTAACAAGTCTATTGAGCGCCTTGTCGTAGAAAAGGGAAGGTAGAAGGCACCAGACCACGAGGAAGGTCACCCACGGTGACGCCAGACGTCCACGAGGTGGACTGACCAAATCAAGGCAGCAGTTGGAGGCTCCTTGAATGACTGTAGCCGGATGACATCCAGCAGACAGAGATGGCGAGATGTCGTGAGGCAAATTATATCTGCCCCCTCTAGTGACCCTCCATGACGATCACGATATTGTTTTACCGCCTTCACCTGTTCTACCGCGCCTAACATTTTAATCGGCGCAGCAGAGCCGTGGTAGTAGGTATTTCACGAAAAAAAAAAACAAATAAATTGCTATTGTAAACACTGATGATTAAAGATTAAATACCGTTTAAAGTGAAATAATTTGCCTAAAATTATTTTTAGTATTTGTTGTTATAGCGGCACGGGAAATACATATCTTGTGAAAGTTTCAGCTTTCTAGCTACCTATTACGGTTTCTGAAATACAGCCTGAAGACAGACAGACAGTGGAGGCTTAGTAATAGGGACCAGTTTTTACCTTTTAGCTACAAAACGCTTAAAATTATTTGTCGAAAAATAAAACTATCGAGCGAATTTTACGTAATCGTGTTTTGCAATTTAAGCATTTCTTTACACTGAATCAACGACAATAAAATCGAAAAAAACAAAGCTTTATATTTTACGCAGTATTTTAAAGGATTTTTCAATATCTACATATACATATGATACTCTGAACGATCTCGGATTGCCATAATGGCTCATAATAAAATCTTATCCCTCGATTTGACGAAGGTCCCTAATGAGAGAGAAGAGTGTTAGGTGTTCTCGCTCTTCTGAAGACAGGGCCGCCTCTCGTGTGTTCTATTTTTAAACAATATCCCCTTCCGGCCAGAGAGAAAAGCGCGCGCTTTTTACTGCACTGCATCATTTTTAAAAAAAGAATCGTTTTTAAACATGGAACAGTTTCGTAACTTCACCGATACGCGCCATAGACGTGAGCCGTTTTTAATTAAAACTTTTAAATTGTTTACCGACGAGATGAGGTGGATAATGCCAATTAACTTTTTTTACTGAGGTAATAATAATAATGTTTTTGTTAAATTTCATGTCGTTACTTTTAATGGCAATTGAGTGCTTGAAATTTTTAGTACTCAATTACCCTTAAAAGTAACAAAAAAACAAATTAAAATATTTTAAAGTTTACGAATTATTTACGTTGACGTTTATCATACACAATTTTAGATAACAGGAGTCCTAAATTTTTGACTACAAATTAATGACATAAGTTTTGAAGAGATGAGAGATCAGTTGGGCGAGCGGAGACATTACCTTCCGATAACGTGGGTTCGATCCCCGCTAATGACATCGATCTTTCGGTGAAGGAAAATAACCGTGACGAAACCATAGCATGGTGGTTAGGCATTTTCTTGTGCACGCTTGAATAGCAACCACCCAAGTACTAAAATCTGTCGTCAAACTTACACTATGTTCCGGCAGCCTTCTTAAGAGCCAATAATCCCAAACTAGGCATGCTCTATCTTAGACCAGAGTATCGTTAACTCGTGTGGTCGTCAAACACCTAGCCGTAAAAACTTGAAAAATATTTTTTTATCCCAAATTTTGCAAATTTAAATTTCTATTCGATTCGACGAATCATTTTGAACTCCGACAAAGTGCTAGTTATACGCGACAAGACCGAGACTGCAGTTTAAACTGCATTTTATAATTGAACATGAACTGTAGAGAGTTACGACTCTTGGAAAGGTTGACGTGCATATAACTGCAGCTTATTTACAAAATAACTGCAGTTTATGAAAAAAAAAAGTTCTAACAGCTTTTCAGCTTTTTTTTACAAACAAATTTCATTTGAAATTCATATGAAATCAATAATATTAAATAATAAGCTCTATAGATTTTTTGTGATATCATACTTACTAAAAAAGCAAGATTTGTTTTTATATCTTTATTACTTTCTGATACAAAATATTTTTTAATTAATTTATTAAAATAAAACTATCGAGCGAAAGTATTTTTCTCTAGTATGTTTCTCTACCAAATGTTTCTATAAAGATCGAGTAAAAATGGTTTCAAAATTTGATGTAATATAACGTAATTAATTATTTTTATATTTACTTATCTTGATTTATAGGAAAAAAATATAATATAATTTAGCCCGTCTTAAAAATATATTTTATTTTTAATTTATAAATTATTTTGAAAGACAATACTATATTACTAAATATTCTGTGAAAACATTAAGCGTCTATCAGTAACAGTTATTATTATAGGACTAAATATAAATAGAAAATATATAAATAGGATACACATAGCTTGTGAAAATGACAACTTTCTAGATATGACAGGCAAGCATTTTTTAATTTTTCGTATTTGTTGTTGTAGCGGCACGGGAAATACATATCATGTGAAAGTTTCAGCTTTCTAGCTATTACGGTTTCTGCGATACAGCCTGGAGACCGACAGACAGCGGAGGCTTAGGAAAAGGGTCCAGTTTTTGCCTTTTAGGTACGAAACTATAGAGCAGACGTAAAAGTAGACTTTACAAGCACCCTAATATTATAGAGCAGACGTTTTCAGACCAAGCCACTCGCTTTTAAATTTGTTCAGTGCACGAGGACCTTGAAATAAATCCCAGCATATTTTAGTAGGTATCAAAGGGAAGTTCCTTGTGCTCCACGGAGTCGCTGGTTGCGACTCAAAGCCAGTAATTGTGACCAGGAAGGAAGGAATTTCTAAAGCATTCCGTAATGACTCCTGCTACCCGTTAAATATCACGGTGACTTGTTTAACTTACAAATAGAAACGAAAGGAGAAATTTAACTTCAGGTGAAAAAATAAAAATGTAAGTAGTTACCGGGTGGGGCGGATGGCTTAATTTTTATTTTGTTATTATTTTTTTTTTAGTTTACTAAATTTTCGTCTTTTCTATGCTTTGTAAATATTCTTAAGTCCTGTAAAATACATTATATGGGTTAGACGCCTTTGTTCATTTTATAAAGTTACTAGCTGACCCGGCAAACGTTTTTTTACTTTAATAAAAAAATAAAATCTAAATATACAGTAGCCGATTCTCAGACCTTCTGAATACGCATATAAAATTTGGAAAAAATCGGTCAAGCCGTTTAGGAGGAGTACGGTAACAAACACTGTGACACGGAAATTTTATATATAAGACTAGCTGACCCGGCAAACGTTGTTTTGCCTTAAAAAAAAATCTAAATATACAGTAGCCGATTCTCAGACTTACAACATTAAATTTTATTTGTTTTTTTTTTTTGGGGATAACTAATTACTACAAATTCAATATTACTTAATGTAAATCTTATCTAAAGTTAATTAAATTAAAGGTTTAGTTAAATTCATTTCCTAATTACAAACTTTTTGCATAAAATTTCACTGGCCTATATACCTAATACTGCAGAACTTTTTAGTCCGAACCTATTTTATCCCGCTGGCGATCCCAAATGGAGCTTACAAAGCACTTATTAAAAGCTACAGAGTGTAAACAAATCTGTATCTGATCCGGTTTCCGCCGGAGCCAGTGTTGTGAAAAATTGATGACTAGTGCGGCGCTAGCGATCGATTGTCGACTATTTCGGTCGAGAATCGGACCCTCCGGTATTTTCTCGCGCGTTTATACTGTGGTAGATAAACTAGATTACTTTCTCTATGGATTCAGAAAAAATCTAGAAGAAAAAATATACTAAAATCTTTGACCAGATTTGGATGCAGTAATGTAATTTTTATGATAGAAATAAGGAATAATAAAAAATACTAGCTGTTGCCCACGGCTCCGCCCGCGTGTAGGTCGATTTTTTTTTGCGACTGGAATTTTCCCAAAATTTTGTTTGCTACAAACCTCACGGAGCCCGAGACCTTTCCAACGAATGCTGTACCGTGGAAATCGGTTTGTGCGTTCTGGAGTTATAGCGTCAGGAAGTAAAACCCGACTTATTATTATATTATCTATACACTAGCTGACCCGGCAAACGTTGTTTTGCCTCACTTAGGGGTACAGCGCCATCTATTGATTACTTACTCAGCCCAGTCGAAAAGTATCGACATCTGTTAGAATCATTTGGAGTTAACAGATAATTGTGACTGTCAAATAATAACAGACAATAATTAGCAATAAATTAAAATTGCGACTATAATTTGAGATTTAACGTTTTTGTAAATTTACACGTCTTCGGATATTGTGGTCCTCAAACATGCCGTTCCTCACGATGTTTTCCTTCACCGTAAAGCGAGTGCAAATCTACACATAATTTGAATAACAAGTCATTGGTGTAGGGCCAGGATCGAACCAGGGGCCGTTTGATGGAAAAACAGACGTTATTACCACCGAGCCACACTCGACTTTTTTGACACACCTTCTGTATGTACGTGATCGTATTTATCCAGAACACAGTATATGGATACTCGGTTTAGCTTCAGTATGGTATCGCTTCCACTCCACTGAGAACAGCGCCGGCCAGACCCCATATCATCCGACGCCGATATAATGTAATACTTAGCGCCTACTTCAAACGATAGCTGTACGTACATCATATACAGTGTAAACTCCATGTAACGTCACTCGATTTAACGACCAACTCTCTAAAGCGTCGAAATCAATTCACTCTAGTTGGTTTAGCTTGTATTCCATACAATGATACATTCTCTCCATTTAATGACCACTCTCTATAACGCTATAAAATGCACAGTCCCTTCAGTGTCGTTATATAGAGTTTACGCTGTATTATAATTCACCGAGCGAGCGAAGTCTCTGCATCATAGCTTTTGTGATTATAATTATAAAACGTAATTTACAGCTAGCCTCGTCCCGCGGTGCTACCCGGTTTACTTAATCCGGGACAAAAAAAAAGTTAATCCGGGATACAAAGTAGCCTACGTGTCAATTCAAAATCTAACCTATCTTTGTAGAAAGTCTCATAAAAATCGGTTCATCCGTTGAAGCGTGAAGGAGTAACATAGATTTTTAAAGTTATTTGCTCATCCCGCGGGATACAAAATAGCCTATGTGTTAATCCTAACCTAACCTATTTATATACCAAATTTCATCAAAATCGCTTCAGCTGGTTGAGCGTACAGAAGTAACAAACATACACACACACACACAAACATTCGCATTTATTATATAAAATTAAAAATGGTTGCCTGTAAAGTCGGTTTTACGGGCGAAGATTTTACGTGACAACGTCTGCCGCGTGCTGCGCGCGCGGCAGACCGATCATAGTTGAGTGGGAGAGAGACGCAAGGCATTCGGCGGGCCTCTCTCTCGTTCGGTGACTCATCGTAACGTTACCGGGCGTTACACTTTTTCATAAGTGACTCCCAGCCGCAACCTAATTTAAGACGTTGTCACGTCAAAAACGTAGTGCTTCTGAAAATAAAAATATATTAAAACAAATGTTTCCTTTTTGTAGGTAATCATAATTCATAATGTCAATGTTGTTAAATATTTTATTATATGAATTTATTTCGTGAATAATCCACTGCGGAACGTCAGGCGTCTTGTTCAAATATTTATGGCACGGCTCAAAACGGAACAATAGCGCCTGTTCTGTTACTAACCTTTAACTGATATATTTAACCAATAGTTTCTTACCGACGTTTACAATCACTGAAGAGGAAATGTTATTATTATGTTATTCAAAACACATGTGTATTCACACTGGCACACTATTCAGCCCGTACAAATCTCATGCATATAAAAACTCCACCTGTCTTCCAGTTCTCAGTAGACAAGGGTTACAAATGTCACCGCGAGCCGCGTCAAACAAGCCGTTCCAAATCCGGTTCACATGTCGTTTCATAAATAAACACAAATTTGGAATAATGAAACGTACATAAAAATTCCCTTCCTGTGAACTAAGAAGCATGAGGGGTTACCTACTACGTCTACTTCGTGTTTAACAAATAACGACTTTACATTGATGGACGGAAATTCGAATTTCGAATGACGTTTTTAATTAATAGGTTTTTTCACAGCATCGTAGCTCGTGTTCTAAATTCAATTTGATGAAAGAAAATCTGCGAGATCTAAATTCAAATAAATTATTCCGTTACGGAATTTATGTTCGGGGTTGGATTTCGAAGAATCATAAAATTATGCTATTTCTATTAGCTTATTAATATTAAATATTACTTTCATGATAAATATATTGTGTAGAACCGTAATGCTAGGATACTACGTGAAAATGCTATAGCTTGCTATCAGTGGGCTTGAATATTAATATACTCCACTGTTTTTTTTTATTGGCAGTAATTTAACTTTTAAATACATATTAACCTTACTTAGATGTATGAAAACTTATCTGTGACACAGTTGAGAGTTCTAGTGATTGTGGAGAATTGTTTTGCTTTCAAAGTCAGAGTGATAGCAAATCCAAAATATGTATCGAGTTGGTCCATATTGTGTTTCTTATCAATGAAAAAAGCGTACCAATCAAAGAAATAGCTGAAAAACAGATAAAGCCTGAAATTAATTTATTTTTGAATGTATTTGGTCATTTATAATTTATAACAATTGTTCTGTAACAATTGCTATTTCATGTGAAAATGGCAGAAACGGCAGAACGACGAAAAGATAATTTAGACTAAAACGATAACTTTAGTCTAGTACAATCGTTTTAATTTCTTTAGACAATAATGTTTCAAAGTTCCGAATCCAACCCTGCTTGTATTTTAATGTGATGATTAAATATAAATTCTACTATCTAGGTGATCTAGATGCCTCGTTTTTAGCAGATCGGGCGATCTCAAATAAAATAAACAAACAAATTTTTGAGAAGGAAACATTAATCAGATTCATTCAATTAATGCGTTAGTTTATTAGAATAACTAGTGTGTAGTTATTCTAGTAAACTGACGCATGCCTTGTTTACTAAAAATATGTTTTATTTTTTTATGCTGAGTACAAAAAGTCCTATAGAATATTCAAAAATCTTTTTTGAGTAAAGTTAAGTATTCCTTATAAACGGCATGCATGATTATCAATCATGCATGCCGTTTATAAGCTTTTTTCATCAGCTAATATTGCTCACATCTGTTCGTGTATATTATTTGTTTTAGTAAATATCTTGGACAGATTTTAATCATAGATCATCAAACAAAAGAAAATCACTCCCGACTACCACACGTTTCAAAACCGTATTTCTACAGCCAGAGAAACATACACACATACACACACACACAGGGGGAGAGAGAGAGAGAGAGAAAGAGAGAGACATGTGAGATTTATAATATTAAACATAATTTTGCGTAGGCCGTAAAAAAACATAACACATACAATAGAGATAGTGAAACCACGAAAACTAAGAAAAATCAAAGGGGATAGTAAATAAAATCAGTATGAGGGGTGTCTGTACACAGGTGGTTGGCTGACTATGAAATCGACATCCATCACTAGCGGTTGATATTCACGAGGCCTCCCCGTAGCCTCATGCTTGGATAAACAGAATAATCCACCTCTTCAAATATGAAGAGGAAATATATTTCGGCAAAAAATACTGGATACGGAGCTACGTAGGGGAAGACGTGACAGGAAATATAACACGGAGGCTACACATAAACTTTATACTCTCACCGGGAACCTGTGGCCTTCGTTATTTGACTATCTTTTAGATTTGACAGTTGTGTTATTGAGTATTGTACTTTTTGCTATGACCAAGCTGTCAAATTGCGTAAATGCAGTCTGTATCTACAAACCCCATTTATATTGAATGTAATATTTATATAAGTAATTTGGTATACACGTTTTTATATCCTAATCCATACATTTTTTTAACTGTAGAAGTGTTCATTATATATACATATTCCATATATCATATGATATACATATTCCATTTCCATACTTAGTTAATAAAATGTTTGCATAGTGAAGTGATGCTTAACTTGACATATTGTATATTCTTTACGAACAAAACTCTTCTTACCTAATCATTATTTTAGATCTCGTCTTTGTTACTACACAGGTCATACAAAATAACATTCTTATTCTTATTTTTGACTAGACAAATAATCTAAAAATACTTATAGATTTTAATCTATCATGACAATACAAACTACAAAGATTTTTTTTTTGTGACACACATTAAATAGGTATCTTACACAGCCAAGTATATCATGGGAATGAACCCGCTAACCGGAAAACTGATCACCTTAATAGAAGAGGTTTTTCTTACTGACGAGTTTCTCAAGACGCATTTTATTGAGCGACCTCTTTTCCCAATTAGGTAGCAACTAGCAACACCGAGCCTATACTTTAACGGGCAAGTGCGCTAGTAGCACACATCCGGGCTGAATGCACACCACTAGCGAAGCCAGTACCGTTGCAACTGAGAAAAAAAAGAATCTCACGCCAACACAATCACAAGTGTTACAAACTAAACAAAGAAATTGCTTTTCAAATTTTAAATAAGTCATCGCGATTTTATTTTTGCTCTTGCGTAATATTGCAAATTATTATTTCACGCCACATTTTGAATAAATTCACCATAGATAATTTAAGCAGTGTTATTTTCCCACTCATTTACACAGTCAACTGACCCGTGACGAGTTACGTTCTTTGCCTCTTTTTTTTTCTTCGGCCATTGTTTGTGTGGTAATGGCGTCATAATGTTATGCCACAAGACGCGGGAAACACTTTCTTTTACGGTGTAATCGTAAAACGAGGTTAGTGACTACATAAAACCTGTTTTAGATATAATAAAATTGGAAAATAAAATGTGTAAGCATTTAGCTGTATGTATACAACCGAGAAACTAGGTAACACAAACATACAATAACTAGCAACAATAAATATATAACACCGATAAACAAAGCTCGGTACATAGACTATGTAATCGGTACAAAGATGATCTACACAACATTTTTAAATAAATGCTATTTTGCTACAAACCGCCTCAAACTAGGAATCTACGCTTCTAAAATACTGAGTTTTTTTTTTAATTTTGCAGTTTGATGTTTGACACAGGAAAATAAATCAAAGGAAAACACACCTTGTAAGTTAATAGGGTTCAAAATGGCGGATGGAAAGGAACACCAAGTAAAGGTTACATAGTCTATCTGAAACGTCGATACATAGTCTATCTCTAACGTCGATGCCTAGTGATGGATCACTTGCGGTCGAATGTCCGGCCGCCGGCAGAACGCATGTGCTGGCCGAAGCCAATTGATTGCGCCTGAAAAAAGCCTGTCAGATTTAATAATGGAATAACGTTCGGATTTTTCCCGCTATTTCGAACCGTTATTTTTATTGTATCGCTGTTTCATTCTATGATTTCTTTGTGTTTAGTTTCTTAAAGATTTGTACGTACTAAAAGTTTTAAAGTCCTAAATTATTATATCTTAGACAAATAATATTCGTACTTAGCTACTTTTTACAAAAATCCTTGTGTTTATTTTATTGTACATACATGCCGTTTTTAATTCCTCTAAGGCTAGCAGTTTTTCAATTTATTGAAAGACGTATTTTCTTTTTTCTTCAATTGTATTTTCTTGATATCTTATGTTTTACGTAATATTAATTCTTTATCATTTTAATTCCGTTCATAAGTTACCTTACTGTGTATATTTGAAAACAAATGTAAGTAATTTTGATTTAGATAAAATTAAAAGATTGGTTAACAAAATTAATTACTTGCAAATTTTTGACATTTTCATTACGTAAATAAAACATTTTAATTTGTAGTTTATTGTACATAGGCATGACATATTTAGTTACTCTAAGACGGTAGAAAAACTTAAAAAATTAATTGATTTTTATCTTTCTCAAACCGAACCTTTTTACGAAATGTATTATCTTCTTTAATAAAATTAGAGTAAAGTTTTCCTATCGTGTAACTCCTAGTATATATATTTGCACTATTGAAACCTAGAGCTCACTGACTGTTGGAAACAGATGTTTGCAATTTGCATATCATTTCTAATGGAAATTATCTACTCTTGGCGGATGTGCGTCATTAAGTACGTACTACCTTTACATTCTATTGACGTATCCTACGCTTCTCAGATAACAAGTCAAAAGTAAAAAAAAAAAATCCCGATAAAACATTTTTTCGTGGTGGCCATCTTGAATTTTTATTTCTTCTATTTCTTTTAGCCAAGCTTTGTCATTTGATACCCACCATATTTTTTGATTATTTTTATTAGCACATATATTTTAACTAAAAAAAATAGAAAAAAATATGTAATCCGCCATTTTGAAACGGAGGCCATTCTGGACAAATTTTCATCAAACATAGCTAAGAACATTCTCGACTAACAAACCTTTCGATAAAAATAAAACAAATTAAAATCGGTCCATATATCAGCAGCTAATATACCACAGATGTCAAACTTATAACACCCCATTTTAGCGCCAAGGGTTCAAAAAGAAGTCAAAAAAGGATATATTTAGATTTTGTTAAACGTAAAATATCGGCTACAGTTCAATATTCCGTGAGGAGCACTTTGCTAGAGCGAGTTTAATCAAATAAAGCACCAATCAATACATCAACAAGGGCAAACGATCACTCTACAGTATACCTACGTTATTGTATCTTTAGTAGATACAATGATAATATCTCAATTGATGGCCGATGTTAGTAATGCCTCATTATTATCGCTGTTCGCCTCTGCGGTCGGGGGGCGGGGTGCTAGCAAAGGACAGAGCTATTGTGTATCCGTGCGGTAGAGCAGGATGGCCTTAAGAGTTCAACAGGGTATTAATAGTGCTTTAACTGTCTCGTGTCTGTCAGAATTTTCGTAATTCCTGACATAATAGTTTACGGATTAAATTAATTTGAAAAAATAAGCATTGAACACTTGTTGATGACCCCGTTGGCGTAATGGTTACCATGCCGGACTGCTAACCAGATGATCCCGCGTCCGATTCCCAGCGCGGTCAACATCTTTGTGATGAACTAAACTCGTTGGCTGTTGGTCTGTGTGTTAAATATTCAAAAAAATTCAAATTCAAATTAGTTTATTTTCAAAAAGATTACAACCCTCTTATCTAAGCATTACATATATATATATAACTTATACAATAAACTTTTTATGATAAGATAGGATAGTGTTCCAGCGAGCCCTGCACTAAGAGTGATCTTGAATCGCAGGCGCTCGCTATGGGCATTGCTTTCATCTAATTAACGTATAGTGTGGTGCGGTGTAACAAAAGTAGCCGAATTGAAACAAAAACTATTTACAAATTTTGACAAAATGAATTATGTTTGCTAACTAATAATCTTAAGTATTGATTCGGTATCAGAATAACTAAGTGAAAGGAGGTACTGCTTGATGACAAGTTTACATTGTCTAGAATTTTTCTGCCGAATATTACATATTGTTGACATTTTGTTGTATATGTAGGGGAACCTAAAGTTTGGGAGGCGTTGTGCAAAGGTGGTTTTTATATTGGGTAACACGGCAAGGGGAGGTCTTCTTTTTGGAGATCCAATGGTCTCTTGTGGGACGATATTTCTGTGCACTGCGAGCGTTACATTTTGTATGTATATTTGACGTACCCTTAAAACTCCCGCTTCATCATATATCTGATCCGTGGGGTGACTGTACGGTCTCTTATACATCACTTTGAGGACAGCTCGCTGCGCTCTCTCCACTTCTATCATGGCAGCATATTTATCGATATATAGTATATGTGTGTATATCCTAGTATATCAGTTGTGTTAGCAACCTTAATACAAGCTAGAAATGTTTTAGTATGGAGCTAACCAACCGTGTGTAATAATATTTATTTATTTGTAGAAAAACAAATCATGCTTTCAGACAGATTGATTTTATTTATTTCGACGTGAAATAAGCGCGTAGTACACTGCGCGGGAAGAGTTAGTGATAAATCATTCACTTGTTTCGGAAAAGGGGTCCAGCTATGCGCCGTCAAGTGGAGTATTATTCAGGGGTAGGTATGGATCAGTCTGTGCGGCATTTATAGCCCATCCAATGGAGTTTTTATCGTCGCGACTAGTGACGACCGATACTCTAAAACTGGCTATAAAAATTTAGCACTCGTGGTCACAATCAAAGCGGGAGCACTACGAGATTTTTAGACAAAGAAAATAAGGGTAATAAAAAATACAACGGATCTTGCATATTATCTTATAACTAACTTCGCGAAATAACGAAAATAGAAACGGTTATTTTGTTATTTGCATGTAATAAAGGTCTATTATCATGCAACTTCAATCACTCATTAGGAGATATAATGTATTAGAAAACTGTTATAAATGAAAATATATAAATGTTGGCTTTATTGGAGCGCGCTTGCCTAGAAGAAATCGGTTCTTTTGCGCCTTGAAGACAGTAAGGTTGTGCTTGTCTGTGTGTGTGTGTCAGAGAGACGGAGAGTCTGTCTATGGCATTATAGTTCCTTAATGGATGAGCCGATTTTGTTTTTTTTTTGTTTGAAATGCGTATGACGAGTATTAAGAGCACAGATTAAGAGAGCAAAATTCACGCTTAAAATTATTAGTTTGCATATTTTATCTCATGAAATATACTAGGTATCAAATGAATGGGTTTGACTAGTAGAATAAACATAGAATCATGTGAAATCCAATATGGCCGCACCGAAAAAGTTGTGACGGGGGTTTCTAAATAAAGTGGTAGAAAAAAACGTTTGTGAAAAAAATACTATAACATCATCTTAAGGCGAAGGTAAGGGCGAAATCTTGATATTAAAGTTTTTTCGCTATAAATCGGAAACGGTAAAAAATATAGAAAAAATAGCAAAAGCCGTCTAAAGAACCAACCACTCTTAGAATATTTATACTTATTTGGTTCCAATCAGATTTATCAATATGAAAAAAATATAGTTTAATTTCTATTTCAGAAGTAAATAATTATTCATAGAATGATTTTTAGGTGCTCTTCAAGCTTTTTTTGATATTTTTACCGTCGATTTATAGCTAAAACACTGTAAATCAATATTTTGCTTTTAACTTCGCATTAAAAAAAGGTTTCAATAGAGATCCCAGTAATTCTGTAAACCAAGGCAATCTCCAATCTAACCTAAATTACTATATCTTATATCAATTTTGGCGCCACACGTATCCGAGGCATATTCCAAATGGTCCATTCACATGGGTCATTGTGACCCAGTATACTACCGGTAGGTACTAATATGGCCCATAAATCGATACCAACCATCCCTGGTAGGCTCTTATAGCGAAATGGCACGATCGATGGTCGCGACTACACGAATCGACGATAAAATCTACCGATTTGATGGACTATTAAACCGATTGCGGCGACGGCTACAATAATTCATCAAATTAATGACTAGTAGAGGAAAAAGCTATCAAAGATTTCTAATTTTATCGTTACAATACGATTCAAATGTTAAACGACCTGGGCCGTGTCGTGGCTAGTGGTGTTTGATACAATTTGTAAAACAATTTAACTAAAATATATAAAAATAACTAATAAAAAAAACTACGTCACTATTGAAACGATCATATACTGCTTTACTAATAAAGGTAATAAAATAATTACCATTTTTCGAGCGATTTAACCGTATCTCCATATTCTTCTCCTTTTGAGTTAAGTGACCAAGCTCTGGTGTTGTGAGTTTTCGAGCCGCCCGAAGGCTTGGCTTAACGACTGCTTGTACAGAGACAAACAGCCGGGACCTACAACTTCACGCGTCATCAGACCCATGGTATCGCTATGAAAATGCAACCTTAATAACGACAGTCTTGTGCATGGTCACCCATTCAAAGGCTGTCTTATATAATAGAACCTTATCTGGGATTAAAAAGTAAAAACCGGAAACCGGCTAGGAATGCAAGAAGCCGGCTAGGCTTCTTGCATCAACTGCATTTATGGTCATTATCTTTTTACCCACTAATTGCTCGTTACATGTAGTCTGATGCAGTGTTGCGATACCTGATAATGATATCAGATACAAGTATTATCAGTTACAATACAAGTTGGATAACCTATTGATTCAGACGATGATCCATTGTAGAAATTATAATATCTTAGTTTTTTTTTATTCTTAATGGGCTTGCGCTTGATCACAATTCACCTGACGGTAAGCGATATTGCAATCTAAGGTGGAGCGCGCTTGCCCAAAAGAAACCGGTCCACTCTTGCCTTGAAAACCGCTAGATTATAGTTATCGGGGAACAGGGAATTTGGAAAAGAATTCCACACCTATATATAGTATATCTTAATTGTTGTGTACGTTATTTATATAATATATTATATTATTAGAATTGAAAATTGACACTTGATTCATATCATTTACTTTTGTAAAGATATCATATTATTTGACTTTGGTGTTACCAATAAATGAGTTGTATTTGTAATATTAAGCCAAAATCAAATCAGATACAAATTACATTTGTATAGTTCGTATTATGGTTGCTCACACAACTAATATACTGCATATACATATCTACATACTTTATATAGATACATATTCGTATTAAACACCCAGACCGACAGCCAACAAATTTAGTTCAGAACAAAGATTTTGACCTTGCTGGGAATCGAACCCGGAACCTTTGGATTGGCAGTCCAGGATAGTAACCATTATGCCAACGAGGTTGTCATAGTACTGCTATACATAAATGTAACCGATGCCAATCAATCGTTTTAATGAACACACATCACACGCCTTTAACAAAGTGTCCTAATTTCATTTACGCCATTAGCTGGCTACGTCCGGTTTAAATATGTGAAAGGGAAAAACACGTGGAGAGTAGGAAGTTATAGTATGCCACGCTCGAAATCTAAACGCACGCACGAAAAGAGATATAGGCCGTAATCCACCACGCTGGCAAGTGCGGGTTGGCGGATGACACACGTCTTCGTATATTGTGGTCCTCAAACGTGCCGGTTTCCTCACGATGTTTTTCTTCACCGTAAAGCGAGTGCAAATCCACACATAACTTGAATAGCAATTCATTGGTGTTGGGCTGTGATCGAACCAGGGGCCGTCTGAGTGAAAAGCAGACGTTTGTACCACCGAGACACATTCGTTTTTTTACACGCTTTATATTAGCTTCACTTGTATGTTTGTAATCGACTTCTTTAGGCGCGATTTTGACCCACTTTAAACGGCCAGATTTCGTTGAAACTTTGTAGATTTATTGAGGACCGATGACAATACACTAAATTGATAAAATTATTACATTTTTTTATATTTTTGTTTGTATGTTTGTTTGTAACCGACTTCTTTGGGCGCGATTTTGACCCATTTAAAACGGCCATGTAAGCGTGTTTTTTAGTTTTTTTAAACTACTATTATTCACAAGGCTAACAGACGGGATCTAAAACTTAACGTGTCATCCGACTCACGGTAGCGCCCAGATGAAAATGCCACAACGTTGTTTAACAGTAGCCTTAATACCTTATTCGATTTAACGTTAAACCTCTCCTAAAACATGGCGCCCTACAGTCCTGGGGGAATCAAACAAGCTCCAATACAAAGGTTAACACGTTCACTCCGTCTGTATAAATATTTAACAGCTATTGAATACGCTAGTCTCTACCTTGTCTTCACCCGCTTTTCCTAGTTAAAGTTAATTGGTATTACGAGGAATCCTAAGAAAAGAAAATTAATTTCCCGGAATACCTAACTGAATCGTAATATACAATAGAGTTAGGAATAATTGAATCATAATATTAAATAATTACATGATAATTTATTATCTATTACTAGTGTCAATATTGGTTTTATACGTGTCACATATTAAAAACGAATACTAATATTACTAATACTAATCAAATAACCCGCCTCTGGTGCATAATTGAATTTGTAAATACATTGTAAGCTCTATATACAGTGTAAGCTCTATATTCTGAAGGGACTGTCCATTTTATGGCGTTATAGAGAGTGGTCGTTAAATGGATAGAATGTATTATTGTACGGAATTCAAGCTAAATCACCTAAAGCCAATTGATTTCGACGCTTTAGAGAGTTTACCATTAAATCGAGGGAGTTTAGGTAGACTGTGAATTTATTTACAAAATTAAGTACTAGATACATTCAGATAATGCATGGAGAGCAAAAAAGCATAGATTATTTTGTAAAATTCCTAGAAAAAAATGCTTAAACGATAGATAGTCCTACGATTTTTTTCAATTTTATTATTTTTAGTTTCAAAACATAATCTGACTTTAGAGCTCATAGTTTCAATATTGAACTATATATTGTTGAATCTAGATGAATTCATTTTTTGAAATACCTACTACGGCAGCACATGCGCTTCGCTCTCGTATAGCGCGGGTGCAATCGTTGCAACTTCGTCTTGAAGAATAAGATTCTACTTGTACATACAATAGTAATTTTTTATTTTCATTAAAAAGTATTAAACTTTTCCTAAGAAGAATTCTTTCTTCTGAGGCAGAGCTTTTTACTTTTCACCTAAGCAAACTTTTATTCTGGAACAAGAAATGTGTAGATTTGTAACTACCTCGCTATTCTCCCCGCAATCTGAATAACGAAGGAAACCCAACGAACCTTGCAATAATCGTCTGAAATAAGTAGCCAGTAGAACTCTCCCGAGGGCGCAAAAATCGAATTTATAAAGAAAGGTAGAATGATAGAACCATTCAAGAGAACCTCTTAGGATTCCGAACGGGCATCTTTACCGGGGCTCTGAATAAAATATCGTTTTTAAAGCTCTCCAGAGTCTAGACTAATCTGATTGGTAGAATTACATTCTGGGAAAGTAGGTTGCCAAACATAATTCCAGGTAAACACAAAAATAAGTATTCAAGTTTGTTTTTTATCAAACTAACGGTGGATGTTTGTTAAGTTTTCACGACCAAACGGTTGTATCGGTATTAATTAAATTTAGTTTGGAAATAGTTTAGAACCTGAATAAATATAATAGCCTACTTTTTATCCCGGATTGACGTAAGTTTGTACATAAAAGTTTGTAACTCAGATAATAGAGGATATAAATTGACGAAACAATTTTAATCAAGATAAAACGTCCGATACTGCGGCAAATACAAAATAATGTTATTTGTCCCAGTATAACGTAATAACACCTCAAAATATTCAGGAATACAAAGGCTTCCAAATCAGTACGAAGAACTGTATATTGGAAGCCAATGTCTTCTCCTACAATAACTGATACTGATATTATAAATGCGAAAGTTATAGTATAAATGTGTATGTTTGTTCTTCACGCTTCAAAACATTTTTTTTCTATTTTTTTTATATTAGGACACATTTCACACACAGTTAGTTAACCCAATACTGATAATACCATTTCTAGTTCGTATTATGGTTGCTAACACAACTGATATACTACATATACATACATACATATTTTATATAGATACATATTTAACACCCAGACCAACAGCCAACAAATTTAGTTCAGTACAAAGATGTTGAATAAATGTCCGGGAATCGAACCCGGACCTTCTGATTGGCAGTCCGGCATGGTATCCTTTACGCCAACGAGGTCGTCAAATATAATTAATGTTAATTTATTTATACACAGGCAATATATCCAGCCTGTTTGTTAGAAGTGGTAAACATCGCGTGTTTCGATATAACAAACTAAGCTAGCCATCTATCTATGCACGACCTAACCGCAGTTTGCCGTTGCATGTTCCGACGTAGCTTTCATTACTCGATATTACTGTTCTACAAATTACCAACGCTAATGAAAAAATAAAATAATGACTGGAACAAAAAAATAAATATTTAGTGTACTTCCGTAATGATCTGAAACCAAATTATGATAGGAAAAAGAACTTGTGAAACTTTCAGCTTTCTATGTATCACGGTTTCTTCAATATTCATATTATAATCTAATTTGATAGCCTTATATATCTTGTGAAAATTGTAAGTATCTAGCAGCTACCGTTATTTATATATAGCAAAAACACAAATAAAACACATTATTGTATGGGGACCCCCTTAATATTTTTTTTTTTATTTGTAGTATAGTGGCACGGGCAATACCTAATATCTTGTGAAAGTTTCAGCTTTCTAGCTATTATCTACGGTTTCTGAGATACAGCCTGGAGACAGACAGACAGACAACGGAGGCTTAGTAATAGGGTCCTGTTTTTACCTTTTAAGTACGGATCCCTAAAAAACAGTTCACTGACCCCATTTCATAAGAACACTCGCTCTCTCTCATACAATCACACATACACACACACACACACACACACACACACACACACACATACACACGCAAACACACTGTAGTGGTCTCGACACCCCACTGAGTGTCCACAGCGTGGCGTTATACTATTCAATCCATATACATTTATATATACTTTATAATAATTTATCCTTCTTTACTTTACACACACTCACTCATATTTAAGCACTAGCACTCAACATCACAATATATCCCAGCTTCATTTTTAGCACCTCTGAAGAGAGCTAGCTCCTGCAAACACAGAGTATCCTACTGCAGGACCTAGCCACCATACTTACATACATTAAGACTTAACATTTAGAATTAGTATTAATTAGTAAAGGTACCAATACTTAATGTTTGTTTTGTTTAGAATGTAAGTTCGTCCAATAAATTATTTTGTATTTGTATTTGTATTTCGGCTTAGTACATACAATATGTGTTCGCAATAACGTGTACCAGATATCTAGCCGGGATGTTAGACCTCATCTAAATTACCTGCCATGTAGCATAAACCAATCACGCGCCCAAACACACTTTAATCACGCTCAGAAATTACTACTAGCTGCCCACTACTGCTTGCATATTAGTAGTCAGGTATCTAGGTAGCGGCTAGATTGATGCCACAGCCTAGATTACCTATGAAGCGATATTAATTATGTTAGGCTCAGATTGCCCTGTGTCGACATGAAAACTCGACGTCAGAGCATATCTACATATAGTCTGGCAAACGAAAGATGATACTGAAAAAGAGTGGCAAATTTTTAAAAATCCGCGTATAGCAACCCTAAAACTAATATGAAATATCTGGGATAAACTAATTTGATACTTAGGATTTTTTTTATTTCGTCTGATTAAAAATGCTTTAAGTACTTTAGTACTTTTATATATACTGTACGCGTACGAAAAGAAGGGTTTGAAATGATTTAGCTTTAAATTAAAAAATAATTTATATAGCTTTTACAAAATAAAATGTTTTTCATTTCTAACCAAATTACCTGATTGGCTAAAATGTTTGGCAGAACCAATGAGATTGACTTATATCGCTAGTCTACGAATAAAAAATTAAAGATAGAATAGTATATTCAAATCGCAACTAACCTGTTTTGACTGTAATAAAAATTTGGAGTCAATTAAGCTGAATCTGCTCAAATGTAAATTGAATTAGATGTCTGAGTACACTTTGACTAGGGGACGAATTACATCGAACCTTTAACCGACGTTTAAACAGACGATAAATAAATAGGAAATCTGCAAAAAAAGAGAAAACCAGTGATATATCTTCTTAATAATAGCACTACTTTCCCATGACAAAAGAAAAAGACACATGAACTAGTTCACCCTGAACTCCCGAGCGCTCAAAACTGGGCCGCAACGAATTTTCCCTTTCATTCGTATTGTGTAATAAATTCATTTGTTTCTTCCACGTTCATTACTCTGTTCATTAGGGAGCGAGCCGCACGAATGATTCAGACTGACGAATGATTCGCCTTCATTACCGGACAAGGTTAACCAAGGGTTAACGGTGACATGGATTTACAAAGTAAACGAATCACGCTATTGAGCATTTGTGAAAATGATTTTTTTTTCGGAATGTAATAATGTCTACTTTCGATTCGTCATTCGAAGAATTGATTCATATCACATACTATTGTATTCATATTATATTACTAGATTTAATAGTAAAAATTGTCATTTTGATTAATATCATATACTATTGTACCTAATACCGAACCGATATTATATTACTAGAATATAATGAAAATTGACATGATATCATATACTTTTGTAATGATATCATATTATTTGACTTGTAGCTTTGGTGTTATCAATAAATGATTTGTATTTGTATTTGAATCAACACCTCCTGAAGATGCCTTGTGGAAAGGCGAAACACGTGTTGAGTGAGAATTTCCGAATTGAGATAAGCAACGTTAATATTAGAATTATAATTTGTTTCAGGTTGTTCCGGCGTGTGAGGAGTCCAGCCACGCGGAGTGAAACTTCGTTGTGTTAGGAGGGTAGATTGGGGATTAGTTTTACTGGTGTGAGTTGTAGTGGAGGTGTGGTGGTCGGTCGGAGGAACACCTATTTTTTTTCCTTCGCTTATCTTAATTTGGTTTCAAATCCCAGTGGAAGTACACTAAATATTTAATTTTTTCTTCTATTTAAAAATGTCTAGTAGGGCGCCAACCAGTAGAGCGAACATCATTTCTTCAAACATAATTTGTATTGTAACTGTAAGAGCTCATATCTGATCAAAGACATGACCAATTTTACTTCTTTTCATATTCAAAAAACCTTTTTGGAATATTAAATTGAAACGCTCTACAAAAGTCAACAAAATCGACCGAAATGGCGCCGCAGTCGTAGTTTTAGAAAATATGTTTTGGTGATAAGAAGTTATTTTCATAAATTATTGAAATACAATTGCTTTACCATAAAGAAAAATAAAACAATTTCTTTACCATAAAGAAAATATTGTTACAATAATTAATAATAATAAATATTAGGACACATTTCACACACGGCTGGTTAACCCCATAGGTACTGAACCATTTCTAGTTCGTATTATGGTTTGCTAACACAACTATATACTACATATACATACATACCTACATATTTTTATATAGATACATATTGTTGGATACAATTGTTGGAATTATATTTATATTCGATTATTCCAAAGCAACTAGTAGACTGTACATCCTCCTGGCTTGGTCACACTACCGAGTGCCGACATCGTAAAAGGCATACAAGGGCCGGCTTAACGAATGGTCCAAATTGGGCCAGAGCCGGTAATCCAGGGAGCACTCATTAATCTTGTATTACGTGTGGCGCCGGAACTTCCGGACGCTCACTCATCAATTAAAAACGTGACAGGACCGGAAAGTGTAAAAAAATAATTACAATATACATCACACGGACTGTTAATCTGTTTTACGGGGAGCTGTTTGACTGTTTGTAAATAAATACCGCGCAAACAGAATAGAGTAAACTGACGTAGCGTAACTGGTGACAAGTAATGAATAAGTTAATTTAAGGTTTGTGTTAACTCCAATAAAATGTTTTGTCTAGCTTTCTTTCTTTCAAGTTGTTGTTATTATTGGCGCTGAAAATATTATATTATGTCTAATAAGTTATAGTTAGGATGAGTGTGCGCCGTCTCTTAGTAAGGTTAGATTTTATAGCTTAGCAGGGTAAAATAAAAAAATGGCCTGGAACCATCTATTTTTAAGGACATAGGTGCTAGCTATAGTAATCGTCTCCACATGCAACAGTAGAGCTAAGAGGAAGCCAATTCTAGAGCTTGCCGATCGCCAGACTAAGTGTTTCGCTTTTTATAACGACATGCTTAAGTATATAGTAGATAATTATTAATGAATAACCTGTTCATTGTATGAATAATGACTTGACTTGGATGATTCTCACACGCGTACAAAGAATCCTAGACTACCCACACTGCACAATAGCCGCGCCGGAAGTCAATACTGAGGATAATTTCTTAACAAAGTAGCGGCGCAATTACGTTCCAATGCACTCTACAAGCAACAATAGAAATCGGAAACCCATACTTTCATCAGCCCAGACATAAGCAATCACTAGAAATTTGTTTCCAGCCCATAAAAGTAAAGAGAAATGATATGTCAACGCGTGGAATGAATGAAACATCGCCATTTATTATATTTATAATCATTTATCGGCGTCTAATGGCGTACATTAAAAGTATACACGTATTCGGTCGCTCGCCGCTCCGGCTCTCCGGCATGGCATTGTGGCTTACATTTAAGGCGTGTAAACACGCACAAGGAATAGTGATTGCAAAAGTCCAGTTACTGTCCGTCGGTGAACGTCTACTCTACGCCTCGGTTTAGAAATCGAGCCGACAGCTCCGCGCTAATCCCACATCTAAAATAGAACGCTAACTTTTAAGAAACCCGTGGCACATACCTCAAAAGGCGTCCGTCTTCATAATCGGGCTTAATAAATCCATTCACAATAATACGGAACGAAAACAAAAGCCACTCGAGCACTTTGCGAACACAAAAATAACGGAAACTCGACGTCGGGTTCTTTACGAGACGCAGTAAAACACACACATCCTTTTTTCGGGGGAAACAATAAAAAACTTGCACAATATTTGAACAGATGGGATTATTTTTGTTGACGCGCGAGCGGCGGAGCGGCGCGCGACACACGCCTCCGTGCGGGAGGGACTCTCGGTACTGAGGAGTGAGGACCGAAACCTCCGAGTGCGGACACTACTCTCCCTCTACACAAACAGGCGTCAGCGCCATCCGTCGGCACGACGCGGTACTACGTTCGCACGGTGCTTGTGTTTTACGACGTTCAGAAAGTTGGTTCTACACGAAGTGATTAAACCGTTGATTAAGGATCGCGAGATATCGGTCCCTAAAATGTTAAGATGGAGCCAGCGATGAACAAGCAATGTTACGCGATGCTTTTGGTAGCATTTTTTATTTCAAATAAGACTTTCTTACTACGAATGGAACGAATGAGTTTCTAAACATCACAACTAATTCTAAACTTAGCATAAACTTGCAAGTGACGTAAGTTACTTCTTAACAAATTAAATAAATGTTTGTAGGTTTTTTTATTAAATTATTATTTAAATTTCTCGTAACTGAAGTGGTTGCGAAAGCGATCATAAAGTTAGAAATAACATAGTTAAGTTATATGCATCATTATAAATATTTATATCATTCTGACCAGAAAAAAAAAACACTTTACTCCGCTATTCGTTATTTTCTTTAATCGCCAAAAATATTGTCTTATACACGATCAGGCAAACACGGCCGACTATTTAACTTACGAACTTTTATCATTTGCCATATTCGTTAAATACACAGAATGATTATCAAACATGCCGTCCAAACATTGTAATTGTGCCGAATACCCGAATATGAAGATACTCGTATGAAGCCAGCCTTACAAATGTATTATGAATTAGTAGCGCTTGTAGCTTGGCTATCTTAGGTGATCGTCACGAAAGTTAAGCTTAAGTCGAATTAAGTGGTATTACAGCGTGCTAGTCATGTGAGTCAGATGACACATGCTATTGTAGGTTCTGACTATATTAGTCATAGTACATACATACCATTTTCAGAAGCCTTTGGACAGTTTAAAAACTCTTAACACAAGAGCTTAGCCACTTACTTCTTTCGAAGTAGTTATGAATAAATAGAAAATTAAATTTAAAGCAGTTCTTTGTAAACAGGCACATAACAAAAACAACCATTTTCTGCATTTTCAGGAATTTATTCGGGAAAAAATATAACTTTACTTACATCTGTCGATTCTAATCTATCCCAACGTGATTTTACACGACAATTCATTTTCAGTCTGCTCGGCTACCACCCTCACTGTATTCATACTCGTCGAGGTGTTCTTGGGCTGGTAGCCGGAGGAAAGCCACGACTCTAACACTTCTGTGCTCGGCAACATTGTTCTTAACATATTCCTTATATAAACATACGCCTGCGGAGAATACTTGTAAACACTCAGAGAAAAGTTCTTCAAATCCTCCGTCTGTCTCATCGGCATCGCTAGAACCAAACCCGTCGTGTCTTCTTTCATCTTCTCTTGCAGCGACAGTAATATTCTACATTTCTTCTTCTTCTTCTGATTTAGGATCTTCTTTTTCACTTCTGTCATTTCCTTGACCCGTTCTAGAAATCTCGTTTGTCTGTTGTGCACTCGCATGTTGAATTTGAGTTTGTCTTTGAGGCCGACGCACTGTCTTTGCATTCTTTGCACTTCTGTAAATAGTTTGAGTAGTTCTATGTTCTCAGCGTTGCTTCTATGTGTGATATCGTAGTGGTTTACGTTCGGTTTGTGTTCTGCCTCTTCTTCTGTGTCTATCCATTCTTCTTCTTCTTCGTGGTCTAGCGTTTCTTCGTCAATGTATTCAACCTGAAATAAACAGTTGGATTAAAGCCTGGGAACAACATTGCCCTTAAGAAAATCAATGTTTGATGAAATAAATATTATAGTCATATATTGTGTCATATATTTATTTCATCAGCTTTATCGGCGTAGAGGTTGGGACCCCCAGTTGGGGGTCAAGCTCAAGGTTTAACTTCCGCGGCGCGTAATGTCAAGGAGTTTTGACAATTCAGGTTTGGGAGCTTTTATCGGAATCTCTTCGGAAACGTGTGTCTGTATGATTTTTGTTATGTAGGAACTTCAAAAAGTTTAATTACGTTTATTACTGAAATATACATAAATGTTACAATCTACAACACCATCCTTCAGAGTGGAACTGCAAACGTCGCTAATTTACTTTGAACATTTTTTTTATATTTAAAACATGTGTTTATGGTTATAGCACTAGCGTTTGAACGGAAATATTCTTCTGATTCATTTTTTGCCACAGCACAGTAATTAAAGCACCAGAAAATACATGTCAACATTTTCCAAATTTGTTTTAATTTGACAGGTTGTAGTGACATAGCTTATATATTATGTATATCTCATACTTATGCTTTGGATTCACACATTGGTCTCACCGAGTGTGTGTGTCACATACACACACACTACGTTTGTGTATTAATGTCCATTATTTTTTTAATAACATATATCGTGTGTAACCTCGAGCACATGTCTGGGCAGCTTGAGGGAAGGCACAGCTTTCTCCACCAGCACCAAGTCATCCTTGTCATCACAGGTGAAGCAGTCCACGGAGAAGTGCTGGTGGCACATGTAGGAGTAGTCTGTCGGCGTCCAGTTGCTGCGGCCCGTCAGCTCCGTCCAGATCTGACGGAGAGACGACTCCTCGGGGAACCTGGAATAGTAATCATTCACATTTACCACAGTTGCTTGCAATATCGACTGCACCTTGTTCTATTTATATTTTTTTCTAAGGAGGAAATTTACCGTTTGTGTTTGCCATTATAAAATGATTTTCTTTCCTTAATAAAAGTAAATGGCGAAGACATCTCCACGTAGTCGTAAGCCACTGAGGCACCACAAAGATGTAGGCCTCAGCTTCAAGACTCCCAGAGAGGCCATTGAAGGCACCAACATTGACAAGAAGTGCCCATTCACTGACCATGTGTCCATCTGTGGTCACATTCTCACCGGAGTTGTCCAGAAGATGAAAATGCAGCGCACCATTGTCATCCGCCGTGACTACCTTCATTACCTACCCAAGTACAACAGATTCGAGAAAAGGCACAGGAACTTATATCTTTAAAAAGTGCCAATAAAAACATGTTTGTTAACATTTTGTAACTAAACTTTCCCGAGTGCACAATTACAATTGTCCATACCAGTTTCAACAAAAAGTATCAACTTTTTTGTACAGGTAATCCAGGTTTATTTATAAACATTCATTTCCTTGAAAATATTCACATAACTTATTCATACGACAATTTTTGCCCAACTAGTATATCTATATATCTACTAGCTGACCCGGCAAATGTTTTTATGTCTTATAAATAGACAGTAGCCAATTCTCATACCTACTGAATAGGTGATCAGTCAAGCTGTTTCGGATGAGTATGGTAACTAACATTGTGACATGGAAACTTTATATATTAGACTACACTTACTAAAATTAGTTATTTTAAATCTAGTATGAAAGCTATTATACAATAAAATTATAACTTAAAATTTACAATATGTAAATAAATTTATATAAAAAAAACATAACATATAAAGTATAAATAAAATATAGGCACATGCATTCAACCTTCATTCACCACCATACATATTCCAACGATTGAAGGCCTGGTTGGCGTAACGGTTACCATGCCGGACTGCTAATCAGAAGGTTCCGGGTTCGATTCCCGGCACGGCGAACATCTTTGTGCCGAACTAAATTTGTTGACTGTCTGTCTGGGTGTTGAATACATGTCTATATAAAATATGTATGTATGTATATGTAGCAACCATAATACGAACTAGAAATGGTTCAGTATGGGGTTAACCAGCTGTGTGTGAAATGTGTCCAAAAAAAATTTAGGCTTTTTTAAAAACTATTTTTACCTTTAGGTTTACCTAAGGTAAAAAATGTAAAATATACCTGAAGAACATCTCTGGCTCCAAGTTCTTGGAGTCATCACACCCGAGCACCGCACACGTTCTCGTTATCTCCGTGTTATCAGCATTCTGCTTCAGTTCTGGAGCTACCATCGCTGGAATTCAGTTATATTTGCTTTATTTAAACTGATAAACAAACTATAAATGCTGCCAAGGTGTGGAACTCCTAGCCAAATGCCCTGTCCCCCGAAAACTATAATTTTGCGGTTTTCAAGGCACAAGTGAGCCGGTTTCTTCTGGGTAAGCACATTCCACCTAAGATCACAATGTCGCTTACCATCAGGTGAATTCTGATCAAGCGCAAACCCATCATAGTATGAAAAAAACTGAAATAACACTAATTGATCATTATTAATTCTATTATCGGTATTGAACCTTGTATTTAAAAAGTTGCAATACCTGATGTAATCAAAGTAAAAAGTAAGCTGCTTTTTAGATAAGCAGAAATAAATACATTTTATGACTATGGAAATAAACTCAAAACAAATTACTAGTACTGATTGATAAACTGATTAAGTATTTAATTTTAATGGGTGTGTGAATAATCAAGAGACAACTAATTTTAACTTATTTACTAACAATTCACTGGAGAAATTAAAAGGCTTTAACACCATGTCATTTTTCTCATGTGAAACATAAGAAGCAGTAACTATAATCTGTCCAATCTTTTATTTTCTTTTTGACAAACATTAAAACCTCACATTTAAAAGTAACTTTTGCGCATGATGCAGTTATGTTCTATTGGTGCTGTTATATACGGTTGGATCTATTATAGTAGATCATCCATTCATAATTTTTTTATGGTTATAAGGGCTTCAATAATCTTATTATTAAGACTTTTTACTTTTCCTCGGGACACCGAGGACGCTGCGGGAGGCCTGCGCCGGAGTACGCGAGCTGCTGGCCTTTTTCAGCGAAATCAGCTGGCTGGATTGGGGACCACCAGTCAGGCCCTATGCAATGGGGAAGCCAGAACACTTCTAGTTGCGAGAAGGAGCCCGCATATCAACGTATTAACGTAAAACTTTTTAATTGGACTTAAGTGTTACCATAGATATATTCTAAAGTTTTCAGGTTAGCTAAATACTAGTTTTATGAACTTTTCTAAATAAAAATGTAAGTAAATAGTTACAAGAATTGAAACTCTTCATCTACATTTTAAACTCTTACCAATAGGGGTAGGTTTTGATTTATTATCACTGTATTCCATTGCATTTTCCTTTGCTTTGTAGATTTGGTTAGAATTCATGACTTTGTGTACCAGCTCTGGCTCTCTTTAAGTCTAAAACATAACAAATAAATACTGCTAAAATGTGAGTAATTAATGCACATTAAATATTTAATCATATTTAAAGACAAATATTGCATCTGCATCAGGCCTTTACCTTTTTATTTTTTTCGGTGGAATGAACTTACGTTTTCAAGTTTATGTAAATAGGTTAACTATTATTTTTTCAGTATATACTACATTTAAATAATAACTCCAAAAACTAATAGCATCGTAGCCCTCTAGTTGCTACTAAAATATATATAAGACAGAAACTAAAGCTTAAATTCGTAGTGTAAATAAAAATACGTAGTACACCATTGAAGACCAACCGGTGAATGAGCGAATGAACGAATGAAATTGAAATATTTGTATTGTTTGATTGGTTGTAGTTCATTCATATAACAACCGGAAGCATAAAGTGTTGTCGAAATTCAAGGAAAATAGTTCGAAATTTTATCGGTTTATTCAATCATGTATTATTCTATGAAAACCATAGACTTTTTTATCGAAGAGATGTGACTTGTTTTGGTCCTTGATGTTTTTCATTTGTCATATTCGGAATACGTAATTTTGGAAGAGACCTTTGTTGTTCAAATTGATGAAATTGCGATTGAAAAATGGTTGATCCCATATTCGATTACCAATTTAGGCTTATACTAATTGGTGACAGTACTGTGGGTAAAAGTTCTTTGTTAAAATACTTCACAGACGGGAAGTTCGCCGAGGTAAGTTTCGAGTGTTGTTTTCATCGTAATCATGATAATGTTGTTACATTATTTAACGTATTGCGCATTATTTTTTAGCTGTCTGATCCTACTGTGGGCGTAGACTTCTTCGCGAGAATAATAGAGGTTCAAGATGGGACGAGAATTAAATTGCAGCTATGGGACACAGCAGGGCAAGAAAGATTCAGATCCAT
This sequence comes from Mellilla xanthometata, assembly GCA_035578125.1. Taxonomy (NCBI): domain Eukaryota; kingdom Metazoa; phylum Arthropoda; class Insecta; order Lepidoptera; family Geometridae; genus Mellilla; species Mellilla xanthometata. The sequence continues at coordinate 13,752,593 of JAPUBQ010000009.1, read as the reverse complement.
CACAAAGTCTTACTACAGGAACTCAGTGGGCGCGTTATTAGTGTACGACGTGTGTAATAGATCAAGTTTCGAGCACATACCCTTGTGGATGATGGAAGCCAAGAGACATATAGAGCCCCACAGGCCTGTGTTTGCTCTAGTGGGCTGCAAAGTGGACTTAGTAGGTACAGACAACAAAAACGGTGCCAGAAGAGAAGTGACATGCGAAGAAGCTAGGATGTTCGCTGAGGAAAATGGTAAATATGTTGATTGTTCGTTATCTACACACGTAATGACCTAGTGCCCCAAAATTGTTAGTCTTGACCTCTCCAAGATAGCACAGAAGTACAGATATTTACAGGCCATAAATAATATAATATGTTAAAAGATTATTTATTGAAAGTTTGCTTTGATCATTCTCCAATATTAAATATGCATTGGTAAATACCATATTTTAATTAGTATTATAAAATAATATCTATTTCGGCCTTTTGTCTTATTATTTGATCTTATTAATAACTGGATAAAAATCTTATATCATATTTAAACCATTTGTAAAAATAGCAGTCTTGTCTAAACAAGTCCAATAAATCAATTAATCCTTGGTAGATCAAGTGACACATTGGTTTGTCTCACCTTGGAATTTTAATCATGTGTTTTATATGAGAATAAATCTCAATGGCAGCAGCTTACTATTTGTTGAATAAGCATCAAGACACAAAAAATATATAAAAAACATGTCAGTCTAATACTAGCATGAAAGTCTATATATATATCATGGTATATGTCATGTATTTATTAATAAATTGACAAACATTATTTGGTTGAATAATAACAACATATTTTTTTATTATATACTATATGTACAAAGTAACTATATTTTAAAATTCTGTGTATGTCTTTAGTTTTGTACTGAAACTTGCAAATTTTTTTTTCAAGACCCTTTTGTATAAAATATATATAAATAGCAAATACTAATAAATGGAAGTACTGGGTCACTGATAACAATAAAATATCTTTATTCTTTATAAAAATTGATATTTGTAGCAGACATACTATGTAGAAAGATCTATCAGACGACTTTGTTGGCGTAAAGGTTACCATGCTAGACTGCCAATCACAAGGTTGCGGGTTTGATTTCTGGCACAACCAACATCTTTGTGCTTAATAAAATTTATTGGCTGTGGGTCTGGGTGTTAAATATTTATCTATATAAAATATGTATGTATGTATATGTAGTATATCAGTTGTGTTAGCTACCATAACACAAACTAGAAATGGTTCAGTATGGAGGTAACCAGCCATGTATATTAATAAAAATAATAATAACAAAGAAATGAGGTTTTCAACCAATAACTTATCATTCTTCCTGTTGTACATTCATAATTATTATGTTTTATACATGACTCACACAAAGTGAATGCTCTGAAAACTCAATTAATTAATTGCATCTCGGTATCTAAAACTTGATTACATACTTTTACTGTCCCACTTTTACTTGTACCCATTTATATGTAAAAATATTCTTTTGTCACCATTTAAGTAGCACATGAACTAAAAATGTCCTGCTATTTTAGAATTTATTCTTCAAGGTTCTATTGACAATTTATTCAATATTGCTCTATGTAAATTGACATAGCCTTGATACAAAATTAGTTAAATAATGTTTTGGTATAAATATATTTTTTCACAGCTCCGTTTTTGGAATGATTATTCCTGTATGGAGATCCACTTATGTACAAAACATATACATGCACTGTGTGTGTATTCAGACATAATACACAGATCAAGACAGACAGACAGACATCATAAATAGACTATTTGAATGTTTGGCACTGCAGGCATATTATTTGTCACAGACCACTACATTAACAAGGCTGTTAGAATATTGATTAATAAAATCTCAAAAAAGAGTATTTATTAAAAACATAAGAATACATAACATTATTAACATTTCTCATAACTTTGCAATCCAATTATTATATTACCATAACTATTTTTCAACTGCTGTACAACCCTGCGTGGTCCTGGCATCTTCTACTATTCTTATCCATTTTGTACAATCTTGGACCTAATTTGCATAGGCACTTATGTTATTACACCTTGTATCTAAGTTCTTTCTTTGTGTAGTTTCATTGAATTGTTTGCCTGGAAGAGATCGCTTTTAGCGATAACGCCGCCACTTAAAGCACTACCATTTAAGTTCTTTAAGTATTATCTGTAATTTCATTTTTGCAAGGGTTTTTTTTCATCATTTAGTTATTTACATGAGAGTGTTTTAATAAAGTGTTTATCCAAAGTCAAAGTCACAACATTTATTGCATCATTAAAAGTTATGTTTATACAATTTATTATTAACCATAAAACATCTAATGTACCTTAATCAGGGTGTCGCAATTGTTAGTTTAAAGAGAGTCAATTTAATTATTACTTAGTATCTGGAGTTCATATGTTCATGTCATTAAATTTTTTATGGATTATTATATCCTATATATTTATTAGAGATGAAACGGATATCCGGTAACTATCCGGTATCCCGCCTATCCAGCCTTGTTTTAACTATCCGGCCAGATACCGCATAGTAATACAGTATCCGGCTGGATACCGGATAGTTAAATTTTTACACAAGGCAAATCATACTCCACACACATCAAAAATGTTTGTTTTATTAATTAATATTTATTAGTTTAATACTCAAAATTAACAAGTGGCAAATTGTGATGAATAAATACCAAATTTTCCGCGTTTGTTGGTAAGAGGCGACTTCGCTTGGCTTCGTATACCAGACCAGCTTCTGAAAATAGCCTTTCGCTGTAAACGCTACTGCCAGGTGCTGAAAGATAAATTCTAGCAAATCTTGACAACTGTGGGTACTGATTTTGATTAACTGACCACCAAATGTATGGATCGTAATTGCGATCGATTCGAGATGTCTTTAAAAAAAAGTCAATCTCGTTAGCAATTGGATTTTGTTTTTCTTGATCGTGACCATCACTACTATTATCCTTTGCCACTTCATTGAAACAGTTCCAAAAAGTGTCATGAGCTTCATGTGTGAACTTGGATCCAGTTTCATCTTCTTTCATTCGTTTAGCAGGTGTTGAAGACTGCGATGATCTTTCACTGTCAGAAGAAGATTCCTCGCAACAGTTTTTTATATACTCTATCATGATTTTCTGTCGGGCTTTTTCAGTTTCAAGAACTCCTAAATAATCTGACTTGAACCTTGGGTCTAAAAAGGTAGCAATTAGGTAGTTTGGATTATCTCCTAAGGATTTAAAACGACTTTCCAATTCAGCTTTCAAAGAAGCTCTCATACGAGCTAAGTCTGGTGTTCTTTGTGCAGTCTCGTTTTTGTCTAAATACTTTTTTAATGCAGAAATATGCGGAATCGCCTCGGATATACAGGAAAGGCCAGAACTTGTAATTTTTGTTATTTCTTCAAATGGTTTTAAAAGATTTATGCACTGCTCCATTAGGCCCCATTGTTGTATCGTCAAATTAGTGAGTGTGTCATGTTCAGCGACATAAAGAGAGATAGCCCTTTTTTGTTCCAACAAGCGTTCTGCCATGTAGTAGGTAGAGTTCCACCTCGTGTTGATGTCCTGCACTAACTGATGCTGCGGTAAATGTAACTCCTTTTGAATTGCAAGCAATTTTTCTTGTGCTAAACCTGAATGATTGAAATGAGTTACTAGACGTCTTCCAGTAGCAATCACGTCTAATACTTCAGCTTGGACCTTCATTGCCTCAATAACAACTCGCTGAAGTGAATGTATGAAACATCTAGCAGAATTATACTCTGCAACTCGAACTCCTTTCACCATATTAGCGCCACTATCATGGATTAGTAAATGAATTTTATTTCTATCAATATCCCAGCGAGCAGCAATAGCGTTCAGTTCCTTTGCTATATTATCTCCAGTGTGTGATCCTGAAAACGGTTTCATAGCAAGAACGCCGTGTTGCAGTTGAAATTCCGGAGACAACCAATGGGCTGTGAAACTCAAGAAGCTGGAACTATTGTGCAGGCAGGTCCAAATGTCAAAAGTAACAGAAACTGCAATAGCTTTTGAAATGTTTGTTTTAATTTTGTCGTGAATTCTATTGTAGATATCGGGCACAATTTTTTGAGAAATATAAGTGCGACTTGGTAATTCATAACGAGGTAGCGCTTGTTCTAGAAGCCTTTTAAACCCAACCTTTTCTACGATACTGAACGGCTCGTTATCTAGAGCAATCATTTCTGAAATTAAATAATGATATTTCTGGGCTTTGGCATCATTTACATTCCAAAGTAATTTTCTTTCAAATGATTCCGACAGTGTTAGTTGTTTTTCTGCTGATGATGAAGATGCACTTGTGCTGGGAACGACATGTACCGCAGCCATAATAGGCTTTGAACTTTCACCAGTTTTTTTTTTATTTATCAATTTAAACTCCTCTGGATGTTTGGACTTCAAATGATTACTCATGGCTGAAGTACCTAATAAATGACAAAAAAACATACTTTAAAATATTGAAGGTTTCCGATTCACAATGTACATCAATAAAAAAAAGCTAAAGTCATAAACTTGCATTCATAAAATTGGTGAATGTCGTTTTATTTAAATAATTTAAAGTAAGGCCGTAGTAGTAGGTACGTAATGAAAATAAAAATGAAACGACACATTGACCAAAATTTTGTTATACTGGTACCTACTAAGTTTGTGTATTAACAAAATCAGTTTAAGAATATAAGAATAAGTACACATATTTTTTTGTTTTCATATCTTTTCGTTCAATTGAAGCAAAAACATAACCTCTAAAACTTACGTACCTGCCTTTTTTCCTTCACCACCTCGAGAAATTTTAACCTGACACAACAAACATACCGCGTACTTGTTATCGTCACTGTTTAAATCAAAATATTGCCATAGTGGCGATCGTGTTTTTGAGGATGACATTTCTTGTTAATCTATCAGAATTCAAACATAAAATCACGACGACAAGTGATAAACAATGAAATAAACAACAAACGAACTGAGAAACAAACACAAATTGACACGCGCGATAACACTCGAACGCCCCCGAGTCGACCCGATTCCGCTTACGTGCGCCGAATGCGCGCGAATATTCAAATCAAACTGATCGCGTCAACGCAATAAAGGGCCGAATATCCGGCAGCCGGATATCCGGCGCTCCGGCCTAGTAGCTTACCGAATATCCGGTATCCGGCCAAACTACTATCCGTTTCATCTCTAATATTTATCTACCATCTCAAGCTATTCAGTATATTCAGTATCCCCTTGCTTTTTCCAGGTCTACATCATGTAGAGACATCAGCGAAAACAGGACAGAATGTAGAAGAGGCATTTGTGCTTGTTGCTCAAGAGGTGTATAACCGCATACAGACGGGTGAGTACAAGGTAGAAGACGGCTGGGACGGCATCAAGACCGGCTTCAACCGACCCAACGGAATGGACTTTAACTTGCTAGAAGCTGAGACAGTTCAATCTACTTGCTGTTAAATGTTATAACAATGAAAAAACAATTTTGTTTAAAAAAAAATAAGTATGTAGTCATCACAAAAGTTTCAATTATTATATTTGATTTAGATCAAAGAGAAGATTGGTACCTATATATCGATTCTATTATAGAACCTGTGTCAATAGTGAATATATTACAAAGTTCATTTCCTCTTGCACATACATAATTGTAGTTATGGAAGCGAGAGGACATGAACTTTTAAATGTATTCTTTACTGATGCAAGTTATTACAAAGCAGTGGTAGACAAAAAATATGGGACATCCAAAACCATGAAAGTTTGATTCATTTCAATCTCTCTCTCCACTAAGCTTGCCTAATGGTGCTTAAGAAAACATTTGCATGTGCTATGCTTATTGTCTGCCAATGCTCTGTATACAAATATATATACATCTATATAGCAGCTGACAGTTTTTGATTGTGTATGCATATTGTTTACACTGTCAAGCTACTCTGTAAGATTTTTCTGAGAGTATGAATTATTCAATGTCAAAGTCCAAGCACAGGTGTTAGCTAAGCATATTTTATAAATAAAAAAATAGTATAAAAATACCAATTTGATCAGGCACCACCTTTTTGTAAATTAAAAGTACCTAACAGTCCCAAAAAATCGTAATTAGTTATTTGTTGATTTGTTTTTATTTTAATGTTCAGTTAAGTTGTATTTTAATTTTTAAATTCCCCCTCTAATAATATGTTCTATGCACACTTTCCACTAACATATTTTCATTGAACTAGCAATTATTATGTAAACTCTTATCTCTTTAAAATATAATTGACATCAAAATAAAAATACATTTTGAAATAAACTTACAATACTGTTTATTACCAAAGAAATGTAAAAAAAAAAGTTATTGTACCTGTGATAGGTATATTACATATACATACAATTTCCAAATAAAAATTGTGTCTTAAACTGTGTGTTATTCACTTTTACTCATTTGTTTTTAATACATAATTTATTATAAAACAAGAATATAAATCTATATTATTACAATTGTATCAGTTGACCGCGATATGACCTCTTTCCTACATATATTGTTATCTATACTTTTGCACTCCTAGTGACTAATTTAGTCTTGATATTATTTTAATGATCTTATACATATGCTATAATTATTTTACTAAACAATGTGAAGCATCAACAAATGTCAGGTTAATATTACTGGGTCAGGTTAAGAAGAAAAGTAGCAACTCTAAATTCTATAAGCCAATGTGAATGTATAAATAAGCTAATAACCCCAACATTAACCTAATTAACCCGATCAAATTAAACCAATGTAGATGCTACATGTACATACAATATCATATTGGGTTAATTTTAAGGTTGGTTATCAACACCTCTGGTGGTCAAAAGTGGAACTAATCTTTTTACCTATTCCATACATTGTCAAACTTCTACTAAACTTACTGACTTTTATGTTCGGATTTTTATCTAATATTACCCTGATGTTCTAATTTGAATGTAATTATGATATTGTTTCATATTATTTATTTATGTGTACATATTTTAAGTATTCGCTTGTCAATTGTATATTTATTACTGCTGATACATTAATCTTATGTATGTTGAATATTCTGTGTCATTTCTTTACTTCTGTGGTAATTTGTACTAACAAGTAAATTAGAAATAAGGTTAAATATAGCAAGTAATATCTAGTACCTGCAACACCATTTTTGTAACCAATCAAATTACATTAATTACATACACATGATTAAAAAAATGTTGTAGAAATTTTCAAAGCTGATAAAAATAAAAAAAATGTTTACTTTTCTTTTTGCTTTGCCTTATTAGGTGACCATTATTCAGTGTATTTTAACTGCAAAATAGTTTGGTCTCCGTTAATAATTTCGATGGCTAATTAAAAAAAGGATTAGCGCGATAATTTGCCGTCCAATTTTTGCTGCAGTCATTTTTATCAGTTTTGATAATTTCATGTATAAAATTAATTGTAAGTTATAAAAAGAAGCGTCATAAATAATATAATGTTATATTTTGTACTTCTGTATAATGCTTCTTTAGGCTTGTCACATGGTTATAGTCAATAATATCAAGTATAGTATTTATTATTTACTCAAGGTTCGAAAATCGTCATTCACAAAGTAAGGGGCCGTCCATCACGTGAGGTTCGAAAGCGGGGGGGGGGTATATACAAAAACACGAAATATCACAGAGGGGTGGGGGGGTTGTAATAATATATCACGTGTGTTTATCTTTTTGGGATACTGAACCGAAAAGTGGCGTTCGTCTTTTTGGCCTCACGCCAAAACCTTATAGTTGCTACCTACCTTATTTTTTAAAATGAAATTTGATTATATCAAAACCTGTATTTTATAAATATTTAAAAATAGTAACGAAATTGTGTAGTTACTAAAAATACACGTAATATAGGAAGGGGGGTGGGTAGTCTTAATCCTCACTATGAATCAGAAAGTTTGAAGGGGGGGGGGCTAAAAAAAACGTAACGTGATTAGTGGACGGACGGCCCCTTGAATAAAGACGGAAACATTGAATAATGTTAGCTCTTTCATTTGCTTAACAAAATGAATGTGAGCTAGAGAAAAAATAATATCAACTGTTCTCTTTTTTACATAAGTTATACCATAGACAAAATATACTTTAGTGTATCTTTCTATGGTTATACTAATTAGTCTGTTACTGGCTACATTTGTAGATTAAGTTGATCTAAATGGATGATGGTTACAGTAAATGATAGGTAGTTTATCCATATGTATACTGATATACCCAGATATAATAATATATATGTGAATGTGTTACTTACGACATAATGTGATAAGTAACACTTGACAGCATCAACAATGTATATCGTCCGTGAACTTCTGAGATCTCCTATCTGATTATACACACATTTTACAGAAGGTACTATAAATCGATTAGTTCAATGCACCGTCAAAAGATGGCGTAAAAATATTAGTTAGGAGGTGTCAGAAGTTCAAGGACGATATGACTTGATAAAAATACAAAATAAAATACATGTACTCAAAGTAATCGACTTTTGTAAAGGGTAAACTAGTTGTTAAATTAATATTAAATCCGTATATTCAAGTTAATGCTTTGACCTAAGATTACACATACTTTAAAGAGATTTCTACTATTGAGTAGAAAAGTTTACATACTTCTTTTGCACTTTTACTAGCCATAACAACAGACTTGATTTAATTCTGTACATTATTGGACCAAAATTGAAAAAAATAGTTTTCTGTTTTGTTCTGAGAATGTAACTCGGTATTATGTAGCCGTTATGTGTATGGAAGTAAAGTTTTGTTATTTATGATTATGAATATTTGTTTTATTTTATGCAGACGGATCGATTTAGAATATCCCTCATAATAAAATAATCCAGCCACTGGTTAGTATTACCTACTTTTAATTGTTTGGTAGGCGTTGACCGCCGTGATACGTCCTTCAACTAAGCTATAAAAGTAACTTAAAGCCTTTGAAAGAAAATGAAACAACTGAGAGCTCTTGATTTCAAAGCTGAATAGTTACAACGTGCAAAGCCAATAAACCGTATTCGTATCTAAAATTGGCGTTCCGTTCTGTCAGTGTCAAAAATTTCCAAAACAGAATGATGCATTTTCATTCGAGTTTTTGATTGATTTTTCAATAAATAACGTCTAATAGAAATTAAATAACAAACTCATAATATTTTTTTACTATTAATTCAAGTTCCAAAGCAATAAAATGTCGTCTAGTCGTTCTAAAACCTCCATTGTGGATAAGCCTCTTAGCAAAGGAAAAGGCGAAGTCTCTCTCGCATTTTACGCCCTACTCTTCTCTGAAATTGTTCAATATTGTCAGAATAAGTCGCAATCTATTCACGAATTACAGACCAAGTAAGTTGCTGCAAATATTGTATTTAAAAAAAGGCCGGGATTATATCGATACTTCCATATTTATTCGCATTTTTACATATGCCTCACGATAGCAGTCAACTTGTATATAGCTCCCGTAACTTTGATTTAAAGCCTTCCATTTTAAATTCTACTCCCCAAGCAACTTACAAATTATATTCCTTGATTTCAGATTGTCAGATATTGGTCAAGATGTTGGCACTAGGCTACTGGACCTCTACTTCGTAAGAGAAAGGAACAGCAAGAGAGAAATCAAACTACTTAATATGCTGCTTTTTGTCAAGTCAACCTTGTGGAAGGTATGGAAATCACAAATTATAGTTTTGGGAAATATGGAACATTTAAAAAACATACTTAAAGTAAATTATCTACTACAATATCAATAACATAAATGAAACATTATATTGACGTGAAAAATTCATCAATCTTGTGCAAGCAGTGTTGGCAATGTAGTAATGAATACCTTGATTTAAAAAAGTGGTTAACAGATAAAGGTGAAACAGTTACCATGCTAGACTGCCTGCCAGAGGGTCCCAGGTTTGATTTCCAGCACAACCAACATTTTTGTGCTGATCTAAATTTGTTGACTGTTAGTCTGGGTGTTAAATATGTATAGATACAAAGTATTATGTATGTATGTTTAGTATATCAGTGGCATTAGCAACCATAATGCTAATTAGAAATAGTTAGTATCGGGTTAACCAGCTGTGTGTGAAATGTGACCTAATATTTATTTATTTGATAATTTCAGGTATTATTTGGTAAGGAAGCAGATAAGCTGGAGCATGCCAATGATGATGAGAAAACTTACTACATCATTGAAAAAGATGCTTTGGTGAGTTACTTCCTATGGCGTGACAACCCTGGTACCTCTTGGCCTCCTCTACTCATCTATGCCATTTTGTGTAGCTTTGGATCTAACTCCTCCTGCTCCAGACATAATATCTTATATCTTTAAATGAGCAATTCTTGTATATTAATATAAAATTCTATATATATAATTGGATCTCAGAATCATCTCCAGCAATTTTCATGAGATTTAGTATATAGGGGGTTTCGGGGGCGATAAATCGATCTAGCTAGGAATAATTTTTGGAAAAGTCATAAAAAAAATAGGTACTGTACTTAAATACTGCATATTGATTACAATATATAGAAAAGTATATAACTTTACTGTTCAACTACAGGTTCTGTTCTGTTTCAGGCTTATTATTTGTTTTTTTTCTTCATATGAGCTAAGTGGCCAAGCTCTGTTGTTGAGTTTTCAAGCCACCTGAAGGCCTCTGACATGGCTTAATGACTGTACTAAGACTAACAGCCAAAAACCTACAATTTAACTTGTCATCCAACCCACAGTAGCACTTAAAAATGATACTTTAAAAACTTCAGTCTTGTGCATGGTTATGTTGTGCTATATTATGGTAAAAAATAAAACATGTATGAGTACAAAGGCAGCCTTATCACCCTCGGTGATCACTACCAGGCAACCAGGAATAGATAGGGATCGAAAGAAATATATGAAGATTTAAATCACATAATTTGATCATGGCATTTGGACAAAAATAGCTTATAACCAGCAACTTACAATGTAAATAACTTATTGACTCAGGCGTTACGCGAAACACGCGTAGAGTTAAGAATTTCCAAATGGTGATAGGTAACGTTAATCTTAATTAATCTTAGTTAATTGATCTTAGTTAATTAAGCTTGGTTAATTGATCTTAGTTGATTTTTCCTTTACTTGTCTTAATTTGGATTTCGGATCACAGCGGAAGTACACTAAATATTTAATTTTGTCTTCAACTTACAATGTGCCCTGTTTCTGACTTTGTATGTGGCATGGGCCACTTAAAAGTGAAAATGTTTTCACAAACTTTCTTCTATCTGAACTGATATTGAAGTTTTTTATCATCCTACTAATATTATAAATACGAAAGTTTGCAAGTGTGTATATATTTGTTACTTCTTCATGTTCAAACGGCTTAACCAATTTCGATGAAATTTGGTATGGATAAGTAAGAGTCTAGATTTACATATACCTACTTTTCATCCTGGATTAACGCGAGTAATACCGCAGCAGTAGCGGTGCAGCTAGTAGCACAATAAAAAGCTGTAAAGTTATTTATTTATTTGATTTATAGGCAAGCAGCAATATGCTGATGTGCCTATATCACACTGAGTTGAAATTAAATTTTTAACTCAAAATTACTCCAAAATAAGGTCCTTTTAAATAAATGCAGTTCACAGTGGTAACATGAAGCCATATAGAACCTGAGAGTTTTTGATGTAAATCTCCATCTCCAGTAATCACATGTGCAGTAAATTGATCTATTCTCATTTCAGGTAAACAAATTCATAAGTGTACCGAAGGACAAGGGCTCTCTCAACTGTGCAGTGTTCAATGCTGGCATTATTGAGGCTGTACTTACCAAGAGTGGATTTGTAAGTTTCTTATTTCTTATTCTATGAGCGGTCAAACCTGCACTGACAACCTGCAGGAGGCATATTGTGCATTTCCCCCTACCAGCCTGCCTACCTAAGCCATCCAAGCCTTCCAATCCGATTTGAAAGTTAATTTACACCATCACTATTTCCTCTTTACTTTCTTGTAACTTTAAATTTTCTTTAAAAAAAAAATAATGATGATTGCCTATGTTTGACCGCGGCTTGCCTGATGTTAAGCTTGACTGTGGTCTAAGATGTATCACGCTTGCCTAGAAGGAACCTATTTACTCTAGATTTGAAGACCCCAAAATTGTACTTCTCTGGAAAAAGAGACTCAGGAAGAGAGTTCCAAAGCTTTGCAGTTCTCACAATGAAGGTCGAAGCAAAACATTTTGTGAGAATCTTCGGAACTTCGACAGTGAACATCATACGTGTTTTATATTGTTACACACTCTCACACAATTTATCCATAGCCAGGTCCTCTACTGCTATAATCTCTTACAACTACCATATCCATATTTGACCAATTATCATGCATATACTATCTTCTTATTAATTGCCTGTATATAGATAAAACTAGGTCACTAGGAGTTGTATGGAAATGGTAGTGCAAGGAAGAAGAGCAAGAGGTCGCCTGAAAAAGACATATAGATGGAGTGTGTTAATGAGGACATGAGAGAGAAAGGATTGAGTGTGGAGATGATGTCTGATAGAAGAGAGTGGAAGAAGAAGATTTGATCTTCTAACATGATTTGGTAAAAGTGTATTGAATTATTTTGTTGACAAAACAGTTCGTATGTTGAATGACATTAGCCCGTTTTGTATTATCTGTTGAAAAAAGTCAAGTTCCAAGTTTTAGTTTTACCCACACCGGTTCTCGGTATGTCAACAGTTGCGGCGAAAATGTGTTTATACCGGGAGCCGGTGTTTCAACATACAAGTGGATAACAATTCTTTTTTACTTATTTTCAGCCTGCAAAAGTAACTGCACACTGGCATAAAGGAACTACATACATGGTGAAATTTGATGACTCCGTCATAGCCAGGGATAAGTCATTGGATGACCGATAAATACAGTCAACGCTTTATATAGTTTGAATTAAAATTATATATGTCAGCTTCTGCAATTTAGTATTAAAAATAGGTTTATTTTGGCCTTGTAGGTTTGAAATTAAGATTAAGGCTACAAATAAATAAATTGTTACATAATAACTAAGAAGCTTTATTTACCAACAAACAATATTTTTATCAACTCTAAGAGAGAAAATAATCATCTACTACTGTCATAGACAAATTATTTATAAATAATGTACCTAAATATGTTATTATATATCCTACTAATAAAATGGGAGAGTTTGTGTGTAAGTAAGTGTCTGTTACTACTTGACGCTCGAAACAGCTGAACCGATTTTGATGAAATTTGGTGTGAAGATTACTGACCTTGGATTAACACATAGGCTTCTTTTTATTCCGAAAAAAATTATGGTTCCCTTGGGATATGCAAATAACTTCAAAACCTATGTTACTTCACGTTCCAACGGCTGTACTGATTTTGATGAGATTTACTATGAAGACATAAAAATTATATTTACACATAATTTGTCTATGGCACTATCACTATAAATATTCAGAGATAGTTTTTTCAGTGAAAAAGTACAATTTAGGCATATTTGAACAATCTATCTTTAGGTTTAATATTGCCAGCCATTATTTCTCGCAGCCATTCCTGACGTTTAGTATAAATGACATATCCATAAAGTGTCATTGGTATAACAATGGAGAATATTGCAAAAGAAATGGTCTTAGAGTTGAATGTGAAGTGGTCCAACTGGGTCGCTTTCATGGATAGGAACCTTTGAATAGCCGGATCAAACTGTAAGAAAGTGTTTGACAATTTTTATTTTTTTTTTACTTCTAGCATAGACAAAATATATTAAAAACTTCGATATACTTTGTCTATGCTTGTAGCTAGCTCCTTTTTCCTTTATTCAGATTTTACTAAATAGGCTCAATAAATACTGCTATACATATTACTATGTATACAATTTAGACTAATTCTCGTTTTTAGGGCTCCATACCTAAAAGGTGTACCTAAACATGACCCTATTACTAAGCCTCCACTGTCTGTCTGTCTCCAGGCTGTTAACCTTAAGTCTCAGAAACGTTATAGCTAGAAAGCTGAAACTTTCACAAGATATGTATTTCCCATGCCACTATAACAACAAATATTAACAATAAAAAAATATATATTAAGGGGGTCCCCGTACAATGAACTTGCTTTTTTCATATTTTTGCTATATTATATCAATAACATAGCTGCTAGACACTTAAAATGTTCACTAAATGTATATTAGTTATTAAATAAATATTTATTTTAATTAATTATGAATTTAAATAAAATATTTAAGGGGTGCTCCCATACAAAAATGGTATGGAACACTTCATGCATTAGCCCAACTCACACTTTTAAGAGAGATAACATTGTAAACTCCTTTTATAGGAAAAAATGTGTTGATAGACCATTTAGCATGTCATAGGTAGGTATAACATTAAATATTTTTTTATACCTAAATTAACATCTTGTCCCAGTGCCTAGTTTTCTGTTTTCACTCTATGCTACCTACCTGTTAAAATAAATTTAACATTATGATTAGTCTTCTATTATTATTGTACAAAAATGATTTAATGCTAATTGGTGAGGAGCCATTTGCTAGCTATTTGTTTGTTGATGGTAAGCATTGCACTGGCCCATTTTAATAAAAGCATCACCCTAAATTTTGAATTGTAATACATAAATTAACCTGTCAAGTCTTATTACTCTGTTATTTCACAGGAAAAGTTGCAATTTAAACATAGTAGTATTTGCAAACTACTGCTTGGCAGTAGAATAGCTCAGCATATTTTCTATTCTGAACTGGAACAAGGTACGCGGCATCGGGGAGGCCAGTTCTTACGATATAAGGATGTACTAAAGAGGCATATGAAAGGGTGTGGAATCGACCACTCCACCTGGGAGCAACAAGCTGGAAATCGCACTCTGTGGAGACAATTGGTAAGAGCTAAGGTTTACTCTTTTGAGAACCGAAGAAGGCGAGCTCTAGATGCTCGAAGAGACCAGCTAAAGAACAGACCGCCTTCAAACATCATCTACTCATACAACAACGGTGTCCTCACATGTAGCACTTGTTCCCGAACATTTACTGCTAAAATAGGTTACATCGGCCATGTGAGGACACATAAAGTAACCTAATAATTGACAAGCAGTCGCCGTGGCCGAAACCGGCCTGGAAATCAAATCATCATCAACTGGCCTAGGTGTTAACTTACCCATGTAGTACTGTGTAGTATTATAATAATAATTATTAGTAGCTAGGTAACCTTACCACATAGCCAGCTTCCTTGCTGTGCATGCATGGATTTGTCCTTTCTTTCAGAAACATTTGCCTGAATTTTGCACGACGCTCAATCTGAGCTTTAATTATTTTACACTCAAGATCAGTAAATCCAAAATCTGTAGACATGTTTATATAAGTTTTGGTTGATATATGCTAGCTATACAAAGTCTCTTTTAAGCAAATTTGAACTACAGCTGTGCCTTGAATCTGTTTTCAATGTACACTAATATGTCAAAATTGATGTCAACAATAAAAAAAAGATATAAGATATTCCTTTCACCAGCCAGCTACAATATTAACCTTGCCAGGACAGGTAAGTACAAAAGCAATAACTTTTATAAATTATTTTAATTGATGATTTACACATTTTAAGCTAACTTCTACAAAGACAATGTTGTATCTTGATTATGCATACTTGAACAGCCTGTCTTTGTATAGGATCTCTCCGTTTCTGATCTTCTCTTCACGCTTAGTTCGGTCGTTCCAAATAACGTAACCATAAGTAGCCATCGGTACTACCAAAGCAAAGAATCCAAATAGACCAGTTCTCTTATTGGCTTGGAAGAACTCAAATTGAGTCACTTTCATTGACATAAACCTTTGGAGAGCGGGATCGAACTGAAATTAAAGTATTTTTTTATATTATTAGTACGTTATGCAAAGTTTGTTTTTTGTTTTATTTGTAATGTTTAATTTTAAATTACGTAATGTACTCACAACATAGCCCGATTCACCCTTCCATGGGTTAGTCTTTTGTTTTATGAACTCCTTCCTCAACTCAGCACGCCTGGCGGCCTGCTGTCTAATGAGGTTTAGCTCCGCATCTGATATACCATAATTATTGGCCTGGTTGGCCATTTTAGACCAAATTTGATTTTATTAAAAACTTTTCGCTAAGCCACCTGGGTTAGAATTTTGAAATTGATTATTGATATTAACTTGACTTTGACAATTATGACATTTTATGGTTAGTGATGCACTTGTGTGCACGATTACACATTTGTCACGAATGTGGAAGACCGGTAAATGGTGATTCTATTTTGTCACCACTCTAAAGAATGATCATACATAGACAATCAAACCAATCAAGCGAGTGAATGAAGGATCGTTTTCCGGCCACCATCTTTTTGGTTTCTCTTGTTGTCGTTGTCAGTTCGGCGATTTTTGTAAAAAGCCGCAACCATGGGTCGCATGCACGCACCTGGGTAATTTCATGTGTAATTTAGTAGTGCTAAGTGTACTCTATCGACTGTATATTCATTTATTACTTTTGGACTTAATTTTGTGACAGGATCCTAACCTTGTCGTTCCGTCCATACCACATGGCCAGAGATCTAAGCATGGATTTTATGTTTTCAGTAAGGGTATTTCCCAGTCGGCACTGCCGTACCGCCGCAGTGTCCCCACATGGTTAAAACTGACTGCTGATGATGTCAAGGAACAAATCTTCAAACTCGGCAAGAAGGGTCTTACTCCCTCTCAAATCGGTAAGTTCACATTTTATCCACATTCTTTAACTTTTCATAGCTCCTACATGCCGACTATAACTATTTACTTAAAACGATACCACGCCTATTGAAAAAAGAATCATCAATACGAAAAACATAAATTTTCATGTACACCTGACACGAATTATGATAACCCTGTTACTACTAACTTCTGTCCTAACTGCATTCTGTCCTATTGAACCCCTGATTTTCATCACAATCTGATTCTTCTAATCCCTGTTTTTAAATATTAAAGCTGCTGAAAAATCGACAGTAAAGCTAGTATGACACATACTAATAATTCTCTTTTTCAATTTCAGGTGTCATGCTCAGGGACTCTTACGGAGTTGCTCAAGTCAGATTTGTGACTGGCAAGAAGATCCTGCGTATCATGAAAGCTATGGGTCTGGCTCCCGACCTACCTGAGGACCTCTACTACCTGATCAAGAAGGCTGTCGCCATGAGGAAGCACTTGGAGCGCAACAGGAAAGACAAGGACAGCAAATTCAGGCTGATTCTTGTTGAGTCCAGAATCCACAGGCTCGCCCGCTACTACAAGACTAAAAGTGTTGTAGCCCCCAACTGGAAGTATGAATCGAGCACAGCATCTGCTCTTGTGGCTTAAGTTTTAATAAATAATGTAAAAACCACATGTGACGGAGTTTTATTTCTTATCTAGTAGGTAGTTGACTTCGGGAATGGGACCTTTGCCCAGTTGTGTGTGACACCATAGGGTAGGTACCACTTTATAAAATTATAGTGGTTCTAAGCTTGTTATTTGGAAGCATTCCAAATTTTCAAATGCTCATGGCTAGCAACCACTTTCAAGTTGTAAAATCTGTCACCCAGCATAGCATGTTCTGAGAGCCAGTTATCCCAACCTAGGCATGCTCCATCTTCGGTTAGTGTCGCTAACTCTGGTGGTAACACACCTTATTGGTCATTTTCTTAACTGTAAGGAGTAAAAAGATAAATTGTAGGACAGCAATGTTTATACATTATAAAAAACCTAGCACTGTAAAATTATTATAATATGTACATGTATTTCTAAAACCTGTTTGAACAAGAATGTATTAGTGGTAAGTCTCTCAAAAGGTTTCTAGAGTTGTAGGATTCAATAACTAATAGGTAAAAACGGGATCCTATTACTAAGTGCCACTGTCTGTCTCCAGGCTGTATCTCAGAAACCGTAATAGCTAGAACAAGATATCTATTTTCTGTGGCACTATCCACAAATAAAAATATTAAAGGGGTCCCCATACAATAAAAGTGGTTTTTTGCTGTATATACATAACGATAGCTGCTAGATACTTAAAAAATTCACAAAATACATATATAAATGTTTAATAAGCTATCAAATTAGATTATGAAATGTAAATAAAATTAATAATTGAGGGGGCTTCCAAGGCTTTGTTGTACAAACATTTTTATTTACAATGCTTCTTTATAACAATATTTGGTAAGCTTAGACATTCACAGAATATTGAATTATGTATGAAATAAAAAAATATATATTTCAGGGGGACTCCCATACTACAATGGTATGGAACCCTTCATGGGCGAGCCCAACTCTCACTTGGTCAATTATCTGTAATTATACAGTGCACAAGTACTCATTTACATAATGATCAAGCATAATTACTTATAATTTTTTTTTTATTAAATTAAATAGCCTAGAGGTTGACAGTAATGACATTAAACTTGTTCTGCTGAATGTGACCTGGGCTAACTGAATAATGATACAAATATAAATGATTTGAAGCTTTATGTGCTTCATAAAAGAAAAAAAAAATCAAATGCAACTTACAACATAAATTATTTTATTTACAACAGCTTATATTCTAAAACAATATCTTTTAAATCCTTAATACACGATTATCACAACAAGTATGCCTATCTAATTTCAAATATATAATTAGTTAAATGCAAATATTTTAAAGTTCATATTTGCACACAAAACAAGAATTTTTGAAGGCTCAGTCTCAGACATAAGGGTTCCAGTTGCTTCCATCTTCTGGATGTAGAATGTTCGTGATTAAAAGCACTATATCCACTAGCCACCAGATTCCTAACCCACCTAAAGTCAGCAGTTTGCCAACAGCTGTTCCTGTCTGTCCGAGGCAAAACCGATCCATTCCTAAAAAGCCCAGTAGAATACTGTAGATGAGTGTCGTCGTGAAGAAATGCCCGGAGTACCGGACACACGGGAACCCATCTCGGGTGAAGGTTTTAGGTCCAAAACACTCAATGCCATCCAATGCCTTGCATTGCACCTTTGCCTTCTCAACATCCTTATATTTAACTCCTCCAAACTTTACACAGCCGTGACCAATCGCGTTTTTAGCCGAGGCATTGCCTTTGTGATCTATTGGCTCGTCACAATCTAAGAATTCTAGAGGCAGGAAACTGCATTTCACCAAAGGCCCAAGAGGATTGTATTCTGCGCTGGAATATTGTTCGCTTTCTGAAGAAATTGTTGGTATGAGGGCCAACACGACTGCAATAAGAAATATGCTACGTTTTCGTGACATCCTTTTTCGGTCTTATAAAAACAATTTTTTTATTTCGTTTTTGATTTCCAACCAAAACTGAAAGTTAAATCCTCAATCTATTGCAATCAGGGTTGCCAGCTCAATAGCATTAAGAGCTAAGTAATACCTCAAATAGTGCTAGATTGCTAGAAACCAAAAATAATAGAGACTCTGGGTAGTTGGAGCAGTGACGCGAAGAGTTTTGAGTGACTCCCGATCCCCGTTCTTGATGCAGTTGTGGGCCATAGATATTCAGCGCGGTAATGCAACCTGCGTGATGCGTTACACGAGAATCCTTACGAAAGTGCCGCGGACTACATACTTGTTTGCGTTTTGTTACTTCAGCCACGGGACTACATTTTGTGACCAAGCAGACCACCTCAAAATAGTGATACATTTAGTGCTGGGTGCTGTTAAATGTCAGTGCACACAAAATTGTGCTAATCTAGCAATCAAAGTGCTGAGTTGGCAACTCTGATTGCAATTAAGTGCTGCCAGCCTCTACACATTTTCCCCCGAAATCAAATTAAAATTAAGTCTGTATTAGCTTCACAGTATCCCTATAATGACTTAAAAGTGTTTCAAAATGCTTTATTTAAATCCCCTAAAATGCCTCTAATTGACTTATCATGTTGATCACAATCAATATCTATCAGAAAACTAATAAAAGTTATTTTATGGATATTCTTGGTTTAATATTGACTTAATTTTATGGCAAGTGAGTTGTATGTAGACTTAATATAAATTATGTGATGTTTAAAGTTTTGTTAAAAAGATAAGAAATTAAATAAATTCTCAAAAAGGTGTCCGCTTGAAATCCCCTTGAATAATTTTCCCTCATAAAAATCCTAATTTACCTGAGCTTAGGCGGGAATCCCCGAGCTAGCAGCACCTTTGCGGCTGCAAGTGTTAAATGTGGTCATGATTTCCTTTCATTAAACGCAGCATTATTTATCCTACAGTTACTGCTGCTGCTGCACTCAAAGCCTGTAAAGGTAAATCCAGTATCGACATAATAAATAGACATTTTTCATTTTTGATATTCTTTGCAAGCGGTAATTAATAAATAAATAAAACGTATGTCACTTTTCTTTTATAACGTCAATGTCAGGTATTGTCAATTTGTCACTATCAAATCATATCCATATTCCATTTTCATTTTTCGTGATGATTTCCGATTTTGCAACAAAAACTAGTTAAAATAGTACAATTATGGATGTTTTTAACAAGTTCTACTCCTCTGTGAGTAATACAGTTTCTCAACTATCCGGCGTGTTGCCGGGGAACCCAGTTACTCGAGAGTTTGAGGCTACTCAATACATTGCCAGTGCAGGCCCAGGTAAACATCTCAAAACAATACTAATCTCTGCAGTCAAGGTCCCATATTAGGCTTTCGGCCAGTAAACTCATTATAGTGCAGGCCCAGGTAAACATCTCAAAACAATACTAATCTCTGCAGTCAAGGTCCCATATTAGGCTTTCGGCCAGTAAACTCATTATTTATACGTCTTCCTTCGAAACTCATCTGGCTGTTCTCGGTGAAACTATCGGTATGTTTTACCCCTTGTTTTATATTTTATTCATTTTAGGTCTATTATGGAAAATCTACAAAGGCTACAAAAAGTCCACGAAGCAGGAGGCTGCTATATTTGTGTTCGAAAAGAAACAATTGGATCGCTGGTCAAAAGCTGACAGAGATATTATGTTGGAAACACTAAAGCGCGGTATAGTGCAGTTGACTAAACTGAGGCACCCTCAAGTATTAACTGTGCAGCACAGCCTCGAAGAAAGTCGAGAGAGTTTAGCATTCGCCACAGAACCTGTGTTTGCAAGCTTAGCAAATATTCTGGGCAACACTGAGAACATGCCACAGCCTATTCCGGCACATCTAGTCAATTATAAATTATATGAGCTTGAGATTAAATATGGATTAATGCAGGTAGCTGAAGGCTTGGCTTTTCTACACAATGATGTTAAACTTTTGCACCACAATATTTGTCCAGAGTCAATAATAGTGAACCAGCAAGGTGCATGGAAGATATTCGGGTTTGATTTCTGTATAGCTAATCAGAGTTCACCGGGTGTGGCTCCGTTCTGGCCATTCAATGAGTATTGTCAGGCCATGCCTCCACTCACACAGCCTGCGCTGGACTTTTTAGCTCCAGAATATGTGTTGTCAGCATCTCACTCACCTGCCAGTGATATATTTTCTCTAGGAATGGTTATATATACTTTACATAGCACCGGACATCAGACTCTAGGTAACATTGGCAATGATTACATGAAATTCAAGAGATTTGCAAATGAGATGAGGAACCTGCCTCCATCGAGGTTGTCTTGTGTTGCTGATGGGCTGAAGGAGTATGTGAAATTGATGCTAAATGTCACTCCAGAATTGAGGCCTGATCCACATCAGTTTTTGAAAGTGAGTAATTTCATAACTATAGTTTTGCTAATATATCAATTCCATTTATTTATTCATATTTTATGTTGGCTTTATTTGATAATTTGTTTGTAATCTTATTACTAATTAACATCGTTTAATTTTCAGATCCCATACTTTGAAGATGTTGGAGTCAAAACCTTGAACTACCTGGACTCCTTGTTCCAATGGGATAACCTCCAAAAGTCACAGTTTTACAAGGGCCTGCCACAGATTATCCAAAAGATGCCCCATCGCATCTGCATATACCGGATCCTACCATGTCTCACTAAAGAGTTTGTAAACCCCCCAATGGTTCCTTTTGTCCTGCCAAATGTTTTACTTATCGCTGAAAATTCAACTAAAGAAGAATATATCAAATACATTCTACCAGTTTTGAAACCTGTTATGGTAATCCAAGACCCAATTCAGATTCTGCTAATATTTATGCAAAAAATGGAGTTATTACTGAAATTAACACCAGGGGAAGAGGTAAAGACCGACATTCTACCGATGTTGTATCGAGCCTTAGAATCTGATGCCCAACAGATACAAGAGTTGTGTCTGTCTGTTTTGCCAACATTTGCATCATTAATAGACTATCCAGCGATGAAGAATGCCTTGTTACCGAGGATTAAGAAGCTATGTATGAGTACAAATTATATATCAGTGAGAGTGAATTGTTTGTTATGCTTGGGCAAGTTGTTGGAACATTTGGACAAATGGTTGGTGCTGGATGAAATTATTCCATTCCTGCCACAAATACCGTCTCGAGAGCCTGCTGTGCTGATGGGGATACTAGGTAAAAATATTTAAATTGATTGTTTTTTTTTTAAATAAGCAGCATAACAAAGGCTGATTGGGTTGGACAGAGACAGAATAACTAAAACAGGCACTGAGCAGATGGCCAGTGGCAAAAACTTGAATTCTGAGATAATTTGTTAGTTATTTTTAGTTTTTTTTAGTTTTTTTTTTCCCACGTAAACTGAAACAAACACATGACTTATATAGGATGGCACAAATGTTAGTAAATTAGTTCTAGCTATATACAAAACTCACGCTTATTATAAGGTATGTTAGAGTAAAAAAAATATGATAGGTCTGAAAATGTTTATGACTTAAACCACTAAGTAAAATTGTATTTAAAATAAAATTAACAAACTTCCCTTATATTATCCCCAGGAATATACAAGCTAACCTTAAGCCACCAAAAGCTCGGTATTACAAAAGAAGTGATGGCGACAAAAGTGCTCCCCTTCCTCATCCCACTGTGTGTTGAGAACGGGCTCACCCTGAACCAGTTCAATGCCCTCGTCACGCTCGTCAAGCAGATGATATCCAAAGTGGAGACAGAACATAGAGCCAAGTTGGAACAGCTCAACTCTATACAGAATGAATCTAAGTAAGTATAAATACAAAATATGCAAAAATTCTTTATTTGACTCAGTAAATAACAATGAAATGATTGGACCTGCAATTGGCCAACGTGGTGGATTAGTGCCTATAACTCTCCTAGTTTGAGAAGGCCCTGAGTCCCAGCAGTGGGAACTTGTGTGTTATGTGATAAATAATAATGATGCAATATCCTTAAAAGATTTTATGAATATGAATTAAATTGGTACAAGTTGTTTCGGTACAAACAGTGTTCCAAGAATTTTTTATTGCATGACCTACTCATCACAGAACTTCTAGTTACTAATACAAATACAAATCATTTATTGATAACACCAAAGTTAAAAGTCAAATAATATGACATCATTACAAAAGTATATGATATGTATCAATGTCAATTTTCAATTCTAATTCTAATAATATTGTGGCGTCTCTGTCGCACTTCATCGCCCGCTACCAATCAGAGCGCTTATCCTGAATCGCGCAAACGTTATTTACAACGCGCGTAAGACTGGTCCAAGCTACAATGCATGACCGTCGGACGTCCGTCTCCGGACACAACATCTGTCCGGGAGGATACCTCTTTGCTAGAGCCTAGATGGAGGCAGACCGTCGTCGCTCCATAATATAATATCATTACATTACAATGGTATATGATATTAATCAAATGACAATTTTCACTTCTAATTCTAGTATTATAATATCATTACAATAGTATATGATATGAATCAAATGTCAATTTTCATTTCTATATAATCATTAATATTATAATAAGTTTTATCTAATAGCCAAACCCTGAGTCAAGTCTTAAAGCTGGCGGTGGAAGGTATAGAGGCTTTTTCCCGAGAAGTACGATTTGGGGGTCTTCAAATCTAGAGTAAATAGGTTCCTTCTGGGCAAGCGTAATACATCTTAGACCACAGTCAAGCTTAACATCAGGCTAGCTGCGGTTAAACGTAAGCCCATTTATCATTAAAAAAAAGAGGTACTTTGATGTGATATTTTCCCTGTTCTTCCAGGGGGATGGACCACGCGCTGCCACCAGCCGACACCCTGGTCGCGGCGCCTCCGCCCCAGACAGACATAGATAACATGTTCACGGGGCTCGGGCTTGATCCATTCACATTCAACAATAAGGGGCCTGAGAGACCACCCGGGCAGACCTTGCCTATGAATGATACTGGTGGACCGCTTAGTATGGAGGATAAACAGAGGTAAGTATTTTAATATATATGGTTATTAAAAACTGACGGAAAGCCTCTTATGAGCAGATTTAGTATACCTAGACCAAATATGTAAATTTGTTTTAACTTATTGATTGCGGTGTCAGTTTACAGAAATCCATTGAAGATAGTAAAGATCTGAGATCTGCTGTACTTGCACTGTTATGTAAATCTCGGAATTTTCGCGTCTCCATACATTTAGTCGCGCGTCGAAGAACTTGTATGCTACAGCGGTAATATAAATATTATAACATGGATTTCTTGTAAGTGATGGTAATGTTCGAATCCATTTAATCGAAAAATCCATTCGATATTCGACAGATGGTAGGCACCCATTTCGCGACGGAAAATCTGTCGACACGGATAGAACTTCGGAAGTTTTTCAAAACTCAGCTGAATAACTCTGCTTGTATACATTTTACGTGATCGTTCAGTCATATTAAAAACCTCGACGCAAAAACGACAGGGTGTTATAAGTTTCACGTGTCTGCTGTATCGTTGCTCCCTAACGCATGAACCGATTTTAATTTAGGCATTTTCTTGTTTAAAAGGTTTGTTAGTCCCTTCGATCGTACATATTTGACCCAAGGTTAGTCCAGAGTGTTCTAAATATCAAATCCAATATGGCCGCCATCACAAATGTTGTATCGGGCGATTTCTTAACTTTCAACTTATACTTGTTTTGTTGCAGGATAGCACAGCAACAAGAGACCGTTCGCAAGTTCACTCAGCAGCCCGCACCGAGCGCCATACCAGCTCCTCCCAAACTCACATCCAAACCTGTCGACCTCACCTCATCCCTACTCCAATCCAACCTCTCACAACTCACTCAGAAACCAGCTCCGATGTCTCAGGCCATGTCAAATTCCATGTCTCATAACACCATGCCTCTACAAACACCCCTAGCCATACCCCATTCCAACTCCATGCCACATCCAAACCCCACGTCTCACTCTCAAATGGGTTTAACTCTTAACCAATACTCTGGTACGAACCAAATAGGTTACAACCAACCCATGCCCTTTGATAACCAACTAGCCTTACAGTGGACAAACAATAATGCTAATACTCAAGGGAATTTCAATAATAAATGGACGAATAATTCCAACACGAATATGAAGCAAGATTGGTCAGCTTTCGAATCACTTTTACCCAATCAGAGCGCATCTAATAATGTTAAGAAACCTAATGATAATGAAATGATGGATCTGCTTAGCTAATTTTGGTTTTGTGATATTACAGTATTTATAGGAATAGTGTGGAGAAGGAAAGTCAGGGCAATTGTTTTCATATCGCAAATGAGGGTATTATTTAACATGAAACTTATTTTAACACAAATGCACTGTAAGAAATAACTACATACATATTTAAATTTGACACTTTAGATGATCTTTTTGTATCTCTTTTGTGTTGAGGTTGAAAACATTTGAATTAATTGTCTTCTTGTGTGTCGATATTACTTTGTAAAAGTAGATCTTTGTAGAAGCTACATTTATTTCACTCCACTTAAAATTAAGTATACTTATGTGTTATAATATTGGTCCAAAAATCTGTACATTCCATAGATATAGGATAAAATAAAAATATTGTACATGAGGGTTACATGCATTTGAATTAATAGCTTAATGGAATTTGTATAATTTTAAATACTTTTATTTGCTTAATCACAACTTTATTTTATTATTATAAAATAATTAATTTCTAGTTTACAATTTATTAACATTATACAAAAATATTTTAAGCTTATTACTATTTTTAAGGCCTCGCGATAGCTTGCTTTGCTATTATTAATTTTATATATTTATTTATAATTGACATACATATCTGTATATCATGTACACAGGAGCAATAGTGATTTATTTTATTTTGGACTAAAATGATCTCTATGAAAATAAATGAAATGTAAAAAGAGCATTGTCATTTTTGTTCCATTTAATAAATAATTGGTCCTTCGAGCCGGATCAATACTAATATGTACAAATTTATTGACTGTTGTAATTATTTCATTTCATAATTAAGTTTCAACAGATAATAGTTATATCATAGACAAAATATACTAAAGTATACTAAGTAAAAACTTTAGTATATTTTGTCTATGGTTATATGTATTATATTATTAGTCTTGTCTACACGTATCTCAATATATCGCCTTATAAGAATTACAATACAAAAATATTACGACTAGCCTTATGTTCATTGTAGCAAAATAATAAGACAACCCAATATATTTAAAACATACCAAAAACTCCCGAATACTATCTTCGCCTTCTGAAAGAGGACGCGAAGAATACACAAGCAGTTAATATCTGTAACACTCCGGCTGTCAAAAAACAGCTCTTATACTCGTAGTTGCGGAGCAAAGACCAAATCATGACGAAGATGGCTACTAAAGTATTTGAAGCGGTCATCGTTGCTGTGGTATCGAATTCATTTAAGGTGCTGTTGTAGATAGGCTGTTGGAGGATATAGGACGCTGCGGTGGCGTAACTGGCAAACATGCACCAAACTACTAGAAGGCTTTTGTTGCCGGTCAGCGTGATGCCTGAAAAATAAGGACAATTTTGATGTTAAACTGGTGTTAGCGATAGGTATCTATTCGACGGCATCCTATTTGAAGAAAATGTCGAGACTACGTCGATATTTGTGTTCAAACATAAAGAGACGAGTGTAAATGTCGTTTAGATTAAAAGAGCAAGATGTAAAAGAAGTCACAATGTTAACGACCTAAATAGTTGCATTAGAGAGCTTTGTTTATTATAAAAACTAATGAATTTGTTACCGTACCGTAAAAACCAATCGCTCCCACAAAACAAAAGGCTCCGCAAAGCCTTTCCTTCTCGTTAATTGATTTAGGCAGAACAACACAAAGCATGATGAAGCACAGAGCTGAACCATGCGCCACTGCTATTACTGAAGCCACCTGGAACATGAACAAATTACATTTTCAACAGAGTTAAACTTACAAAATGGGTTACCTCAGGGTCACGTTTTATGCCTAACATTTAAGTTAAGAAAAATAACAAATAGATTAGCGCAGTTGGCAGTAAAAACTGATATTCTTCAACTTAGTAAAACTGAAATTTTAATCTAGGGGTGAGTCATTTTTCTTGAACTTGTTCTACTTTCAACAGAAAAGTAATCATTTGAAGTACTCACCGACCAAATATTTAAAGACGGATTCTTCTCCCATACCAAGGCAGGAAACACCATCCCCAGCACCAGTATTGAAAACGTTGTCGTCAAGTGTAACATCGCATACAAATAAAAGTTTATATCTCGCAGCATATTGGTAATCGTTATAAAGTTCTTTTTCAGTGTCGCAGTTCTTCTGGCAGACCCCGGAGTTATATCTGCGCCAAATACAATGCTGTTAGGCACTGTGTTAATTGTAGTTTCTCTGTATAGTGGCTGGGGGTGTTGAACTTCTCTGTCTATGCTTTCCAGCTCTTGATATCCACTAATTCTGTTGTAACTGCTAACGTCCAGAGTACCAAAATCTGTAGAAAACCTGTTTGATGGTGATCCGAAGTCTGAAGAAAATCTATTGGATCTACTGCTGTCGAACATTGTTCCAAAATCTGACGAAAATCTTCGGCTATCTCCTGTCATCTTATCTCTGAATTCTACAGATGGATCTACTATTTCTTTGGCGTCTTTCTTAGATTTAAATACTACTACATCTGTTGCTTCTTCATCATTAGTTGCTGCAGCGTTTTCTTCCACTTTTATTGATACTGTTGGTGGTTCTTCAGTATTTGTTTGTTCATTAGCATTATTCTGATTATTAGAAAATATTACTTCGTCTTCATCTTCAACAGCGTCTCTTAGCATATTGTACGTGTGTCTTATAACTTTTTCTATATAAACTGGTCTGGAATATGAGGCTAGTAATACACAGTTTTGCATAATAATGGCTCCGTAGATCATGACAACGACATCGCCTGTGTATATTGTACATAGATACCCAACTAATATTGGTATCAAGCAATTTCCTACGGAAGGTGCCATTCTTACGATTCTTTGAGCCATCGTTAGCTTGTCTCTAAAGTAATGTGTAATTATCACTTCTGTTTGTTGTCCAGTCAAAGCGCATCCAGCTCCTGAAAGTGTAAAGATTAGGTACGTCATTTTATGGATATCGGCAAGTCGTATGATTCATAGTTGATGACCAACTTGAGTGTAAACTATCTATGCAGTATGTAGTGTGTACTTTATTTTATGTTACACAAATCCATTGTTTCAATTTAGTGACACATAGGTAACTACTCGTTTTTGTAATAAATCATGTCTACCAGTCAAAGATTAAATTATTCTTGGTGTCCCTCAGGGATCTAGACTGGGACGCAAGTTATTAATTATTACTGAATTACAGGCTAAAACAAAATTGCATCTCAAATGGGTCAGGCGTTATAAGCATAAAATATTTTAAAAAATGTTGTTTTTAAAAAGTGTTAGTGATGTTTCAGTAAATTAATTTTATTGAAACAGTACAACTTGAAATTTATCTAATTATAATTATTATGATAGATAGTATTACAACAATACATAGATAGGTGGGAAAGTACCTTCCTAAATACCTATAATATAGTTATACTGAACAATATGTAATTTGTATGATAGATACATCACGACTAAGCCATAAACTATATTAATGTATTTATTGTCCCTGAGAGCGGACACCAGTATATACCTGCACATGTCCCAGCAAATATATTGATGATATGGTCGTTACTCTCAGCATCGGTGGCGTAACTGGACAGCAGGACTCCAGCCACCGTGAGGCACAGGCCGGCGAGAGCCATCACCCGCGGCATGTGGAACATCTTGACGATTGCGCGACACCACGACTCCAGCACCAGCTTTATCACCACTATCATGACGGGGACCAGAGCTATGTCCACGTCCCATATCCTCATTGCGGCGTCTGAAGGGTCGTGGCCATCCTCGCGTATTGTCTTCAGGATGATCAGCCCGTAGAGAGATAGTAGTGCGGGCACCGTGATGTTGTATATCACTGCGGTGGCCACTATGAGCCAGCCGTAGCCCCCGTCGGGCGGGGTCGGCCCGATCTCTGGCTGCGACGCCACTACTCTGTCCAAGTGTAGATCCTCCACCTCGTTTCTCTCATGTCGCGCCGCTCGGTTCTCTTCACTAGCCATGGTTTTTAAACGATAAACAACAAACTCATGTTAGTGAAGGTGAGTGTGCGCTGATTTATCTTTACGGAATGGGTGTGTAATCTTATCAGTTATCAGTTCTGGTAATCTCTTGTTCTATATTTTTAAAAAGACCGCCAGATGGCAAGTGTAATGTGTGTTCGTAAACTTAAATATACCTATAGGTATTTGAGATTGAGGAATATAAATTAATGACTGCAGTTTTTTAGTATATTGTGGTATAAAATAAACCAGATCTTTTAAAATTTTATTACACTATATTGTTATAACTGGCTTAGTGGCAAGTGTTTTTGAACGAAATTGTTTTGCTTGTACTTGTAGTGCTAATGCTATCCGCCTAAAATTAAGAGATGACTTAAAACCGCTACGAAGGAGAAAGCGATATACCATGTACACCAAAACAAAAGAGACAAACGATTGTTTCGATTTGACAGATCAGTTATTTGAATTTGTTCGTTTAGTACCAATATGAAATCCGTTTGGTCGGGATTTTTGAGACGCTCTAATTAGATTTTTTACGCTTTTATCAATAATGCTAAGGTATTTTAGTTGTTTAAAGTGTGTGCAAATACTTAATTTGTTTACATAGTTTATGTGAAGAGAATGCCGCTAAGCAATGTGAGAAACAGTTTACCACCGTGCTCAGACTTCCGTGAAGAAGGAAGCATTTTAATTGCCCCTCATTTGATATGATTACTGGTGAATTTGTAGGATCAGGAGTAAATTAGCGGATGGCTGAGCCTCGGGGTGGTTTAGTCGAGGAATTTAATGATGGAGACTGAATCTGTCCGGTCGGAGCTGAGCGGGCGATCGCGGCGTAGTTCTCGGCATAGATCTCACACGCATCGGAGCACCCGGTGAGACTAGTTTAATCCATAACCCTTGTATTTTGATAACACAGCTCTACAAAAAATCATTTTTTTTTTGTTGCCCTGTTTATTATCGCAAATTGTTACGTTTTTAAGTGCCCAGATTACGAATATATTCGTAAAAGTACTAAATTTGCTCATTTCTACAAATTGAATTTTGAACGATTTATCGTCAAAATTAAATTTTTCAGTCATTTGTTGAAAAACATCCGAGCAAATCTTACAAAATTATTGATATTTTCACGAATTGTGTGTATAAACGGACCCAAAATCATCATCATATAAAAGGCAACAAAACCACTGTAGACCAGTGTAATTAGTCCTAACATACAATGTTAGGGATTATGACCAAAACTACATTGTTAGTCGAACATGGCCATAATTTTGCTCAATAAACCTCAGAAATTATTATAATCCTCAACTGTTTTATGATATTAATTAAAAGAAGGATTAAAAATATCGCTTTGCTTACAATGTTTGGGCTCAGAGAAGTGGTTAGTTGCAACAAAGTAAACCTTGATTCAGAGAAATGATAATCATGTGAATAAAATCAAATCAGTATATTTATCATCATATTCAAATAGCTTTGTAAATTTTCGTACACTTTCCTGCATTAAAATTATGTGGTTATTATTTCTATTGCCTTTCAGGAGCACAAAGTCACAAAGAAAAGACTGCATAGATAACACAATGGCACCATTCCAAACTAGCGTAAACATTAACCCAGAGATTGGGCGTGATGGGCAAGAAGTTATTGAAGTACAAATCCTGCCTCAAGATGAGAACTGGGGAGAGAATACCACAGCTGTTACTGGCAACACTTCCGAAGGCTCCCAGTCTATGGAGGATGTTAGCAACTGGCCTATGGAATCAGACAGTGGACTGGGTTTTGTCTGTTCCAGATACTTTGGAACAACCATAGCTCTCGGCTTGTCATTTGTTACTTTTGCCAGTCCCCTAGCAATGGTAGTCCTGCCCAAAATAGGTTTCTTTCCTGGCTTGTCAGATAATATAGCCATCCAACCCAGTCAGAGAATGCAGCTATTAGCTTGTACTGCAGAATGTAAAGGCATACTCCTGTCCATTGCATTCAAATTAGTTTTACTTGCCATAGGAGTTTGGGCAGTTTTTCTAAGGCCAAGAA
The DNA here is from genome assembly GCA_035578125.1 of Mellilla xanthometata. Lineage (NCBI taxonomy): Eukaryota > Metazoa > Arthropoda > Insecta > Lepidoptera > Geometridae > Mellilla > Mellilla xanthometata. The sequence continues at coordinate 13,721,126 of JAPUBQ010000009.1, read as the reverse complement.
ATGCTATTTTGCCTCGAATATTTGTTTTCCGAGCGATGACTTTAGTCATATTATCTGTTTGTACATTCTCTTACTGGCTATTCTACATTGTCCAGATAAGTGAAACAACAAAAGCTTTAGCGGTAGGTGATGAAGCCATAGATTATAATTCATTAGTGTCGTATGTATCCAGTTTTTCGGATACACTTCTTTTTATACATTACATAGCTGTAATTTTGATGGAAATTCGGCATTTAGAACCTGTTTACTATATAAAGATAGTGAGGAGCCCTGATGGTGAGAGCAGATCATACCCTATTGGGCAACTTAGTATACAAAGGGCAGCTGTTTGGGTTCTTCAGAAGTATTACACAGAGTTTCCAATATACAACCCATATTTGGAAAAGATACCAATTGCTAAGAGCCAGAGGAAAGGACAGTCTAGTATCAAGTTTTATGAAGTTGATGGATCCAATACTAATGCACCTTCTGGACAAGCAAGGTTAGTACTTTACACACCCAGATCATCATCGTCAATATTATTAACCAATATTTTCACCTCACTATAACCCTTATTTTTAACCCTCCAAATATATGTGTCATTTTTTTGGAGAGAATCCTTCATGTGCGTTCCTTACTCGCACACAATGTGTTTTATATTGTTTTTATTATTAAGTTTATTCTCTTGAGTTGAGTTTTTCCGCCAATTTCTGACGATGTGATCTTAAAGGAACTGCTTTCACCGGTTGGTAATCCGAGGAAGAGTAATAACCAAGAGGGTTGTCTCCAGGTCTACGACGGGTTCGTGTACGGGAAGCGCGGGGCGGCGGCGTGACTCCGCCTCGGCGCACAACGAGCGGTACTACGAGGAGGCGGAGCGAGAGCGCCGCGTGAGGAAGCGCCGCGCGCGCCTGCTCACTGCCGCTGAGGATGCCTTCGCACATGTCAGGAGGGTCAGGCTGTCCAGCGGGAACGGTCAGTTAACCGGATAGTACTTAATGTTAAGATGTATCGACTGGCTTGTTTACTTTAAGATGTAGGAGATGAACCTGTTTACTATAAGGATATGTACCTACCTGTTTACTGTAAGGAGATGTTCCTGTTTACCATATGGTTATGGACCTGTTTACTATAATGAGATGTACTTCTTTACTGTTAGGAGATGTACCTGTTTATTATAAGGAGATGTACCTGTTTACTGTAAGGAGATGTACCTGTTTATTATAAGGAGATGGACTCGTTTATTATAAGGAGATGTACCTGTTTACTATAAGCATATGGACCTGTTTATTTTGGAGATGCACCTGATGAAGGTTGTCCCTTCATCAGGTGCAGTCAGTGTGACAACATATACTCAGACCACATCTGCTTATCGTAATAAGACCTGATTGAAGATAGAAATACAAAACAACTGCTATGTGACAAAAATATTGTAGTGTCCCTATTCCCGTGCCGTATAATAGGATGTATGCAGATATTCTGAAACAATGAAATATAATATAGCAAGAGCAATTGAGTCTTATACCTCTTTATTTTCATTAGTCAGTTAATGTATTATGTATCACATGTCAGTAAATATGATTTGTGTGTGCAGGCGGCGCGCTGGGCCCGCGCGAGGCGGCGCAGGCGGTGTTCCCGTCGCTGGCGCGTGCGCTGCAGAAGTATCTGCGCGCCACCAGGCAACAGCCGAGGCATTCGGCTGACTCGGTGAGACTTTTCATTTCTTTGTTGGTTGTGTCTGTGTGTGAAAACAGTGAAATTATGAGTTTCACTCGTGATGAGTTTCACTCATAATTTCACAGTTTTAAAGCACTAAAGACGAGAGTGTTTCTTCTTGATGAGTGTGATTCACCATAGTAAAGACAACAAGATTTATTTGAATTCCAGGTCCTAGCGCACCTAGCCCGCTGCCTCTCGCAGGACGCTTCGCCCCGCGCCTTCCTGGAGCCCTTCCTAGTGGAGGGTCCCGTGCTGGCCGCGGAGCAGGAGTCCCGCGCGCTGCAGCGCTGGTCGCTCATATCCGACGAGCTGCTGGCCAGGCCGCTCGCTGACAATATACACTTCCAGCTGAGACAAGGTACTTAATCGTAGTACCTGGCAACTTCGTTAGATGGCGCTGGAAACTATTTGTTGACTCTGCATCGCGGAAACGATGTTTACCGTCAGTTTACACTACAAATATAAAAATAGCACTTTCGTCTTTTTTTCAGGTTAAAATCTTTTATCTCTTAGTCTATCTCTTTAGTGAGGCCCGATCAGACCTCCGACTACCTGCAAAAGGCGTTTTGTGCATTTTTTCCAAAGCAATATACAGAATAATTACTATACTAAGCGGCGGGAAGTCGAAAATCATATTCATTATTTATTCTATCTGTATGTCAGGATAAATAATAAATATGATTTTAAACTACTGTCGCATAGTAACACTATCTATTGTCACATCACAACTGTGTCCTTATCATAACAACATCATGGCAACAGTTACCAGCTATCACTTACGTTACGTTAACGTAAGTGATAGCCGGTTATACAAACATTATTCAAATATGCCTTACGAAAGTTTTAATACAGTAACAGTTACCAGTGTTTTAAATACGAAATTTGGGAGACTGTTGCACTTGTTTGTGTCAGTGGGTAGTTATAGTTAGTTATTGTGAAGATGAATGAAACAAAACAGTTTGTCTCCCTCCCTCTTTCAGGTGACATCTCCCTCATATGCTCCGTAAAGCAGCTGCCAAAGTTCAGTCTGAGCGAAGAGGTGGTGGACCCGAAGAGTAACCGCTTCGTTCTGCGACTCAACTCCGAGACGTCCGTCTGACAGGAGGAGTTCCTCGATGGAGACACCCTGAGGCTTGTATGACATATGGAGTACTTGTAGCCTTCAAGTGCCTGTGAAAAGGACTAGTGAAATACAGAACTTTACTAAACCATAAATAAGATACTTTAAAGGCAAGTCACGCTACACGCATTACTTAAATACTTAAAAAAAATCATTTAATTTCTTCAATATTGAATACTAGCAGATCCTCCCGGCTTCGCACAGGCTATAAAATAATCTTAGTTGCAAAGAGAAACAAAATATAGCCTATATTACTCAGGGCTAATGTAGCTTCCACATGGTGAATGAATTTATCAAATCGGTCCAGTAGTTTCGGAGCCTATTTGCGTCAAACAAACAAACTAAAAATCAAACTTTTCCTCTTTATAATTGTATTGAATACTACACACAAGTAGCTATTAGCTGTATCAGTTTTGTTTCACTTATAATCGCGCGTCTAACAAAATACAATGGGTGACCTGTAAAGTCTAAGGACGACAATAATTTTACTTGGTAATGTCATTGAAATTATTGAAGATCAATTACATACTTTTATGAATTAAATTATTATTTTTTTGTCTCTTTTGCTCTGACGCATCGGCCAATGGAGTGGAAGAGAGATACATGTGTCACAAACATAACATTTCATTATATTATTATCTTCTCTCTATTGCATTTCCCGCGCGTTTACTAGGCTCCGGCGGAACGTGACACCTAGTTATGCTTTTTTTATGCGAACAGCCTGCGTTCATAGATTTATAAAACGTTGTCACGTCAAAAATATTCGTATATCTGATTAACACTCCCTTTCGAGAAAGTAGCCAAACCGCCAGGCGTATGTATCCAGGAAACGCGAGTTCGAATCCCGGTCACCGTTAGCATTTTTGCTTAACGTATATTTTTGCTATAAAATTGTATCAGCCTTAAAAGTGCACCTAAAAATGTCTCAGAAAATGTTGAGATGTTTTCTTTAAAGAAGTCTTGAAATGAAACCCCTCGGGACAATTTGTGGGTTTTTTAATTGATCTGAATCTCGTATTACGCTTTATACCTACTTAACTAAGCAGTGGTGGTCTCCAATATATATAAGATAAATTAAATTCTTTGTACCGCCAATTTTATAATTATTTGTATTAGAATAATTTGGCTTAAGCTGTGTGCCTAAAGAATTTTTAATCTTTACTAAATGAATAAATCAAATATAAACTTAAGAATAGGTTTATGTAATTCTAGTAATTTATCTCAATTTATTGTAGGTACGAAAATTAAGACTAATTATTGCATTTTCTAGTATTTAAATTGATAATCTCACTTAAATGGAAATGGATTAAGAATGTAGTGCAATTTTAGGTAATACGAATGTATGTGGACGAAGTTTAGATTTTTGAAAAGACTAGTATTTTGCAAGAGTGTGCGGTAAAAGTCTTTTTTAAATAAGATTTTTGTACAATTTTGTGTCATATTCCCTAATTGTGAAACTTGTAAAGCATTATACTTAGTATTATAATATCACAATATAGTTTTAGATACAAATGATAACTTAATTTTAACAAATGATTAAACTAATAATTTAAATGAATATCTCAGTGAAGCGTAAGGAAATCATATCATAAATGAATTAGTTATAAGGTTTAAATGTAATATTTATTAGACGCAAAAGCTCTATTGCTGTGCAATGATAGGCTCATTAGTTACAAATACTCTCAAATTTAATGGTAAGGTGCGATTACATTTAAAAAATCGCGGTTTTGTTCGCGCGAATAATAATTGTAAAACCTCTACTTTAATCAAGGAAGGTACTCCGTTACAGTGGATACGTACCTTTGAGGTGACCGCACATTACACCGAACCATATGCCGAATGTATTGAAAATAAATAAAAAAACGCAGTCAACAGGCGTATTCCGACGATTCCTAGCGGGTAAATATTGCATAAAATATACATAATTTTAAAACTAGTTTCGTTAGATACGTTCGGCTCGGTTTAGTGTGCGTTCACCTTTATGATCACCTTTTCATGATATATCCATGTTATGCTGATATTTGAAGACCTCATTGGCGTAATGGTTACCACACCGGACTGCCAACCAGAGTCCCGGGTTCGATTCCCGGCACGGCTGACATCTTTGTGATGAACTGTGTTAAATATGTATCGATGTAAGTGTATGTATTTTATATGTATGTAGTTGTGTTAGCAACCATAATACAAACTAGAAATGGTTTACTATGGGGCTAACCAACTAGCCGTGTGAGAAATGTGTCCTAAATAAAAAAATATTTCATCAGAATAAACACAAATTTTGAGGCATAAAACCTTAATTATTTATTGAAAAAAAAATGTCTAACTAGCGTCCAAGAGTATGAATGAATCACATATGAATCTACAATGCAACAGTTTTAAGACTGCTTTTATACATTCTTTGAGATATATATTTATATCATAGTGCATAAGAAAGAGTGGTTGTGCTTGTGACTGTTATAAAATTAAACAAATTGAAGGGAAACTGTCGCTATTCTGACCAAAGATCGCTTGGAATCTGTATCTTATTGTAACATTGTAAGGTTTAAAATTGTGTGTCTGTCGATGTAAAGTGAATGTGACTTGAATAGCTTGTAAGAGATCACAGCGCTGAGCCGTACTCGTTATTTAACTTCAATATGTGTGTATTAAGCCGAAAGAAACTTTACAACAAGTGTAAATTAAAAACATAAAAAAACTCTTACCGCAACCCTTTTGTCATAACGTATGTATTCTACTGACCATACTGACATTTGATTACCATTTGTCAGTCTACTTAAAATAGATTTTTTCGTTTATTTTTAGTATTTGTTGTTATAGTGGCAACAGAAATACATAATCTGTGAAAGTTTCAGCTTTATAGCTAATACGGTGTCTGAGATACAGCCTGGTGGCAGACAGACAGATAGACAGCGGAGGCAAGTTTTTACCTGTAGGTACGGAACCCTAAAATGAAAAAAAATCGGCACTTATTAGAAAGTACGGCCAGTTGCAATATCTATGAATGCTCAAAGTTTGCCTTGTACATGCTTGTGCCTACTTAGCAAGTAAGACTGGTAACTTGTATTTGTTCAAAGGAAATTGGAATTAGGATAATTTTTAAGTAATTTATAAAGACAGAAATAAAAATTTCAATCAGTTCTTGAAATATTTTATGTAACTATTACTAAAAACAGTATAATAGCGTCATTCCAAATTAATAGGAAATAATAAAATCTGAAGCACAAAGCTACTGAAATGCACAATTATTATAATCTATACTTATGTAAATCAATTTGTACACTTTTGTATTTTAAATATATAATGTGAATTTTATATAAATTAAAAATATTTTATTTACTTATTCCTCTAATATAGTTTAGTATACATAATATAGTTTTGTTTGATCTAATTAATATTATAAGAAACTTAAGATTTGGGTGACCTTATCTTAATAACTACTATATTATTGATAATATAGTAACAGACTATAACTATATCACAATATCTTTAAAACTAAAATGACTTATACTTAAATTTAAGCAACATTTGAGGTCTGTTTATTTACATAGTTATTTTTATAAGTATTTATATTTTACAAAACATTGAAACATAACCGTCTTGAAAACTAGGCTGCTTTGGGACATAAAGATTTATTTTCGATAAAAGTTCACCTTTTCAATCCGTATGTGGCCAAGCTGTTTTTGAGAGTTTTCAAGCCACCTGCTAACTACTAACGACTGTTAGTATTTAGACTGTCAAATTGTTGTTATTTGACGTGTCATCCGACCCACGGTTACGCCCAGATGAAAATGCCACTTTTTAAGACATTCTTGAGCATAATCACCCATCCAAACACTATCCGCATCGGATGTTGCTTAAGCTCATTAATCGCGTCGGATCACCTTAGTCGACCTATAGGCGCTATGTTTATTGCATTCTTTGAAGAAACCGAAGAGTTAACTGAATAAATTTTTTTGGTTTACTATAAGTAGGTACTAATTATGTGTAATTTCACAATGATGATACAAATCACGCATTGCAATTTGATATCACGACAGGTATGACTAATATATAATAGATACTTCACACAGAAACAGCTATTCGATATGTATCATAATTTGTTTGCAAAAAACTGAATATTGAAAACCGAATTTGAAAGTACCTTTGTATAAGCCAGAATACTGATCAATCTTCATAAAAAAATACTCGTATCTATACTCTTGTTCTATTTTTCATAGTTAAAGAATGAGTAATATGGAAGAAGTTAGATTTCTTTTCTTTCTTTCTTTATCTGTCCATTTAGAGCGCCTAGTCGTACAGGGCAAAGTAGAGGGTACTAGACCGCGCGGGAGGTCACCCACTCGATGGACTGACCATATAAGGACAATCGTGGGTACCCCCTTAAATGAGTGCTCCAGGATGACCTCTAACAGAGAAAGTGGCGAGGCATCGTGAGGCGTGTACTATCTGTCCCATCCACCACTACTTCATAACGACCACGACCGCTCTGTCAAGAGCGCACCGACTTAGAAGAAGAAGAAGTTAGACCTCGGACTCGCCATTCAGAATCGTACTCTTAATTTTCGTATCAGTTGAGAATTGAGTCATTCTTAATGTCAGTGACAATTACGGGTGAGTTTTTTCAGGTTTGCGGTGGAGTAAGTTACGAACTCCTTTATTGGTGGTACACATCACTATTAGTGTGCGCGTATGCGCGTTCGGCATATTTGGTAAGCATTATCTACGATGTGTGGACGGTATATTTGATCATATATCGATATATTCTACATGTAATCTGTAATTATATAGTCTTATTCGCATATGTTGTATATAACAAATGATGGTGTGTTCGTAACACAAAATTCATATTATAAAACGGACGAGTATTTACATGATAAATTTACCGATGGATGATACCTAATTAGTGACAAAGGCTATCATAATAAAACTCTGTATTCTGTACCTATGTGTGGATCGTCGTATATCGTTGTGCTCGCGAGTTCATCAATCTTTTGTAATCTTCACAGCAAACATTGGATAGCGAAACCAATTTCCTATGTAAACATTGTAAATTGTTCACCTAAGGCATCTTAATATTTTCGCGTAGAAAAAAACGTGTGTAACACTCGCCCCTGAAGATGGTGCTCGGAAAGCACCTAAACTATTGGACTCCTTCCAACTGTTAATAATAAGTGTGACCGCTTTCTACGCGAAAATTTCCTATGTAAACTGCCAACATACTGAACTTTGTGACTTCTATCTAGCATGATATTCTTTTAGCATCTTGTCAAATTAAAACACAGTCACGTTTACCATAATAAGGTTAGGTTTAAAATTCTTTGGCTACATTTTACCTACTTACTAGTAAATGTTGTAACTGTTACCACAGATAGTATAACAATAGCTTTGTATCATTGGTAATGGCTACAGTTGCCAGTCTCTTAAATACCGGACTTCTGGAAAAGACTTTCTACATGCTAAAACTAAAAATCATTAATAGAAGTCACAGTCATAGTCATGGGCAAGACGCTGTAAGCCGTGGATGGGGTATACATTTGCCTCAGTATGTTCCCTCTAGCGTTCCACCGCGGCACACACACAAACAACCATATAGCTATACAGGATAATATAGCACATAGCGGTATCACAGACACTATGATACCCACGTGGTCTCTGTTCGGCGGGCAAGTGAAGAATTTAGACTTGAGATCGAAAACCCGGCGGTTGGTGAAGGGTTTCGGCGTTGCACATCTGGAATTGTAGAAGAACCAAATCAACACAATATTTTTTCCATTTTTTTTCACAGTTGGTAGCTCGTTGGGTAAACGCATGCTTTTCAATCTGACGGCACCTGGTTCGATCGAGGCTCTTCATCAAATTCTGTATGGATTTGCGATCGCTTCACGGTGAAGGAAAACATTGCGTGGAAACGGAAATGTTTGAGGTTCCTAAAAACCAAAAAAATGTGTCTTCCGAAAAGGACTCTGACGCCCACCACAAAAGAAATAACTCGAGGACTTGCTTAATAGAATTCCCTCAATGAATACATTCTGCGGAGGAGTATTCATTGAGGTTGAACCTTCAGTTTTTGTTTAATATTGATACTGATGATAATAATCTATGCTGTAATGTACAATGTAGCACGCTTACCTAGAAAATATCCATTTAATCTACTTTTGGATACCTGAGCAAACAGTGGCCCAAGTATAGAAATCCAGAGCTTGGCTATCCTTACAATGAAGGTTTACGCAAAAAGTTTATGTGTGTACTTGTACATTAGAAAACAATTCGAGAACCTTGTGTAAGGGACCATTATTCAACTTAGTTATACGTTTATGCACGTTCATTAGTCGGTAAGTCGAATAAAAAACGAACTTCGCTATTAAAGAAACCACAAACACAACAAGCAATTAACGAAGTACCATTATCAAATGCACACAAAGTCAAGGTGAGCTAACACACACGCCGTATAATACCTACTAGTTCTTCACTAAGTCTAGTTCTAATATTTGCTCCTTATCTTACCTGAACAGATCGTAATCCTTCTCAGGAATCTGAAGATCTTTGATCCAAACAAGATTACAGTCGCATTTCCACGGGTTCCCTTGCAAGTCTAGATGGTTCAACTGACCGAACGGCCGGAACAGATCTTTATCTAAACCGGACAATCTCGACCCTTTCAAGGATAAACTTTCGAGGATAAAATCGTCTGCATCATCTATTACTTCTTTTCCGAACGCGTATTTGCTGAAAACTGTTAAATTTTTGTTCCTTTCCAATTCCAGTTTTAACAACGCGTTTAGGGACGAAAACGCGAATTCTGGTACTTCAGTTATATGCAAATTATTCAGTTTCAATACATTTAGTGCTGGTAGGTCGTTAAAATCTTCGCTTTCGATTTCCTCAATAGGATTATCTGATAGATCTAGATATTCCAACGTGAAAGGCAGTTCAAATATATCAGTGATGTTATTGTCTGCGATGATTAATTTCCGCATGTCATAGACGTCGACAAAGAAATTATCAGGAACATTGTTCAAGTGTATTCCTTTGACGCTTAGGCTTTTTATCTTTCTAGTTAGACCAAACCCACTTCTGTCGAATAGATTGATTTCTTGTAAACTCGGCCCGATGTTGTTATTGTCAAGTATAATTTCCTGTAAGTTGGATAAGGAATGGAAAGTTAGTTTGGAAAACGTTGTAAATCTGTTATTCGCCAGGTTAAGGTACTCTATCTTCCTTATATTTTTGAAGACGTCTTTGTCTATAAACTCGAGTAAATTGTCGCTTAGATCCAATCGTTTTAGGTTTGGAAGTTCAAACGCATCTGGAGATATGTCCGTAATAAGGTTGTTGTTTAAAGACAGCTCGACCAGTGAATTGGAACGGAAAATCTTCGATGCATTCACAGTAGATATGTTGCTAGAAGACAAGGCCAGAGAGTGAACTGAATTAGGCAAGGAATATAGCTCCATAACTCTGCCGCTACTGTAGGAACAGTCCACGCGTTCTCCAAGAAAATCTTCATTATTTTTATGTTCATATTCACACACACATCGATCACAAAGCGCGTCACTGTTCACATGTATAATTAGTGCAGAAATAATGAAAAACGCGTACATTTTTGAGCGCGACTCGTCACGGATTAGTTGGAGCTATGAACGTTATCAGTACGCATAGATAGTGTTATCAATGATATTTGATTGTTGGTCATTTCACTTGTTCACTGTTCATTCTTCATATTGTAATAAATGAACTAAAGAAGGTGGCATAAAAACTTTAGAGATAAAAAGAGCTACTGTCTATGTCATACAAAAAAACGGTTATAAATTTTAATGTTGAAATTAGACACTCTTAACTTTAACATACGATTCATTTTGCGATTTCTTATAACTGTTCCGTCAAACGTTTCTCAGTAATACAGTTTTTGTTTGACCTAGTGTTTGTATATTAATACGTATGACCTAATCTCAGGTCGTACGTAATACCTGACGCGCAGTAAAGCTTAGACTACACTGGTGGTCACGAGTTATCTCCTCTGACCGACATATTCTGTTGCACCTTATCCATTCAAATAATACACGTTATCTAGTTTCTTTGTTTTATTGTTTAGCACAAACAATGGAGTTTTGTTTTCCTTAAATGTAAAAATATCAGTTATGTTTCTTAATACAACTTTTATTATTGTATTTATGTTAAAGGTAATTAATATAACATTATTTTATATTGGTAATTAGAAACGTCCGCGTGTAGTTTGACTGTTGCCTTTCGCGGTAGGTTCTTCGTGAGCCTGTAAAGAAAAACAACAGCATTAATTTATTGAAAATATTATTCTTTTGAATTTATTTTATGAATCAGAATTCATTCATAAAAAATATCTTTTAAATACAAAAGGCCTCAAATTCGATGAATTGAAGTTTTTAACCGACTTCAAAAAAGGAGGAGGTTATATATTCGACTGTATTATATGTATATTCGACTGTATTATATTTTTTTATGCATGTTCACCGATTTCTTAGACATTTGTGGACCGATTCTCAATTTTTTTTTAATTGAAAGAGTATGGTCCTGAATTGGTCCCATTGTCACCAAGTTAGGATCTGATGATGGATTCCTAGGGACAAGGTAAGGGAGAAGAAGAAGAAGGGGCTAACCAGACGTGTTTGAAATGAGTCCTAATCTTAATATATATAAATCTCGTGTCACAATGTTTGTCCTTAATGGACTCCTAAACCACTTAACCGATTATAATAAAATTCGCACACCATGTGCAGTTCGATCCAACTTGAGAGATAGGATAGTTTAAATCTCAAATTATAGTCGCAATTTTAATTTATTGCTAATTATTGTCTGTTATTATTTGACAGTCACAATTATCTGTTAACTCCATATGATTCTAACAGATGTCGATACCTTTCGACTGGGTTGAGTAAGTAATCAATAGATGGCGCTGCTATGGTAAATCTACGAACGTGTTATATAAGCTACACTATCTATTTTTCATACCCCTAAGTGAGGCTAAACAACGTTTGCCGGGTCAGCTAGTGTATAATAAAAAATTGAGCCGTCACGGGACACCTGGCAGATGTGAAACATCGACATTATTTTGTAAAAGTAATATTATGCAGAAAAGAACATATTGTGATAGGAACTAAATATTAAACTAAAAAAAAAAAAAAAAATTCTAGATAACGATGACTATTTATTGAATAAACATTTATTTTCATGAAACGCAAAAAAAAATCAAATTTAATCGTGACTACTTAATACGTCACAGTCGATTGCGCATGGTGACGCGTCGCCACACCGTACACACTACTGCCACAGAATAATAACTTGTACTTCGTACAGAAGCTTCACTTCGCAATGGTTTTCAAAGAAGTATGAACTCAATCTAGAAAGGCGCGGGCTAAAATGAAACACTGGCTGTTATCTAAAACTTATAACGAGACGGAGATTTTTGTAAAGGTTTATAACATCGACACTCGGATCTGAGCAGATAGAACATGACAACACGGTCTTAAAAATTATTTTCATAAAAACACAAAGCTAGAAGTACACTTAGCTGTCACCTAGGCCCAAATGTCTGGATGTACTTAGCTCGACCACTCTATCACACACACACACACACACACACACACACACACACTCACACACACACACTCTTACACAAATACTTACGCTCACACAAACTATACACATGCACACATACACACACACGCACATACATACGTACACAGTCACAAACATACTTCTTTTATATTTCTATTGAACAACTTTTAGTAATAATTTATATAGTTTTCAAGTAATAATTATTTCTTTTTCCATTCAATAGTAGTAGTAGAATCATAAATATTGAATTATGTAACTGTAACTTACTAAATTAGCGCAAACTTCATACCAGGTAACAAAGGTACAACGGACCGCCAAGATACAGGCTCACGCCTAGGTTGGGGTCCATTGAACACTCACAGCGACCAACACAAGCAGTGTTATATCCAAACTTGAATGTAAGCTTTAAGTTATTACTGTATTATTTCGTTAAGTTCTTATAAATCTTCTTAAATATTGTTATTGTTCTAAAATATTTTTGTAATTTCTAAGAGGATCTAACATAATTTTGTAACAAACTTATTATAAAAAGCTTACAATTTTGGGAAAATTAATGTATATAGCTTAAGGTTTTTGGAAAATAAATATATATTATTATTATTATTATTATTAATCTGATAAACAATATGATTTAATTTAGCTCGCGGTCCAGTCGATCACGTGATGAGTTACGTGCCTACGAATTTCTTTTCAAAGGAATATGGGCCTTAATTCACTATGCTACGGTTCATAATACGTTGTACATGGTTATACGTAGTACTAGTTATTATTCTGTGGTATTAAAAGAGCCACATAGATTGGCCCTTTGCGCAGTGGCCGCCGCCCGTAGGTATGTTTTTAACACCTACACGCGGCGTGACACAGGCATGCTACTGCATTAGACATGCGTAGTTCACGAATTAATCCTTCAAATGAAGTACTTCAGTGATTTGTATCTTTCACTCTCTAGTTCAATAACATTTCAATTAGTTCTTAGTTCACTAGTTCTTTCATCCGTTTAAGAACGACTCGAGACTCGAATGAAAACATCGGGAGTATTCGGGACTATCTATGGCTGTCCCGCTCTGTTGTACGTATGGATATGATACATGATAGCCTATTTCACTCACTCGGCGAATCTGACTGACCAGGCAAATTTAAACTCTATTCCAAGGTGACAGAGATACAATACCCTGAATGAAATAGTGAAAGAAAACTAGTACTGAACTAAAAGAAAGATATAGTTCACTGATATAAAAAGATATGTTCATATCTTTTCATTTTAGTGACACATTCTGCGCATGTCTATACTGCATAGACTGTATATTTTATACCATCATTATAGCGTGGCGACGCGTCGCCATAGCATGCGTCGCCACGGCAGAAATCGGTTTTACGTGCGGCTATAGATGTTTCACATCAAAAAGACAGACCTTGATGACAACAGCAGTCCGCGGCCCCGTGTGCCACAGGTCCCCGTGCTGGTCGACGAAGGCGGCGTCGACGGCCACGGTGTAGAGGCCGGGCGCCGGCACGCTCACCAGCTGCTGCGCGGAGAAGAAGTCTCGCACCGGCGTCACCGTCTGCACCGCGGTCAGCACCGCCGGCACGTTCGTCAGCTCCACCGTCTGGACACACACACGACATTACAAACTACTATCAATTAATTTATACAGTGTAAACTCCATGTAACGTCAATCGATTTAACGACAAACTCTCTAAAGCGTCGAAATCAATCGGCTTTAGTTGGTTTGACTTGTATTCCATACAATGGTACTTTCTCTCCATTTAACGACCACTATCTATAACACCTTAAAATGCACAGTCCCTTCAGTGTCGTTATATAGAGTACACTATACTATCAATTAATTTATCTATACTGAGTTGGCTTAACGGCTGCTTACAAGCAGTCGTCAAACCAAGATAGAGGCCTTCGGGCGGCTTGAAAACTATCTACACCAGAACTTGGTTACTTAGGCTACTCATACGTAAAAGAACAGTATCAAAATCTTTAGAATAATCTATGAATGCTAAATAAAGTTGTACTCGCGGTGTTTTCAATTATTTGGATTAGTGCGGAGAGGAGATCGGTGATAGAGAGGACTCTAGACTTTTCTGTGGCCTTTTACACATTTTTAATCATTTGGTTGTACCTTTGTTACATAATAATAATAAATATATTTATTAAGGCATTCAATTGTGCTTAACTGCTAATTAACATCATTATAACTAGATAATATAAACTAGAAATTATAATATAAAACAATATCTGATATGGAGTTTTAGGACTTGGGTGCCGTGGCTCCCACAGTAGGATACCCTGTGTTTTTAGGAGTTAGGTCTCTTCAATGTGCGAACTTACTGTTTAGTGGTGTAAGTGTGATGTGTACGTTAGTGTTTTATATATTAATAAAAAAAAAACATTTCTTTCAATTAATAAAGTTGTTATTGTGTTTGTAAATTAAATGAAGACAATGTTTATTGTCCATTACCTTTTCGTTAGTCCGCGGGTGCGGGGTAGCTGTAACTGTGATCTGTACGCCTTTCACTTCACGAGCCTTCTGCCGTTTGCTGTTAAGAACAAAATACAATTTAGAATTCATATTCTATGTTCATACAAGCTATTGTGTGGCATATGTTGCTACAGATAGCCCCCCATATCGGGACTGTATATATTATATTTTTTATGGTAAATGATATTGAGGTCTACGGTGCATCGCACTTACCTAGAAGGGTCTGGTTTACTCCTCGCCTTGAAAATCGCTAGATTGTAGTAATTGGGGAACAGGGAATTTGGCAAGGAATTCCAAAATTTGGCGGTTGACTGTATGATGGCGGAGCATGTGCTATTGCAATGCGAGGCCACAAATTAAACAAGAGAGAAAAATGGACTAGCAAGGTAATCTCAACAACACAGTTCTGACGCGAGTTTATACAGTGTAAACTCCATGTAATGTCACTCGGTTTAACGACAAACTCTCTAAAGCGTCGAAATCAATTGGCTTTAGTTGGTTTAGCTTGTATTCCTTACAATGATACATTATCTCCATTTAACGGCCACTCTCTAAAACGCCATAAAATGCACAGTCCCTTCAGTGTCATTTTATAACTGTAGCTTTAAAACCTCGTTTACTTTAGAAAATAAGTACATGCATTATTGTATTTGCTATTGATAAGCTTAATTCAATCAGAAAAAACATAATAACATATGTATTGATATGTATAGTGAGTACCGGAGTGTGGGGGGAGGAGCACCCCCTCCAGTTTGAGCGCAATGGTCGAAGCTGAAGCGACTACGGTCTACTTCCATTTAGGGGTTGACAGATGTTGTTTCCGGAGACGGCCATTCAACGGTCTTTTGAGGTAGTATTTTAATTTCAATTGTAGCTAGGACTTGGTATGCGCGTTGTAAATATCACTTGCGCGATTCGGAACCGAGCGCTCTGATTGGTTGCAGGCAGTGAAGAGTGACAGTGTTGCCACAGAGTAAAAAAAGTTACCTGAGTGTGGGCGGGAGCAGCACGCCCTCGAGTTTGAGCGCGAGGCGGTGGTCGAGCTGCAGCGGCGGCGGGTGCTCGCCGGCGCACACGGACAGGCGGCACGCGGCGTCGCACCCGCGGCCGAGGCACGCGCCGCGCGGCCACACCGAGCCCACCGCGCACGCGCGCACCGCCGCCACCACGCCCTCCGCGTGCTGCTCCCCACAACGACACATATAGTTTATAAATAAATAAATAAATAAAATAAATATTAGGACACATTCACACACGGCTGGTTAGCCCCATACTGAACCATTTCTAGCTCGTATTATGGTTGCTAACACAACTGATATACTACATATACATACATACATATTATACATAAATACATATTTAACACCCAGACCCACAGCCAACAAATTTAGTTAAGCACAAAGATGTTGACCGGGCCGGGAATCGAACCCGGAACCTTCGATTAGCAGGCCGGCATGGTAACCTTTACGCCAACGAGGTCGGCAAATAGTTTAGTTTATAGTTTATTTATTATCTTGCAACACATGTATGACATAAGGCTATGTTACATGTACCCTGTTGTAATTGGGCGTAGCAAGAGGCACTGGCTAGCTTTACTCCAAGGCAAACTAGACAGTGTCTTTACAATATTAGTGACCATTAAATACATATACAATACTACAATTATATACAAAACTACTTATGACTAAAATATTATTGGCTACTACACAGTATAACATATTATATTTATTATTTATTTATTATCACAGATCTTTTACTTTGAAACAATAATTAATTTATTTTTTATATAAACAGGCTTATTCATATCCATCCATCAACATGGGTATATTAAGTGTTCTTTAAGCAATGATATTGTTACATAAAATTTAATTATGCAATAAATGTTTGACTTTGACTTTACTTCTACTACGGCTGGACCGATTTTGATGAGATTTACTATGCAGATAGGGTGGACTTTACACATAGGCTACTTTTTTGTTCGACTGAAACACAGAATAATAACTTGTACTTCGACTGAAAGCAGTCTGGGTACCCACCACGCAGAAACTTTAGAAAATCCAAGTTAATTGACTATGATGATTTGTGTTCGTTCATATGAGAAGCCATTAGTATCAGCAATCACCCTGATGGTCAATCTCCGATTGTTTTCCTGATGTTTTCTTCAGTCGAAGACGTAATAGGCCGGCCAGAGCGAGGGTCATCTTTAATACTTTTTCGTCAGCGTTTAAATGCAGCAACCCACTTTTTCACAGTCGTATACGACGAAGCAGATTCCCCCAATGCAGTTGACATATCTTCGTAAATCTCTTCTGAAGTATTTTTTTTTAAACAGGTATTTGATGACGTATGTTGCACAATTTTTTCCATTACTTAAAAACGCTGCACAAAGGCTGACAAAATTCAGCCTAATTTAAATACAGTCAATGCTATTGCGATATAATTTTAAAATTTGACAACTAGAGAGTAAAATATTCGAAGTTGTCTGTTACATTAAAATAATTTAAGTATTTTTGTGTTGGGTCGCGAACATTTTAAACCCACCCTCGTATAATGAGGAAAATATTGATTGGTTGTTTGACGCAATTAGGCACCGAAACTATTGGACCGATTTGAAAAATTCTTTCACCGTTGGGAAGCTAAATCATCCCCGAGTAGCATAGGGTCTATTTTGTCCTTGCAACTTAGATTATTTTAGAGCCTGTGCGAAGCCGGGACGGGATGCTAGTCAATAATAAGTGTATTGAAAACTTACCCTGTGAGTGATACCCGGGTTAGTAGTGGGGTTATCGAAGAGCTTGGCAGATATCCGAGTGAGGGCCTCGCTGGGAGACAACGCTATCCTCTCCTCCAGGTTGCGAGGCTTCATCTCCGGCAACGGTTCAGGTTTCTCTTGCAGAGGTGACGTGATCCTCTCCAGGAACTGCGCCAGCTGGTTGTAAGTGTGTTGCGAGCTGGTGGCGTGGTTAAGGGACGGCTTTTGGGTCTCATTTTATACACTCGACTGGATGACTTGATGAAAAAATTTAACTAAAGACCAAGAGAGCTGAATCTTATTGTAGGTACATTCTATAAATATTATAAAGTTTGTGAATTGGATAAATGTTTATTACTAGCTTATATTTACTACAAATTGTAATAATTGACTAAATAAAAAATTTAATTTGATTTTATTTTTTTTAGGCTTAAAAAGTAGTCATGACCTTGATTTCATAACATCTTTAACCTTTTTTAATTGTATATGCCGTTTATGATTTGTAACAAAAAAATGTAAATTCAATATTTTGCCTTTGTAATATAATAAAATAATAACGATACGATACGAAAAAATAACGAACGTTGACCCTGTAATGCCTCCACCTCTCGACAGTTCGGTTCCTTTTCTTGTGGTGAACGCGGACAATGTGGCCGCGGCGCTTCAGTCTTTTCACCGTGGCTCCGCGGCTTGAGTGGACGGTCTACGATCTGACCATTTGAAGGAGCCGACGTCCCCCTCCGCAGGCGACTGCGGGCAAAGACTACTTGAGGCCATTACTAAATTGTGCAATTTTCTGTTAGAAGGAAATCTTAATGCTGAAGTCTGTCCTTTCCTGTACGGCGGGTCACTTTGTGCTCTCCAGAAAAAAGATGGTGGCATTAGACCGATAGCGGTGGGAAACGTTTTTCGCCGATTGGTGGCTAAACTGTGTTGTCAGGCTGTGAGGAGCGAAATGACGTCATACCTCCAGCCACACCAAGTAGGTTTTGGCACGCCACTAGGATGCGAGGCGGCCATCCACGCTACTCGATCTTTCGTGTTGCGAGAGGGAAGTGACGACGTGCTCATTAAACTCGACATAAAAAACGCTTTTAACAGCGTCAATCGCGGGCTGATGCTGGATGAGATCAGGGATTTGACCCCATCTATTTACCGTTTCCTTCGCCAATGCTACGTAGCCCCAAGCTTTCTGTCCTACGAAAGGAATTGTATTTTGTCCCAGGTCGGGGTACAGCAGGGAGATCCCCTGGGGCCTCTCATTTTTAGTATGGCTATCCATAAAGCCATAAAGACCCTGGGATCTCCCCTTAACGTCTGGTACCTCGACGACGGCACGATAGGTGGGAACCCAGAAGTGGTGGCGAAGAACATCGGAGCGCTCTTTCTCGCACTGCAGGACCTGGGCTTGGAGGTTAACACCGCTAAATGCGAGTTCTATGCTTGTAGCCCAGTAGCCGAGGAATCTATTGGCAGGTTCAAGTCCCTGATTCCAGGCCTAAGATCAATGGACAGTGGTTCGTTCTGCCTCCTGGGAGCGCCTATCCTCCCTGAAGGCGTTTCGGACTGCCTTAAGTCTAAAACCGCTACCTTGACGTCTTTATCGGCCCATTTTCAGCACCTCCCGGCTCATGTTGCTCTGACTCTTCTCGGAACCTGCTTCGCGATGCCTAAGATGACTTACGTGATACGAACGGCTCCGTGTTGGAGGTTCCCAGAAGAAGTCTTAACCTTCGACGATACCCTTAAACGAATCTTAGAGGAGCTGCTGAACGTAAGATTAAGTGGACCTCAATGGTGTCAGGCAAGTTTGCCGATTCGGTTTGGTGGCCTGGGGGTGCGCCGTTTGCTTGAAACCGGCCCCATCGCTTTTCTCTCTTCGGTACATGGTGCTGCTGAACTTGTCGCTCGCATTTTTTCTAATGGTGACCAGGTTCGCGTCCCATGGGCCGAGGAGGCCTTGGGCAGATGGTCGGTTTTGTGTCTAGGCGCAGATCCTCCGGCGAAACCAGACTGGCAAAAGAGCTGGGATGACGTGTTGGGTAAGTCACTGGTTGAACGCTGGCGCTCCGAATCCGATGATGAATCTTTGAGAGTGGCGGCCGCGCTTCGTCTCGGATGTCCCATCTGCGAACCCCATACCTGTATCTGCGGGGCGAGGGTAGAGGCAGAAGGGTATCACGGCTTGAGTTGTACACAGTGCGCTGGCAGGAGACCACGGCACCACGCCATCAATGACATCTTGAAGCGTGCCTTTGTATCGGCAGAGGTCCCGTGCGTCCTGGAGCCACCAGGTCTGTCACGTTCTGACGGCAAGCGACCGGACGGTCTTACGCTGGTTCCCTGGCAAAAAGGGCGCTGCCTAGTGTGGGATGCAACGTGCGTCAGCACATTCGCATCCTGTCACCTCCCCGCTACTCAGCAGACTGCCGGCGCGGGAGCAGAGACAGCCGCCCGAAGCAAACGCCTTAAATACGCGAGCTTGGAACCAGCGTACAACTTCGTACCGTTTGCTGTGGAAACTTTAGGTTCATGGTGCTTGGATGCCAAGCTTCTAGTCCGTGACCTCGGACGTCGAATGAGGGAGCGAGGTCAGGATCCTCGGTCAGGGTGGTTTTTGACGCAGCGAGTTTCCTTGGCAATCCAGAGGGGTAACGCCGCCAGCATTTTGGGGACCTTCGGTGCAGCGCGGGGAGCTCATAGTCCGTTTTAGTTGTTTTTTTGTGTTTGTGCAGTTTAATTTTTATTTATAAGTGACGTGTATTATATATAAATATAATCTTTTATTGGATAATTTTGACTTAAAATGTATAAATAAAAAAATGGTTATAACGATATAATTCCCCCCGCCCCCTTCCACTATCGAACGAGCAGGGAATCGCCAAGGCGGCATCGGTTTACGGTTGAGATGCCCAAGGACATTTGTTGTCCGAACCGCCAAACTTTGGAATTCCTTGCCGAATTCCCTGTTCCCAATGACTACAATCTAGCGACTTTCAAGGCGAGAGTGAACCGGTTCTTTCTGGGTAAGCGCGATCCACCGTAGACCTCATTATCACTTACCATCAGGTGAATTGGTGTTGGCAAAAAAAATTGTTTGCCTTGTTCTATATTACCTTTATAGAATAAACAAATATTATAAACCTTTTGGGGAGTCGTACCTCAATATCAGATTAATATAATACATAATAATAATTATCCAAGTGCGAGTGCGGCTGGTCGTGACATAAAAGGATACATATAGAAGTGTCTGAGCGTGGAGTCGTCCGCATGGAAGGCGGTGCGAGCGATCTGTCCGTAGCGCTGCGCGGCGGCCGACAGTGCACGCGACGCTTTACGCAGTGCGTTCGCCACCGCGCCCGCCTTCGCCGCCGGGTCGCGCGCCGCCTGGTAACACACCATATACAGTGTACTACATACAGCTATAGTTACATCTAACAAAGTAATTGTGGAGCCATTAAAACCTCCAACTTTTTCTACGATTAAACAATGGACAAACTTAGGACCCTATATAATCTGTATGGTGCATGACCAATCCTATATGACATTCCGCAAATGTGCAAATTATTCTGTACTTTGTACCTATAATGCGTGCCAACTAAGAATAGGATCGCGCTTGCTTCAACTTCACACGTTAACTGTCAAAAATGTACTGCTAGCGAAGAAAGCGTAAAAATGAAATTTAATAATTATTTTTTTGGTTCATACATATAATTTAATTATTATTTAATTATTCTTGATTTTATTACTGGATAATTTTGGATTAATTAATTCTACAGTTAAGAAGTACCCAAGGCAAATTACCAACACCTAAAAAAAACACGTGACGAGACATTGGTTTTGGATAGTTTCGAATTAAGTGCTGTAAGCAGTATAATAAACTATTTTTATTTGGTACAAAAAGAAGTGACAACAATGAAAAAGAAATTATATTTTTATAAATATGCTTTTACTTGCACACCATACACTTTGGTTATGAAGTTTGCGTGTATGATTGAGCAAGATGGCGGTTTTGGCAGTCCTATTCTTAGTTGGCACGCATAGTAACTCCATGTAACGACTCTTCATTTTATGACAAACTCTCTCCTCCGTCCTGCAAACACAGAGCAGCGGCAATGCGCGAAGCGGTCCTGTATCCCTGCCCCCGTAATGAGATGGGACACCGTGAGGTTGTAGTCGGTAGTGACGCCCCTCTGGCCCTCGAGCCCGACATACCCCGCCCGCCTCGTCCAGGCTTGTAGCGGGACATGCGTAAATGCATTTCCTCTCGAAAAAAAAAGGTAAGGGTTTTTTTTCAATCTATTTTAAATAATGTTAATGTAATTTCACTTTATTATTTTTAAGTTATTTATTTTACATTTATATTGTTATCATTAAAATAAAATATCAATAGTGAAAATTAATCAAAAAAAATTGGTGGTGCAAGGAAGAAGTGCTTGAGGCTGACCGAAGAAGACATGGATGGAGTGTGTGAATGAGCAGAATGAGGACATGAGAGAGAAAGGAGTGTGTCTCAGTCAGTCAGTTCTTCGTCTCTACGACGGCTGATAGAGGAGAGTGGAAGAGGAAAATTTAATGTGCCGACCCAACCTAGTGGGATAAGGCAAGGAAGAGTGAAATGAACATAACTTGTGTATAAATAAGACTACTGGATATCAGTCTATTAGGCACCTTACCCGCGGACGCAGACTTAGGTATAATTAATTATTTGTAGTTTAGGTTTTGACGTGACAACGTCTTAAATTAGGTTGCGGCTGGGAGTCACTTATGAAAAAGTGTAACGCCCGGTAACGTTACGATGAGTCACCGAACGAGAGAGAGGCCCGCCGAATGCCTTGCGTCTCTCTCCCTCAACTACTCAACTATGATCGAGTACGTTGTCACGTAAAATCTTCGCCCGTAAAACCGACTTTACAGGCAACCATTTTTATTTTATTTTTATTATCATGTCGTTTTTAATTTAGTTTAGTTGTTATTATTTATATCAAATAAATATCTGATTAGACTAGTGCAATCCAGAAAGGTTATACCTGTGCGTGCGCGTGCGCGATGGCGGGCGGCGGCTGCGTGCAGAGCGCGCGCGCCGCCACCGCGGTCCGAGCGAGCGCGGCGAGCGCGGCGGCGCGCGCACCCATCCACGCGTGCGCCAGCGGCGTGCAGGCGCCGCAGCCCGCGCACCCGGGGGCGCACCACCCGCCGCCGTGCCCCGCCCACCCCGACGCCACCTCCCACCCCGAGCTGGCCGCTTCCAGGCCCGTAATGCCTGCACACGTTACACGACTCACATTAGCCGCTAAGTAAGACAATAAGTGTTAATAACAGATCTATAAGAGTTCTAAACAGAGCCTAGGGCTATATACTGCCCGCTAGCTCGTGGTGCATGTGTTGCGTGTGTCTCACCTGCCTCCATGAGGGCGGAGTCTGCGGCGGCGGCCCGAGTGAGCGCAGTGAGCCAGCGCTGCGCCGCCTCGCTCGCCGCGCGCGCCCGCAGCGCCTGCAGTATACTGCCCGCTAGCTCGTGGTGCATGTGTTGCGTGTGTCTCACCTGCCTCCATGAGGGCGGAGTCTGCGGCGGCGGCCCGAGTGAGCGCAGTGAGCCAGCGCTGCGCCGCCTCGCTCGCCGCGCGCGCCCGCAGCGCCTGCAGTATACTGCCCGCTAGCTCGTGGTGCATGTGTTGCGTGTGTCTCACCTGCCTCCATGAGGGCGGAGTCTGCGGCGGCGGCCCGAGTGAGCGCAGTGAGCCAGCGCTGCGCCGCCTCGCTCGCCGCGCGCGCCCGCAGCGCCTGCAGTATACTGCCCGCTAGCTCGTGGTGCATGTGTTGCGTGTGTCTCACCTGCCTCCATGAGGGCGGAGTCTG
This sequence comes from Mellilla xanthometata, assembly GCA_035578125.1. Classification (NCBI taxonomy): domain Eukaryota; kingdom Metazoa; phylum Arthropoda; class Insecta; order Lepidoptera; family Geometridae; genus Mellilla; species Mellilla xanthometata. The sequence goes on along the minus strand of JAPUBQ010000009.1, from coordinate 13,697,614 downwards.
CGGCGGCGGCCCGAGTGAGCGCAGTGAGCCAGCGCTGCGCCGCCTCGCTCGCCGCGCGCGCCCGCAGCGCCTGCAGTATACTGCCCGCTAGCTCGTGGTGCATGTGTTGCGTGTGTCTCACCTGCCTCCATGAGGGCGGAGTCTGCGGCGGCGGCCCGAGTGAGCGCAGTGAGCCAGCGCTGCGCCGCCTCGCTCGCCGCGCGCGCCCGCAGCGCCTGCAGTATACTGCCCGCTAGCTCGTGGTGCATGTGTTGCGTGTGTCTCACCTGCCTCCATGAGGGCGGAGTCTGCGGCGGCGGCCCGAGTGAGCGCAGTGAGCCAGCGCTGCGCCGCCTCGCTCGCCGCGCGCGCCCGCAGCGCCTGCAGTATACTGCCCGCTAGCTCGTGGTGCATGTGTTGCGTGTGTCTCACCTGCCTCCATGAGGGCGGAGTCTGCGGCGGCGGCCCGAGTGAGCGCAGTGAGCCAGCGCTGCGCCGCCTCGCTCGCCGCGCGCGCCCGCAGCGCCTGCAGTATACTGCCCGCTAGCTCGTGGTGCATGTGTTGCGTGTGTCTCACCTGCCTCCATGAGGGCGGAGTCTGCGGCGGCGGCCCGAGTGAGCGCAGTGAGCCAGCGCTGCGCCGCCTCGCTCGCCGCGCGCGCCCGCAGCGCCTGCAGTATACTGCCCGCTAGCTCGTGGTGCATGTGTTGCGTGTGTCTCACCTGCCTCCATGAGGGCGGAGTCTGCGGCGGCGGCCCGAGTGAGCGCAGTGAGCCAGCGCTGCGCCGCCTCGCTCGCCGCGCGCGCCCGCAGCGCCTGCAGTATACTGCCCGCTAGCTCGTGGTGCATGTGTTGCGTGTGTCTCACCTGCCTCCATGAGGGCGGAGTCTGCGGCGGCGGCCCGAGTGAGCGCAGTGAGCCAGCGCTGCGCCGCCTCGCTCGCCGCGCGCGCCCGCAGCGCCTGCAGTATACTGCCCGCTAGCTCGTGGTGCATGTGTTGCGTGTGTCTCACCTGCCTCCATGAGGGCGGAGTCTGCGGCGGCGGCCCGAGTGAGCGCAGTGAGCCAGCGCTGCGCCGCCTCGCTCGCCGCGCGCGCCCGCAGCGCCTGCAGTATACTGCCCGCTAGCTCGTGGTGCATGTGTTGCGTGTGTCTCACCTGCCTCCATGAGGGCGGAGTCTGCGGCGGCGGCCCGAGTGAGCGCAGTGAGCCAGCGCTGCGCCGCCTCGCTCGCCGCGCGCGCCCGCAGCGCCTGCAGTATACTGCCCGCTAGCTCGTGGTGCATGTGTTGCGTGTGTCTCACCTGCCTCCATGAGGGCGGAGTCTGCGGCGGCGGCCCGAGTGAGCGCAGTGAGCCAGCGCTGCGCCGCCTCGCTCGCCGCGCGCGCCCGCAGCGCCTGCAGTATACTGCCCGCTAGCTCGTGGTGCATGTGTTGCGTGTGTCTCACCTGCCTCCATGAGGGCGGAGTCTGCGGCGGCGGCCCGAGTGAGCGCAGTGAGCCAGCGCTGCGCCGCCTCGCTCGCCGCGCGCGCCCGCAGCGCCTGCAGTATACTGCCCGCTAGCTCGTGGTGACCGTATCTGGGGGAATATAAAAAAAACATGAAAAATTGGGCCAAGTACGAATAGGGCTTGCGAATGAAGGGTGCCGTGCCGTTATTTAAAAATTTACCAAGAGCGACTTGGGCCATTGTTGTATGGGAGTTCTCCTTAAATTTTATTTTTTAATTATTTTATTTATTTTGAAATTTAATATATAATTAGCGACTAGCTCCCGAATACCAACCGAGCGTCCATGAGCTGTCTCTCTCTTTTCGCTTTGCCTCTCTTTCAGACATTGCATTAGATGATTGCAATTGCAGCAACATGCAAACCTTTCGGCCGTGCTCACATTGACGATACATGGTTGGGGAAGGGCCCTTTTAAGCCATGTCAGAGTTCTTCGGGCTGTTTGAAAACTCTCAACACATGAGTTTAAGCCAAGACAGAGTTCTTCGGGCGGTTTGAAAACTCTCAACACATGAGTTTAAGCCATGTCAGAGTTCTTTGGGCGGTTTGAAAACTCTCAACACATGAGTTTAAGCCAAATCAGAGTTCTTCGGGCGGTTTGAAAACTCTCAATACATGAGTTTAAGCCAAATCAGAGTTCTTCGGGCGGTTTGAAAACTCTCAACACATGAGTTTAAGCCAAGTCAGACGCCTTCGGGCGGTTTGAAAACTCTCAACACATGAGTTTAAGCCATGTCAGAGTTCTTCGGGCGGTTTGAAAACTCTCAACACATGAGTTTAAGCCAAGTCAGAGGCCTTCGGGCGGTTTGAAAACTCTCAACACATGAGTTTAAGCCATGTCAGAGTTCTTCGGGCGGTTTGAAAACTCTCAACACATGAGTTTAAGCCAAGTCAGAGTTCTTCGGGCGGTTTGAAAACTCTCAAAACATGAGTTTAAGCCATGTCAGAGTTCTTCGGGCGGTTTGAAAACTCTCAACACACGAGTTTAAGCCATGTCAGAGTTCTTCGGGCGGTTTGAAAACTCTCAACACATGAGTTTAAGCCATGTCAGAGTTCTTCGGGCGGTTTGAAAACTCTCAGCACATGAGTTTAAGCCAAGTCAGAGTTCTTCGGACGGTTTGAAAACTCTCAACACATGAGTTTAAGCCAAGTCAGAGTTCTTCGGGCGGTTTGAAAACTCTCAACAGTTTAAGCCATGTCAGAGTTCTTCGGGCGGTTTGAAAACTCTCAACACATGAGTTTAAGCCATGTCAGAGTTCTTCGGGCGGTTTGAAAACTCTCAACACATGAGTTTAAGCCAAGTCAGACGCCTTCGGGCAGCTTAAAAACTATCGACACCAGAGCTTGTCCACTGCGCTCATACGAACAAGAAGATGAAGAGAGAGTGACCTGAGCGCCGCCCTGGCGACCCTGTACTGCACCCAGCCGTCGGCGCGCGCCACGAGCGCCAGCACGGAGTCGTGCCACGCGGCGCCCTGGCGGCAGCGGAGCGCCCGCAGCGCGCGCTCCTGCAGGAACACCGTGCACAGCAACACCAGCGCCGTGCCATCGTCCGCCGGCCGCGCTATGCACTCCTCGCTGCAAACATATCATTATTTTATTGACGTGACAACGTCTTAAATTAGGTTGCGGCTGGGAGTTACTTATGAAAAAAAAAAAAAAAATACATACACGTCGAATATATAACCTCCTCCTTTTTGAAGTCGGTTAAAAAGTGTAACGCCCGGTAAAGTTACGATGAGTCACCGAACGAGAGAGAGGCCCGCCGAATGCCGTGCGTCTCTCTCCCACTCAACTATGATCGGTCTGCCGCGTGCTGCGCGCGCGACGTTGTCACGTAAAATCTTCGCCCGTAAAACCGACTTTACAGGCAACCATTTTTTATTTATACTTTTAATTTACCTGTCTCTCGTAAAATTATGCTAGCCCACTCCCCACTTTATCGAATGTGTAGTACTTATGAGAAAGTTAGGATGGTTTTTGACATTTTTAAACTTGGTTCGCTTCCCCCAATTAAGTACAATGTAAAAAATGTCTTGACTAATTTTAAATTAATATAGGTATAGTTTAATATAGATTATAAGTTTCAAAGTTAACTCTTCTTCATGTTTAGAATTTGATGATATAGCATAGTTTTGTGCACGTTAAAGCGAGTGTTTTTTTTTGTAAGTTAGGCTCACTATAGTGGTAGTTCTACTGTATTTCAGATAAATATTTATAAGTTTGAAATTTAGATTTATTAGATTATACTTAGATATAGAATTCTATGGACTACTCTGTTTGTGGATTTTTCATAATAAATAAAATATATTATAAGTTGACAGAAACACAATGACAGTAAAAAATGCGATGTTCCTGTTAATAAAATATAAATCTAACTGGTTCATATTTATTAAAATACATAGATAAACATAACTTAACTGAAAAAGACCAAGGGGTAGAGGAAAAGGTGCCCAAAATGCTAGCAACATTGCCAAGTGTGATGGCGATGCTTAGTTTCTGGCCGTAATAAAAGCCAGCATAATCGTACTACGTGTATCGAATTATCCACGTAGTATGATTTTCAGCAAGAAGTTGTGTTTGTTCCTGGCAAAAGAAGAACACGAGGAAAAAGAGCACGAGGTCGCTCTCCTACCCGCTGATCAGACCTCTGTAACCCCTTTATTCGATTAATTCGATTCGATACTCCAAGGACTGTAGATCAGCGTATTCGAATAATAAGCTAAGTGACAGGTGACAGGTTATATGTCAATGCCAAGGGGTAGAGAATGGGCATACCGCCGGGCGGCGCTTAGCTGCCCGGCGGGCAAGTTCTTTTCCCGCGCCGCTCTTGCTCTGAAGCGATCGACATCAACGGTCTCCTGCCGCCTGCCACCAACCGATGGACTAGCAGCCGCCACGCAGACGCCATCATAAAGATTTGTGTTCCGTGAGTTTTTGTGCGGTAGATAGACCACGTCGTATTTCGATTCGGTATCGTTCAATCGTCGAATTTTATTACAGTGCACGTTGAAAGACGTACCCGTGGACCTGGCAGCCTCATCCTCGAGAGTCCTCGCCCCGCGGCCAGGCCCCGGCAGCATCATTTAACCCCTAAACTAGGGTAAGTTTTCATGACACTGCACATTATAACACGTGTATGAGGGCTAAGTAGAACTGTTTGTTAACAGGGTTTTTTGATGTAGACACTACATTCTAATGTGGCGACATTAGCGTCGCATCACACGGGATACGGAGTCCTCTCCTGCCCGCTTCAAGTCCGCGTCGGACACACTTGCCACGACGACACACTCGCTTGACCCACGAGCCTTGTGCCTCGAGGTGCGAGCCGACGGAGCTTCCAGCTCGTGGAGGGAGCCCTCTGCCCTTCTCTTCTTGTCTCCCTGCCGCGCTGGAGCCCGCCTTCGGTCGCCACCTACCCTCGACTTGGCTAATGGTAACACCGGACACTCCTTGTGGCCGGTGTCTTCATTACTAATGTGTCGTTCTTAACTAAAACAATGAATACCTAAGTACTAATGGTTGCACCTAATACCTAAGATCTATGTAGGCTTTGAATCACGACCCTAGAGATTTCATATTTTATTGTCAGGACTCCTTGGACCTTTGTACGCTAACCAAGGGAGATCCTTATTACAAACTACTTAAGACATTCTATGTCACGGCGCCCAAATTTATCTTTATTCTCATGCTCAAGCCTGCGCCACTTTGATTATATTGTATTCAGATTATGTGTAACTAATACTTGTGCTACAACCAAACTGTGAATTACAAATAAATAGCTATCATGTAATCTGTCTAATAATTCAATCTCCAATACCGCCACCCTCCAATTTAAAAGCGTTACACCTCGTAAAGACGCTCACTGGCCTACCTATTGCCGAAGCTTTTAAGACCGCCAAGGACAGGAAAAAGTGGAAGACCATAGTTAACCGAGGGATCGACACTCCGTATTAGACACGACCTTCAGTAATGAAGATACGACTAAGAAGAAGAAAAAGTTTGTTCGTACTGACGACCTCGTTGGCGTAATAGTTACCATGCCGGACTGCCAATCAGAAGGTTCCGGGTTCGATTCCCGGCTCGGCCAACATCTTTGTGCTGAACAAAATTTGTTGGCTGTTGGTCTGGGTGTTAAATATTGTCGCGAAGCTCCCAAAACAGAATGTTCTAGAAAACACAAGAACACCTTCGGTCTCGCTCTCAAACATATTTGTTGTCTCACTGCTACAGTAACTCGAACATTCGAGATTATACTGGGGAGTAGTATAGAAGAGTCGAAAACCTCCCGAACGCCGCCTGTTTGCTTACGAGTGTAAACAAAAATCTTCTGTCTCACTCACACACTACCTCGAATTTTCCTAGGGAATAGTTCCGAACGTTCGATATATAGAACTTACGAGAGCTTGTATGATGGGTATAAAAGAGCGGACGGAACGATCGGTGGACAGTTATCTGCGAGATGTCGTAGAGTTAACTACGAGCGATACCCCGAGCGAAAAGTGCGATTAGTGTCTACGAGTATACGACTCCGGCGAGGAATAAAGATTGCGACTGCACACGATTTGGACGTTTCGACCAGTTGGTGACCAGACACGTATCATCAGCGTGGGGATTCCATACTTAATAAATCCTAGTTATCCACGAAACCGACGTTTTAGTCATATACCCAAACCTTTATCCCGAGTGCCCCGTCCAGCACGTAACAATGGTGGCGATTCAGCGGCACACACGACTAAACTAAATTTAGAGTAGCTCTGTCTCTTTTCCTCATAAATGACCAAAAAGAGATGGAACGATCTAAACCATAGACAAAACATCTAAAATCACGTAAAACACGTCAGATTTAGAGCTGATACAATTGGGTGCGCTCTAAAATCGCTTACATTTTTCATATTTGACGTGATTTTAGTTGTTTTGTGTATGGTTCAAATCGTGATGTCTCTTTCTGTTCACTTAAGATGAAAAGTGACAGGACTACTCTAAATTTAGTTTAGTCGTATGTTCGCCAGAATTGCCACCATTATGTATCTACATAAAATATGTATGTATGTATATGTAGTATATCAGTTGTGTTAGCTTCCATAATACGAACTAGAAATGGTTCAGTATGGGGTGTCCTAATATTGATTGACTGACCGCAGCATGGCGCGCGGCACGGCGCGCGGCACGCAGGCGGCGAGCGGCGGGCAGCGCGCGGCGCCGCACAGCGCGCACAGCGCCTCCAGCAGCGCGGCGCCGCGCGGGGTGCCGGCGCGCCACGACACGCCGCCCAGCTGCAGGGAGATGGTGCGCCCGGTGCGCGCCGCGTACACGCCCGGCTCCGCTATACACAGCTTCACCTGAACACACACATTAACATCATCATCATCATCAGCCTATATCTACCCACTGCTGGGTATAGGCCTCCTCTCTCTTATGCCAGTAAATACGATCTTGTGCTCCACGGACCCATAGCGATCCCTCTATGGACCGGATGTCGTTTGTCCATCGGGCTGGTGGTCTGCCGACAAGGCGCTTACTATCCCGTGGAAGCCATTCTGTGATAGTTTTGCTCCATCTGTTGTCATTACGTCTGGCAACGTGTCCTGCCCAGCGCCACTTGAGTCGCGCAATACGGTTTCCGACGTCAGTAACTTTCGTCCTGCGTCGGATTTCCGTATTGCGGACTCGATCTCTCAGGCTGATACCTAACATGGCCCTTTCCATTGCCCACTGTGTAACTTTGATTTTGTGTATAGATTCCTCAGTTAGGGTCCATGTTTCGGCTCCATATGTCATTGTGGGCAAGACACATTGGTTATATAGTTTAGTTTTTAAGCACTGTGGTAGCTTACGGCACACATTAACATCAATCAATTTCTCAACTCTTGTTTTGACTCAGGCTTGTGCGTGCTTTATGTCCCAGACAAGTAATTTAGAAACAGTCGCAAGGGACACAAGCTTTTCTACGAATCCTGTTACCGCAGTGTTGCGCGCGCTACCTCTCCCATTCCGCGAGTCATATCTGCGCTCAACTCCATCGTGGATCAAAACCCTCGCGTTGACGTATTTTCCGATGGGTGGGCAACTCTGCCCACCCATCGGAAAATACGTCAACGCCATTTATACGTTATTGTGATTTTATTTTTATTGTGATATTGTGATGTTTCTTAATATTTTTTTATTTGCATATATTTTAAGTTTATTAATTATCGTAATTGGTGTTAACCGTAATAATTAATTAATACATAATTACATAATTTTTTTAATTACATAATTCTACTTTGAAGTGGGGATGATGAGACCAGCACTGACATCCCGCTAGGGGCGTATTGTGCATTTGTTTTACATACTACAGCTAAACATTTGACCAGCAGGACTTGTGACTTGACGGCGATACTCTGGCCTAGTCTGGATATACTGGATCTCAGGGAGCTTGTCGGAACACACTGTTAGGTACTTGGCAACAGATTTTTTAGCTGAATGGTGGTTAAAGCGAGGACTAGACAAATGCCCTATGCCCACCATGCAAAAAAATCCAAGTAAGAATAACATTAACTATGCTTGTATTGTCTTCATGTGTTACATCATATTTTTTAATAATATTAGGGCACATATATTTCACTCACGGCTGGTTAGCTCCATACTAAACTATTTCTAGTTTGTATTATGGTTGCTAACACAACCGATATACTATATAAACATAAATATTTTATATCGATACATATTTAGTACCCAGACTGACAGCCAACCAATTTAGTTCATTACAAAAATGTTGGCCTTGTCGGGAAAATCGAACCCGGGACCCTCTGGTTGGCAGTCCTGCATGGTAACCATTATGCCAACGAGGTCATCAATATGGAACGATGTCGGTCTGTTTCATTAAGTCAATTTACCTATTGTTTGTTTCCTGTCTGTTTACTTACCAAACACTGCAGAGCCATCCTCAGAGGTTTCAAGTTACCGGGGCTATCGTCAGCTCCCGTGGCAATCACTATCGATTCCAAGGCCACCATCAAATCTGAACCTTCCACCGGCAGACTTTCTTCGTAACTGAAAGTAAACATAAAATTATTCATATTGGTATTTGCGGTGAAGGAGGGAATCTCAAGATCAAAGTTCGCCTTCAATTGACAATATTCAGAACATACCATCTGGTGCAGCAGGGGTGGAACAGGTATGCCAGTGAGGCAGGACTATGCTCTGTCTATTACAAGGAGCTTGGTTGGCTTGGGTTGATTCGTAAAGGGAGAATGCACAGTACGCCCCTAGCAGGATGTCAGTGCAGGTCTCATCACCCCCACTTTAATTAGAATTAGACACTTAATATGTTTTGAATTAGAGTGTGTATATGTTTAGAATTAGAGTGTGTATATATTTAGAATTAGAGAGTGTATATGTTTAGAATTAGACCCTGTATACATTTAGAATTAGCCCCTGTATATGTTTAGAATTAGCCACTGTATATGTTTAGAATTAGCCCCTGTATATGTTTACAATTAGAGTGTGTATATGTTTAGAATTAGAGTGTGTGTTTATTTTTTTTTTTTGATAAATAGGCTTACGTTTGACCGCAGCTTGCCTGATGTTAAGCTTGACTGTGGTCTAAGATGTATCACACTTGCCTAGAAGGAACCTATTTACTCTGGATTTGAAGACCCCCCAAATTGTACTTTTTTATTTAGAAATTATTATTATATTAATTAATTATTATGGATGGCTTGTGTAGGCTGGTAGGGGGAAATGCACCTCCTCCTCCTGCGGGTGGTCAGTGCAGGTCTGATCGCCCCCATCATAGAATAAGAATTAGAATGTGTAGTGACTGACCGAAGCGAGCACATAGACACAAAAATAGCATAGATGCCGCTAACTCGCCCACATTTTTATGCAACCGGTGCGGTCGCGGCTGCGGCTCCCGGATAGGGTTGTTCAGCCACCAGCGAAGGTGCTCACCGACGGACACTGCTTAAATCATCTGATAAAGATTTGACGACCTCGTTGGCGTAAAGGTTACCATGCCGGTCTGCTAATCAGAAGGTTCCGGGTTCGATTCCCGGCCCGGTCAACATCTTTGTGCTTAACTAAATTTGTTGGCTGTGGGTCTGGGTGTTAAATTTGTATTCATATATAATATAGTAGTATATCAGCTGTGTTAGCAACCATAATACGAGCTAGAAATGGTTCAGTATGGGGCTAACCATGTGTCAAAAAAAAAAAAAAAAGAACAGATGTATAAAGGGCCATGATGATGATGAGTGACTGACCAGTGCACGAGGATGGCGGTGAGCACGTGCGCGGCGGTGCAGGCGAGCCGCAGGTCGGGGCTGAGCGCCGCCTCCGCGCAGTACTGCCGCAGCGAACTCGCGCCGCCGGCCGCCGCCGCGCACACCGCCGGACATTCCACCAGGATCTACCACAAACAATACACGTATTATAAAGGATATCGCTTGCCCCATCACTATGTCCTTAGCGACTCATTTCAATGACAATTATTTATTTATTTATTTGATTTATATCACACTGAGTTGAAATTAAATTTTTAACAGTTCATAAAATGTCCATTGTTCTATGTCAATGTTTAAAGTCCACTGGTGCACTGATCACAGGTTAGCAAGAGATGTTTTTGTTTTCTGCAACCAGCTATCAAGCCGGTTTTCAAAGCTAGTTATTACAGCTAGTTCTTAAGCTTAAAATAATATAGGTATTCCAAATACACGCGAATTCCGTTCGTAAACTAAGTCATCTAATTAGAATATCTCTTTAAACATGAACTTGGTAAAAGAGGTAATTCAAAATTAAAATTATGTATTCCGCTTTTAGTTTTGAATGAATATATGTCAGATATAATCTACTTTATAACCAACACTAATGTTATTAAAAGCTTTAAAGAGGTGTTAAGCCTGATAAGTATATTTACCAATATTGCCGCGCGAGATAACAGATATGCCTTCACGAGCTGTTTTTGAACGAAAATTAAAGAATTGGCTTATTGAATAGGCATTTCATTCTTTTGACGATTTGTTGAAAATTAAAATTGGCTTGACACTACATTTGTAGTACAAACTGTTTATATTGTATAAATTATAATTTATATTTGAAGTATATTTACATTTTTATTGATTTAATATTTAACGTTATTGTGTGACTTGTAATAACTGTATTGTTATTAATTTATTTATTTATTTGATTTATAGGCGAGCAGCATTATGCTGATGTGTCTATATCACACTGAGTTGAAGTTTATTTTTTAACAATTCACATAATGCCCATTGTTCAATGTCAATGCTTAAAGTTCACTAGTGCACTGATCACAGGTTAGCAAGACTTTGACTTTTTGATTGTACATAGTAATAGGGTCCCGTTTTTACCTTTTAGTTACGGAAGCCTGACAAGGTGTAAGAGTAGTACCTGCATGACTTGCAGACACAGCATGCCGTGGTCGGAGTAGCAGTGCAGGTCGGCGGCACGCACCAGCTCGTCGATGCAGCGCGCGGGCCACAGCGCCGCGTGGCGGGCCAGCGACACCAGCCCCGCCAGCGCAGCGCGCCGGACACTCGCGCGACCGTCGTTCCGCGCTATGTGCAGGAGGACCTCCACCTGGGAAAGGGAGTTTTTGTTTATTGATTATTTTATTTAGGCCCGCCGTGTTGGAGAGGAGGCCTATACCCAGCAAATGGGAAGATACAGGCTGATGATGATTTTATTTAGCGCCTTGAGCTCGGCTAGCTAAAGTGATCTAACCTGGTATGCCCTCCCTAGAGATCTCCTCCTAACTGACTGGCAAAGAGGGTCTAGGCGGCAACAAGGGAAACTGAGTCCCTCGGAAGATCCACAAAGCCAAGATAGACCAACGGAATCATATTGGACCCAGTTGTGATTGAGACGCGGTCTGTCGCAGTCTCGCACCCTGACACAACCCCCCTGAGTTCAGCGGACGCAGCGCCCAACCCTGCCAAAGAAGGGATCCTCGAGGGCAGTGCCCGAACCTCCTCAATAAGGAGGGATGAAGAAGACTAAAAGAAGATCTAAGGCGATCATCGAAGCTAAGCAACGGTCGATGCGGACATAAGGACATAAAGAGGCGCGGGTGGATTACTGTATCCATATAATTGAGTTTTGACAATACTAAGGATTCCGTAAGCTGTATGCGAAGAGCCGTGGATAAATATGGTCTCATTCGGTGCAAGACCTTGAGCCGATGGGAGCATTCCCGCATACATTTGGAAACGTGTTGTTCGAACCGGGGCTCGCTGTCCATGTTGAGACCAAGATTGCGGGCCTCGAACACGCGCTCCACCGGATCCCCCATTAACGTGACGTTTTGTGTTATGGCCAGACTGCTTAGCTGATGTTTACTGCCTGAGGCAATATATTTGGTTTTCGGCGGGTTAAGTAACAGATTGTTGGTGGCGGGTCACTCAGCAATACTAGCAGGGTCGTGGTTTATTTTGCTTTTAGCTTCGTTAACGTCATTCGGTTTGAACGAGATGTATGTTTGTGTGTCGTCCGCATGAAAATGGTAATTACTGTGCTTGATCGAAGTTGCAATGTCCTACAGCTAGTTTCTCAGAATAGGACAGTGGATTTATATGTGTATATTTTATATATTTTTTTTATATTTTTTTTTTGTATTTGTATCTAAATGTAAGAATTTTATTTTCTCATGTGTTATTTTTTATATTGTTTTTTTTTCTATATTGTCTTATTTTTTGTATTTATATTGTTGCGCAAATTATGTTTGTTTGCCTACCTGCACCCTGTCATCCGCGCAGGACGTCACCGCCAGTCGCAACAGAATACCAGCGCCGGTAGCCACACGCCGCCGGCATTTGCTGAGTTGCGACTGTATTGCGACAAACTAAGGTGTTTTATTTTTAATGTATACGTTTGTTTTAGGTTTTGTGTTTGCTAAAATAAAAATTATTTTTCTTTCTTTTCTTTCTTTCTTTACATATGATGGATACATAAGACTGTCGTTTTTAAGTGGCATTTTTATCTGGGCGCTACCGTGGGTTGGGTGACACGTTAAATTGTAGGTCCCGGCTGTCTTAGTACAAGCAGTTTTTAAGCCAAGTCAGAGACCTTAGCAGTCAGCAAGTCGGGCGGCTTAAAAACCACCAGATGAAAAAGAAAAGAAAACTTGCTACTGATACTTAGTTGATGTAAGCTTGCAATAAAGAATAATCCTTCACCTGGTCAGGTACATGCACCACAGTGTCGGTGGCAATGTGTGTGAGGGCAGTGATGGCTGCTCGCACCAGACTCGATGATGGATACTTCTCCATCAGAGATTTGAGTAGGTTTAAAACTCCATGTGCTCGCACCGCTGGAACAAAGAGATAGTATACATGGGTAACAGAAACAAAAACATTATGAAATATCACACACTATATTCGAAATAAATGAGTAAATTTCAGGAATATAGATCTATCCACATATATGTCTCTCTTACACAGCATCTGGATTTGCACAGCAGTACTAGCTAATATAATAAATTAATGCTATGTTTGTGCTGCTTTGGACTTCTTTATGCTCAAACGGCTCGAACAAATATGGTGAAAATTTTCGCGCTCACTACAATCGCGCATAGCTCGCTTCGCACGCATTTGTTCCTGGGACGTTTTGGGTATAAATATTATGTATTGTGATATAATGTCTACTTCTTTATGCTCATAAAGTGAAAAATTTTGCGAAACGCATTTTTGTTATGTCGTAAATAAAGACCAAGTCCAAGTGCATAGCATAGATTGTAATATTGACCTAAGATTGATTCCATGACTTATTACAGTAAGAAAAATATTTCAAATACCACCTGTTTGCAAATTCGCGCTTATAAGGCCAACTGTTTGAAGAACTACTGGTTAAGTTTACCTCCTCCATGCACAGTCCGGAGTGCTCGCACCAGCTTGGCTCGCCTGTCTGCTGCTGTGCTCTCACACTCCACCATGTCTGACAGCTTGTTGCACATTGATACTGCAAATGCACTGGAAAAATAATAGTGAAGTTAAAACAACCACCTTGAGATATAGGTTTTATTGTTCCTAACCTAAAAGGTAAAAACGGGACCTTACTAAGCCCCGCTGTCTGTCGCCAGGCTGTATCTCAGAAACTATGATAGGTAGATAGCCGAAACTTTCACAAGATATGTATTTCCCATGCCACTGTAACAACAAATACTAAAAAAATATATTAAGGGGGGTCTCCCATACAACAATGGTATGAAACCCTTCTTGCGCAAGCTCGACTGGCACTCGGACGGACAATTACTTTTTGTTCACTAAATAAATAATAACATTTTAAATTCATAATAACATTTTAAGTTAATTATCCAACTTACTTTGAGTGTGCAGCGAATCTAGTAGTGGCATAAATAGCTGCATCCACTTCCACATTATCGTGGCTGTCCAATCCTCTTCTTATAGCGTGATGTACATTCTGTCTCTCTGGAATGATTCCCGCCACTGCACCGAGAGTTTTCAACGCCAATGCCCTAGCCACTGGATCATTTGAATGCAAGACACTGAACACTCTCCTCAGGAATTCATCTACATTCAGAATCTTGTCCAAATGCTTCTCGCTTTGCTGACACACCCGTAGCACCCACAGTCGCAAGAAATTGTTGCCCATCCGAAATACATCGGCCAATTTTAGGAAAGAAGAGTTTATAAGGATTGGAAACGGATATTTTTCGAATAGACGAGGAAAACGGACAATCGCCTCGCATTGTTCACCAACTTTGGTTGATCGTAAACCTGTAAAAGTTAATTTTTGTACCGTATTTGAATCGTAATTCAATGGATAGTTGGAATGTTTGGTCACCGTGAGAGGTTAAGTTAGTATTTGTTTACCTTTGTCTAACTCAGTTAATGCGGAATTGGCATCTTGTTCGGGTTCACCGGAGTTGTCATTGAATGCATTCATTTTTACACCGATCATTATAATGTCGTAGTTTGGAATTTTACTAAAAAATTTGTAAAAATACAGCGGCGTCCATCGATAGTGACGATAGTTGATTTTATTGTTGACAGTTTTCAAGTTGACTTGACAGTTGACAGTGATATTTATTAGAAGCCCACTAGAAGGAAGTGTGATGTATAGTCTTTGTAGTTACGTAATGTAACTCCGCGCTAATAGATGTCGCTACATATACTATTATTAAGAACTAAAAAGAGTAGAAAAGGAACATAAATCCGTTTGCGCTGTGCTTTGAACGAAGAGATATTTAGGTAATTAGATGAATTAACATCCAATAAATATGATGTCTTTGTACCTAACCCCGCCCAGGCATGTAACAAGTTGTTTAGATACTCCCGGAAATACGCTCATCTATAGTCTTTTGTACCTACAGGAGATACAGCTATGGAGTAAATTGCAACGTATACAGCCAGGTGTAATTACCTTTGACAGCGGATACAGGAGTTTAGTTCAACGCGTGTCGGATAGTTTAGTTTGATGCCAGACGTAAAGTGACGCCTGCTCGTTAGCTAACAACGGGATTCGGGTGCGATTTGCTTTAATGATATACAGTCGGTGGCTTTGTATCTACCGATCCAATGAACACTCAACACTGGCAGATAGATACGTATTTACTTGATAATTATTAGAAAACATCATTATCATAAGCCTATTTATGTGTGCACTGTGAGGCTTAGACCTCTTCCAAGGCACGCCAAGCGACCCTATACTGGGCATCTCGTCTCCATCCACTGTATTTTAATTAATTAATTTTCTTAGCATTACAAATAATTAGGTACATCAGCTTATACCAAATAATTACAGTACCCTGTATATAGGGTGTAGCTACATGTGACTTAATTACATATTCGTATACTTATTTATTTACTTATATCTATTTAAAATACTGAATAGTAATTAATGTTTGCTTATTTTTTTCCTTTATAATAATATATCGTTGCTCCACCCATTTGCAGGACGTCTTACAATAGGTACGTAGTTAATGATAAATAAAAGTTTTATAAATTATTTATATTATATTCACTTTGATAAAAAAAAGGATAATTATGACAAAGAATAGTTTTAGATTTTGTGCAAGACCCTCCTCAAAGTAGATGTCCAATACATTCATTAGGCATTAGATAAGTAGTTACTACTTACTGGCTGTAATCCCAGTCTTCCGGGTTGAACAAAGCCTTGTTTTGCCATCATTTTGTCCACACAAAAGTGGCCATTTTTTATCAAATCCACGCAAGTAATCGACGCCGGACGTTGCTGGGAATTACTGACCACAAAGTATTAACCTACTTTGATACAAAGCAATCTGGCTATTCTTTGAAACTTTGTCAAAACTCACCTTTTCAAATGATTTTAGTTGAATAGAAACTCTTTTTTAAGTCAAGGCAATAAGATTCAAAATCGCTTAAGGAAAGTTTTGAACGCGTGCATTTTTTTTTCAAGTTTAGTTTAAATCAGCTCCTGTGTATACCCAGTTCATTCATGACAATAATGGTTCAGAGGATTAAGGTATATTTAAGCTCTTTTTGGTTGGGATTAGAGAGTAATGACGATAAGATATGGTGCCATGTGAATCATCCGTTTTGTTGGTGATTTGCCATGACTTTTGCATGAGGATAGAGATTTATGAGCTTTGTACAAAGCAGGATGGTTTGAGGATTTTGTGTATAGATAGATTTAGATAAAGTTCTCACTTTAAATCTTGATAACAATCTGGGTATCGGTCTGAGGATGTCGAATTGTAAGTAGTTAAGTGCATACCTACATAGCTATGCATGTTGATTTCTCTTTGAATTTCCTCATAAGATAGGTAAAAAGGTGCCAAAGACAATGAAATAATATAAGAACTATTGTTTCGTTTCCTCAACTTGAAAAAAAGTTAGTCAAGGCTAGCTTTACTGTGGTTAAGTACCTAAATGGAAAAAATATGTAGGTATAATACTTACGAGTAATAATACGTACGAGTATCTAAAGATTTTTAATAATAGTTTTGATAACTCCCAGTTCAATAGGCAAGCCATTTTGGCAAGTTAATATAAAACTAAATTTATAACTCTAACCATAGACAAATATATTTAAAATATGTTTGTCTATGCTAAAATCATAGACAAACTATAAATAAATAAAAAAAATCCTTTCTATTATTTGTCTATGCTATAATGGAGTCGCGAATATTCCGAAAACCCACCAGCAATCTAAAGAACATCAAACAATATAGTGACAATGCGATTGACACCTAAACACCACAAGCACATCCCAAGTGTTGATTCAAGCGTCATAAGTAGCATTCCCGATCGGCTATCATTCTAAAAATATCATGTCAGTGTTCGCAAATATTTGCCTATTTGGTTGGAATCATCCGCACTCGGTGCTGGGTTCTCGCGGACAGACAATGTGGGGATAAAAACATTACTACGATTATATCCTCGGGACAAAGGAGCGGGGACAAAGGCTTTATCCTGCTATATTTACTTACAGGAATAATGGACAAATAATAAATAGTGGTGCAGCCGGTGGTGTTAGAATTGACGCCTCGATAGTAAGGGGGCCAGGCTTTAGAGGGTACATGGGATGGCTTTTTAATGACAAAATAGTATAACTTCGTAAAATACTTACATTAAATATTCTGACCAATATTTTAATTTGTAAAAAGCTTGAACATATGCGAATATTATTTTGTGTACTTATATCTAATTTATTGAGTTCTTTCTTCTTTGTAAGAAAAATGTTACATAAAATATTCACTTATATAAAAAATACATATCGATAAACAAACCAGAAATCGCCCCGCACTATGCTCTGTCTTCCTGAACCAAAACGAGCTAGTAAATCTTCTTTATTTATCTTAATTAAAAGTAAAATGCCTTTGTTTATCTGTATTTCGTTATTAATATAATAATTATGTATACTTAATTACCATGCAAATAACCTTATTATATTTGTCGGGATGAAGCCCCGATATCATAAAATAGAAGTGTATAGTGTGTAATAGATGGCTAAAATATTATGATAATTTATTAAAAAGGCAAAACTGGTGCTCCCACAACTACATATGAATTTATTAATAATGAAAGAATAGTACCTATGTCAATTATATTGATGTCCATAGTAAAACTGTAATGTGTGAATGTCAATACGATTATTATATGATATTAAATGTTATATTATGTCAATATCATCATTCCATCAAGATGAATTACATCTCACCTCAGAGTAACGACTAACGTTACTCTGAGCATCTCACATAATATTTGACAAAATATAATAAATATCAATGAAAAAAAAAAAATATTTGGTGTACTTTCGCTGTTATAAACAAAGAAAAAAAATGTAGGTGTGCAACACACCATTTTTTTCCATAGCTTAGGTTAATTTGGTTTCAGATCACAGCGAAAGTACATCTAATATTTTTTTTCTTTAATACTGTAAATATTTCACTTTTCTTCTATCTACAATGGATTTCCGCAAAGTAATGCCTGAGTCTTTCAAGGTTATAATAGTTCTCTTTTTGCCAGACGTGGTCACCCTACAACCGCAACAAAATGGGGATTATTCCGCGATATCGATCTTTCAACGACATCACAATGTGCATGCTACGTGTCACCTTCCATCACGCACCCAACCAGATATAGGCTGGTAGCGAACTAAACGATCCCAATGATGATCATATTGCCAGGGATATATAGCTACGTATCTTCAACTAGCTGATGCTCGCGGCTCTGCCCGCGTATAGTTCATTTTATGTAACCTCTCCCTCTCCCTCTTGATATCTTGAACCGTTTTCGCAGCGCACGCAATTGAAACCCTTCAAGATGAATATTTTTCCCCGTTTTTTCCACATTTTCCATTGTTTATCCGCTCCTCTTAGTTGCAGTTTGATGTAATATAGTCTAAAGCCTTCCTCGTTAAATGGTCTATTCAACACAAAAATAATTTTTCAATTCGCACCAACACACCACGCAAGTAGTTCCTGAGATTAGCGCGTTCAAACAAGCAACTTCTTCAGCTTTATAATATTAGTAATAGTATAGATATAAACAAGTTGCTAAATAAAATAGATGATTTTGAATAAGTAACTAACTAGTCTGTTGTAAATTAGTATGTTTTTATGGAGCGACGTCGATCTCCACCTAGTAAAGGCATATCCCTCCGGATAGATGTTGTGTCCGGAGACGGCCGTCCGACGGACATGCATTGTAGCTTGAACCCGTCGTACGCGCGCTGTAAATACCGTTTGCGCGATTCAGAACAAGCGCTCTGATTGGTAGCGGGCGATTAAGTGCTACAGAGACACCACATATTAATAAGAAGTAGTAGTCGTATAATATATTAAGGCGATGAGAAGGCAAAATCATGAGTTAACAGTTTTTTATTTATGAATCGTAAACGATAAAAAAAGCGTAAAAATAGAGTAAAGGCCGTATAAAGAACCGCTCCATGAATATTTATATTTATTTTGGGACCAATCAGATTAGAAATAAAACTGGTTCAACAAAATCTAAAATTAAGTTTTTTGGACCAGTTTTTTTAATATTGATAAGTCTGATTGGTATCAAAATAAGTATGAATATTCTTAGAGTGATATTTTAGCTATTTTTACACGCTTTATATTAGCTTCACCTGTATGTTTGTATGTTTGTTTGTAACCGACTTCTTTGGGCGCGATTTTGACCCACTTAAAACGGCCAGATAAGCGTGTTTTTAGTTTTTTTAAATTACTATTATTTCGATATTTTTTACCGTTTACGAAAAACTGTAAAATCAAGATTTTGCCCTCATCTATATCATGAGGCAAGTGAAAAATAAACAAATCCGAACAGTGGTTAATCAGCTTGTTTCTCAGAGAGCCACAATGGTTTGGAAAGCTTTAGCTGCATTGTCTGACGAGACAACGCAACGGAGCCAAGCAGAGCAATCACGTTACGCAATGTATACAGCAAAAAAAAGTATTTCAATGGATTTCGGGAAGGTAAACTTAATGCTAAAAAAACGTCTGCTCTTCTAGACGGCACCCGGTTCGATCCCAGCTCTACACCAATGACTTGTGACGTTTTTTAAGTTGTGTGTGGATTTGCACTCGCTTTACGGTGAAGGAAAACATCGTGAGGAAATCGGCATGATTGAGGACCACTATATCTGAAGACGTGTCGTCTGCCAACCCGCACTTGGCCCGCGTGGATTATGGCCTATATCTCTCTCCTCATAAGATAAGGCAGCAGTGGGAACGTATATTGGCCTGCTTATGCTCATGCTAAACTGGGACAACAATTTGTCTAACTGGGATAGGAATAAACATTTCGTTAAATACAGATGTAGGTATACATCTGAATTTAGCATCTGTCCGTTCTGTTAGAAAATGACTTAATAGTTTCCTAATATTTTTTCAATTGAAAAGAAATCCAATTAAATAAAGTAAACTTTACAAGTGTTGTAGTCATAACAAAAATTCTATTTCAAATGTGTTAATAAAGTGAGAAGAAACAGAAATATGTCTCCTTACGTGCAAAGCTACAATAATTTATCTTCTAACATATTATATTAATAAATAATAATTTATCACCTCGCATTATTTGACAAAAGACTATTTATTTTAAACGACTTCTATAAAACAGGGAGACTAATATCTCCATTAATTATTTCTGCGCTATAAAAAGAGGCTTGGATTAGTAAGTTTTGATAAGAACTCTTAAATTTGTTTATTTTTGTCATTTTAATATCGTTTAAAATATAAAGGCAATGGTTAAAAATGAAAATGTCTTAAAATATATTTCTGCGCATTACAGAGGTAAGAAATTTATCAGATCATCCATTCTTTCTATTGTGCTAAATTTCTTACTCCCAATCTCGAAACCAGACACTAAATCGTGGCCACAAATAATTGAAATACCTCAATATCTTTATACAAATATAAAAAGTTTGGCAATAGGCGGGGAGTCAGTTTACAGAAATATGAAGCTCTTGATACCTTGATTCGGGAATAATAGGGACGTCGGGAAGAATTAGACGAGAATCTTCGGTCTGTAAAGGAATGTCTTTATTAAGTGTGATTGAAAATTGTAAAAATAGGGGAATCGAAAAAATTGGCACGTAATATTGAAAACATCAGTAAAATAATGGTTTTTATTGATAATTTATTTATTTGGTAGGTAGTATATAATCGCAAAAAGAACGAGCCTATACACACTGGACAGTTTAAGCAAAATTTCTAAAGTATGGTGGTGGAATTAAAACATCTAAATAAAAAGTTTCTTTAGGCGTTTAAACCAATATGTGAGTAATTGTGACTTATTTTTTCATTTTTACACAATTTTATCGTAAATCATTGAAATAACCGATATATTCGTATAGATTTTATTTTCACATAGGTATACATCTAAGTTAAGTATAGGTAAACTTAGGTGTATTGGTGAACTATTTATTGACCTACAACCAATGTTGTAGAAATTTACGATAAAATGAAAAGGAAAGGCCAAATATTGTTTTACTTAAACTATTTATTCAGTGTTGAAAAATTTTCAGTTACATAGACTAAGATACTTATTTAATCTAGCGCTATAAATAATAATAATAACACCCATTAGTCCATTATGTGATAGCGTCCATATTTGAACATTACAGCTATCTGTCATGTATCTAACTGTATCTCTCACACGCGGTATGTATGGAAGCAAATCTGTCGTATTAGTCCGCGCATCCCACCGTGACTGGCAGCGATCGCTCGCTGATAACAATACTACAGCGATTTATAATAATTGTATGAATGCGTACAAAATGGCGTTTATTCCGCTATGAATACTGAGGGCGAACGCTGAGAGATTACTTTTAGAAAGTCGTATTGAGAAAGCAGAAAATTTTAAATTTTTAATGTTAGACGGAGGCGGCAGTCCAAACCATCATTATTGTATGTTACGTAAAAATAGCCTTTATTTATAGTACGTCGGATACAAACAATAATCGACTCCTTACTTAAACGTTTAATGGTTCTTAATATTAATAATTGCGGATATTCTTTTAATTATTCAATAAATCAGTTGGTAATTAGATGCAGCATAGTGCTCAATTTGATCTTAAGATAGTATAAGTTAGTACTGTATCGTATGTTACGTAGAGTAGTTGAAATTAACCCAGATTTAAGGAATTGTTTAACGTTTAGAATGATAAATAAACATTTATTTAGACAGATTTTTTCACAAACACTAGTGCACGAGTTGTACGTATACAGATACAATAATTAGTTGTTACAAGTTTGAATAAAAATCGGCAAATAAGCGAAAGACTGAAGTCTTTGAAGAATTTATATAAATATAGTTTAGATTCGTGTGTATTCACCACGTGACGACATCTAGACGCATATGACATACCTAAGTCCTCAGTCACATCTGTGGTTATCAGTCTGTAATAAAAACGATACCAAAATATAACTAAAACCAGTCTAGACGATTTTCGGAATACACTTACAAACTTTCACCTTTATAACATTAACTTTAAGAGCAGTGTATAATTATAGATCATTTTTAAAACTTACAAACATTTCCTACCCATCTAAAAGTCACGACAACCATTCTCACCACCAATTCCATTCCAACCCCAACTAAAAAGTAATAACAGTCGTACATAAAGAGTCGCATTACTAAAATATCACATTAAAGTAACGACCCACGGTGGCCCCCTTGTTCAGTGACACCATACATCCATGGTAGAGGCTCCATGGGGCCCCTTCAATGTAATACATAGCTACATAATTACACTCGTACAATGCACAGACACCCTCGAGCTCTGCTTCCGGGCAAAATGGCCGAAATATTAATTTTAAGCTCTGCGTTGACATACGGAGATGGGGAGAGTTGATGATTGTACGAATTTGGCAGCAGACGGTGTCGTTTAATGTAGCGGGCTTTAGTTGGATTTGAATTTGTGTTGTGATACTGAATTGACGAAACTTTCATAAGTTTTACGGTTAGTATTTCAAAGACTTGTCGTAATCGTACATGTTAATAAATAAATATTTTAATTTTTGCCCGTTGCTTTTGAAACAATGGGTTGTTGGGGAACTAAGGCTAAACTTTTCATTTCTGAAATTGGGCGTAGATTAAAAGAAAAATCAGGCGAATACCGCTCCGGATCGTACCTAGCGCAAAGGATATCCATAGCCATACAAATTAATTTTATGAGTGGTTTATTTTATTAGTTTTTTAATCTTATTATCTTCTATCTGTAGATAATAAATTATTTCACTTATAATACTCAAATTCAAATTGAAATCGTCATATTATACAATATTTAATAGTTGTACTTCGAAAATATACTAGTATTTAAGGTATTTTTTCTTCTTGTCGACAAAATATGCGAGTATCAGTTCAAGGTTGAACCTGGACACGATTGTCACAAGATCGAGGTGAAATGGTATGTTAGAAGACATGTTCCTAGGAGTGGAGAGATCCAGCTGAAGATGATTGTGATAAAGCTGATGATGAAAATAATGAAGATGAGAATTTTCAATTCATCTTTGTGCTAGAAACGGTGTGATTTCCTTCTTAATTTACAAGACAAGTCCGAAGAATTGAAATACAAACTAAACATATAATTTCCCCGTTGGCCTAGTGGTTTGCGTATCAGACTACAAATTGTGGGTATCGATTATCACGGCGAGATTTTCGAATTGTAAATTTATGCATTTGTCTAGAACAAGAAATAGAAAATGTTCACTTTACGTCTAAGGCATTTGCAGTTCCAGAAAAAACTTAATGCAGCGAGCAACGACTGCAAAACCATATTGGTTTAAATTATCTATAATAAACTTACCTACAGTTTTTATCCTAACCATTACATTCATTAACTGATAATGGTCAAATAATGATTCAATTACCAAATTATCAACACAAGATTCTCTTACACTCAGATAATAAGAAATCTGAGCGTTTTAGGGTTCCTCGAGTAATTCGTTAATTCGTTTAATCGGTGCATGTAAATCGATATGTCGAGAAGGAGCATGGATACGGGATCGGCCCCGAGCAAGCGGCTCGGGTTACGGGTGATGTGGTTGTTCTGGACAATTACCCGCTATTACCGGATAATTATGCACTAGCTAGCCTAATATATAAATATCTATTGTAAACTGTTCACGTAAGGCATCTTAATATTTTCCCGTAGAAAACGGTCACACTTACTTATTAATTATGCATGTGCCAGCGCTAATAAGTAAGTGTGACCGTTTTCTACGCGAAATTATAAATATCTGCTGCGGTGTTACCTGCGTTAATCCAGGACAAAAGCAGTTAGTCCGAGATAAAAAGTAGTTTAGTAAAGTAGTAAAATTTTGTATTGAAAAATAAAACAAATATTACAAGATCAGCTTATATATCTACGCATAGAAAAACTTTAAGTTAGGTACTATTTTTAAATAGATTTACTGGAATACTAATGTGTATTTTTTTTTATTGGTTGGTAATTTCGCTCCGGATCGTACCTGGCGCAAAGGCTATCCATCGCTATACCTACAACGCGGCGCGTTATGGGTACCTTTCCGTCAGCTTCTGTCCGGAGTGGCCTTTTCAATTAGTTTTATTAGTGTTTTTAGTTTTTAATATTATTATTTATTCTAATTATTAAACAGTGATTGGTTGTTGGTGGAATTAAGTTCTCAAAATTAACTAAACTTTTAATTCCCTGGAGTCTAAAATATTTCTGTAAAACAATAAACCTTCTATCCCTCGTACGATCTACTCCCCGGTGTTGCCATATAATTCCCAAATATTCGCCAGTGCTAAGTGATAAGTTGCAAGCGTTGGCTTGACGGTGTGGCGAGCCTCAATCCGCTTAGGATCAGTTTGATTGACAGCTCGACAGTGTGGGGGACGCTTAATTTATTTTTACGTAGCATAATAAGCATAAGCAGCCCACTATACGTTCCCACTTCTGGGACTCGGGGCATTCTCTCACTAGAAGAGAGATATAGGCCGGAAACCACCACACTGGCCAATTGCGGATTGACGGATGACACAGCTCTTCTGGTATTGTAGTCCTCAAACATGTCGGTTTCCTCACGCTGTTTTCCTTCATCGTAAAGTGAGTGCAAATCCAACATTAACTTGAAAAACAAGTCATTGATGTATGGCCGGGATCGAACCAGGGACCGTCTGATTGAAAAGCAGACGTTTTTATCACCGAGCCACACTCGCTTTTTACTTACTTATTTTATTTTATAACATGCTGAATGTTATACTGCTATTGTTGCTTTGTTTTCTAAATATAGAAGGTGTTAAGTGTTAATTAAACATGACGATTTCGTTAGCGTAATGGTTACTATGCCGGACTGCCAATCAGAAGGTCCCGGGTTCGCGGCACGACCAACATCTTCGTGATGAACTAAATTTGTTGGCTGTCGGTCTGGGTGCTAAATTTGTATGAATATAAAGTATTTATGTATGTATATGTAGTATATCAGTTGTGTTAGCCACTATAACACAAACTAGAAATGGTTTAGTATGGGGCTAACCAGCCGAGTGCGAAATGTGTCCTAATATTAATTTATATTTTAAAGTAGGTATCTATTGTTAGTAAAGTATCTATTGTTTGTAACTGTGAAAAGATGAAGTTATTGTGCCTAGTAATAGAATAAAATACCTAGTTAGGTAACTTTTTTAGTACCTATTTAGCGCGCAGTTAAATACTTAGTCAAGAGACTTTAATGGGTTTTATGATCATAAACGGGTGATTTTATTGATTTTGATTTTCTTACACGTTATATGTTAGACTTCTTTAGTTTAGTATTGTAGCTGGTATTGAGGGAGGGACCTTACTAAAGAATAATGCAAAAAACAAAGCGAAATAAATACCAAGTGACATTTAGATAACTATACTTTTTTTTTAACTTGTTTAATGTATAGATACTCCGTTTATATTAACATTTTTTATATTTAAGTAATAATGTATATAATACTTTGATTATATTTTACAGGACTTAAGAATAATATTTACAAAGCATAGAAAAATCGAAAATTTAGTAAACTAAAAAAAAAATAATAACAAAATAAAAATACTTTTATGGAATTCGGCTTTGAGAACGATCTAAATTAGGACTAATATAGAAAATATGACGTTTTTTTAATAATGTGATATTTAAATATGACATTATTAACGTTTTTAAATATGTCATTTTTTATGATTTGATGTGATATTTTTTTATGACGACGTTTATTCAAATTCAAATTCTGTTTATTTATATAAATGACACTTACCTTAAACCACTTAAAACCAAACGTATCACTTAGACTATTAGAAAATTAATTACATAAAATTATTAATAAATAAATTACAATGCTAAGAACTATTATTATGACTAGGCTTAAATACTACATTAAGATTAAGTAAACTATTTACAATTGTATACAAAGAAAAATAAAGAACAAACTCAGAGAAAAAATATATAAAAAAAAATAACAAACACATTGAAAAAAATAATAATGAAAATATAATTACAATATATAATTATAATATGATTTTTTTTACACAGTACAGCTATGCATTTGACCAGCTGGGTAACTCGTGTTAGCAACACTGGCCTAAGATAGAGCATGCAGAGTATGGAATAACTTACTATCAAGAAGGGTGCCGAAACACACACACTCTGTAAGGTGCTTGGCGACAGATATTTCAACTGGAGTGTAAGCCAGGCAAGCACTATGAAATACCCTACCATCTTCGAAAAACATGAAGCATAGACATATATAAACACCTTAGCTGTCTCACAAGCAATGTGCACATGGTCTGATTAACACGGATAATTTCGCGTCAAGTTGCGACAATTCCGACTTAAGTCGCGATAATTCCACCTTAAGTCGCGATAATTCCGTACTAAGTCGCGATAATCCGCAAAAAGGTGTCAAACAATGGTATCGATGGACACCTTGGACATAATGAGACGTTGGTTAAAGGAATACGAAGTGTAGCGTGATACGTGGTGGGTCAAGTCATGAGATTACCGCTGCTATATGTCTGCATAAGCAGCCGTTTAAAAATTCCCTTTGTTTGACTCGGAGCCTTCTCTCACGAGGAGAGAGAGATATAGGCCATAATTCATCACGCTGGCTTAGTGCGGATTGGCAAATGACATGCGTCTTCGAATATGGTTCTCTAATCTGTCGGTTTTAACACGATGTTTTCCATCTCCGCAAAGCGAGTGCAAATCCATCCAAGTTATGTAACTTGAAAAAAAGACATTGATGTAGGGCTGAGGATCGATCCGGGGGCAGTCTGATTGAAAAGCAAACTTTTATACACCGAGCCACACTCATTATTTAGATGTCAAACGATCACATAAAGTAAATATGTACCTACCTATATGAGTAGGTATTGGCTGATAATATGGGATTAAGAAATAGTAAATCAAATGAAAAATAAAATATGAGTTTGTACATAGTATTTTAATCTAATCTAAATTAATTCTTAGTAGTCTTTCGGTAGTGCATAGATACCTAATTCAAATTTCTAACGTTATTTCAATAACGTACTTACAATTAATTATGTTCTTGTATATAAATCGTTACACAAAAGAAACAAATGAAATGTTATAACCAAACTCTCCCTCGCAGTGACAGCCTAGATGGTGAGCTTAATTTAATTTAAATTGTAGTGTTTTGATTTCTCTTATTCTTTTTTTTATCTTTGAGCTTTTACAAAGTATTTTTTTTCCTGTAATTTATTTAATTATATTGTGTCTGTTGTGTATATATGTTTTCCTGTGAATAACCAATTGAGTAGAAGTGTTCAAAACTCGAGTTATCAGTGAACCTAAATCATACAAATACAAATAATTTATTGATAACACCAAAGTTACAAGTCAAAATCATAGTTAGACTTTTCATAATTTCCTGCTACATCTTGTGCCTTGCACGGGTGCATCCAAGGTGCTCGGTGATAAAGCGATTGTCCATCCATTATGCATGTACCAGCGCCTCAGATTCTTGTAGATGATGCTCAGGTAGGTTACCTTCTAGTCTTCGGAACAGTAGAGCTTAGGAACACACAATTTTGGGTCATAGCTTGTTTGGAAACTTGTGCCTATTATCTCAACAAGTGCTCTTTAAACCCTTTTATATTACTAGCTGACCCGGCAAACGTTGTTTTGCCTTAAGAGTATAGTTGGGATGAAAAATGATTAAATTACTAAAATGGCCATACAAAAATAGGAGTTGGTGATAAAAAGTAAAAATTAAGGGTTGTATGTGTTTTTACTGCCATATTATTATAAAAAATAAAAACAAAAAATGTCGTCAATAAATAAAAAAAAGAGTGAACAACCCTTATCATTTAAGTGTATGAAAAATGTGTTTTTTTATTAATTCGAATTAGTAAATTTGATATGTTTTTTTTAATGAAGAATAAGCTCACGTTTGACCGCAGTACGCCTGATGTTAAGCTTTACTGTGGTCTAAAATGTAACACGCTTGCCTAGAGCGAACCTATTTACTCAAGATTTGTAGACTCCCAAATTGTACTTCTTAGGAAAAAGAGGAGCGAGAAATGTTTATTAGGTATCCTATATGATACAGGGCCGACAGACGGCACTGGAGCCGCATGGAAGAGGCCTACGTTTGAGTGCCCTAACAAAAGTACTATTTTTTTATATTAGGACACATTTCACACACGGCTGGTTAACCCCATACTGAACCATTTCTAGTTCGTATTAAATTTGATGTAATTGTAATTTAATGTATTGTTATTGTAAATACTTTAAGATGAGGGTAATTAACGGCTATTTTATTTTATTTTATATGATAAAGGGAGACTATAATAATATAATCGCGCGTGGGAGCCGTCACTAAGCTTATCGGTTTACTAAAATAATGTTTATGTTTACACAAAGCTTAATACTTCTACAGGGTGTACATAAACCGTTGGAATCGCATACAGCAATACAAGGGGTCGCCACCCTCACTGTGCGCGAGTAAATCGGTTTAGTACCACCCTGTAGGATTAAAAACAATGTTGTTTGGTGTTTGATTCGCTAGTTGGATTGACTGGTCTTATGTTGTTTGATTGGGTGGAAAAAATATGCCGCGTTTTATTTGACTGAAAAAAAAAAAACTTTTAACTAAAGGTTTAAAGCGATGACGGCTCAGGAGCGTGTGGTCGCCTTATGTCCTGCAGGTCGTGCGTTTGATCTCCACCATTAAGCTTCAGCTTTCGTTAAAGAAGTTTTGTTTAGAGTGCAATAATCTGTTGCCAAGCACTTTACGGTGTATTTCAGCAGCCTTCTTGAGAATTGTAAGTCCAGACTAGGCATGCTCAACTTTCAGCCAATGTCACTGACGCGTGTGAAGTGACGCACCCTGATGGTCAAATTCCTACCAGTATAGTCTTAAAAACCAAACCTGGTATGAAGAAAACTTTTCTTTCTTCTATTTTTTCTTAGTATCATCTAAGTGGCTAAACCGCCCGAAGGCCTGCTGGTACTAAGAATAGCAGCTGGCACCTACAATTTTAAGTGTCATCCGACCCACGGTAGCACCCAGATGAAAATGCCATTTCAAAAACGTCAGTCTTGTGCATGGTTACCCATCCATATACCGTCCGCATTGACCGTTACTAAGCTTCGATGATCGCGTCAGATCACTTTAGCTAGCCGAGCTATTGCGCTACAAAAGTTCCTTTAATTATAAGTGATTGTGGTAGAGCTGGTTTCCCCTGTTGTTTCAAGGCATTACAACTTATTGAATGTTAATGTGCGACTCCGACAAGGGGTTGCGCCCGACTTCATTATAAATGCGGTTTGTTTACATTGCACAGAGGAAAAAAACTCCTTTTCCATTTGTTTTTGTAATTAAGTTTTTAGTTTTAATTAAGCGTTTAGTTTCCAAGTGTTTTATTTTAAGGAGTCCATATTCTTGTGGTCTATGGATTGTTTCCATGAGGAAGTCTATTTGTAATTTATAGTAAATAAGTACCTTCTTTTCGATTTTTAATTACAAATATTAAAACTAAGTATCATCATCGCTATTTAAAGGCTCATTAAAAACAAAACTTATGACTGCTACATAAATTACGAAAAATCTGGAAGGTACTTACATACTGCAAATACTTTAAACTCTGTAGTTCGGTTTCCTCTGATCTGTGGTATGGTTTTTGTAATTCATTTAGATTATGATTGCAGTTTGCTTTTTTCGTAGACAGAGAAAGCAATAGACGGAGTCACATTTCCATCTCTTTTACTCAACAGCGAAACAGCCATATGTAAAAATAACATGCGTGAAAGAGAAAGGCTTATACTGTTTTTCTCTCTGTCGCTGTAACTGTTTGACACCAGCATATTTGTCAGTTTCGGTGTCAAACATTACTGCGATTCTGAGAATTTTGTGTTTTTTCCAAAAAATATCGTTTAATTCAAGTGTAAGTGTTATTCTCGCGCGGTGAATAGTTTTGGACATCGACAGAATGGTGCAGTGTTGTATTTTGAGTTATTAGAATAGAACAGAACCTGGTTTATGTGATGTTACATTTCACAGGTTAGTACTGGCCTTTTTTATACACAATATATCTTCTAAAATCAATCCAAATATTAATTAAATAGGATTAATTCAAGTACTATTGATTTGGATGTAAAGTTCTGCTTCAAAGTGGCAAAACATGCAAATGCAAAATAAAAACATAACCTACAAGAAATTGAATAAGAGTTGTCATAATCTGACTTTCAATTTTACCCCTAGTTTTACAAAAACCGTTTGCACTGTACTTGAGTATTGCTTAAACAGTCCTTTAACTAATTTAATCTACTTCCCTCGAAATATTCGCTCGCTAGTCGGGCTTTTTTTTACACTAAATGGGTTAGCGCTTAGTCTCAATATTCCTCGTGGTAAGCGATATTGTGATCTAAGGTGGACCGCGCTCGCCCAGTGAAGTTAAGCCCAGTTATTTGACATGAAGTTACCATATTATATAATTATCTGTAACTATAAGACTCTTTGTCCTGACATATTCATTCATTCATTCATCTATAGACATCGCAGAGCCCAAACGGCTGGTCTTAGGGTTGTGAATTTTTTTTTATTTATTTGGAATATGTATTTTTTATGTAAAATTAAAAATAATGGTATCAAGTTTTTTTGCCAGGGGTGAACTAAGGGTTTGTAATGGGGGGTGAAAGTTTGTATGGAAAATTCTTTATTTATCAAGTTAAGTTAGTTAGTCTTGTAAGTTGTTATGTTTGTAGTTTCTTTGATGGTTAAAATAAATTCGTAAAAATATTTGCCAGGAGTGCATTTAGGTATGCTAATGGGGTTTAAAGTTCAAAGGGAAAGTTTTGTGTTTTTGAAATTAAATACTTCTGAATTAGAATTTAAGTAAATGGTTCACTTAGTGGTATGGTTCACGTATTCTAGTTACATATTTAAATAATGACTTGGAGAAATCGCTCGCATCATCACCAAAGTAGCTAAAAACGGAGGTTAACTAGATCTCAGGAATCGAATGAGGAAAGTGTATATAAAATTGGCACGGGAATAGGATACCATAGAGTTTTTCCACAGGTTACCCGAAAAGCGAACTTTACGCGGACCGCGGGAAACCTCTAGTATTTTATATTTCTTAATATTTTTTTACAGATTTCCATCGAATGCTGAACTTGTAGAGATTTGGATAGAAGCATATGGTAGATAATATTTTATGATTGGAAATCAACGCAAAATTCCAGGATTTGTTCCAACCATTTTATGGGTGACGTTTTTGTGAAGCGTGGAAATAAAGAGTAAGGAATGTGTACAATAAACTGATTTTGTTTAAAAATTAATAAAACGTAGAAATATAATCTGAAGTCTTTTTCTTTATTATGTGTATACCCTAACCCTAATTTCCCTATCTTCAATGAAATTCTACTAAAGTGGCAACATTGTCCGAAAATATCGCTATCTCATGTGCGGTCACACAGTACCTCAGTCTTTTTTTTCTTTTGTCTATGGCTTTTTTGCAACTACTTTTTTGGTAGCGTGTGCTACACACATTTTGCTGTCACCAAAATGTTAACGTCAGATGACTAACGTTAACTATGTATCGATTTAATGTATTTATGTATGTATATGTATATGTTTTTTTTTTATTTACTCATAATGGGCTTGCGCTTGATCGCAATTCACCTGATGGTAAGCAAAATTGCGATCTAAGGTGGAGCACGCTTGCCCAGAAGAAACCGGTTCACTCTTGCCTTGAAAACTGCTAGATTATAGTTATCAGTATGTAATATATCAGTTGTGCTAACAACAATAATAGGAACTAGAAATGGTTTAGTATGGGGCTAATCAGCCGTGTATAAAGTTTGACAAAAAAAGAACTTTATAGAGCAATTGTGCGATTAAGCGAGCAAAGTGTGTGAATGTGTCAAAAAAAAAATTGCATGTATCGTATGCAACAGTGGAACCACGCTCGCCGGATTATCGTTAGCGCATCAAATAACGCGGTTTATTTACGGATGCTAATGCACTCAGCTAATCCGCTCCGGGAAAACTTGTTCTACTACATCTGGAATCAAATAAATAGGTTCCGGATTTACTAGCTAGGTTCATAGAGAAACTAGATTGATTGAAAATAAAATTTAAAAATTAAATATTTAGAAGATCTCCGAAATATTGCATTGACCTTGGATTTTAAGATTTGGATTTTATATGTTGGATTTTCACTAGATACTTTGTTTTCTATTTTGAACTTACATTTGATACCCATAATGAGGCAGTTGTAAATTGTGGCTGCCGCTATTTTACAAATACTACAAATACAAATCATTTATCGATAACATCAAAGTTACAAGTCAAATACCTAATATGATATCATTACAAAAGTATATGATATGTATCAATGTCAATTTTAAATTATATTTATTATTATATTATATTATATTTTAGGCACGTCAACTGTTTTTTTTATTGGTGCAAGTCATTTATAGGCTTTCCTGTACTTTAACATTAACAAAATGTTAAATTACCGGTAAGCATTTCGTTAATGTTAAAGTAAGATGGAGATGTAATAAGATGGTGCTGGTGTCTTAGTGCTTTCTTACTTACAGAATATTTAAGAGGTAGAATGTGTTGAGGATTAGCATAAATGTCTGTCACATCTTTGAAAAAGCTTTGTGTCCGCGTCTCGTTCGCCGCAAAGTCATAAACTAATCACAGCTTGATTGACGAGAGAAGACTCTGTGGTTGAGGCAACTACATTCATTCATTTTTTTTTTCTAAAAAGTACAAAGATTTTTTCTGAAAAGTGGCAAAGCTCTGGTGTCGAAAGTTTTCAAGCCACCCAAAGACGACATGGCTTAACGACTAATTGCAAAACTAACAACCGGGACCTACAATTTAACGTCTCATCCGACCCACAGCATCACCTAGATGAAAATGCCACTTTTTAAAAGTCATGGTAACCCTTCCAAAGGCAGTCCGCATCGACCGTTGCCTAACCTCGATGATCGCGTCGGATCACGTTAGTTAGCCTCTAGACTACGTTCCATTCTGTTCCTCCTATTATCATCGGCTTGTGTCGGCATGCTATCCACGTATCTTTATCCTCCTTTCATATCTGTAGAGCGAGCATAAAACACCAAATTGCTTTCGCTAAACTGCGCCGCCGGACAATGCCGGTATGACCGACCTGTGTGCGGTGTGTCCTATAACATAAGAGGAAACGGAGACTTGGTGGCATTGAAATTCTTATTTTACAGTTCCGAATCCGTAGAGCTCCAACGAGACCCTATTACCATATACTAATGAATATAATAGACGCTCAGATTTTAGCTGAAAATCGTACTATGTGTATCATTCGATACACGTAGCGCCATCTGTTCTTATTTTCTTGAAACGACTTCACTCAGGTCACGCAATTTACTATCGTTATATCACTATGCAACTGCAACGCATCACGGAATTTGTCAGCAGCTAGGCTGCACGGTAGATTTGCAGCGCCATCTAGGTTTCATCGGTAATCACGACAAACTTCCGCGACACGCTTTTTTGTATGAGAATCAGCAATCCTCTCTAGTATTCTGATCCTGACGTACCAGTAAACGTAATTCTAAGTATTCTCCCTCGCTTGTACCTTAGACCGCGCCAGCGCTGAACCCTGCGTTGTTGCACCATATATTCTGAGCCTGCGTAACAGCGGAAGGCTTCGGCGACCCTTTGTGGGGGTTCTACAATACAACACATCGCTATTCCAACAACCATGCCTACAGGGTCACAGGTTACTGACGCGATAGATAGCAACAAAATAAATCTTACGAAGAAGGTTTTTATCACGGCAACATCCTGATAGTGGTCTTGACAACGTCCTGAATCTGAGTTCTCATGTGCAGATGTATTTTATCTTCTTCTTCTTTGTCATACGACAGACGATGGTGGCGAAGTTCTGGAGTCGAGAGTTTCAAGTCAAGCCGCCCGAAGACCTCTGACTTGGCTTAACGATTGCTTGTACTTAAGACTAACAGCCGGGATCTACAATTTAACGTGTCATCCGATCTACGGTAGCGCCCTGATAAAAGACACTTGAAAAAGATCACCTTGACTAGCCGAGCTTCAAGCGCTGATATATTTGATAAGAGTGATGATTGGTTAGAACGAACATCCTTTAGATGTGCACTCAGGATCGCCTCAGTCATACCTTTGTTCAGTAAAGCTCGGTTCTCTTCCCCCATTCTTCATTTGTACCATATACTGTCTACCTTATACTACTAACACTAGGTATTAAGTAGCTTTAGTAACCCTAAAACTGTAAACAAATACACAATTCGAAAAAAAAAACAGTTCCTTGTTGAGTGGGTGTCAAAATTCCATCTCTGAACACTCTCGAGTCTGATGCCCTTTTAAGTCACTTTTTACGACAGACAGGGGCAGTTTCGTAGCCTTATTCTTGCACCCAGGCTGCAGACTTATTCATACCTATGAAATTTTTCTCCTTTGTTACTTACAACCCTGTAGGTCGGACAGCATCCCATCGTGTCTCTATAGGCTATCCAAGTAGTTGAGATGATTGGTATTGCCAGTATGGCTGTAAACGCTTCTTTGACACGCGTTTGGTTGTAAAGTCACAATGTAGTGAGAAATGTTACACGATAAAATTTCTCGGTTCAAATGTTGCATTCCTTTCATATTCCTAAGCTTTAGGTAGTTCTTTAAAAATTTAATTTGCCATCGTCAAAAGTTATGAAATGTTTGGGAATGAGGATATAAAATAACCCTTCTGTAATAAATCTGTCGCCAGCCATCTAACAGCGTGTTCCAACAGCCTCCTTTAAACCTAATCATACCAGACTAAGCATGCTTAACCTTAGGTTAGAATATCTTAGCCACTTAATCAATGTACCATTACAATTAATGCTCCTAAAAAATAATCTGTTTATCCAAGAATTTCAACACATTATTAATCAAAACAAAAATATATTAAGTATGAATCTAGGTCCCTAAAAAGAGTATTGTGTAATTCTTAGGTAGGCATAATATTTATTTATTACTGAAAAAAACAATTAAAACACTATATATAAACTTCTTAACTTTAAGAAAAAAAAATAAAAACAATTAACAAGAAGAGGACAAGAAAAATCAAAACACTACAATTTAAATTAAAGTAAGCTCACCATCCAGGCTGTCGCTGCGGGGCAGAGTTCCCAAGATGCTGGCAGCATTGCCCCGTTGAACAGCTAAACTTAGTCTTTGTAATAAATAGCTGCCAGCTCTTGGATCTCCAGAAGCGAGGACCAACCGCATCCAAATGTCCTTACAAACAAAAAATGTGTCGGACGACCACGGGCCTTAAGTCTCCACGGACAGCGCAACAAACTCATAGTTTGCGCTAATCCGTGAATACTTCCAATGTTTGTCAATTACAAAAAATAATGTATGTTACATACATACATTTGTGCACAATAAATGTGTTTTCTTTCTTTCTTTCTAAACTTGTATCAATCAAAATTTAAATGAAGATACTCATACAATAGTTCAATACAATATCAAATGCAATCTTCGATGTCACGGAACGATCTATTGAAACGCATTTAAGTGCATGCGCGGCAATTTCATGTGCCATTACTCTTAACCGTATGCGGGCGGCGCGGGGTCCGCGGGACCGCGGGCGCGGCTAACAAACCAGAAGGGTTACTCTGTCATCATCCCGCTACTCTCATCGCTACCATTCTTGTTATCTAGCCATGCGGTCACCGAGGGAATTATCGATAGCTTTGACTTTGTAATTTGCTTTGTAAACCTCGTTGATGCTACGGTGGAATTCGTACGAGATAGGGTTGAGAAATTGAAGGGATGAAAGGAAAATGTTTAAACGGAATTAGGTAGATAGAAAATTCTTTATTAGACGCAATATCTACTGATACGTATATAATAAATGCAAAAGTTTGTATGTGTGTGTGCTACTTGTTCGCGCTCTAACGGTTGAACTGAACTTGATGAAATTTGGTGTGAAGATAGACTGGATTAACACATAAGCTACTTATTTATCCCTGATTGACGCGGGCAATACCGCGGGCCGTCGCTTGTTAAATATAAAGATGCAACAATATTAAAATTTGTACTTAAAATTAGCGTGCTACAATTGGCAGTCTTATTGTTTAAAGCGATCTCTTCCAGACAACCTTAGTATGGAAAGGAATTTATAAATAAGTAAAGAAGGATGTACTGTACTAACGTGTGTGGAATTCCTTAAATTGATATCGTCGAAGCCTAAGCTTATTTTTGACGTATTTTACCATGTATGGTTAGATTTATAAAAAGGTCATGACAGCAAAATATATTTCTTACCTCCACGCTTTCTGAACTCGCCGAACATTAAAATGTTATTAGTTACGGAATATTTTCTCTCACACGTTCCGAGCGATACTAAGTCATGAGAATGATCATTTCCCATCAAACCCTTCACAAATCATTCTCGCTAAGCGACGTGTCAGACCGCGAGCGATACCTCGCGACCGTAAACTGTGCTCCATGACGTATTACGCATTGTGCGACCGACAACATTAAACGTGCGGGTCTCGCAGACCGCCGCGACTGTTCACAGGTTGAAATAAGGTTGACTTTCGTTTGAAGAGACGCACAGATATAAAAGTGCTGTGACTATGTTGCGACACAGTAGCTTCACAGATTTTACTTTCAAATTTGCAAATGCAAAATAGCATATTGTATTGAGCGCGGTGGCGTCGTTTTATCGTGCTTTATTATTTGTCTGCATGTTAGAGAGGATTGAAGTCGAGCAGCCCGCCGCGACGCGAGACACGCTATGCGAATAGGCCATTGTGTCACTTTATGATAGACGATAGACTACGTACAGACAGACCCTATGAAGTTAGCTGACGGTATATTTTACAGTTTCATTGTGACTTATCTAAATTGAAGGTTGTACAAACCGTATATAACTATGTATATAATTATATAGGTTTATTAACTATTGTTAATAGTAAAATTTAGCATAATATTATTCAATATAAAATAATTTATAGGTACATTTGCAGTGGTCATTACATGTCAAAATTATTCATGTCAAAAACATTTAAAGTTAGGAAAACCCGCCCATGACCTTACCTGGTGCAAAGGTGCCCTAACACTGGCTGCGTTTCCACGCTGAATAGCAATGGCTATCCTCTGCACCAAGTACGATCGAGAACGGGGATCCCCGTCCTATCGACTAGTCTTCGCCCGAGTTCATCAAATAATTTATTATTTGATATGTGTTTTGACGTGTAAATCTAAAATTTATCAATAAAGAACTTTGACTTTGACCTTACTTACATCAGATTTAATAGAAGACTGGAAACATATAATAAACTAATAACTTTTTTCTAGGCTAAGTTATGCGCAAATAATAAATAAGTACTTGACATGTAAATAAATACTCGTACAAATATGTGTATGAGTTGAGATGTGTAAAAAATAACTGTTTTTGATATAAGAATCATATTACTACGTATTCTAGTAAAATTACATTTCTACTTACATCTTGGTATGACTAATACGGTAGATTTTAACATACACTTGTGGTAGCATCTTCTGATATTTCACTTTGTCAATATACGAGTACGAGGTACATATACTAACTTTCAATACGGCTTCAATTTTAAACTCTGTGTTGTCTGCACTCTGTTTATCTCATCTGTAAGTCGCCTGGAGCGTCACTAGATAGTAAGAGGCGAGTTACTGGCGCGTCTTGGAAATGTCACAGCAGGGCAAGCACGGCTAGTGGACAATCTCTCCACCGGGAGAGACAACAATCTGTATGTTTTTGTCAGTTTTACTTTAGTATTATACTTAAATATTGCGTTTGAAGTGATACATTTCTTTGAAATCTTTGCAACACAATTAATATTTCTCATTTTGTTATGGTAACTCAAAATGATTACGTGCTTTCGTATTTTTCGCCACAGACGATCGTTTTTCCCCTGTCGTATGTCAATCGAAGAGTATTTGTCATCGTTTTACTTGGAAACAGTGCGGAATAGTCAGATGAGATGTACACGATTAACGTCAAGTGGAAATCCTTTGAATATTTTGAATTCGAAAGTTTGTGTGTCAGTGTGTATGTTTGTTACTTCTTCACACTCAAACGGCTAAACCGATTTTGATGAAATTTAAAGATAGGTTAGATCTTGGGTTAACACATAGGCTTTTATATCTCGAAAACAATTGTGGCTGCCGCAAAATACGTAAATAACTTTAAAACTATGTTAATTCTTCACGCTCCTATGGCTGGACCAATTTTAATGAGATTTAATGTGAAGATAGGTTAGGTTTTGTAATTAACACACAGGCTACTTTTTATCTCAGATTAACCTTTATTTGTCCCGGATCAATGAGGGGTGTACCTATTATTTTATAGGGCAAAGTATTCCATGTTACAACGCTATTAAAGTGGGATTCCACTGCGAGGTGGAAAAAATGGTGGAAAGACTATGAATCCTCGCCCCGTGCTAACCCCGCTAGTAATAATACTTACTCCATACAACAGCGTCATTCCCGTGCCATGGATTATGGTTTTCACTTGCGTAACGCGGGTGTGATGGTTTTTAGGGAAATTGTCAACTTTCATAAATAAAGATGAATATACACGTGCCTATTTGCAAGATATCTTAGTAAGTCATTTCTAACTGTTAACTTATGGACTAGTATAATCGCTTTGACTGTCAGTGGTGGCGATTCAGCGGCACAAACGACTAAACTAAATTTAAAGTAGCTCTGTCTCTTTTCGTCATAAATGACCAAAAGGATATGGTACGATCTAAACCATAGACACAACATCTAAAATCACGTCAAACACGTCAGATTTAGAGCTGATACAATTGGGTGCGCTCTAAAATCGCTTACATTTTTCATATTTGACGTGATTTTAGTTGTTTTGTCTGTGGTTCAGAACGTGCCGTCTCTTTCTGGCCACCTAAGATGAAAAGAGACGGGGCTTCTTTAAATTTAGTTTAGTCGTGTGTGTCGCTGAATCGCCACCAGTACCTAAGTACATAAACCATTGCCATATGGTAATGTACTGTACTGTAAAAATATGTAAATTTTGTATGTTGTTCTTATTTTTTTTAATTTGTGTGACATCTGTTAGATTTACATATTTTTATTTGCTTTTTCTTTCTTTTTATATTATTGGCCAAAACAAAGGCCTTCGGGTGGCTTGACAACTCTCGACACCAGAAATTTGAGATTTGGCTCATAAAAAGAAGGAGAGGCTAAGGAGTTAGGCGTTAGGTACTTAGAGAAAACCCATAATTGGTAGAAGAAAATTTAATACACGTTCACTGTGATCTGAAACAAAATATTTTATGTGTCACATATTTTTTTTTGATAGTTTGATGGTTTTTGTTTATCTCAATTTTTTTTCTGGTCACATCGAAAGTAAATGGTTCTTACCTATGTGATAAAAGTTTAAGTTTGTGTAATAAAGAAAACATTTAAAAGACTATATCCTCTCACTCTCGCTTGCGTAACTAAATGAGAGTGTGCGAGAGAGATCGAACTTTCAAATGTATTGTTTATTGAATCGAGTACTTAAACAACTTTGGAGACTATTTCTATAATTCAATTCCATTTCACAAAGTTTCCATCAAAACACAATTCTACGAAAACCTCTTACAATAACGAGAATGATTCATGAAGCCCAATTTTCGCCTCCACATCATTCATCGCGTGAATGCTGCCAGCTGAAAGCCAAACAATCGTAACAAAGGTTTGCTTCACAAAGAGACCGTCTACAATGGAATAAAAATATACAGTCGGATGACAAATCACAGTAATGGGCTTGCGAGTTCGCGCCACTTTGAGGTTAGGTCTCCAAGATAGATAATGTATGTAGCGCCTGCAGCTCGGCAAACGAAGGTGATCTGACGCGATCGTTGAGGTTAAGCAACGGCTGATGCGGACAGTCCTCGGATGGGTGACCATGCACCAGACTGTCTTTTAAAAAGTTGCATATTCTTCTGGGCGCTACCGCGGTTCGGATGACACGTTAAATTTTAGGTCTCGGCTATCTTAGTACTAGCAGTCGTTAAGTCAGGCCTTAAGTCGGCTTAAAAAGTTGTTGAAAAGTTGACTTGACATGAAAAGTTGTCTCGAAAAGATCTCGTTGGCATAATGGTTACCATGCCGGACTGCCAATCTTAGTGCTAAACTAATTAGTTGGCTGTCGGTCTAGGTGTTAAATATGTATCGATATAAAGTATTTATGTATGTATATGTAGAATATCAGTTGTGTAAGCAACCATAATTCAAACTAGAAATGGTTTAGTATGGGGCTAACCAACCGTGTGTTATATGCGTAAAAATAAAAAACCTTAGCCACTTAGCTTATACGAGGAAGAAAAAGACTAAAACTAGAAGAATAAAACTTCAGTTTCCTGCTTTTTTCTTGCTTAATAATACCTACTTACACCTATTTATCAAATCTTTAACCTAACCTTAAAACAATCCACACCCCTTAAACAAGGGTAGGTACATGACTGTTTCATCCCCTCCCGGTAAAGATTCTACATGATCCGAACAAAGATAGGTAGGGGTCGGATCGATACCTCCAACCACCCCCCACCCCCCGAGTGGAACAGAAGCCTTCACCCTAATGCTTATCCTGGAGGTTTAGGGTTGTGGCGGAAAACGAGAGACAAGCGAACAAATAAAAAATATAAAACTGATGTAAATTTAAGAAAATAATATGTAAGGTTGTAAATAGAAATAAGTAATCAATATAATAACACTTCTATATAATTAAGTTTATATTAGAAGTGCCCAACATAGATTAAGAATAAAAACTACTTTGGTAAGGTTATGTAAATAAAGTAAATAATAGGTTAAAATAGACTAGGTTAGAATGATATTAAGAACACTAAATAGGTTGTAAATGAAGCAAATAGTAAGTCAAAGTATACTAAGATAGAATAATGTTAAGTAGGATAGATGATATTAAGTAGGATAGAATTATATTAAGTAGACTAAGATCCCCAAAAATCAATCTGGGGAGTAGGACGATTAATTTAATAAAAAAAATTAAAATAAGATAAACTGACTAGTTTTCGTTAAAATTTATATGTAAGGATAAAACCATTCGGGGAAGATTGTTCCAATAAAAAAATAATTAGTCCAAGTCATTATCTTTAAATAATAATAGTTTAAAGAAACTAAAAAACACGCTTATCTGGCCGTTTTAAGTGGGTCAAAATCGCGCCCAAAGAAGTCGACTTGTCGTTCGAAGAGTCAGCATCTCCTGATGATGCCTTGTGGTTAAGCGAAACACGTGTAGAGTTAAGAATTTCCGAATGGTGATAGGTAACGTTAATCTTAATTAATTTTAGTTAATTTTTGCTTTACTTGTCTTAATTTGGATTTCGGATCACAGCGGAAGTACCTACCTACACTAAATATTAAATTTTGTCTTCTATTTACGATTTCCGCAAAGTAACGCCTGAGTCAATAAGTTATTTAAAAATCGCCTACACAACTTTAGCAACCAGCGTTTCGTGTGACTTATAATACAGGGGTTGGCAACCTTTATCATGGACCTTTATCAGCTACTGTTGTTACATCTGGGAGCTTGTCAACCGATCCCTGGCTACAACGGGGATGTTTTATGTACTGAGTCTATGTAAAATTTGATACTTTAGATATGTGCTGCTATTTATATAGGTATTTAGGTTTAGGTAGGTACATATTTATATAGGTACTAGCTGACCCGCCAAACGTTGTTTTGCCTTAATAAAAAAAAATATCTAAATATACAGTAGCCGATTCTCAGACCTACTGAATACGCATATAAAATTTGGAAAAAATCGGTCAAGCCGTTTCGGAGGAGTACGGTAACAAACACTGTGACACGGAAATTTTATATATAAGATTTATTTGCATGGTAGGGTATTGTCTATTGCTCGCCTGGCTAGTATTCAATCAAGTTGAAAAGGCTATAACCAAACACCTAATACCATGTTCCGTAAATCTTCTAGAGAGCCAGACTCATTGACGAAACATGAAGTAGGTACTTAATAAATAGCATAAGCATAAGTAGCCCACTGTACTTTCCCACTACTGAGACTCGGGGCCTTCCTTCACGTGGAGGCAGATATAGACTATAATCCACCAATCTGGCCAAGTGCGGGTTGGCAGATGACACACGCCTTCGGATGTTGCGGTCCTCAAACGTGCCGGTTTCCTCACGATGTTTTCTTTTACCGAAAAGCGAGTGAAAATCCACACTTAACTTGAAAAACAAGTCATTGGTGTAGGGCTGGGATCGAACCAGGGGCCGTCTGATTGAAAAGCAGACGTTATTACCACCGAGCCACAGTCTATTGCCAAGAACCTAATACTATATGTTCCGTAAATCTCCTTGAAAGCCAAACTCATTGTCGAAACATGAAGTAGGTACTTAATAAGTACTTACTCCTTTTTACTTACCTTATTGAATCTGATAAAACTTTCTTAACAAACTTTTCACTCCAACTCCGCCATTTCAGCTGTTTTTAGGGGTTATAAATTATACATTCCTTAAATAAATAACGCTTTTGCTTTAGTTATTATTTGCTCAGGTAGATTAAAGATTATTCTTGCTTTGGCAAAACTTTTATATTAGGATAAAGATTAAAGGTAACTTAAAACATGGCTGGTTATTACGGAGGCTGATACCCAGCACTGGAAATACAGATAGACTGATGATGATGTTGATGTTAAATAATTGGTCAAGTGCGAGTTGGGTTCGCGCGTGAAGGGTTCCGTACTGTAATCTTAAAACATTAGTTGTATGGGATCCTCCCCATAATATTTCCATTTATTATTTTAATTATTTGTTGTTATAGCGGCACGGGAAATAGGTATATAACATGTGAAAATTTCAGCTTTCTAGCCATCACGGTTTCTGAGACACAGCCTGGTGACAGACAGAAAGGGCTTAGTAGTTCCATTTTTACCTCTTAGGTACTGAACCCTAAAAATAGTTTTAAGGAGAAGAAGAGAAATAAAATATAAATGATTATAAAATAAATAATTATAAAAATCTTTTACTACTTTTTAAAACTATCTGAATAACATATAAAATACATAATACATATCTATGGGTCGAATTAAATCTTCAAAATTTATTATCCCAAATTTCAATGAAAAAACACGATACCTACCTAAATCCTAAGCAAGGTTTAATGGGGGAAATCCAAAACCCGAGAAAAGAAAGGAGCGAAAATCCACAATCATAGAGCAGAGGTGGAAGTGAGCGGAAAAATGCAGATTGGTCTGAAATCCCGGGAACAACACAACTCCAGTACGCCAGGTACGGTATTACGTGTCGCTATGGGAACCTGTTGCCATGGCTATGTCTATCCATGTCTATGTTAGCTCAGCTCATACAAAGCCACAACATTTTTGAATTTTATAACAACTACGTGTCAAAAAAATAAAGCTATCGAGCGAATTTTACTCTAGCAATTCTTAACGCTGAATTAAAGATAATTAAACTGAAAAATCCATAGCACTATCATTGACGCAAGATTTTACAGGATTTTCCAAAATATGCTATTAAATCCCATAGCACCTTAAGATATAAGAGTATCGGTATGTATAACATTAGGCTATAATTAACTTTAACTATTTAGGATGTATTTACTCTTATTAACACTACTTTTAAGATGACATTTTTAATAATAATTATTTAAATTGACATTTAGTTAGAATGTTGACAGATTATTATAAATCTTAATTCTTTGATAGGTAAATAGAAACATAACACTTAAATTTTGCTCATATCTGTGCCTTAAAACATAATTAAAACTTAAAAATCTTGTATTATTTTATCAACATAATTTTAATAATTTGTTTTTTTCGTTTAGATTATATTTCTGATAATAAATTGTTTTGATCCTTTTCAGTATGTACCTATGTATGATAAAAATGAATACTTACAATTCTCAATACGTAATAGAGTCGCAGCGGTGT
Source organism: Mellilla xanthometata (assembly GCA_035578125.1). Lineage (NCBI taxonomy): Eukaryota > Metazoa > Arthropoda > Insecta > Lepidoptera > Geometridae > Mellilla > Mellilla xanthometata. Next base: position 13,653,737 of record JAPUBQ010000009.1, on the reverse strand, counting down.
TCTGTACCCGGGGGGTGAGGCCAGGTGGTCCCCACCCCCTGCACCCCCCGCACCGCTCGCCCCCAGCACCCCCCGGCACCCCCCGGCACCTGTGTAGCGTTACACTCGCCTGGGTGTGGTTTGCCGTTCAATAACTTAATACTCCAGAAAGGCTTTCACGCTGAAATCTCGCTCGACTCTATGCCGCCTGAACGGTCTTGATATTTGTCGTTATATTTCACGTTTTTAAACGAATAGTCAGTATAATTATATTGTTTTCTGTTTTTGACGTAATATTATTTATCATTGTTTTAATTTGGTATGTAGAAATAAAATTAAGCAAAATTTACCTTTCGCATTAAAAACTTCGTTGTGCTTGGACGTTTTCAGCTCATGTGTATAGTATACATAGATAGTAATCACCAGGGTCAATGAAACCTGTGCTACATACCTAATGCATATTCCTTCCTCCTGTTAATTTGTGTGAAGTGTGAAGTAATATAGGTAGGTACTACGTGCAACGTAAGTGATGTGACTAAGATTCTACATTTAAATTGGAAATAGAGTATATCTCGATATTTTACAATTTTATTTCAAACAAAATGTACAATTACTTTCTTGGAAAAATTAATTACTTAAGGTATGTCAGGTTATCAGTTGTATAGATCGGTGAGTGAAGGCGGCGACAGGTAAGCTCGCAGTATGATGTGTTATCGATCAGTAGTGATACACGGGACAAACACGGGCCGTGTAATCCAGCCGGCGGCCGTGTGGAGGGTATTCATTGCAGGTTTGTATGTATCGCCTGCGCTGCGCTCGCTCGGCGCGCTGCGCTCGCTCGGCGCGCTGCGCTCGCTCGGCGCGGTGTGCGTGGCGGATCATGGCGGCGCGGGGGGCGCGCTCGTTAAACGCGGCCGGCGGATACGCGCGCGGCGCGGTTGAAAGCTATCCGGCCCCCGGGCGGGCGCGCGCGATTGGCCGCGCGGCCCCCGGCCCCGCCACCGATAGCCAATCGCGCGCGCGGCGCCGGCCCGCCCTCGCGGGCGCGCGCGGCCGGCTCACTCCGCGCGCCGCTCCGCGCACACTCGCACCCATGCGCGGCTCCTGGGACGAGGCCGCGACGGCGGCGCTGCACGCGCGCCTGCTGGACGCGCACCGCGCGCCCGCCGCGCCCGAGCGCGCCGCCGAGCCCGCCGCGTGCGCCGAGCCCGCGCCCGGCCTGGAGCTGGCGGCGCCCACCCCGCTGCTGCCGCTGCCCACGCTGTCGTTCAGCGCGGCGCAGGTGGCCACGGTGTGCGAGACGCTGGAGGAGTCGGGCGACGTGGAGCGCCTGGCGCGCTTCCTGTGGTCGCTGCCCGTGGCGCACCCCAACGTGGCCGAGCTGGAGCGCTGCGAGCCCGTGCTGCGCGCGCGCGCCGTGGTGGCCTTCCACGCCGGCCGCCACCGCGAGCTGTACGCCATCCTGGAGCGGCACCGCTTCCAGCGCGCCAGCCACGCCAAGCTGCAGGCGCTGTGGCTGGAGGCGCACTACCAGGAGGCGGAGCGGCTGCGCGGCCGGCCGCTGGGGCCGGTCGACAAGTACCGCGTGCGCAAGAAGTTCCCGCTGCCGCGCACCATCTGGGACGGCGAGCAGAAGACGCACTGCTTCAAGGAGCGCACGCGCTCGCTGCTGCGCGAGTGGTACCTGCAGGACCCCTACCCCAACCCCACCAAGAAGCGCGAGCTGGCGGCGGCCACGGGCCTCACGCCCACGCAGGTCGGCAACTGGTTCAAGAACCGCCGCCAGCGGGACCGCGCCGCCGCCGCCAAGAACCGCTCGGCGCTGCTCGGCCGGGGGTTCGCCTCCTCCTCCACCTACGACGAGGACTCGGCCGACTCCGAGATCAACGTGGACGAGGAGTAGCCCCCTCGGGGCCGCGACAGGACGCTCCAGTGTGTACACGCGATATAGACAAGTTATGTATTACCGTAGTTAGCCGGTGTGAGTGCGGTAGGCCGTTGTTCCAGTGTTGAGTGCGCGAAGTGTCGTTCTCTGGCTCGCTCAGGTATGTACCAATACTTTGTAGCTAACGTTCAACTACTAGGCGCCGAGTTGCTGGCGACGGACTAGGCTCTATAACTGTGACGATGAATGTTTTCTACGAGCCGGTACACCGCCTCCGCGAGGTGGAACAGGGTTCATTTCATGTTGATTTCGAGAGATCCTACTCATTTTGTTACTCGAAGTTATTATTTTATTTACGCGACATCGATTTATGTTTATTTGGTCGTAGCTCTACCGGAGCGCTACCATATTTTAATGCTTTTTTGAGAGAGCATTTGACTACCTAAATATTTATAAATTATATGTATTTTACCAGTAAATATAGATTTTATTTATGATATCAGGTTTTAGTTGTATGTTATTGAAATTATAATGTTGTAGATACTTACTTTAACGGATAGATATATGGAGCTACCTATTATATTGTGGTACCTGACCGCGGGAGACCTATGCCACTTCAGTTTTGAGGCTTTTTTCATTTATTTTCTGTCATAAAACATCTATAAACTATGTGAGTGATCATAAGTGCTGTAAACGGGTTGTTTTAACGATGTTTGAAATTAAGCGCGATATTGCTAGAAACTGCTTTAGGCCTACTTTTTAACTTAGAGTATTTTTGTGTAGGTGCTATACAATTTTTGATTTAAATTATTAAATTTTAAACGCTTGTATTTTTTTATGGAATGTATTTCTTATTTAATAGTAATTACGTATATCTGTATAAGTGTTTTATAAAATTACTCAATTTCTAAATGCTGCCGGTTGTGAAAATAAAAAATACTTATTTTCAAAATAGTAAAGAAATTTGCTGAAGTCGCACAGCAGTTTAAATTCAATTTGGCATATAAATAAATTAAATAAGTAAATAAAATCTTTACTGAGCATTAGTTTGAATAAAAAATTAAAAAAACTTTCCAACTAATGATCAGCTGTGGTTCAAAATACTTATTTGAAAAAAAAAAACTTATTTGCAAAATAGTAAAGAAATCTTTACTGAAGTCGCACAACTTTTTAAATTAAATTTGGTATGCAAATAAATAAATTTATTTAATAAATAAAATCTTTACGGAGTATTAGTTTGAATAAAGATTAAAAAAAAAACTTTCCAACTAATGTTCAGCTGTGGTTCTTACTAACATTAGGTACTCGTAATATGGTTCACGCAGATGCACAAATAATGAATCTTGTTAAAGCTGAATTATTCGACAGTCAGCTGTTAAGCTTTATAGCCTATGTTACTGCATACCGTTGCAGTCCTTGGTACATTTTTTTTTCTACCCGTTTAGTTCATTCACAATAAATGTATACAATAGAATGAAAAAAACGATAAAGTTAGCATAAAAGTCAAAATTAACAAGCATGGTTGTTTTGGTTAGTAATATAAGTAAAAGTTCCTCTTATTTATTCTCATATGTAAATATCTATTCTGTATTAAATTCAAAACTGTTGTTATGAGTCAAACAAATGAATTGCAAATAATTACGCAATACGGTGACTGTGATAATTTAATTGTTAGCTATCATTGTCACGTCAATCAAAGGATCGTTGAGGAAAAAAATAATTACTGAAGATTAGAGATGCAAACATCTTGCTAACTTGATGAATATACCTAAAAATACCTACACATATAGGTAGTTATGATGGTTGAGCTGCTTATTTTATTGTGAACTGCATATCTGATTAAAATAATTAGTATAAATTGTAACAAGTTATTTAATCTCAGCTTAACATAGGTATGTCTTCCAAGTAAAAAATGGGTTGTACCATTTTATCACAACTGCATTTCTTATAAAAATAATAAGAATAAATTAAAATTAGTCAATTTATCATCATCTCAGTTTAATAGTTATTTTACAAGCGAAAAATTGGTTGACCCATTTATTTTATTGTGACAAACTTCAATTCTGATAAGAATAATAAAAATAAAATAAAAATAGTCATTTAATATCAGTTTAACAGATATTTTCAGGAATGTGTTTGAGCTAGGTACTTACTTACTTATTTTATCTTTGAGATAAGAATAAAATGTGTAGGTATCTAATTAAAATTAGTTATTTAATCTCAGCTTAAAAGTTATTTTCCAAGTGAACAAAGCATTCATGTTACACATATTCTAATATTAATCCCGAAATTAATATCGTTCTGATCATACTAAAAGGTGTGTTATTTTATTTACAAGTAATTATGAAATAATCCGTAAAAAAACGTTAAAAAACAACCCTTTTACAGCATATTATGACTAAAATGTGTTATTTTTATTTTCTTTATTATTTATTAACTACTTAATAATTTCCGCGTAGAAAATGGTGAAACGTTTTTATTAAAATACAAATTAAAAATTAAACGCAGAAATTATTAAGATGTTTTACGTGGACAGCTTACAAAGTTTATTAAGTACTTTTTATCGCAATCCTTTCTCTCTATGTCAGGCAACTTAAATAAATAGTTATGATTCTTCTCAAAAGAAAGAAGAAATATTTGTAAAATAATATAATTTTATTCTGTGCTTTATTGACGCAGAGTTTAGTATATAGTGGCTCAAGAGAGATTTGTAAAAATGTATAATATAAATAAACAAAAGCGCAAATTGTAAATATGATATCGACTTACATTACAGTCATTAAATTAAAATTGTTAATAAAATTATATTCGTAAACAATTTATATTTTGTATCATTTCAAACGTATATCCATAAACACGAAAATACAATGTGTATATTATAAGGTAGGTATTACAGGTTAGTGGGGGTTTAAAATTAATTATTAACTAACAAGGTTATCCAAACATAATAAAAATACATTTATGTCAATTAATCACAAATAGAGCGCGATGTTATATAGGTATACTATGTAGTTACTAATCTAGACCAATATTATCCAGAGGAAAAGTTAAATTGTTTGTTTGTTTGACGCAAATAGGCCGAAACTACTGGACCGATTTGAAAAAATCTTTCACTCATGTTAGGTTAGGTTATTATCCCGGAGTAGTATTGGCGATGGAGACCATGGAAAGCCGGGACGGGATATTATTAATATCTAATAAAGAGTTATTATTTAAAAACCTTCTTGTATCAGCTTGGCTTTGGTTAAGCAAAGCGCGTAACCACAAAAGTAAGCGACACTGGTTTTGACAACCAGCGGAGGCTGCGGAACACAGGAGGTGCTTGACAACAGATTTTTCAACTCGAGGCTGACAGCTAGCAGCTAGCAGAAAAATATCTACCATCATCATGCAATCATTAGCAATCATACCAACAATAGAAATGGTTCAGTATGGGGTTAACCAGCCATGTGTGAAATGTGTCCTAGTATTTATTTATTAATTACCTACAATAGAAACTCGATTATCCGGTCATCAGTTAAAAGGATTCGTTGTTGTCCAAAATCGTACCTTTGCTTGCATTATCCGGACTAGGTACATATTAACTGTCCAAAATCGTATTTTTGCAAGCATTATTCGGACTACAGACCAACAGTCCAAAATAGTATTTTTGCAAGCATTATCCAGAATACACAGGCTAATTGTCAAAAACCGTATTTTTGACAGAATTGGCACCACCCCAGCCGCGCCAGAATCGTAAATTCATAAAAACTCAATTTCTACATTCTTTCGTTTATCTGGATTTTCGATTATCCGAATGCCTAACAACAACAATAGTTAGCCCGTTCAATAAATTTTCTACTGTATTCCTACTTACTACTTTAGATTACTTTAGAACATACATGCTAGCCATAATTAAGATCCAAGCATGATATCCAATTAGCAATATGATTGATTTACCGACTATTAATTACACAATCTACTTTAACCAAAAACCGCACTCGATGTAACGTTATCAACGCAAAAACTCTAGCGTATAATTCCGAGTAATTTTTCATGAGTTGACTTACAATTTATAATGTCTCTTAATTAACGTTTTGAAATGGGCACCAGCAGAATGTATTAATGCATTGATTAAGAGAATTGCAACTCTGTTCAGTGAAGATTAAGTCATAGTTTGCATTGATAACCCATCTTAGTTCCTACGTGTCCAGGGCAGGTGTATGTAGGTATAAGCTAGTTAATACAATATTTGCGGGAACAGTTACCTATTTGCAATGAATTATAAGCCGTGTTAACGTGTGTTCGTTATGTTAAAGGTAAAAGATAGCTAAATAAACTAAATAGGCATTTAGTCTATACCAATATTATGAAGAGGAAAAGTTTGATTTTTGTTTCTTTGACGCAAATAGGCTCCGAAACTACTGGACCGATCTGAAAAATTATTTCATCGTTTGGAAGCTAGATTATCCCTGAGTAATCTTAATATATATAAATCTCGTGTCACAATGTTTGTCCTCAATGGACTCCTAAACCACTTAACCGATTATAATAAAATTCGCACACCATGTGCAGTTCGATCCAACTTGAGAGATCGGATAGTTTAAATCTCAAATTATAGTCGCAATTTTAATTTATTTCTAATTATTGTCTGTTATTATTTGACAGTCACAATTATCTGTTAACTCCAAATGATTCTAACAGATGTCGATACCTTTCGACTGGGTTGAGTAAGTAATCAATAGATGGCGCTGCTATGGTAAATCTACGAACGTGTCATATAAGCTACACTATCTATTTTTCTACCCCTAGGTGAGGCAAAACTACGTTTGCCGGGTCAGCTAGTATTAGGTTATATTTTGAGTCTCTTAGCAACTTAGATAATTTCATAGCCCCTGGGAAGCCGGGACGATCCGCTAGTTATATTATAACAGCGCTTGAATGGGATTTGATCGCCTATTCATTTACTGATATTAAACTGTTTATGTAGTTTTTAGGCGAAGATAAGGGCAAAATTTTGATTTTACAGTTTTTTCATTATAAATCGGAATAATGGAAAAAAAATATTGAAAGAATAGCTTTAAGGCCGTCTAAAGAACCACTTTAAGATTATTTGTACTTATGTTGGGACTAATCAGACTTATGAATTAGAAATAAACTGGTTAAACAATCTAAAATGAAGTTTTGAACCAGTTTTTTTCAAGTTTCAAAAGTCATCGGACTTAGGTACTTACGGTACCAAAATAAGTATAAATATTCTTAGAGTGTTTCTTTAGACGGCGTTTAAGCTATTTATTCAATACTTTTTTTCCGTTTACGATTCATAGCGAAAAAACAGTAAAATTAAGATTTTGGCCTTATCTTTTCCTCAATGCAGTGCGGGAAGTAAAATTGCTTAAGATGCTACGATTGTTTCAGATTTCTTATTGCCAAATAATAATGATAAAAATATTAATCTTTTATCAGTATTTTTTGGAAAAATGTCGTATTACTTACAATTAAAAAATGTCTTCCATCCAAATAAATCAATCATTGAACCGAGAGGAAAAAATCAAAAGAAGGCGCATTTGCAATGCGAATGTGTGTTCCCGCCTTTTTGGTCGACAAAGAGTATGAGTTTCAAACCAAAGAGTTTTTTAAACATAGCTATGTCACTAATCAAAACTAAATACATAATATTACTTGTGAAGTCAAGTGCTGCCTTTTGGAAACAATAAAATAAAATAATATTACAAAAGTATTTTTTTCTCATTACATGTCAAATTTTACACATTAAATTATGTAACTAATTACAAATAAATTAATAATCTTTTACACATACACATACGGTACATTAACGTAAGTAGGTACATGGTATATTAATTGGTTGAGTACTAGAAAATGCCTTAACCATCAGTTACATATATATCACTGCGGGAAATATCAGAATAGTAGTACTTTAACCAAAATGTTACGGGTTTTGAAAGAAAGAAAATACATTTATTGTTGAATCAATTTAATACTTTCTTAATTCGCATTGTTGTAGATCTCTAACGATAACAGAGAATTCTAATGCAATTTTAATCTGACTCATCTATTTCCCACACTTTCTTTTCAATTTTTAATCTTTTAATTCTCATACAGTTTAGGATTATGTGGGATTTGTTCAGAGTACTTCTGTTGTCTGTGTTCTGTAATGCTTCCTGTCTTTATTGGTGATTAATGCTTTTATAATACTTCTTCTTCGTCTGAGCTAAGGGGCTAAGCTCTGGAGTCGAGAGTTTTGAATCCACTCGAAGGCATCTGACTTGCCTTAACGACTGCTTGTACTAAGACTAACAGCCAGGACCTACAATTTAACGTGTCAATAGTGTTTATAATACTGAGAAGGTCTTATTAAAGTCTTAATAAAGTTATAGCTATATGTCAAATTATAAAATTATAGTTGTACCTAAGTTTGAAGTATCTTTGTGTGTGTCTGTCTGTCTGTGGCATCGTATCTCCCGAACAGATGGACCGATTTTATGATTTTATATATGAGTGTTCTTAATATGTTTGATGGAGGTTAATTTTCATGAATTGAAAATTAAATTTATTTTAATAAACTACTAATTATGTAAAGTCTCTAAGAATGTGTACATTAGCAAATGTCTTAATGTCTCTATTAACTACACTTTGTTCATGTGTTATATTTCCAGCACTAAACACGTTGTATTTCGCTATCACTTAAGATTTAACACAAAACTACACTCATTCGAATAGTTTTAATATTTAAATACCTACATTTCTTCAGCAGGTAATTGATTACACTGCGATTGGTAAGTTTTAATTAATAAAATCTGTATCTGAAATCTGATTTACAAGCCACGCAAACACATTGATCTATAGTTTCCTTATTATATGCATTTTCATATTTATCAGATAATTAATTAAACAGTTATTAATTTAATAAGTAAATAATTAAAAGTTGGAAAGCTGTTTAGTCCTGGATTAACGTGGAAACACCATTCAGAGTGTTGCTAGATGTAGGCACTAGATATCTTGTTCGTTTCATACAAGATTTTTAGATGGTTTAAGATCTATAATTATTCGTCTTATTATTATATAATAGATATATATTTAGTAACTACTTAGTAATCTGTGATATTAAAAGGGAAAATGTAACCTGTTTTTTAGATTTAATGGTGTTTTATGTTGAAATTTTTGATTGATAAATTATTATATTTAGTAATGTTAACAATATTAATTTGCAATAAAATAATAATAGGATATATTTATTTACAAACTGAGAGAGTTAAAAAACAGGAAAAACTAGCTTTTTAATGAGGTATAAAATCTAAATAGCATATTTTGAAAAACCTATCTGTAATTCAGTGTAAAGAATCTGTTTTATTATCTGAAATTCAGTGTTGTTAAGAATTGTTAGAGTTCTTAAACGATAATGGTTGCTAACAATAACGCAAAATGCGCTCAATACCTTTATTTTTTATAAGAATAAAAAATAACACATATGCATAGCATATGCGGTAGCCCACAAGGGACATTTTATATTATTTTCCATGTTTTTATATTACCTGTGGCTACGCAAATAAAATTATTTCATTTCATTTCAACGGTTGCTAAATTTAAAAACAACTATTCTTCTGTAAGTCATAAAAAAATTAAAACAAATCTTACTTTTTTGTACATTGTACTTTATCTAGAGTCGTTAGAGCTTATAATTTTAATATTGTTAAATGCTATTTTTAATAGTAATTATTTGACGTTTTATATTTCAATTATATTATACAACAACAAAACCAAATTAGTAGGTAATAATAAATTTAAACATCACTTAAGAATAATAAAGTGAAAATTATTTACAAAGGACAATAAAACCGAAAATTTTGTAAGCTTAAAAAAATACAAAACAAAAATTAAAAGACAAAATTAAGCCACCCGCCCAAATGTGCCCATCATCAGGCTTGCCGCATTGCCTCATTGGATAGCAAGGGAAATAAGGTGCAATGCATTGCTATTTTTATATGAATTTATTTCGTGAAAAACGTATTGCCGTGCTTTAGGCGCATCGCTCAATTTCGCCGAGTTTAGTCAGTACTACAGCGGTTTATAGCAAGGTTGAATTTACGAGATTTTGGCGACATCACAACCGTTGTCTATACCAAGATATGTATAAAGAGGAAGTTTCATTTTTTGTTTCTTTGTCTGTTAGTTTGACACAAATAGGCTCCGAAACTACTGGACTAATTTGAAAAGTTCCTTCACCGTTGGGAAGCTACATTATCTCTGAGTAGCATAAGCTATATTTTGTTTCTTTTTGAAACTTAGATTATTTCATAGCCCGTGCGAAGCCGGGACTATCCGCTAGTTTAATGTAAAAGTAATATCGATACACTGCGTATTTTTCCCATCCCTACAAGGTGTACAATAACGTGTTAATTACTCAATCAATGATACTTCTTTTAAGGTAATACTTAATACCGATGCTAGATATTACCATTGTATGAATACAATAATTTATGCCCTATTCTATCGCACTGTATTTCTTGCCTTGTTGTTTCCGCTGTTCCCATATACCTACATATTTATAAATAACTATAATATATAGTTATTTATAAATGAATATTTATGTCTAGAGCATCAATTAAAATTGTTATTGATGGATAAATATAAATTAATAAATAAATAAATATTAGGACACTTTCACACACGGCTGGTTAGCCCCATACTGAACCATTTCTAGCTCGTATTATGGTTGCTAACACAGCTGATATACTACATATACATACATACATATTATATATAAATACATATTTCACACCCAGACCCACAGCTAACAAATTTAGTTGAGCACAAAGATGTTGACCGGGCCGGGAATCGAACCCGGAATCTTCTGATTAGCAGACCGGCATGGCAACCTTTACGCCAACGAGATTGTCAGGGATAAATAATCTCTGTGTTATAATTTATTGAAGGGTTGAAAATTTACAGTCTTTTATTTGTTAGCTACGGCTAAATTATATTTTTTTTACGTCCGTATATAAACATTGTGATTTATTCTTATATACTTACGATGGTTTTATATCAAGAATTGGAACTATACATTAGTATTAAAAATTACATGACAAAAAACTAAGTACACCATACTTAAAAATTAAAAACCTTACAAAAACTTACTGTAGAAAAAAAGAAGCTGTCTGGCTGTCTGATCTTTCAACGCATATTGGAAATTATTTGACAAAATTGGCACATTTTGAGGTCTATCTAAGAAATAGTTTTTCTAAAATAGGTCCAGATATCTTCGCTTACCGAATCGGAAAACATACCTAAATCAAACATATTAAATCTATTACTGACAATATTAATTATTTAGAAATCGGTTAAAATAAATTTTGACTGGTAAAAACAAAGCTCTTCCTGCTAGACAGAATATTTGTTAATTGCGATCCACCAGCTTTAGATTGCTTAGATTTTAGCTTTAGATTCTAAACTAGACATATGTCTTCAGATAGGCACATAATCCGTGAACTTCATGCTTCAGTTGGTTAAGAAAAGAGAGACGAATGTTAAATATTCCCTAAAAAAAATAGTAGGTATCGTTAAAACCGAAGTATATAAAACAAATCCTCTCGCGTATGATGGACAGATACGAGTTTCGATGAGCGCGATAAGCCGAGAGCTCCAAAGGTTTAGATTTCATTTCCATCAACATCTCAAACCGTCACTGATTAAACGTAACGTCAACTAACAATGGATTATAGTGTTTGTATTGACTCACAACCGATTATTTTTACTGGCAAGCAACGTTCATTTACGCGCCCATTCAAATTAAGAATCTGAATTTTAAATCTTATTCCGAAGAGAACAGTGGTTTGAAAATCGAACGCTAACTTTTTAAAGAATCAGTTAGCGTCTGTCAAAACTGGAGTTGTCAGTTTCTTTTTGAATTTTAGTTTTTTAAAGCTTAGTGAGCTCACGGATTGAGAGTGGACATGTTAATTGCAACTCAAACAAATTAACGGACATATCGCTGGCTAATGAGCCTGCTGGGCACATGACGTCTGCAGCCTAATGTGGAGTGCGCAGATAAACGATGGAATGAACTCTGATAATAATTGACGTCTAAAATAGACTTAGATCATTTAGTGCGGAAACCTTACAAAAAGGTCTGTTATTGTGTCCAAAGAGAGGTCCAAGAGACATTCGATAAAAAGTATAGTCACCTATCTAAAAACTACGGTTAGTAAACTACTAAAGGTAATTCTTCTTCTTTTCTTCTTAGAGATAAGTGGCAAAGCTCTAGTGTCGAGAGTTTTCAAATCGCTATGAGGTACAAACAGTCGTTGAAGTCCTCTGACTTGGTTCAACGAATGCTTGTACTAAGACTAAAAGCCGGGACCTATATTTAACGTGGCATCCGACGCCCAGATAAAAATTCCACTTTAGGTTATACAATAGGAAAGATACTACCTACTAAAACTATGAATTATTCATATTGAGTCTAAAATTGGTTAATTTTTTTTGAAAATATCTAATAGTTAAATTAATGATTATAATGAAGCGTTCAGTCAAAATATTTGAAAAGGTTCGGAAGTTCATCCCGTATTATCGACTAATGATGATTTGTTTTTGTTTCCACATGTCTGTGCGCCGTAGGCCTATCGACGCGCCGCGGCTCGGGTTCCCGGCGCCGTCGCTGTCAATTTGACAGCTACAAACTGTCTAAACTTTTTTCTAGTTTTCTTTTTTTAAATACAACTCTATCCAGCCAGCTTTATTTTTGTTAGAGGTTGACAACGAGGTTTTATGATGATTGTTAGATATTTATAAATAGTTGTTTAGTTTGAGGTTGTCAACCAAAGAGTATCGTTACGCTGTGTGAGCTTAGAGAGCTTTATTTAGAAACTGTCCAATTTAACTAAGGTAAGGATTAAAAATATATATGAAAGCTTGTTATTATTTTGCTCTAGCACGGCGCGTGACCACTCGAGTTATGTGATGAGTATTGTTGTGAAAATATTATATTAGTTAAATAAAATGTGTACAATAAAAGATATGTTTACTAATTATTATAAAAATATCTTCTTTGAGTTAAATAAAAAGAAAAATATAAAACTAACAATAGGAAAACCCGTCGATAGTTATTTTTCATCTCGTCATTGAAAAGATTCATTCTTATTTACTGTAATTTCTTCTTTGTTCATCGGTTGTCTGTTCGAAGAGATCGTTCTTAGGGATAAGGTCGCCATTTTCAGCACTGGCTAAAGGCTTTTTTCTATTATTGTATTGTCCTCTTTTCTGTGTTTTAACATACGAGTATAGTTTATCTACATGCCTATCTGTCATCAAATATTTTGTTTCATAACTAAACTGCTACATAAAAGGTTTGTGCTTTTTATCTAGGTTTCTAATTTGGAATACAGTGTAAACTCCATGTAACGTCAATTGATTTAACGATAAACTCTCTAAAGAGTCGAAATCAATTGGCTTTAGTTGGTTTAGCTTGTATTCCATACAATGATACATTCTCTCCGTTAAACGACCACTCCCTATAACGCCATAAAATGCACAGTCTCTTCAGAGTCATTATACAGATATATAACATATGATATTTTAGTGATTGTTTTTTATTTCTTTTTAATTTTGTTTTAGTATTATTTTTAGTTTTATTTTTAGCCATTTGTAAAGTTCTTCACCGCCCATTTGACTAACCACGTGGGTAGAGCTTAACTGTAAATTACTTATGCTAAGTATATTTCTATATGGTATCATTGTTCTAGAACGTTCCACGGATGAAGTTATATTTATCTTATCTACATTGTGATAAAGTTATTCCATTATAGTGCCATGTGGGTTGTAATAATATATGAAAGTTTATATAAATATACATATACCTGACGTAAGAAAATCTAGGTATACGAAGAAAATATAGGCAGGTATAAGAAACGCAATCTAGGTATAATGATATGCTATAAAAACTATTGTTTCTCAGTCTATATATCTGTTAATTACCTCACGCTGAAATTTTCACAAGTTATGTATTTCCGGTGAAGTTACAACAGCAAACACTAAAAATAAATAATGTAAAAGGTGGTTCACATATAATAAACTTTTTTGCTATATATTAATACCGGTAATAGGTACCTACACGCTGCAAATTTTCATAAAATATTAAATTGAATATTACCTTTGAAACCTCAAAATATTTATTCAATAAAAGTAAAAGATATACATGTCACAATATACAAATGAAATGTCAAAATGAAATTTAATTTATTATAAATTACTTAATTCTAACTAAATAACCCGCCCCTAATAGTTCCCGGTGCAAAGGTGCCCATCAGACTTGCAGCGTTCCCGCGCTGAATGGCGATCGTTATCCTTTGCACCAGGAAGGATCCGGAGCGGGAGTCACCGGTTGATTTGTTAAGCCTTTGAAACTAAATATAAAATGATAAATGACATTTTTAAAATAAAATTTCTATTTAAGAGGCCCTACAAAAAACATGTTCTTTTGCGATATTCGAGATGGTACGGAAATTTTCATGCGCGAACCCAACTCGCGCTTGGCCAATTTTTCCCTATTTCCCTGATTAATACAGTGAGCTACACCTGTGAGCCAATTACTTTTCATCTTTTGTCCAAATTCGCGTGACCATTATGATAGATGGCAGCACCAGAGATCCATCAAGCGCGCTGCGTTTCTCTATATCTACTAATTATCACCCTCGGGGTGAAAAGTGATGTTATTTTATATTTGGGGGATGGATATTACAGGTTGGCAGGTTAACTAATTGAGAATTTTGACCGCTTGGCTATAAAAAAAATTGTTATGATTTTTTTTTATTTGTTTATAACATAATGTTGATACTAAAGAATAGTTTATTAATAAATAGTAAAGTTAAATTACATTAAAATTGTTTACAATTAATTGAAAAAAAAAACATTTTGTGACCCAAAAAAATATTAAGAAGCCTACAATAAAGACAAATTTCGAACGTGCCGGTGTCATAAGTTTTCAAAACTTGGCTTAACGACTGCTTGTTCCAAGACTAACAGCTGGGACCTACAATTTAACGTGTCATCCGACCCACGGTAGCGTCCAGAAGAAAGTGCCACTTTAAAATCGACTATCTTGTGCATCAATGCAACCATCGTCCGCATCGACCGTTGCTTAGCTTCGATGATCGAGTCAGATCACTTAAGCTAGCCGAGCTATAGAAAACACTACACTACACTTTCTTTTTACTTTATAGGCTTGCGTTTGATTGCAATTCACCTGATGGTAAGTGATATAGCGATCTTAGGTGGAGCGCGCTTGCGCAGAAGAAACCGGTTCACTCTTGCCTTGAAAACACGCGTCCCGCTACAATATTCTCTGTGATACTGATCTCTGATGAATTACGTAGCTCCTTATGTCCCATAGACTACTAAGTGCTGGTTCCAACACTAAATAAATAAATAAATATTAGCACACATTCACACACGGCTGGTTAACCCCATACTGTACCGTTTCTAGTTCGTATTATGGTTGCTAACACAACTGATATACTACATATACATACATACATATTTTATTATATATAAATACACATTTAACACCCAGACCCACAGCCAACAAATTTAGTTAAGCACAAAGATGTTTACTGGGCCGGGAATCGAACCCGGAATCTTCTGATTAGCAGTCCGGCATGGTAACCTTTACGCCAACGAGGTCGTCAACACTTGGTAGCTATGGTGCTGGCTTGATTTACACTTCAACCAATGTCATTATGTAGTACCAACCGCATTCTCCCGTCGGCCGGCAATATAGTTAATCCGTAAGTTACAGCGTCTCGACGAGCTGTCAAATAAACCTCACGGTTTATTGGGAGAGGTGACGGTTGCTTGTCGCGGTTTGCGACCGCAGCGGACGTGTTAGCGAAGGATCCGAAGGGTGTTGTGAGATTCCGTGGACGCTGCTCATATTGTCTCTTTAGGGTTTCGTAACGGTACCCTATAACTGAGTCTTTGCTGACCATCCATCTGTTGCCTGGATGTATCTCATCGTGATAGCTGGACAGACTTGTTTTTCAAGTTATGTGTAGATTTGCACTCGCTTTACGGTGAAGGAAAACATCGTGAGGAAACCGGCATGTTTGAGGACCACAATATCTGAAGACGTGTGTCATTCGCCAACCCGCACTTGGCCAGCGTGGCGGATTATGGCCTGTATCTTTCTCCTCGTGAGAGAAGGCCCGAGTCCCAGCAGTGGGAACGTATAGTGGGCTGCTTATGCTATCAACTAATTAATTAGTTACTCGTAGTTATGTTATAATTCTTGTTCTGTACTAAATATACCTACTAATGGATGTAGAGCCCGAACAAAGCGCCAGAAACTGTTTTTGTAATAAACATCATAAGTCCCTTTGTAAAGAAAACATTTAATAGGCCAAGAGGCCTATTTAGTGTAACGAGGCCGAAGGTTGCAGGGGTGCCGACACTATACTGCTGTTGTCACAGGCAACAATCGCGCCGGGGTTGAGCACCCCTGCCTGATTGGGGTGAGGCATGAAATAAAAGACGACAAATAAAGATTAGAAGTTGTTTAATTATGAAATTTTTGACGTGACAACGTTTTAAATTAGGTTGCGGCTGGGAGTCACTTATGAAAAAGTGTAACGCCCGGTAACGTTACGATGAGTCACCGAACCAGAGAGAGGCCCGCCGAATGCCTTGCGTCTCTCTCCCACTCAACTATGATCGGTCTGCCGCGCGCGCAGCACGCGGCAGACGTTGTCACGTAAAATCTTCGCCCGTAAAACCGACTTTACAGGCAACCATTTTTTTTAATGAGACATTTTTTTGGCTCATAATGAAAACAATACAATAAAATATAAAAGTGTAAACTTCATGTAACGTCACTCGATTTAACGACAAACTCTCTAAAGCGTCGAAATCAATTGACTTTAGTTGGTTTAGCTTATATTCTATATAATGATACATTATCTCCATTTAACGACCACTCTCTATAACGCTATACAATTCACTATCCCTTCAGTGTCGTTATAATAGACTTTACACTGTATACAGTAGTAGTATATATAGATAAAAAGATATGTAAAAAAATATGCTATTGTTGTGAGGGTTTTCTCCGTAACCAATTGAGTAAAATTACAAACAAAATATAGCTTATCTTACTCAGGGATAATGTAGCTTCACAACGGTGAAGAAACGGTCAAATAGGTCTAGAAGTTTCGGAGTCTATTTGCGTAAAATAAACTACTATATTGGTATAGACAAAAAGCTTCGAGTGACGTTCGATGTATCATAATATGATCATCGCCATATCTGACGACCTCGTTGGCGTAAAGGTTACCATACCGGACTGCCACCCAGAAGGTTCCGGGTTCAATTCCCGGCCCGGTCAACATCTTTGTGCTTAACTAAATTTGTTGGCTGTGGGTCTGGGTGTTAAATATGTATCTATATAAAATATGTATGTGTAGTATATCAGTTGTATTAGCAACCATAACACGAACTAGAAATGGTTCAGTATGGGGTTAACCAGCCGTGTGTGAAATGTGTCCTAATATTTATTATTTATTATTATATCCGAGCAATTTTGCGAGCTCTGGGCGCGTCAGCATTTTGACGCCGCGCTGCAGACACTGGCACCGAGACGCACCGAGTCGCATGCGCTTGGTAAAGGAAGTCACGCATGACACTGCGGGAATTTTCGCCGATGCAGTCCTGGAGGGTCTCGAGGCCCTGGCTGATGCCCTCGCGGCCGCATGGAGTCTCCACACGCCTGGCTGCGCCCCGCCAGCGGGCACACGTCTCCATCAGCTACCTCGTACTCTCGTGGCTCGTCGGCCACTTGTACGCCTCTTCATACGGAGCCATACACTTGTTGAACTGTTCCAGCCGACGCAGGTACTCTATCAGCGCGCCGAAAAATAAAATCATAAAATTATTAACAAATAAATCTTCTTCTTCCTTTTCACCTTATCCCATTTAGGTGGGGTCGGCACGGCTCTTCTTCCACTCTCCTCTATCAGACGTCATCTCCTCACTCAATCCTTTCTCTCTCATGTCTTCATTCACACACTCCATCCATGTCTTTTTCAGGCGGCCTCTTGCTCTTCTTCCTTGCACTACCATTTCCATACATCTTCTATTATATTAACAAATAAATAAACAATATATATATAAATACACAGAGAATAAAAACTAAAACATTATTCTAAACTTATTGCAAGCTAACTGCCAGAATCAATTATTGTACCTAACCAGGGAGTAACTGTATGCTGAAACACAGGCTGGAAAGCCTAGTTCGGCAACAGCTGACCCGCAGATAAATCAGCTCTAACAAGACTCAATATTAGAAGTATTAATGAAATGAAATGAAATAATTTTATTTGCGTAGCCACAGGTAATATAAAAACATGGAAAATAATATAAAATGTCCCTTGTAGGCTACCGCAAAATGTCAATTAAATGTTTATTTAGTAAGAACAGTTGTAAATTAAGTTGAATAAAGATTTTTATTTATTTAAAATAGCTACATCAATTAAAACTATGAAATTTAAAGATACTGAAATCTCCATGTCTCTAACTTTTACAACAAAAACCTTTTTTCGGATCTCTCCTAGGTCTGACAGAATCCGAACAGAATTTTAAATGGAATAAACAAGGTACTTTAGTTCACAACTTACTATTTTCGCGTAGAAAACGGTCACACTTACTTAAGTTAACTTAGTTAAGTTAAGTAAGTGTGACCGTTTTCTACGCGAAAATATTAAGATGCCTCACGTAAACAGTTTACAATGTTCACAACTTACGTTACTTTCTGAAGAAAAAAGCAGATTTTCCGGTAAGTTTTAACTCTCACAAGTCGCTGTAAGTTCATCTATTGCACCACCCGTCGGTGTCCCGTTTTCAATTAACCGCTATTTGTGGAAGGAGTGTCAAAGTGTCGAGCGGTAAGTCGACGTTTAGTACGATTGTCCCGAGTATGTGTAACTTCCCAGTTTGTTCGGGGTTAGTACACTCTGTTAGAGTAGGAGAGGAGGATTTCCCTCGGGACTACTCCGCTCTTATTGGAATCGTGTTGGGTTTGACGCCTATTAGCGCCTGTGTGACAAGAGAATGAAGAACATCCTGTATAGTAAGTATAAGTAAGTAAATATCGGAAAAAATGTTATGTGAATCATGTTGTGACATGTAATTTGAATCATTTTGTGACATGTATGTAATTGTTGAATATTATTATTATTTTACTAGGTATTAATATTGATATTATTCCATATGATATGTATTACAAATTAATTGTATTTAATATTGTCATTTTTTTATTTTTCACGTATAATTGAATAATTATCAATAAATGGTATATCTTGTTATTCAGCCGGTATTTTACTGTAAAATTAAAGCAGATTAAGCACAACACTTATTACGAATCTAAGAAATAAGAAGAAGAATAATCTAAGAATAGTTTTTCTGGCAGGCTTATCAAAGTTGAACCTATCCTTCCTGATACGTTTTACTAAATAAGTGGTAAATGAATGAATTAGACATTTATTGCCCCGAGTTGTCCAATACATCATAAGTGATCGAGAAAATAAATGCTTCATTCATTCATTATCTACATACATATGTCGCCCAGTCTCTACCCCGTTGGCTTTCAATAACAGACACTGCTAGAGTAGATACATTCTGTCTTTGACGATTCCCGATGCGTAGAACAATAGCAAGCTTTGTGGGTGTTCTTTATTCTTCCTTGACGCACACACTTACTTAAGTAAGCAAGTGTCTTACAAGAGAGAAAAGAAACAATCACAATTATTCTCCCCTCATCCGATCCTCATAAACCCTCAGCACTTGACGTCGGTAAAGTGATTTGCGCGTCTCGGTCCGAATTCAATAAAGCCGATGGCTGCCACCCTTCGGCTTGATGTGGTGATGGCCACTTGAGACTTTCGTGTTGTGGTTTGAAGACACCATGTAAGTAAGACTTCAGATAGTGATGGCGATTCAGCGGCACACACTACTAAACTGAATTTAAAGAAGCTCTGTCTCTTTTCGTCATAAATGACCAAAAAGAGATGGTACGATCTAAACCATTGACAAAAAATCTAAAATCACGTCAAACACGTAAGATTTAGAGCTGATACAATTGGGTGCGCTCTAAAATCGCTTACATTTTTCAAATTTGACGTGATTTTAGTTGTTTTGTGTGTGGTTCAGAACGTGCCGTCTCTTTCTGGCCACCTAAGATGAAAAGAGACTCCTTTAAATTTAGTTTAGTCGTGTGTGCCGGATTTTTCTTTCGCCAATCACCTTACAGCGTGTTCCGCCAACCTCCTTAAGAGCTAGTTATTCCAGACTAAGCATGCTCTACCTTGGGCCAGAGTGTAGAGTGTCGCTAACTTGTGTGGTTACGCGCTCCGCTGGTCAATGACTACCTGTAAAGACAAAAAAAACGAGAATCAGTCGTCTATCGGCAAAACTAGTTTGTCGCTATAACATCAGTCGCAGGTGGAATCTTATTTTTTTTGTTGACGAGTGGGAAATCTTCTACAAGATACCTGCCCCCTTACTTCGACCTAACAAGCGAACTAACACGCCCACCAAGTCGCTCCAATATGCGCCAACATTCTATGGTGACAACAAAGGGATTTGATGTTGGCGTATTGGAGCGACTTGGTAGCTAAATTGGAGCGAGTTGGTGGTTGAATTGGAGGCGAGTGAGTCGTACGTTCCAGATTTATAATAAATTTTATAAGTTATTGAGCATTCAGTGTGTGCAACCTTTTTGCATATAATAAATAATTTATTATGATTTTCTCAACTCTAAAAAATAATATTGTGTCAAATCAGAGTTGCCAGAAGTACGAGAAATTACAAAATTAGTTAAAATTAAATTAAAATTAGTAGTCAGTACGAGATTCAAGATTAACAAAAATCTCTACACTTTTTTTATGAGATTTTAACAATGACGACTTCTTTCGCATACCTTTATCACAGATACAGTAAATGGTACATTATTAGCTTCCGAAAGCGCTATAGGCCCAAATCGCATAGGCAATTGCGTACATTTCGAACCATCAATAGAAATGTACATCAGAATAACAGCTGAAATGATATACTCTAAAAATAAAGATTATTTTACTAACATCCCTGATATCGAATATAAATAATAAAAATTATATATAATATGCATTTTAATTGTTTTCTTTCAATTGAACAACCCCAAGCAAAGAATATGACTACACAAGTTACTTAGTACAGTAAATAAATAGCATTGATTTTATTAGAGTTTCTTGAAATGTATGCATTTACGAGATTATCCGTTGAAATTACAAGATATTTTAGCAACCTTGGTAACAGTAAAAATTATTGTCATCTGGCAACCCTGTACCAAACACATGGAATGTCAATCGTGCATATAATTGTTTGTTTTGTTCCGTATTTGAATTCGATATCTTTAGTTAATCCGCAATTCATACTAAGAAATTGCTCTTAACTTGTTTAAAACGCAATAATTCTTACACGAAAGTGTTTTTTTCGACAATAAAGTTGGCTTGGTTGTGGTTTTCATCACTAGAAGCTCAAGTTACAACCAATAAACAAATATGTCATAATATAATTATATCATTTCATCGGCAGTGTTATTTTAAAAAATAACTATGGGGAAATGTTGTGCTTGTGGCAAGTTTGTGTCTTCAAAGGGACTCGTAAAGTGCAACGATTGTGAATGTGTTTATCATAAACATTCCCTGTGGAGATGCAAGAAGTGCATAGCGAAAAATATTGAAACAAATGATAAATCTCCGGCATACATTGATCCCGAACCAATGCCTGGCACTTCCTGTGGGTCTTCACTTTTGTTACCATCTGCCACCTCGGTTTTGTCAGATTCAACGGTACACCAACTTATCAATGAGATGAGATCATTTTGAACCTGTATGCAAAAATTTAATGCAGAGATAGCTGAATTCCGTATGGAATTTGATAAACTTCGATGTAATCAAAATTCAATGCAATCAGAGCTTGAAACTTGTGTCTACAATGTAAATTTCTTAGGCGATCAAGCCAATGAATTAGAAAAAAGATTGAGCGATATTGAAGAATCTGTAAGAAATATGTGCAGTGATGCTGTCCTGGCGAGTCTCTATCAATTGAAATGTGAGGCTAATGAAAGAGATCATCAACTGCTAATGAATGATATAGAAGTGTGAGAATGGCTGTTGGCAGCCGCGTGGACGCACCCGCTCGATGCCGGCGACCTGGGCCTCCTGCCCGATACAGTGGCTAAGCAAACGGGTCTATTTTAATGAAAGGCTGACCAAATACAACAAACAACTTTTTTATAAGGCCAAATAGGAAAAAAATAAGACTAAATTATAAATATATATGGACACAACATGGCAAAATACTATTCAGAAAAAATGAAAGTGGAAAATTTTTTCATGTAAGACGGGACAATGATATTCTTCATGTTTTTAATTAATATTATAAATTTTCAGACATACATACTAACTCGTTGTGCTTATAAATTAACACTTTAATTATAATGTTTAGGACCTAGATCCTACACAAGAAATTAAGCCTAGTTTTTATTTTATACTTATTACCAACCGATTAAAGTAGCTATTTAACATATTTTTAATATATGTTTGTCTATAGATACCTGACATTTAATATAGAATAATTTTTAACTATTAAGGACTGAATGGCGGGTGTAAGCTGTGTGCTTTCACTCACTGCAGCCTAGCAATGACAAATGTATGTTATCCGTGCCGTTATTTGCTATAATAATAAAATTGTTATCATTTTATTATTAAAACTGTTGATTAGTTATTTCTACTGCTGTATTGATTAACCATGTGGTTTCTGTACTAATATAATAGAACTAAAGAAAATATGTATATAATAAATATGTATATTTAAATGTGTAAATCTTTTGTTAAATCTCATTGCCTTATTTTACATTGTAATTATGATGTTGAAATATTTTATTTATCTTTATTCAGAACCTAATATAAGATGGTCTCTACTGATTTTGCTTAGTTTTGAAGTTATTACCATGTGCTTATATAATAGTGTACTACCTATATTTATGTGACTAATTAATGGGTATAAAGGAGCAGGTTGAAAACCAGCGCTGGAGTACTAAGTGTACTTTCACACATGCTGAACCTGCTCCTTTAGTGCACATACACAATACACAAGTCATTTTGTATGTCAAACTCAGAAGTCTGTGCACAATAAACAATTTTTCTTTCTCTCTTTCTAATTGCACCAATATCAATTTATTTATTGTATTACAACATATACCTACCTAATATTGTTGAGTATTAAATAATTTGTAAAAAATTGTGCCATTTAAATAATATAGATATATTCTACTAGTAGCTTGTTACATCATAATATATCTGTTAGGTTTGTAATCTTAGCTTAAAACCATTGTTAGTAATATTAATTTGTCTTTGGCAATATGTATTGGATATATTGGAAGTGATAAATAAAAACATTTTCTATTTTTGTATTTCATTTACTATTTCCTGCAGTCTAGAAAGATAGAAGACACCAGATCAAGTGGAAGGTGAAGATCTAGTTGGAACAGGTCTGCCTCTACTTAGCAAGGGACAAATGTGCCCGAGGATGGACAATGCATATCCTCAGACTACAGGAATAAAGCCTTTTTTCCTGTAGTCTGAGTGCATATCTTGGAGCGATCGCAAGTGCGTTGAAAACTTCGTGAAATGAGTATTGTAATTACTAGTAAAAGGTGGTTACGTGGCAGCGGCGTCACAATAGAATACTGAATATAAATAATCATCTTTTATGTTACATACTGAGTACCCCAATCGGGGCACACTATTTTTTTGTTCTTAGTTATTATTTTATCTTTAGTTTTAAGTTTGTGTCCAATAAAGTATTACTAGTGCCGCTGCTTCACCAATATTTAGATAACTAATAGGTACCTACCTAGTTACTTTTACTTACTTTTTGAAACAATAAAACGCTCTGTCTAATAGGTTGTATGGCGAAATAAAAAGGTTTCAATTAGGAGCGAAATAACTGGACTCAATTTTCGTCAATTTATATAATTTCAATTCGACTTAAGTATGTATGTAATACAATTATATTTATTTACAAATTATTCCAGTCACATGCTATGGTAGTCGAAGATGGCTTCGTACATACATGAAATCACAATAACAAAATCATTGATTTTTTTCTCTGTATCCTTCTCTGTTTTACTTTGATTGTCTGCTTGTATCCTTCATTTTATTCAATACTTAGGTATTGAAGTAATTTTATTATTTTTTAGAAACTACGTATGTAAAGTAACTAATTAATTAATAATAAACACAGTTGACATGTGTTTGAAATTTTGACAGCAGCTGCAGACTTTTTAATTATGTTCCACTTCCAGTTTGGTGTTTTAGTAAATTACATTTGTAGCATAAATGAAAGAGGTTGGTTTGTTTTTCACAGAAGTTGTCGAACAGTGTACAATAAAGGCACAATAAACAATAAAATTAATCATGGGAAAAAGTCTAAACTTTATAAATAATTTAGCGCTTGTTATTACTGAGTTTTATTTGGTCTAGATAGCCTGAAAACAAAAAAGCGGAAAAAGAGGTTATTCAAATAAAAAAAAAATAAGTGACACAAATAATATTTATTGGTATTTCACATCTCTAATCCCAGCGAATTATCAGCGACTTATCAGCGATTTAACCGTGGATGGTCGAAGTAAGGGGGCTGGCTACGATGGGGCGCAGCCAGGTTATGTGGGATTTGTACCCACTAAACCCCCCCGGTGACCTACCTCTGTGCTTAACGGAGGTTCTTCGCAAGTGGAACCTAGACACAATTGGCACAGGATAGAGGTGAATGGCATGTTAGAAGAGAGGGCTATTTCTAGCAGTGGGAGAGAACCAGCTGTCGATGATGATGATGATGATGTAAGGCTTACGTGCTCGTAAGGTACAATAAACTTGTATGATATCGTGTACGATAGTACTTTTAAATAAAATATCTATTTAGGTAAATAGCTTTCACTAGAACCTTGGCAGAGTTTCTGAGAGCACCACATTTCAATTGTGAAAATTGTAATTATAGTGGTGTGAATTGGAATAGTATTTCATAAGCAGGAACATCGTACGTATTGGTTGTGTGCTGGAACGGTGTGTTCTGTCTATTTGAGGTAAATAAATAAATAAAGAAGCGAGTGTGGCTCGATGGGTTTGATTTATTTCAGTTTGATTGAAAAGTAGACGTTTTAACGACTGCTTTTCAATCAAACTGCCCTTGGTTCGATCCCGGCCCTACACCGATGACTTGTTTTTCATGTTATGTGTGGATTTGAACTTACGGTGAATAATCGTGAGGAAACCAACATGCCGAGGGCTACAATATCCGAAAATATGTGTCATCCACCAAACCCGCACTTGGACAGATTGGTGGACTATGGTCTATATCTCTCTCCTTGTGAGAGAAGGCCCCGAGTCCCAGCAGTGGGAACGTATAGTGTGCTGTTTATGCTTTATTACGCTAAATAAACAGTTATAAGAATATTGCAATCCTGTATAAGTACGAGAAGGTTGGCAGTTAAATTATATCAGTTGTAACATCCATTAATGCAACTTTTTAACAATAAAATCATCACAACGTTAACATTTTCCATTGAAATTGAATTACAATTACAATTAGAGACCCCTGCCACTGCCGGAGACGTGGGGCTGGCTACATGCAGGGCAGCCGCGGAGGTTCATACTGTTTGTACATAGAACAGTTATAAAGTACATTTGGAAATTATTTCTTTTTTATGACAGGCTTGTGCAAGCGTCTCAAAAAAAAATTAATAATTTTCATACTATTTGTACATAGAACAGTTATAAAGTACATTTGGAAATTATTTATTTTTCATGATAGGATTGCACAAACCTATCATAAAAAAGAAATGTTTTTGATCCCAACTCACCTGATGGTAAGTGATGTTGATGTCTATGATGAAAGGTCATTGTAACATTAGGAAATTACAAATAACAGAAAAATGGTCTAATTTGCAATAATTATGGAAAGCCGTTGCAAAAAGGTTTTGGTAATTTACAAAATTGGACACAGTATTTATTGTCACATTCTAAATTTAGATAACAAACTAATAAAACTTTGTCTGAATTGAATATTGTTATAGTATATTTTAATGGTTACTTACTAACTTACTTCACCAACCAAGGAGTTTAAATATAAATGAGCGTCAAATCCAGTAGATAACCCCTGAAGTTTATTTATATTTCTCTAAACATCTATTTTTTAAATAAATAGAAATTAAAATATAAGAAATGTAAGTTTAAGCGAATGACTTACATTTCTTTATTCATAATTTCTGTCTATGCATTTTGCCAAATACAAAATGTAGTATGAACAGTGCTCATACATTGTTATTTCAAAAAGTTTGTATCTTCCTATTTCCAAGGCTTCGCGTGCAAAAATCTGAGTACGCAAGGGGACAGAAGACACAGTAACCTAATGCCTGCGGCGCTGGGGAGGATTGTAATGCGACGGTAATTTGTTACGGGCTTTGTTACGTTACAGCGGCTTAGGTAAATAGGTAGAGCGGAGAAATTATAACTCTGGCTCTAATTTTGAAGTTTTGGGAATCTTAATGGTAAGTATAGCGCCTGTAGCTCGGCTAGCTAAGGTGATCTGACATGATCATCGAAGCTTAATAATAATAATAATTTATTATAGCACATAACGCCACGGATAAAATACGCTTCACAGCTAATTCGATGATCGCGCTAGATTACAAGCTACAGGCGCTTCTAATATATATTTAAAATTATAGTTTGAAAGACAGAAATTTACGCACCTGGCAGCTAAAACTAATCTACCATAGATTATTCAAATTCAAATCATTTATTGCGTCATTTAAATGTCATACAATATTAAATTACCATAAAAACATGAAGATGTACCCTAATCAGGGTGTGGCAAAATTGGTTTGAAGCGAGCTGATTTATTTATTTTCCAGTAAATGGTGTATGTACATATGTGTCATTTAAACTTTTATCATTTAGGAATTCGTCAATTTTATAATAACATACGGTTATTACAGTAGTTTACGGTTTTTATCTTGATCCGCTCTATTAAAAAACTCTGGGTATTTATT
The DNA here is from genome assembly GCA_035578125.1 of Mellilla xanthometata. Lineage (NCBI taxonomy): Eukaryota > Metazoa > Arthropoda > Insecta > Lepidoptera > Geometridae > Mellilla > Mellilla xanthometata. The sequence goes on along the minus strand of JAPUBQ010000009.1, from coordinate 13,626,744 downwards.
TATAAATTTTCATAGTTCTAATATGTATATACTAATAACCGTTAGAATTTTATATTTTCTGAAGTATGGCTTATGGAAGTTTTGTATTGCTATATTATGGTAAGGTGTAAGAAAAGGCCCTGACTTCCAGAAAAGGCAAATGGCAGAGAATTAGAAATATGTATCTTGGACTGCAATGGCACTTAACATCAGGTGATATGTGGTCAAGCGCAAGCATATTATGCGTAAAAAAAATGTATATACGGAAATTTGAAATTCACTACATATTTCAGATTTACTTCCGACTTGGTATACTATAGGTTACCGCAAAGCAACGCCTTATTTAATAGGTACATACACTCGTATGTAGGTTATGGGTTGCTTATGTACCCGTCATCTGGGTCTGTATTTCCGGGTGAAACATTACAGCGGGCGTCCACTGCCCGGGTCAATATATCCGGGTACGAGGAGAATGCTACGTTAGGGCGCAATATCACGGATAATATCCGGTGCTCAGTCTTCCAGCCTGTTTTTATTATATTTAACTACATAGTAGTTGTTTGCACTAAGACTATCACCCAGGACCTATAGTTAAACATATCATTCGCTCCACGGTAGTGCCCAGATGTAAATACCACACTTGGTGTGTAGGTGAGGGTGTATGTTTGTTGCTCACGGCTGAACTGATTTCGATGAAATTTGGTATGGACATACATAATATAAGCTTAGCTACTTTTAACTTCGGAGTAACGCAGGTGACACTGCGGGTTGCAGCTAGTATATATTAAACATTGTGCTTAACGAAGATAACTCAATGTGTATTCAATAAGTAAAGCTATCTAGGAATGCGCGACCAATTTGCAACCTTTATTCATTCCCTTCACATAGTTTCTATACTAAACATATTTATGTTTTCTAGCAAAAAAGGCCAGAATTATGACATTGTTTTCTTTAATTTAGATCAGGTACTTTTTGCAGTATTGACAAGCTTTTTGCCAAGCGAAAGCTTTGACCATTTTAGGAAAGCTTCGGCACCTATTTTCTTTTCACCTGGTTGTGTAAAAACTTTTTGCTCCATTGTCTCTAGTGATGAATAAAGCTGACTTATTAGTTATTCTATTGAAGAAAACAAATTAGCCTATGTTAACACATAGGCTATTTTTTTCCCTGAATAACGCGGGTAAACCTCGGGGCGCACCTAGTTGAATATAAATAGAAAAATATTGATTCCAATCGACCACGCTTACGCTTTACAATTTGTATACCTATAATATATTATTACAAAAGGTCACGGAAAATACTTAGTCTGAATATGGAGTGTGCAAGCAGTCATAAGACTCCATATACTAAAATTCGATGCGTTCAGCTTCGTTCTCCTTTACCAGCCAGACTTTTCTAGGGCAGAGTTAGGAAAAAGTAAACATTTGAAATTGGAATATCGTTAGCCGAGTTGGCGGGCGACCAATCAGAACACGTAATCCGGTAACGGCACGAATGGCGGCAATTTTTGTCCAATCTCATGGATTTCCGGTGCAGGCTCGGCGCTTCCGGCGACGGAAACGAGGTGAGACGAGCTACGAGGGTTCCATACGTGGCAAAGGTACAGGTATACTACAGGTGATAAACTATTTACTAACTGTCCTTTTTAACCGACTTCAAAAAGGAGGAGGTTATATATTCGACGTGTATGTATTTTTTTTTTTTTTTATGTATGTTCACCGATTTCTCAGCCATTTGTGGATCGATTCTCAAAATTCTTTTTTTAATTGAAAGAGTATGGTTCTGAATTGGTCCCATTGTCACCAAAACTGGTTCTGATGATGGACTCCTAGGGAAATCGAAGAAAAACCTAAAAAGTTAGGTTATTTATACGCATGAAGAGAAATTCTAGCTCGTTTGGCTGTACTGATATTCATGAAATTTGAGAAGAAAATAGGTAAGACTATGTGTTAACACACACGCTACTTTTTATCCCGAAAATAAATACTATTCCCGTGGGATGCACCAAATAACATATAAATCTTTTTAACTTCTTCACGCTCGAACGGTTGTACTGACATTGATGAAATTTGGAATGAAGATAGGTTAGACTATGTGTTTACACATAGGCTACTTTTTATCCCGAAAATAATTATTGTTCCCGTGGGATGCACCAAATAACACATGACACACTGATTTCGCTAAAATTTGATATAAGTAGGGGGTAGACTAGACCTTGTATAACACGAAGGTTACTTTTTATCTTAAAAGTCCAATTAGTCAAATTGCTATTCCCGTGGGAAGCCCAAATAACTGGATAACCTATTTTACTTCTTCGCGCTCATACGGCAATACAGATTTCGCTCATAAAATTAGCAGCCTGGCTAACAAAAGTAATCTGACGCGAACATCGAGGCTAAGCAACGGCCCATGCGGCCAGTCTTTGGATGGGTAACCATGCACAAGACTTCCATAAAAAAATATGATATTTTCATCTGGGCGTTACTGTGCTTCGGATAACACGTTAATTTGTTGGGCCTGGACCACTACTCTTAGTACAAGCAGGGGTCAAACTAAATCAGGGGCTTGAAAAACTCTCGACGCCAGAGCTTGGCCACTTGGGTCATACTTAGTGGAAGAAGGAACTGTAAAATTTGATATATTAATAGACAAGACCCTCGAACGGATAAGGAAAATATTTACGCGCTCACTTCGCTAGGAGTTATTCCGCTTCGTTCGAATTTCCCCCAGGATGTTCTGGGCTTATGACACTCCAAATATTATATAATTTGTGCTGCTTTGGACTTCTTTATGTTCAAACGGTTCGAACAAATACGGTGAAAATTTTCGCGCTCGCTTCGCTCGCGCACAGCTCGCTTCGCTCGCAACCACCTCTTTTCGCTCGCACTTGGTTCTAGTAAGCTTTGACACAACAAACATTATGTAATTGGTGCTGCTTTGGACTTCTTTATGCTCAAACGGTTGGAACAAATACGGTGAAAATTTTCGCGCTCGCTTCGCTCGCATCCAGCTCGATTTGCTCCCAATCGGTTGCCTGCCTGACACACGCCAAATTTTTTCATCGTGAAGTTTATTTGGCTCTCCATAGCTAAAACTTAAACAAAATATCATTACCAACCACTAAAAATGTAAAAATAAAATTGTTTTAAAAAACAAACAACCGACTTCAAAAACACAACTAAAAAGGGAAAAATAATTTTAAGCCTAAATCAAATCAAGTATATATAAATAGAATAGGAGAGTTTATTTCATGTACTTATAAAAAACTATTTGCAATTTTTAGTAATCCTGTATTCTTGAAGTCGGTGCCATCTAATAAGAACAAATTAATGTTTGTTAAAAAAAACTATTTTCAATTGTCTTTCCTTGCTGGCACCGACTCCAAGAATACAGGATTAGTAAAAATTGCAAATAGTTTTTTATAAGTACATGAAATAAACTCTCCTATTCTATTTATATATACTTGATTTGATTTAGGCTTAAAATTATTTTTCCCTTTTTAGTTGTGTTTTTGAAGTCGGTTGTTTGTTTTTTAAAACAATTTTATGTTGTTCTACGAATTCCTTTTAGATTCCTACCTTCCGAAATTGGAAAACACTTATTCTGAGAAGCATTTAGTATGACGCTCGTAAAGCCTCAAGATACTGTGGTAAGGTTGACTTGAATTGAAACATATATTGTATTTCTGTGTAAATTGTGATACATTAGTATATTGAGAAAGTTTCAGCTTTCTAGCTATTACGGTTTCTGAAATACAGCCTGGAGACAGACAGCGGAGGCTTAGTAATAGGGTCCTGTTTTTACCTTTTAGGTACGGAACCCAAAAAAACTTGACTTTTATCGTCGGTCAATGAGCACTAAAAAATGCAACACTACAAAACTACAGTGTTAACTGAAAACACTCAAAGATAACTTTTAAAACCCGTAATTGTAACCGCTTACTTATTTAATTTCAAGTTCAGTCCATGTGGAAACAAAACCACAGTTTCATAACATTGAGAGCGTAATGTGAACACATTTAATGTGTTTATAATTCAGTGCTTACCGCCATTAGAGCAACATTAGCTTTGGTCGGAGTGACCTTCGCTTAGAGAATCACGATTTTTCATGGAACTATGGTTTGGTCATATAGTCTAGTCAACAAGTTACTTTTTGGTCAACTTTTTTCAGCAGTCTCCGAAAATTATGATTGAGGTGTCATTCGATTCGGAATGGCATCTAGATAGTTTTCGAAAAACAATGAAGTTCCGCTCAAAAAAATAAATAAAAAAAAAAGTTTTTGACCACGGATTACTGTTTATTTTAATTTTAATTTTCATTAAAATTTCAAGGCCGAAGGAATGAATAAATGTTATTTAAACTTATTAAATATGAAAATTAAAATTTAAAAAAATTCAGGTGCCTACAGGACGATAATCCATGGTCAAAAACTTTTTTTTTTTTAATTGGTTTTTTTAGAGGAACTTCATTGTTTTTCGAAAACTACCTAGATGCCATTCCGAATCGAATGACACCTCAATCATAATTTTCGGAGACTGCTGAAAAAAGTTGACCAAAAAGGCACTTGTTGTCTAGACTAATATTGGTTACGGGATCTTGAAAATAATGAATATCTTGGTCAAAAAAATTAAAATAAAAAATAAATAAATAACATTTTATCTATTTTCAACTCAAACGTTTGGTAATTAAAGTATTTTCCGAGTGCAAATAAAAAAAATGCCTTTATTTCCCAAATTAGTATTAAATACATTACAGTTTTTGTTTTATAAAATTTATCATTAAATAAAATGTCTAAAAAACAATTAAAGCACCTGAAAAATATTTGGTTGCCTTTTTCAGATGGAATTTATTACAAAAGTATTTTCATTTGATAGTAGTGCTTATAGCTCGGCTAGCTAAGGTGATCTGACGCGATCAGCGAAGCTAAGCAATGGTCGATGCGGACAGGGTTTGGATGGTTGACCACGCACAAGACTGTCGTTTTTCAGGTGGCATTTTCATCTGGGCGTTACTGTGGGTCGGACGCGACGCTAAATTGTAGGGCCGGTCTGTTAGTCTAAATACAAGCAGTTAAGCCAAGTCAGAGGCCTTCGGGCGGCTTGAAAACACTCGACACCAGAGCTTGGCTACTTAGCTCATACGAAGAAAAAGAAGAAAAAAAATGGTTGCCTGTAAAGTCGGTTTTACGGGCGAAGATTTTACGTGACAACGTCTGCCGCGTGCTGCGCGCGCGGCAGACCGATCATAGTTGAGTGGGAGAGAGACGCAAGGCATTCGGCGGGCCTCTCTCTCGTTCGGTGACTCATCGTAACGTTACCGGGCGTTACACTTTTTCATAAGTGACTCCCAGCCGCAACCTAATTTAAGACGTTGTCACGTCAAAATGATATCCGTATTGTCATCCGCCATTTTGCGACTAGTTTTAAATATCAATTTCCTTAAATAAAAATAATAGTCAAATTAAAATGTCACAAACAAAAAAAAGTTAGGACAGCCCGCTATCGACCGTACACGGCGCAAAGGTGCCCATAACGCTGGCCGCGTTTCCACGCTGAATAGCGATGGCAATCCTCTGCACCAAGTTTTGTAAATTGTTGTTTTTATCGTTGTTTAAAACCGCTTGTGTAAAGAGTTCTTCAGAATGATATCATCCGGTAATGTGTTCATTTGGTCACACGAAATTATCATTTGCGGTAGCATATTATACCTATATGTACCTATGTATGTATGTATCATCTAATATCTAGGTTGTTGCTATTCATTGTGTATAAGAAATGACATTGATTTCCAGAAATATGACGCACGGAACCTAATTATTATAATATAGTTTGTATGACCTAAGTGTAGGTTAGTTTTCAGTGTTCCGTACCTAAAAGGTAAAAACGGGACCCTATTACTAAGACTCCCCTGTCTGTCTGTCTGTCTCCAAGCTGTATCTCAGAAACCGTAATAGCTAGAAAGCTGAAACTTTCACAAAATATGTATTTCCCGTGCCGCTATAACAACAAATACTAAAAATAATAAAAATATTAAGGGGGTACAGTACAGTATAAAGTAAACGTGTTTTTTTCGTATTTTTTTTTGCTATATATCAATAACGGTAGCATGTAGACACCTGAAATTTTCACGAAATGTATAAATGTACATTATTTCAAATTAAATTATTAAATTAAAAAAATATATATTTGTTGGGGCTCCCATACAACATTGGTACGGACCCCTTCATGCGCGAGCCCTTACTCGCGCTTGGGTAATTTTATAGATTTTTTTTGTACAATAATAATGTATTTCTTGCAGTGATAGCTCAAACTCATTGGCGGGGATCGAAAAACATCCTGTGGAACTTAAGACAGATGCAAGCCCGACTGAGCTCTTATGGCTTTAAAATATATGAGGTGGTATTTTATTTGCATTAAATAGGTAAGTGCTTGATCTTATTTCAATAGATGGTAAGCGATCTCGATCTTGAAAAATCCGGTTCACAGACACTTTTATAGCAACTTTTTTGAGTTTTATTTTATTTTATAGTGCTTTGGAAACAGACTTAGACAACCTCGTTGGCGCAATAGTTCCCATGCCGAACTGCCAACCAAAGGGTCCAAAGGTTTCGATTCCCGGCACGGTCAACACCTTTGTGATGAACTAAATTTGTTGGCTGTCAGTCTGGGTGTTAAATATATATATATATATATATAATGAACCTTTCACGGTAAATGTTGATCCAGTGTGAAGTTGGAACAATTGTTGATCCACCTATTTTGCGTGTATTTTCGGCTCCTCGCCTTTAAAACCGATATACCCTGATCCAGCCTTGGTATACTCGTGACGTCGGTGGATCTGCAATAGCACGTTTTCCGTATACTCCTCACCAAATACACCGACATCTTTTGATCCGTAACGGTCGAAAAAAACATACTGAATGTGATTTCTTAGATCCGGAGCCAATATTGACGATTAGGTATTCGAAAACAAAGCGATATATATTTTTTTATAATTATGAGTACGAGTACTTTGAAATGATTAGTTTATTTTACCTTGGTTAAACTAATTTTTAAGGATAGTTTGAGTAGATTATTTGACTAAGAAAAATTGTCTTTAGGGTTGAACTTATAAATCTTGGTTCAACTGATGACTGATTCGTTATAGATATTTTTATAGACACACACACACACGCGCCCGCGAGCTCACACACACACACACTGACACTCACTCACACACACACACGCGCCCGCGAGCTCACACACACACTGACATACACACACACGCTCCCGTGCGCTCACACACACTGACACACACACACACACTCCCGCGTGCTCACACACACACACCTCCACGCGTACGCGCACACACACACGCACACACACGCACACTGACACACACACGCGCCCGCGTGCTCACACGCACACATACACACGCGCACACACACACACACACACACACTGAGACACACGCACGCGCCCGCGTGCTCACACTCATACACACGCGCTCGCGCACACACAGACGCGCGCGCACACACACTCACACACACACACACAAACGCGCGCCCGCGTGCTCACAAACACACACACATACATACGCGCGCGCACACACATACACAAACACACACTGACACACATACACACACACACACTGACACACGCTGACACACACACACACACATGCGCCCGCGAGCTCACGCACACACATACACAAGCACGCGAACACACACACACATACACACACACATACTGACACACACACGAGCCCACGTGCTCACACACACACACTGACACACACTCACACACACACGCGCCCGCGAGCTCACACACACATACACAAGCGCGCGCGCACACACTCACACACACTGACACACACACGCGCCCACGTGCTCACACACACACACACATACACACACGCGCGCACACATACACACACGCACACTGACACACATACACACACACACACACACTGATACACTCAAACACGCGCGTGCGCACACACACACACACACTAACACACACACGCACATTCACATACTGACACACACATACAAACACACACACTCGTCCGCGTGCTCACACACACTGACACACACACACACTGACACACACACACACACACACACACTGACACACACACTGACACATACACACACACACACAGACACACGCGCGTGTGCACTCACACACACACTGATACACACATATGGGCCCGCACTCACACACACACACACACACACGCTCTCTCAAAAACTTTTGCCTTTAAAATATTAGTGTTACCAATGGGAAATAGTGACACCGCAAAAAAAATATTTTGAGGATCGGTCCACAAATGTCTGAGAAAAAAACACAAAAAAAATCATACAGTCGAATATATAACCTCCTCCTTTTTTAAAGTCGGTTAAAAATAATATGTTGATACTATGACTCTATTAATAAGGAAACGTCTTGGCTGTTGTCAGCCAATCCGACGCTTGCTGTGCTCTGATTGGCTCATTTGAATCGGATCAACATTTACCGTAACTATCGCAAGGTGGATTTGTATATCGGATCAACATATGCAAGCGCTAGTAAAAAGTCACGTGATTGTAGATGTTGATCCAGTCGGAGCCACATTTGTTCCCAGAAATGTATATTGGATCAACAAAAGGCGGCGGATCAACATACGTTTTTGGATCAACAAATAACTCGTGTTAAGTCGCGTCAGATCAACATTTACCGTAAGGGTATCTCTATATATATATATATATATATATATATATATAAGTATCTAAAATGTAAATGTAGTATATAGTAGTGTTATCAACAATAAAACAAATTACAAGTGGTTGTGTTATCAACAATAAAACAAATATACACATATTTTATACTTTTAAGCCTAGTACTTATTTAGTCATAGTTTGTGTTGATTTACAAAAATGTACAACTATTTGGTAAATAAAGATGTTTATGTGTAATAGGTGTATGTGAGTATGGGGCTGCGTGTTAAAACATGGCTGCAGTGATGCTATTTTCTTAACGTCTATTTTTTTCTAAAATTTAGATTTTGTAAACATTAATCACGCTAGACTGTATTATTTAAAGCATAGACTAAATGAGAATTGACTCTTGACAATTTCGCGTAAATTGTTTCGCTAAAATGCTCCATAATGAAGGAACAGTAATTCCGAGCGAAAAGAAAATAGAGTGGCAGAGAAGTTGATAAGCAAATAACAATCCATTCTGATTCGCTGTTACATCAACATCGAGCTCCAGCAAATCGAATCAATATAGCGAGCGGGCGGGGGCGCTGTGCTAGCGGGCAGCGGGTAGCGGGTAAACTTCTGAATCTCATAGAACTTTATAATCTTACTAAAATGTTATTTGTAAGTGACGTGCTGTGTATGACAAAAGTAGTCATAAGGTTAATTAATGATTTGATTTTGATTTTTTGACTTTATTAACCATAATAGCAGATCGTCCCGGCTTTGCACGATCTCTAAAATAATCTAAGTTGCAAAGAGAAACAAGCCTATGTTACTCGGAGATAATAACTATAAGCTAACTATAATATACCCAACGGTGAAGGAATTTTTAAAATCGGTCCAGTAGTTTCGGAGCCTATTCGCGTCAAACAATCAAACTTTTCCACTTTGTAATATTGGTATAAATACAAAAGTCAGTGTAACTTGTGTATGTTTGTTATTTCTTCACGCTAAAATAAATAGTTTTGTCATATTCATTTTATTTTTATTATTATTAATTATTGTGATTTAGTTAAAAAATATATAATTTTAATAAACTAGTGTGAAATATTAATGATTAAATAACTTTACACTCACAACTCATCACAGAGGCACCTACATACACACAAAAGATGAACATATGAATATTAGGTTATGTGAAAAAAAAATACATAGTTACTTCTTCTTTTTCCTATGAGCTAATTGGCCAAGATTTGGTGTTGGGAGTTCATAAGCCGCCCAAAATCCTGGCCTCTGATTAATAAAAAACAATATACAAACAAAGTTTCTTCTTTTTCTTCATAGTTAAGTGGCCAAGATCTGGTGTTGGGAGTTTTCAAGCCGCTCAAAATCCCGGCTTTTGATAAATAAAAAACAATACATCGTTTTTTTTTATTTTTCCTAAGTTCTAAGAGCTAGTGGCCAAGATCTGGTGTTGGGAGTTTTCAGTCGCCTTTAGAGCCCTCTGATAAATCGCTGCCACTGCGGCCCAGCCCTCCCCACCAGCGAAGGGAGTGGAAGGGCGCTAGAGGGCCGCAATCCCCCGGGATTTCACTTCTCAACCCCTGTTATTGTTTCAATCTCTCGCCACAAAACTTCGATATAAAGCGCTGGGAATTGAAAAAACTTGCGAGAAAATGCTCAATTCCGAGATGGGTTCATTCCTTTTTGAAGTACTCGAGCGGTGATATTTTCTCTGACTCTATATTATTATGTTAGTACTTAGTTACTCCACTTTTGTTACAGGGTTTTTGCATGAAGATTGTTTATTTACATTTTTGACGGCCAAAGTTTACGTATATTCTTCTTCTTTTTTTCCTGAATACTTTTTTCGTTTCTTACCCCTCGAGAAAAGGTCGTCACAAAAAATTTCTTCCTCCATTTATGTGAATCATAACAGCTGATAGAGGAGAGTCATTATCATTATCATCATCTTCTGCTTCTTCGTATATGAGCTAAGTGGCCAAGCTCTGGTGTCGAGAGCTTTCGAGCCGCTCGAAGGCCTCTAACTTGATTTAACGTCTGCTTGTACTAAGTCTATCAGTCGGGACTTACAATTTAGTCAGCCGACCTACGGTAGCGCCCAGATGTAAATCCCATTTTTAAAACGACATTCTTGTTCATGGTCACCCATCCAAACAACGTCCGCATAGTTCATTGCTTAGCTTCGATGATGAGATCACCTTAGCTAGCCGACCTACAGAAGATACAGGTCTTTTTATCTTTGAGTTTGTACATAAAATTTTATTCTACGGTAATATACAACTTAAAATGATGATGATACAAGTCAATTATAAAATTATAAACTAAAAACCACCAATAAAATTAATTTAACAGGCTACTCCGGATAAAACCTGACATAAAAATAAAAATTGTACATAAAAAGCTGATTTAATTTCTTAGAACAGTAAAAAAAACCTTTACTTACACTGTATACATATATGAATCTGAAACGCAAAGAATTATAACCTTGAGTACCTTGGTAACTTTGAGGAACAACAAACACAAGTCTGCTACCAGTGTTGAGGCTGGCAACATCTCACGGCGGCAGGGGGCGGTACCAGCCACTCTCAACGACATAATGACAGACTCCCAAGCTTCCGGATAAAAGCTGCTTTTTGTGGTACGGCCACGAGACTTCTATACCTGTTTGTCCCTTCATTTTACTAGACAAAACATTGGATTTTTAGTTCTAGTAGTATAACGTAGCTTATCATATAATCCTGATTACTTCATTTTAATAGCCGCAGTTCAGTAAGTAAGAATCTTAAATATGTTTGTTTTGGACACATTTCACAAACCATTTCTAGTTTATATCATGGTTGGTAAGTTTTATGACCATACGCAGTGAGCGTTAGAAAATTCAACTGTATTACTATACTTATAATACTTAAATTCCTCAAACTCAAATAAGACCACACACTTACTTGTGGTCTTATTTTCCTTGCCGTTTTTAGAGACATCACCTTATATCTCGTACATTTTTGATCGATGTTGCTAACACAACTGATACACTACATATACATACAGTGTCTAACAACTACCGTTATTAATATACATAACAAAAACTAAAAAATTCGTTTATTGTATGGGGACCCCCTTAGTATATATTTATATATATTTCTTTAATTTTTAGTAGGTATATGTTGGTATAGCGGCACGGTAAATATACATCTTTGAAAATATATCGGTAAATTTATAAAAAATACAAGAAAATAAATTATACCTGGAAAATAAAATCGGTAAATATATATCTGAAAGTTTCAAGGTTTCTGATAAACAGCCTGGAGACAGACACACAGCGGAGGCTTAGTAATAGAGTCCCTTTTTACCTTTAAGGTACGGAACCTAGCAGCAAAGGCGGTCGGGGGCAATGGGAACGTGATAAATATTTTTTTTGTCCTAACATGGTCCATTTAGTGATCTTTTTGTGGTGTTTGGTGTTTATTGGCGCCACAGCCACTTCACTGTTTGGAATGTTGCTTCTCATCATTACGTGATGACGTCAATATAATAGCTGCTTGGGAAATAATGAACACGTCTTCCATTGTAAGTATGTAGTCAGGATTTAGGTTGGTATCTATCTTCTTCTTCTTAGTCGTATCTTCATTACTGAAGGTCGCGTCTAATACGGAGTGTCGGTCACTCGGTTAACAATGGTCTTCCACTGTTTCCTGTCCTCGGCGGTCTTAAAAGCTTCGGCAATATGTAGGCCAGTGAGCGTCTGTACGAGGTCTGACCAGCGGGTAGGAGAGCGACCTCGTGCTCTTTTTCCGTCAACTTGGCCAACTACCACGAGCTTCTCGAGGCGATCAGGGTTTCTACGAGCGACATGTCCAAAATATCTGAGAATTCGCTGGTAGCAGAGAATGGAAAGCCTCGTGGTTATTCGGAGCTCACCAAGAATGGACACATTGGTGCAGTAGGTAGGTAGGTGGTGTAGGTAGGTATAGCAAGTTTAAAATATTAGTAGGTATCTACCTATACGATGTCATAACGACCTCGGGGTCGACCCAGAACTTTTTTATTCGTGAGGAAATGCATTTACGCATCTTCCGCTACAAGCCTGGGGGAGGCGGGCGGGGTATGTCGGACTCGACGGCCAGAAGGGCCGTCACTACCGACTACAACCTCACGGTGTCCCATCTCACGACGGGGGCAGGGATGCAGGACCGCTTCGCGCAATGCCGCTGCTCTCCCCGCCCGACCGTCATGATCTAGACGAACATGACACAGACTGGGCCACCAAAGCTGATGACCGTGCTGTCTAGAAGGAGGGAAGAGAAGCCTTTGCCCAGCAGTGGGATACAATAGGCTGAAAATAAATAAATATAGCTACCTATATATGTATCTTAGTAGCGCCTGTAGCTCGGCTAACTAAAGTGATCTGACGCTATCAAAGTTAAGCAACGGTCAATGCTTACAGTCTTTGGATAGGTGACCATGTACAAGATTATCTTTTTAAAAAAAGTGGCATTTTCCCTTTGGGCGCTAACGTGGGTCGGGTAACACGTTAAATTTGTAGGTACTGGCTGTAAGTTTCAGTAGAAGCAGCCGTTAAACCAAGTCAGAGGCCTTACGGATTCGCGATTATTCGGACTACAGACCAACAGTCTGAACTCGTATTTTTGCAAACATAACCGTGTCGGATGGAACTGGCATCACCCCACCCGCGCCGGTTTCTCGTCGAAAACAAAATAAAAAATAATAGTTTAAAAAAACTAATAAACACGTTTATCTGGCCGTTTTAAGTGGGTAAATCGCGCCCAAAGAAGTCGTTTACAAACAAATATACAAACAAAAATACAAAAAAATGGAATAATTTTATCAAGTTAGTGTATTGTCATCGGCCCTCAATCCTACTAATATTATAAAGGCGAAAGTTTGTATGTATGGATGTGTGGATGTATGGATGTATGGATGTATGTTTGTTACTCTTTCACGTAAAAACTACCGAATGGATTTGAATGAAACTTTACCACAATATAGCTTATACATCAGAATAACACATAGGCTATAGCTTATACATCAGAATAACACATAGGCTACAATTTTTGAGGTTTTTAATGTGAGGTCGTAAAAAAAACACATTTTTTGCGCTTACATTGCAAACGCTGACTGTATCCTACAAGATAGATCAAAACAATTTACTACAGTATTGTACAACTTAAAAAGGTCTACAAAAAAGTCCGTGATGGTATATTTTTATCTCTTAGGAATAACCCACAATAACCATTTTTTATCCTTTACTTTGTACGAGAAATAATGGCTTATTTACGAAGCGATTTTAAGCAATACAGTATAAATCCTTATCCAATTAAGTATCTTAAATACATTGTGCATTTAATAAAGATCAATATGGCTTTTTGCAGCATGTAAATTAAATAAATATTTTCGAAGATATCACAGATTTAAAATGCAGCGGCGCCAGGCGAACGGGGCGTGGGGTGGGGAAGAAGCGGCTAATAGCTGAGTGCGCGACCCGAACGCGGGCAGACGCGTGAGGGCAGACGTCGTTGACGGTTGTGTCCGTTTTGCGAATTTTCAAGGCACTAGCGATTTGATAAAAACGTATGGTCGCCTACTTTAAGTAATATAGGCCTAAGGTTAGTTATTGCCAGGTTTCTTTTTGGTTAGGAGTAACACGTACAAAAAGATACTTCATTTTTACAAATTACTTCATTGATAATTCAATTACTATATAGATAGGTTACTTACAGTTAATTATAACAAATTATATTAGCAATAAATTAAAATTGCGACTATAATTTGAGATTTAAACTATCCTATCTCTCAAGTTGGATCGAACTGCACATGGTGTGCGAATTTTATTATAATCGGTTAAGTGGTTTAGGAGTCCATTGAGGACAAACATTGTGACACGAGATTATATAAATTAAGATAAGATTATTAATATTATATGTATGTTTTTTATTATTCTTTATTGTACACTACGTCCTTCTTTAGTCGTTTATAAATTCCTTTCCATCCAAAGGTTGCCTGGAAGAGATCGCTTTAAGCGATAAGGCCGCCAATTGTGGTACACTAATTTTAAGTTAATTGTCTTTTACTGTGCCTTTTTTATTTATGTGTCCAATAAAGAATTATAAAATTTCCATGACACAATGTTAGTTACCGTACTCCTCCAAAACGGCTTGACCGATTTTTACCAAATTTCATATGCGTATTCAGTAGGTCTGAGAATCTTCTACTATATATTTTTAAGGCAAAACAACGTTTGCCGGGTCAGCTAGTAAATCTATAAAGTTTGAACGAAATCTGGCCGTTTAAAGTGGGTCAAAATCGCGCCCAAAGAAGTCGGTTACAAACAAACATACAAACATACAGGTGAAGCTAATAAAAAGCGTGTAAAAATACCCATTTTCTTCATACTATCGATTATCCGAAATTTTTGATTATCCGAATGCCTAACGACAGCGATTAGTCCGGATAACCCAGTTTTTACTGTAATTTAATTGGCCACCAATACATAAGTAGTTGACAGCTGTTTATGCTCTATTCATAAAATGAACATATTTCATTCAGGTACAATGCAGGTCTATATTGTATCGTGTATTTATTCACCTATTTGTCTATAATTGCAGCCATCCATAATTCGACGGCATGTTTCATTCATTTGTTCAGTTTAAAACAACAAAGGCGCCGCTGACAGTAATTTAGGTATTAATAAACTTCCCGCTTAGCACCGCTGAAGGAAAGATAAATTTGTGTTTAATTCAGTTCTTAAGATAAAGTAATTGAAAGCTTTACTCTTACATCCTCTCAGAAAGATTCGCTCACGCTTCTGTGAAATTACACAGGACACATATCAAAAATTTAAGTAGTATAATTATGAAAAAAAAATTGTTTGACAAATTTTTAAATTCGAGGAAATTTCTTCTTCGTATGATAGCCAAGCTCTGGTGTCGAGAGTTTTCAAGCCACCCGAAGGCTTTTGACTTGGCTTAACGACTGTTTTTAACGTGTCATCCGACCCGCAGTAGCGCCCAGAATAAAATGCTACTTGAAAAATGTCTGTCTTGTGCATGGTCACCCATCGATACACTGTCCGCATCGACCGTTGCTTAGCTTCGATGATCGCGTCAGATCACCTTAGCTAGCCAAGCTACCAGCGCTACAGTGAACAATTTAATTGTATGTAACAGTTGATTTTTCTTCCGCTATTTTCTACTCATTCTTAATTCATTTTAAAACTATTTGTCTAGCTAGATTAATTGACAGGGTGATCACTACACAACTGTGATATTCTCCCTTCATTCATGTTTTAACGTTTTTAACGCTTGGATAAAATGTTTTCCCCAGTGCTGTGCTAACGGGGCTGTACAAGAGTTTGTGCTGTAACTTTATACTTGACGTACAGTGACATTGTAAACGAAATGTATCACATTAGTGGATATTTTTAGAATGCATTGGAGAAAGAGTTTGAATAACCCAGTTCAGAAAAATAACAGACTCAAATGCAATTAAACAAACGATCGAAGTTGGAAAGGCGAGTGAAGTATGGAAGGCAAGTGTGAGTTGATGGAAAAGCGAGTGTAGTTTGGTAGGTTGACGTCTGCTTTTCAATCTGACGGTTACTGGTTCGATCGCAGCCTTACACCAATGCCTTGTTTTTCATGTTATGTGACTTGCACTCGCTTTACGGTGAATGAAAACCGACTCGTTTGAGGCCAACAATTTTCTAAGACGTGTGACATCCGACAACCCACACTTGGCAAGCGTGGTGGGTTATGACCCGAATCTCTCTCCTCGTGGAAGAAAGCCCCGAGTCTCAGCAGCGGGAACGTATAGTGGGCTGCTTATGCTAAGTTAGAATGTAACCTTTTGCGTAGTTGTTAAAATTATATCGCACAAATATAATAATATGTATGTAACTTCTAAAGGAATCGTCCAATGTAAGTACAGAAATTGTAAGAGTGTAAGTAAACGAGACATACAGGTTATCTATCAGGTTTGTTAGAATTTATATTCAAATAAAACTATTAGCAATGTCTAACTAGGTATGCTAGGAATTATTATATATTATACAGTATAAATATGAATTATACTTACTTGATACTTGATGTGCATCCTTTCCGCAACTAGAAGTCCTTCGGCTTACTTAATTATACTTATACAGATAATTAATATTTATACTATTATTGCCCCAATGCTAGGCAGAAGTCCAACACCCTTACTCCATCGAAAGATATGAAAAGAATCAGTTTCCTAGTCCTTACTAAGTAACCCGATTAACAAGTAAAGTAGAATCTAGTATTAACTTTACATAACTTTCATAACTAGCTAACATTGTATAACCAATCAACTCAATTAATTGGAACTGATGTTTGACCGATTAATTTCATGTCTAATTTGAATCAACTAGCAATTAATTGAGCTGTAACTCGTTATTCGTATCTATCGTCGCACGCCAATGATATTGTTGTTTTTTTTTATTTAATGTTGTAGTTTTGACAGCGGAATGTTTGCGAACAAGCTCGTCCAGCTTGCGTGTCGTTCTTTACAGCCGTGTGTCACGCAGGTCGGTACAAGCAGGGGAACATGTGATTAACCAATTCATGTTTTTTTAGTAAATGCATTTATTATTTTAGATGCAGTTCGATCGCGGTGATCAAAACAAATAAATAAATACTAGGACGCATTTCACACACGGCTGTTTAACCCCATACTGAACCATATCTAGATCGTATTATGGTTGCTAACACAACTGATATACTACATATACATACATACTTATATATTTTATTTAGATACATATTTAACACCCAGACCGACAGGCAACAAATTTAGTTCAGCACAAAGATGTCGGCCGGGGCCGGAATCGAACCCGGAACCATCTGATTGGCAGTCCGGCATGGTAACCATGACGCCAACGAGGTCGTCAACGATAATATGATAGTTAAGTGCTTTATTTATGTTTTAGGTCTAATCTATCTTCACGCCAAATTTCATCTAAATCCGTCCAGCCGTTTGAGCGTGAAGAAGTAAGAAACATACACACACACTCACAAACTTTCGAATTTATTATATTATCTATCTAATCTAATATCATTAAATGAGCAATTCTTGTATGTATAATTAAATAAGCTGGCTGTATAATAATAAATAATCTAATTGGAAATTTAGTATACGGGGGGTTTCGGGGGCGATAAATCGATCTAGCTAGGAATCATTTTTTGGAAAATGTCATATTAAAAAAAACGAGCAAAGTTCAGTCAACCAGGTAGGTACTTAGGTATAAAGTGTGTTGTCAGTGAGTGTAGTCCCGGGTCGCGGCGCACGATGACGCTGCAGTCTCGCGGCGCCGGCGGAGCGCGGGCTGCGCGGGCGCAGTGACGCGGTAATGGCGCGCTGACGCCACCTCACTCGCGCCAGGAATGCCTTAATGCGACACTTCGCAACGAGACTGCTTTCTTGATACATTGCTCGTAAACACTGGCTTTAGGGTGAGTAAAAGCTTTTTCCAATGCGCAGAACTGTTCTGCATGTATTCAGCATTTCGTTAGGCATTTTATTTTCCATGACCAAGATGGCCACGTTTGAAGTTGATAGTAGTTATCAAGGGGATACTGAAAGAAAATAATGAGTTCAATTTAGTTTACTTATCTAAGATACTTTTTCTCAAATTTGGTAAGTGATAGAGATGTAAGAAAGAAGAGTGGTAGGTACATACAGTACCGACCCAGACTGAGTGGAAATAGGTTTTTTTGCTTTAGATTTGAGGTAAAAAATCATTTCTTGAGCCTCTGTTACCTGAAACAGAGGCTCAAGAAGTGATTTCCAAAATTTCGCAGTCAAGTCGAAAATAAAGAAAAAATAGATGTACCAAGTTTACAAATTGAACCGGCTCGTCTCAATTCGACTGTATGTTTGTTACGGGACCCGTACCTCTGAACTCCAGATAATTTTCTGATGGTTACAATATGCCCAGTCACCAGTCAGCCCCATGCTGCGCCATTTTGACATCATAATGTAGTAATGAGAACTCTATGACTAATAACAGAAGATCACTTTACAGAGTCACTGGTAACAAAGAAGAAAGCAGCTGATTCATGCGAAAAACTGGTTTTAATTTTATGTACGATTATATATGATATATATTTTAAACTTTCCAAATGATGCTAAATAGAAGTTGTTTGTATGGAGCCTCCTTGAAAAGATTTTGAATGGTAACAAGCAGTGACTCTGTGTGGAGCGCGTTTCTCTCCAAATGTCAACGTCAAATATCATGGAGAGGAGTTTTGACACTGACAGCTGTTGTTTTACCAAATTCGAATCAGTAAAAAGCTTATTTCGCACTAAATACATAATTTACAATAGTTATAATGACATTAAGATAAAATCTTAAAACTTATTCTGTTTGTGTGTCAATTAGTCTGCCATAATAAATAAAATTTTAGACTACTGTCGCGTCGCTCAGCACGGTAGTTGTTGAATCTACTGCCACTGACTAGCAGTGGCTATTTGTCTTTGGCAGTAGCGACAGTTGCTAAAACAATCTTACAGGACACCCTGTAAAGCAAATACAGTTTGATATCGATAACGAGTGCGATTCGATTGAGCCGTGAGTGCTTATCGTTAAATTTCTCGATGTTGTCGGAGCTCCGAGTACCGCGGCCGGGGTCCGACCGGCTTTTAATTAGGTGTTTGTTTAACGATCGATGGATTGATTTGGAGATCGAGATTTCCATTTGGTTTGATAAAAAAACTGCTTTGCAATGCTTCAAGGATTGAGAGATATAGAGGTATGCTTTGTGATTATATCACAGCGGTTAGCTGATCTTACGAGTAGCATTTGTGTTTTCACACAGACAAGGGTTTCTTAAGAGCTATGTAAGTGTGCCAAACGAAAATTCGATTGTATGACCCTAGACACAAGAACCACGGGTGCTTTAAGTTTGACGTGTTTCGATTCTGCCGTTTGAACGTGAAGGATTAACAGACACAAAAGCTTTCGCTTTAAATTTTTTTAAAACATTATATTACATGGTCAAAATTTCTATTATTTTCCAAATCTATACAAATGTACAGAAGAGCGCCTATCCGTCATCAACTGGATGCAGAAACGCTTCACTCGATGGGTCTATTAAAATCTTATCTTCTTGTTCAGACACAATCCTCATATCGTTCATAACATTTAGATTATAATTGTGCAATCATTATGTCAAACATAATCCTAATGGCGCCGACTGTTACAACTCCATCAGACTCCGTGACAACTTTTCAATTAACAGGTGGATTCGGCGCCACTCTACCAATACTAACCAAACTATGCAATACACAAAAACAGTCTTTAAGCCTGCACAATAAAGTTCATAGCTAATGCAAAAGCGACGTGTGTTTGAGAAGACTTGCTCTTATTTGACACAAACATCGACTAAACTTAGAGAACAATGTTGTAATGATAGTTTGATATCAGTAAAATGGTTCGTACGGTCATAGTCGTAGGTTTGATATTAGTAGACAGAGTAGGATCTGAATTTGGAGAGGCTTATACGTGTGCGATTGAGACTACGTCGATAGAAAGATGGTCGTGTCATAGACCGTACAGCAACGTACGTAACTCTACGTGTGTTATAGATAAGAGTAAAATTAAATGACACTGAAGAATGATTAAATTTACAAAGTTAAGTGAAATGCACTGACACAATTTCCCTATTAATTGACTGATAGTGACTGTTTTTTTCAATAGAAATATATATCAATCTCTTAGGCTCACTATCCTTCTAATATTATAAATGTTTGCTGTTAATCCTACTACTATTTAAATTTGAAAGTTTGTGTATATGTGTGTATGTTTAGATATTACTTCTACAGCGCATTCGATTTTGGTACAATTGGGAATAGAAATAGGTTAGACTCTAGATTAACACAAAGGCAACTTATTATCCTAGATTAACTATTTATAGTCGTGCGTATTCGGCTGGTTTTATAGCTAGCTATCTGTGTATGTCAGTTTCGATGTAGGATGTTGTTTCTCATATAGAGGCTTTCAATTTGCGAATTTTGGTAAAAAGTTTCTACTATAAATAGTGATTTAGTACTGTTCATTTCAATTTCGTTGACCACTAGAGTTTAAAAGCTCGTACCTATCTGTGTAAGGGGCAGCGTCCGGGCAGGTCTCACGGGGCGCGGTTGATGTGTAATAGCGTATCTCTCGATCAGTATTTACTCTGCCGTCAGCGTCGACACGACCAGCCGACGGTCCATCGATACGCTCGATAGCTGGGAACCTTTCAAAATATCTTCGACTAAAGAAGAGCCTTAGGTCCTAGTGACTGCCTCAAGTTCAAATTCTTTGTGCTTGCTTAGATAATGTAGACATCTTAACTCATTTTACTTCATGTCTTAGTGCGAGCAGTCGTTAAGCCAAGTCGTTTAGCCTTCGGGCGGCTTGAAAACTCTCGACACCAAAACTTGGCCACTTAGCTCATACGAAGACGAAAAAGAACCCACTTTTTAAAGGTAAATACAAAAGTATGCGTGTTTGTGTATGCGTTTTATCTTTCGCTCTTAAATGCCTAACCTGGCTGGAACTAAATTTATACTACCAGTATAGAGTATGGATTTCCTCTATCTATTTTTATTACATCTAACGCGTGCAATTTAACTGCTAGTTGGGTAGATTTTAATTCTTCGTCTAGTACCTACTCTAATATTCGTACATTGAGTCCTTCGAGAATGATTTTTAAGGAAAGTGCTCACTTTAGCAATTCATTATTTCATCATCGGTGATATCTAAAATTACAGACACTTAAATGTTAGTCTGAGAATAAGTATTTTATAACGTTACTTCTGGGAAAATACTCTTTATATCCAGCCCATGATGTCAGCCAAACATGATTTGACCCACACGAGGTAGGTATCCACCTGGTATGTATCTGATATTGACAGATTGACGGCTTAATCGGAACCCGGTACGTTCCTTAGAAGGATGGCTCAGGGTGACGCCCTGGCGCCTTGATTATAGATAGTGTTAGCGATTGATCATGATTCACAGTATGATATTTGAGTCTGGCGGTTTGGCATTTTGCATACGTAGAAAGTCTCCCAATATGGCAAAGCTTTCTCTCTTGTGAGAAAGCAAACTATTAACGAAAGAACTACAACTTTCATAAAATGAGATCTCAATAAAATCGAGTATTCACGGTTCAATCAAAAAACAAAAGACGGCCGCTCGAAAAGAAACAAAAAACGCCGTAACATCGGTCGCCATCTCCACGTAGAAACCGATATAAGCCCGATAGACTCGATCGATCTCAAAAATCACGAATCATTGTAGATTGATCTGTTTTTTCATCGTCTAAATAATAAATTTGGACACAAAATAAATAGTTATATCCCAGCGTGGAGTAATTACGATGTTAATAAGTACAATGGGCCGCTCCGAATCAATCGAGACGTCATTTGCTTGACGTTTCAATCAACATCGCATTGTTTGTATTGTATGTTTAATATGTATAGATTGTGTTATCGATATACCGGTTTTTTGTCCGTCCATTGTGAGATGAAGGCTTGTTTTTGTTTGAAGGCACTCGCAGCGGCCGCCGTCGAATCCATGTCCAGTATTGAGACGTATTTGTAATTTGTTATGAAATATTAGGTCGATCGGCTCGATCGATCGACACTACGGACGTTCGTTGCAGTTTCAATCGCTTCTTTTTTATTTTGCGAACGTGCTGGCAGCTCACAATAGAGACAAGATATCTTTTATAAACTAACGTTTGATGTTGCAGCAATTAAAAGGAAATAAAGATTAAAAACCCATTCCGGTTATCGCATTTCTGCAAATGACAGAGGGGCGCTACGTATTAATGCCTTTGTAATTTTTTGCGTTAAATATTATTTTTAATCGAAATATGTATCGGGTCCAGTACGCACCTGACATTAAGTGTTCTCCGAGACGCGACAAAAAACATTGACCGTTATGAATTACAATCTAATGACTCCTTCGATTCGTGTAAAAAATGTTCAAAATAAATATACGCGTGTTTCAATTTGGATCGCCACATGTCGACAGTGACTTGCGGAACTGGGGCACAACCGACCACCGCAGACCTGTTAACACAGACAGACAGACAGAGTAGGAAGACAAATAAGATAATACCTTCAGGCGGTTATCCGTTGCCCTTGCAGTTCACGAGTATGTTTCGTTCAATTATAATCCAATATTAAATGTTACGTAGATCATGACCAAAATCTTAAATAAAAACACTTAGCGTTATAGATTATAACGGTTAAATTTATTCTTTATTTTTATTCGTATAAGCTTAGTGGCCAAGCTCTAGAGTTTTCAAACCGCCCGAAGGTTTCTGACTTGGCTTAAAGACTGTTTGTACTATCCACGGTATCGCCCAGATGAAAATGCTACTTTATAAAAGATATTATTAGTCAGGCATGGATACCCGTCGAAAGACAATCAAAATCAAAATCCGCATCCGCAACTGTTCGCATCGACTGTTTTTAAGTAAAGTGCACTTATACACTTAGTACACTTTACTTAACTATAGGCGTTCCTTAAGTTATTGAGAAATCATTACTCTAAACAATAACTATCAGAGACTAATAATAATATTTGAAATTATTGTTTTTCTTAAAAGAGTATTTTTTCCAACCGTAAGCTCATATGTATAAATAATTGTTTAAACAGATACTCGAGGCCAGATCGGTAATATTGTATTACTAACTTCAGTATTGTCTTCTGTATGGTGTGTCTGCAGTTTTTCAATTCGAAGCCACAGGTTATCCTGCCCAGTGCCCATGATAGCTTACTCAGTGAATATTTCTGTTGGATAGTTTTTATGTTATCTCTCATCGATGCTTGTTCTTGATGGTTTGTTGTAAAAATAACGATTATGACAACCAAATAGAAACAAGGCGCACTCACTACTTAATAGGGAAAGAAATAACTGTTTTTTATTACTCTACAGGTTATAGTTTTGTTCTAAACGTACAAAACACTTTAAAAAAATGTAATTGTATTAAGGCTAATAATTAATACTAATAATTCAACGTATTATTTAAAGGTACACTGTAAAACATAATAGATATGAAAACTGTGTTAGAAAATCGCAATGTAAAATTTTCTAAGATTTACACAAAGCGCTTTTCCTCAATTTACATTATGAGGACTTCGCAACTTTAGAACTCTCCATCTATGGCGCTGTTTTCTGAATCTTAGGAGCTTCAAATTTGGAGTAAATAGGTTCCTACTAAGTAAGTAAGTACATATATATTAGTGCTCTGTATATATATTATAGACCACAGCATAGCTCGAAAACACAGCAATGGATTTGTCCATCGATGACCTGACCACGATGATAATAATAATAGAAGCAAAACATTCTGTTTCAGCGTATGTTTCTGTTTCTTATGTTCCTTTCCTGAAAACCCCATAGACAAAAGATACATTTTTTGGCATTAGTATAATCCGCACAGATAATTAAATCTGATCTGACGATTGACGCCACAAGTGATTCAATCGATAATTATAATATTTAGTTACTTAGGTGACGTCAGAAAGTAGGAAAAACATTATTCATTTATTTCCCCGGCAGTCTATTTGTAGAATAGTTTTCAATAATTAGCTACTAACTGAATAAGCACTAACGATCGATTTGCACACAACAGTGTGCGACGCAAGACAAACTACGTACTCCACATTATTTACGACTTCAACTTCTTTATTTCTGAATTTATCGCATTCTTATCGACGTCGATGAAAGTGTCTGATGTGGCAAATGAGTGAAGACTAGAATTTATCTTGTGTTCCGTTTGATTGATAGCTGTGGGTGCGATTATTTACGCAGATCATGCTGGCGCGGCTCTTTTTGTGGGGCTTGTATTATGGTGCGTGCTAACTGCTTGGTACTAACAATGTGACAAAAAATACAATGTAGGTGTAGAGGAGGGTTTAGGTCGGTTCTTGCGAACTTGGCGTTTTAAGTCCAGCGCCGGTCAGCTCTACTGCGCTACATGTGACCGGGTGTTTAGATTTTCCAGACACTTACGAGCACACGCTAGAAGATAAGCAAGGGTCGCCATCGTCAGATACGACGCGGACGACATCATCATCATCATCATCACTAACAAAGTAGTGGGAGCTTATTAGCATGGTTGTTATTTGTTGGGGTTTTTTTTTGCAAATGCGGCCCACTACTTCCCTCTTCTCTCCCTCAGCTGGGATGCTGGACCTTCACTTTCACGACGAGAGGTATTTTATTACAGGCCATAATCCACGCTAGCCAAATGCGGATTGACGTTTTTCGAATTTGTGTTCTTCAAAGAATGTGGGTTCCCGGGACAGCCGGGACCTACAATTCAACGTGTCAGCCGACCCACGGTAGCACCCAGATGAAAATGCCACTTTGAAAATGCCAGTATTGTGTATGGTCAACCATCCAAACATCGTCCGCATCGACCGTTGCTTAGCTTCGATGATCGCTTCAGATCACCTTAGCTAGCCGAGCTACAGGCGCTACTTTTGCGATGATTTCCTATGCCGTCGACACCGAGTTAAAATTATACACAAGCGCGTCGGCAAACACAGACGATGCAATAATTCGGTACCCATCTTTTTAAACTTTTTGAAGTTATTCAATAAAAAGTGCAATAACATTCAAGGGTCTCAACAAAAGCAACAAAAAATGACAAATCATTAATATGCGATGAAAAACATATAAAAACGATACTCGACATTTTGTTATAACATGAATGATGTGAAAGGAGCTTCGAGGATCTCCTGAGAGACCCGCAAGGATGTGGCTCTCATTAAGCACTCGAACCCTTTAGAAAAGCCTCCACAAAAGGACGAAGGTATCAGAACAGTGGCTTTTTGTATCGAGTCATGAGTACAGTTTTTTCCTCGTTCTTTATTTAAAGTGACTGGACAGATATAAAGTTAGGATTTGCCATTTGTGAAATTGCAGAAATACGAGTACTAAAAGCTATCATCATCGAAGGTGCATTGATGCGTGCGACTACAGGAACGTTACTCCACAGGGTTAAAGTAACCTTTTCGATCAAAATTACCCGCTAATTTTGGGAATTGTGCGAAATCACTCAGCACTTAAAGCTGGAGAACCGATTCGCTGCCTTGGAAACCACAGATGACGTGGACCAAAAGCTTGACAGAGTGGTGGATATCCTACGAGATGAGGGCACAAAATTTTGCGAGTTGCGAGGCAAGGGCAAAAAGTCCAAAGTTTCTGAGGAGACTCTTTAGCTCATGGAGCAACGGCGTGACAACCCCATGTCAACTTCGTCAGAACATAGGGCTCTAAATAAACGTATAACCAAACTGGTACGACGCGACCTTCGGAATGCTAACACGCTCTTAATTAAACAAGCGATCGAGCAAAACCGAGGGTCGAAAGTGTTCGTCCAGCCTTTGGGAAAAAGCCATCTGACTAAGTTGACTACTTCAGACGGGAGAGTTGTTGTCGCCAAGCCAGAGATCCTCAGGGAAGTAAAAGACTTCTACGGCCAGCTCTACGCATCGCATGCTCCTCATCTCGCACATGATACAGAGGATACGAGAGCCACCCTCACACGCCACTATACCGAAGATCTGCCTGAGATCGAACTAGATGAGATCGTGTCGGCCCTTAGACAGCTGAGAAATGGAAAAGCCCCAGGTGAAGATGGTATAACAACAGAGCTCCTGAAAGCGGGCGGAAGAGCAGTGCTCAAGGAGCTCCTAGAATTGTTCAATAATGTCCTCTTCTCTGGGAGAACTCCAAAGGCATGGCACAGAAGCATGGTGGTTCTTTTCTTCAAAAAGGGTGACAAAACTCTTTTGAAGAACTATAGACCCATCTCACTTCTGAGCCATGTCTACAAGCTATTCTCAAGGGTCATCACGAATCGTCTAGCGCGAAGACTCGACGAGTTTCAGCCTCCGGAACAGGCCGGATTTCGAAGCAGTTATAGCACCATAGACCACATACACACAGTCCGGCAGATTATACAGAAGACCGAAGAGTATAATCTGCCCCTGTGCTTAGCGTTTGTGGACTATGAGAAGGCTTTTGACTGTGTTGAAACCTGGGCTGTTCTGGAGTCCTTACAGCGATGCCAAGTCGACTGGCGATACATCCAGGTGCTGAAATGTCTGTATGACGGCGCTTCGATGACCGTCCAAATCCAAAACCAGAGGACGGAGCATATTCACCTGCGTCGAGGAGTGAGACAAGGAGATGTAATATCTCCGAAATTGTTCACAAACGCACTGGAGGATATGTTCAAGACTCTGGACTGGAGCGGGCGCGGCATCAATATTAGCGGCGAGTACATTTCTCACCTGCGATTTGCAGACGATATCGTCATAATGGCAGAATCGCTGGAGGAGCTGCAATATATGCTGGATGGCCTGGCTGAATCTTCCCGACGCATCGGTCTCCGGATGAACTTGGATAAAACCAAGGTCATGTGCAACGAGTACGTTGCTCCGGTGTCGATTGCCGTAAGCGGCTTCCCTTTGGAAATTGTTCCGAAATATATCTACCTAGGGCAAACGCTCCAACTAGGTAGGAACAATTTTGAGGGTGAAGCTGCAAGAAGAATTCAGTTAGGCTGGGCAGCATTTAGGAAGCTTCGTCGAGTCTTCTCGTCTTCCATCCCGCAAAGCCTCAAGACGAAAGTCTTTAATCAGTGCGTCCTACCTGTGATGACATACGGTGCCGAAACGTGGACACTCACGGCAGGGTTGATCCGAAAGTTCAAAGTCACTCAACGAGCTATGGAACGAGCTATGCTCGGTATTTCTCTGAGGGATCGTATCCGCAACGAAGTTATTCGCCAGAGAACGAAAGTAACCGACATAGCTCAACGCATCAGTAAGTTGAAGTGGCAATGGGCTGGTCACATCTGCCGCAGAACCGATAACCGCTGGGGTAGACGAGTTCTGGAGTGGAGACCGCGTACCGGCACACGTAGTGTAGGACGTCCTGCAACGAGGTGGAGCGATGATGTACGCAAAACTGCGGGCAATGGATGGAGACGATTCGCTCAGGATAGGGTCGCGTGGCGTGCCTTGGGAGAGGCCTATGTCCAGCAGTGGACGCAGACAGGCTGATGATGATGATGATGACTCAGCACTTATTGCTCATATACTTACTTACGTCTTACGTATGATAAAGTGGAAATATTATATGCAACGAAATTAGGTAATCTAACTCAAATCAATTTAGCTAAACAAACCAGACCACAATACTATTGTTCATACATTTACACTTACACGATCAAATTAATCGATTAGATTTTTTTTACATATTTATTTAAACTGACAGTATTATGATAATGTATTACATGTGTAGTAGGTATATGGTTAATTATTATTTATATTGCCGTTATATGAGTAGTACATTATCTTCTTATGTATGGTTATTTGTGTTATCCAGTCTATTAATTAATTATTTAAAATTAATATTCAATGAAATTAAAAATTTTCTGAATAATTTTAAAAGACAAGGAAGGCCCTTTTACAGCGGTGA
Source organism: Mellilla xanthometata (assembly GCA_035578125.1). Taxonomy (NCBI): domain Eukaryota; kingdom Metazoa; phylum Arthropoda; class Insecta; order Lepidoptera; family Geometridae; genus Mellilla; species Mellilla xanthometata. The sequence goes on along the minus strand of JAPUBQ010000009.1, from coordinate 13,598,550 downwards.
AATATTGTATTTATTGTATCACAATCTGAAGTTAAGTATTATAAGCGAAATGTGTGCGAAATATCTTAGTGACCTATTAGAAAATAAATAACATTCATTCACCCAAAAACTATTGAGGATTAAACCAATGACAATGATAGGCAAAAATAAACGAGCAAATACATCGGTAACCGCTTTTTAACCCTACCGCGATAACCCATCCGTTTAATCTCCCTTGACGTGTAAAAGAATAAGTACATTCACTCCGCTGTCTGCTTGATACTTCTATAGGGGTCTTCCAAAAGCCGGTGTGTTCACGCGTTTTTGACTCCCTTGTTCAGTCTCGGGACTTTTGCTACTCAATATGGCGGAGAATGGTTGAATGCAGCCATGTTTTATTGGTTTTGTATACTTGTAGCCAAATAGATTTAGATACCTTTTTTTATAGAGTTTACACTGTACTTAAGCTTTTGATAAAAAAAAGTATTTATTATTATTATTAATTAAAATTTATTTATCAGATAAAAGAAGATTTGGATTTATTTCTTTTGGGTAACAAAACTAAAAGTTATTAATTCAAATATATTTATCAGATAAAAGATGATTCAGATTTGTTTCTTTTGTGTGAGTAACAAAACTAAAAGCTTGTTTTCTGGTCTTACTTTGTCAATGTATAGTCTTCTATCGGTATAAGAAAAGCATTATCTACACTAAAACGCCGGCTAGCCTGTCTGGACAAACTAATTAACCATCCGAGCATCGGGAGCCCAAATACAAACAAAATTGTTTACACTGACAGATTGAGACGCGCTCAGTCGACGCCCCACAAATTGTGTTTTAATTTTTAAACTGGCAACACTGTTCGCGCTCTCTGATTGGTCGGTGGGAGATAGCGCGCGTCATTTATTTTAATTTGTCGAATTTGACGCGTGTCGTATGTTTGACAGGTCGACGCTGCCTTGTCCCCTCGCTGTCGTTAATTGAACTGAGAGATTACGGGCTGAGTTGGATCAACAAACAAACAGACGAGTTGTGTAGGCGTTTGAGGTCTTTTTGGATGAGTTTGTAAGCACTTACAGCTGATGAGATTTGATTTCATTACCAGTTTGTTTTTGGAGTTGTTCAATTTGATAATGACATGGAGTATAAACTATGTTAATACAAACTTTGTTGAGTGAAAAGCACTGTTAGGTTATTTTGGCTATGCTACGTATATAGAAAGTAAATTATGAAGTCGACATTAGTTACAGCTATAATACGAGACCTTATGAGGTATTTATATGGGTGTAGAGATACATAATCACGAAAACCTTAGTTAGTTATAATTTTGTAGATTTTGTAATCGTATTAAGACATTGTATTCTTAATTAAAGTTTAATTTGGTATAATTAATTTATTTTAAGTAATAATATAGTTCCTTGATTCTTCTTCTTCTACTTCATTACGTTTCAACGATTTTTAACAGTTCAGAAAGTTTATTACCAATACTTGTTTTGGCGGTGGAATGGAATGGATTGGTGGATTGGTGGTATTTGCACGAATACTGGACTAAGTTACAAATCATGCGCCGGTAGCTCGGCTGACTAAGGAGATATGACGTAACGTTGTTTGGATGGGTGACCATGCGCAAGACAGCCTTTTTAAAAGTGGAATTTTCATCTGGGCCGTTAAATTGTAGGTCCCAGTTGTTAGTCTTAGTGAAAGCAACCGTTAAGCCAAGTCAGAGGTCTTCGGGCGGCTTGAAAACTCTCGACACCAGAGCTAAGCCACTTTGCTCATCCGAAGATGAAGAAGACGAAGAGCAAGACATATTAAACCCTTTTTTTGCGTTTAAAAGTTTCCTATTTCAAAGCTGAGTGGCCAGTATCGTAGTAGGTCAGTAAGGTGGCCGGGTGTAAGGCTGTGCACACACTAGCGGCCAGGTGGGCCGGCACCCCGCGCCGCGAGCCGTGTCCCCGCACGATACCTGACACTTGATATCTGACATCACGGGTCTGTAATGCAGGACAGGATATGTATTCTCAAATTAATTTAGCTTGAATAACCGAATTTATGTATTTACATTTATTTAACGGTGGGCTAATTTTTTTAAATATAAATTTTCACCCATTCTTAAAAGATGTAAAACATAATCGTACAAGAAATTGTAGAGTCAAAATTCTTCTTTTTTCTAACTTTTTCCCACTATGCGGGGTCGGCAAATTTCTAGGGTCGAAATTATTTAAAAACTAGCTGATCCGGCAAACACTGTTTTGCCTTATCACTTAGGGGTATGGAAAATAGATAATAGCCGATTCACAGAACTACTGAATGCGCATATAAAATTTGGTACAAATCGGTCAAGCCGTTTCGGATGAGTACGGTATCTAACATTGTGACATGGAAATTTTATATACATTATACGATATGATGTTTCGTAATTTTCCTAGCGTGATTGGCAATTTATTTGAATCTGGTCTTTATATATATTTGAAATCAAATTTAAAAATCATAACTACTCAAATAAAATTATAAAAACAGATATCTAAATTTTTACTTCTAATTCGCTCTCCAAAACTCCGTAGTTCAATTACCAGCTGGCCAATGCAAGCGAGCGTAGAGTGCGCGCTAATCCGGCGGGGTACACAAAAAGTGCGCAAATCCCGAAAGATCGGCGCGATATCGTGTTACGTGGTGCCTAATGGACCGCGCGGGATCCGGCGCTCGTGTGCGCGCACCTTTACTGCCTTACTGTATGCATCGCCGGTCGCAAACGAGTTTATGAGTTTGATAAGTCTGTGTAATTTTACCTGCAGTATTATGGTGGCTGGTTTTAATTACCAAATCTGGGAATTGGTGAAAAAAATTAACAGGCTGAGAGAGTAGGAAACTTGCAAGGTTTTCAAGGCAAGGAAATCAAGATACATTAAGTAATAGAGACTTCAAGGGGATATAATGCAAAGAAGCCTATTTATAACTTAAGTAGAAGTATGTATGATAGTATTATCATCTTTTCCACCTTGTAGGTTCACACCGGATTATGTTTACTTTGTTGGTCTATGTAAAGTATCAACAGCAATTTTTTTAATTTTAATTACTTGTTTGGATATAACTAGTTAGATAGTTTTAGATTATTTTTTAGTATGCAATCCCATATTATGTTATGTTTTTTTAACATGAGTAGGTATAAAACAGGTTTTTAGTCAATTATTAGCTATTATTAGTTTATCTGCTTTATCTTAGAACTATTTACATACTTTTCTGACAGTTTTCTTCACCTCTTTTTAGCAGGTTCATCAATTTAAAGATGGATTAGTAACTCCTGTAGATTATGCAATGCTATAAATCTTTTTTTTCGTATGAGCTAAGTGGCCAAGCTCTAGTGTCGAGAATTTTGAAGCCGCCCTCTGACTTGGATTAACTAGTAGGAATGATCCAAATATAACAGAAAGCATGACGTTGCCGTGTCAATCAGCAGAATATTGCACTAGATTTAGTTTTTTACTTTTGTTCATAACTTAGTTATGAACAAAAGATAAAAAAAAAAACAATTATTTCCTAAATCTTATAAAGTAAGTCTTTACAAAAAATGTGTTATAAGGTACGGCTTCGCAAGGGCTCTAAAATAATCTGGGTAGCAAAGGGTCCAAATGGGTCCAGTAGTTTCGGAGCCTATTCGCGTCAAACAATCAAACTTTTCCTCATATAATATTGGTAAAGATAAACGTTACCTAATAGTAGAAGCAGTTTTCCACCAAATGTTTAATCCTAACGTATGGCAACACCTCTAAAGTTTTAATATCAGTTTAATTACGTGTGTGTAGGCAGAAATGTTAACAAGATGGTAGAGGCGGGACGGCAGAGATTATCGCATGCGATATATATCGCGCGCCGCCGAGATACGACACTCTGTTTACATTGCACAGATAACAGTAATGAGGAGGTAGTGCCACTGTGATGGTAAACGCCGACATTTCATACGCAGATAAGCAGGCAGCCGAATGCAAGCAGCAACCGACGAAAAAGTAAAATAATTGGCCAAATGCGAGTAGGGCTCGCTCATGGAGGGTTCCGTACCGTTGCTGTATAGGACCGTCCTTAAATATTAATTTTATAAAAAAAAATATTTGGATGGGTATATAAATTTATATATTCTGTGAAAATTTTAAGCGTCTACTAGCTACCGTTTTTGATAGGAGTATATAGCAAAAGAATACGAAAAAACTCGTTAATTGTATGGGAGGGGGCCTATAATATTTTCATTAATTTATTGTAATAATTTGTTGTTATAGCGGCACGAAAAACATGACTTGCGAAAGTTTTAACTTTCTAGCTATCACGGTTTCTGAGATAAAGCCTGGAGACAGACAGACAGCGGAGGCTTAGTAATAAGGCCCCGTTTTTAAACCGAACTCTAAAAATGGTACTAAAGTTTTTTTTTAATGTCTCCATGGTTGTGCCAAATTAGCAAAACTTAAATGCATAACGATATGTAACGCCAATTTTGAGTTTTATCTAAGGAAAAATTGTCTGCTAATGTGTATGTCTTCTCACGACATCTTGTTATGGACATTACAACTAACTGCTTTAATAAATCAATGCTACGCAAATTTCAAATTTAATATTTCCTAATTAACTACTTTTCCGAGTGCAAAACACAGATTGTAACTATGAAATACAATTGGTTACGTCGGCGTTTGCAGAAGAGTACTAAGTACCAACCGGTTGATTCTGACTGTAGATTAGAAGTGCCTACATCTATGTACGTGTAGTACATAAACTAACAGCAATTTTACTTGGTAAGTTTTCATTCAGTAGTCCGCCACTGTCCTCTGGCTCGAATAAATTATGTAATCGGATCTCCGTTAATAAGCCTTTGTGGCCGCATCGACGCCGGCGCATCACAAAGGTCTTAATTTGGAGATTGGCGACGCAATATAAACGGTAGATCAACTTGGTACGTATTAGGTTGAAGCAATAACACGTATGTTAAAAAGACTAAATCAAAATATCATGTATAAAAATAATAAACATTATACCATTACTATATGCTATGAAATAAACACTATAAGCGTAGATTAAAATCAAATCATCGTTTATTACAGACTAAGTTCGTACAAACAAATCTTAAGAATTATAAAAAATCGCCTATACCTATTATTTAAATTTTATAAATATTGAATCACTTTTTATAAGTGACTATCACTTACGTTTATCTTGTGATTGCTGGCGCAGCCGTCATCGCGAGCGTACATTGGCTCTGTCCCTGCATTTTCATTTGTTTTGTTAACGTAAGTTATCACTTACCTTAGTGTATATATTGTTGCCGGTTTAAAAAATATTCAAACACGCTTGACGGAAGTTTTAATACAGTGATTTATAAATGTCCGCAAACATGAAATCGACAGAAAGCACAACTATGACGTGACTTATCGTACTTTTTGTTTCTAGTTTAGTTACTGCTAGTATAATGTATTTTGTTCTTAATTAATGGATCACCCGCTACGCTGTTTCTTTCGGGTATAGGTCGGCTTCCGGGCAGAATCTACTGCTCATTATTAGTTGTAGATCAATAGACAATCGCACCGTCTATAGTAGGAGACATGTGATATGAACCGAGATGAAATGATTTATTAGTCCGAATGCTGGGTATAAATAGATGGTTCTTAGTCAAATCAAATCAAATCATCATGTATTGCAGACTAAGTCCATACAGAAAATAATAAAATCATATAACATTTTGGTCATCCGATACAAATATTAAATGTAAAAAAATAATAGAAATTGTTTATTCATAGGTACATGTCACTACATATAATAAAAATGACAAAATTAAATCAAATTTATTATAAATTACTAATAATAGCAATAATAATTATAGCAAATATTGATGATAAATAAATTAGTATGGAAAACACTCGATTTAATGAATGTCACATAATACACAACCTTATTTTAGCATAAGTAGCATTAATGTGTAGTTAAGTAACGGAATAGGTATTCCGTTAATTATATTAGTTATTATAGGTATACTTTTCAATCAGACGGCCCATGGTTCGATCCCGTCTCAACACCAAAGACTTGTTTTTCAAGTTATGTGTGGATTTGCACTCGCATTACGTTGAAGGAAAACATCGCGAGGAAACCGGCACGTTTGAGGACTACAATAACCGAAGACGTGTGTCATCCGCCAACCCGCACTTGGTCAGCGTGGCGGATTATGGCCTATATCTCTCTCAACGTGAGAGAAGGCTCCGAGTTCCAGCAGTGGGAACGTATAGTGGGCTGATTATGCTTTATGCTATAGGTATACTAGAATTTGAAAAATATAAAATGAAATCCTTAATCCTTCTTTTAACCTTTATCTGTTAGGGTTAACAGACCTTTAAGTTTCAAACCAACAGACGCACCTGCCACGGTAAGCGATAGCAATCCAAGACGGGAATGTGTTGTAATAATTGAGTTTGTATTACCTAGACTGATACATTGCGGCAGATCACGCTTTCTTTTAGTTTGTATACAACTTCGAGTATTAAAATAAAATCGCCGTCGCTTCCCGCAGTGGTTGTCTCTGTGGGTTAACTTAGCTCAGAAAGACCCAGATTTCTGTAGTTTTCAGGTGTTCCTAATATAGTCGTACCTTTCAAATCCTGGTTAGGAAGATAGAACTTGCCTAGGTAAGTTCTATCTAGTAAGTTCCAGACTAGTCTGGAATTATTATTAACTTAAAATTCTGTTGACAGCTAGCCAAGTGAACACAAAACATTGCTCTACCACCACTCGACTGTTAAAATTAATAAAATATTCTGTTTAATTAAAACTCACGATTTGTAACAAACCTATTCCTACTATACGAGTAATAAATGCGAAAGTTTGTGTGTGTATGTTTGTTACTTCTTCACGCTCAAATGGCTGACCCAATTTGATGAAATTTGGTGTGAAGATAGGTTCAACCTTGGATTAACACATAGGCTACTTTTTATCCCGAAAACAATTGTGGTTGCCGTGGGATACGCAAATATTCAAATTCTATGTTACTCCTTCACGCTCCAACGACTGGACCGATTGTGATGAGATTTACTATGAAGATAGGTTAGACCTTGGATTAACTCATAGGTAACTTTTTATCCCAGATTTACTAGTTTTGTCCCGGATCAACGCGGGAAATATCGCGGGGCGCAACTAGTATGAAATAGTTTCTTAGTTTAATTCCTAGGCTTATTTAGTATTTAGATTGAAATGCTAATGACAAGCCGTGTGGTCTCATAAATAACACTCGACACCTCATAAATTAATGTTCTCTGGTTTTATCAAATAAACTGTTGTAAAGGAATGTAGCTTGTTTTATTTCTGAGAATAAAGTCAATATTGATCAAGAAATTGCCTTCACGCCTTCAAGTTATAGTTTTATTATCCATACAAGTAGGCAAGTTTATGCGAAGGCTATTAGTTTGAATTTAAATGTAAAAGATGATTTTTATACGAGTATGTCTATATTATATCTAGGTACTTAACTAAATTGTTTCTACTTCGTGTCATGATAAAATTCTGTTATTTTACCGTATTTAAATTCACGCACGTTCAAATTAGAATTACATGATGATGCTGATTAAAATATATATATGATGATAAATATATATATATTATTATATAATACAATGAGTGTATTTATTTATCTGTGTATGTATGTTATATGTAGGTATTTATATATTATTTATTTACTTGTTTTTTTTAAGTCCTCCATCATAATTATAAGTATTACTATTCTTTATTGTGCAACCCCTCTTTTCTCGTCCTTTCAACTCCTTTCCATCCAAAGGTTGCCTGGAAGAGATCGCTGTTAGCGATAAGGCCGCCTTTGTAGCACGTTGAAAATCTTTTTAAGTTGTTACTTTTTATTTGTTGTACCTTGTACAACTTGTACCTACCAATAATTTGCCCAATAAAGAGTTAATCTATCTATCTATCTGATGAATATACATGCAGTACAATATACACACAACCGTGAAAGTAAAATATACTCCTATCGTGGTTACGGTTCGAATTTGACGTATACCATCCTATACTATAAGTGTGCTAGTGTGTATGTTTCATTACTTTTTATCCCGTATTAACGAAATAATAAATGGAAAAGAGTTCAACCACGAGTATTAACATTTTTCCTCAAACTCCGCACGGAATAATTGGTATACCTATGACAAAATATCTAGAACTTGATACTTATTGTGTACCAAAATAGTGCCTCGATTGAAACGGTACTTTTTGTTATCTAATCTTTTGTAATGGATTGATAGAATCTCTAGATGGCCAATGTATAGCGTTTTATATTCTTATCTATATTTGTTGCTACAAATATGCAATTTTACAGTATCCGGGAATAGGTAAAACACCAATATTCTTCATATTCTTATTCACCACGAGTTAGTAGTTACTTCAGTCTGGTTAATTATGAACGTAAAATTATGGACTGATTTTAATAAACTTGTACTCACATTGCGTGATTTCACTCCATCATTTTACCGAAGATAATTCACATCACAGAGAAGAAAAACGTGTCTAGATACGAGTAAGAGAACACGCTTTATACGATACTACTTTTCATTCACAGTTTAATAGGACCATTCTCTATAGAACAAGTATAAATTTAAAAAAAAATGTATTACCCATTATTTTCGAAAATGTTTTTATGGCGGCCATTTTGGATTTTAATGTAAGATAATGTATGTATTTGTTATGTACGGCCTTTCATTTAATATCTACCCATATCAATATGGCAGTTTTAAAAATAAATTATAAATTGCTCAACGTATCAGTGTAGCCATAGAAAGAGGCAACTCGTCAGGCATATTTGTATTAGATAAAGTTCTCGAATATGAGTTTAATTTGATAGGTAAATATTAATTATGTAAGTTAAGCCTAGTTTATTTCTGTTAAAATATCATTTATAAATGTTATATATACAGTCGCCATTTCGTGGACGTGGTTGGACCGATTTAAAAAAATATAAAACACGTTTATTTTTTTAAACTAATTTAGAAAATTCTTGTAACCCACCTTTTGAACGAAATAAAAAACTAAATTCAAATCGGATCACTCATTCGGTAGCTCAATGCCACACACACACAGACAGACATGTCAAACTTATAACGAGTCTTATATTTTAACGTGTGGCTTAAAAAAAGACTAGGCATATTAGACACGGTAGCAACATGATACTTTCGCAAGACCACAATAGCTCCGTAACTGCCAGCTGTATTTAAACTTGAAAACCATCTGATAAACATTTCAACCTCAATAATAGTGCAGAATTAAACAACAAAACCGATATATTAATTACGGTAATCGATCCGGGAGTTTTACGGTTGGAACCCACATAAAGCGAGCACTGAGCTGGTGGAGCGTTCACCAGACACTGGTTCTCGCAAAAAGGACAAGATTCGGTTAATGAGACGGAAAATTAGGGTCGGGACTTACTTCTAGCGAGAATGAGTATTGAGTTACAAGTGACCAAGGTACAAGCTCTAGCGATTCAGAGTAGACTCGCTGTTCAGATTCAAATAAGTTGATGGTATGTTTATTTCATTCTCGTCAGTTCAGTTTTTAATTTTTAATATTTGTGTGGTTTTCAATTTAATTTAGTTTTATATCATAATAATTATATTTTCTTTAAGTATAATAGCTTAGATTATGCACGTCTAGCTCTCTAAAAAAATCTCATTCCGACAAGACCACCTGATATTTATGGCTTTGTTGCGCTATTAATATTTTTTTCGATGAGAGTTAAAAATCTTTTGATAATATTTACTTTACTCAAACGAAGCTCTGGTAGCTAGTTTGTAAATGGAGATTGAATTTATAAAAAAAAGCTTTGTAAAATTCCAATTATCAAGCCTGAATATTGAAAGCATAATGTCACTGCCAAAATGTTGCTGAAAGAGAAGAGAATCAGAGATAATATTTTAATTAACAAGTCAATGTCAATCGAGAGTCTCCATAAACCAATATGCTTACAATGTATAAATTTAGTTTCCTGCTCATAAAAACAATTATGTGAACATCTTTGCGCAAACTATCACGTTCTTATGTTATTTCAAATATACTCGTATAATTATTGTCGGCTTACGTTCTAGTTGTAAACCGCTAGAGTTTCTACCTTACCCCACAGCCTCATAAAGCACGGTATTAACACGTTTTACCGCGAATCTTGGCCGGTGTAACCCGACGCCCGCAGTATGGCCCGCTCTCAGCTAATGCGGCCCGGGCTCCCTGCGTTATGAATTCATAATAGGTAACTTAATAACTTTTCATAAATCACTTTACCGATATTGTTCGGACGTCGAATGAATTTAGGAACGGGCGTTGAGCATCGGGGTGGTAACAGTGCGGCATGTGGATACCGAGACCGTATTTAGGATGCTAAAAAGGTTTTTCATTTGTTCATCATCATCATCATCAATAGCCTTGATTCTCTATTATACTGATGGGTTTAAGTCTTCCTTTCCTTATGCCAGCCAGGTCTAGTGAAGATTTCTACATGTGGAATGATCTTATAATCTGGATCTTGGATCTTATTTCCGCGTAGAAAACGGTACTTACCTCTTCGTATTATTAATAGTTGGAATGAGTCCAACAGGCCGCGAAAATATTAAGATGCCTTACAATGTTTATTGGATCTTATTACCAGTAGATTTGAGTGGGAAAAGGTGTACAAATCCATAAATCCATTTGTTGGATGCATTTCGGCGAGTGTGCGACTAAATAGCATGAAGTAATTCCCCCAGCCCCCTTTCACTATCGGACCTAACTTTGGAATTCCTTGCCAAATTTCCTGTTCCCAATGACTATAATCTCGCGATTTTCAAGGCAAGAGTGAAACGGTTCCTTCTAGGTAAGCGCGCTCCACCGTAGTCCTCAATGTCACTTACCATCAGGTGTATTGTGGAGACACACTACCCTACTCACTTAGTACCGATAATTATTTCCAAGCGCACCACAACGAGGCAACAAATAATTTAATTAAATACTTTAGCCTACTAATTATATGGAACATCCTTTTTCTATTAATTTCACGCTGCCTAGTAAATTGCCAATCAACCGACTCTTTTGAAAATAAGTAATTTAAAATAATGTCCGACACTTAAAGCATTCACTGCATTTGAACTATTTCGCGTTATTTTTAATTAATATCTTTAATAAGACAGGGTGACGTTTCCACCTGGTTCATTAAAGTTTGCGAGTTTATTTTTAACCCTGTATGCAAAAAAGACAGGGTGTTATAAGTTTGATGTGTCTGTTTGTCTTTGGCTTTTGTACATATTTCACATACGGCTTGTTAGCCCCGAACTATTAATAATAAACTCTAGTTTCCTTTGTATTTTTTCTAGTTTGTATTATGGTTGGTATCAAAACTGATATACAGAGTAAACTCCATGTAACGTCATTCTATTTAACGACAAACTCTCTAAAGCGTCGAAATCAATTGGCTTTTGTTGGTTTAGCTTGTATTCCATACAATGATACATTATCTCCATTTAACGACTACTCTCTATAACGTCATAAAATGCACAGTCCCTTCAGTGTCTTTATATAGAGTTTAAACTGTACCACGTAATATAAAATACTGTATATATATATAGATATATATTTAACACCCAGACCGACAGCTAACAAATTTAGTTTATCACAAAGATATTGGTCGGGAATCGAACCTGGGACCCTTTGATTGGCAGTCCGACATGGAAACCATACGCCAACGAGATCGTCAAGCTAACGAATGAACCTTCAATTAAGCTTATTTAGTGTGAAAGATGTGTGCGTTTCGAAATTCGATCCAAGATGGCGAAATAAATATTCTTTTCAACTTCTTCATTATGGCTATCAAATAAAAGGGCTAGACTAGTAAAATACAGACACTTGTGATGCATTTTAAAGCCAAAATGGCCAAAACAGCAAATGGGGAGGTTTTTTTATATTGTTAATTTACACTTGTGATGTAGGTCGTAATATCAATTTGTTTGCTAAGTTGATTATAGTTAGAGTCCACGCGACTCGATGCATACTTCGCATTTATGTGAAACTAACTGAATAATGTACCTATAGAATCAAAAGTAGAAAACTTTAGTTCGTCTAGGCTTATACCTTTTGTTCTACAAATTTTGGGAATCCAGTGAGGTGTAGCGCCTGTAGCTCGTCTAACTAAGGTGATCAGATGCAATCATCGAAGTTAAGCGACAATCGGTGCGGACGGTCTTTGGATGGATGACCAAGTACAAGAATATTTTTAAAAAAGTGGTAGTTTCATCTGTGCGCTACCGTGGGTCGGATCACTCGTTATTACTCGTTATTAATTGTAGGTACCAGCTGTTAGTCTTTGTTCGTCTTTGGCTTGAACATTCTTGACACTAGAGCTTGGCCAATTAGCTCACTCGAATTTAGAAAAAGACAGGGTTTACGAATAGCACTACAAAAAAATCTAACACTAACAATGATTTTTTTGTATTGGTTATTTTTTAAATTGTGCATTAACTTTAGGGAAAGTAATATTACGAAAATTAAGTTCTTGCCTTTAACAGACATCTCTCTAGAACTTCTAAGCAACATTGTGTGAATATACGATTAAGTACATATTAAAGGTGTAAATTGAGTTGTAGTATCGTTTCTATCGAACAGTTGAGCTTTACGATAATAGCATGTAGCAAGCCACTTTATAAATGAGCACTTTGACTAACTGATTAGGAAGCACAATTCCTCACCTATGTCATTTTAAAGGTCAGATATTATTTACCCTTTATTCCATCCTGTCCTACCGGTAAGTAGTTCGATAGTCGAATTGTTTGAATGTTTTTTTTTTCAAATTGTTATACTGACGGATTGAACTATTTGGAAACATGGATTTTATTCCAAATGGAATTTATTATGATTATTATAATGGTACAGTCAGAAATAGTACCTTTAATAAGGTTGCGGAATTTCCCCTGCCTGTCGTAAGAGGCGACTAAAAGGGGCATCAGACTCGAGGGTGTTCGGAGATAGGGTTCCGACACCCGCTTCATTGAGTCCGGGGTGAACGACGGCGTCGCGTGACCGTCGCCGTCGTTGGCGGATTGGAAGACAATCCGGGAAGGGCCACAGCGCAGTGCAAGGAGGTCTCCGGAGTGTTTCCCGGAAGAATCCGGAGATCTCCGCAAAGCACAGAGGCAGGTCACCGGGGAGGTTTTAGCGGTTACAAAACCCACATATCCTGACTGCGCCCCATCGTAGCCAGGTATCTTGTTGAAGATTTCCCCCTCGTCAAAAAAAGGCATCACTCATCAGCGTTTTTAAGAAATGCATTTGACCCTCATTTCCCCTCATCATCAGGCCGTGTTTCTTAATCATCAGGCCATAGACCGCGGTGTCGCGCGCTGGTAATGACACCTAACCTCGCTCTAAACGGTTTTCCCAAACTAGTCATTAGGGAGGTTTTGGTTTAAGTTAGGAGAGATAAGCTAACTATACCGATTAATTTAAATTTTATGTAACAACTAGCTGACCCGGCAAACGTTGTTTTGTTTTATAAACTATTGCTATTAATTAAAAAAGGGGTATGTTAAATAGATCAGTAGAAGATTTTCAGACCGACTGAATACGCATATAAAATTTGGTAAAAATCGGTTAAGCTGTTTCGGAGGAGTACGGTAACGAACATTGTGACATGGACATTTTATATATAATTAATTTCAAATAAAATTACCTACTTGCAACAATGTTATCAATAAATTAACTATTACTACACTATTAATAAATGCGTATACCAACTTCGGTTAATAAGTAGTTCTACGTAATAACTAGCTCGTGAACTCATTTTTCTAGCTAAAAACACCCCCAATTTTTGTGTGGAGTTTAAAAATTATGGAAGAAAGTAAACGTCCGTAAAGTGACGGGCAGATTTTTATTTCAGCTATTATTTTTCTGTTGTTGGCCTTTGGTGATGTTTTCTGAAACTAACGAAAATGTATGTATAAGTTAACATTAGAGTCATTCTGAAGGTATATATATATATATATATGCCTATTATAACAATATAAGGTTAACCCGCAGTTGCCTGTGTTCGGTACCAAACGCCCAAATTCGTCAAGTCCCAGATTTTTTAACTTATAATAACGAGAGTGTATCAAATTTGATACATTACTTCAGCCGTGGCATTCTACGCATTCCTTACAAGATACTCATTTTATAAATGATAGTCGTGAATGATACATCTAAGATACCTTCCATATGGGATATACGAAGGTAATTTTAATTGAGAATAAATTTAGTTGTCCTTCAATGAAAGACGTTGCCACATACGCACGTGTGACCGTATGCTTAAGGCGATTTGATAAGGGAAAAATCTTGAACAGTTTTTACGTTATATATCATTAACTATAAAAAGTGTCGAAAAAATTGCTTAAAGACAGTCTAAAAATGCGAAAATCTGGTTATTTCAGATTTTTTAAGTAGTTTCATTTCTAATTAATTCATTGGATTGGTACAAAAATAGCTATAAAGTCTTAGAGTGGTTCTCTAGACTGTCTTTGAGCCATTTTTTAAATGTTTTTCTTTGTTTAGATGTATAAAGAAAAACTGTAAATTCATTTTTTTGCCCTTTCATGCCCTTTGCCCTTTTTTGCCTTTAAATCTACGATAAAAAATCTCTTCTATAATTATGATCAAATAAATTATTGATCATAATTGATAACTAATAACATATTTAGGAAAAATAAGCACCCTCAAACAAATGCCATTATAGACACTTGATGATGTTAAAACCAGAATAGTTTGTACCGAGCTACCACGGATGAAAGTTGATATAAATTGCCTTATTAGGGTAATTTATTTATGGTATTAAAAATCAGTCAGTATTATTAACAGTTTTCGTATGGATTCTGCAATAGGAAACCCCTAGATGAAAAAAGCCACGCCAAAGCTAAATAAAAATTAAGTTTTTTAATACGTTACGGATTCTACTTATATTAAAATGTTCCTATTTATTTAACTAAAATAACAGAACAAACTGTTATGCCACAAGTTCACTCTAACAATCAGAAACAAATGACGATGTATGCATTCATAAACATATGACAACACAACAAAATATCCGATTTGGTCTCATGGAACTCGATTTATCTTTCCAAAGGTGAGCAAAAAGTGTCCGACACAAGGTACCGGCGGTTCCTTGGCAGTACGAGACACGTGTGATCGTATTGACAATGAGCTTCTTACAGCGCCGGCTAAATTGAGTGTTTATGGCTTTATACCGGGACATAACTCGGATTCCGATAACAAAGCAAAAACAAGTCCAGTTAGGTGCGCGGCAGTAAGCTTACTAATATGGAAAGAAAATAAAGCTGTAATTAATTGCAAAAAAGAACACTGATCCGACGGCTACAAAAATTTTAAACATATAACTGGTCAAGTGCGAGTTGGACACGAAAACGTAGGGTTTCGGACCAGTAATACTTAATTCCCCCGCCGACAACGATCGAAAAGGGAAACCCCAGAGCGACATCGCTTTACTGTAGAGATACAGAAAATGCGCACTACCGTTTTGCCTCCACCTTCATTGAGAACTGCTAAGGTGTGGAACTATTTGCCAAATGCTCTGTTCCCCGAAAACTATAATCTAGCGATTTTCAAGGCACGAGTGAACCGATTTCATCTGGGTAAGCGCGTTTCACCTTAGATTGAAATGTCGCTTACCATAAGGTTAATTGTGATCAAGCGCAAACCCATCTAGTATAAAAAAATTGAATTGTTTTATTCTGTTTTTAGTAGGTATTCGTTCGGCAAAAATTACAACTGTCTATTTCAACCGATGAGTCACACCCTGGCGAGAGACCTGGGACAGACGAATATCAGAGACCTAGCACTAGGGTTCGTTGTTACTCTTTTGAGAAGGAACCCTAACAAAAAACACATGAAACTCATTACCAGGTTTTGTCAAGTCAAAAGTGACGTTTCCGAAATGAATTAAAAAGGGCACTCTTACTAAAACGATAATTACAACTTATCAAAAGCCCGAGGAGAACAAAAAAGCCATTACGGCAAGTCGTCGGAGGTAAAAACTTTCAACTTTGCACATGATGAATCCCTTAACGTATCAATTTTAACCCCTAATTACCCGCCGGGTCCGGCAGACCGCCGCTGCGACGCGAGCCTGATCGCTTCGCAAGATGCTGGGAAATGTTATAACGACATGCTTTCAATATTATATTATTATCTTCCAACAATGGGACTAATAAATAAATAAATAAAAATAAAAAAAGCCTTTATTTCCCAACTTAATTACATGCATTTAAACCATTTTATTATATTTTAAAAGTTAGTGATAAAATAAGTAGTATTTTTAGATTATTTACAGTTATAGTTTAAGTGTCAAAAAGTATTTATCAGAATGTCAAATTTTAACTAATGAAAATTTAAAAGTAAGATACATATTTAAAGTCAGTGTCTTTACAAGCAATTAGGTAGTTTTACGATTATAAGAACTCCCGTTCTCGATCGTACTTGGTGCAGAGGATAGCCATCGCTATTCAGCGTGGAAACACCGCCAGCGTTATGGGCCTTTTTGCGCCGGGTACGGTCGATGGCTGGCTGTCTTGGCATTTTTTGCTAGTGTAATTTTATTTAAATTATTATTTTTATTTAAGGAATTGACTGTATTACAAATTTTACTAAATTAAAAAAATATGTTAAGTTAATAATTAAAAAAAGAACGATCATTTGATTTTCCTAGTAATATTATTCGGCAGTAGCTCGCAACCTAGAGTTATTGATGTTTCAACCGCATTAACCACCGTCGGCAAATTGAAGTGGCTATCACGCAGGTGTCAAAACCTCTGCCGGAGTGCCACAAAAAAGATCATCAGCTATAACACGTGGAAATTGCTGTCACAGCTCTCATATCTACCAGAAATGACAAGCTTAACCCATTTTCATAGGAAAATTTTACTAAATTGAATTTCACGTGGGCGCTACCGTGGGTCAAGATGACACATTAAATTATAGGTCTCGGTTGTTAGTCTTAGTACAAGCAGTCGTTAAGCAAAGTCAGGGGCCTTCAAGTGGCTTGAAAACTCGACACTAGAGCTTGACTATGTGGTCAAGCTCATACGAAGAAGAAGAAGAAGAAGAATGACGTCAACTATTATGAAAATATTATATTCTTTTAATGTTTTGATAATATGTCTTTTGCTTATCTTAATTTGGTTCCAGATTACAGCGGAACTACACAAAATTTTTTCTTGTCTTCTATCTACACTCAAAAGGTTATTTATTAACTTATAATGCAATTTTTTTGTAAAAATACTTATCTGTCTATATTAAAAGCACAATGATCAAATCGATGAAGTCGTCTCACAGATGTGTAAATAAAGTTATTCTACTTAGTTACAGATCTACTAAATCATACACCTAAAATCAGAAAACACGATTTAGTTCATTGATAATTTTAATAATAATGAATAGAATGTGTTTACAAAATTACAATATGAATAGTAATCTCATTATTGTGCCCCGCAACAATTAAATTAAGAACTAATAATAATAACTAATAATGCGTAAGTCTATAACTATTTATATTCATTGGTCATTCAAGATTAGCTGCGGTGTTAATGACACATCTGCGTCATTCATTCACTAGTGTGGGTTAACGCGCGTTTTTATTATTATGACAATATTAAATCAAGGGGCCGCGTGAAATGATTTATTGGACTCGCTATAAGACGTGGGGTCACGGAGACTGAGGTTTTTTGTACGAGAAATTTCGGGGGTCCACGAGACCAATTGCTTTTTGACGGGTTATATTTTGCGCACAGTAAATTGTACTGTAATTTAAATCAATTTGCACCAAATCGTATAACTATGAAAAGTTATATTTTTTTATATGCTAAGCTAGCTGAATCAGCAAACGTTAATTTGCCTTATTTATTAAAAGTGTTTCAAAAAAAATTACACGTCAGTCGTTTTAGACATGTCGTTGTTTGACAGTTACAATAAAATGACACAAGGTCACATTATAAGTAAATAATAATAGTAGTTTAAAAAAAAAACTAAAAAACACGCTTATCTGGCCGTTTTAAGTGGGTCAAAATCGCGCCCAAAGAAGTCGGTTACAAACAAAAATACAAAAAATATAAAAAAATTATCAAATTAGTGTATTGTCATCGGTCCTCAAAAAATCTACAAAATTTCAACGAAATCTGGCCGTTTAAAGTGGGTCAAAATCGCGCCTAAAGAAGTCGGTTACAAACATACAAACATGTGAAACACAGGTGAAGCTAATATAAAGCGTGTAAAAATCCATATCATCATCGTCAACCATCATTCATTACATACACTGTTTTAAAATTATAGCCTATGTGTTATTCTAGTGTATATGCTACGTTATTGTAAACATTTTATTAAAAAAGTTGTACGGTAGACATTCCGTGAAAGAACATACGTCCATGCATACATTGGCACAAACGTAGTGGTTTGGTAGAAATTCCATACATATGTACAAATGGCCCAAGCAAGATGATAGTACGTATATAATGATAAATTATGCGTTGGTTGACATTAGGACTCGTTATCTTGTCTAGGCGGTGTCTTTGATGTAATGACATAAAGTTAGGCATTACCATACCATTAGTTAGGCATACCGCGCAGTGTAGGTACATGCTTGTGCTATATGGCAAACCAGTGTGGCCTCATTTGAGACAAAAACGGAAATTACCAATTCATGAAGGTTTGCTAAAATTGCTTTTAAGTTGAACTAAGGAGTTATAATTTTTTACTTTGTAAATAGAAGATATTTAGTGTACTTCCGCTGTGATATCACAGCGGAAATACACAAAATTTTTAATTTTGTCTTCTATTTACAATGGATTTCCGCAGAGTAACGCCTGAGTCAATAAGTTATTTTTTACTATGTTTTTGTACTAAAAATACATACTATATCAACATATTTTTGCGAGTTTAATGAGTATTAAAGGTAGTCCTATCAACACTATCGTAACTTACACCATAGATCATCATCATCATCATCATCCACAGCCAATTCTATCCTACTGCTGGGTATAGGCCTCTCTCTTGTCATGCGATCTGTCTCGGTCACCATAGCTAAAACTGATCTTTTGCATTTCCTTCACGCACCCATCTCACAAATAGAGAAGATACTGTGTACCCTCTCACTGAGATTAGCATTAGAATGCATGTTCATATTTGCTCTGCTGTCGAAGTTCAGCGGATGTCACTAATTCGCTACTTCACTCGTGGGTGTCATGGTCAATACTTAGACAAATACTAGAGGGAAAGCTTGTTTTCTTAAGGCAATGTTCTACCAAGTTTAGCTACGCCATACGTCTTTTAGGTTTTTCTCGAAATAATTTCGTAAAATATCCACAATTAACAATATTGCAATTATAAGCTCCAATGGGTCTAGTGTCATCATTATTTACAAAAAAGTAAAATTTACTTTAATTTCTTTATAACCCTATGAAACACTACATTTTTAATCTTATATAGATAGACTATTTTCCAAATAATCAAACTATCGAATCAATTTACATTTAGTTATTTCACTTTTACGTAACTTATTTGTCCCATATAATTTTGTTTTATTCCTCTTTTACTTCATTTAAAGTGATCTCAATATCCTTACTTTACGGTAGCTGATTTAAATTCAGCCAAAAATAGATTTTCTCTAATGAAACCAGTATATTCATAAAAAGAGAATTTAATAAAATAATTATCTTACAAATCACTGCATTCGATAGTACAATTCCCAAGACGAAATTCCTCCATAGGTATCCGATCATAAAGACTGACATATCCAAACAAAATCAATACAGCCCTAAGCAAAAGAAATACGTCCACATCATTTTGATATCTCGCCCAATTAGTAAGAAAAACAGCGGGCGATTACATACAAAACAATACTCGACACTGACGCATTATTCCGATTGTGCTTCAGAATAACCACCTTTTCATTATGAATCTGTCACCAATCCTCCCAGTCTATTAACAACCCTATTGCAATGTAAATAGGTTATAAATTCGTTTGTGTTAGAATCTGTCTTATAAGTCCTTTGAAGAATGAACGCGTTGTCCAAACAGTAGGAGGCTTATTACGGGCGTGTGCGAGTGAACGTGTGAACGAGAACCTGCGTCTGACAAACGTCCAGCATAGTCCGGAGTGACCGATGGGACAACGGATGATAAGTAATTTCATATCGCACTGGAATTGGATTTTGTTTGGCTGCGGAAATATTAAGAAAGCTGTTTGGGTTTTTATTTCGTTGCCGCTAAGATTATCCTTGATTTTTATAAGTCTTTTTTTATGTTCTATTCCCAAAAATTAGACACAAGACTTTATATTATTTTCTTTTTTAACATCTTTGATTTCCTTTAAAATCTAAAGCAATATTGTCAAGAGGAAAAGTTAGATGTTTGGTTTGTTTGACGCAAATAGGCTCCAAAACTACTGGACTTGTTTGAAAAATTCTTTCACCGTTGGGAAGCTACATTATCCCTGAGTAACATAGGATATATTTTATTTCTTTTTGCAACTAAGAATATTTTATAGCTCGTGCAAAGTCGGGTCGGTCTACTAGTGTCAAAATTTTCATTAAATGCATACACAAATGTATAGCAAAAAATAAAGCCCGAATTCACCTATATATCCTGTCCACAGACAAAATCTTAATTATTCAGAAACCAGCATTCAATCATTTAACAGCAAAAGAAGGCTTCTCATGCATTTCATTAAAATAATGCTTGAAATCAAAACAATGTGCCTGTAATGAACAATCATCGTATTATTTTAGTGTCGTGTCAGGTTTCAGTACGAATTTGATATTAGCTCTCTCGCCGGTATCACCTTTCATTTGTTTGGTTCTCGTTCATTCATGAATGAACCGAGACGTTCATTCATTCAGATAATGAGGGGAAATAAATATAATAATTAGTATGGCGTTGAATCGGTTAAACTAAGCGCTTGTCATTTCTTTCAATGGAAATTTGTGTAAGGTTGGATGGTTGGCGCGATTAAATTATAATAGCGATTTATTAAAATATCCACATCTGTATAAAAAAAAATTACTTGTATCTGAAAATTGTACTTTACGTAATGATAAAATAGTCATTGTTGAAATTAATCAGTTTGTAACTGTTAAAATTAATCTCCATCAAACGCGTGTTTGGATTTCATGCCATTTTTAATTATAAATACTTTCTTTGAACGTAATTTTATAACTGATGACATATTTAACGATTAAGTACGTACACTCTTTGATTAAACTTTAACGTTAATTAATCTGATTTCAGCATAGATTATAAAAGTCTGTCGCCAAGCACTTCGCAGTGTGTTTCGGTGCTTTCGGTCAGTCAGACCATAGCCAGTGTATCCGGACTAGGCATACTCCACCATAGGGCTGAGTGTCGCTAACTCGTATGGTTACGCGCACTGATGGTCAAAAAAAGACTAGCTTTCAGAGTAAGAATAATGACCATTAAATATGTGTTTTTTTTAAACCTAAACAATTCACTTATAACTTGCACCATACACTAATTTTGTTTTGACAGGCATTTCTCAATACGAACAAGCATCTATTAGTCATAAGCGATAAGACGTTATCAAATATCGCTTAGCACGCTTACAATAATCCCTTTTGAATCGATTAAATGATAATGAAATATTTAAAAATGTGTAGGTGTAATAATATTAATTTTCTCTTGCTTGTCTTAATTTGGTCACAGCGGAATAACAATAAATATTTATTTTTTTCTTCTACCTACAATTAATTTCCGCAAAGTAACGTAGGAGTCAATAAGTTATTTACCATATGTTACCAGTATCGTCACAGCTCATTTTGTATTCGAATTAGTTTGTATCGTAGAATTAAAGTTTGTATCGTAGAATTAAAGTTACAATGTACACGTAGATTGTAGACAAGTTTTCGCTCACGCAGATGTAATCAGTCAGTGGTCAGAACATTTCAAAAAGTTTGAATGATGAATTTGATATAATGTAATGCAGTCAGTCATCACCTACCACAAATGAAGATATTCAATACAATAGCAACAATAGCGTTTTTAATCATAAACACAATAGATTAGGATAAAGCGTAAGCAATCAAAGAGTTCGCAAATGAGCTTGCCTAGGGTTGCCAGGTTGAACCAAATGGCAGATTAATATAAACTGTTTATGATTCTTCTATATTAGAAGTGAAAAGTCCTAGGTTAGGTTACAAAAATAACTGTGGTATAAACAAGTTACGTTTAAATAGACACGAAATTGTTTTTTTTTGTGCAAGCTATAACTAACTAACCACGATTGAATTAGTGCTTAAGGTCGCTCTGAATTAAGTTTCTATGATATGAATTAACTAATGCTTTCTAGAAATAAGGTCCGGGAACAATAAAGCGTATAATTATTATTTTAACCTATTTTTAATTTCATATAGGGTTTTAACAAAATGTCACCCTTGTGACCGAACAAATATTTTTTTTTAATATATTAATAATTAATAGAGTTTCTTATATATTGCGTTCCATTCGAAAGAAAAGTTCCCCATAAATACCGACACTTTAGGAATATTTTTGAGGACATTTAATTAGTTCATCCTGGTAACCCTAAAGCTCAAAGCTCACCTGCCTTTTGCCGCCCGTGAGTCTGGTCGGTCTGTCGGTACGTATAGGTATGTCTGTCGGTTTGTCCGTCTGTCAGTGTGGAAGCTCGATTAATCACCGACCGACGGGATTCTTGCAAATGACAGATAATATTGGCCTTGTTGGTGGTACAAGTGATGGTAGAGTTCATATTTGTTACTTTTTTGTGTGGTTTCAGGGTATTTTCTAGTACTCGCCTGGGTACATCCTCAAGATTAAAAAATCTGGCGCCAATCACTTAGCGTGTTCCAGAGTGCCAGTAATTTCAGGCTAGGATTTCTTCACCTTTGGTCTGAGTGTCGTAACTCGTGTGGTTACGCACCCTGGACCAAAGAGTAAAAAAACCTACTATTCTATTATTCCAATAGCTGGTTGGATGGACAGAATAGATACGGTGTTAAAAGGCTTTCTTTGTTATGATACAAATTTGCAAATTGTACAACACTTTACTAGCGACGTCTCCAAGTTGAATAGTATTTGTGCAACGTCATAAATATCGCTACATCTTCTATCTTGTCACATAGCCCCAATCTTCACCGACTAGTCAATTCATCCGCGTTTTGACGCAGCTGTTGTACCTATTCACTTCTGAATGCCAATACCTATGCTGTCTTATACCTGACTTAATGAATACTTACTATGACATTCCTACTCATATATCTTAATAACAACTATAGTCCATTCAAAACGTAAATTTTACTTTTACGTAGAATAGTATATTCGAATGATAAACTGTTGCTAAGTTGAACCAGCTTATTTGTATTGCTTAGGGAGTAACACGCAGAGCAAATTACAAATGTCATTAATTTATTTCCGTACATTTTTAATAGATAAGTATATTACAGATTTCTCCAATTCGCGTATCTATGATTAGTTAATTTCTTACACTACATACATAGGTATACATATATAACAATATGTACTTGTTTATCAAGAGTGTACCCACGATTCTTCGCAAAATTGTAGAGTAATCGATTTGTTTTTATTGATAAATCTTACTTACTGCCATTCCTCAATAAATAAATTTCCATAGACTTCTTTAAAGCCTTCTAAAGCCATGTAACAGATGAAGTGTAAGGTTCAAGGCAAAGTTAAAATAAGAGCAAATCTTAGTAAGACGTAGAAACGAAAGAAAAAAACATTCCATGCCAATACTGCATTTATATCTGAGAGAATTCGCCTTCGAATATTCCAACCAATTATCAAAGGAAATATAGTGACATGGCTTCTGCAAACTGCTTGTATGAACATTTTTGCCAAAAACAATACTTATACTCAGCAAATAGCTATAATAACGTTTACTCACCACTTTTTAATTCAACAAGATCCCGATACTTACTCAAAAGGCTTAAAACATCACCCCAGAGCCTGGTTCCCTTGGGCCGGCAAATGCACAGCCGTCGTTGAAATGCGGCCCATTAGTCGAGGGCCTAAGACAATACCAGTGGAGAGCCCTTGCCAGTTGTTTGCGCGGCTAAACGCCCTACGGGTTACACAATACTTGACACTTGCTAGAGGCGATGATGGTAGATGTTTTAACTCGTAATGTCTACGAGTACTGGTGTGGATCTAATGAGAACTGCAGGAGTTTAGTCTGAAGGATTAACGTGACTTATAAATAAATAAGATAAAATAAATTGGCCTTTATTTGCTTCAACGTTTCATACACATAACTATAGTTAAAATGTTGTATTTATTACATATAATTATTAATGTTGGTTTGGGCATCCAAAGCCGGGTGCAGGCCTCTTCCTCTTACTTTTATTATTACTTTTACCTTACTGATAATATACAACTATTATGTTACTACTACTGTTGTAAGTTGTTACAGGCGAAAAAATTGGTTTTCATGATTTGTGTTATCTTGACCTTCTTAGCTGTAATAAGCCTTCTGCCTTATCTGGTGCAAGTTATTAAATATTTGTATAATTTTAAGGGTACAAAATAAATAAAGAAATTTTAACGATGACAAAAAATATGCGATTCAAAAGTGTTTGAAATCCTTAAGTGGTATGTCATAAAACCACTTGTGTACTTAGTCACAATACAATGACTATGAGAGATAGAAAAAACCAAATAATGAAAAGTTTAATGAGATCATCAAACAAAAAAGGTTTCAAATCGAAAAGTATATCAAAGGTGTTAATAACCTGTCAGAATGCAAACGCCACCAATCGATCGTCCTGATTTGAGTCGCGGGCGTCGCGCAAGTGAGCGCGCTGTGACCCCCTCTGTTGAAGCTTAATCAAGTGTTTGAAGTCAAAGTGTCGCTTCACACTTCAATAGTGCTGGCGACTGGGGTATCATGTTTACATTGGAAGGTAATATTTGCATGCTCATACTAAAGACATAAAAGTAAGCAAATATTTTAAGAGTGTAAACCTACTTAGTTCAAAAGAAAGGGCTGTTTAGTTTTGCATACGCTTAGAAGACAGATCTGTAGATAGAGTACTTGCAGCACCTGGTTTAGAGAAGTTAATTTATGTTCAATAAGTACTCATAGGTACAACATGATAGAGTCCTATGATAATATTTTTCGGTAACGAGTGAAAACCATTAAAACTCGTAACATTTATTAACCATTTTGTGTTGGAATCGTTATTAATCAGGAAATAAAGATGTAATGAACAAGAAGTAGTTACCTACTTCGATTTAATTTAATTTAGATAACATCATACACAGCATAAGCAGCCCACTATTAGTTCCCACTACTGGGACTTGGGGCCTTCTCTGACGATGCCATTATATAGGCCATAATCCACGCTAGGTAAGTGCGGATTGGCAGATGACACACGTCTTCGGATATTGTGGTCCTCAAATATGTTGGTTTCTCCGCGATGTTTTTTTCACCGTAAAGCGAGTGCAAATCCACACATGATTTTGAAAAACAAGTCATTGGTGTAGGAAAGGCTGGGATCTATCTCTGTCAAGCTTTTATAACTTTAACTTCATATCTTCTCTTCTATTTGGGGATACCATACACAAAACATTACATCACATGCACACACTCTAAACACAGACATACGAATTCACCATTCGAGAAACTGTCTGGCCGCGGGAACAGAACGCCGGACCTCGCGTTTTCCATTCCATTGAAAATTCAGCTTAGCTACAAAGGCGATTGAACCAAACCAACGCTTTTAATCAAAAACTGATTAACTAAGTAACACAGTGGAGTAAGCCTTGCTAAAATATTTATAAAGGCCACTCTCTGTTTCAAAGGGGCCGTCAGAAATCTCAAAATATTAAAATAGAATAACAAATCATCGTCTCACACTAAACGACCTTTCCACTGCCCTTCTTGACTCAACCATAAAACCCTGGCTTTCTTTGACGAAGCATCTGATTTCCCTCTCACTTCCTCCATAGAATAAGTGGGTTGAAGAGAGAGGGATGGGATGAGATGGTAGTTTCAACACATGAAAATTGAATGTACCGTAGCTTATACAGGATGTTTGTGAATAAAATTGAATATTCAGAGAGGTTGCGAAAATCACGGTTATCCTCCCCGTGATGGACTTACTGTCCGGTACCTTATTACGTATTGTTGTGCAAAGAAAATTGCTATGAGTTTTTAAGACAGCAACGATTTCGAAATATACACTTTGTAACGTTTTTATCTAATTTGTTTCGTATGTAGTGTGTTTTCGTATGTGTATGTTCGTGAATATCTCTGTTCATGTTTTTCAATATCTCTGTTCATGTTTTTCAAAATCTCTATATTATATGTAATGTAAATGTATGTGTATGTATAGTACCTGACGACCTCGTTGGCGTAAAGGTTACCATGCCGGTCTGCTAATCAGAAGGTTCCGGGTTCGATTCCCGGCCCGGTCAACATCTTTGTGCTTAACTTAATTTGTTGGCTGTGGGTCTGGGTGTTATATATGTATTTATATATAATATGTATGTATATATATGTAGTATATCAGCTGTGTTAGCAACCATAATACGAGCTAGAAATGGTTCAGTATGGGGTTAACCAGCCGTGTGTGAAATGTGATAAAAAAAATAAAATAATAATAATATAAAGTATAGTTTTAGTTATATAGGTACTTAAAATACACGAGCTCACAGGAACTTTAGTAAATAGTATTAAGTTCAGTTTTAGAAGTAATTGTGAAATTTAAGATATAGCCCTCCGCCCTTTTAAAAATCTAAATCATCTCATAGCAATAGCGTACAATTTCCGTAACGTCCCTCCATCATTAGCACACGTAATACCTTCTATCCTAAGTCGGCGGCTGTCAGTTGGGGTAAATTAAATTTTGCTCGTCGTGAAAGTGACAGGTATTCGTCCCTCCCTGAGTCCGTCTCTGTAGAGAGCTCGGCTGTGGCTCGCTGGATTGTTTGTCCTGACGCCGGCCCTGGGTGGAAGGTTTTGAAGGTAGAGACGTTTAATACACGATGTAGTGTCCATTGATCTAATGATATCAGCTCTGATTTCTGAATGATGTGACGATCATGCGAGTAACAGTAGCGCCCGAAGGTCGGCTAACTGAGGTGATCTGACGCAATCATCGAGGTTGACTAACGCGTTGGACCGTTGCAACGGTCAATGAGGGCAGTCTTTGAATGGGTGACAAGACTGTTATTTTTATCTGGGAGCTACCGTGGGTTGACACGTTAAAATATAGGTCCTGGCTGTTTATGTTAATACGAGTACATGCTAGTATTAACACAAACGTGCTAATACAAGCATGTATTAATTAAGTCGTTTAAGTTCCTCGTTAAGCCTTAGGGCGACACCAGAGCCTATTGGCCATCGAAATTATGACCTTCCTACTTACCGCGAAAGATTGTATAATTATTAGTGTGTGAGTGTGGGATGCAGATAGATTAGACGCTGATATACAACTGCCTCTGGGTAACAAAGGAAAAGTTATTCCAAACTAGGTATACTACTAGGCTGCTGTCGGTACCTCGCGTGGTTACTCTCCAAACTAGTCTAATGTCTGTAAAAAAAACTAAAATAGAACTTAAACCAAATTTTAAATAGAAATAACTGACCCTTCTATAACCTACCTACCTACTCAATTTCAGAGAATTTTCCACCCCCGGTTTGAAATTTAATTTATTGGAAACCACTGTGAGGTGTCTGAGGTCAGCAATAGCTGTCAAAAGCAGACAAACGGACCTTGCTGGGGGTCTAAAATAAATTTTGCGGACATTTCGTTCCGCTAAACATTAAAGAGTTTAGAATTTTGGAATTAATTGCAGGGACATAGAACATCATAAATATCTTCTTCTTCTTCGTATTAAGTAGTTAAGCTCTGTTGTCGTTTTCAAGCCGTCCGAAGGCCTCTCTGTTTTGGCTTAATGACTGCTTGTACTAAGTGTCGGGACCTACATTTTAACGTATCATCCGACCCAACTAGCGCCCAGATATAAATGCCACTTGAAAAACGACAGTATTGTGGATGGACAGCCATCCAAACACCGTCCGCTACAACTCTTGCTTATAGCTTTGATGATCGCGTCAGATCACCTTAGCTAGCCGAGCTACAGGCGCTACATAGGTAACCATGACTTAGTCACTTAGCAATTGAATTACCGTTTGCAATCCACACCGGGTAATTTTCACACAGTCTGCCATTCAATATGTTCTTGTGATAACAACTCACCGCTCTAATATCTCCCAACATTATCTATCTCTCGTTAAATCATCGAGACAGATACAAAAGGAGTTTATTTCCACGAATATACTAAGTTTTTTCGTAATTGCAAAGCTGGTGTTACACTGGATGTTAATTTAAGAATTGGAAACGTTATTCTAAATATTGCTACAAAATAGTAGGATCCAAAGCCGTGTATGTACACTACTGTTTTGTAATATATTTGTATTTCTGTATTTTATAAAGATAATTTAAAACTAAAACTGTAAATTTAAGTATTGGTGAAAAGTATAGTGTTCCTAATTTAAATTTAAAATTAGACTAAGATCAATTAAGACCTTTCATAAATTTATATTTATGTGTAGATAAGTAAGTTTGTCTTATATATATTATTAAGTAGGCTTATCTTCTTTATTGTACATTACGTCCTTGTTCAGTTGTTTATAAACTCCTCTCCATCCAAAGGTTGCCTGGAAGAGATCGCTTTAACAATAAGGCCGCCAATTGTGGCACAGTCATTTGTAAGCTCTTTCTTTTTCTTTTTTTAAATGTAATTAATGTGTCCAATAAATAATTTTCTATCCATCTTTGTCGCTCAAAGTCAAACAAATTATTTTTCTAATTCACCTCACTAATAATATGCTGAAAAAGCTCTAACCTATCTCCATAGTAAATCTCATCAAAATCGGTTCATCCGTTGTAGCGTGAAGGAGTAACAAAGATTTTGAAGTTATTTGCATATCCCACGGGAATTACAATTGTATTCGAGATAAAAAGTAGCCTTTGCGTAAATCCAAAGATTAACCCAATTCCATACCAAATTCATCAAAATCGGTTTAGCCATTTGAGAGTGGAGAAGTACACACAAACTAATTATTTTATCTCGAATTTATTATATTAGTAGGATAAAAAAAACAAGGGCTATAATCGTGAACAAAGCTTTACAAGCGTTTTCTCAGACTAGCAAACTTTTTTTCAAGCATTGAGCGTTTCCACGTAATTACAAATTACAATGATCTGTGTTGGAACAACTTATCACTGCTGTCTTCTGGCTTTTTGTGTTTCTTCTGGCTGACAGATAATTAGATCACTTAGTCGTATTGATTGTGATAACGGAATTATAGAACATCTGTGTTCTTTGGAGTGTTTTCAATTCGAAAATAATATTTTTTATAATTACAATATTAGTATTAGTTTTTAAAGTGACCTGTATACCTAAAACCAATTCAAACATAAAATTAGAAATCTTGTGCCTAAATATTACAGTTAGTAAATAAATATTTTACATTACAATACAAGTACAGGAAAGACTTACCAAAACATAATTATATGTTTAGGTGGTTGGTTTTGGTTCTAATTAAAATAAGTGAAAACAGTTTTTTACGCAAATTTACACAACTTTCAGCAAAAAATCCGTGATCCGTACCAAGTCGACTTTGTTGACGTAATGGTTACCATGCCGGACTGCCAATCAGAAGGTTCCAGGTACTATTCCCGTCAAGGCCAACATCTGTGCTGAACTAAATTTGTTGGCTGTTGGTCTGGAAGTTAAATATGTATCTATATAAAATATGTATGTATGTATATGTAGTATATCAGGTGTGTTAGCAACCATAATACGAACTAGAAATTGTTCAGTATGGGGTTAACCAGCCGTGTGTGTTATACTCTGAAAGTAGGTCTGAAGTTGCCTGAAGAGCGGGATGAAACTTATACATTGCATCCCTAGGGAGAATCGCTATGCAACTGATAACTGCCAAAGTATTTAAAAAATAGTACAGTAAAAAAAAGCAAGTGCAAATCCACGCATAACTTGAGAAACAAGTCATTGGTGTAGGTAGGGCTGGGATCGAACTAGGGGCCGTCTGACTGAAAAGCAGACGTTATTACCACCGAGTCACACTTTCATAAGCGTATACCTAACCTTAACTTGACATACCTAACTTCCATACATCGTAAGCGTCTCCAGCTGACAGCCTGAATATCTTATGGCACGTTTACACGCTTGCCAAGCCTTGGCAAACTGCAAACAGTCCCAAGCCTCCACAAATCGTTTGAAAGGCGTTTATACGCTTGTGAATACGTCAGTCTGCAATATACATCCAAGCAAACGCCCTTTGATCTGCGTAAAAAAAACCGACACTCGACTGGATCGGATGCAAGCAGGCACAAGCCCACGCAAGCCAAGCCAAACGCCCTATTTACATGCTTGCGATTGTCGATCCTTGCCAAGGCTTGGCAAGCGTGTAAACGTACCATTAGGTTTAGCGCAGGCGCCGGTAAAGGCACCGCGCGGTAATTAACTGCGGCCTTGTGGGGAGTGCGCGAGCGCAGGGCAACATTTTCATTGTGCTTCTAGCGGGGACGATAGCCTTCTGTGGTCCTGAACTCAACGGATGGAAGGCTGGGGAACTTACTGGAAGGCTCGATTCTCGGAACGGCCAACATCTTTGTAATGAATTAAATTTGTTGGTATCTGTGTTAAATATGTACCTACCTATTGATATAAAGTATTTATGTTTGCATAATTATGTAGTATATCAGATACAGATACAGATAATTGATTAATAAATATACATTTACAAGTCAACAAAAAACAAAGTACAATAATTATTTAATATACATAAGTCAATTATTAATTATGTGATTTGTCATTTATAAATTCCTTGACACTATAGTGTGCTTTATTAATTAAATATAATTTAAGCTTACTTCTAAATATGTTAGGGGAAGCTGTATTTCTGATACTCAGGCAAATGGTTAAATAATCTGGGTCCAACAACATTTTTTTTTTTTTTTAAATTTTTACACATTCACACACGGCTGGTTAGCCCCATACTGAACCATTTCTAGCTCGTATTATGGTCGCTAACACAACTGATATACTACATATACATACATACATATTATATATAAATACATATTTAACACCCAGACCCACAGCCAACAAATTTAGTTAAGCACAAAGATGTTGACCGGGCCGGGAATCGAACCCGGAACCTTCTGATTAGCAGACCGGCATGGTAACCTTTACGCTAACGAGGTCGTCAACACCGACTGCTCAGACCTGGCCAGGGAGTGGGCTGGGATCGCCAGTTTCTGCCGATGTCTCGTACCGAAATTATGTAAGGCTCCTGCCGTGGGGACTGCTATCAGCTGTGTAACATAGCATTAGCAACCGACTACACGTTCCCACTGCTGGGACTAGGGCCTTCTGTCACTAGGAGAGAGATATAGGCCACAATCCACCACGCTTGGCAGGGCTTCGGATAATGTGTCGGTTTCCTCATGTAACTAGAAAAACAAGTCATTGCTGTAGGGCTGGGATCGAACCAGGGGCCGTCTGAGTGAAAGCAGACGTTTGTACCACCGAGCCACACTCGCTTTTAGACACGCTAGCTTTTAACCTGGTTTAGTATGGAGCTAACTAGCCGTGTGTGAAATATTTATTAATTAATAAATCATGAATATTTTGTTCAGTGTGCTGTTTTGTTAGCTAAACTCTCCAGCCGTGTGTCAGTGCTGGCAGTAAACCGTTTGTTTTACGCGGAAGGTGGTTCCATCTGATCTGTTCATTTGGCGGCACCTCCGAGGAAAGGACACACTGCATAATAAATACTCGAGCCGACGCATTGTGAACTGCGGCCTGTGACCAGGCTGATTGCCATCGGTCCTAAGCCCCTAGTTTGTTAGAGAGCTATTCAAATTTATATATTTTATGTTTGTCTAACCGGCTATCACTTACGTTTATTTTGTGAGTATATTTTATGTGTATATATTTTATGTATAAAAAAGGGAGAAGATTTTTAAATATTGAGCATTTGTTTGTGTTGCTATCTCATAACTGTAATAAATGTCTGTAAAATCTTTACCAAAAATATATTTTATGTTGGAAAGTATGTAAATTGTACTTTTCAAATAGTCCCGTGTAATTTCTTAACGAATTAGTGTTTTTATTTATTTACTTTTTACGGCTACACATTTGCACCAGCAGGTCACGCAACCACACGAGCCTAAGATGGAGCATGCCTAGTCTGGAATAACTGGTTCTTAAGGAGGCTGCAGGAACACACCATTAGGTGGCGGCAGATTTTCAACTTGAGGGTGGTAACTCACCAGACGAGCACTAGAAAATGTTTTACAACTGAAGTCGGTTTTCAAAGTGTAATGAATTACTGTACAGTACGTTCTACAACAGAAGTCGATTTTATCAAAGTTTATTTGATTACTGGCAGTATACTTTATTAAGTGTTACTTAAATAAATAAAGTAAAGTTAGTTATAAACTAAGTTATATATTTTTCTTTCATTTAATTGGGTCAATAAAAAAGTATATACGTATTC
Organism: Mellilla xanthometata; assembly: GCA_035578125.1. NCBI lineage: Eukaryota > Metazoa > Arthropoda > Insecta > Lepidoptera > Geometridae > Mellilla > Mellilla xanthometata. Next base: position 13,565,963 of record JAPUBQ010000009.1, on the reverse strand, counting down.
AGTGTACCTAAGTGTTAAATAAATAAATAAAGTAAACTTAGGGAGTGAGTTAACTAAGATATTTATTTTTTCATTTAATTGGATCAATAAAAAAAGATGTATTTCTTTATTAAATAAATCAATATTAGGACACATTTCACACACGGCTGGCTAACCCCATACTGAACCATTTCTAGTTTATACTACAGAGTGTTGCAGTATATGTATTTGTTGCAGAGCGGTTGTGTAACGGACAAAGTGGCAAAGAAACCAGTGAAGTGGTGTTGCTTTCAAGCCATTTGCATATAATGTGGTGGCACAAAAAGCGGCGAGCGATATGAGCGGAGCGACACGCTTCCGCGAGCAGGGACGTGGCCGCACTCACAGCGGGGAGCGGGTAAACGCTTATCTGCTAGGGCTAGTAGCTCTTCCAGCGCTGCCAGGAGACTGATGTTTAGACTTCAGTTCCGGTCTCCTGGCTCTAAGGCGCAAGGAGGGAACACCTTGGAGGTTTTAGTCGGTAGGGGGCGCCACTCTGGCACCGAGTGCCGTGGATTGGCGGGCATGCGTAAATGCATTTCTTCCAAGTAAAAAAAAGGGCTAGTAGCTCTTAACGGATTTATTCCTCTCGCTTCTTTTTCTTCTTTTTCGACCTTTTCCCACTGGGTGTGGTAAGGTTATTCTGTAACGAACGTTAACAAAATTCGGTGCTTCATTTATAGAGCTGTAACTATACTTGAAACTAAAAACTATCAAAAAAAAAAAAATTTTGACATTAATTACCTATATAGTTTGACATGCGATGGTATAATAAGCGACAATTACAATTATTATTTGACATTCCGATTTAAACATTTATTGACGATTAATATGACATGAAATTTGTAATAATAATATGAAAAGATGACAAGCTATGTAATTATGTGCAGATGAATAAAGGCTTTTTATTTTATTTTATTTAACTATACTTGAAAAGAGTAGTAAACTTAACAAGTAGTGCATTGCTATTTTCCGGTGAAGTATATATATTTTTGATTATAAATTATGTTGATGATGACTAAAACTGTCAGGGTTTCGAAAGCTTAGTGCAAGCAAAATGTCTAATGCACAAGAAAAAATGAGATATATAGTGTCAGAGTAATATCAAGGAAATCACAAGAAAAAATTGTAACGATTGGACGGCACAGTTTAAGCCGCTACGATAAATCTTAATGGTAAAATCTGTAAAGTTTGTCAGTGTGTGTGAGTACTATTCTTTTTATGTATGGTACTGCTATTTCAAGTCAGCCTCTACAAAGATGGTCAACAGACATAGTGAAGGTAGCCGGGGCTCTCTGGTCGAGAACAGCCAAAAGCCGAGAAATGTGGAAACAATTGGAGGAGGCTTTTACCTCCAATGGTGGACCTTACACCGATTGTAATTTAATAACCACCTAAAAACATTTTACTTACTTGTACTTATTTAAAACTAACAAAACCATTAACTCTGTTTTATTTTCAGTTAAGGTAAATGAAAGCTTTTTTATTTTATTTAATTGTTTATTTTATTTTATAACTTCTATTTAGGGATTTTAAAGAATTTTTTTACGTGTCTTACAGTAGAAACTTGCCTCACCCAGTGGGAAACGTATTGTTAGTAGAAGTTTTGTATATCGCGTACACAATGACCACGCCTCATATCAACAAGCGGGCTGTAGCAAATATGCAGTACATAATTAAATTATTAATTTTTAGCTGTTTTTATTCAGCCTTTTAATAAGATCGATTCAAAATTACTGTTTCTAACGTAACTCGTTAGAATTATCTCTACACTGTTATTAACTGATGGTTTTAATACAGAAAACAAATAAAATAAGTAGTATACTTAATTTTTTATGTAACTTTTTTATGGTAAGTACATACATTTTCCATGAATATTAAAAAATTGCATAAATGTTATACAACCAGTTGCACTTCGTATAGGGCTGTGTGTGGATACACTAAAATGTCTAAAAAATAATAGTAGATCTATATATTTTTCCATGTGAAAAGACGTACCGAGCCCAATCAGTGGTAGTACAGAGAGTTGCTTACTCTAAATATCACACTGATGATGATAGACTTCAAGACAATAGTAGGCACCTATAGTTATAGCGCCAAGATATGGTACCTATAGGCGTAAAGATATGGTACCTATAGGCGTAAAAATATGGTACCTATAGGCGCCAAGATATGGTACCTATAGGCACCAAGATATGGTACCTATAAGCGCCAAGATATGGTACATATAGGCACCAAGATATGGTACCTATAGGCGCCAAGATATGGTACCTATAGACACCAAGATATGGTACCTATAGGCACCAAGATATGGTACCTATAGACGTCAAGATATGGTACCTATAGACACCAAGATATGGTACCTATAGACGCCAATATATGGTACCTATAGACGCCAAGATATGGTACCTATAGACGCCAAGATATGGTACCTATAGACGCCAAGATATGATACCTACGCGTCAAGATATGGTACCTATAGACGCCAAGATATGGTACCTACAGGCACCCAGGCAGGTATCTGGATATCAAATAGTGCGAGATATGATCCGAGAGCCGCCGACTTTATTGATTTGCAGAAATAAACACAAACAGCTCTCTTAAATGGAAGCTGTTCAGATTAACTTGTATTTTGCACTCCGTATGGTCCAAGAAGCAGGATGAGAGAGTGAAAAGTTTTTAAAAGTTTGTTATTGGAGCTATTATTAAACCCTGACGCTTAAATAACGGGGTGTCATAAGTGTTGTGTCTGAGTGTGTCTGTCTTTGGCGTTGTAGCTCCCAAATGGTTGAACCGAATTTTTTCACTGTTCTCAAATATGTTTTATGAAAATTAGGCCAAGATGGCTGCCGCCACAAAATGGCAGATGAAGTATTTTTTCCACAACTGTCTCAATAATGGTATCAAATAAAATGGCTTGATTAGACGAATACATCAACTGTGATAAATCTCAATTATGAGATGATCGTTACCACGAAATATTGGGTTTTAATTTATTTTTATTTACACTTTTTTTCGTATCTTAACGCTAAAACTGTTAATTCACGGCTTAGTTCCTTATCTAGACGGTGGCCTCTGTATATTGGCTGTTTTGCACAAACAATGTACATATTTAGTTATAAAACAAATTAATTTGTTGGTTTATTATCCGAATTTACAGTTTTAACATTAAAAATCAGGTTTAGTTCCTAATCTAACCTTTTATGCCATATCCCAAATGTAGCGGCGGCCTCAAAACAAATGGACTTTGTTATATGGTAACATATTAAATTCTTGGTATTTTTTTTCAAATTAACGGTATTAGCGTTAAAAATCAGGTTTAGTTCTACGAGTAATAATCTAAACTCTTATGTTATATCCCATAGGTAGCGGCGGCCTCAAAACAAATGGATTTTCTTATATGGTTAACCTTACCTAAACAAATTAAATTGTTGGTTATTTTTTCGAATAAGAAATCAGATTTAATTCTACGAATAAAAATCTAAACGCTTATGCCATATCCCACAGGTAGCGGCGGCCTCTGTGCCTCGCCCGAGCTGCCGCTACAAGCGGCGATACATCACGAGCGGCACACAACGCGAGCGGCGCCTGCGCACGCCCGCGCCGATTTACGGCGCCGTTACCTTTAATTCGGACATAATTTAATTTGAACACGTCGCTGTACGCCTTAATTATGATATCTGGCGATCCCGGCGGTGTTGCTGCCAGCTTTATGCTCGCTAGTTAGCTTGTAACTGAGCTTGAGAACCAGTACGGGTGGAGATTCCCGAAACTAATATTTGTGTTGATTTTTGCTATCTCATAAGTTAAGGACTTTTTGTTTGACTCCTCTTTGTTAGTTCAGTCTTTTGCTTGTCACTCCTCTAAACGCTTTGCTGTAAGTGTTCTAGTATATAGTGTCCTAATGTTTGTTACTTCTTTACGCTCAAACGGCTAAACCGATTTCGATGAATATTTGGTATGGAGATGGGGTAAGACTCTGGATTAACATTTAGACTACTTTCTATCCCGTATGAATGCATGTAACACCGACGTGCGCAGCTACTATGTATATAAAACGTACTTGATGATAGAAAAAAAAATGTTTACTTTATTGACTCTAGTTTTAATAGAAAATAAAACAAGCAATTATTACAAATAAAATACCTATATATAGTATTTATACATATGTAATAATTTGTATAAGATAGATGATCGACACGCAATACAAAACCGAGCTATATGTACGAGTCGTCTCTCGATTCGGTTACCGATAAAAAATGATCGAATTCTCAATCGATTATTTTTTCGAATCAAGCACCAGGCCGAAACTTAATTATGAGAATAAAAAATGGAAATGAAATTCGCGCCGCGTTATCCGTTCGCATACGCTCGTACATCACCAGAGCTACAATATTTACAATCAGCCATTCAATTCAATTCTCATTACAGTGAAAGAAACCGATTCGTTTGTGAGAATGTTGCGTGCAAAATTCAGGGGGTAATTTGTCATTTGCAGTCGCAGATAGGGGGGTTACACACATCCGAGTCTGCCCGCCGGCCGAACGGCAGCAGTGGATCGAAACGTGTGTAAAATTCATAATTATCCCGCGCTGTGATCGAGATACTGCCGACATTACACCTCGGGAGACGGGATTCGTTCTGGGAACCGAGGATACCATCTGTCTGTGCACCGCCTTAGATCGGAGCTTGCGCCGCGATGAGCTGCAGAGATAGCTTCACGAAATGTGCTTTGAGATTCTCTTTAATGAGGAGGAAATTAATTCTGCTACAAAGTTACTTTTTCAGAAGGCAAAATAAATACATAAATAGGCTATTACAACTCCTTTGTTTGAGTATTTTTTTTATTGATAAATAGGCTTACGTTCGATCTCAGCTAGCCTGATGTTAAGCTTGACTGTGGTCAAAGATGTAACACGCTTGCCTAGAAGGAACCTACTTACTCTAGATTTGAAGACCCCCAAAATGAACTTCTCGGGAAAAAGAGACTTTTTATTTAAATGTCAAAAAAACCTTTTCTTTCATTTTGTATGCAGAGTTGACGCAATGATGGAGTTTTCAATGTCTATTAATAGCGTAACTATTTAATGCATATATGTAAGAAAGTAATATTATTTCAGTATTCTGGGTTACTGGTATCTAACGCAAAACCTTAGGCAACTTTAGTACGTCAAGGCAAATAACTACGACTTTTGGAAATTAAAAAAGACATAGGAGACAGTTGACGTTTTATCCCAATTTTCCAAAAGTAGTAAAAAGAAACTGTTTGTCTAGGTGTAAATCCCGCCCTTAGAAACTTGTGCACTAGTTACCAATTACCTGGTATGAGGAGAGTAAATTAACTATTAATAATTTATTTATTATTTTATATTTATATTTAGACCAAATTAAGGAGAAGGCGAAAGTCATGTCGTATAGGGAGGTCAAGGATTTGGCCAAAGATAGAACTACCTGGAAAAAACTCCACAGACAAGAGCCCAGCTCTTAAATATTGAATGAAATAACTAGTTGTTACCCGTGTCTTCGCCTGCGATAAGGTATCTGCAGTCAGGATCAGTAGTAGTCTTATCAATTAAAATATACATTGTTTATCAAGTTATGTTTGGAATTGCACTTGCTTGTGATGATGATGATGCTGACATGTTTAAGGACCACAATATCCGAAGACGTGTGTCATCCGCCAATTGTAGGTATAGTTCATTCAACTAGTTACAGCCGTGCCATATCAAAAAAAGATTTGATGAGACTGATCCAGGATAATTTCCGTAAAAGAATTTATAGTCCTGGTAATAGAGACAGTCTCCAACTCTCGTCAGATAGCATTAAAACAAATTAGTGCAAATAAATAAACAAATACAAAGCGAGAAGGCGGCACTGAGTTATGTCTTATAATTAAACCCTACCGTATCCATACACAACCAGTTCCCTTTCATAGGGATGGGCTCTTTACAAAATATCGATAAATCACCGAGTTCCAATATTTTTTTTCCTAATCAAATATCTGGATAATTTATTTTATTTAAAAGTACCTAAGTTAAATGAAAAAGAATTTTACATGACACATTTATATTTAGTTGATACTAAACAAATAACCCGTATAACATATCGTTCCCGGTGCGATGCAACATCAGACTAGCTGCGTTTCCGTGCTGAATAGCACGTTTCTTTAATAATTTTATCAATTTATTTAATACAAGGTTTTATAAAATTTCACTATTTTGATACAAGTTCCAATGGTTAAAAAATGTGTTCTCTTTTATAGGTTTAGGCATCAAACATTTTCATTACTTTCACAATATTTGTAGTAGATTTAAATATGTACCTATGTACCGACATATTCTGATGTTTAATCTGGGCATAAGTACTACACCCACATACGTGGCTAAGACATAGTAGGCGTTATACGTTTTAAAAAGCCACCCATAAATATATTCGAGTCTCTTGTATATGATATATCAAATATACATTTTTATAACACGAGACAATAAAGAAATCTTATTTGACTCGATTTAAAGTAGGATTCACACTCATTTGGTTCAGTCAAAGGATATGAATTTTCAATGGTTTTCTTTATTCAGTCAAGTTTTGCTAAAATATATCTTAGTAAAATATGATACAAATAAATATCACATACTTAATAGAACTTACTAATATATTAGTCTTCCAAGTAAGATAAAAATAAATCTGGACTACAGTGGCAACATACAATCTAACACGTGACTTATCGATATCGATAAATAAAACCCTTTCCCTTCCCTTTCGCTAAATAACTTAGTCCATTGAAAAGTTACATTTGGGGTTGCGTTTTTTAGAGGACGCAATTTTATTTTTTTGATGTGTAGGGGGGGTCAGTGTAAAGCTAAAACCAAGTTTGTGGGGTCGCCACCCTTGTCCCACGGCCGCCATCTTGAAAATAGGGGTTGAAACGGTTTTTATGATATATCTCTTAAACTATTAATTTGATAAAAAAAATTGTTAACATTTTTTGTTGCAAATTAAATTTTCTACAACTTTGGTCCAGTAACTTTTTATCGTAAAACTATAAATAAAAAAGTTATAAGCGAAAATCTTCAGAAATTCGAGAAAAAAAAAATATTTTTCGTTATAACTTTTTTTTTTATCATTTTACGAAAAAATAATATCAGACCTTTTTTGTAGATCGTTTTTTGGGGAACAACTTTTGTTTGCATAATTTTTTTCATTAAGTTAATAGCTAAGGTTATACAGCGCTCCGAAGTGAGTACTATTGTTTAGTACTCTTAACTATACCTATATTATATGTGTATACTAATAATATGTCATCAGTATTTTTTTTTTGTTATTATAACTTTTTTAATTACAAATTTAGCAATTACCTGAACAGTATTCCCGGTAACGGCCATCAGATTTAAAATTATTTTAAAAATCAATAATTGTTAAATCCTGTTATGGAGTGAGAAAGAGTCAATAATTAATTATTAATAATATTGCTAAATTTGTAATTAAAACAGTTATAATAACAAAAAAAATATTTTAAAAAAAACTGATGACATATTATTAGTATACACATATAATATAGGTATAGTTAAGAGTACTAAATAATAGTACTCATTTCGGAGCGCTGTAAAACCTTAGCTATTAACTTAATGAAAAAATGATGCAGATAAAAGTTGTTCCCCAAAAAACGATCTACAAAAAAGGTCTGATATTATTTTTTCGTAAAATGTTAAAAAAAAGTTATATCGAAAAATATATTTTTTTTTCTCGAATATCTGAAGATTTTCGCTTATAACTTTTTTATTTATAGTTTTACGACAAAAAGTTTCTGGACCAAAGTTGTAGAGAATTTAATTTGCAACAAAAAATGTTCACAATTTTTTTTATCAAATAAATAGTTTAAGAGATATATCATAAAAACCGTTTCAACCCCTATTTTCAAGATGGCGGCCGTGGGACAAGGGTGGCGACCCCACAAACTTGGTTTTAGCTTTACACTGACCCCCCCTACACATAAAAAAAAAATTACTGGTGACATATTATTAGTATACACATATAATATAGGTATAGTTAAGAGTACTAAACAATAGTACTCACTTCGGAGCGCTGTAAAACCTTAGCTATTAACTTAATGAAAAAATGATGCAAACAAAAGTTGTTCCCCAAAAAACGATCTACAAAAAAGGTCTGATATTATTTTTTCTTAAAATGATAAAAAAAAGTTATATCGAAAAATATTTTTTTTTCTCGAATTTCTGAAGATTTTCGCTTATAACTTTTTTATTTATAGTTTTACGACAAAAAGTTACTGGACCAAAGTTGTAGAGAATTTAATTTGCAACAAAAAATGTTAACAATTTTTTTATCAAATTAATAGTTAAGGAGATATATCATAAAAACCGTTTCAACCCCTATTTTCAAGATGGCGGTCGTGGGACAAGGGTGGTGACCCCACAAACTTGGTTTTAGCTTTACACTGACCCCCCCTACACATCAAAAAAATAAAATTGCGTCCTCTAAAAAACGCAAGGTTAGGCCAAAAAAATGTAACATTTCAATGGACTAACTCCATTTGGCTCGATGGTCGATAAATGTTTCGTTTGGACATCGATAATTATTTACGGGTAAATTGCCACTACAATTATTGATGGCTTCATACAGACCGACGCTCGGCTCCGGTTTGGATCGAACCCTGTTTGGGAAGCAAAAACTTTACGCATAATGTCTAGAAGTGTCTGGACTTTTATTGACTACATAAGCAGCTCACTATACATTCCCACTACTGGGACTCGGAGCATTCTCTCACGAGTAGAGAGATATAGGCCATAGCCCGCCACGCTGGTTTAGTGCGGGTTGGTGGATGACACACGTCTTTGGATATTGTGGTCCTCAAACATGTCGATTTCCTCGCAATGTTTTCTTTCACCATAAAGCGTGTACAAATCCACACATAACTTGGAAAACAAGTCATTGGTGTAGGGCCGGGATCGAACCAGGGGCCGTCTGATTGAAAATCAGACGTTATTACCACTGAGCCACTCGCTTTTTTATTGACTGGCAATACTTCAAAAGTAATATTTAAATCATTTGTAGCTTTATCTGTTACGATGCTTTTTAAGTAATAAACACTACTGACTGCATCAGTGGCTTAGTGGTTTATAATCCACTATCAGTTGCAAGGTTCTGAGTAAGATTACCGATGCAACATCGATTTTTGCTTGTACTGAACAAAATTTGTTGGTCCTCGGTCTGGGTGTCAGTTATGTATCTGTATAAAGTATGTATGTATGTCTATGTAGTATATGAGTTGTGTTGACCGCCATAAGACAAACTAGAAATAGTAAAAGACAAACCAGACTAAAAAAATATGGTAACCCCGAAACAAGATGTAAAAAAATCTAGATCAAGTTTGACATGTAGATTGGTACTTGCTTAAATAACTTTTATTTTTACCGTACTATATATTTAAAGAAAGAAAGAAAGAAAAATGATTTATTATGCACAAATTAAAAAAAAGAGTAATTTAGTTTAATAATAATAATTACCTAATGGGAGCATCACAGCGCGAAACTAGTAGCGCCATAAGTTAGGTGTGTTATCTATTTTATCGGTAGAGTGTTTTGAAATGTTCCAGAAAAGATGGAAGATCTTACAAATTAATTAAAAACTTATATATGTGTAGAACTATTTTAGTACGTTGAAACTTTTACTTCTGACTAATATTATAAAGCCGAAAGTTTGGTGTGTGTTTCTCTTTCACGCTCAAACGGAACCAATTGGGATGAAATTTGACATATGGTAGTTAGTTTAGACCCTGGATTAACATAAAGGCTACTTTTTATCCCGGAATAAACACACATTACGGATTGTCAGCGCGCTAGTTTATTCTAAATAATAAACAGGATTTAGGACAGCTTACAAAGACATCATTCTACAGATAGTGGTAAAAACATTGAAATGAATATAAAAAAATATAATAAATAATTCTTTATTGCATTAACTCTTCTCTTGCATCTAAAAAACTTATAATGGAAATTTGCATAAAGAACTGGCTCACGTAGGAAACCGGTAAATATGGTAACAAAACACAGAGTAATTCTTATCAATTAATTGTAGAGTAATCATGCCTGTACAAGTATAACAATAATCAATTAATATTCCTCGTGAAGCTAACAGCTTATCAACATGCGACTCCTTCACAGCATACAAATAAGTCGCATCGCCTCATTAAAGGTTAGGTATGGTACTCACAGGGATCTTGTACAATCCTACTAATTATAATAAATGCGAAAGTGTGTATGTTCGTTACTTCTTCACCCTCAAACAGTTTACCCAATTTTGATGAACTTTGGTATGAATATGACTCATAGTTTTATCAGAGATTCGGGTATGTCTTTCGTTTATCTTCCTTGTTTCATTAAACGTCCAACCTATCCTTGATGATTTGTACATTTTGCATTTAATATTCTTTATATTTTCATCGAAATTCCATCAATGTGTTAAAGAAAGACCACATTTATTGCAGACACTGAAGACACATACGTATACATTGTTACAAATTACATAAAATTAACATGAAAAAAAAAAGTAGCAAGACAACAATCACACCCAAAAAAAAACCAAGCTTACATAAAGTGCTGAGGTTAGAATTTGTTTGGTTTGTATATCCGCAGTGACTCGTACACTGCAGTGTACACAAGCCCTAACGGCGACAAAAACATAGTAAACGATAAGTGATAATATTATAAAGTAGATTAGAGTTCAGTGATCGGTTTAGGGCGCGCATTGAGCCGCGACGAGACCGCAGCCAGCATAGTAATACTTGCCTGGGTACTAGGCCCGGTGATAGGAACCTGCACCTCGAGTCTGAATAAAAAAACTATTCGCTATTGATGTCACTAACAATAAGAATAACCTCCATTCTTAGTCTTAACTGATACAAAATTTACCATTCTAAATGGCGATTCAGAGGTCTGACTATGTACTCGTATTCTGCAACTATAGAAAATAGAAGGGTTCTTCAGAGCAAAGCAATTTCTCAATTTAAATAAATTTCAGACTCAGCGTGCTGTTATGCTGGCAAAGTAGGCATGTAGCTCATTAGCTACCGTACACGTATGACGACCTCGTTGGCGTAAAGGTTACCATGCCGGTCTGCTAATCAGAAGGTTCCGGGTTCGATTCCCGGCGCGGTCAACATCTTTGTGCTTAACTAAATTTGTTGGCTGTGGGTCTGGGTGTTAAATATGTATTTATATATAATATGTATGTATGTATTTATGTAGTATATCAGCTGTGTTAGCAACCATAATACGAGCTAGAAATGGTTCAGTATGGGGCAAACCAGCCGTGTGTAAATGTGTAAAAAAAAAACATATTTTATCAATTGAAAAAAGATACTTATCACAGAAAAAATAAATTACAAATGCATAGGTTTAAGTCGCCTTGCTAGCGACCGCCGCTCAAAATGTAAAATCTGTCGCCAAGCACATAACAGTGTGTTTCGGCAGCCTCCTTGAGAAACAGTTAGCTCAGCCTATTAAAAATATTATACATATATTTATTGGTAACTAAACATTTACAAGTCAATATGGTATGTCATATGGGTTAATATTTAATTTAATCTTGGCGTATTTAAAAAAAATATATTATTACGATACATTTCACACACGGTTTTCATTTTGTATGGAGATAACCCCATACTAAACCATGTCTAGTTTGTATTATGGTGACTAACACAACAGATATACATACATAAATACTTTATATCGATACATATTTAACACCCAGACTAACAGACAACAAATTTAATTCAGCACAAAGAAGTTGGCAGTGCTAGGTATCAAACCCTGGACTCTGATTGGCAGTCCAGCATAGTAATCATTACGCCAACGAGGTCATTATTCTTTAAACAATTTACCAGCAAAAATCCTGTTCCTCCTTAACGCCTCTATTAATAGCCCATAGAATCTCATCTACGCACAAAAACGTTAATTAATTAAGCGGCCATTATCAGCACTTCTGTATAAAAATTCACGTCGTCTCAACACCGGTCATTGTTATCATTGGTCATCGCAAAAAGTAGCGGCGCGCCGACAAAAGGCGACTCTGTGACATCGCCGGCGCTGGAATCCTGCGGAACCCGCGCTCATTAACGCTTCTCTTGCGCATCTCTATTCCACCAGTCGACAATGTCCTAAACTCATCCAAAACTGCTCGTGAAAATAGACCTAATGTTAAAAGACAGAAAGAAGAAAATCGCTTGTAACATTTCGAGAGTTTTCACCACGAAAACGTTACATGTCGTCGATTTTAGTGTTTTTTCGAAATTTTACTTTAAACCAGAACGTTAGAGTTCAAAATTGAGTTTGAATAAAAGGTGAAGTTTATGCTTTTACAGTTTTGGCGTCACGCGAATTTCTCGGGCAACAAAGTCGTATGTAGCTTTGTGTAGTTTTAAATTTCAACCTTGATTCGTCTGAAGTAAAGTGGACATTGCAGTATTCTTGTGTTACGTGTTGTTTGAGACGAGTATTGCGGCGATAGTGTACGTGGTGCGATTAGGTTTTTGCGCGCTGCGTAATTAGGCCCTATCGGCGGCACGTATGAAGACATAAATAAACAGACAGAATTAGCGACCCGCTAACTGCAACCGCTGCTCCGCTTAAATTTCAATCGATCAGATTTCTCTTTTTATAAACTATTTCGAACTAAAATGCGCGAGTAAAGCGGAGATCTCGTTAAAATGCCGCCGAGCGGAGAATGCGCTGCGTATCGCGGTAATTGTTAATGTCTACATTTTACGGCACTTTAGCAATTATACTACATGTAATTAAGTTGGAAGTCGACGCATGGGAAATGTTCGGCGGAATGGTAGTAAGCTGCATTTTGACAATAATTTCGTTTCTTTTATCATTGCTCTATTAATAAACCTTGAGTGGTTATCCAACTATTCATAATTTTGTTCGTACATCATTTTAGACATAGGTATGTATGTGTATATATTTATTTACACATATGTCCATTAGTTGTATCACATTTTATGTTGTAGATGTTACAGTTACAAGTCATGCGATCATAAATATCATTGAATGCAACGACTAAAGTTATGACGGTAAAATAGAGCTAAACTTAAAATACTATATCAATTATTGAAGTGAATAACTTATTGCATTTAATTCAGTCACACATTTATATGACGAAAACTTGCTTCCCAAAAAACAAAATAAAGAAATCTTCATAAATGATAAACTAAAGACTCTAGATCACTTTAAAAGTGTCAACCAAACGACAAACACCACACTAAGAAATGATAAGTTTTCTTACACTATTTTCTAACGTAACCGCTTACAATATGTATGCAAAGTGATTAAAAACACATGCAAAGTGATTAAAGCCCGCCGCGAGTGGTTTGAAAGGTGAAATGTTGCGAAACTAACATAATTAACCGAGTAACCGGCGGCTTGCGCGCGCGCACTAGTGTCGCCACACTCACCTGTCACTTTGAGACTTTTACAATATTAACTTGCAATTTGGTTTAGTTTTATTTTATTAAGAACAACATATTAATATAATAATTAATTAATTAACGTAACCTAACGAAAAGTAAAGTACTTTTCCAGAATAAATTAATCTAACTTGAAATTTAATACAATATTTATGAAATTAAAAACTACACAAAAATTTAAAATTTAAAACCTTACTAACAAATAATAAACTATGCCTAAGTCTGTATTAATGGGTAGAGTGTCTAATAGGTTGGCGGTATTACCTCGCTGGATTGCCAAACTTAAACCTTGGCCGAGGTACGCGCCAGCTCTAGTAATATTGACGACCTCGTTAGGGTAAAGGTTACCATGCCGGACTGCTAATCAGAAGGTTCCGGGTTCGATTCCCGCCCCGGTCAACATCTTTGTACTTAACTAAATTTGTTGGCTGTGGGTCTGGGTGTTAAATATGTATTTATATATAATATATATGTATGTATATGTAGTATATCAGTAGTGTTAGCAACCAGAGAGAGAGCTAGAAATGGTTCAATATGCGGCTAACCAGCCGTGTGTGAAATGTGTCCTAATATTTATTTATTTTAATAATTTGGTTAAATTTTATTCGATTAAATACAATATAACACAGTTAATGTAAAACTATATCCAATTTTAAATTAATTAATGTAAAACTATCTGGCAGCATTGTCACGTTGAACAGCAATGCTGGGCTTTTAATTCAGTTATCTATATCTTGACATATTGAAAAATACACATGAATGTGGAATTTCTTAGGATCTTTTTGGATATAATTATTATTATTATTATTTTTCAGAGCTTGTTGTTTAGCAAATTTTCTAATAATGACAAACTTAGCAACTATGTATGTACATTACTTATTATATTGATAACTTGTCCGTATTTCGTATACATAATACGGATTACGTATGAATAAACTATGTGGTTATAGCAGCCCGGCAAGAATGTCCCACGAAATTTCCCCGAACGCATAGTCACAGTGTTGTGAACAAAAAATGCTGGTCACCTAATCAGGGGCGCATGCAAATTGTTTGCGTATGCGCACAGAGTAACCCGAATGTATGTGCATTATGCGCATACATTCTGTTTTAGATGCTATTCGACCTGGGCCAGGACGTCAGCAGTGAAATTTTGTACAATTTGCAAACAAATACTCTAAAATAATATACTTTTTATAAAATCAATTATTCATTGTACTTTGCTTAATATTTCACCGTTTTTTTTTTTCGTATTATACCAATTATTCCTAGTGACGTCACGGCCCAAGTTGCTTAAGATTAGAGTCCGAAGAGAAATTAGAGAGAGAAAAAAGAAAGAGAGACGCGTTAAACTTATCTATGTCTATAGTAATTTTTGCGCATGTGTTAAAAGAACATCCATAGATAACAGTAGTATGATCAAAATTCTATAGGCACTGAAAGCCATACATACTTACTCTCTATGACACTTAGTCTGTAGAAAAAAATATATTTTTATTTGTATTTTCTCGCAGCAACCCTAGCAAAATCAGTCATCTACCGAAGATATATTAGTTCACACGTAAGATATATCGATTCACGTTTGGTTGCGCGATACATTTGCCTACTAAGCAGGAATATGCTGATGAGACTTGTTTTTGTCTGCCAGTTGTTTGTTTCAGAAGTACATGATACGGCCGGGTACCGTGCCAACCTTCCTCTTTCTATGTTGATAGTGAAATGATGTGAAAACGCATACTCAAATTCAAATTTGTTAAAAAAAAAGTTTGATATTTTGTTTGTTTGTTTGACGCAAATAGGCTCCGAAACTACTAGACTAATTGAAAAATTATTTCACCGTTGGAAAGCTACATTATCCCTGAGTAACATAGGCTACATTGGTTTCAGATCACAGCGGAAGTACACTAAATATTTAATTTTTCCTTCTATCTACAACGGATTTCCGCAAAGTAACGCTTGAGTCAATAGGTTAGGTATACCTAGTATGCATTCTGTTCATGATTTCACCGAATGCAGTGAAAAAGTGTACTCGTTTCTTATCACGGAGTATTTAATATTCCCACCGTGAACATTCCGTCTCAGAGGGGGCAAGTGGCGCCTCGCCATATAAGGATGGCATTTAGAATCCATTTCATAATGCCTTATTTACGACCTCGATGATTCACCGGAACTTTTCTTGCTTTCAAAGGTTACAAATTTTTACAAACGTATAATTATCAAAATTCATTTCATTCAATCAAAGTCAATTAAATAATAATAATAATAACATGTCACATATTAAAAAAATAAACAAATAACCCGCCCATGGTGCAAAAGCGCCCATCACGCTCGCTGTATTACCGCGTTGAATAGCTAATTAAACGTATAATTTAAAAAAATATAATCTAGGTATAGTGACTCACTGAAAACCACTAACTGTTCCAATTTTCCCTTAAACATTGAATAAACAATACAATAAACGTGTCATCCGACCGACGGTAGCGCCCTGACGAAAATGCCAATTGAAAAACGAGTCTTGTGCATGGTCACCTTAGCTTAGCTTCGATGATCGCGTCAGATCACCTCAGCAAGCCGAGCTACAGGCGCAATTCTAGTCTATTGCTAGTCGTTAAACTGTGTTACGAGACCAGATTCCTCTCACAAAGTTTTGGTAAGCTTATTACGCCAAGATTTGAAATACATATAACACTTAAAACATTTACTAAACCGATTATGGAATTTCACCAATAATGTTAGGATCTGCATGTAACGTCTTTGCATTTTACTCGATTCTCAATATATTTTATCCCTATCGATAGAATGGAAATTAATAAGTGGTTCAAAATTGATGGACAATAACTTGTAGTACTTAATTTGTATTCTATAGTTAAGCGTGTTTATCTTACATGTTATCGTTTTGAATCTATTAATTTTGTTAACTGGAGACACATTTCAAAGTAAGTTTCAGTAATGTATATTTGTTGTCCTCTTTGTATACCTATGGAACGGAAATCGACAGAGCAGAATTACTTCTTTCACAATATTTTTCACTGTTAAATAAGGACAGGAGGTACTATATATGTTTTACATCTAAAATTTATTTGTACTTGTTTTCCCTCCTTCTTTAACTCTATGTTCCTTCAACTTGTGAGAATAATTTACGTCCTATATACATTTTTAGCGGTCTAGATGTTAAAATAAGTATCAATATAAATTATGTATGTATAGTAAGCATAATTGTATCAGTTGTTTTAGTAAACAAAATACAAACTAGAAATGATTTAGTATGAGGCTAACCTTACGCTTTAAGTTAAGCCATATGTGAAATGTGTCCTAGTATATATTATATTTGTAATGTATTCACATTATAGTCAATGTACAATATGTTTTCAATGTTAATATATTTCTAAAATAAATAATAATAAACATTTATAAGTTGCAGCTGTTTAGGCCAAGCGTGATGGTCGACCGCTAGTAATTATCCAGTAACTAAAACACAGCTATTGACTTGAATGGTTGTTTAATGGCTGGCCTTACGCGTAGCTTGGTAGGTGTGAAATCGATCACGTACTTCGACGTTAACTGCCTTCATGTTAAAATTATGAGGAGCCTACTATTTTTCTTTACTCGTAATTTTAAAATTCCAGCGTTATCATGGCGGTGATTAAAATTAAAGATAAAGATAAAAGATAAAGATAAATAATTTATTGGCCTTACAACATCTCGTCGCATTTGGCAAGTCATTCATTACATTTTGATTTACATTGGATTTAAAATACACAATTACATTATACTCATTATTACTTACACATACTTACATTATTACTTACATATAGATTATTACTTATATTAATTAACTATTATGTGGACCGAAAATTTCACCCCTGCACTATGAAACTATGCTTAAATAGGTATTCTTACCTAGATAGGTATATTATAGAAAATACGTGCATATTGAGAACTAACATAAATATGTATATTTGTAATCTGGGCACTTAAAAACTAAAAAAAAATGCAATGGCACCTAGGGCATCAAATGAAGTTTTTGTTTGTAGTATTTTGAGAAGCTCGTTGGTGTAATGATTACTACCTATGCCGAACTACCAACCAAAGGGTTCGAATCCTAGCACTACCAGCATCTTTGTGAAGAACTAAATTTGTTGGCTGTCGGACTAGGTGTTCAATATGTACCTATCGATATAAAGTATGTGTGTATGTAGATATAGTACATCAGTTGTGTTAGCAACCGTAATACAAACTAGAAATGGTTTAGTATGGGACTAACCAGCCGTGTGTGACAAGTAAGTAATATTTATTTATTTATTAGTAGGACGTATCTAAGTTATTAAGACAGCGGCAATGTGTAACTAATTCAGATAATGTTTTCTAGTATCGTAAACTAATAGTAAATGACACAACGTTATCTTACCGAATGGGTCTACTAAGTGGAGCCACGGACCCCCAGTAGCTTGCAGAAATAATTGCATACTGTTTAATAGTTCAATGGACAAAACATTATTCTTGATCGCATTTGTAATTTGCTCTAAGTGTGTGCTGTGCATTAACTGAATACTTCCACAAGTTTAAATTAAAAAAATAGTAAATCGCCGACAGTATATAAGTTTTTAATAAGTTTGGCGGCCTTCTTGGATTTGAAATTTCAAGTTCAAGAGTTTTAACTAGAGGAAAGTAACCAAATATGGAATACCATTTTGTTTTTCGGTTATAAAAAAAAATCTTTATATAAATTACATCAGTTTAATGTTTTTACTAATCACTTATATATTTATGAGTAGAAATTAACAGCCTTTAATCAAATATATTAATTATTAAATTAAAATCTAACACAAAAAACAAAATCGCAAATAAGTAACCAAATATGGAATAGGTACCCATATATGGAATATAAGCATAAATCAACATAACAATAACAAAAATGATTATAAATATCTTCGAGATCAATTTAATGAATATAACGTTGTGATAAATGAAAGAAGTTACATAATTAATTGCAAAAGTCACAAATCCAAGTACCTATCAAACTCTGGACCAGGGCAATCATAATTTGCCCAGAGCCCATACATCAAGCATTTAATCTAGATTTCTCCAATTGTATCCACGGAAAAAAGACTTGAACAGAACATACATTCTACATTAGAAGAGTCAGGAGGTACTTGGTCCATCAATTCATCATGTTCACTGCCCTCACTAAACTGGGTAACGTCTAGTTCCTCAGAGTCTTCTTCTTCACTATCATCCTTATTTTTCTTTGTTTGTTTCTTTCTTTTCGCAGTTCTTTCTTCGTTCTTTGTCTTTATTAGTTTATTTTCTTTTCCTTGTCTCTTTATATTTTGTTTTAGTTGTCCTTGGCACTTGAAAATGCTGTGCCGCTTTCAAATACCCTATTTTCTTTTCCCGGACGAATATTATAGTTTGTGCCAATTTTTCTTCATTCCAGGTTTTTCGTTTGATTGATTATGAACCGGACATTCTAAATCAAACATTATCTACATATATTTTTAAAGAAATTATAGCAAGTATCTATCATATGAAATATTAAGACCTAATTATGGAATATTCCATAATTAGACACCGACGACTGTCCATATTTGGATTTCTATACTAGTTCAAACTCTTCTAAATATTTTTTCAAGTAACAGTATTTTAATGACAAAAGATCACAAAATGGTGAAATAAACATAATACCGATATACTAAATAGTATAACACTTTTTGTATACAAACATAACAGCTAGTAATACTCATTTATTACTCACCTTAATAATTTTCTGCACGACAACAAAACTAAACCCCCCTGCCACACGGGAAGCGTTCGCGCAACTGACTCGATGGTGTGTGTACGATAGTTAGTACACCGAATGAAGCAGAAGATGTCGATTGTTGGGATCCTTTACTTATAGTCTTAGAGAAATTAAGGAATTCCATATTAGGATACTATTCCATATTTGGTCACTTTCCTCTATAATACAAAGAAAGAACACATTTACTCAGACACAGAAGACACGTAAATATACATTATTGCAAATGACATAAAAAATACACACAAAAAAGCCAAGAATGTGGCGTGTGCATCTGAAAAAGCCAAAAATCTAAAATAAAATAAATATATTTTCCTTAAATCTGTGACAGTCACGTATTTGGCCCTATTTTTTTCTACTTTTCTTGTGTAGTCTAGTATATCTTAATCTATGTATTCTACTAGTCAAACCCTTTCATCTGTAACCCATGTTAAAGGAGTTCTGAAAAAATATGCCATACGCCATTTTGTTGCAGATCTTGGACTGATTCTCATTAAACATAATATGTTTATAAATATTATTTAAAACATTTCCGACTAACATGCCTTTTAAACAAAAAAAAAAACAAAATCGGTCCAGCCGCTCAGTACCTACGATGCCCAGACACGTAGGTATGTGTTGTAACACACACATACACACAAATACGTCAAACTTACAACACCCCGTCATTTTGCGTCGTATGTTAAAAATGGAAGTAGCAATTTAGTTCTTAGTAAATATTACTTATGATAATGTGTGTTTGATGCGTTTTGAATGTAAAATTATTTTTAAATACTAGTTGCGTGCTACTTGCATTAACGCAAGATAAAAATTGTAATGTGTTAAATTAAAGTCTTAACTAAGTACATATCTCCATGGCAAAGTTCAAAATCTGCTTGATTATGCAGAAGTAAAGAACAAACACACTCACTCATTAACACTCAATACTTTTATAATATTAGTCGTTTTATTATTTTATTATTTCCAGCTCTCAATAAAAATCCACCTTATTACCATGGCAACAAAAATAAAAAAAATCCACTTGACGTGTCACATAACCTGGCTGCGCTTCCATAAAGAAGCGGTTTGTTATGCCTTCAAACCTCGACAGTAACTTGCTATGTATATTAATGCTAGATAAATTAGGCACCATGTTACTCGTAATTATATTAAAAACGAATACTTTTCCTTACTAATATTATACTAAGCAAAGGATAGCGATTGCCATTCAGCGCGGGAACGCTGCTAGTCTGATGGGCACCTTTGCACCGGGAACTATTAGGGGCGGGTTATTTAGTTAGAATGAAATAATTTATAGTAAATTTATTAAATTTTGACATTTTAATGTAGATTTTAATATGTTTTCATCAAAAGCAAGTGTTAAAAATCTCATTTACTCACATTTAAGTGAATATGTTGATTATTTGTAGATTTTAATTTGTATCCATTAAAAAATAATTTAATTACACATAAGTAAATACGATTAATTTACACATATCAAATAATTATTATTTATACAAATACAATAAGATTAAAAACTAATAAAATAAAACCCCTCATAAAATTTTAATTGTATATTGTACATGTAGGTATTGACATTATGTCAGATATATATATACACTAGCTGACCCGGCAAACGTTGTTTTGTCTTTATAATTATTTCTAAATATACAGTAGCCGATTCTCAGACCTACTAAATACGCATATAAAATTTGGAAAAAATCGGTCAAGCCGTTTCGGAGGAGTACGGTAACAAACACTGTGACACGGAAATTTTATATATAAGATATTACTTAACTAATAGAGTTTGCTCTATAATCTATATTCTAGCCGCAGCAACATTACAAAGAAGCAGCAACGACTGAGCTCGATCACTTACTACCCGCAATTAGTGTGCGTCCGTTGACGCGCGTCGAGTGTAATCACTAATTACCGATCATAACGCATCAATACGACCATTATACCACAAATAATGCATGAGAGCTACCTGGAAACAGGGCACTGATAACACTGCTGCTTTCACGCGGGTTCCGTACTAACCACGGATCAGAAAAAAAAGTACAAACGGAACCCTGTTTTTCTTTAATCTTTAGGGCGCGTTCATATAAGACGTCTGATTTACAGGTCCGTTTAAACGAATATGTCATTTGCGTAAGCTGTTTTGTATAAGCAAAATTCCACAGAATACAGAATTCCGGATTCAGCCAAAAATACCGATCCGACCAAACAAGTAGCAATCCGTTTTACAAGTCCATTTACACGTATATGTAATTAGCATATGTATATTGTTGTATGAGGCAAGCAAACGAGATCTATCGAATTTTGTAAAGTTGTGTCAAAAATTTTTATGTTTTTATAGAAATTAAAAAAAAACTTGTGTACACATTTTATTAGGTACATACACATAAGTTAAATGACTAGACATAAATTAAAAACGTTTTATTTGATATGCAAAAAAAATTCGTAGTATGTAATTGTATAATATTGTTATACTTATTATATTATTACATTATGTACAAATACATATTGACATATTTTTTAAAATATTTGACGTATATAATAATAATTATCAATAAATGATTCATCTTGTTTACCAGCTACTTAAAATATAGTTACATATTATAACCTCAACAAAGGTTACTAGCCATTAATCTGTGTGAGCTCATCCGAATTTAATGAGACAGTTTATAAATGTCTCACGTCGGAACTAAGGTGTATTTCATAACCGCAAATTCATAGTAATTAGTTTCCCGGCAGCATTCCCGTGACGTCGCGGACGATGCGCCCGCGCAGCCCGCGCAGCCGAGACCGAGCGCTTTTTGTCAACACAGCGGGCGCGGCGCCAGCGCCAGCGGGTAGCGGAGCGAGCAATGGGGCGAGTAGCGGAGTGGGCTTAACATACGTATTAGAACCCACTTGTTTGTTTATAACACACATTTTTTCCTTTCTATTAATTAATGAGTTATTATTATCTATATTAAGTAGGTTATAGGTTAAGATAACATATTTCGTTTTGTTCTAGTAATTATGAAATTAATCGTGAAGTGAATCTTTGTCAAATTAATACGTGTAATTGTATAAATACCTTTTTTATTTTATATTATATTGTTTTATTTTTACACGCTTTTTTTTTTTTTTTTTTTTTTTACACATTCACACACGGCTGGTTAGCCCCATACTGAACCATTTCTAGCTCGTATTATGGTTGCTAACACAACTGATATACTACATATACATACATATTATATATAAATACATATTTAACACTCAGACCCACAGCCAACAAATTTAGTTAAGCACAAAGATGTTGACCGGGCCGGGAATCGAACCCGGAACCTTCTGATTAGCAGACCGGCATGGTAACCTTTACTCTAATGAGGTCGTCAAATAAATATTAGCTTCACTTGTATGTTTGTTTGTAACCGACTTCTTTGGGCGCGATTTTGACCCACTTTAAACGGCCAGATTTCGTTCAAACTTTGTAGATTTATTGAGGACCGATGACAATACACTAATTTGATAAAATTATTATCTAGTGCTGTCTATAATCTGTTAGTTTAATATTGAAAGTGATAAATTAAATATTAAGATCTAAATATTGACTTTAGCATCGTACCTAAGAACTTTTTTTTTCATTAAAAAGCAGATGGTTACCTAGTCAGTAGACATTGGAATAAAAGGTACTGTTACTACGCGAGTCAGCGACGTTCTGGTCGAAAGTGAAGCATGACTTTCCTGGTATTACTGGCTCTCAGAAAAGCTGCCGAAACTCACCATAAAGGTCTTGGAGACTGATTTTCAACTTAAGGGTTGTAGCTTTCCAGGCAAATACTTTAAAACTTTAAATTGTCAGATATTTGTTTTTTACTATTGTAACAATAATATTATGTTAATCAAAATATACATTCTCAACTAGCAAACCCACTTAGCTAGGACCATGGCCGAAAGAAATGTGTTAATCAATGCAGTGATTAAATATTTATATTTTATGTGAGCCTAATCGATGCCCTCAATCATTAAACTATAAAATATACCAATGTTACAATAATAGGTATTTATATATAGGTAGTTTAAGAAAATTGTTTGACGAACAACGCTGTCACTCCGACCGCACGGTATCATTCGCATTTTTTTGTTTATTAACATTTAATTAGAAGATAAAGTTGTTGTTCTGTAAGTATACTCTGATGTCCCATTCATTATTTAACTTATAATTGTCCGGAGCGGTCGGTAGCTATGTGACCTAACGTTAAGCGGTGAACTTACCAAGCTTCCTTCCACAAGCTTAATAATAGCTACGTTTATTCCAGTTTTTCTGAGGCTTAACTTTCTAATTAAAAGCCGGCGTGATATCAAGAAGACTATAATAACAAAACATCACGTTAACAAACACTCTACTTTTTTTGCGACAATGTGAATCGGTTTTGAAATTTCCTAACGTCGTCTGAACAATTTGATCGATTTTACTTGTAGTCAAGACGTATATTGTAAGAGTTAAGTTTAAGTATTAAAATTCTTAGAGAAATTATTAACAAGATGTCGTGTATGAGCACATAGGTCTAAATATATACCAGATTCAGAATTGCATACAAACACAGCACAAAAAAATGGCATGCGTTTACTATACTATTATATCTATTACAATCTTACCACTGTATATAAAGGTTGAGTTTCGACTAGTGCCGTAAACATGAGCTATCTTGCTCGGCGATAACAGCTATACAATTTTATAACCGTACGCAGTGAGCGTTAGAAAATTCAACTGTATTACTATACTAATATCGCTTGAATTCCTCAAACCGAAATGAGACCACACTCTTACTTGTGTTCTTATTTCCTAGCCGTTTTTAGAGATATCACCCATTAAATCTAGCACATTTTTGATCAAAGACATAAATACACATTGACAGATCTTCATTCCTAACATAGAAGTCATACATAGAGAACATAAATAGACATGGAGTGTAACAAACATAAATAGATGTGTATTTTAATTCCCCAATATTAAGGTGTAATTACACTCATAATACTGATGGTTAATGTTATCTGTGGCCGCACACAGGAGCAATTCCGTTATTTTAAAATATACTTCATGGTTATCTAAAAACCGACCATAAGAATATTAATACTCATTATGATACCGATCTGATATTTTATTTTAAGCTCCTTATTTATGGAGCCTTTTATTAAAAAATTTAATCCTTATAATTAATACTGTGTCTAATAAAGAATTTACTATCTATCTATCTAATATTCATGGTAATACGATGGAAAAGCTCTGCTATAAGAGATGCTTTCTAAGCACGAATCTTATTAATAACCCTAAGTATAAACATATCTACTGCAATACCAACTTTTTTTATCATTATAAAATCGTCCTACTCCCTAGATTTTATTTTGGAGATTTTAGTTTACGTAGTCAAATTATCTTAGTTTATATTTATATTTATCCAAGTCTTTACTATTATACTCTTTACTTTATTTACATAACCTTACCAAAGTTATTTGTTTTTATTCTTATTCAATATACCAATTTTAGGCCTTTGTCGCAAGACAAGCTGTAAACATAAGCATGTAAATAGTTCGTTTTAAGTTAATCATGTAATCAGCAATAAAGGCTTATTTTATTTTATTTTCATATATATACTAATTAAGGACCCATCGACCCTTACAAGAAAGTAGCCTGGAATAGTTCAAAGAATTTAAATTGGCTCTCGTCAAGTGTGAAATTTATCCTTCTCCACATTGAAGGCGGCAGAAAAACAACACAAGCATAATTTACGTCACTTTTCCATTTACGGAGCTGTTTTTGAACGACTTCATTTGGCACCACGAATGGCTTGAAATGGGAATATGTATGCAAATATTCGAGATAATTATCGTAAAATAGTGCGGCGCGTCACGGTTTAATAGGTAAAGTATTCATAAACAGACACGAAATCATTTGTAATCGATTTACGACTTCCCATCTCTAAAACTATCTTTTCAATCTAGAGTGAACTTTAAGTTTTTAATCCCAGTCGCAAAAACGACGGTATGTTATAAATTTGACGTAGGTACTATGTGTGTCTATCTGTGTTATCCGCAATGGAAAACCCGTTTTGAATTCAGCTTTTTTTTTTATTTGAAAAGTATGTTAGTCGAAAGTGTTCTTAGTTAGTCGAGACCAATTCACATCAAACAAAGTTTATGAATGCTGTCTTCAGACGAGAGTGAAGGTTTCTTCTAGGCAAGCGCGCTTCATCTTAGACTGCAATGTCACTTAACATCAGGTGAGTTGTGGTCAAGCGCAAGCCTATTAAGCGTAAAAATAAATCGGTGCCTAATGGCCGCCGCTACAAAATGGTGCATTGCAGTGCAGTTCCCTCAATATGATTATCAAAATTATAACATACCTATATTTAATAGGGTAAATAGAATACAGATAAATTTAAAATCCAATAAGGCACCACTAAATAATATTAATCGGGAATTTCTAAATTTTAAACTTAAACTTGTTCAATTAAAACATGTGAAAAATTCGCATATTTTGCTGTTAAACTATTATTAATAACATCGAAGGGAGTTCAAAGCTACCGCTCGTTCTTTCCGGTTAATTACTTAATGATATCGACGAGTACGTTATTATAGAAGTAGTTTATCTGTACCGGAAATTCAAATTAGAATTCCACTTTTTTCACGCGTCGAGGAAAGCTGCTAATAAAATACCTGAGAGCCTATTAATTGGCATCCTATTAATGCATATTGTATTATCGGATAGTTTGTTGGATAGATATCTAATGTGAAAAGTGTTAGAACATTTACATAAAAGTTTCTATATTGATTGACCTTAAAGCCTAAGAGCCAGTGACGCCCTGACCTTCGTCATAGTATAAAAGCTGAAAATTCTTCTATATATGCCCCCTATACAGGTATAAGCAAACCCAGCTTATGGAACCTGTATATACATAGTATAGGGGGCATATATAGAAGAAATTTCAGCTTTTATACTATGACGAAGGTCAGGGCGTCACTGGCTCTCACTCTATTAGCAAGCTACTTTGAATTAACGCTACCGATTATGAATGTACGCCTGTAGCTCAGCTAACTAAGGTGATATGACGCGATCATTGAGGTTGAGCAACGGGCGATGCGGAGTCTTAATGAGTGACAATGCACAAGTGGAATTTTGATATGGGCGCTACCATGGTTCGAATGATACGTTATATTGTAGATCCCGGCTGTTAGTCTTAGTACAAGCTGTAGTCAAGCCAAGAGAGAGGCCTTGGGGCGCCTTGACAAACTCTCGACACCAAAACTTTTTTCAACAATAAATGAGCTTGATCACAATTCACCTGATGGTAAACGACATCGTGATCTAGGTGGAGCGCGCTTACCCGAAAAACCGGTTCACTCTTGCTTTGTAAATCGCCAGATTGTAGTTTTCGGGGAACAGGAAGCTTGGCAAGGAATTCCACACCTTCGCGGTTCAAACAATGAAGGTGGAAGCAAACCTTTTAGTACGCGCCTTTGGAACCTCCACGGTAACTCGGTGACTTAGCTTATACGAAGAAGTCCCATAAGTGCAATTGTTGTAGAAGGGAAAGCGTGTTTTCCTACCATATTTTTTTACGCTTAATAGGCTTACGCTTGAGCACAACTCACCTGATGTTAAGTGACATTGCAGTCTAAGATGAAGCGCGCTTGCCTAGAAGAAACCGGTTCACTCCCGCCTTGAAGACAGTAAGGTTGTACCATAATGCTCATGCATTGGACGAATTGACCAAGTGAAATGATCGAACATAGCAAATCTGTAAAGTTTGTTAATGTTAATTAAATGGGAATGAACGTATCTGCAGTTATAATAACATAATGACGGCACATTACATCGAGTCGGCACACAAAAGTGGCGCGACTCAATTATCGGCGCGCAGTTGGCCGCGGAATGCGCGCGCGCAGCCAGAACACTGCGCGGGACGCGCCGCCATACCACGGGAACGGGGATCACCGCCAAATGTGGGGAAAGGAAGTATTTTATTGGTACTCCTACTTGATGCTACACCTAATCTCATCCAAAGGTTGCCTGAAAGAGATCGCTTTAAGCTATAGGACCACCAATTGTGGCACCCTTATTATCTATTAAAAAGAACTTAAACTTTTTTTTTAATACGGTTTATATATTTTACAAGCGGTGATAAAAATAAATTTTAACATGACTTAATAATAATATTTACAAAGCATAGTAAAAACGAAAATTTTAAATTTTACTCGTAAACTAAAAAAAAAGAACTAGAGAAAAATTAAAACTTTATCTTTTTTAATTAACTTTATTTTATTGGCTTTATATTTTAAAATAGTTTCATATTACTCTGTCCAATAATCTCATAATATTCATATTTTCTATCTATCAACGTACTTCAATGCGTAATTTGTCTGTTTTTTTTTATGATGGATAGGCAAGCGCTTGATCGCAACTCACCTGATGTGAAGTGATAGGTATTGCCACAGAATAATAACTTGTATGGTATTGCGATCTAGGATGGAGCGCGCTTCCCCCCCGTGGGGCCCCGCATTGTCGAGGCGGGGGGGCTCAGTAACCGTGGCCTGGTCACCCACGGTGAAGCGAAGAGGGTCCCTGAGGCGGGCCGCTCCCTAGACTTGTCCTTGCAATTTCTAGATGGAGTGGCACCAGTAGGTTGCGGGACCTCGCTCCGGGGGGGTTTCGCAACTGAGGAGGGCTGCGGTGTAGTTTTGGAGACACCCACCGCAGCCGAAGGTGTGGGGCCGCGGCAGGAAAGAAGTGTCGGTATTACGATGCGCCGCTCTTCCTACCTGCCGCGGCCTCGACGGGTTCGCCACCGTAGATGGCGGACGCGGTGGGGGGGCCGCAGGGAGAAGGGAGTGGTACCACAAAATACCACTTACCCTATTCTCTGCGGCCGTAGTGGCAGGTGACGGGGCCACAGACCTGACCCGTCACGGGGGACCTGGGACGTCGGACCGGGGTTGTCCGGCGTCCATTGCACTTATGGTCCCCGAGGTGGTTGCGGTGCACCATGTGCACTGCAAGGGGGCTCATCCCCAGAGAAGGAGCCTCGCAGGCTAGCTGAGGTGGGCGGGATGGTGGGTTAATGCGAGAAGCGGAACCTCATCCCGCCCTTTCCGGTGAGGAGGTCATCGTGAGGTTTTAGTCGGTAGGGATGTCCTTTTGACATCGAGCCCGACATACCCCACCCACCTCCCCGGGGGTGTGGTGGGGATGCGTAAATGCATTTCCTCACGTAAAAAAAAAAAAAAAAAAAAAAAAAAAAAGGATGGAACGCGCTTGCCTAAAAGAATTGATTCACTCTCGCCTTGAAGACAAGTGTGTTTACTTATTCGAGGATAAATAATGGAGTTAAATAGGTTAAACCGTAAATTAACAATAAGACTCTTTTTATCCTGGACTAACGCGCGTTACACCGCGGATCGCAAGCATGTAAAATATTATAAATGCCATTTGTGCGTGTGTGTGTTCAATTGTTACTTCTTGCGCTTAAAATTGGTTTATATATTATTATGTACCTACAAACTTAACCTAGCCAAAAATAATACAATATTACGGTAACAAGTCCAAGCTATTGCTGCGTGGCAGAGTTCCCAAGACGCTGGCAGCATTGCCCCGTTGAATAGCCAAACTAAGTCTTTGTAAAAAATTGCAGTCAGTCCTTGGGTCTCCACAAGCAAGGACCAACTGATTTTTTTTGAAATAGGTAATAAATCAACTAATACAGAACCCAAAGTAAATTTTACAGGACTCACCTGTGACCCCGAACTTTTTACCAGAGTGTATTTAATTGCAGTGTATCATCGCATACTAAAATGCCCTTTATGTTTTTCCAAGCCGCCTGCGTAATGACATAATCGCGACTGGAACGACATTCGGCTATCTCCGCCGATTCCAGTGGCTGGAACGAGGTACTGGCATCTGTATCGGATGCTTTGAAAAACTTTTTATTGGGTGTGTGTTATCTCGAAACTCGAATAAATCAGTATGGCAGTGTGTGCGTACTTTGTACTTTTTCTTACAACATATCTGAGCTCGGCTTGGTATCCCGGAAGACGCGGGTTCGAATCCCGCTGGCCGTGATATTTTTGATTGCATAAGCATCTATAGGTGTAAGCTCTCAAAAATAAAATGGCAGTCACCTCCAAATACTCTTGAGAACTGCTTTGTGACAGTTATAAGCTGTTTCTAAATACATTATATAGAATTAGTAAGCAATCCATACTGTATTCCCATACATACTCGTAGGTATTATTTTCTGTCACGGTGTCACTAGAGATCTACAGCTCGAGTCAATAAAGAAAACATTTAAAACTTGGTGTCCTCTCAATCGCAAGAGGTTGCTGACATTCCAATGTTTTCTTTATAAAACATATGTTACTCTTTAATTTCATGTTACTCTTTTCTATATGATGTATGAAATTAAAGTAGATAACACTAAAATAAAATAAAAAGTTGAACTTGAATTCAATAGAAATTTGTCAGTTACACGAGAATCTTCCATTAATGACCTATTATTTAGAATCCTGTGCTCCGGTAGACTAAAATGACTTAAATGTCTTGCAAAATAACTTGGTTAATCGATAAATTGACATAAAAGTCTACACACTTAAGCGAGTGTTCATTACATCACCGCCTCTTATCCACTTAAAATAACACCACACCATCTATTGATAGCGCGGAAAATTAGATCTTCACTCACTCGTATCGCATTACCATAACTCGCAGTAAAAACTATTCAATAGACCCACCATCTTGGCAGCCATCTTGTTTGGCGTAATTACGCAAAATGGCCGCCGTTGATTGGCGGGAAAGTGTTACAGGCAGTGAGTGCTAACAGATTGGTAACGTGTGGATAATTGCAGCCTGGGATGATCGAGTCGTGATATATCGTGGGAGAACCGTGGTGCGGTGTTGGGTTAACATTTCCTTTTTACTTGCATTGTAAAAAGTTCTCACTGTTACTAAACATACGCCAGCGTTATTCAAATGGACACACTTAGTTCTTACACAACCTTTAAAAGCCAAATAAGGCCTAAAATGTATTAGATTTTAGGCTTACTATATTTTATATACAAGCGTAGCTAGACAAATCTCTACATGAGAGCTTAGCCTCGTAGTTTCTACGGCAAAGGCAAAGAAGTATCTTAAGTAGTCACTAAGTTACTTTGTGTATTTTGTAACATTTTACAAAGAAAGGTACCCCCTATACTAGTTTACTATTATACACATTTATTTAGTCATGTAACTATAATAATAAAAATATTCCTCGCTATTAAATGTCGTTTATACTTTTAAATTAGTCTTAAAAGAAAGTTATAGAAGAATTAAAAGCATTTCAATATTTTTCTTTTGCTTTTACACACATCAAGCTAGGTACATATTAGTAATTAAAAACAGAGTTAATTAAACACTTCGAGAATTAGGTAAGTAATTTAGTATTAAAAATTGAATGTCCAAACCACTTATGTACTTCTCAAAATGTATGTTACTTAAATAGAAACGTGATTATACCTACGACGTTTTGACTCACCGTCAAATCATAGAGTGACCACAAAAACAACCAGTCTGTCCGGACCAATCTGAATATACGCAAGTCATTCCCCGAAAATCCTTACATAATTACGTTCAAACAACTGTATTTAAAAACAGCTATTACGGACACCACCCACACAGCCTTACCCATTCAAAATATACAAAACACGACCCTATTTCTTAAAAGAAGAGGTTTAATTTTCTTCTGTAAATTGTGTGGTAAAATACGAGTCAATTAGTAGTGGTTAATTATCCGGGGCCTGACACGCCCCGTCATGAGAGTGAGTCGGAAACTACGGAGCGTTCCACTGACGGGTTAACGTCCACTCATCACCATATACAAGACAAAGAATGCCATAGAAAATGTTAATTAAATAAGTAAAAAACAAGTCAAAAATAATCGAAACTGGTGCTATTAAATAGCACAGATGCAAATAGTGACAAAACTTTCAAATGTCAATGTCAACTTTTCCATAGAGGCAGATAAATGTCACACAGTCTAATACTTAGGCTTGTTACAGAGTTAAAACTTAAAAATACAGATTTTTACTGGCCATAAATTAATAAAATATTATGTTAAATGCTTTTAAGATAGTCACACTACAAGCATTACTTAGAAGTTATCATAATTAGTTCATCAAATAAAATATCATAAAAATATTATAATACGAATATGAATATATATTAGAACATGCGTTTTATTTTTGAGTTGTGTTATTTAACAGGAATATTTTTTTCAGTCTTTCTTTTATTGTAATAATAAAAGTGACTAATACATGACAAATCGTAATACGAAATTAAAACATCATTATTGTTGATAGTTAGTTAATAAAATACGGGAGCAATATTATTTGCTTACCGACAAATTTAACGATAAATAATCTTTAGTTATTTATCCTTTTGGTAAATATTTTAATTTGCCCATCTTTTCTTATTCGCCCTATATTTACATGAATTGATTTGGTATCAATTGTTTTTTAGCTATGAGTAGAAAAATACTAGTACTATTTTAATTACTGGAAAATGAAAGTCGTAAAACGACGTAAGTAAAAAAGATACTATTTCTAATTACTAACTTGTTTGGTACAACCCTTAAGAGGTCACTGGTTGAGCTCATACGACGTTTCGAAAGATTAATGAAGACATTCCTCAAACGAGGGCTTATTTCTTTTTATTTGCATTCTTAAGACGGAAGCCAGGGCCTGTAGTTCCGACTATTTTTTGTTAGTTCCTTTCTGTAAAAACACAATAAGGCTTCCGGTTTTACGTATCTATTTATATATTAACATGTTAAAGAATGTTACAATAGTTTTAGGAAAAAAAGTTTTATGATAAGATTATTTTAAATGATAATTAGTAGTAATTACTTAATTACTGTCTCTAATGGTATATGTATTTTTTCTTTTTATTGAATAAATATAAGTTATTTGTTTACGCCAAAACTATCGAATAGATTTTAATTATAGTTCACAATAATATAAATTTTACGTCAGAATAACACATAGGATCATTTTCAAATGTAGAATGTTAGTATAATGTATAATTTATTTATATGTTTAATACATGTGTTCCTATTTCCTATGTGTTAATCCAAGGTCTAACCTATTTCCATACCAAATTGTATCAAAATCGGTTAAGCCGTTTGAGCGTCAAGAAGTAACAAACATATACACTTCAAATTTATTGCATTAGTAGGATAATTTAAAATAATAATTAGTACGTTATTAATTACTTAATTGCTGTCTCTGTTAAATATACATATGAATAAAATAAAACAATACAAGTAGGGGATAATAATTCCATTACATATTATTTTAATTTAGGTAACCAAACTGAGCAAAATTTATCCAAATTAATTTTTACTTCATTCGGTACAATTTTGTGTCCGATCTCCACTAATCCAACCTACGTAAGCGATTCGCTAATGAAGATATTTGGGGCAGACGCTATCTCATTGTCAATAAATATCCCCCGCCCGCCCCCGCCCCGGGCAGAGGTTCTTCCGCCCGCACACACGAGGCCTTTTATTACCTCCTTTGTTACGAAATCGATATACGAACACACCCCTTTTACGATTAAAATGTAATCGGTAACCTCTTTGTTTCGAATGAGGTTGCAGTCGCCCACTCGATGAGGTTGCAATTTAAATCTGCTGTGGAACACTGGCCGAAAATACTGGTTATTTAAAAAGTTTACTTGACATTACAAACCTTTTTGGTGGTTTACTAGATAAAATAGATAAAGAAAGTATGAAGTCTGATAATGAAATGGAAAAAGCGGTAATGGCAAAATAAGTATTTTGTTGTGTATGTGAAGACTCTTCTTTTTTTTATGTAACCAGTTATTTTTGCATTATTTCTTTCAATTGTTTTTTTTTGTACAAATTGTACCAAGATACCGGACAAACAAACCTAATTTTTTTTTTCTTACGACCATAACTTTGTCATAATAACTAAAACTTTGACGACCTCGGTGGCGTAATAGTCCATGCTAGACTGCCAACCAAAGGGGTTCGATTCACGGCACAGCCAAAATCTTTGTGCTGAACTAAATTTGTTGGCTGTCAGTATATGTACTAAAATGTATGTATATGTAGTAAATCAGTTGTGTTAGCAACCATAATACAATCTAGAAATGGTTTAGTACGAGGCTAACCAGACGTGTGTGAAATGCGTCCTAATATAAAAAAGGCAAAAAAAAACAAACTACTTATAAAAGATTGCTTTTTTATTCTATTTTCTCAAAAGCCAGACTATGGGTACTCAG
The DNA here is from genome assembly GCA_035578125.1 of Mellilla xanthometata. Classification (NCBI taxonomy): domain Eukaryota; kingdom Metazoa; phylum Arthropoda; class Insecta; order Lepidoptera; family Geometridae; genus Mellilla; species Mellilla xanthometata. The sequence continues at coordinate 13,532,363 of JAPUBQ010000009.1, read as the reverse complement.
TATTCGCCGCACGAAAGTGAAAAGTTTTTCAGTCCGTAGTAGCAAGGGGTGAAATAAAAATTCTGTGTGAGTTCACGAGTTACTCGTATATCTATATGTAATGCAGCGTGAGTAATGCCCCACTTGGAGTTAGCCAATATTGAACATCGAGGGAATCTGATTATGATGACAGGTGTTGAGAGAATAACTTTTGTGATTTCTTTCACAAGATTTCTTTGAGATTGAATGTTAGACGTCTCTTGAAATCATCTTTGCATGGCAGTTAAATTCGTTTTTTCTCTGAAATATTTTTAGCCATTAGATGAGTATTCAGTCAAATATTGTTTTATTTCTTAGAAACAGCGTCCGAAGTCTTCTCGGTGCCATAGAAATCATAGAACTTTATTAACCTTTATAACATTGCGTTATACTAGGCACGTCAAATTTACATATACATTATATTCATCAACAATCAATTAATTAATTAGTCAATCGTACAATATCATAAAACATACCCAACCTTTTGGCACGATATTGGCCTTTTTTTTGTTCTTCGTATGAGCTAAGTGGCCGAGCTCCGGTGTCGACAGTTTTCAAGTCGCCCAAATGCTTGACTCTGAGTTGGCACTAACAGCCGGGACCTACAATTTAACGTGACATTCGACCCACAATAGATCCCAGATGAAAATTACACTTTTTAAAAGACAATCTTGCGTATCGGTGTTTCATCCGTTGCTTGACCTCGATGATCGCGTCAGATCACCATAATTAGCCGAGCTATGGAACCCTAAAATAAATTACACTCAGTAAGTTAAAGTTTCATTGGGTATTAAATTTGACAGATGATCTGTTCCTATTGCTATGTCGACAAATGATAAGATATTAACATGATGGGCCTTAGAACAAACGTGGTGACATATATCTTAATATTTGTATTTTATTTTTTTATCAAAAATTCTATTGAATTGTTAAAATTAAGTTAATGAAGCATATGAGATGTTCTAATAGAGGAAAGTAATAGCTATTATCTAAACATAAACAATCGTAATAGACAGATAAAGATATCATCCACACGTGTAATAGCCAGGTAGGTATTACACTATCAGTGCTGTAGTAACTGCGATCGAAAAATGTTGATTTACAACCGAATCGTTGGAGCAAAACTATTATTATCCGACCAAATGACTGTATTATTAAGATATGGATGACTTAATCACCGCGAGAGATGCGATCGACTAAACACCCCGTGCCAACGGCGAACTATATAAATAAATCTAAATATACCATCTTCATTTTGGCTGACTTATTGGTTAAACGGTAAAAGTCAATAAACAAATGTATACTAGCATTTTGTTTTGAAAATGCGATTGTAGCGCCACTAAAGATTGCGCAAGTAAGCTTGTAAATTTGTAAGGCAATGGTAAACGTTCAAAAGTAACACTTTTTTGAGGGTAATTATAACTCGAAAGAGGTTAGTATCGACAGTGATTGTCGACTTTAGCCTGAAGGCTGTTTTAGGGTCATTAGTCTTATTAATGTCTTTGTTGGACATTTGTGAAGCGTAGGAGTCTAGGCGGTTTGTAAAACTAGAAAGAAAGTAATAAATAAATATAAATCTTAATTTTGTAGTAAAAAATAACCATTTACTGCTTATAAATAAATTATGCATATGCATCAGAATAGATAACGCCTGGTTTGACTGCACGATTGGTTGTTATATGATTAGCAGATTCGGGGGCATATCCTAAGTTTTCACTATGGTATGTGTACACTTAGTATGCCAAAAAAAGAGTTATATAATGAGACACAAAAGATAAGTTGGAACAGAAAGCTAGTAGTCATGTATTTCAAATAACATTTAAAATTAAGTAATATAAAATTACTCCAAATAAAATTAATGAATAAAATTTTCTGTTTCTAATTAATATGGTCTTGAATAAGAAATGTTCGTACTAAAGAAAAAAAAAACTATTTCAGCACCCATAGAAATATTATAATACGTGGCAATACTGCCAGCATTTTAGTCACCTTTGCCCCTACCCTTGGTTTTTTTTAGGTTGAGTTCAGTTAAGTTTTAGATTAAGTCTTTAATTTAATTTATTATAGAAAACTGGGTTTGTTTGTGATTGAATAAACGTCACCTTATAATACAAGTATTACCCGGTACCCGGCGAACTCCGTTTCGCCACAAAGTTGAAATTTTCCCTAAACTTTGATTGCTATGAACCTCATGGAGCCCAAGACCTTTCCAACGAATGCAAAACCGTGGAAATCGGTTCGTGCGTTCTGGAGTTTCAGCGTCAGGACCCAACTTATTTTTATATTATAACTAGCTGACCTGGCAAACGTTGTTTTGTCTTAATAATTATTTCTAAATATACAGTAGCCGATTCTCAGACCTACTGAATACGCATATTGGAAAAAATCGGTGAAGCCGTTTCGGAAGAGTAGGTACGGTAACAAACACTGTGACACGGAAATTTTATATATAATATATTATGAAGTTCTACAAGATTAAAGCACCTATTAAAGCCTCAATCTTCATTGTCCAAGCTGGTGTTTAGCCATGATATATCAGCAAGCAGGCGTGGTCGAGAGGTGTCGAATAAATCTACCGGCGGATATCACTGCAGGGCGCTTATCACACGGGCGGATCTCTTTCAAGATAGCGCCCTGATACTGATATGATAATAAACTGGGTTTTGCTTAGTTTATAATAAACTCCCCAAAGAGCTAAAAAAACTGAAATCTGAACAATTTAAATGTAATCTTAAGAAATTTTTGACTGTAATCTGCTACTATAAAATTGACGAGTTCTTAGCATATAGGTAAGTGTATCGATATCAATAATAATAAATATAATAATGAATGGATTAAGGGTCGGATACAGAAAGCAGTCATCGACTCGACACGGCGCGCATTGTCCGGAGGTTCCTGTCCAGTGTCCTTGTAGTTCCTACCGCCGGTAGCTTGGGCCGCGCCTCGCTGCCAGTGACACGCTAGCTTTAACGTTTTTATAATATTTTATTTCATTTATAGTATGTCTCATAAAAGTTGGGTTAAATTTCATAATTTTAGATTATTACATATTAAAGCAAATCATGTATTCACTTTATTTTTATTTATTGCAAAAAACTTAAGAGTTAGAGAAATATATGAAATATAAAGATTGACTATTTATGATGTACTATAGACATTATTTTTAGATGACATTTTTATTGACTAACCTACTGCACCCCGCGGCGTTACACGCGTTAATCCAGGATAAAAAAAAACATTAAATAATGTGTAAATCATTAAGAGAGTAAAGTACATTGTAGTGGATGCTCAAATCGTTCCACGGAAGATACATGAAATCATAGAAATCATAGGACTTTATTAACCTTATAACATTGCGTTATACTAGGCACGTCAAACTTACATATTACCTACATATTATATTCATCAACAATAAATTAATTAATTAGTCAATCGTACAATGTCTTAATAATATAATTAGTCATACAATGTCATGATAATATAGTTAGTCGAACATAGTCATAATAATAAAATGGAAAATAACAACACATATACATTTCATGTTCAGGGAACCGGGGACCGTCTAGATAAGAAGCAAACGTTGACGTCCAAACGAGCCACGCTCGCTTTTTTTCTATTTGAAGGCCACAAAATCATTTTTGAGAAAGGTTAAAATAGCAATCATTAGAAAGAAACTATAGAAACTTAGTTTTAAAAAACTCAAAGTAATAGGCATAAAGCTTTTAAGCTCTTACAAAATGATGTCATGTGTTGAAAGCTGTGAACAGCAATCAATTTAAACACTAATTATGTGCTAAAGCACTAGTGCTAAAAGGTCTAGACCTTTTAGCCTCGCCAATTAGATTCCAAACAGCATGACTAACTAAGGCATCTTGCACAATAGCCCGCGTAGCACAACATCGAGAAAGACAATTTTATCCCCGAGAAGATGAGAGACGCTGCATTTTGTCTAAAGCCAATTTTAGTCAAGCGTTTTATACCCACGCAAAGTTTTTTTTGTAATCAAAACCAATATATGTGTATGGTTGGAATATACCCGTCGAGTAATTTAAACGTGTTGTCACATAATTATCATGAAAAATACAAAAGTTGAATCGCATAAAATTTTAAGCAGCTGTTTTTATTTCTAAGGTTTTCCATAAACTTGTGTATAAAAATAAGACCATTTTTTCATACTACTCATGTTCTTTGACTTATTGAAATCCGCTAGAAAAAAATCCACCTTCTACAATATTTTACGTTAGTTATTAATTTGTATTTAATTTTTAAGGTATTTGGATATTTTTTTATGTACTAGGACATGATTGTAATTGTATGGAAGCATTTCTGAATTAAACTATTATTATATTATTATTACAAGTAATTTTGTATGACCCTCTGCATTGGTCAGTACCTGAATTGACGCGGGAATAATTTATCTTTCCACTGCTTTGCGAGCAGCTTCAGCAAAGGTCACCACAAACAATTGGTCGCAAAAAGAGACAAAAGTCGCGCGACTAATTGTCACGCAACTGTCCCGGGCGTCAATTGGTCGCTAGCTCGGGATATCAAAAAATTAGACTGTAAAGAATATATACACAGTCATACTCGTGTACTCGTGTCATTATTTCTCTATATTATTTTCCTAGGTGTGGCCCCGAACTGCTGCCTGTCAATTCTAGATAAAATGAAAAAGCCTATGTTTTAATTAAGGTTCTAAACTACTTCATACCAAATTTAATCAAATTCAGTTCATCCGTTTGAGCGTGGAAAAGTAACAAACATACCGAAATACAAACTTTTGCATTTATGATATTTGTAGGATGTTTCTTGGTTTTATTTTATGTCATTTCTAATTTGTATCTGAAAGAGTTTACGTACTTCATAAACTGTTCCTGAGCAATTCCTTTTTCCATTTATAAGGATACAAGACAAGTTACTGTTGATTTACATAATAAGTACTCAAAACTTATATTTTCTGCATAAATCCAGATATTTCATGCTAGCCTATAGTCCAGCTGGATTTATGAAGTTCCGAGGATTCGCACAAAGCGTTTTGCTTCGACCTTCATTGTGAGAACTGCGAAGCTTTGGAACTCTCTTCCTGAGTTTCATTTTCCCGAGAAGTACAATTTGGGTATTTTCAAATCAAAAGTAAATAAGTTTCTTTTAGGCAAGCCTGTTATATCTTAGACCACAGTACAGCTAAACATCGGGCAAGTTGCGGTCAAACGTGAGCCATTCAACATTATATAAAACTAAACAAATAAAGTTTTTTCTTATAGATGTTGTGTAATACTGTCCTTACAATACATCTGCTACCACTAGTGCTTATTGAAACAATGGCTCTAACGGCCATTATGGTAATAACATCGATTACCACTTCATCATTACATTCGCATCCTTTTTAGGAGGCATTTACAGCTTCGGGAATAATCTACTCGAGTCTAATACGGAAATGACTCAGTCATAGATAAATGAATGCTGTGACACTGTTATACACATAGATTGACGACCTAACTGGCGTAATGGTTATCATGCTGGACTGCCAATCAGAAGGTTTCGGGTTCGATTCTCAGTACGGCCAACATCTTCATGCTGAAGTAACTTGTTGGCTGTCGGTCTGGGTGTTAAATATGTATCTACTTACATGAAATATGTATGTTCATTTGTATATGTTTGAGCAACCATAATACGAACTAGAAATGGTGCCAGCACACCAGCCGTGTGTGATATGAGTTCTTAAATTTTAATTATTTATATTTATTATAATAAATGACGCAGTCACAAATAAATAAATGCTGTGACTCAGTTGCACACATAGAATAAGTAATACTTTAGATATAAAACGTGTAATAAATCACAAGCGCGTTCCACGTTCTAAGAATTGCCTGCGTCAAATTTCATCCGAATCAGTACAGCCGTTTGAGTTTGATGAAGTAACAAACATAAGCACTCACACACACAAAAACAAACTTTCACATTCATAATATGAGTAGGATTCTTTCTGTTAACCACAATCAACTATATTCAAGAATATTTGAAGCAGTGCTTGAAGAATGTAGATTTTCAAAAGTGAGGTCATTTCATTTTCTTTTAACTAATTTAAACGTCACTAAGTTTTCACAACGCTTCTAATTATATATAATTCAATTCGAATCCGGTGAAGATTTTAGAAAAACACTATTTTTAATTTTAAGAAGAGTATTTGTCATGAAATAAAACTATTGTGCAAAAGGTACCTTATCGTGTTTTGGAACTCAAATGTTTCTTGACACTGAATAATAGATAATAAAACCGAAAAATCTGTATTACTATCTTTTGAGCAAGATTTTTAATAAAATACTATTACTTCCGAAACCGTCTTAAATACCTACGTGCCATTATAAAGTAAAACGCTTTCCAACACAGCGATGGAACAAACCAACACGGCGCATGTTTTGCATAAATTACTGCTTTGTTCCGATATGGGGTAATCTATTGCTTACTGCCACGGAAACATAAATACGTATAAAGGATGAACCTCCTAAGAAGGCGAGGGTATAACTAATTATTTTGTAAATAACTTATTGACTCAGGCGTTACTTTGCGGAAATCCATTGTAAATAGACGGCAAAATTAAATATTTAGTGTACTTCCGCTGTGATCCGAAATCCAAATTAAGACAAGTAAAGGAAAAATTAACTAAGATTAATTAACTAAGACTAATTAAGATTAACGTTACCTATCACAATTCGGAAATTCTTAACTCTACACGTGTTTCGCCTAACCACAAGGCATCATCAGGAGATGCTGACTCTTCGAACGACAAGTCGAGAGAGAGTCACTCTTTAATTTAATTAATTTAATTTTATTTTGTCTTCTAATTATTTTGTATACTGCAACTGTGAAGATTAAAGTTGCCTACGTAAAAAATAGTATTATTAATGATAAAAATTACTGTAATAGATAAATATTATCTCAATCGTTTCTAGGTTTGTCGTAAAACCCCGACTTCAATTACGCATTTTCGTACAAAAACTTTAAATAATTAAAAAATAATTATTCAGATTTAATTTCAGTTTTAAAAATCTGTATATAGAATCGTAATAAAATAAGCTGTCAGTTACTTAGATATATTGTTAGCAGTTTTCAAGGCAACAGTCATCCAGTTTCTTCTGGGCAAGCACTATCCACCGAGGACCTTCTCTATAGCAAAAAAAAAATCGTGGCATGCCTAGTCTCAGTTTACTTAATGCCAGAATTTTGCTAAGTCATGTGGTTAGCTATAAGGAATAAAAAAACTCATTTCCCCCTATGAATAATTTCTGCAGGAGAATCCACGACCAAAGCTCTAGGAAGAAGAGGTATCTAGGTACAACATGCTGGAATCTACATTACATCCATCTAAACATCCAGTACCCACTTAATTTAGCCGCAATATCCAAAACAATCTCTCAGTAATAAGGTCTGCATTAACCGCATTATTTACGGTACAAGTGTCTCGCTCAAAGCGGTACGAGGATGGAGCGGACTATCACGTAAACGATGCTTTGTACAAGATGAGCTCGTGAAACGACCTAATTAGCTTGTGCCAGGGTACAGTCAGATGAAAAGCTTTAAGCTTACTCTATGTAGATAATAATTCTTTTCTTGCTTAAATTTTCTTGATAAATTTACAATAGAAAGCAAAAGAGAACTGAATGTGAGTGATGTGTCAATAGCACAATAATCAAGCAACAAAATAATAGTTTTATATAATTAGACAAAACTTATCAGTACACATCCATAGAGGGTTCCGTATACGAATTCTATTACATATTCAACATATGTTGTAGTAATAGTAAAGTATGATATAGATATAAAAAATATGATATGTTAAAACTATTAGAACAATCATATTTTTTAACTCATGAAATGGGAACCGAGATGAACAACCAAGCGTTCAATTGACGGCCTCGTTGGCGTAATGGTTACCATGCCGGACTGCCAATCAGAAGGTTCCGGGTCTGATTCCCGGCACGGCCAACATCTTTATGCTGAATTAAATTTGTTGGCTGTCGGTCTGGGTGTTTAATATGTATCTATATAAAATATGTATGTAGGTATGTATATGTAGTATATCAGTTGTGTTAGCAACCATAATACGAACTAGAAATGGTTCAGTATGGGGTTAACTAGCCGTGTGTGAAATGAGTCCTAATATTGATTTATTTAATATTGAATGAATCAAAACATTATAGGTGAAATAAAAAATACTTTATGATCTTTATGATGAATAAATATTAACAACATCGACAAAACCCGAGTACATATTAGTACCGCTGTCGGTCCCTAATGCCTCGAGGTAACAATTAACCCTACAAAGCTTCTCTGTATCGTCGCGTCCCGGGTACGAGACGGCAGACTCGATCGCACTGCCTAGTAGCTGTTACACGAGCGTGCACAGCTTACAGGAGAGTTTAATTACCATAGAATTTGGTTATAAACCGTTTTGAGACTGACTTTAAAGCTTGACTCAGTTTGGTTGAAGTGAAAATAAGAGGACACATAACAATTGTTGCTACGCCCTATTATTATTACAACAGGGTACATGTAACATAGCCTTATGTCATACATGTGTTGCAAGCAAATAAATAAACTATAAACTAAACTATAAATACTGAAACAGATAGACAGACACGCTACCTAGTGACAAGGGTTTTATTATACACTAGGCTACAAAATAATCCAAGTTGTAAAGAGAAACAAAATACAGCTAAGGGATAATGTAGCTTCTCGACGGTGAAAGAATTTTTCAAATCTGTTCAGTAGATTCGGGGCCTATTCGCGTTTAAAAAACAATCAAACGTTTCCTCTTGATAATATTGGTATACATTTTGAGATATGAATGCCTAAAATATTCTTTCTGTCACCTATTTGTGCACAAATGAAATGGTTAATTCTTGTTGGTACACATTTTTTTATTTTGTGCATAATAAATTATTTTTCTTTCTTTCTTTTATTTGCGTTCCTATCCAACTTACTACACCTCAACTCAAGTTAATTTTAAGTTTAAGTAGTTTGAAAGATGATCGCAAGAATACACCTCTTTTAGATTGATTTTTATTTAATTTTTTTGTTTTCAGACCTGACACGAAACTAAGAATATTAGACATTTCATAATATCTGCCATCATTTGTACTGGGCTATTTCGAGCAAATATTCTAGTGCAACAATTATCTACAGTACCATCTACATAATATTTTGTACCAGTCATAAGACTTATATTGTTGAGTTTTTAATTATTTTTAATTAATTATTTATTATTATAATAATATTATTTATAATAATTAAATAATTTATTAAACACACGATAAAAAGAAAAATACTACAAATTTATATTTCGATCGCTGGACAAGGAAAACCTAAACACGCTCATTGCGCTCTCCCATTGCAAGTGTAACGTTAGACATCCCAAGATAGCGAATCAAATATAATCAGCACAATCCCGCATCTCACATTACGTATTCAAGTAATCAGGAGGCAGTTAAATCTACCCTCGTAGTAAGTGCACCGTGAAACATTCGGTTATTTTCTCGTTTGGCGTAATTGTCCCGCGCGGGCGTCGGGTTACAGCGGTACTCTCGAGCCGGATGGGAGCTTTGTAATCTGCTCTCGTTTAGATTCGATGTGACGTTTGGTATTGGAAGATCGTATTGAATGGTACTGGGTCAGTTTTATTGAATTTTTACTACAAATAAAGAAATATTGATATTGGAATATCAATTTTGCTTTAAAAAAATCTTTAAATAAAAAAATAACGTCGTTTATCGAGCGCTCCTACTTTATGTTTTAGAAAATATTATAGATCCGTATTAAAACTTTAATAAAAAGGAATGTTACACAAGGTAAAGAATGTTATCGTAGTTATATTTTCGTCAGTTAATTACAAATACAATAAAATGCTAGAAGTATGTTATTCAAATCCAAATGTCATTAAGAATATTTTTCAGCAACTTAGGTGGGTACTTTATAAAGCCTTTGCAAAGCCGGGCCGCTAGTCCTACTAATATTGTTAATACGACAGTTTGTGTCTAAGAGTATGTGTGTATGTTTGTATATCGTGCTTAAAAAACCTAACCAATCTCTATATTTTTTTATTACGGGGATAGTTTAGACCCTGGATTAACACAAATACTACTTTCGAACCCTGTGATACTTGTAATTAACGGACAGAATAGTGCGGGGCGAAGCTAGTCCTATTAATATAACAAATGCGAAAGTGTGTGTGTGTATGTTTGTTACTTCTTTACGATCAAACGGCTGAACTGATTTTGATAAAATTTGGTGCAAAGATAGGTTAAACTTTGGATTAACACACAGGCTACTTTTTATCCCGAAAACAGTTGTGGTTCCCGTGGAATACACAAATAACTTGAAAATCTATGTTACTTCGTCACGATCCAATGATTTTGATGAGATTTACTATAAAGATAATTTGCATTAACATATATGCTACTTTTTATCCCGAATTAATTTCTTTTGTCCCGGATCAATGCGGGTAATACCACGGAGCGCAGCTAGTAAATTATAATTTAAAACTTAATTGACATTTTTATGGAATCTTCTGGATTTGAAAATAAAATCAAGAAGATTCCACAAAAATCTCGACAGTAATAGAATATATTTCATATAAAGATATGTTTATTGTTTCATCTCAGTCCGGAGTAGCTTCGCGCCGCCTGCCCGCGGGCTCGGCCAATATTGTGCGTCGGCGGACCGAGCTCATCTCATTACGGACTGGGACTCGCTGTTATTGGGTTACTGGTGACTTTATCATCGCAGGGGTTATGAGATAGATAGATAGAGATATTATATTCGTTCATTTGTTTTGGGAAAATGTCTGCACCTTCTAGTCTCCAATCGAAAGTCATGCGTAAAAAGTTACGCAAAAATCATGTGATCTTTTCTTCGTGTGTTATTACTCTAGTTAGTAGTTGTTTCTCGTGTGTTACTACACTAGTTAGTGGTAGTACTTTTATTTTTAATCAGAAAGAGAGAAAGAATCATTTATTTTGTGACACGAAATAAAAACGACAATAAAAAAAAAAACATTTACGTGGCACAAAACCGGAGTCAGAGTTCCTTATCTATCGGGACCCTATTTTTGAGATTTTGCTGTCCGTCCGTTTGTCACCAGGTCTGTATCCCATGAACCGTGATGGCTTTAGAGTTAAAATTTTCATAGATAATGTATTTCTGTTGCCGCTATAATAACCAAAAAATAAATTATAAGCAAAATCAATTAATAAATATTTTAGGGGGGCTTCCATATAACCAACTACATTTTTATAGGTGATGATACCTAATATGGAACCATTCAAGCGCGAGCCTGACTTGCACTTATCCGATTACTAGAAACCATCAAATTTTAATGTAATAAAATGGGTCAAATTAATATTAATATTAAATAATAATAATTAATATTATATACCTACACAGGCACGATTAAAGTATCTTTATGGCGGGCAAAATAATATTACAATAAAGAATATGTGTTTTATAAATGAATACGCTAGATTTGATACACATTATAGGTAACTAAAAAGGTTAGGTCAACTACATTTTCACAACAAAATCTATCTAACATTTTAATAATTATAAACACAAACTTCAGAAATCCGTGTAATTTATCAAACCGGTATGATTGTATCAGACATGAGACGCAGACAAATCCAATCAGATTCAATCCCGGGGACATATTGTGACTCAGTCAAACCTCGCAGCGAGGCAAGCGACATCTATACTCAATTACTGTGCTCTGATGGCAAGATTTGACTAAATAACTATTACGGTATTGGCAACTAATGCAAAACCTTTTGCCTGGTGCAACGAAGCTTATGAACTCTCTACTTGAGTGTCGTGGCCTCTACTTCACACATGGCTGGTTAACCCCATACTGAACCATTTCTAGCTCGTATTATGGTAGCTAACACAACTGATATACTATATATCCGAGTACATACATATATATTTTTTAAAGATAAATATTTAACACCCAGACTGACCGCCAACAAATTTAGTTCAGCACAAAGATGTTGGCCGTGCCGGGAATCGAACCCGGGACTTTCTGATTCACAATCCGGCATGGTAGTCAAAAGTAAAGTAAATAAGTCGTTACGTATTCTAATTATTAAAATTAAAATAATAGTTTGGAGAAAACGATTTAATCTATCGCATCATTATAAAAGTAGCTAAAACAGAGGTTAACTATATCTCAGGAATCTAATGCAGAAAGACATATGCGACTCAGTTTGATATCATAGCAATGTTATATCTATATAAAATTGGCACGGGAATAGGATACCTACAATAGATTTTTTTCCACAAGTTACGCGAATGGAGCCGCGGGCAACTGCTAGTAGGATATACCTAAATGTAAAACATTGGGACAGGGTTTCAAACTTAGACGCTTACTAACGGCCAAATTATATATATTTAGGTACATTTACACTCAAAAAGCTCTAAAAACGTCTTCAAAACATGCAAATAGGCTATTATTATCAACCTTTTGAACTCAGTGTATTGTAAAGCAAGATCCGTTAAGTAAACAGAAATTAATCAAGAAAAAAATACAAGACAATGAAAGGGACAGGACAATCAAGTAGCTTAATTCAATGACGTTGTTGTCTTTTTTAAATTAACGTTTATTGAATCACGACTTACTACAATTGCCTTTGAAAAAATAAGGAGGAAGGAACTGGTAATCCTTTTAGAGGAAGTCATTTTAATGCTTTAGTGGGTTTTATTTTTATAATACTCTTTACTCACACATGTTTTGCGGGTACCGTTTGGAGAAGTATGTACCCATAATCGTTGGCGTAACGGCTACCATGCCGGACTGCTAATCAAAAGATTCCGGGTTCGATTCCCGGCCCGGTCAACATCTTTGTGCTTAACCAAATTAGTTGGCTGTGGGTCTGGGTGTTAAACATGTATTTATATATTATATGTATGTATGTATGTATATGAAGTATATCAGCTGTGTTAGCAACCATAATACGAGCTAGAAATGGTTCAGTATGGGGCTAACCAGCCGTGTGTGAATGTGTCCAAATAAAAAAAACTTTTACTAGTAATTCTCGTGATTCGGATGACACGTTATTTTGTAGGTCCCGGCTGTTAGTCTTAGTACAAGCAGTCGTTAAGCCAAGTCAGAGGTCTTTGGGAGGCTTGAAAACCCTCGACACCAGAGCTTAGCCACTATGTATGAGCTATCATACGATGAAGAAGAAGAAGTAACGTAACATAGACTTTCCCTTTCTTATGTCTTCGTATCATTATAGGTTAAGATGACATTAAAACCAAAATAACGAAGTGAAACTGTAGCAAGAACAAAGAGGAGTTAAATAACAAAGGCGAGCCAGCGACGCGGCTAACTCGGTTATTGTACAGTTCCGACAAAAATACGAGTAATTTTAATTGCAATGCTGATGGAGTCGCGCATTATTGTGTTACTCACGCTCTACGGACGAAACCTCGGGGCACAGGTTGTAGCATTTTGAAGTTGTTATACGTTACCGAGTTTTATAATTAGTATTTGGTATAGAAACTGAAAAGGAATATTAATGAAAAAGTGCAGTAGTGTAGTGTAGTTTATAAAAAGGTTTTTTTTGCGAATTTTCAAAAGTTATTAGAATCTAATAAATGTTTGTCTAATAATACCTACTAAAGCTACCCTTGAATGGTTTTATTTTTCTCCTTAACTAGCTATTTTTTATTTAGCTAGATTTGCGCGGCGTGGCGTGGCATGTTTATTACAGAAAATATATTTTTGCGTACAATTAACAAAGAAAACAAAAACTCACTTAAAAGTTACTCTATAATTAGAACAAACATTGGCACATTTTGTTGCAAAGAGAAAAATAGATAAGGCCTCGCGTTTACTAAAACCTCCTTGGATTTATCTTATAGGTTGTATAAGGTTTGTTATACATATATGGGCAAAATACATTTACGAATTACTGTATCCCAATGAGTGACCACCAAAGCAGCTGTCAATATTTTTGGAAGATTTGCTTTATATGAGATACTACGGAGTTATATTATTTCTAACAGTTAGGGTTCAAATGTCAAGATGCTTTCGCTTTCTCTCACCGCCGGTGCCTTGTGGGAATCTTCAAGTATACAGGGTTAGTTAGCATGATTGTTACCATGCCGGACTGCCAATCAGAAGGTTCCGGGTTAGATTCCCGGCACGTCCAACATCTTTGTGATGAACTAAATTTGTTGGCTGTTGGCCTGGGTCTTATATGTATATCGACGGTTAAAAGGCAAACTGCGTTAAGCGACAATTTTCGAACTTTACAGGAGAGCCATTCAAAGTTTTTTATTTCGGAAAAAAAATCATAATCAAGAAATTTCTGGGTGGATTAAAGAATGATGAAAAACGTATTTATTATTTAGTCAAACGCTACTAATGCAAAAGTTTCATGGTCTAACGAGTATTATTTTGAAAAATAAGTGTCGTTTAATCCCAAATGCATTATTTAGGAATAAGGATAACTGACTGAACCGCCACAGGATTTAAAATAAGTTCAAAGCAAAAAATGTTTAAGTGCAGGTGACCTCATATTTAGATCGAAGTAAAATGCTTTAATCTCAACAAAATTACAAAAATAGAACGAGTCAAATTGGCAAGAGTGTATCAAAGAGTTAAAAACATCAAAGGAAAAGTGACTCACGCGACAACTCACGGTTCGCAACTGAGGCGGGCTTGTGGTGTGGATATGGAGGCACCACAGCTGAAAGTGTGGGGCCGCGGCAGGAGAGAAGTGTCGGTATTACGACGCTCTTCCTACCTGCCGCGACCTCGACGGGGTCGCCACCGGTCGATGGCGGACGCGGTGGGGCCGCAGGGAGAAGGAAGTGACTATCTACCACTCTCCCTATTCTCTGCGGCCGTAGTGGCAGGTGACGGGGCCACAGACCTGACCCGTTGCGGGGGACCTAAGACGTTGGACCGGGGTTGTCCGGCGTCCATTGCACTCACGGTCCCCGAGGTGGTTGCGGTGCACAAGTGGTGCACTGCAAAGGAAGTCATCCCCTGAGAAGGAGTCTCGCAGGCTAGCTGAGTTGGGCGGGGTGGTGGGTTAATGCGGGGACTGGAACCTCACACCGCTTTCCGGTGAGGATGCCATCGTGAGGTTTTAGTCGGCAGTGATGCTCTTCTGGCATCGAGCCCGACACACCCCACCCACCTCCCCTGATGTGGTGGGCATGCGTAAAAGCATTTCCTCACGTTAAATAAAAAAAATGCTCATATAATGTTGTTTCGTATTGAATTTCTGATCGTAGCATGCATGCTATCTACCGTCATTTCAGTATGCTCTGGGAGCAAATAGTTCATCTGTATAGTCTCTAAACGCACTGTTTGCAAGAGTGCATTATGAAGAGCTGCGAGCACAATTTTGATTTTGTTTTGACCCGGACATGACCCGGACAATCTGAGTATAAAATCAGGGATTTGATCGTACCATGTGAATCTACATCGGCAATATTTTGTAAAAATGTGGCTACTTCATTGCCACCTCTTTTTCCTCCAGCTTCCTCCCATGTATAACTAAATCTGTTTCTTGTTATGCTTTTATAAAAAAAATATACTCAAGAAAATATGCTGTTTCTTTAGTAGAATAGCAGCATACTGTTTCCGTTTGGTGTGTTTAATACTTACTTCGAAGCAAACTTGTACACACAACCGTCCCCATCGATGTATTACTGCTGACTGAAGCGCCCCTGTAGATGGCGTTTCTCGCTACACGCTGGAGGTTAGTACATGTGCGCGAGAAAATTTCTTTGAATGAACCGACACTATTTACGCTGCCAAAGTAGATTTCGAGATGATTATCCTCCAAGGCTCCGTTTTTCGACATGTTGAAAAATGTATTAAGTTCTAAAATGTATTTAATGTTTTGTTTGAAACGACCAATATTGAAAAATATTATGACTACATAACAGGCTCATATGACTCTTGACATCGATATTACATCACGGCAAACCAGCTTAAGTCCCAAATAGCCCTAAAGCATACTCTGAATGAAACAGTTTAAGCGACACGATGCTTTTATTTGAATGAAAAGAAAAATGTTTCAAGCGACATCACTGTTTATTTTAATTCGAGGTCAATTATCTTACCCGACTTCATGTTTTCAAACAGTGTGCTTAAGTGCCAATGTATATGAAATTAAGAACAATTTAAAACAGCTGAAATACATTTGTGTCGAAAATGATCAAATTCCATGTCGCTTTAAACCATGCAAGCCAAAAATAGGCCAATTTTTGCAATGGTCTCAAGCGACAAAAAAGTGCTCAGAATTGAACAAAACTGGGTTCAGATGACGCAGAAAAAAACGCTGATTCCAAATATGTATATAACTCAAAACTCAAATATTTGTCGCTTAACGCAGTTTGCCTTTTAACCGTCGATATAGATATAAAGTATTTATGTATGTGTAGTATATCAGTTGTGTTGGCAACCATAATATTAACTAGAAATGGTTTATGTTATATAATTATGGTGTTATACATTTAATAGTTAGTATTTCATAATGGACCCTGTTCAGGTATCGCACAACACATGAATTAATGAATGATTTGAATGAAATCTTTATCGTTAAGATATTCGTTAATTTTATAATATCATTTTTGGAACAATAGGAGTTTTAATTTAATTTCAAACGTAGGTACTCGTCTATTCCTTTTGATTATTCAGGTAGCCTATTAAGTAAATATTTTGACTGCCGTGAACTTAAATGTTATTTTTGTGAATAGCTCCGTGTATTTTCGAGCAAATTTACTGATTCCTAGAAATTGCCCTACAACCATGCTATGGTTTCCTCGCGCTGTTTTCCTTCAAACACAAATACAAATCATTTATTGATAACACCAAAGTTGATAATCACAAGTCAAATAATATAATATCATTACAAAAGTATGTGATATGATTCAAATTTCAATTTTAACTTCTAATTCATTGCTGTTTTCCTTCAAATACAAAAACAAATCATTTATTGTTAACACCAAAGTTGATAATCACAGGTCAAATAATATAATATCATTACAAAAGTTTGTGATATGATTCATACAAAAATACAAAATACAAAAATGTTTATTGCACAAAAATATGCTTAAAATATATACGTAGAGGCTCTGCCTGCTGCTTTAGCGCGAGCTGTGTTGCAGCAGTCAGTCTTCCCCAAACAAATCATTATAGTATAAACACTCATGAAATACATTTTTTTTCATATTTTCATATTATTAAATATTATAGCTTCACCGAAATTTTGAGCTCATTGACCATAAAAACCCGCGCCCTTACGGGACGTAAGGCGACGCGTACTAAGCTGTCACACTTTAATTATTCACCAAAATCCACGAATTCACTACGAAATTGAGCGCCAAAATCCGTGACAGGTTCGTGCCAAGATCTCTAGAACTCTCCTCGGAGGCTCGACAGACATATCGGGAGTGAAGTGAGAGAGTGCTTGAACATTTAACGAAGCAGCGGCGGCCAACTCCGGGCCGCTCTCATTACGGCGCGGACAGCGGGCCGCGGGAAAAAACCACGGGCCCGGAACGTGCCGTGGAGTTGGGATCCTAAATGAAAGTCCTAGTTTGAACAGAGATGACAACTCATTCGTTTAAACACTTTACTCGTAATTAAATGACAAAAAAATACTGGGGGTCTTAATAGGTATTTTCTAGGTAAGCGTGTCACTATTGTATATATTGTTTAACACCAGGCAAGCTGTGGTCAAACGTAAACATATCAGTTATAAAAAAAGAGTATCTATTCACAAGTTATGCCTAAAAAAAGAAGAGATAACATATTATATGATGTTGTAAAAACGGTCATTTTACTAAATTGATTGTAAAAAATCAAAACCAAAGCTTTATTTTATTTAAAAAAAACTGGTGTAAACCATAATATATTTTAATATACATGCTAATTAATTTAATTTACATTTATAATTCATTCATACCACAGCTTGTCAATCAGGATGCTTATTTTGGGAAAATATTAAATCAACAAATTAAAAATCGTCAGAATATTCTAGTAACCATTAACTAAGTAACATTCTTGCATACAGCAATAATATTATATGCATGATATTTCAAAAAAACATTTATCAAAAGTATTTCTCGAGAACTTTCTCAGGAACTGCATTATTTAAAAAACAATTAAAACTTCCATACAAACGAGCACTTATAAAAGTCAAGAGGTAAGAAAACCCATAACCTAAAAAAATCTTGACTTTCCCACGAGACCTTCGAGTGAAGTCAAAAATTCAAAATCATTCGTTCATTCACAAACAATATAACAATTCACATTTGAACAACCGATCATATTGTTTCAAAAACAATTACTCGCAAATCAGAATGCAATTTACGAACGACCCTAACCTTAACAAAGTCACCCTAATAGTAACAAAGGTAACCTAAAGTGTCGAAACTCGAATTCGATACAAAGTCAATTAACAATTGACCGTCTCGAAAACTTAAAGTTCTTAATTTAAAAATTGTAATATTCCTCTATGAACCGCCTATAAAATGTGAAGGGTCCTTTAATGAAGTGGCCAGTAAGGCAGGGGGACGCAAAGACAAAGGGGTTGGGCTTTCACTCGATTTAGCCGTATTTTGTAAACAGCTCTTGAGGCGAGAGGCAATCGGTGCAAAGTCAACATTTAAATAATATTCTGTTGCCGTTTAGCATTGTGTTGAGGTTTCACGTGGGATTTCTTGGCACTTGCTTTGTTGCTTTGATTGGGAATGGTTGGCAGAATTTTATAAGAGAACCTTTTTAAAGAAAACTTTTTGTTTAAACTTGCATTTCTCAAGTGAACGTCTAAAAATTGGAAAACCGATTTTAATTTATAAATTTTGCTTCGATTTCTATAAAATATACATACATATACGGAACTAAATCTTATATATAAAATTTCCATGTCACAGTGTTTGTTACAGTACTCCTCCGAAACCACTTGACCGATTTTTTCGAAATTTTATATGCGTATTCAGTAGGTCTGAGAATCGGCTACTGTATATTTAGAAATAATTATTAAGACAAAACAACGTTTGCCGGGACAGCTAGTTTTCTATAATTCATGCTTCGATCAAAAAGTATATAATTATATTTGATCGAAGATTTCATGACAAGTAGATCCTTAAAGATCCTTGTATGTATGTATCCTTCCAAGTAAAAAATAAATAAAATTAACAGAGTTTAATTAAAATTTAGGAGTAACAAACAGAAAAAATATAGTGAAGAGTTGATGACTTTTTCTGAAGTAATTTTATAACAATAAAAACGCATTCTCAAAAAAAAAATTTAAACATCAATTCAAATTTAAAAAAAAAGTAAAAAGAAAGATTAATCATTTTAAAATTATATTTTACTTATAACTTTCTAAGTCTAAATCGGTTCAATAATTTATAAGGTTTCTTTTAACACCGTCATATTTTTTTCGCCCTACCAATCAGTCACGCATTCAAATAAACGCAGATCACAAGTTGAATTTAGAACTCCGCACGACAGAGGTTGTGATCGCACGAGGTATTACTGTATTTGCTCTATCCATAGACATTTGCGACTC
Source organism: Mellilla xanthometata (assembly GCA_035578125.1). Classification (NCBI taxonomy): domain Eukaryota; kingdom Metazoa; phylum Arthropoda; class Insecta; order Lepidoptera; family Geometridae; genus Mellilla; species Mellilla xanthometata. The sequence goes on along the minus strand of JAPUBQ010000009.1, from coordinate 13,512,753 downwards.
AATCATAGGGGGAAGGAAAGGGTGGCTTTTTGCATCTTTACAAATCTTAGGGTAATCTTTTTTTAGAGTTGCGTTTTGTATTACCATTTTATTTACCTAAAGAATTAGGTGATTATTAACTGAATTTTAAAATAAAAATTATACTTCACAAATTGGTTAATAATATATTTTTTTCAATATGGCAATATATAGTTTGAATCAATTAGTTTTAATTAAGTAATTAACTAATAAACCAAGTCTTAGCAAGTTATTTGTATAGTAATTATATTGTCTTATTCAGCATTAGCTACCGAGTAATTTGATAATGATAACGAAAATACCAAGTAAAAAACGGTCACCTAAAATAAGTTTAGACATGACACGAATAAAAAGTGTCACGTGTCAATAGAAAGCTTCTGCTGACAAAGAGATCCTTACCCTATTTGAATTAAATTGATTGTAAAATTCTCAATACATTTGTATTCGAAGTTCAAGAAAAGGGTCCTAAAATGATTACTACATATATTTTAACTCAAAAATTTAAATTTAACATTCATAAAACTTGACTGCTTAAAGTACACATAAATAAATAGGAATGTATTTGATTTCGGTACGCTAAGACTGATATTAAAAAATCGAATCGCTCTTAGCGAATTGTAATTAAATATCGTGTCGACCAAAAAACAAGCGTAGAACCACCGCGCAAACAGTAATCAAAACCAGAAACCGTCAAACGTTTACCTAAACGAGAATGTATCAAAGAAAAGTCTCAGCGTTGGCCATTACACAAATTAGAAAAAGGAAAAGTGAAAAAAAAAATAACCAAACGCATTTCCCGCCGTTTCGTGTTGCCATTGAAAATAGGAACTTATTACCTCGCCGGTGAAAAGAACTGTCTCAAATTACTTTGCATGCGCCCTCCTTTTCTAACTCAAATAATTTCGAGAGGGTGTCCTTGTCTAGCGCTATACAAACTCAGATAAACAAATACAAAGGGCCTAATTGAGTAACTAGTAAAACGAACGGCTGTGTGCCGTCCCTTCGTATTGCTTTACAATTTTAAAGTTTGCTCTTTGGAAATTGTGGTTTGTTGATTTTGAACCCTATACGTTTGGAATAAGAATTGTATATTTTTTTACTGATTAGTTTTTTTTAGTTGTCAGGCAGTCAAATTTCGTCGAGTCGCTCTCAAGTGGTAGGGAGTTCGACTTCGGACAGGGAACTTAATTTGTCAACAATTTTCGATATTTGAATACGTTTCGCTGTTCAATGAGCTTCTGTCAGCTTTAAATTGTTTTCTCTTTTTCTTTTTAATTCAGCTTGACGTAGACACGTGCTTTGGAAAAATAAAGTAAGTACCGATGAAAATGCATTTTTTTAGTTTCTTAGTTTAGTTTTAAATTTAAATAGAATCAAAGGTGTTTTAGGTGTTTCTCAATTATAAGTAGCAGAAGTTTTATAGACACTACAAGATTTCCATTTTAACAAGATTTTGAAATAGCAAAATTAAAAGATTTTTAAAAGTTTTAACATACCTATAGTTCATCATATTATTCATCAATCATTTAGTTAATTTCCATCTAGTCGAATATAGCCCGTCCAGTCCCAAGCTAAGCAAAGCTAGAATATCGTAACCAAATTTTTCACATTGAATGTGGAGTAAGCTGTTTGAAATTCGAATGTTTGATTCTAGTGAAATAAAAAAATGAAATTATTTTTATTACAAATCACAGATCCAGATTTTAAGACTGTAATGTAATTTAAACTTAGAAGTAAAAGAAGAAAATTAAAAGTGGCACTGTATGGACACAACTTGACAAATAGGTATAGATCACTGACCTCTATTCTACTAGTACGCTGGACAGGCTATGCCATACAAAAAGACAGCAATTCTCTGTGCCGATTTGAAGCGCCTCCTTGAACGACTTGAGAACTAAATTTGACATTTATTGCGCAATTGCAAATGGCCGTCGTGTTGTTTACATCGATTCCACGATCTTATTAACGTTTTAAGTGTTTAATATGTAGTAAATCTGGTATTATACAGTTTAATTTAGATTTATACTAGCGTGATACTTATTTTTACCAACAATGAGAGTGTTTGGGTTTTGCAAAAACTCGTATCCAGAGAAAAGCGGGATAACCTTCCACAAGTAAGTAAATTTACAATTATATTCTATAAATTAAAACTTTCTGTAAAGATAATATCGTCACTAGTAATATTACATGTCATTAGAACGTATTTATCTTGATATTACCGAGTTGCGATAAATATAAACAACACAATAGTGTTGTCGATATTCCATATCGACAATATTTGTCGATGTTTTTTCTGGCATATATTGTATCATTCAATTAACGGTTTGTTTTTTATTACAGGTTCCCAAAGGATTCTTCACTAAAACTGTGGCTCAAAGAGATAAAACTGTTGATCGGCTTCCCAAGAAAAATGATCAATCATCATCATAGTATGGCGTCCCGGAAGTGTCATACATAGGCTTTATATCCCAAAATAAAATGAGCAAAGCCGCTGGCGACTACTAGTTATTTTTATTTATATTTTTTAATCATGTTGTTTTTGTAATTATATATTTATGAGTAAAATCATTCATCGTTTTATTGGTACCATCCCTTAAGTTATTCAAAATACTTAATAGCCTATGTTCACCACAAATCATGCAGGCTTAGTCATAATATTTATTTCTTATCCGTTATCAGTGTTACTCGACATTATATATAAAAAAATAAAAAAAAATGAATAAAAATTAATTTATTTATTTATTTCTTTATTTATAAATAAATAAATAAGTAAAATGCAATCAATCTCACATCGCACAGAGAATCCATGATTGATCGCTTAAACTTGGCCCTTACGGCAGTCTCTGACTGGGGCGATGCCACTTTGGTAAAGTTTAATGCGTCAAAAACACAAGGCGAGAGTGAACCGGTTTCTGCTGGGCAAGCGCGCTTCATCTTAGACTGCAATGTCACTTAACATCAGGTGAGTCACGGTCAAGCGCAAGCCTATTATACGTAAAAAAAAAATGAAGAAAGACACGTACCAATAGGCTAAAAGTCGTTTTTTTGTCGATATTATTTATTACATTGTCCCGTCCCTATTATTAGTTCCGTGGTCGTTCACTGGCGCTGTCAGCGCCAAAATGGCGAAAATCAAATAGGCACAAAACGATGTGACGTATAGCCAGTCCAGCGTACTAGTAGAAATAGAGGTCAGTGGTATAGATAGTGTTCCAGAAAATTCATAGAGGAAGGAGTTCACTGAGTTGATTGACCAAAGAGGAAAGAGTCTTGTTACCACAATAATGTCTCGATACCAAGGAGGTCGTATAGCAACATGTTACATACTCTATGGTAGTAAATGTAGATTGACAGCAGGAGGAGCTGGGCATCCGCCAATCATCGCTACCATCCTCATTGGTGTCCGGAACACGACGATTTGCTGTCGTCGGTGGCCGGCGTGGTAAATTACATAGACACGTACCTACGCTTATATACAACTACTGACAGAGCTACAATTGCTATACACTATATATACTCCACAATAAACTATAAGTATCGTATTTTAAACTTTCATTTTAACAGCCGACGCAAGAACGACGGAGCGTTATAAGTTTGACGTGACTGTGTGTTTGTGTGTGTGTGTATGTCTGAGGCATCGTAGCTCCTGAACAGAAGAGCCAATTTGAATCTTAAGTTTTTTTTTTGTTTGGTAGGTGTCGTAGTCTGGAGTTAATCCATGAGCCATGTTGATGAAAATTTGGTTCAAGATGGCCGATGCCTCAAAATAGCGTACTATTACCACAAATTATTAAATAGTTTTTTTTTACTCTTGATAGGTTTGTGTTTGATTACAGCTTGCCTGAAGCTATTAACTCTTCTATTGAAGACCTCCTGATGATAGATACGAGTACCTCGGTATATTTACTTCGGTATTACATATTTTCGGAACTTCTTCGTCATATGGGTATCTAACCAAAGGGATTGATAAGTAAAATATATGATACATTATGATTAATTTGAAATCCAAGGGCCGCACTGCGTGCCAAAATGTTCCGTCAACATTTTAATATATACATAATTATGTATACTTAGTTTAGTTAATAGTTTATTTATCTGCTTGCAACACATGTGTGACATAAGGCTATGTTACACGTACCCTGGTAGTAAGGTGTTTGAACTGGTACATTAGCATGAGCAGCCCATTATACGTTCCCACTGCTGGGACTCGGAGCCTTCTCTCACGAGGAGAGAGATATAGGCCATAATCCACCACGCTGGCCAAGTGCGGGTTGGCGGATGACACACGTCTTCGGATAAACTATAGGTACATTATTAGTGGATGATTGTTGTTTGCTTAAATTTTAAATAGAGGTGCAATTAAAAATTCCCCTTTCGAAGCATGTTTTTTTTGAACCGTCTTAAAACCTCCGGGTTCTTCTGTAAGATAAATCTATTGAAAAGTATCTACGTAATACCTTAAGTAGTTGTCTATAGCCTGTAAGATCGTCTATATAATTAGTTGCAATTTCGATTCAGTGCCTAAATGCGAGACTGGATTTTCCACGACTTAGCAACAAAAAGCGCTATTAACTAGCTAACCGCAAGATATCGTGTATCTTATTACTTATAATAAACAACATATGCACGTCAACTAAGAAAAAAACTGGTCAAGTGCGAGTCAGTTTCGAGCAAGACGGGTTCTGTACCAGTAAAAAATGTTCGAAAGAATTAGGTAGAATCATAGAAATAATAAGAATAATAGAAATTAATGCAATTTAAAAGAATAAAAGTTTAATGTAACTACATAAATATTTTGGGAATATTTTAAACACTTAGTTGTTGTAAATAAGATGTAGAAAATAATAAAAAATCACGTTTGTTGTATGTAAGCTCCTAAATTTATATTTTATTTTAATTTTATTTGTTGATGTTATAACAGCAACAGAAATAAATGTACTCTCTAAATAAGTATTTAATATTTGTTGTTATGCAGCACAGATGCCTAGAGACAGACAGACAGCGGAGGCTTACTAACAGGGTCCGTTTTAACCTTTTAGACATAGAACCTTAGAAAGTGTGTTAAAAACCGCTACTCATTGCTTACCGAGCCCCGAGACGGGCTGAATAGGAATTAAATAAAATAAATAAAGTGATAATAGTGGAAGCGTTCGGTAGCCGGCGTGCGCTGTCCAGCGCCATTGTGCCTCCGTCAGCGGGCTGCCGAGCCGTGCTAACGACCAAACTGTTTTTAGAAAACAATTTAAGAAGCTTCCGTTTATGCCTCGGTTTATTTAGCCCATTGTGGCTAAGCGGATCGCTGCTACGCCTAATTGTTAGAGCCGGTCGGGGCTTTTTTCGTTAATCAAATAAACATTAATAATTTGTGAACGTGGAAACTTTGGGAAGTCATTACTGTGCTCTGTTATTGGAACTGACGTGAGAACGGATCACTGGGTACGGAGTTTCGTGTGGTAATATTGGAATAGTTGTGGAATAACGCTCTTTATTCAAAACACATTTCTAACTAAAACTAAATCCAAAAATTGCACAAGTGCGAGACGAGCTCGCGTTTATTATGTACATATATATAGCAAAATATACGAAAAACACACGTTTATTGTATAGGGAACCCCACTTAATAATTCAATTAATTTTTATTTTAGGACAGACAGACAGATATCGGAGGCTTAGTAATAGGGTGCCGTTTTTATACGTTTTAGGTACGGAACACTAAGAGACCAGGGGTAGAGGTAAAGGGCAGCATTTCGGGCACAAGTAGGTATTGCTTCGTTAGATGGCAGTTTTTAGTTTCTGATTGATGTAACTTAAAGTTCAGTCGACCATAAGAATTAAAAAATCGTTATTGCAGTATTAAAAAAAGAAACTATAGCTAGAAAAATATTCATTTTCCATTCTCTCTCTCAAACTCTCATTTTCAAAAATATTTTATAATTCTAAAATATCAATACTCTATCAACCCGAGTTTAGCAATCTTCCTCTCACAGTATGGTATTTCACGTAATTTGCTCGTGTCAAAGAACAAATTGCCCTATTTGATACTTTCTACGAAAGTTACCCTTCCCGAGCGACAGGCAACCTTCATGTCGGCTCTACTTCTAGCGATGTTCGTGCCAGTTAAAATAAATATAATAATAACGACTTATTTTTGGACAGGGCAATTTTTTGTTACGCAGAACCGAAATGAATGACGTATATGAGGAGAGGCCTATGCACAGCTAGGCAAGGTATGATGATGAAATACAAGTATCTACTGTAAAATAACTTATATCTTAGTAGTAATTTAATAAAACTGACTCGGCGCTAATTGATAATTTGGAAAAGTAGCATAATACAGAAAATAACAGTCTTATATATTTAATCTGATGTTTAGCGTAACCAAACTAACAAAAACTTAGTAAATTAGTATTGTTTACGTAAGGCATCTTAATAATAAACAAAGTAACTAACAAAACAAAGCTTCAGGTGCATTACGCCAATTCTCATTATGGTAACCGACTTACTTCTACGATACTACCTATACTTCTCACTAAATCTACATCTCATTAGGTTCGAGTAAAATCCGAAAAGAGAAAAGACATAAAGAAATTTAATTGTATGTACTAGATTTTCACATGAACATTTAACTCAATAATGTTTATCGTAAAATTTACCTATTGCACTTTGTTCCAATTTACAATAAATGCATTAGCTCTGTGCCCATTTATTATGTTATTAAACAAGAATGAAGTCGTTTCATTACATTTATAGTTAGTGATGTAAAATTGTGCCTTTTTGTCGCGACCTCAACTTGTTGCTATTAGTTCCCAATTATATGGTTAGAACAGTAGTTCCCAAAGTGTCCAGGTGGACCCCCGTAGGTCCATAAGACACTTGACAAGGATTACGTTGGCTGGATAAAAATGGTGGTGCATTATTTGTAAGCTGGATAAGGGGGTCCATAAAATCTGCTTTATATTAGCTTTACCTATCAATAATTATTTTTAGAGCTTAGTATTGCAATTTAATAGCCAACTGGTGGCAAACTGTGAAAATTTTACCTATAGCAAAGTACAAGATTTCTTTGAATAATAGTATGAGTTAGAATAGTAGTATATTATAGGCAGGAGATTTCATTACTTTAACAGTATGATTTTTATGGTAAAGTGTTAAAAATAGATAAATACCAGCTCTATGGGTCCACCTGACCATCAAAATTTCGGAAGTGGACTATGGGATAAACAAGTTTGAGAACCTCTGTGTTAAATTAATAGCACAGGTGCTTTTATTTCCACTTTATTTTCTAGTCTAGTTACTGTAATTACAGGATGGCCTTGTTAGAAAACTGTTAATCATTTTACTATTTAATTGTTAAATGACTCACATTTATTAAGTTAACCAAGGTACGGAATAATTTTCATAAATACGACTCCTTATCTAACTAGCAGGTATTCATGAACATAACATTTTTTATTGTACATACATATTTGCTTATAAGCAGGGCGATTATTAAATAATCCTAATATAATACTTATATAAAAAAAATAAGATGATAAAATTTATCAGTTGTCCGCTCTCCGCTGTAAGTGAGCCCACGCCCCTAGATAATCGCTCGCGAAACTTATCACATTATCAAAAAGCGTCGATTCGCCGAATCCTTTGATTCGAGCCGCTCATTTGACAATTACACCCCGGGTATGTCCCGGACAGCTAGGGTTGCTACTTGCGAGTATAATTCAACTTTAACTTGATAAAATATGTTTAGACTTATTTTATTTATTCAATTAAAGGTGAATTAGCGATTACAATAAGTAACATTATGATGACCTATAAAATCTGTCTTTTTGTAATCTGTCAGCATATAAGCCGGGGCTAATTAAAAATTTCGTATATTAAAGTCAAGTACTCGTATTTGACATTTAAACATATTACGTGTACGTTAAAAAATTAAACAAAATGATACAAATTTAATATAGTTAATATTGTATATTATAAACATATAATAATGGAACAACATTTCATTCTTATTTCAACCCTCAATGCAAAAATGACGGGGGATTTGACGTGTCTGTGTGTGTGTCTGTCTGTAGCATGAGCTCCCGAATGGACGAGCCGAGTTTCATTAAGTTTTTATTTTATTAGCTGCCAAAAAAAGTTCTGAGTTGTAGGTTTTCTAAAATTTTAATTTACACTTGTTACATGTACCTACCTATCTTTGAAAAGCGAATGTGGCTTGGTGGTAATAACATCTGCTTTTCAATCAGACGGCCCCTAGTTGGATCCCGGTCCTAATTGGCCAGTGTGGTGGATTATGGCTTCTATCTCTCTCCTCGTGAGAGAAGGCCCCAAATCCCAGCAGTTGGAACGTATAGTGGGCTGCGTATGCTTATGCTAGCATGTATTTTTGCTCGCTCCCACCCCTATGAAGTAATTGAACAAAGCCCCCGCTCAGGCCACGTGACCGCCGCGCTGGCTCGCTGGCGCATGACACCGACCGATTATTGCATCATGCAGATTACTGCTAATGATACTCTCTACACGGAGCGACCTCATCTAATATTTATACGAGATTACTCGCGCTCCAATCATCCTGACACCATGAGCCAGTTTGAAAATGATATATTTCTTGTTCCATTTCCGTCACACAAAAATTAAACGAATTTATTTTCCAAGGAAGTATGGAAACAAATAGCGTATCTACCTATTTTGAAAAACCCTTCGTAAATGATAAGCCTATATGTTACGTCTAACAATGTCTCTGACAACCATGGTCAGAGGAAGTATGGACGGAACAACAAAATAAAAAAAGCCTATATGATTTAAATCAATTTTTTTAATCTTTAATTCTGAGATAAGAGTCGTTAGAGTTCCAAAATACGATTGCGAAAAGTTTAAGCAAAAGTCTTGTATTTGAAAAAAAACGTATAAAATGTATGGTTTGCTTATGAAAGTTATAAGGAAAGTAAAACTAATCTTACTTTTTTGTGGATTGTATGTATTTATATTATATAGAATCGTTGGAGATATTTTCAATATTGATAATTTTAACCTTTTTTACTATAGAACACAGCTAAATTATATACAATATTATATATAGTAATAATAATGTTTTTTTTAACCTATTTACGAGTATAATTTGTCTATGCCTAGCATAACGTGGTAATGGAAAACTTGCCATACCAAATTACACTTGGTAATACTTGTATACAAAGTCGAAGAAGATTTTCGAAACAACTATTTATTCTGTTCGAGTATCTTAAATTTTGACTGCAGTACGTATTAACCCTGCTAACAGAGAACAGTAAATGCCGACAACTAGAGATGTAATCACAGCGCTCGGCTGCATCACTAAAAGAACAACTTTTTGCCCCCGTCAATGAGATTCACAAATGCATCTAAACAATCACTTTCAATATATGCGGATATATTCTTTAATGCTTGAGTAGTAGGGGTCAATATCGGTTGCGGTAAACCGGGCGGCTTCCCAGTACCATTCCAAGCTTATTGTTCTACTCCAACAATCGTACCAAACAGCTAATTGGTGCAGTGCCGCCGGAAACGCACGAGTGTCGCCGACGAGACGCGCACAATACTACCCTCAAATGAGCATATAATGGCCGATCTCACATGCGCTTTCAACGCATTGTGCGGAGGAAACGGAGCGCCGAACAATATTGTCAAACGACGCCGATTTGTATGCGGACGAATTATTTTTAAATATGATCTGGTTCGCAAATTGGTAGGTGAAATTAGTAGGAGTAGTTCTCGCGAAGGTTCAATCGAGGGTTATCGCATTTCGCTGGTTGAATGGAGCGAGCGCTTTGTTTTGGATTCAGGTTTCTTCGGACGGAGAGTGGAATGTTGGAACCTGGCGAAAGAAGGGAAAAGCTTTGTTTGACTCGAATACGTCGCTTGCGTTTTGATTAATGAGTTTCTCTGCATTCTGTGGCATTACAAACTGCGTATGTTTGATCCAATAAATAAATCAAGGTTTATCACAAATCAGTACCAATTTTGTTTCCTACTAATTTTAATGTGTCCAGCCAAAAATAGAATCAGTAGCTACAAATGGACGCAATCCGCATAAAGACATTCCCTGTCCATCCGTAATGTTTTATAGCTTGCGGTTTCCACTGACATTACTCGATTCGATTGAAGCAAAAACTGCAACAAGAGAACACCTGAGTTTGCGAAAACAGATTTGCAAGCCGATCCCACCATATCGGGCAATTGAGCCATAACTTCAATTGAAGGTGTTCTCAAACGAAATAAACTCAACAGGAGTTTATTTACGGCGTCACCTCAGTAAGCCAGTATTGGGCTTTGATCACGCGCCAGTTATTTTGCAGGCGCAAAAGGATTTTTCCTTTGTCAGTGTTGCTATCGCGGAGATGATTGACGGCCGATTCGCGGCGCGAGAAATCATACGACAGCCTTAACAAACTACCTGAGAGTCCTGCGCTACGGGAAACTGAGCCTTAATGTCATCGCATAAGTAACTGGAGGGATTTTTCTAAATGAAAAATTACTGTTGTCAGAGAATAAAGTAACAAGGGACGTTTTACAGTCGTGCAGGGAAAACTAGACTCTATTTGTATGGCTCTAAAGGAGGTTCACAATTTCGCTGGTAGAAAATAAAGTTGTCGCATTCTAATAAGAGCGCAAGCTGAGTCGGCGATGGAAAATGAGTTTTCTCGCGGGTGGAGGGGGGGGGGATAATTGTGGCAGGATCAAAGCGGATCCGGCAGAGCGCGGCGCCTTTTGATTGTTTTTCTCTCACCGATCGAACCTGTGTTTTTGCTGCACCTGTCTTCGACGAGTCGCGGATTGTTTACTGACGCACCGCCGCAACACGCCGCTGATTAGAGACTCATTGAATTGACGGAGAACTCACCTCGCGATGTAGTTAACACAGTGTAAGAATTAAGTTCAATTAACTTAACTGCTGATTAATTACGTCATGTTGTAACTAAATTTAACTTAACTTGTTAGAGATTGGTTTATGTCACAGACTTTTATGCATCGATTTTTAACATGGGCTCTGAGAAGGAAATAAATAAATAATTATTAAATATGAGGACATAGATTATAGTACTAGAAGTTAGTAAAGGAACATTTGAAGAAGCATGAAATATTACGTTTTTCAGTGCTCGCCTGTCTAGCAACCACTTTCAAGTTGAAAAATCATTAGCCAAGCACCTAACGATGTATTCCGGCGGCGTCCTATGGAGCCAGATTATTTATACTAGGCATGCTCCATTTTAGGCCTGAGTCTCGTGTGGTTACAGAGTGCCTTGTTTTGCCTTGCTGGTCAAATGCCTAGCAGTTGCGTGTTTAATAAGGTAAATTATGTTAGACAGAAAAAAAAACAAAAATGAAATACTTACGCTAGTATTAAAAGATATTTTTTTTATTTATTTCTCCATCTTTGTTTTTCTTGTTGACTGTCCGGCGCCCGGTGATTCTAATATTGTTTTAAAACTGATCCTGTAACTCGATGCTCAGCTGTTTGCTTAGGTTTGGAACAAACGGTGACAGTGTATGGGCACTGTTTTTAAATACAGTGTAAACTAGTATTAGTATTTACTAAATTTAGTATTTAAAAATGTTTATGCCGTATCTCATCAATAAATTATAAAAATAAATTAAATACATATATCAAGGGGGCTCCCATACCACAAACGTAATTTTCAAGAATTTTTTTACTCGATCTTTACGACATTTGGATTGGATAATTTAGAATATTTGTTTTGAATCAACTTTAAAAATAAATGTATTATTTAAGTGAGGTTCCTTTACAACACACGTGGTTTTGCCACTTTTTAAATATGTATAATGGTACGGAACCCTTCATGCACGAGCCCGACTCGCACTTAGCCAATTTTTTTTCCTAGTATTTATTTTAGTCATATGGTGATGTTATTTGACGACCTCGTTGGCGTAAAGGTTACCATGCCGGACTGCCAATCAGAAGGTTCCGAGTTCGATTCCCGGCCCCTAAATATGTTGGCTGTGGATCTGAGTGTTAAATATATATCTTTATAAAATATGTATGTTTGTTTGTATATGTAGTATATCAGTTGTGTTAGCTACAATAACACAAACTAGAAATGGTTCAGAATGGGGTTAACCAGCCGTGTGTGAAATTTGTCCTAATAAATAAATTGAAATTTTATTTATTTATTTGTACACCTACACTGACTGAAAAAAAGTCATTGGCGTAGGTCCGGGATCGAACCAGCGCCCGTCTGATTGAAAAGCAGACGTTTTTATCACCGAGTCACACTCGCATTTTAACAATTATTATCTTTATACCCTTCACTGTTTATTACAAAGTTTTTGCAACACTCCTATCTTGATGTGTTTGACTTCCGAGGGGGTCCCGAAATTAATGTCTTCATTAAATTCACGTTAATGACCACGGGTGGTTTAGCATCTGTTATTAAACCACTGATGCATTGAATGCAAGATGTCTAAAAAAATTAAGACACAAAAATATTAACCTAAGAAAACTAAACACAATATATTATGTTTAGTTACAGAATTGATGTAATGTTAGTCATGGAACATTTTTTATGTAATTTCCTTATAGATAATGCAAGAAGATGTTTGTCTTTCCTACAAATAGAATATTTCATAATCAATTACTAATGCGAGGGAAAGGCAAACATCATTAAGATATGGTATTATAAAAGGACCCTCCGACGTTGGTTTAGTTAGTCCTAGTCTTACAGTTAAGTTAGTTTTACAGTTGTATAGTTGTGAGCTGTTAAAAGAGTTATACTAAGTTCAGTTTTTATATTATGAGACATACGAAACTTGTCATACTTTGCAGTCAGTGCCTTCTCAATATATAATATTTCTACTCTATCTACTCTTGCTACGGAATGGAGGCCGGCCAATACAAGACCACGCGGCAGACCAAAAAAGCGATGGAGGGACGAGCTCGACAAATACCTAGAGGATTGGTCCACAATAGCGCTAGATAGGGACAAGTGGAAAGAGGGTAGGGAGGCCTTTGCCCAACAGTGGGATCAAACAGGCTTTTAATAATAATAATAAAAATATCTAAAATCGTGTTTTCTTCTGACACTAACCCCTGCATACTACATTGATATTACGTCATAATTTCTCTTATTAAAGAAAATATTTGAAAGTTTGTTTTCTATTAATTTTCTATTAGTCGCAATTTTTACTTCATTCAGAATATTTTATTTTCTAGAATCATTTTTTGACGACCTCGTTGGCGTAATGGTTACTATGCCAGACTGCTAAGCAGAGGGTCCCAGGTACAATTCCCGGCAAGGCCAACATCTTTGTGATGAACTAAATTTGTTGATTGTCGGTCAGGGTGTCAAATATATATCGATATCAAGTATTTATGTAGGTATGTATATGTAGTAGGTATAGATATCAATTGTGTTAGCAACCATATTATAAACTATAAATGGTTTAGTATGGGCTAACCAGCCGTGTGTGAAATGTGTCCTAATATATTTGTGTGCAAATATTAAATATATATTTTTTAAATAATTAAATAATTAATTAATATGTCAAATATAAAACGTCAAAATTAAATTAAATTTATTAATAATAAATTTTTAATTACTTACTTAATCCTAAATAAATAACCCACCCTAAGAGTTCCCAGTGCAAAGCTGCCCATCAGACTAGCAGCGTTCCCGTTTTGTGTCCTAATATATCCTTTAAAACTTTCAAATCAAATCAAATCATTTATTGCATCATTTAAACTTTATACAATGTTAAATTATATGCTAATTAAAGCTTGAAATTGTACCCTAATCAGGGTGTGGCAATGCTGGTTTGAACTTGCTTAATACAATCACAAAATATGATCACTGTCCAAAATAACTGATTCTTAGAACTTATTAACTTTTTTTAAAGCCTGTTGACAATCCCGCGGCTGGCCGTCATCTCGCACCCCTATTAAGTTTGACAACGCTATTAGGGAACAAACGTAAGTAGGGATACCTATTTTAGAAAAATACTCGGAAACTGTCAACTCACCCACTCGATTCGGGAAAAAAAACGCTGGCGCCGGCCGTGGGAGCCACCATACACGCATTCTCATATACCAAGACATAGGGAGGGAAACCGGTTACTGCTTTCTCTAGAACCGGTCTTCTTATTTTTTTCACTTCCTACTGCTAGACATTTGACCAGATAGATGCGTAACCTCACAAAAAGCGACACAGTAGCCGAATGTAGAACATACCTACTCTGGAATAGCGTATCTCAAGCAGGATGACGGAACACACCGTAGGGTGCTTGTTGATATTATTTTCTACTTGAGGGTGGTTCCTAGCCAGGCAAGCACTAGAAAATGCTCTCCAATCGTGCTTTAGTTTCCTCACGATGTTTTTTTTTTTTTCACCAAAAACTTGAACCCGTGACCTACGGAACATAAGCTGGCTGCAAGCCCCAGTGAGCTGTCTGTTAAATAGGTGTGAGAATAGGTTAGTTAGTTATTTATTTAATAGCAGTTCAAGCAACATTAAAAATACTTGTAAAATCAGTAAGATATTGAATCTCATCGATACTTTTATAACAGAGACACCTTCTATCACAATTCCAAATCAATGTGGCTACTATATGTTCATAATTCATAAACAAAACAAAAAAAGTACAGATATTATAAATGGTGTATTCATAGATAAAACAAAAACACTACAGTTACAAAAAACAGATGCATAGTGGAATAAATAAAACATTCTATGTCTAAACCTATATACTTGTATTTAACCGGTTGTAAAAACAAAAATTAACCGTTCAATCCCTATCCCTAAACTAAAGCATTCCCTAAAAGTCTTACTTACCAAGGCAGCGAGTAACTCTACACTTTGTATTTTCCTGTTTTTGCAAAGTTTAATATCTAGTCGGAAGTTGAATTGTTTATTTAGGCGCCTCTTCTATAATGGCAGACAATATTTGGACGAGCCGTTGCTAAATATTATACGTTGTTCCAAATGTTTTTATTGAAAACAGTCTGTGTTGTGAGACGCTGGCGACAGCAGTAAGCCTCTTAAACGTCTGCCGGGGGATTGGAGATGGCTGATTTTCATTTGTAATAATGTAAAAGCTTCTTTTGCATTCGTGATGACGAGGAAAATAAGCACCAACCTTTTGTTAACTTAGTAAACGTTATTAAATTAATTATATAAGCTACTACCGCAAAGGTCAGTTATAGTGAAATCAATTTCAATTACGTTTATTTTAATTATTGTCTTCTATTAATACGGAACTTTAAAAAACAGAGATAGGTTATGTTACATACCTACATAGTAAAAAAACATACAGTCGAATTAAAAATAAACATTACTTTTTGTATAACTAGATATACTAACTAGATCTAAACGTTTCTTCTCTCTCTATTCTTCTTATCGGCGGAATAAGGTAAAGTTAATCTGACTGCTCTATACCTATAGTATCTCTCTCTATCAAAGCGTAGTTTGCCTAAAGCTGTATCTCAGCTAACTAAAGTGACCTGATGCGATTGCAACGGTCGATGCGTGACCATGTCAGGATTCTTTGGATGTGTGATCATGCCAAACACTGTCATAGAATTGAATTTTCATCAGGGCTCTACCGTGGGTCGTATGACACATTTATTGTAGGTCCCAGCTGCTAGTCATTACAAGCATTTGTTGAGCCACGTCAGAGGCCCTTGGGTGGCTTGAAAACTCTCGACTTGGTTAGAAATACAGAAATACAGAACTTAATTAGCCCTAAATAACATACGTTAAAGGCAGGTCACTTAGCTCATACGAAATAATTACAATTACTAAAATGCTGACAGCAGTATCATAAATATACTTAAGGCTGATACACAACTGTTCAAATCGCAACGAGAAATCTGCATGTGTGTGTGTGTGGTTAACGTCCGATCGTAACGATTGATTATAACGAATATACGCTTTGATCAAATATATATCGAAGTATTTACAAGTAGTAAACAGCAGACATTTGAAATTTATGCCGAAATCATTTAAAATTTTTACGATAACTAAGCATTATTAGAATACCTACACCACAACTAATAAATAAATCAAAAGCCTATAAGAGAATATAAATAACCACAAACAAGTGACAACGAGGAGATGTTATTGAAGCCGCCGACTAATTTTACCGCAGTATGTGTTGACACGCATTTAGCAGTTCATTACAACGCGTCAGTCGCACATCTTACGGGGCTCGGGTTACGTGGGGACAAGGCACAGGAGAAACGCAGACTTATAAAACAATATGTTTTTTTTATTCTGATTGAGCCGGAGATTTTACTCATAATGGGCTTGCGCTTGATCGCAATTCACTTGATGGTTAGCGATAATGCGATCTTAGGTGGAGCGCGCTTGCCCAGAAGAAACCGGTTCACTCTTGCCTTGAAAACCGCTAGATTATAGGTATCGGGGAACAGGGAATTTGGTAAAGAATTCTACACCTTGGCGGTACGCACAATGAAGGTGGAGGCAAACCGCTTAGTACGCGACTAAGGCACCTCCACAGAATAACGATGCCGCCTTGGTGTTTCCCTAGCCGTCCGATGGTGGAGATTAATGTTACATCATTAAGTTTGTAGTTAATAATCAAATTTTATGTCATATCATTAAAAAAGTTTTTGTTTTTGGACTGAATAAACTAGTACCTGATTGTTCCTGTTCAAATAAGAGTAAACCGATTTTTCTATTTTTTCAAGTACCTACTGCTGGCTTTTAGAAGTTCTACCACAGATTACTAAATAATTAATTTTTTTCTAAGTTTCGTTGCTAAAATTATTGATTTTCTACATGATATTAATGTGTTTTAACTGACACCTTGTGCCTTAAATTACACCTTATCAGTCATAATCAAATACTTACATTTTTCGCAAACGTTAGGTTAGGTATACTTTAGCAATACATGGATATTATTATAACAATGTTTTTTTTATTCTACAATTTTTTTTATTACTAACTGTGTAACTCTTTGCCGATATCCCTGTCCCTACTGAACTAAGTATGTAAACTTAAGGTGAGAGTGAATTGGTTTCTTCTCGGCCAGCGCGTCCTATACCACAATATACGAGTAACTTATAAAATCAGGTGAGTTGCGGTGAGGCACAAGATTATATATATATCATAGAAAAATCGCCGTCGTAACCTGTTCTATACCCAGCAGTGGGATAAAAAGGGTGATGATGAACCTGTTCTTCTTCTGCCTATATTATGAACTGACAATATTAACCCTTCACTCGCTGGTCTCTTACCCCGCAAGCCGCCGGTCGGTTTGGTCGATAAGGCCCAACTGCGCGGTTGCGCCCGCGCCTTGCGCCGGCGCCGCGCATCCGTCTACACACTACCGATGCATCTCATCTACACTACAGTCGTCAGCAGAACATATAGGCTCGAGTTACACGGTTACAGGACGTGTCTCTTTAGTTTATTAATTCTTCTTATGGGCTTAATTTAAAATAATGAATAGTCGATAACCTATTGACTCGTCTACGGAATACGGGAATCTATTATAGATGGAAAATATTCCAGATTTCATTCCTATAAACAGTAGGTTTCAAGGGAGGAATACTGTAAATATAAGAGGGTTTCTAATTTAGCCCTATTTAACAGAGATAGCAATGATTGAAAAGGAGAAGAAGAGAGAATTTATCTATCCACAGTAACCAACTTAAATCTTTATAACCCACACAATAGGAAAGCACTTGATCCAATACCAAATTTAAAACACGAAACTAACGATCATTAGTTTAAAATCAATAGTTCAGCCAGAACACCATATTAATTTCCAACACTGCTTTTCCATTTCACCACGTAACTAGATATTGGCAGACTAGAAACATCGGATCCAGCCAGCAACTAGTACCATCTAAACTGGGCTACAGCGAGCCATCAGCACGCAAATGAAGCTTGATTTAGGTGGCAAATGATCGCAAACCGGACGAATCCGTTAATCAACACGGCAAATTACAGCGGGCGAAGCAAACACGGGCGCAGGCGGCACAATCAACCCTTCAGTGTTTGCGGGTCCGCGCGGCCTGCCTGAATAATTCATGCCGCATCACAGCTAATTGTAATGAAATTTACGCCCCCGCTCGACCGGGACGGGTTATATGCTGCGACTTCTCGCCAGGCAGGGTCTGGAGCGTTTTGATTTGTATAAAAGATAAAGCTTGCATAAAGAGTGGCTGAATAAAGGCTGGCTTTATTTTTGTAATATTCGAATTGTAATAATAAAGCAGGCATAATCAGTTCATCTCTTCTGTAGATCAGTTCATTTCTAATGAAGAACGTCTGTGGATTTGAAAATTATTGGAAACTCTATGATTTCAGGTAAAGAAACACTGTTTTATTAACTGAAACTTTTTAGTTTAACTAAACTTTAGCCCTGAATTCATTGTGTTTAATGGAATTTACGTTTACGGTTACGTTTTATACCTTCTTGAAGCCAGAAATAAGGCACTTAGGGCATACAATAACACACTTATACACAATGAAAATGCAAATTTTCATACTTAAATAATTGTTACATGTTTTAATTACTCATATAAATTATAACGCGCCATACTATCAGAATATTTTTAAGAAAGTGAAACAGCATGTAAGCCAATCTACCGAACGCGAGTTAGCCGAGCGCAGTCTTATTATTTTATTAGTTGACGCACGATTGAATCACGATTGTTGGTTTTGGTAAGTTAATAACGGAGCGAGTTGGCGCCCTCTCGCGTCGCTATTCGGCGTGGGGTATGGCGGACCCCACACACCCCGGCCAGGGTTAAACTAGGTCACATACGCAGACCATTCTTTTTGACGACCTCGTTGGCGTGATGGTCACCATGCCGGACTGCCAATCAGAAGGTTCCGGGTTCGATACCTGGCACGGCCAACATCTTTGAGCTTAAATATCTGTGGGTCTGGGTGTTAAATATGTATCTATAAAAACAAAATGTATTATGTAGTATAGGAATCAGTATTGTAAGCTACCATAACACAAACTAGAAATGGTTCAGTATGGGGTTAACCAGCCGTGTGTGAAATGTGTCCTAGTATTTATTTATTTATTATAATCTCTTACAAAATGCTAACAAATCCATACAGGCTACATAACAGGTGTAAATTGAAAATTTTAAACCCCGTCAACAATTTTCTGGTGGCAGCTATCGTGGATTTGAAATTTATTAATTAAATTTATTAATTTATTTTCTAATAAAGTATTTTCCTTTGATACCTTTTTTATTATTTCAATGATGAATAGGCTTATGTTTGACCGCAGCCTGCCTGATGTTAAACTTCACTGCAGTCTAAGATGTAACACGCTTACCTAGAAGGAACCTATTTTAGCACTAGAAGACTCCCAAATTGCACTTCTCAAGAAAAAGAGACTGAGGAAGAGGGTTCCAAACCTTCGCAGTTATCGTAATGAAGGTCAAAGCAAGACGACTCCTCAAAACTTCGTCAGTGAATTGGCATCTCTTCGCTGAGCCCATTACATACAAACTAAAAGAAACATTAATAAGAAACAAGTGCAAATATAAAAAAGGTAATTGGTAGGTTTTATTGCAGCCGTCTTGAATTTGAAATTTATCATAATGTATGTATTCTACTGATCAAGTCCTTTCATTTGATACTTATTAAGATGATAATAAAAATATTCAATAGGTAGACAATGTTTCTTTATCACTTTTAATGAAATATGATATTATTTATGTATTTGAATTCCCATATACACTTATGTTATAACACCTCGTCATTATGTTCTTTCTTGAAATTGGTTGCCTGGAAGAGATCGCTATTAGCGATAAGGTCGCCAGTTAAGGCACTAGCTTTTATGTACTTTACGTATTTTTGTACTTTGTTCCATTTTTTTTGTTGTGAGTGTTTTAATAAAGTGTTTATCTATCTACCTATCTATCTATCTAGGTATGAGCAGACAATAGCTGCCTAGTCGTCTAAGAAGTAGAGATCTGTCTATTATAGTATTCGGACGTTATTATTAATACAACGTATTATAAAAGACTAGAAGCTCAATAGATTTGAGTACAACAAAATGTATTACTTTTAATATTCAAATGAAAAAAATCTAAGGAAGAGGTCCAAAAGATCGTCACAAAAGATGTCTGGAGTATTAGGGTGTTGGCTACACAATGTCATTTTTTATACCAAACATAAAATATTAACTTTGCACCTTCAAATTATTAACTTCCGCATTTTCAACTCTATTCCAATGCAGTTAAAAGCTGTTTTGGTATTTACATATTTTGGAGAAAGCCAACCTTGTCGTAATTTAGGGTAGAGTGGGGTGTTATCGACCGCCGCGTCCATCTATTTACTAATGACTTCCGGCATCAGGTGCCCCTACTGCCCCGACCTCCCCTAGTAATGATTTTTTTGTTTTGTAAAAATACTAGAACGTTGACCTTGTAACGAATTTTTGAATGCCTTTATAAGACCGACGTTTGTTGACGTCTTTGAATGGAAAAAGTTTTCTTTTTTATATTTGAAAATTAAATGCTAAGTAAGTACCTACTACCTATCAACTTCTTTTTATACAAACGAAGGAATTAAGAAAGAATTAAAACGTTTGCAGGTAATAATCATTGTGTATAGTATTTTTTAATATAAGTTTGATTATTAATTGACTTAATTCAAATTCGAACGTACACTTACTAGGTATAGTTTTGTATCAATCTAAAACGTTTCTATATAGGTAATAATAATTATAGTTTTTGTATTTAGGTAATATTGATTTTATTAATTGACTTTATTCAAATTCGTACATACACTTACTTAGTTATATAGGTATTTATCAACCTAAATAAATGGTTAGGCCATGTACATACTAACGCCTATCTTCACATACTACCAAACCCCACCAAATACCTACAATCCATTCAAATAGCACCAATTTGGGCCATCCATATCAATTACACTTCCACAGCAATCAAAAACCATCTCTCTTCCACACACATAACTTCTAAAATCCTCTAACACTTTTGAAAAAGAAGGAAGGTATCACTTACAAACTCTATGAATACTTTACTACGAGTTTGAACCTTATAGTCTTAAATTATAAGGTTGATTTTGTTTTAATGTGAGTTAAGAAGAAGTAGGGTATCGGTTACAGGATTGGCTGCTATAACCCCGCCCTAAAGCAGGGTAAGTATCGATATCACGCATACCTAGAGACCTCCCACTATGCCTTAGTACATACTGAGATCGTTATGATGGTTATGTGCTAGATGACTATTGTCAAAGAGTTGTGCTGTATATCTGTGTAAATAATAGAGAAGAAAAAAGAAACAAAAAGAAAATAATTTAAAGTAGGCAAATCTTAGGCAGTACAATTATTGTGCGAGTATCAATGTATTCGTAACTTATCACCATTTTAGCCTGTATAAACAGTTATTTAAAATACTATACATTTATAAAAAAAAATATCATAATAGTCCCAATCATAATTCAAGTCACATCACCAAGCAAGTGGTCACGCGCGGTCCAGTTGTCAAAACATACAGCATCCCGTTTGTTTTCTCTACCATCCGTTAGAAAACAGGACAAACCAACACTCCGCTTCATCTCCCTATATTGTTATATTTATCTTATTTTAACAATTCAATGGTCAACATTCAAAACCAGTCGTGACCATTTAGTGAAAAGAAACTGGCTTAATGACCAGGACGTGCGAGGCCAATGGAAAAAAAAAAGTAAAGTTTGACATTGACAGTAGCCGAACGTGACCGCGAACAATAGCGCCTAAAATTGTAAGTAGCCATTGAACTTCAAGTAGCCATAAAATGTTTAAAGATACGAGTATCCATAGCTTCAGAGGCCCGTTTAGTCAGCTGTCGCTGGCTCATTTGCATCTGTAAATATTAAGAAAATATCTACCTAACTCACATCTTCCCTATTAGAATCCAGCTAGATAGCTGGCTACTGGCTACAATGTGAAATGGTGTATTAGGTTACCTATAAGTATTTTTTCTTCGGCATATACTCGTAAGTAGGACCACAGAACATTGCTAGCATTCAAGAAGTACCTAATATCTATGTTTATATAATTATTCCTTTTGAAAGTTATGAAGGTATAAAATATGACTGGTAGTGCGGTTCCGGAAGCGGCGTCGCTTCCGGCGCAGACGGTCCTTATCTATTTACGACGGTTATTTATGACTGACTTAAGGCGGTGTGGAAGCAAAACTAACATATTTTGTAAAAAAAAAACTATATAATCCTGAGTTAATAGTTTTATCGGTCTATGGTTTTATTCTATGGTTTTTTATTTTAATTTAGGTAATTCAGTACCTTTGACTTTTTTGAATTCAGTTCCCAAGTTTATTTTTCGGTAAATTACGGTATTAAAAATCGTTTTAAACATTATAAATGAAGTGCTTCTGAAAGTAATAAAAAAATCTTACGTTTTTGTAGATGATGATTTTATGTAGGTAGAATCGTTAGAGCTGATAATTCCAATAATGTTAATTGTTGATTTTACATTGAATGTAGCATGTGTTTTGTGAATAATATGCTGCCGCTCAAATAGGTATCTATGTATGGCGCGGCGGCATTCGGTACAATAGCGCCTTAAACGGAAAATATAGCGTTAGCTGCCAGTTATATTATGGTGGAAATTCCGACAAAGGCTTTATTTCTTTATGCTATCTACTTTATTTATGTGCCTATCTAACATTCTTGTTCCCTACATGGGTTACCTGACTATGAAGCAATAACAGCTTAGCACTGAAAAAACAGAATTGTTAATTTTAAAAATATGATTTTGTTCATTCAATTTAGGTTAAATTAACAGTATATATGTAAATACAAAAGTGACACAGTTAATAGAACAAATGGAGATTTGTTACGCGAACATTACCTAAATAGTTTAATTGAAGATAAATACATGTTGAGGCAACAGAAATGGGTTGACAGCACTGGGTCGTACGTACCTACTAGCGCCATCTATGACAAACTGATAAAACTAGCCTAATGCTTGAAGAATTAGGAGTAGGAAGGTTCAAAACAAAATATAAATAATTTTGATAGACGGCTTCGGCTTTTTTTACATCATTGTTATACATAATTATTATATTTAATTTGCCATCCTTACGGGGTAGTTTTTTTTTTATACTAGGACTATTTCTTGTTCGTATTATGGTTGCTAACACAACTGATATACTACATATAGATACATACATAATTTATATAGATACATATTTAACACCCAGACCGACAGCCAACAAATTTAGTTCAGCACAAAGATGTTGGACGTACCGGGAATTGAACCCGGTACCTTCTGATTGGCAGTCCGGCATGGTAACCATTACGCCAACGAGGTCTTATTGTTAGGTACTTGGTGACAGATTTTTCAACTCGAGGATGTTTACTAGCCAGGCAAGCACTAGAAAACGTTTTGCCTCCACCTTTGTTGTCCGAACCGCCAAACTTTGGAATTCCTTGCCGAATTCCCTGTTCCCCAATGACTACAATCTAGCGATTTTTAAGGCGAGAGTGAACCGGTTCCTTCTAGGTAAGCGCGATCCACCGTAGACCTCAATATCATATACCATCAGGTGAATTGTGGTCAAGCGCTGACCTATTCAGAGTAAATAAAAAAAAATTAAAAAAAAAATACCACGTTGCTTTATAATTTACTATGGAAAGGTACAAACCCACAGCCGTAGTTGGGTTGTACATTTAAATTCACCGAGTACCTAAGTGTAAGTATGACAGGGAGAGCGTCCCGATCATTACCGGGGCTGGAATAACAGCGCCGAGCGCCCGGAGCGCCCTCTCGCGGTAACTAAGCTACTCTCTGACTGACACCTGCCTGTCACCTCGACCTACACAGCTTACAATCCAGATTCATTTATTCCATTTCTTCCAATAGATCGCTTTTAGCGATAAGGTAGCCAATTAAGGCACTAGTTTTTAAATACCCTTTTTTTTTGTTTCTGTAATTATTTTTAGTATTATGTGTTTTAATAAAGTTTTAATCTATCTATCTATCTATCAATATATAAAGAGTTTGAGTTTTTGTTGGTTTGTTTGACCGATTTGAAAAGTTCTTTTACCGTTGGGAAGCTATATTATCCCGTAGGTATACCTATATAGCATGACATAGCGCGGCATGGCGTGGCCTCAGACTACAGGATTTATTCCTGTAGTCTGAGGGCGTGGCATGGCGACGAAGACCACACTTTTACTTGTGGTCTAATTTTACCTTAAATCGAGTACACATTTGATCGAAGGTCGTATGGCGTCGCGTTGCGTAGCTTATACAAAAAAAAAATAAACAATATTCTTTTTAGGTACGTTCTTGTTCAAACATGCAATATATTTCAAATGGTGTACCTATTCCAGGTACCGAAACTAGAACTAAAAGGAACATAGCTATTCTGCTATTCATCTCCCCAAATGATTTGGGAAGAATCATCAATATGTGCTTAGTTTATTTCTAGACAAACATGCTTAGGAACTCGTACTTCGTCGCCCACAGTAAATTAACATCAAGCGAGCTGTGTTCTTTTGACAAACGAGATTTTTTTAGAATGATACGTACGTATTTACTACTAACCAAAGTGTAGATCAACATGATAGGTACCACCTTTGGTTGTTAGGCTCGCAAAGCAATTGTCATCAAAATTCCATTAGACACAATCGAAACGCATCCCAAAAGTGTCCATCTAAATCACAGCTAACGTTACGCACTCAATCTAACTCAATAACTTTACTCAGGCCTCGGTACATGCACCCTACACAAAATGGCGGCGACGTAATTATTCCCGCCAATATAAAGTTCAAAATCGAATAAAAACTTTTTTCATTACAATGTCAACGCAATGTGATTACATAGAATAACGATTGAGCACAATAGACTGGCTCAGTGGGTAGGTAGGTGATGCTGGCTGGGTGTGAAATAACATTTTGAATAAATCTTTCTGTAGGGGGCGCTATAGAGGGCGCCATAATAGCCATTACGCACTGCTGTAAGGAGCGACGCACCCTACGTTATCAAAATGTTGGATTCTGTGACAAGAATTACCTACTAGAAATATTACCATAGGTTTATGATATTAAACGTATAATAAGTGCGTTCCACGTTTTGGAACAATTTATCCTTCTACAACTACCACGAAATCGTTCCAAACGTAGCTCATTTTATTTCAAAGAAACCATAGACAAGTGCCTCTCTCTTACTAAACCTCCTTGAATATTTCTTAGAACTAAAGCGAAGTTGACATAAAAATAGGATAATTCTAACCTAAGTCAAAGCAACAAGATTAAAAGAAGGTAAAAGAAGATACGATACACAATACAAATCCAGCATAGGTACTCGTATGTCCGAAAACCATAAACGACAGTCATTACCTTTTTTTAAAGTAAAACTTAAAAAATACCAACATAAACGATAAAAAATGTTCTAAATATGATCTATCGGGCTATGTATTTACATACTACTTTAAAGATGTCAAAATATGGAAAGTAATGTTTATTGGATGATGGATTTTCTGTGATTGAAGAGTTTCAAAATAAAGGTGATATAATTGACATTTGGGGTGTGTCCACCTACTCGTACTCGTATATGTCATAAAAGTCATTATTTACTCTAGCACACATACCTATATAAATACATATATTTACAAGTTATACATATAGTAAGTTATTTTATTTTCAAAAAAAATATATAAGAATATCCATATTTAGACACTCCAGCTTTACACCCCATCATGAAACGAATGCAAGCTCTCTCAAATGAAGTTACACAGTCAAGTAGGTAACGAGAGGCCCTAGCGCTATTGTACCTTGATTGCAGTCTTCGCCATAGCAGAAATACTTAAAAATACAAAATAAACCTTCTTGCAGTAAAGTTAAGGTCTAAAATACAAATATGAAAGAGGTTATGTGTAAAAAGTATGAGGTCCTAACCGTCCGTAACGCATTTATCCGACCTCCTTGCGTTGCATGCTAATGCCGCACGAAAAAGAAAAAATAAAAGTGGCCTGTCCGCCCGCGCCCTCTGCATCCGTCAGTTCAAACTGAATTCCCGCCTTTTTAGCTGTCATTTTTTGGAACGTGCTATGGGAATAACGAGAGGATTTTCTGGTTTGGGAATTGGATAAATCTTTATGTAAATCATCACTTTGCAATATTGAGATTTAATAATTACCTAAACCCAATTTGATACAGAAAAATCCAAAGGCTGATAAAAAGAAATAAAACATAATAAAAAAATCATCCAACCAACCATCAAAGTACAAAGAAATTTTTTTTTCGTTACATAAAATATCGGACGACCAGAATCATTACCTTTATGTAGGATAGCAACCATAGATCTAGCTTAGACATATGTCTTCCGCCAACCCGCACTTGGCCAGCGTGGTATAAACCACCATCTAGGTCTATATCTCTCTCCTCGTGAGGGAAGACCTCGAGTCCCAGCAGTGGGAACGTATAGCGGGCTGCTTATGCTTATACATTACGATGCCACAAACATTAAAGTCCACAAAGCGTTTTTTCTCCCGCCCCTAGGCATCGGGTTACAGACGTGTGTCCGCGCCCGACTATACCTGGCCTTTGTGTAAATAATTCGATAAATATCTCAATATCGGTGTGAAATACAAGGCGCGCCTTTCAAATATGATGCCTCGCTATTGATGGAGAAATCGGCTGTAATATGATGTGACTGGTGAATTACAATGTGGTGGATTAGGGAACAGATGTTTTGTGGACTTATTTGGTTTCTAATACACTTTTCTATCTATACCATTACTAAATGACCCGACAAACGTTGTTTACCTTAGAAATTATTACTATTTACTGAAAAATTAAGGGTGAATAACCCTTATCATTTAGGGGTATGGAAAATAGATAGTAGCATATTCTCAGACCAACTGAATACGCATATAAAATTTGGTTAAAATCGGTCAAGCCGTTTCGGAGGAGTTCAGTAACTAACATTGTGACATGGAAATTTTATATCTATACCAATATTCATATATTATAAAGAGGAAAAGTTTAATTTTTTGAGACATAGAAATTTTATATCTATACCAATATTCATATATAAAGAGGAAAAGTTTAATTTTTGTTTGACGCAAATATGCTACGAAACTACTGGGCCGATTTGAAAAAATCTTTCCCCGTTGGGAAGCTACATTATCCCGGAGTAACATAGGCTTTATTTTGTTTCTCCTTGCAACTTAGATTATTTCATAGCCCGTGCGAAGCCGGGACGATCTGCTAGTTTATGATATACCTAGACTTGCACTTGACCGTAACTCACAAAGTCAAAGTCAAAGTGAATGAAAAAGCCACTTGAAAAACGACAGTCTTGTCTATGGTCACCCATCCAAACACTAACTAGTAAATTAACTAGGACTAATAATAATAATATACTAGTACTATTTATAATATCTAGTTACTAGTAAATTATTAGATTTATTAATGTACTAAGTAAATCAGATATATACTGATATTTACTGAACGAAATACGTACAAATAACATTTTAAATGGTAGCCTGTAACTGTGTTACAGAAGTCAGTGCTGCCTCAATTTCACATAGGACTCGCACAATATAACAATTCCAATTCTATTTCGAGCAACAGAGACTCAGATTTATTACAAACTTAATTTACCAACATACAATGTCAATAATAATAAAATCAAAATAAAATAACATTAGAAATTTAAAAATTAAAAGAGAAATAAATAACAAAAGCAAAACTACTAATTGTAATATACAATACGACATATTGTCGTAAAGGTTACCATGCCGGTCTGCTAATCAGAAGGTTCCGGGTTCGATTCCCGGCCCGGTCAACATCTTTGTGCTTAACTAAATTTGTTGGCTGTGGGTCTGAGTGTTAAATATGTATTTATATATAATATGTATGCATGTATATGTAGTATATCAGCTGTGTTAGCAACCATAATACGAGCTAGAAATGTTCAGTATGGGGCTAACCAGCCATGTGTGAATGTGTCAAAAAAAATAAAATAAAAAAACATATCAGGTATAGTCAACATTTTAATTCCAATTAGTAAGATGAACACTCTCTTACATCGCCTTATATGATATCTTCAGCACATAAAGGGTCTCTACGATTTATAAATCACGTCACGCGACGGGGCGTCGCCCCCGCTGGTCGTCGCGTCGTGACGCAATTTACATGACAATCGCAGACCCCCGGGACCAGCCATTAGCCGCCATGTTGAGGACCACTGGGATACTCTGTTTAATGAGATACTCCTACATACAGTATGTGTCAGTAAGTATATACAGTGTAAACTCCATGTAACGTCACTCGATTTAACGACAAACTCTCTAAAGCGTCAAAATCAATTGGCAATACAATGATACATTTAACGACCACTATCTATAACGCCATAAAATGCACCGTCCCTTCAGTGTCGTTATTTAGAGTTTACACTGTAGCTATGTATATATACGAGGTAGAACTTAAAAAAAACTGCTAAGATAACGGCAAGGATCGTCAAATTAAGAAATTCAAAGTTGCCGTTGACCTGAAGATATCGCTTTAAACAACAAGATCACCAATTGTGTCACACTTATTTTTTGTTCTTTATTAATTTCTTTTAATTATTTTCTTGTGTATATGTTTTTCATTTCATTAAATTATTTTCCTGTATTTATGTCTAATAAAAGTATCTACCTATGAATAATTTCAATAAAGAAAAAAAAATAGTTTACGTCTTCTTGCTCGCACACATAGGGTTACGCAAGCGAGAGGATACTAAATCTTAAATGTTTCCTTTCTTTAAGACGCCATCTTTATTACGCTCATCTTTAGTAGTTTGACTTTAATTGATCCAACCTTACAAAATCTTCGGGAATCAAATATTGTCACTGCTGAAAACCTCCAAATTTTATTACATATTTGAGTGTACATAGGTAAGAATTTACTACATACGAGTACATAAGCATAAGCAGCCTATACGTTCCCACGGCTGGGGCTTAGGACCTTCTCTCACTAGGAGAGAGATATAGGCCATAATCCACCACACTGGCTAAGTGCGGGTTAGCGGATGACACACGTCTTCGGATATTGCAGTCCTCAAAGTCTCAAGTATCAGTTTCTTCACTATATTTTCCTACACGGTAAAGCGAGTGCAAATCCACGTATAAATTTAAAAATAAGTCATTGGTTGGGTAGGGCCGGGATCAGAGGCCGTCTGATTGAAAAGCAGACGTTTCTACCACTGAGCCACACTCGCTTTAATGGATGCTACATGCAAACCTATAATCTTTTGAAACATAAAACTCAGTACTCAACTATTTGACGCTCAGTTTTTAAATCCACAGCCATTTCTATACAAAACACTTTTCAACAAGTAACTTATCACACGCGGCATCAAATTGCGTGCGAAATGAGGAGAATCTGTCAGTATCTTCCCCTCTTGAAGAGGAGAGGGATTGGGGGAGATAGCGAGTAGAACGTGACAACACATACATAGGGAATTTATGTTCTGTGCAGCTTGAAAACTTCTTGATAATGCGCTCTGGCTTCATTCTCAGCGATAAAGGTTTACCAGTTTGTAGGCGTGCTTTCACGTCCGACCTTCACACGGATGTTTTAGAGACCTCATTTGAGGAGTCAGAGATATTTTCTTCTAGGCAATGACAAGGGCAAAATCTTTACAGTTGTAGTCGTTATAAATCACTAACGGTAAAACAAATAACTAAAAAATAGCTTTAAACCAGCCTTTAAGCTATATTTTAGATTTTTTTTATTAAGCAAAATAATTGTAAAATCGAGATCTTTTCCCTTTTACTATTTTATCTTCGCCTTAATTGGAATTTTTAACATTTGTGGTCTTCATTGTTTTGACTAGTTTTAACGCATTTTTTTTCCTGTTTCACACTTTTTTTACACTATGAATAACGATTCTGCAAGTTCCTTATTCAAATATTAGCTTAAATTATATAAGGGATTCCTTTTCATTGTTTTTTGTTTAAACATACATTACTATTAAGATTTGTTATGTTCTCTGGCAACTTGTTGTACATTAATATTTTTGTATAACATCCCTGCTTATGTGCTTTAATGGCTGGCAGAATATTACCTGCAGGAAGACTCCTGCGTAAACAAAATTGAATAGTACCTATCTCTTTTATTTTCAAACAAATTATTGACTTTTATTGTTTAACAAAATTACCTCTTTTATTTTGTAACATAATGGGACATCTCTCTTATTGTCTTAATATGTTTGGTAACATAATCATTTCAATCAATTCAAATCAATAATTACAATTTATTTTGTAACATAATGGGTCTCTTTTATTTTGTAACATATTATTTGACCAGTGTTATAAACACGAGACTGGATCCACTCCTTTATATCATTAAAATGTAGGCACAAAGCAACATTCAGGGCCTTTTCAATCACACGTACCTAAACCTTTCCTGCCCACACATCTTTTATGACTCACAAATAACATCTCATCTCATCGTTAATCAAATAACCCTTCAGAGGCTAGGCATTTCCTGGCATTGATCAAACGTGCAAACAAATCGGCAGCAACAAGTCAGCACTGACCATCATCCTTTCAAATGATTGCTCTTGCTATTCTGAAGGCGCTCGGAGAAAGGTGCGGATTAAATGAGAAGCGACGTGGTTAAAAAAGTAGCAAACAGTTAATGGTCTAAGATCCGAGCCTATATCGACCTTCACCGGCGTGATAATTGAACAAAATTAATTTCATAATAAATTTAGTTTATAAGAAAATATACTAAAAATGGGTTGCCTAACAAAAAATCCTGGATAGTTTTTTTTTTAATTTGTTTTTTTTTATAAAATTTGTTTGTAGTACATGCAATGTATCAGAGATGGCGCTGTATGTAAAAAAAATATTTTCCCTGTTTCCCACCTTTTCTGTTGGAATTTTCCCTGAATTTTGTTTGCTACAAACTTTACGGAGCTTGAGACCTTTCCAACTAATGCAAAACTGTGGAAATCGGTTCATGCGTTCTGAAGTTATAGCGTCAGGAAGGAAAAACTCGACTTATTTTTATATTATGGAGAAGAAGAAGAAGATATGGAGTTCCGAAGCTTTGAGATTACAAGCTGGTGTAATGTCACTGGTACACTACACCGCCCGCGACCAATAATAACAATCTTTCTGAATCGCGCAAACGAAGTTATTAACACGCTAACGACTAGTCCAAGCTGCAATGCATGACGGTCGGACGTTCATCTCCGGATACATCTGTCCGGTTAGTTCTTTTCCTAAATGAAGGCATACAATCTTCATATTTATTTTGCATGGTGGTAGGCCATTTTTCTTAGTGCTAGTCTGGCTAGCAAC
The DNA here is from genome assembly GCA_035578125.1 of Mellilla xanthometata. Lineage (NCBI taxonomy): Eukaryota > Metazoa > Arthropoda > Insecta > Lepidoptera > Geometridae > Mellilla > Mellilla xanthometata. The sequence goes on along the minus strand of JAPUBQ010000009.1, from coordinate 13,481,423 downwards.
ATCGAAAAATCTATCGCCAAACACATAACAGTGTTCTGGCACCCTTCCTTGAGAGTCAGTTATTCCATACTAGTCATGCTCCACTTCAGGCCAGATTGTTTCTAAAGTTTTATAAATTATCAAAACTCACAACGATTCTTCTTCCAGACAGTCAACTCTAAAATCAATTTGAAATATTCCAAGCCTTTCAGTATGTGTGACCAGAAGGGCCATTAACATTCCGCTTACATTTTGAACCTTATTCCTTTGCAATAAGAGCTAACAGGTATACCCATCGTTATCGCTGGTGACTGGACGATTCTGCATTTTGTCGTGTCTGTCATTACCCTTTGGATTGAGTGCCATTGCTCAGGCGAGTTAATTTGTTTTTAAGTAAACCCTTCTTCCATAAAAGCTTCCATGGTTCACTTTTTTTTTGTGAAAAGATAAAGAGGTTAACGAGATCAAATTACAAAACAATAGTGTATATAGAAACTATGTGTATATTACCTATTAGCTTCGCCCTGCAGTTTCATCCGCTTTACTCCGAAGTTTAAAGTAGCCTATGCGATAATTAATCTTTAGTCTCAAATAAACTAGGTATGTCCGTAACAAATTCCATCGAATTCAGTTCTGCCGTTGAGCGTGAAAATTATAACGCATTAGTGTTTATTATTAAAAACGTTTATGTAGACCGCGTTCAACTTTGGAGCAGTGCTTGAACTAAATGTTCAATTTACCTTAAAATCTTTCTATTAACTGATTATGACAATACAAAATTTTGACAACGCTCTTAATATTAGGTACATATATGCAATCCGCCTGGGAAAACCGCATTCAAACCCTTTGAGTAGTTTCGTTAAGTTATAACGCACTAAATGACTATGACATAAATGACATCTCCTTATCTTTCCTTTCTCTATGACAAATTCTATCAATGGATAGGTATTATGACATCTACAAAGATTTTTTTATGAATACCCACACTTGTAAAAAATTACGTAATAATTATAAAGTTTGCATTTCCTTCACTAATCGTTCCGAACCACGTCCAGTAGATAGTGCTGATAAAGTTATAAAAAAAATATTGAAACCGATAAGAATATGTCAGTCGATGCGTACTTATCACTCAGTGGAAGACCTTTGAGCTTATAACACTATTCTCCGTTGGAAACAAAACAACAAAGTATAAATATTAATTGAATGTCACACGCGATAAATAAAAAAATAAAATGAGTGCTAAAAATAAAGTTTTACAAGTTATATCTGGGTGGCCCGCTGTAAAATTGGTGCTAAAGTGTGTTTTTATCGGTATTTGGCAAATAATTCAAATTGGAGTCAAAAGGTTATGGAAAGGCCATAAGAGAAAGTCCAAGGATTCTCCGCCAGTGGAACTTACGGTGGATTCTTCTATTGGAACCCATTGTTATATCAAAATCTTGGTGAGCATAATAATAATAATTTTCTACCTATTAATAATTGGTAAACCCTATTGACCTCAGCCGATTTTAAATCTTATTATCATAAATGATACTGTAGTTTTCTTATAAATAGTGAATATATACCTAGCTTTTGTTTTAACATTCCTATCTTCACTTGTTTTTTATCTGGTGCTGTAATAAATTACTTAACAAACTGGGTTTATTACTTACGACCCAGGCGATTGCAGTAAACAAATTAAGTCATAGTTAGGTACGAGTACATGTATGGTACTAAAAAATTACATGTAAGGTACTTAAAAGTTTAATGCTGGCTGGTTAAGAATTGTAATATAGTATTATGGGTTTTATATTGTCGCATAGGGATATATGTAATAAGGCATGGAAATCGACATGTTTGAGAAGCCACAAAATTCAAGGATATTTGTTGGCGGATCTGGGTGCTCAATTAAATGTGCTAGTCCAAGAAATATCCCCTAATTAATGAATTCTGCTATTTTTTTTTTTGTATTCAATAAGTATGTATATTTTTAATAGTAAAATCTAAGAATTCGACATGTAAATTGGTTTTTCATAAATAAATTATTATGATTATGATATAGATAGAAGAATAAATGAAATATTTATTTTACTTCCGCTGTCATCTGAAACCAAATTAAGACATCAAACTATTTAAAATAAAAATGGTATTTTTAATATGTTGATGTGTCCTCTGCTTATCTTTATTTGGTTTAAGGTCACAGGGGAAGTACACCAAATATTTAATTTATCTTCAATCGACAATGGATTTCCGCAAAAAAAAATGCCTGAGTCAATAGGTTAAATAGGAAAGGGATATAGTTGCGTTGAATATGTTCTGTGACCACTTGGTACCACATATTTTTGATTAAGAGATTACGTTTTATTATGACTAATATTCTAGAAAAATATTTAAATAGGTAAAGATCTGAGTCGCTCAACCGGACCGAATGTTGGTAAATAGGTGCAAATTCGGTCATCGCACGATATCAATACAAATCAATACCTACCTATATTTAGATACCGATGATTCTTTAAGGATGTTTATCATCAAGATATGAAGATCATTACGAAATACAATACGATACAATATTTAAATCAATCTTACTGATATTATAAATGTCAAAGCTTGTGTGTTTATTTCTTACTTCTTCTCGCCCAAATGGCTGAACCGATTTCGATGGAATTAGGTATAAGGAGGAAGTAAAGTTTAGATAAGCATATATATTAATACCTTTATTATTAGATGACTCAGAAATACTTTTTATCCCGAATTAGCGTCGGTAGCAAACGCAGCTACTAACGTAAATAAATACATATAAAATAGACCAAAATATAGGCAGGTATAAGGATAAAAGTAGTATATTATGACTAAAATTACAAATTTACACAAACATTATTATCAGAATGGATGGATGTATGTTTCGGTATAAAGGAATTAATAGTTGTGTCTCACTCTTTTACGCTTAAACGACTACACCGATTGGAATTGAATAGCTTAGACCCTGGATTAACAGAAAGCCATCATTTACATCCGGGACTTACCGCGAGACGCGGCTTGTAAACATATGCATTCTCTTTGTCTTCGAAGATTTTTAAGTTTTACAGAAAAATAACCTCAATTAAATATTACTGATCCCTTTTAATTCCAGGGTATAAAATACCACTACGTAGAAACTGGACCAAAGTCTGGTCCAGTGGTGCTTATTTTGGGAGACGCTCCCGATTCCGGCGACCTCTGGTGTCCGACCTGGACTAACGTGGTGCGGAGACTGGCTGAGAGCGGGCATCACGTCATCACGCTGGATCTCAGGGGCACGGGGGGAAGTGAAGGTAAATCAGGAACAAGATCTAAGTTGGTGGTCTTTTACCAGCATTCTTTGTAATTCACCTTCATTGTGCGTACTGCCAAGGTGTTGAATACTTTGCCAAATTCCCTGTTCCCCGATAACTATAATCTAGCGGTTTTCAAAGCAAGAGTGAACCGGTTCTCTTCTGGACAAGCGCGCTCCACCTTAGATCGCAATATCGCTTACCATCAGGTGAATTACGATCAAGCGCATGCCCATTATGAGTAAAAAAAAAAGTTATAAGGCGCTGTGTGAAGATGGCTGTGGTGTTTCCTGGAAGAATCGGATCCCTATAATCCCAAATAACTCAACTGTATTAGAGTGCAGCAGACAAAGTCAAAGTCAAATAAATTTGTTGCTTCATTATGGTATAAAAGAATAAAAAAGTATGATCTTATAAGTTTTTTATTAGAAATCATTTAATGGACATTAAGAAAAATAAGCAACGACAGCGAAGTCTTAATAAAAGAATTCCGTTAGTACCCTTTGGATTCGGAACTCTAGAAAGGAAACTTTGTAAAAATACTTCTTCTATCTATCATTGTTGAGCACCGTGACAAAAAAAAAATACCACCAGCCACCTTAACTATGAGTCTGCACTTGCTTTCGAGCCAGTGCGATCGGTCCGTCTTATCGTGCTTTGGCCTCTAGACATTTTCGATTGCATATTACATAAATATATTTTATAAAGGTGGGGGAAGGAGAGAGTTGTCCCCACCGAGGGTGGTGGAGGAGCTGTCCACTCTTCTGGCCGCGCTCGGAGTGTCCGCTGCGAAGCCTGCTGCCCTCATCGGCTTCGGAATCGGAGGCATGCTCGCTTGGTGAGTTAATACTATTACATACGAGTATGTAAGTGGGGAAGGAGAGACCTGGAACCACCGAGGGTGGTAGAGGAACTGTCCACCCTGCTAGTGTGTCACTACTTCTCTGCGAGAAAGTATATTTGATTTGTCTTGAGATGTCACTGCCACACTTCGTCCCCCACAGGCATTTACTCGTACATCGTTGTCTGCATCGCGCTTAAGAAATTTCTAGAGTCATCCAAGTCAATTCATAATGGCTAATCGATATTTGTGCCCGGAGACGATACATAAAAAACACAAAATCTATCCGAAGGGATTTTCCTTTGCTATTATATCTAGATTCATGTGTCGAACTCACACACTAGACTTTATAAGACCTGGTAAGACAATATCACGGTGTCTTTTCAGGAATTTTAACTTCATGCATAGCATGTCAGATTTAACTTATTCAAAATGAAATGTATTGAACTTGATTGTGCACAAGTTATCAGCTTTAACTTAAATTTTATTAAGTTAAGTAATTGATTGATTTACTTTAGATATAACGAACGGTCATGCGGGTGACCTACGTTTTTAAATATATCTTGACGATATTTTTTTATAAACTAAGTAATTGAATAAACACACACGTACGTTGCTAATTGCGTAACTTTTCAACTTATTTTGTACTGGGTTACTAGTCACTGACGCAGATCAGTTCCAAGACTGTATAAGTACGTAAATAAATAAACAACTTTCGTAAGTATTATGAATTTTGGAAATTTGTGAAAAACAGCTAATCTATGCAAAAAACGGCGCGTAACAATTATTTTGAAGAAGTTGTTTTGCACAAATTTGTAAAAGTCGTAGAACATAATATGTATTTTGTCTAGGCTATTTATTAGTATACATATAAACCCTTTCTGTAGAAAACCAGTTACTTCGAAGGATAAAAATCCTTCTAGGAAACTGGTTTCCAATCTCGGTTTTCTTAGCAGCAGAAGCGTCTAAAACCGCCTTTGAAACGTTTTGTGTGTATAGTTATTTGTATGGAGATGTATCTACTATAACCGCCTTTAAATGTTTTACGTTAGCTGCAAGTAACCTTGTATATCTTTCTTGAATATTCAAAAAGTTTGTGAAAATTCACGATTTACTTTGTAGCCTCACTTTTTAGGTAACGCATAATGTTTTTTATTTAGTTTTGACATTATCATACCTAATATTACCTATATTTTACACAAATTATATCATTATTTAATGAGAAACAAACAAATGGTAAGCGTAGTAAAATTATTGTCTACTTTTATCTACAAATATTGGAACAGAGTCCAAATCCTTATCCTCCAGTCTGCCACGCGTCTGAGTGTTATGAGTCAAATATAGTGTAGGTATAGATACCTATTAATCATCTAAACGGGGTTATCACCATTTGAATTGTAAATACTAAGGTTTTTACGAACGCTTGGGTGTTTTATCATGAAATTCATTCATGATTGATAAATCTAAGCTCTTCATTACTGACAGACATTTTATAACTCCCACGGTAACACCCTAATGAAAATGCCACTTTAAAACGACAGTCGTTTATGGTCACCCATCCAAACACCGTCCGCAACGACAGTGTCTTAGCTTCGATGATCGCGTCAGATCACTTTAGCTAGCCGAGCTACAGGCGATACTAATATGATCAGGTACCTACTAAGATAGGTATTCTAAGAGAGTGCAACCTTTCACTGAATAGGTGTATTCTGTATAAGTGGCACAAGATAATTATTATCGTTCATTGCGTGGAGTTCACGCGATTGCATAATTTTACGATTATGATATTACTAGCTATGTTCCGCGGTGCTGTGTGTTAAGTCAGGGGATATCTATCTCTAGGTACCTATACAGATTATCATCACTCGTTGGTCGAACATTATATTGGTAGTATTTTTGAAATAATATTGTATCTAGGTTCTACCGTGGGTCGGATGACACGTTAAATTCTAGGTCCCGGCAGTTAGTCTTAGCACAAGCAGTCGTTAAGCCAAGGTAAGCTTTCGGGCGGCTTCAAAACTCTCAACACCAGAGTTTAGCCACTTAGCTCATACAAAGAAGATTACTTTTACTCATTGGGGAGTTCCCCGGCCAAGTACATCGTGGTTGGTTTCCAGCTCCTTCCAAGGAACACTCAAGTCCTCGGATTTTGTCTTCAAACATGTCGGTTTCCTCACTGTGGATGTTTATCTATAGTTATTCCAGTCTAGGCATTCTCCACCTTAGGTCGGAGTGTCGCTAAATCGAACCGTAGATCGAATGACACGTTCAAATGTGGGTCCCGGCTGTTAATATTAAGTGCAGCCGTTAAGCCGATAAGGTACGCAGCGTAGCTCGCCCCACCAGCGCTGTTGCAATTAGAAGTAAACATGCTACGTTCTTGTTGCTTTTTGGTAAAATTTTCATCTGTGCTGTAACTGTGGATCGGATTATACGTTAAGTTGTAGGTCCTCTTAGTACAAGCAGTCGTTAAAATAACAAAAACTCTTGACACCAAAGCTTGATCACTTAGCTCTTACGAAGAAGAAGCTATAAAATTTGATGTATTAATAAACTAGACCCCGAACGTATGAGCAAAAAATTTTCAACAAATATGATGATGACACTACAAATATTATGTCATTTGTTCTACTTTGGACTTCTCAAACGGCTCGAACAAATTTAATGTGCTAAAAATTTTTGCAATTAGTAAATACGGCCACTTTGCATTGGTGTTAGGCTATAGAACAATAAAAGTGATGTTATAAATGAAAGCTATTCTAAAACTTGCTTACATAACTATCTCAATACACATTTAAAAATAGTTCTCGAACAATAGTCCATGTAATAGTTATAACTTACTTTCCTGCTACAAGTTCTGTATAAGTAAACTTACTTAAGAATAATAAATATAAATAAATAAAATAAATAAAAAGTCTTATTTCAGGCTAGTTGTACCCATATGATTACATAAAGTTAATATTAAATTGTTGACACTGTAGAGGGGTGCCAGTCAAATTTTAAATGTATAAAATAAAATACAACGGCACGAATATGGTGCCAGGTCACTTTTTGTTCTGGTCTCTGTGAATTAAGAATAATATTATTTTACTTTACTGTACTGCTAGGATAAATGTACACTAGTATAGTGCGGTTACGTGTTTATTGTACTGTAATCTACATTTATTAATAAAGATATTTTGAAAATTTGAAAAAGTCGTTAAGCCAAGTCAGGCCAACTCTCGACACCAAAGCTTGGTCACTTAGATAGATAGATTAACTCCTTATTGGGCAAAGTATATGTTTTGTTTGTTTTGTTGTACCTTGTACACAAAACAAACAAAACACAAATTGTACAAGTTACAACAAATAAAAAGTAACAACATTAAAAGATTTACAAAGTTCCACAAACGGCGACCTTATCGCTAACAGCGATCTCTTCCAGGCAACCTTTGGATGGAAAGGATTTGGATGGAAGGTGTTGAAAGGACTAGAAAAAAACACTTAGAAGAACTATCTACCCATTGCTGGGTATAGGCCTCCATTCTCTAATGCCAGTATGTAAGATCCTGTGATTCGGGGCCCAGAGCGAGCCCTCAAAAGACCGGGTGTTACAATTATAAAATACATAAATACTGATTTAGACATCCAATTTTTTCAGGTACTTGGTTCATTGCCGTGAAAACTTAGTCAGCAAGTTCGCCGTGATTGGAGCGCCACACCCTAACCTGTACTGGCAATACCCACCAGCAGCGTTCTGTCATAAAGCACTTCATTTTATACAGGTGAGAATATTAGTATCTATACTAAGATCATAAAAGACTCCATTCCACGGTTGTATATAGGTACATATATTAAGCAATATGTGCTTCGCTAATGGAAAACATCGTGAGGAAACCGACAGGTTTGATGGCTACAATATCCGAAGACAATATCGGTTAAAATTTTTTACTCGTGGTCACTTCATATCATGTATGTTTGAGGAATTCAGTCTAATGCAATACGGTCGGTCAGAGATTGGCAGAACTTGAATTCTAAGCTTATCAGCCGTCAACCCGCAATTGGCGTATGGATTATATCTCCTCATGAAAGAAGGCCCCGTGTCCCAACAGAGGGAAAGTATAGTGGGCTGCTTATGCTAGGCCCGGAAGGACCTATCGGGTCGTAATCAATGAGAATAAGAATTCTTCATTACTGAGGGTCGGGACTATCCCGAAAAAAATATTTATTGGGGAAGTTCTCTCGGGGAAGTACATCGTGATGTTCCAGTTTCTTCCACGAAAGACATGCCCTCGGATTTTGTGGTTCTCAAAAATGTCGGTTCTCTCAAGATGTTTCCTTTCGCTGAAAAGATTTGCACTCGGCAATGCACACATTACCTGATTTACATCAGTGTAAGGTCGGGATCGAACCTGGAGCTGTCTGATTGAAAAGCAGACGTCTTCCCACCGAGCACTCGTACTTAGCTTTTTACCCTATAGGTACCTACATAATAAAATGAAAAACACTGCACAGCTGTTCTTAAAACTTCAAAATACCCAATTCCGTTAAATGGTTAATTTAGAAACAGTCGCTAGACATTTATTTACCCAATTTTAACCGTCCCATTTACTTAACATCAATTCTCCAGCAGATTTCAGACATAAATTGCAGATCGCTACATAAAATAAGCATTCTTTGTCAATTTTAATTACTTACAAGTGCCTGTAATAATAAGTTATTGTCAAGTAGGTAATTGACTTTCTCGGGTCGTAAGAGTCTTGGGGTCGATAATTTTATCATTTTTATGGCCGGCCAAAGTCCTATGTGCTCGACACCTCGGAAGCTTATGGAAGATATGTTAATTGACTTAATGACGTACATTAATTATGAGATTGACAGACTTAATTACAATCATTTGCTTCGGGGTATTTTTTTATGGCGATGTGACATTTCTTTTTATTTTTATCTGTTGATGGAGTGGGATTTTCAGTTTTGACAGCTCTTAATTTTAAAAGACACAAGCGCTTTTTTATGATTTAATTTTTTTCTTTTAATATTTTAGAAGTAATAAAGGGGTTTCTATTTTGGCACGCGACTGAATAAATATTTAAACATGTAGATATTTTTAACTGTAAATTTTTGTTTAATTAAGAGCATAAACATATTAGGTAGGTACTTTTAAGAACAATAATTAATATTCTACTACTTACTTAAACCTTGGTACTTAAATGCGAAAGTTTGTGTGGTATATTTGTTACTTCTTCACGCTCAAACGGCTTAACCGATTGCGATGAAACTTGATATGCGGTTTAGACCTTGGAATAACACAAGCTACTTTTTGTCCCGGATTAACGCGAGTGTGGTTTGGTGGTAATAACGTCTGCTTTTCCATCAAACGGCCCATGGGTCGACCCCAGCCCTACACCAAAGACTTGTTTTTCAAGTTATGTGTGGATTTGCACTCGCTTTACGGTGAAGGAAAACATCGTGAGGAAACCGGCATGTTTGAGGACCACAATATCCGAAGACGTGTATCATGCGCCAACCCGCACTTTGCCAGCGTGGTGGATTATGGCCTATATCTCTCTCCTCGTGAGGGAAGGCCCAGAGTCCTAGCAGTGGGAACGTATAGTGGGCTGCTTATGCTAACGCGGATAGAACCGCGGGGCATAACGTTAGTTAACATAAAAGGAAACTCTGCACAAATTAGGTCGACAGTCTCGCGGCAAACTGTTCATGTATTCCAAAGGGTACTTGTAAATGTTCCAGTGGCCGTGCTTCCCGGAGAGGTGGCTGGCGGAGGGAGAGATTACCGAGGGCGAAGGGAAATGGTCAAGCTCGCGAGCTTGCGACTGGACTGGCGCGCTCAACTATGTCAGAGGTAAGTGCTCGAAACCAATTTGTGGAACTTTTTTTAAGTATCTAGTCTTTTTATTCGTAGCGTTCTTGACAGAATTGTTGTGATCGTCACGCAGGGTCACTGGAGGCAGATATACATATTTTAGGTAGGTAGACATTTGACCAGCATGGCGCTTAATCACAGAAGTAAGCGACATTCTGATCTAAGGTAGAACATGCCTATAATCTGGAAAAACAAGACTTTTAAAGGAGGCTGCCGAAAAACACCGTTATGTTCTTGACGATAGATTTTTCAACTTGACTAGCTTGCTGACTTCAACCCGGTTGCTAGTTAGGCGAGTATTAGAAAATCCCCAATAGACATACATGGTTTGCTTTTACTGCATTGTAAATCACCTGTATGACAAAACCAGTCATGAATCATAAGAAACTGATTAAACCTTAGTAACTAGACAATAAATGATATTCTACTCCTTTCTTAAAAATATTTACACAAATTATTTACTTATCTTTACAGAAAAAATACAATTATCTTATATTAAAACTACAGCTATAAATAAATATATTGATATTAGGAATGAGAAAGAGTGACAGTGTGAATTTGAAATTTAGCTTCATGGTGTAATTGAATAAATGTCTTATTAATTTTCCTTTTCTTACTCCACTCTATCCAGGCGCCGCCTGGTGGCGTATCAGGGCAGATCACAAAGCATCACCGCCAGCCCTGCTGGTGGGCTCCAAGAGCTGTGCAGCGCAGCTCGTCTCCAGCGCTGGCCACTGCACCACCTCCACACTCCGGCTGGTGTCACAAACTGCGCCGCACGACGCGACCTTGGCGAAAATATTGCTGGACTTCATGCTTGGTGAGTGTTATCACTACAACTTCCAATCGGTGTATTGATGACCTTGATAGGATAAAGTGCTCGAGCTTTCGGTGAAGGAAAACATCGTGACGAAGAAGGTAGAGCATTTTCTGGCTAGCAACCACCCTCAAGTTAAAATTGGTAGCCAAGTTCCTAACGATGTTGAAAGAAAAAGAAGGAAAAAAAAGGGTGACATTTTTGCAAGAGTTGTGTATGTTTCACATAGTCCCCTTCGTCCTTTATACGAGTATATTGTAATAAAGATTATTAAAATGTAGACTCATAAACATGTATGTATATGCAACACTAACGTTTAAGTTTTTTCTATGGTAAATAAATATTGTATTATTATTATTATAGCAAAACTCGAAAACACGATGTGTTCTGACAACGTTCTAAGAGCCAGTAATTCTAGACTAGCGCACCCTGCTAGTCCAATATCTAGCTATAAATAGTAAAATAAAGTTATGCTTATTTCTCCCAGTTACATCATCAGAGAAGGCATCAGAGGAAGTTCCCCGGGGGCTCGTAGGGCGGATGCTGGGCGGACTGGGCGCGGTGGCAGGCCGCGGGCGGGAGCTCACCGGGCTCACGGCACGCCTCGTCCTACCAGCTCAGGCCTAGCACTAGCACAGCCAGTGAGACTAGTTTGGTTAAGCAGTCAGAGGTATATCAGTGTTAGAGATGTCTCTAACATAAGTTTAGTTTAAGGTGTCTGTCAGCTAATGTCAGTCAGTGTAAGACATGTCTAACACATGCTAGAGATATGTCAGTCAGTGTTAGAGATGTCTCTAACATAAGTTTAAGATCTCAGCTAATATCAGTTAGAGTAAGACATCTATAACACATGCTAAACATATGCTAGAAATAGGTCAGTCAGTATCAGTCATTGTTGGAGATGTTCTAACACATGCTAGAGATATGTTAAAAATATGTCAGTCTATCAGTCATATCAGAAATGTAAGGTATATCTCTATTCGATCAGGATAAGAGATATATCTTGCATACGGGTATGTTAGAGATACATATGTCGCCACTGTCATCAAACATCAGTGATCTGAACAAATGTTACTTAACTGAAGATATGTATCAGCCGGTGTCAGTCAATGTTAGAGATTATGTATGTAGAACCATAGGTACGTCTGACTGCTTAATCAGGGAGTCAAATATTTTATTTTTATGACACTAACCAAACACTGGCAGTGGTTATCGTAAGATATATTAAGAGTTATTGCTGAACATTTGTGTAAAAAAGAAATCAATCAGGTGGCCTTCACTCCAATATATATGTTAACCACTGATAGTGTATTTTGTAAATAAATCATTGTCATATACTAAGTTATACCTAGAGGTAAAAACAGTTATACCTAGAGTTAAAAAAACATTAGCCACAGTTAATTGTAATTAAAAGAGTAATAAGTCTTTTTAAAGTAAAGACACACTTACACTTTTACCGCAAATAAAAATATACAACATATCTTTTGCAAATAGAAAGATAATTGTGTTGTGATTCCGGTGGAATTTAATCTTTTTCGTTAAATTTATCTGCTTTTCTAATCTATTATACTTATTCTTATCTCGAATCTTAGTAGGTACCTACTACTACTACTACTAGGTGTTACCAATATAAAAATACTCTCTTGATAATGTAATTTTAAGTCAAATAAGAAAATATTCATAATTATTTTTTCACTAGCACTATTGTAAAAGCGAAATTTTTTCTCATTGACTCCTAAAATACTGATCAGATTTTATATTTAACCTTTATAATTATGTAAAAATAATTACAATTTTATTATTTTCACTTAGATACACGCAATTCGCATAAGCATAGGGTATAGTTATATTAAATTAAAATATATGTCAAATATATTAATAATTTTCTGGGAATAAAATTACGTATTTTTGTAAATAAAATCACATATTAAGTGCAAATGCCTCAACTTGAGTTTTATTACGCAAAATGCCCCACAAAAAGCTAACCGTCCATAAATTTTTCACTATCAATATAATATTACATACAATTATATTCACAAATTGTTTAATATAATAATGTATTTTATAGAAATCTACAAAACTTCTACAGTACATTCATAGAGGACACGAGAAATTTTATATATTTTTAAAGGAAGATATATATTTATCACAATAGCTTGATAGTAACAGTTTCAATAAATATTTACAGTGCCCAGACAAAATATACAAAATCATGAGATCATTTTTCCTTTCTAATCAATTTTACTAATACTTTCTAAATCATATATTTAGAATCCATTATTTTGGTGGGCACTGTATACAATGATATCTACAGCCTAACGTTGTGAAGAGAAAATGTAATAATTTTAATTAAAAAACGATCTGCGTCTTTCAAGTCTTACAGCCTTAAAACATAATCCCAACAGAATTTGAAGAATAAATTTTCAGCTTAGAACATTAGTTAAATCTAAAGATACTAAATATGACGACCTCGTTGGCGTAAAGGTTACCATGCCGGTCTGCTAATCAGAAGGTTCCGGGTTCGATTCCCGGCCCGGTCAACATCTTTGTGCTTAACTAAATTTGTTGGCTGTGGGTCTGGGTGTTATATATGTATTTATATATAATATGTATGTATGTATATGTAGTTTATCAGTTGTGTTAGCAACCATAATACGAGCTATCAGTATGGGGCTAACCAGCCGTGTGTGAAAGTGCCCTAAAATATATGTACTCCTTGATTTTGTATATTATGGTACACGAATGTAATATTGGTGTTTACCGCTGAAGCACCATTGAGACCCAAACCGTTAGTAGGGTCTTAAAAGAACTGAGGACGGCAATTATCAACACGTGTATCAAACGATATTTTTCAACACACTTGTGAAGAAAATATAACCAAAATTATTTTATTTAGCAAACTTGATATGGATCTTGTTATCCGAAATAAATGGATTTATCATTTATTTGATTTATAGGCAAGCAGCGTTATGCTGATGTGCCTATATCACACTAAGTTGAAATTTATTTTTTTATTATCATTATTAATAAAAAGTTTGTTTAGAGAATCAATTACCAAATCTAAAGCAAAACTAACTTGTGAATAATCTTCTTCTTCTTCGTCTGAGCTAAGAGGCCGAGCTCTGGTGTCGAGAGCTTTTTAAGCTGCCTGTAGACTGTAGCTGCTCTTGACTCAGTTCAACAACTGCTTGTACTAAGATTGGAACCTTTTTTATTTTTCGTTCCGTTCTGAATCTGCGATTACCATATGAGATTAAGCAGAAGAGATGTATGCAGATGGCACCAAAAATTTAATACGACCATACAACTCCAGTAGCACCCAGAAAATGCAACGTTTTGAAAAGGCAGTCTTGTGCATCGTCACCTGTCCCAAGATCTCAAAGAAATAGAAAAGGATCCAAGGATCTATCCGTATCGACTGTTGCTTAACCTCGATGATCGCGTCAGATCACCTTAGTCAGCCGAGCTACAGGCGCTACAATAATAGTAACAAAAAGTCACAATTTCATGAAATTGACATTAAGTGCCTAATTGAGGTGAAATTAGAGCCACTTTATAGACAAGTGTCGTTGAAAAGAATTTTAAAATACAATATTTATTCCTTGATCAATTTTCTCAAAACAATTTTCTCGTCACAACGCGAAACGAAAAGTATCGAAAAAATCACGTTACAATCATCTCACTACATCAATATAGGCACATGCGTAAATATTGTACAATCTCGCACTTTATTGAAAATCTGTTTACAAAAATGACATGATTGAAAATCTGTTTACAAAAAATGACATGATTGAAAATCTGTTTACAAAAATGAAATCATGAAAAATAAGTAAAAAATGAGATGGTTACTCTGAAAAATAAACTAATTATGATTGATTGACAGATAACAAAAAGACTAGTTCAAGGCGGTTAAGTAATACAATAAAAGTTTGATGAAAATGAAAAAAATAGCTTTTTCAAAACCTACGCAGATTTTCGTAATTCGCATCAAAAACACTCCATACATTTTGGCACGTCTTCAGGTCTATTTAGGCCATACAATAAGCAAAGACTTTCACTAAAGCGATAGCATTTTCAGACTCTAAGGAAAACTTAATAAATACACTCAAACTACAAATTTACACTTACATCTAAACTTACTAATAAAACCTTTATAAGAAGTGATAAAAATCATTTCAATAGAAATAATTCAGCTACGCTAGTATTGTTCAGTTTTCAGTCAATAATTTACAAAATAAAAACAGTAAAACATCATCTTTAAATTGTATCAGGGTTATAAAATAAGGCGTCTAAAATTAACGGTATTGAATGAATGAACGAACGAATTAAGGAATGAGTGTATAGATGAACGAGCCAATTAATCGTATATCGTCCGGATTGATATCAGACTGTTTCAAATACTGAGTTTGTGCATGTGTTTGTACTAGTAACTAATATAAAACATTTTAATAGGCTTTAGTGCGTCGCACAAACATTAAAATTCGGAAGAAAATCCACGCTTCCATAATTAGTTTTGTATAAAACCAACTAGATTATGGACACATTACAATAAGTTTATTAGCTATGAAACACTAGTGTAAAAATCTGATAGAGAAAACGAAAATTTACAGATTTGCATTTTTTATAACCCTGACCACATAAATCATTCAAATCAGTACATTCAAAATCACTGGTAACCTACAATTAATGGCAGTAGTCATAACAAACCAATACTTCCTTAACTTATATCATACATCATTGAGTAAATAGAGAAAACATTTAAAAGTTTCGTTTCCTCTTACTCATTATGAAAGCGGGAGGAAGTCAATATTTTACTGTTTTCTTTACTAACTCTGTGCAGTGTTTTGTTTTTTTTTTAAATCTCCAAGTAGAAAAGTTAGCTCTGAAGATCAAAAGTAGAATATATTCTTTCAGCGAGGTCTTACTGTCTGGTATAAAACATCAGATTAGCAACATTATTCGCATTCCTGCACCAAATAAAAAGCTACATTTCGACATTCTCTTTTGTCATACAAGACAGATGCTGTTTTTACAGACATAATTCATTATGGATTCACAAAAAATTAAGCTGAAAGAGAGAACAGCAATAAAGTAACCGTAATGATGATTAAAATTGAATTTAAGAGATACACTTGTCATAGTTTCCATAGGAACTAGAAGAAGCATTTGTTTTTACTTTTCAAAGAAAGGCTCGTTCTTTCAAACTGATATGGACAAATCTTTTATCTCTTGTTCATCTCAGTCAATTATTGATACTTCCTCTAGTCTTACATAGCATCGCGAATAATTGTAATTAAACTCTATCTAACTTTACAATAGTTTGATATTCGAACACACCGATTTTAAGGTACGACTGGAGGTAAAAGAACTTAGAACACATATTCATAGCTTTTGCTCATATAAAAATTACGGTTACCTTATGGCAGTATCGTTCAGCCAGTATCAATCCATTGATATTTACTCTATAGACAAGAATATTTTGACGTACTTTTCTTGGGGGATTGACAAAGTTTGGAAAGAATGTATACAAAATGTTGGTTTAGTTTACGTGGGCGAAAGCACAACAAAAGGCGCCTTACCAAGCCTCTATGAATGAAACACAAACAATCCATATTTCCGACTACACAGTAGTTTCACCTTTCACGTCTACATCTGAGACCGCCTCACTCACACAACTGTCACTGTCAGGTTTCAACGTCACATCACTGTTCAACGTCACGTCCAAGCCCGTGTCCTTCCGCGGCGTTCTGTCTTTGTCCCGATCTTTACTTCTACTTGTTATTTGTGTGTACAACTCGTCTATTTCGCTCGAGAATGAAACAGGGCTGTCTCTGTTCACTTCAGGACAGCTGACCGCCGGCGTTGGAACGTATTTGCCGAGTTTAGGGTTGCTTTTTATAGTTTTGCGCCACCCCGGATCGTAGTTCACGTATTGGCTCTCGATGTTCGAAACGTCTTCGTTGCTGAAGCTGATTTCGTTCGGACACATAGAGGATGGAGACGGCGCGTACAGACCGTGACTCCGTATACTGACTTCGGACATCTGGTAATTGGGACAGTAGATGTCGCTTTCGTTTTCGAATCCTTGTTCGCTAGCGTTCGTACTACACGTCTCGAAGTCGTAAGTAGTTTTCGCCATGAAGAACGTGTCTTTGTCGTCCATCTTCTCTTTCGAGCCCATTTCTTCCGGATTTTGTAATAGATTATCCATTTCGCACGGAACTTCTAAGTTCTGCGGCGTACTCGATCTGTTGATATCATCGCTGTTCATCGTGCACTCTTCGGAGATGTCTTGCAAAGATTTGTCAACAGTTTCCTTGTTATCTTTGTTGCTGGTCGGTTGGAGGTAATCTATGTATTGGCCGAAACTTTCCGTGTCTGTGATTTCGTTGGTCGAGCACAGAGCGCTTTGTGTCTCTTGGAAGGATGTTAATTCCGAATGCGTATTCAATGTTTGGTCGGAGCAAGTGTGGGGCATGGCTATTTCTGACGCCGAACTGTATTCCAAGCTACACTGTTGAGATATCGTCCTCATCTCCGGTTGATCTGCGTGGGATTGCAAACATTCCTCGGAGACACTACTTCTCTGTCCGTTGAATGTTTTGGGCACGTTCGCTTTCACAACCTGGTGCTGAGGCACCTGTGTCTCAGGTACGTTTGTATAAATATTCATAACCTGCGATCTATTATTTTTTGGATCATCACTCTTATTCCACGATTTCCTATCGGCCGTATAGTTTTTGTAATCTTTCTGTTGATCGTCTTCAAGTAAGTTTGGATTCAACGCGTGTCTCGTTTCTTTGATACCATTGTTGGACCTTTCCACGTGAATATTTGTATTGTTAACTTTTGAGCCCGAGTTAATAATATTTGCTACACCATTATAGGCCTCCTTAGTGGGTAGCGGTAGTGAGAAGTGGGAATCGTTGTCGCAATCTCTCCTCGTGGGCAATTCTAGACAATTTCTCTTCATATGTTGACGTTGCTTTTTGAAAAACTTCTTGGCGACGTTCATTTGGTTCGGGTTGTAGAATATTTCCGGCCCGACCGTGCCTGTGTCGGGATATGTCATCATGGAATTATTAGATCTATACTGTTGTCTGTGTAAAACGACTAAGTTTATGTTTGGTGTTTTCCCGTTAGTATTTTTTATGTTGTCTTTCAAAGTTTGTCCGTTCAATTCCGCACCGCCTTTGTAAGTGCCGCTGTTGTTAGTTTTGGAATTAGTTCTGTTCGAGCTTCTACTCCCAGATCTAGATCTATTATCATTAGGTATTGGAGCCAAAACCGGCGCCGGCGCAGGAGGCAGGTTCTGTTGGTTCGTATCGAACACGCTACGATTCCTACAACACTGCTTACTCTTCTGCAAATAACAATGCATCATAGCCCATTGCGACCTCACATCACTCCTGGCAATACCGTAGAAAAACAGTATAAAAGTGCCTAAAATTGTTGCGCAAACTGCGTATATGATACTGCAAATGTCTTCTTGGTATGGCAAGTAAGCTGGCAGGGGCCTGTACACTGCGATCGCCCCGCAAGCCCACACTGCCATGTATAGACACATTACTATAACTTGCGCCCTCAATTGTATTATAGGAGTGTGTTCTACATCTTCAATTTCAGAGTCGAGAGTAGATTTCATACTCCGTCTCTCGGCTCGATCGTTTGGCTGCGGCTCCCACATCTCTAAATCGACGTTCTCCGTGGCTTGAGTGCCTTCCGATAACTGCACGTTCATATTCCTTATCGTACATCGAATAAGCAGGAACAGCACTAGCAAAAACACCAGCAATATTCCACCCGGAACGAACAAAGCGCTCAGAGCGGGAGCGGTACTCAAAAAACATTGCGCATATCCGGCATAGTCTTTCAAATTAACAGCACCGGATATACCACAGACGATCAAAGCGATCCCCCAGCCGACCAGATACAAGCCCAAAATCGGCTTCTGAACCGGCACGTCCGGCGGCAACTCATCTTCGGGCGTCCTCACAGGATTGTGCGTCTTCGTCACCCACTTGTACATATTACTCGCCGACACACACATCCACAGCAGGCAAGAGAGAGACAGATAGTGGATTAACAGTCCCAGCGTCTGACAGAGTCTCACTTCTTCCGTCTGATAGATGCCCAATGTGTACATGAAGCAGAGCAAGCCTATGGCGATCCAGGTGTTGATGAGAGCGTGTTTGGTTTTCTTGGCCATCTGTATGGCGGGGTAGCACATGACGTAGGTCAGGGTGGCGCAGGAGACGCAGCCTATGAGTATCAGGCTGCCCACGTAGACGGCCGGGTGAGACACCTTGAACCTCGCTCCGTCGGTCCGGGCGCCGTAGATGCCGGTCTCCACGTTCTGCAGCAAGCCGACGTACGCCAGCTTGGTGCAGCTGATGATGATCATCTCGGAGACCACGTGCGTGATGCGGCAGTCTGGAAGCGAGTGCAGGTTTGTGAGGAGCCGAACTCTGAAGGTGGCGGATACAGCGTGTAGTATTAAAGGATAAATAAGTATACAACAGCATGTACTTTAAAAGGACTGCAATAAACAGTGTTGTAAAGTATATCAGATGATAATCTAAAATAATAATTGGCCAAGTGTGAGTCGGGCTTGTGCTTGAAGGGTTTCATATCATTAATTTAAAAAAATGCCAAAATAATATGTCTGTTGTATGGGAGCACCCCTTAAATATTATTTTATTAAAATTTAATTGTTTATTTCGAATGGTTATATATATCAAACATTGTAAACTGTTCACATAAGCAGGCCTGTGTCACTCCGCGTGTAGGTGTTAAAAACATACCTACGGGCGGCGGCCACTGCGCAAAGGGCCAATCTATGTGGCTCTTTCAATACCACAGAATAATAACTAGTACTACGTATAACCATGTACAACGTATTATGAACCACATAGCATAGTGAATTAAGGCCCATATTACTTTGAAAAGAAATTGGTAGGTAACGAAATCATCACGTGATCGACTGGACCGCGAGCTAAATTAAATCATATTGTTTATCAGATTGAGTTCATATTTCTTTGAAAACCATTGCGAAGTGAAGCTTCTGTACGAAGTACAAGTTATTATTCTGTGACATAAGGCATCTTAATATTTTCGCGTAGAAAACGGTCACACTTACTTATTATTAAAAGTTGGAATGAGTCCAACAGTTTCTTCCGATACTGTTGGACTTGAACTTGTTGGAGGTTATATATTTTTAAATTTTGTTAACATTTTAAGCGTCTACCTGTTACTGTTATTGATAAATAGCTGCTGCGTTGCTGCGTCTGAGGCCAGTCTGCCTGTGACCGCCACCGCCTATGATCTTTTTTATCTTTATATTGAGTGGTCGCTGCGTACCTGTGGTGTTGTCGGTCCACCTGCGCGTGCGCGCGTCCCAGACGGCGGCGCGCGCCTCCACGCCGGCGGCGGAGCGCGCGCGCACGGCCGCGATCACCGGCTCCAGCAGCGCGCCGCGCACGCTCGTCTGTCCTGCTCACACCACGCGCACTCATCATTATCTTATATCTTTAAATGAGCAATTCTTGTATATATAATTGGAATCTCGGAATCGGCTCCAACGATTTTCATGAAATTTAGTATATAGGGGGTTTCGGGGGCGATAAATCGATCTAGCTAGGAATCATTTTTGAAAATGTCATATAAAAAATAATAATAATAATAATACCGAGCAAAGCTCGGTCAACCAGGTACTATGTATAAAAGCTTGCAACACTCTGGCTACTGCAAAAAAGTTTTACCGTGGCCGAGCTCGATTTATCTCACATTCAAAGACAGCTGTGCTTCCTCTTGATTACACATTCATATGCACTTTTTTATTTAATAACATAAAAAACAAATATAGATACATTTAATTCGGAATAACAAGTAGACACATCTAATAGAAGTACCACAACATCTAACAAAAGTACCACCACATCTAACAAAAGTACCACAACATCTAACGCAATGACAGTGGAAAAGGATGCCAGTGACCCCAGAACATGCTCCGTTACTTAAAAAACTCGGATGGTAGGCTGGTAGGGGAGCACAAAACACCTCCTGCGGGTTGTCAGTACAGGTCTGACCGCCCCCATCATAAAATTAGTAGAATAGAAGTACATAGTAATTTATGAAAAAAAACTTACTGAGTTGAAAGCCAATGACCGGAGATGTAATTTCCATATTCATATCCTCCCTCTTCGTGCTCCGTCCGTAGTAATCCTTGGAGCGGTGTCCCGTCAGTTTCCCATCATCTTCCACTACAGGCAGCAGGGGGAACAGTGAGGCATCCTCGTACACCGATATGACGAGGTCGTGGGGGTTCATTTGGAGCATTTCACCAGACTTCGTTGTACTGTACAGGATTGATTGAGGTATCTGTGGAGACAAGTGTTAATATAAATACAGTGTCTAAAGCGTCGAAAACAATTGGCTTTAGTTGGTTTAGCTTGTATTCCATACAACGATACATTCTCTCCATTTAACGACCACTCTCTATAACGCCATAAAATGCACAGTCCCTTCAGTGTCGTCATATAGTGTTTACACTGTATAATAAAAATTATATATTGCAAAAACATTTCATGTTAAGACAACCCGCCCATGACCGTATCTGGTGCAAAGGTGCCCATAAAACTGGCTACGTTTCCACACTGAATAGCAATGGCTATCCTCTGCACCAAGTACGATCGAGAACGGAGAAGAGAAGTGTAAAATGAAAGTTTTAAAACTTCCGACTTAACATTTTGTGGTGACTAACTAAGTAAACTCAATAAATGTGTTCTGCTTATCACACCCTTTCATTTGATACGCCCATATTGAGGCAGTTGTGAAAATGTATGTTATCCGCCATTTTGTGGCATACGCCATCTTAGAACAATTTTCTTCAAATATAGCTTAGCACACACTCATCACATGTTCATCGTTCATCCGTTCGGGTTTTTTTATATTTATTTATTTAGGAGCTAGCCTCGCTTAACTCTATAACATAGACTTTTGACTCTACAACCTATGGACTGTAAATATTAACTACTCAACTAGCCCTTGTTGGTAAACCCATTGAGTAGAAACTTGCGAAATAATTAATTTAGTCATAAGTTTTGATTTTCATAACATTGAACATAACACCTATGTATGCACCAAATTTTCATAGACCATTCACTCATTCATTCAAATTCAAATTTTCATAGACCATTCACTCATTTTAATAGATCATTCACTCATTCATTCAATTTGACGACCTCGTTGGCATAATGGTTACCATGTCAGATTGCCAATCAGAAGGTTCCGGGTTTGATTCCCGGCACGGCCAATATATTTGTGCCGAACTAAATTTGGTGGTTGTGGGTCTGGGTGTCAAATATGTCAAATATATATCTATATGAAACATGTATGTATATGTAGTATGTATGCATCAAATTTTCATAGACAATAGATCATTCATTCATTCATTCAATCATTCGTTCACTCATGTCAGGTCGCTGCGCCAGAGGAGTGAGCAAGTTTACCTGCACGCTGGCATGTATAGTATGGTCTGTGAGCGTGAGAAGCGGCGCCACGGTCCGGTTGGTGGTGGTGCAGTGCAGCCGCCGCGGCGCGCCCCACCACACGCAGGTCGCGCCGCCGAAGTACGAGTTCATCTTGAAATTCTCCACTGCCAGGTTCTCCTGATAACATAATTATTATATTTTTATTTACTCTTTATGGACTTGCACTAGATACATATGTCTATAAATATTGTTGATAGTGGTGGCGATTCTGCGGCACACACGACTAAACTTAATTTAAAGAAGCCCCGTCTCTTTCATCTTAGGTGGCCAGAAAGACGGTGTTCTGCACCCTAGTCAAAACAACTAATATCTAAATAATAATATATATAAAAATTCCGTGTCACAGTGTTTGTTACCGTACTCCTCCGAAACGGCTTGACCGATTTTACCAAATTTTATATGCGTATTCAGTAGGTCTGAGAATCGGCTAATATCTTTTTTTCAAAACCCTAAATGATAAGGGTTGTTCACCCTTAGGGTGTTTTTAACTGTACTTATGGCAAAGCAACGTTTGCCGGGTCAGCTAGTATGTCTATAAATATTGTACATATTATATTATAAATAATAATTCTTTTTAGACTATTATTCTATCTATTATTCCTTTACATATTTTTTTTTTTACGGTTCCGTACCTAAAAGGTAAAAACAGAACCTTATAACTAAGCCTTCGTTGTCTGTATCTCTGTCTATCTGTCTCCAGGCTGTATCTCAGAAACCGTAATAGCCTTGCAAGAACTTAAAGACGATTAAGATTACCTTCTGCCCCTCAGCCCCCTCTATATGTCCAGATATCTCCTCGGCAGCTCTCATGATGTCAGTGCAGACTCCGTACTGCGTCTCCGCTCTCACCAGCACCGAGTGGGATATGTTCATCGCTGAACTTATCACGTCCAGGAGTGACGAACCTGCCAATTACATTATATTTTGTCAATTTTTTTTCTCACCTGATGTTAAGCGATGATGCGATCTAGGGTGGAGCGCGCTTGCCTAGAAGAAACCGATTCACTCTCGCCTTGAAGACAGTGAGGTTACAGTTCAGAGGGAACAGAGATTCCGGCAAAGAGTTCCACAGTTTAATGGTCCGCACAATATATTATGAGGAAGCGAAACGCTTCGTGCGGATTTTTGGAACTTCAACTGTATAGCGGTGTCTCCTAGCCGTCTCCCTGCTCGTCCGATAGTGGAAAGGGGCCGTAAAAGGGAAAGGGGAAAGAAATAAAATACAGTGTTAACTCTATATAACGACACTGAAGGGACTGTTCATTTTATGGCGTTATAGAGAGTGGTCGTTAAATGGAGAGAATGGATCATTGTATGGAATACAAGCTATACCAACTAAAGCCAATTGATTTCTTATTGACTCAGGTTTTGCGGAAATCCATTGTAAATAGAAAACAAAATTAAATATTTAGTGTACTTCCGCTGTGATCTGAAACCCAAATTAGGATAAGCAAAGGAAATTGATTTCGACGCTTTAGAGAGTTTGTCGTTAAATCGACTGACGTTACATGGAGTTTACACTGTAAATAAATAAAATATATTAGAACACAGTTCACACAACTACTGGTTAATTCAATACTGAACCATTTTTAGTTCGTATTATGGTTGCTAACACTGTACAATCTGTTATATAGAGTTTACACTGTACAATCTAATAATAACGTCCTCTTTTTTTGAAGTCGGTTAAAAATGTTTCGCTTTACAGCTAAAAGCTTTGAACTTGCGAAAAGCGCAATGCTAAATACATAAACCAGATGAAATATATCAACAACAAACTTTACAACTTTGATTACAAATTTGATTGACATGTTTATATTCTTCACAGCGTTTGAAAGCAATGTTTCAAACATGTATTTTTAGGTTGCTTTTGAAGATAAATCGTGTATTATGGTTTATTTAACAGATTTTAAATTTGATATGACACAGATTCGTATAGCACGACTTAACAAATTGTTTCTGTAGGATGATCGAAATGAAGAAGATATTTGTGATATGTAGCTAATCCTACGTCAAAGTTATAATGTATATTTTCCTCTCGGAAAAGTCTTTTTGCGAAACGTTAACGTTTTCGTAGCATTCATTCATTAAACGAGCTAGTTCTAACGTTCAGAACTAGATGCTGTGTGAGAAGCTATACATATCTTTATTCCTGAAATATAAAAGTGTAAATTGGTGTAACACAGAGTTATAGTTGTTCTTATTTTAGGTGTACCAAATTGGCACAACCATAGACCATGTTTTTTCCTGACGTACCATATCCTATTTTTTATTCTGAATAGGTGAATGCTTGACCTCTATTCACCTGATGGTAAGTGATATTGAGGTGGAGCTCGCTTACCTAGAACCGGTTCACTCTGGCCTTGAAAATCGCTAGATTATAGTCATTGGGAACAGTGAATTCGGCAAGATATTCCAATGTTTGGCAAAATGCTTAAATGGTTAAATTGTCAATTTTAGAATATTTCAACTTACCCAAATCTTTCTCCTCCGGAATGTACTGCATATAATTCCTCACAGCCTGATTGATGAACAACACATCGTCCGGGTCATTGATCTCCGCCAATGGATAAGTCTTCTCTTGAATCAGCATCGCCAACCTCTCCGTAGCATTCACCGCTGAATATTGCACTAAGCTGACATTCAATAACGCAAACTGCTGCAGCAACTTGGTCACATTGCTAATGTACGAACATTCTGTTGTGTTGGCATTACCCCAAGTGCTGTTGGCAAAGCATTGCCTGTAAGCCATGCCTTCTCCACTACGACATGGCACATTGGCCGTTCTATTCACTAACAACAGAGGCCACGAGTACAATCCCTTATTATCCTCGGACGGAGCAGAAGGACAGTACTCGGACAGTTTAGACAGAACAAACACTTGCACTGTATGATTATGCTTCAAGTGATTCTGGTCGGTGTACATGCAAGTCCAATTCCCCATGTGATGGTTGGTTATGTTAGGGAAGTATACTGTTGTCTCTGCCATTCCTTCTTCTTGCATATCTGTGCTAGTCATGTTCACGTCACATATTTCCAGCATGGGATGAAGCCATTTGAGCTCGTATTTAGCCATGACTGAGGCGAACGGAGCGTTGCAAGTTAAGACTAATGTGTCGCCTTCGAAAACTACTTGGTCTAGGTTTGGTTTGACTATTAACGTTTTAGAAGGTAGCGCGTTTCCACAGGCTGATAGATCGAGGAATATCTTGAGTTTGCGCACGAATTTGTTAACCATGTTTTCAGGGAAGGCGCATTTAGGGTTCCCCACGAGTTTGACGCTAGTGTTGCGCGCCCAGTCACCCACCCAGAGCAGGTCACAGTCGCAGATTAGAGGGTTTTCTGTTATGTCCCTGAAAAAGAATAAAAAAAAAACAATTATAGTTAGAAGCATTTGTAGCAATATATAATGAAGTTAATGGACACGCCGAAACACTAGAAAGTAGTACTTGGGTTAAATAAATAAAGAAATATTAGGACACATTTCACACACTATTTGTTAGCCCCATACTAAACCATTTCTAGTTTGTATGATGGTTGCTCACACAATTGATGCACTACATTGATACATATTGAACATCCAGACCAACAGTCAACAAAAATTTAGTTCACCACAAAAATGTTGGCTGTGCCGGGGAATCAAAACCAGGGCCCTCTGGTTGGCAGTCTGAAATGGTAACCATTACACCAACGAAATTGTCAAGTTAATATTGTTATCTAGTGTTAATCATCTCATCATATAAATAAATAAAACAAAAAATTTGGTGTGAATATAGTTTAGACTTTGGATTAACAAACAGGTTACTATTTATCCCCAAAACAACTGTGTTTCCCGCGGGATACGCAAATAGCTTCAAAATCTTTGTTACTTCTTCACACTCCAATGGCTGGACCGATTTTGATGAGATTTACTATGAGATAGGTTAGACCTTGGATTTTCACATATACTGTGGATTAACGCGGGTATAATGTTTCCAAAACTATAATATAGCGGTTTTGAAGGCACATGTGAACCGGTTTCTTCAACCTTACTTTAGATAAGCGCAAGCAACCTTAGATTGTAATGTTGCTTACCATCAGGTGAATTGTAATTAAGCGCAAACTTATCTGGTATTAAAAAATAATACTCTACACTCTCTCTCTTTGGCCAATCTGTGTGATTACCCACCCTGCAAATACCTAAATAACTAAAACATAATTAAAAAAGCTTAAAATAATATACTCACAACTGCTTCAAGCCAACCAGGTGATCAAAAGTCCCAGCGGCCATCACTGAGATATGGTTCTGGGACAGAATGAGTCTCTCCAGGTTCACGAGCCCCTTGAACATCTCCTTGTACACATTGCTGATCTGATTGTGAGAGAGATCCAGACGTTGCAGTGAAGTTAAGTTGTAGAATGCATCAGACTCTATCAGGTTAATCTGGTTCCTGCTTAGGTCCCTGAAATTGTATAAAATTGTGCGATTTGGAGATATTTCGAAGATGTAAGGCACATAATATAGGCTATCTATTTACCAAGAATTATAGTGTGGTAAGAATTGTATTTCACCTTAAGTCAACATCAACACTTTCAACAATTATGGTGATTAACCACTTGTATGTTGAAACACCGGCTCCCGGTATAAACACATTTTCGCCGCAACTGTTGACATACTGGGAGCCGGTGTGAGTAAAACTAAAACTTGGAACTTGGGCTTTTTTTTAACAGATAATACAAAATGGGTTAATGTGATTCAACCTTGAATTATTTCAATGCAGGGGTGCTAATAAAACATGGGATCTACAGTAGTGAAATTTGACATTATGATTAATATCATATACTATTGTAATGATATTATAGTACTAGAATATAATTGAAAATTCACATGGATACATATCATATACTTTTGTAATGATATCATATTATTTGACTTGTAACTTTGGTGTTATCAATAAATGATTTGTATTTGTACAACATACAATCGTTTTAAAACAAATTTAAAATAATTTTAACTAATGCTGAAAGGTATATTTTGAAAATATTTTGAAATGTTGAACCAATTTATATTAAATCTAGATAACGCAAATAGAACTTAATATGCAAATATAAATAATAAGATAGCTTATAAGCTGAATGGCAAATAACTTACAACTTCTGCAGATTGGGCAGATACAGTTCCCTGGACAGTGTTGAGATCGCATTCCCTGATAAATTCCTGGAATGTTGTATGTAAACATTAAACTTATGTCACAAAGATATTATGATGATGTTACCACAAGTTGTGGTCAGATGTTTACACTTACAGACTGACTACAATAGTCCATAGCTTGCTCAAATCTATTTCTTTTAGTTCAGTAATCTGTGCGGGGCTTCCGCCGCACCTGAGCTTCAAGAGCTCGCCAGGTTGGGGCTCCGGAGCCGCCCCGTCAGCTGCCTTGTTACTTTTACACGAGCACAGTGAAGGACAATGTCCCAGCGCCCGCTGCACACATATTAGCGCCAAAACAATAAACGCACTCCAATTCATGACGACTATTTCCGTTAACAGCAATTAAAACTGTGGCACGACGCCAAATAGCAGAAACTATCACATTTTCACAAATTCTTCAGATTCGTGTGTGGCGGGTGACTAGTGGCCTAGTAAAATTATTTCAATTTGTGTAAGAACTATTCACTAGTTTATTGTAGACGCATATTTATCGGAATAGTTTTGTAACATGAAATAACAAAAATAAACAACAATAGTCGGAAAACACATCCAACATTCTTAAAATAATAATTGATTGATTGAACGTGAACAATGAACGTAGGA
This sequence comes from Mellilla xanthometata, assembly GCA_035578125.1. Classification (NCBI taxonomy): domain Eukaryota; kingdom Metazoa; phylum Arthropoda; class Insecta; order Lepidoptera; family Geometridae; genus Mellilla; species Mellilla xanthometata. The sequence goes on along the minus strand of JAPUBQ010000009.1, from coordinate 13,453,290 downwards.
ACGATGAACGAACCAACTTATGTGCTTGCTAAAATCATAGAGGAATCTATTTTTTTTATCTCTATGACTTGCCATCTTCTTTTCTCCCAAAAATATTTAGTAGTCGACCAATTTCAATTTCTGCCATTTGATACTCTGTGTTAATATTTACCAACATTACAAAACGAAAGAAATCAAAGAAACGTCAAAACTATTTTCAAAATTTGATTTGAACCGTTTCATTTCAAATAGTGTGATCATAGGGTGCGATTCATGTTTTATTTGTTTTGAAGGTTTTGATATTGTTGTGTTTGCTGATTATGGTTCTTTAGTCCTATGAAAAATGGATATCAGCAGAATGGATTTGCGCTATTCTGACGAACAGGTGCGGCGAGATATACCCTCCTTCATAGAGCAGCCTCCGCCGCTGATACAGAATCCGTTTATGAGACCTCATCCAGAAAAATGCACCAATTTACTGGAGAAGTCAGTCTTTGATATTGAAAATACTGATACGGAATTGGTGCAGGTGTACCTACGCATGAAACCTTGCAATGTTTCAATCGGCAATTTATACGAGATTTTTTCTGATAAGTGTTTGATAACTTCTTTGGATACAGCCACTCCGGGCCACGGGCGGCGTACGCCACATAATGTTTCTAAAATGTATACATTCACGCGCATATTCAAACCAGAGTGCAGTCAGAAAGTAAGTTCATTAGATTATTATTATACTTGCAACAAAATTTAGCTTAGGTAATTTATTTCGGTGCCGAAACAGTGTTTCTTATGATATTACCATCACTTTCAATGCTGCTTGTTGAAGGTTTTAAAATATAAAACAATTAAATTAAAATATTAAAAATAAGCTTCATAATATACAAATCTTACTTCTGTGATCTTTACTTTTAATTCTACTGGATCTAGGACACGTGCATATATTATCGTATGGCATAAATTATGTATTTCAGTTTCAGTTTCAAAAATTCTTTATTTATAACTTATACATATTTGGAGGAACAATGTTAGTGTACTTATATCTAACCTAACATATTACATCATAATTGTTGATTATGTTTTGCAAGCTCGTTTGCTCATTTGAAACTTATTACATACATGTTTAGTACCTAATTCTCAGACAATAAATTGTTTTTAATTTAACATTATTTGAATTATGGTTTATGTACGCTTTAGTGGTAGCAAAATTATGTATTAATGTACACTAATCTATTTAGCCAAATCATGTTAATTATTATTATTTATATCTTTTGAGATTATGCATCTGAAAAAAGACTTGAAGAAATAATATTGCTTAATAACCTACAGGATTTAATATCAAATTATTTATAATAAAATTACAGGAAATGTTTGAACAAACGGTCAAAGACAACCTGAGGAAGCTGGTGGATGGCCACAGTTTTACACTGCTCACTTACGGAGCCTCGGGGTCAGGTAAAACCTACACTGTGATGGGCACAGTGAACTCTCCAGGGCTGGTTCCACGATCTTTGGAGTACCTGTTTAAACTTGTGGATGCAGCTCAGTCACCTATATACAGGCCTACAGAGAATGGGGTTGACCAACTTGGTCAAGCCGAACAGAATTATGAGTTGCAGGTAATTTGAAGCAAGTATATACAAATATTTTTACCATTATGTACATATATTCATAAGGAAAAGTGCATTATCTTGATTATTCTACAAAAATATACTATTTCAGAAATGTCAATAACATTAATAATTTAATGTCAATATTGGTTTTATACATGTCACATATTAAAAACTAATACTAATAATACTTATCAACTAATACATTTATTTATTGATTTATTTGATTTGTAGGCGAGCAGCAATATGCTGATTTGCCTATATCACACGTGAGTTGAAATAGTATTATTAACAGATCGCAAAATAGCTGTATAAGTAATATTATATGTGAAGTTGTTTTCACTTTCCTAAGTGACTCAGTATGAATTTATTTTTACAAGCAACTTTGAAACTCTATTTATAAGTACAGTAGAAAACTCAAAATTGGTATGGGGATAGTTTATACTATTGAATAACAAAAGGCTACTTTTTATCCTAGATTAATGTTCCGCATTGCATAATGGGTGCTGAATAGAGAAGTTTTTCTCTCTATTTGAAGTTAAAATAAAAAAAAAACTCTGAATCTCCTTGTTGCTTCTAGTGGGTGAAGCGCATCTGCTCGGTGACCGGCCCAATCAGAGACAAGTACCGACGCATGAGTGTACAGCTTCACAGTGATATGACTTTCGGCAACATAGACCTCACCAATAGGACCAAATACTACATCTGGGTGAGTATGCTTGTAGCTCGGCCAGCAAACTAGAATAAATAGAAAAATAACTTGGCCGATAAAATCGTTACATCCCACCGCGGTATTTTAAATGCGTAAAATACCGCTACGCTTGTAAAATACCGCGGTGGGGTGGACGGGGCAAAACAGCTATCCGCGCGCCCGAGTCACATGGTCAGTGGCATGACCTTGAAATGACCAATCGCGTGCGAGCTTTGTGTATGTGTGTTTCGTTGGGATAGCAGTATAATTGTGTGCGTAGATGGATCCAAATTCTAAATGGCAATTGTATGGAGTTACTCTTCCGTTTATTCTAATTCACTGTGCTTGGCTAACTAATTTTTATTATGAGTGACTAGAAAGGGTAAGCTAGATCTGAACTATAGACAAATCAACCTAAATCATGTCAAAACATCAAAGAATATAAAAAAACTTGGTGTGATCCTCTGACTGACCACTATACCTCACACTCAACACACGCCAGTATGACTAATCAACCTTTCTTACATACAACAAAGTTTCTCTCCCCTGGAATCCTCACTCGCTGGACCGAGCTGAAACAATAAGGTTTATTGTCAACAGCAGTTTTTTTATATTTAGATGTTTCTCCTTGCTTATCTTGATTTGTGTTTGATCACAGCGGAATTACCCTAAATATTTCAGATTTTCTTCTACAATGGATTTCCGCGTAAAGTAATACCTGAGTCAATAGGTTATTTAAGTGTATTATTACTTATTCAAATTGACATTTATTTATGAGGTAAAAATCTTAATGTTTAATTATTAAGTGTTGACTTACGGCGTCTGGGGAAGTCGTTGTGGTCTGTGCTAGGTTCCTCTAGGGGGCTAAAGGTCTCAATGCCCGTTTAGTTGTCACCTCCTTGGTGTAGACCTCCCACAGTTTAAACTAGTTTCCTTTCTCTGACTAATCGTCGCCATTCTTTTTTCTTTCTAAACCAACTACTACTATCTAAACCAATCCGAAAATTCACAATCCTTACAATTTGCATTCAAAAACATAATTTTCCAAATTTTAATTATTGAAGTGCTATCATAACAACATATAAAATATTAACTTACACAAAATTTATTTTTTATACTTGTTTCTAACTATTTTGTAATAAGTCAAAATTACGTATTTTGAAACACACTTACTAAGTCATTTCTAAGTACCTATTAGATGTCTATCGTATTTGAGGCGATATTCGCATCGCGCGTTCGCAATTATTTTGGCAATAAACAATAAATATTGTGCAACGTCTTTTTTAAACTTGCGTATTTGTATTTTGATGTTAAAACTTTATTGTGACTTATTATAACTACATTAATAATATGTACTAAATGAAAATTGCTAATTAAGTAATTCGCGTTTCACACCTATGCATTGTACGCGTTTCTCCGGAACTAGCGGAAGTGATGTGGCAATTGACACGTTGTCCGAAACACGTCGCGGCTCTTATAAAAAGGGTTTCCCTTTCATACCAGTTCCATTCTCCAATCGTTCTTCAATCAACTACTACAGTTCAAAATAAAATATTCTTTCTAAACATCATCACATAATCAATACATCAAACAAGACAATTTTACTGGCGCGAAAAATCAAATTTGCTATTAAAGAAAAAACGAGACAGTACAAAAAGCTTGTTCAACATCAAATATGGTGCAATCGTCAAAAATCCATAAAAAGTTTTCCATTTCGTCATGGCGCGTCAAGTGCGTCGATATCCACCCATCCGAGCCATTGCTTTTGTGCGCTCTTTACAATGGAGAGACCACCATCACTAACTATGAAACCTCCCAAACTAACGTTATCAAAGTGAGCGAGAATCCGGTGCGATCTGCCAAGTTTATTGCAAGAAAAAACTGGATTTTGACCGCATCTGATGATTTGCAAATTCGAGTTTTTAACTACAATACTTTGGAAAGACTATTTGCCTTCTATGCTCACGATGATTTTATACGTTCCCTTGCCGTTCATCCAACAAAGCCATATCTCTTGTCGAGCGGTGACGATCATGCCATCAAACTGTGGAATTGGGAACATGACTTTGTCTGTCAACGTGAATTTAAAGGACACGAATCTTACGTGATGCAAGTCGTCTTTAACTCGAAGAATGAGAACAGTTTTGCCAGTGCTGGTTTGGATTGGACTGTTAAAATCTGGCAGTTAGATTTAGCTGAGGCAAAGTTCTCGCTCGATCACGAAGGCGTTAATTGTGTGCATTACCATAGTCAGGAGCCGTATTTATTGAGTGGTGGAGAAGATGGAATTGTCAAAATATGGGATTATCTCAACAGAACCTGTGTGCGCACTTTAGAACTTCACGATGATTGCGTTTCTGCTATATGTGATGTTAGATCAGTGTTAGTAACTACCTCAGTCAAAGGAATCGTCAGTTTCTGGCATTCTGGTTCATATAACCAAGTGTTCTCAGTACACTGCGGGTTAGGACAAGCTTGGACGAATACTTCTCGATGTGACTCAACACTTGTTGCTGTTGCATGTGATGAAGGCGCCGTCATGTTCGAGGTCGGGTGCGAAAAGCCGGCGGTTTCTATGGACGTCGTAAACAAGAAGATTATATACACAAAGGATTCACAGATCCAGCAAATCAACTTGAAAGTGGTTGAGAAATTGGAAATGATTGACGGCGAAGTTCTACCCGTAACTGTAAAAGGGCAGATATTAAACGAATTTGCACCCGAAAAGATTGTGCACAGTCCTAACGGCAGATTTGTTGCGATCCAAGGTGAAACGGAATACATAATCTACACATCAGTGGCATTCCGAAGCAAAGCTTATGGTGAAGCTGAAGATTTCGCCTGGGCCTATAATAATCGTTACGCAATCCTAGAAAAAAGTGGTAACGTCAAAATTTTCATTAACTTCAAGGAAAGATCACAGTTTCGGCCCGAGAATAAAGTGTCAACTATCTTTGGAGGACGATTACTTGGTGTTAAATGTGAGACAGAACTTTATTTTTATGATTGGGAGAATTTAATCCTTATCAGAAATATTGAGATTGCCGCGCGAAATGTTTACTGGGCTGAAAACAATCAACTGGTATGTCTGGTAAGCGAAAATGAATTCTACGTTCTAAGATATAAAACTGAAAATGCTGTAACCACTGAAGATCCTTTCACACCAGTTGGACAAGATTCAAAAGCAATAACCAGTGGCACTTGGTTTGGCGAATGCTTTATTTACGCTGCAGAACGTAGCATTAAATATTTCATAGATGGCGAGGTGTATGACGTCACTATTCTACATCAAGAAATGTATATTATTGGTTACGTCGTGGAAGAAAGCAAAATCTACCTAATAGATAAAGATTTAAACATAGTGACGACAACTTTACCCCGTTCGGTGCTAGAATATAAAACTGCTACACTTGATAATCAACTTGAATTAGCGGACGAAATACTTCCCCACATACCTGTTGAATATCGCTCATCAATCGCGCACTTTTTAGAAGGAAAATGTCTAAATGCTCGAGCTTTAGAAGTAGCGACCGATCCAAAACAACAGTTTGAACTGGCTTTAGCGCTGGGAGATTTGGAAAAAGCAAAAGCAGAAGTGGAAAACATTGATTCGGAAGCTGCCTCAACGTGTTTGATTAAAGATTGTTGGTCGCGCTTAGGCAATGCTGCAATTACTACGAATAATATAGACTTGGCCGAAACATGCTATAAAAAAGCTCAAGACTTTAGTTCGCTTCTGTTATTAGGTGTCACCTTTGAGAACAAAGACCTAATTCTTGAAACAGCGCAATTAGCAAGAGAAAAGGGTGGGAAAAATATTGCATTTTTTGCGTATTTTATTCTGGGTCTTAAAAATGAATGTATAGATTTTTTAATCAGTGATAACAAACTGTCTGAAGCAGCGTTTTTTGCCCGTTCTTATGAACCATCTCAAATTAATAATGTAGCTAAACTATGGAAACAATCTTTAGCTGACAAGAAAGTTAGTTCTTCAATAGCATACCCTGAGAAGTATGGTAATTTATTCCCTGAATTGTTAGAGTAATTTTTTATCATAGTATTTAGATAAATATTCCTTCTGTTATCAAATTAACTAATTATATTTAAGTATACTGTGTAATAATGCCTGTAAAGATTGTTGTCTATTAATTCTAATGTGTTTACCAAATAAAGTTTCAAAAATAAATTTAATACTCTTTGGTGTTTTTATTACTATTTGTCCATCCTAGTCGAACATCACATCTGGGTAATTTTCCTTTCACAATTGAACTCCATACTTACTGTTTATATGAATTTAACCTCATCCTTCATCATCATCATCATCATTATCAGCCCGTAGACGCCCACTGCTGAGCATAGGCCTCTCTTCTTGTGCGCCATCAACCTCATCCTTACTGTATATTAATAATTCAAACCGCTTACTTAGTGTATATAATTAAACGGATGCTTATATGTATTTAATGTAGATGAATAAATTAAACGTCATACTTACTGTATATGAATTAATTAAGGTAAGTTAGATTGTCTCTTATTCAAATAGGTGCTTGAAATATTAATAATCTTACATATACATCCAATTAGCATCACAAATAATAAAAAAACTTATATTATAACAAATATAAATAAAATGCCCTGACTCTTGGTAATGGCGGCCATGTTGGATTAGCAATTTAATAAAATTTAAAAAAAAGGGTATTAATTATGTATGCCTTGTCTCAAAAAACTCTTATAACTTGTTCCCAGGTATCATTTGTGGAGATCTACAACGACGATATATACGACTTGCTAGCGCCGCCGGAGAAACGCTCCAAGCTGCGGATTAGAGAGGACTCTTCGGGGAATGTGTATGTTAAGGTGAATATATTGTTTTTATTTTGGCTTTTAAACACATGTATAATTCTATTCCATCCTTCTACGCACTCCCTCAAAACTCACACTCAAACCAATTCCAATAATTAAATATTCTGTGAATGTTTAGAGGGTCTACCTAAATAAAAACTTGCTTAAAAATTACGTTTGTTGTATCCCCTCTAACTCGGGACCTCCTAAGTATTTTTTGTTTCTAGTATTTGTTATAGAGCCCAGAAAATACATAAGTTGTTAAAATTTCAGCTTTGTTGCTATCACAGTTTCTGAGATACAACCTGGAGACAGACAGCGGAGGCTTAATAATAGGGTCCTGCTTTTACCTTTTAGGTATGGATACCTAAGGACACAGTCAATTGATTAAGCAATGGTTTCTGTCTAACAATGTCTCTGACAACTGTTGTCCATTGTTGGTGGAGCAACTTATAAAAAAATAATACATATATAACAACAAATAAAAAAGTTGGTGATAATATTTAATACTTCACTTCGAGTTAGTTCTATTTCAAACCCTCAATACATTCCCAGTGTGTTTAAATTAAATTTGTAATAAATTTTTGTTTAAATTAAATTTTAGTCATAAATAATTGTAAATTGACTTGCCCCATACGGTGCGAACCTGTAAGGTTAATAAACTATTTGTTTTGTTTGCAGGGAGTGATCCAGGCGTTCGTCCGGTCCGGCGAGGAAGCTTACAATGTGATGGTGGCGGGCAAGCACAACCTCATCGTGGCTGCTACAGGAGTACACGCGAATTCCTCGCGCTCACACTGCATATTTACCATCACCATGCTCACTGACAATAGTAAGTGAAGTATTTACCATTACCATGCTCACTTACATTAGTAAGTGAAGTATTTACCATCACCATGCTCACTGACAATAGTAAGTGAAGTATTTACCATTACCATGCTCACTTACAATAGTAAGTGAAGTATTTACCATCACCATGCTCACTAACAATAGTAAGTGAAGTATTTACCATTACCATGCTCACTTACAATAGTAAGTGAAGTATTTACCATCACCATGCTCACTGACAATAGTAAGTGAAGTATTTACCATTACTATGCCACACTGACAATAGTAAGTGAAGTATTTACCATTACTATGCCACACTGACAATAGTAAGTGAAGTATTTACCATTACTATGCCACACTGACAATAGTAAGTGAAGTATTTACCATTACTATGCCACACTGACAATAGTAAGTGAAGTATTTACCATTACTATGCCACACTGACAATAGCAAGTGAAGTATTTACCATTACTATGCCGCACTGACAATAGTAAGTGAAGTATTTACCATCACCATGCTCACTGACAATAGTAAGTGAAATATTTACCATCACCATGCTCACTGACAATAATAAGTGAAATATTTACCATCACCATGCTCACTGACAATAGTAAGTGAAATATTTACCATCACCATGCTCACTGACAATAGTAAGTGAAATATTTACCATCACCATGCTCACTGACAATAGTAAGTGAAGTATTTACCATCACCATGCTCACTGACAATAATAAGTGAAATATTTACCATCACCATGCTCACTGACAATAGTAAGTGAAATATTTACCATCACCATGCTCACTGACAATAGTAAGTGAAATATTTACCATCACCATGCTCACTGACAATAGTAAGTGAAATATTTACCATCACCATGCTCACTGACAATAGTAAGTGAAATATTTACCATCACCATGCTCACTGACAATAGTAAGTGAAATATTTACCATCACCATGCTCACTGACAATAGTAAGTGAAGTATTTACCATTACTATGCCTCACTGACAATAGTAAGTCAAATATCTAACTGTACAGACCTCGCGATACTTGTAACATAGGCTATATTTTGTTTATCTTTGCAATTTAAATTATTTTATAGCCCATGCGAAGCCGGGCTCCCATAAGCGAGAGTGGATCGGTGGTAAAAACGTTTGCTTTTCAATAAGACGGCCCCTGGTTCAATCCCAGCCCTACACCGATGACTTGTTTTTTCAAGTTATGTGTGGATGACCACTTACTTTACGGTGAAAGAAAGCATTGTGAGGAAACCGACACGTTAGAGGACTGCAATATCCGAAGACGTGTGTCTCCCGCACTTGACCAGCGTGGTGTTTTTTTTTACTCTTAATGGGCTTGCGCTTGATCACAATTCACCTGTTGGTAAGCGATATTGCAATCTAAGGTGGAGCGCGCTTGCCCAGAAGAAACCGGTTCACTCTTGCCTTGAAAACCGCAAGATTATAGTTATCGGGGAACAGGAAATTTGGCAAAGAATTGGCGGTACCTTGGCGGTACGCACAATGAAGGTATTAGCCTGTTTGATTATGACCTGTAACTCTGTCCTAGTGAGAGAAAGCCCCGAGTCCCAGCAGTGGGAATGGTATAGTGCTCAAGCTTACGATGCTTATGCGAATCCGGGACGATCTGCTGACTTACTTGACTTAAGGTCCTATGTCCCCTAGATGGGGCAGAGGGCGTCCACAGTGCGTCGCCATCCCGGTCTGTCTTGAGCGTCTCGCTTGATCTCGCTCCAGGTCTTGCCGATAGTCCGCCGCCAGGTCTGTTTTGGACGACCACGTTTGCGTGACGGGACGATCTGCTAGTTATCTGATAAAGTTGACTTATACCCTGACTTATTCCTTGCAGACGGCGAGATCCGCACGTCGCAGGTCCGGCTGTGCGACCTGGCGGGCTGCGAGCGGCAGCAGGCGGCGCGCAACACGGGCGCGCGCATGAAGGAGTCGCGCGCCATCAACTCCTCGCTGCACGTGCTCGAGCGCTGCCTCCACATGCTGAGGAGGAAGCAGCGGCTGGCCCGGGACTGCGCCATGGTGCCTTACAGGTGCGTATTGCTGGGGATCACAATATTAGAAATAGAACAGCTAGTGGCCGAGCCTAACATAGACTTCATAGTTTGGAGCACCGGCGTAAGGTTGCCAGTCTGTCGGTGTTTTATAGAATACATTTCGGAGAGTGCGCAACGGAGTTGCATAATATAATACCACCATCTCCGTTCCATTACAGAACGAGCAGAAACTCAGCGATGAGACATAGATATACAGTCGAAATCCCTAAGTTTCGCACAAGCCGTTTCGCTTCTTCCTTTCTTGTGAGGACTGCAAAACTTTGGAGTTCTCTTCCTGAGTTTCCTGAGAAGTACCACCTGGGGGTCTTCAAATCTAGAGTTAATAGGTATTTTCTAGGTAAGCGTGTAATATCGTAGGCCATAGTATTGTTTAACACCAGGCAAGCTGTAGTCAAACGCAAACCTATAAGTTATAAAAAAAAAAACATAATAGGCGAAACAAAATCACACAGACACCGCTGACTCGGCCATGTGGAGAGAATGGAATCGGATCGTGCAGTGAAAAGAGCTTACCTGGGGCGAGCGAGCGGTCGTTGACCGGTTGGACGTCCCAGGTATCGCTGGATAGACGCTGATAGAAGTGGAGACTGCGCAATCTTCAGATCACGCAGTGGTAGGAGAAGGCACAGGACCAAGAACAGTGGCGTCTCTTAATATCGGAGGCCAAGATCCGATTCCGGTCGACGCGCCAACCCTGTTAGTTAGTTAGTTAGTTAGAATATTAGAGAGAGTTGCTGATTCCCACACATAGACTAATAATATATCATTTTTTTATATTGTATTCTTATAATCTTTTGACATTTCTTTTAAATATTATTGCCTAGCTGTAAATCATAGTGGGAAATTAATTTATAAATCTATTAATTAATTTGACATTTTGCACACCGCATATGCGGTAGCCTACAAGGGACATTTTATAATATTTTCCATGTTTTTATATTACCTGTGGCTACGCAAATAAATTATTTCATTTCATACAATAGACGCTCAACATATTGTTGAAAGTCGTGTACTACGTGTATCATTCGATCGATACACATAGCGCCATCTATCGGATGTTATTGAAGATTTCTAAGGCCTAGTTAGTTGATTCCGTTAGGGATAATTTATCCAATCTATGGATATTCTTAATAATTTGTACAATTTGCAGGGAGAGCAAGTTGACCCGTCTCCTGGGCGCGGGGCTGTCGGGCGCGCGCGGCGAGGCAGTCAGCATGGTGGTGACACTGAACCCGGCGCCTCAGCACGCCGCCCAGACCAAACACGTGCTGTCTCTGGCGGCCGTGGCCAAGGATATACGTAAGTTCAATTGTTATTTTTTATCCACCCGCCTTTTATACATACTAATCTTTCTACCTTGGTTGAGTGCTAAACCCGCACTGATATTCTTTGTAGATTTTAAGAAAAGCAGTCGAAAAAAATGTCACGACCAGCAGAGTTCGTCTTCGGCAAACTTGGCCGAACGCTCTAGCCACTAAGCTATGGTCGACCTACTAGCCGCGAAGATTCACGATTGCTTTTTACTCTAGTTCTTAAACCTGAACATACTGATTATATTCCGATTTGATTTTACTTCTTCATAATATGAGCTAAGTAGTCGAGTTCAGACAACAAGTGAGCAGACAAAACACTTTGTGAGTGAGTGCCTTGGGCACCTCAACCATAAACCGATGCAGTGTAATTAATTACTCACAGTGTAATTCAACTTATATATAAAGTAACAATTAATTATTTTTAATGATTATTAATTCGCCAGAGGTGAACCAAACGCTGGCGACAACATTCTCGTCGCTCGAGAGCTCGCTAGACTCCACTCTCTACTCGAGCCACGAGCTGATCAAGCTGCGGACCGAGAACGAGAAGCTGCATTTTGAGTTGCTACAGTAAGTCAGTCAAATCTAAGTCAAATTTTGGTTTTCTTTGAAAGGTGTAATAGCATTCAGTATTTTTGAGTGTGTGCTTGTTCAAAAACAGTTAAAAACAGTCGCAAAATGGCGGATGACAATACGGATATCAAATTTTTCTTCTTCGTATGAGCTAAGTGGCCAAGCTCTGGTGTCGAGAGTTTTCAAGCCGCCCGAAGGCTTGTACTAAGACTAACAGCCGGGACCTACAGTTTAACGTGTCATCCGACCCACGGTAGCATTCAGATGAAAATTTCACTTGAAAAACGACGGTCTTGTCCATGTTCATCCATCCAAACATCGTCTGCATCGACCGTGGCTTAGCATCGATGATCGCGTAAGATCACCTTAGCTAGCCGAGCTATAGGCGCTACAAGCTAGTAAGTCAGTTCCTAATTTCCTACTAAAGAATACATCAACTCTTTTGTACGCGCCTTTCGAAGCGACTTTTTTTACAACATTTTTTTTAACACACGGCTGTTTATTCCCATACTGAACCAAATCTAGTTCGTGTTATGATAGCTAACACAACTGATATACTACATATACATACATATTTTATATAGATACATATTTAACGCCCAGACCGACAGCCAACAAATTTAGTTCAGCACAAAGATGTTGCCCGTGCTGTGCTGTGGGAATCGAACCCGGAACCAACTTATTGACTCAGGCGTTACTTTGCGGAAATCCATTGTAAATAGATGACAAAATTAAATATTTAGTCTACTTCCGCTGTGATCCGAAATCCAAATTAAGACAAATAAAGGAAAAATCAACTAAGATCAATTAACCAAGCTTAATTAACTAAGATTAATTAACTAAGATCAATTAACTAAGATTAATTAAGATTAACGTTACCTATCACAATTCGGAAATTCTTAACTCTACACGTGTTTCGCCTAACCACAAGGCATCATCAGGAGATGCTGACTCTTCGAACGACAAGTCGACCTCTCGACTTAATTAATCTTAGTTAATTAAGCTTGGTTAATAGATCTTAGTTGATTTTTCCTTTACTTGTCTTAATTTGGATTTCGGATCACAGCGGAAGTACACTAAATATTTAATTTTGTCATATATTTGAACCCAGAACCATCTGATTGGCAGCCTGGCATGGTAACCGTTACGCCAACGAGGTCGTCACTCACGCCTCTGATAAAACTGGCATATGCGCAAGTCTGTCTTTGCTTTCTCCGTGGGATTAATATAATACTTTCACCCCGCAGAGAGCAAAAGTGCACTCAGAAGCTGATGTGGACTATCGATGAGAACCGGCAGGAGAGCGCCAAGGTGATGAAGGAATTGGTGGCCGAGACACAAGCCTCGCTCAAGGGATTCTATGAGAAGAAACTAGCAGACGCTGAGGAACGGGTAAGGGAACACTTATTTGTTTATTTTATTTATAGGCGAGCAGCATTATGCTGATGTGCCTATATCACACTGAGTTGAAAATTTATTTTTAACAAACAGTTCACAAGAAGGCAGGTACCTAAAATGTCTTCTTTTGTGTATTCTTTTTCATCAAAATAATTTTTCTATTTTCTTTCTTTCAAAATGAAACTTAAAGCAAATAACTGGTCAAGTGACAGTAACACTCGCACACGAAAGGTTCCATACCGTTATCTGTAATGCTAGAAAATGGTGTGACGACCTCGTTAGCGTAAAGGTTACCATGCCGGTCTGCTAATCAGAAGGTTCCGGGTTCGATTCCCGGCCCGGTCAACATCTTTGTGGTTAACTAAATTTGTTGGCTGTGGGTCTGGGTGTTAAATATGTATTTATATAATATGTATGTATGTATATGTAGTATATCAGTTGTGTTAGCAACCATAATACGAGCTAGAAATGGTTCAGTATGGACGGCTAACCAGCCGTGTGTAAATGTGTCAAAAAAAAAAAAATATATCATTTATTCGCCCTAAAAATGTACAATACAGATGCCGACATCCCCAAACAGGAGAACACAAAGCATTCCAAAAGTCGATGACAATATTCACGCATTACGCATTCACTGGCTAATTTATACCATCACCGAATCTTAGTATGTTTTCAACATGATAGAGATATAGTTCAGTCTACAATATATGTATATGTATATGTAGTATAATATCAGTTGTTTTAGCAACCACAATACAAACTAGTAATGGTTTTGTATGGGCTAAACATCCATGTGTGAAATGTGTCCTGATAAAAAAAAAATCGGAAGTAACACAGGTCTTCTTGTTTTTGTTCTTTATATGAGCTAAGTGGCCAAGCTCTGGTGAGCAGATATTTCAACTTGAGAGTGGTTGCTAGCTAAGCACTAGAGAATACTCTATCACCATGCTTTGGTTTCCTCACAATGTTTTCCTTCACTGAACACTAAAGCTCATTAGTGAGGAATGAACCCACTTCCTACATAACGTAAGGCAGTCGCCTGAGCTGTCATCGCTTCAAATGTAGCGGAGGGTTTTCATTTATAATAATTATGTTATAATGTTTATATAATTAACAATGTTTTTTTTTCTTTTCAGGCCAGAAAGATGCAAGAGGAATATCAAGATATACTTGCTGAAAAAGATGTAATATTTTTTTTACTTTCTTTTTTAATATATTCTAATATTTGTATTTATATATCTGAACAGTACCGCAATAAAAAAATAAAGGTTTGTATGAGAGCTTAACCGATCGACGATTAGAATTAACTGAGACATGTATCTTAAATCTACAAATTTATTGTTTTTAGGGTTCCGTACCTAAAAGGTAAAAACGGGACACTATTACTAAGACTCCACTGTCTCTTTGCCTGTCTACAGGCTGTATCTCAGAAACCGTTATAGCTAGAAAGCTGAAACTTTCACAAGATATGTATTTCCCGCTATAACAACAAATACTAAAAATAAAAAGAAATAATATATCAAAAGGGGTCCCTATAAGGGGATACTATAAACGTTATTTTGTCGTATTTTTTTTAGTATATCAATAACGGTAAGACACTTATTACACAATACATAAACGTATATTGGCTGTCAAATTAAGTTGTAAAATTTAAATAAAATAAATATTTAAGGGGGGCTCCCATACAACAATGGTACGGAACCCTTCATGAGCGAGCCCACCTCGCACTTAGCCAATTATTAATTTATTTTAAGAATAGCTTGTTCTAAAAGGTTATTGAATAATGCAACCTCGTTTTTTCAGGAAGTCATAACCAGACTACTAAAGAAACTGAAAAAAGTCAACACATGCCAATGTACAACAGCACATTTGCATGATCGTGGAGAAAAATTGAATGGTAAGTTTTCATACCTACCACCACCATCGACGCAAAAACGACGTCCCTATAAATTTGATGTGTCTGCATATATGTGTGTGTATCTGTCTGCTTGTCTGTAGTATTGTAGCTCACAACAAGATGAGGCACAAAAAGGCTTGACTAATAATATATGTTATTCGTCATAACTCTATGATACATTTTTAATCTAAGATAACTCCTTTTATAATACATTGTCCGAAGGTTTTATACTCAATAAAGATGCTATAAGTATAGTCTTGTTGCCTTTCTAATAGTATACATACAGACATAGTTCAATCACTGCTGAAATCACCTTTATTAACTGTATTATATCTGTCTTTTTCAGAAAATAACCACACAAACCATGAGTCTGTAGCGGCTAGCGCACAAACTTTCATAGAAGCTGAAGAGTTATCATCTGGCTCTTCCGATAGCGAAGAGGATGTTGAAGAAAGTCTGGAACCAGTCCGGAGACAAACCATTGACACCATCATGAAAAATGCTTCGCGAATCTCTATGGCTTTCCAAACGGGGCCTATTATTGACCTTGACAAATCAAACGATGAAAATTCCGAACACGAAACTGAAACGGATACAGAAAATGAATCTGATAATGTAAATATTGCGCATAAAGAAGCTACAAATGAAAATGTTGCGCATGAAGATGATAGTTTTAAAGAAGATGAATCAAAAATGTCAGATACGCCAGTATCGAAGGATTCGCTCTATGCAACGGGAGATGAGGAAAGTGACATTGAACAGAGTAAACATGATAATGAAGACCTGACATCTAACTTAACTCACACCACATTTGAAAAAATTGATGAGACACCCCTAAATGAAGATAGTGTTGGCAATTATATTGAAAATGATAGAAGCGATTTTGAACAGTCATTCAATGTATCGATCAGAGTTAAGAAAACAAAAGATGTAAATATATCGTCGAATGCAAGAGGAACGTCCTTTGTTAATGATTCTGAATTAGACAAAAGTAATGATATGGGAAATGTAATTTCAACAGTAACTAGAGGAACTTATTTTGTGAATTCTTCAGAAGACAGCAAAAACAGCGAGACTCGTGAGGATGTTCATGAAATAAAAGCTGTTAATAATCTAAGGGGATCTTACGTCATAGCTGAACGCGAACTCAGTTTTTATGAAGAAAAAAATATTCCAGATAATACTCAAAAATCTGAATCGAAAATCGAATCCGAAAAAAATAAAGACCCTTCCAAGTTAATTGAGAAATCTCCTGCAAAAGATGAAACACTGCCTCAAGTAACTAAAAACACAGGAACAGAATTTGTTAAACCTAAACAAACCTTTGTTAACAAAATACTGAACTCTCTAAAGACAAGACAGAGCAGCAATAGTTCCCTTAAACAATTTGAACAGATCGAAACAGCTTGTAATGTGGAAAGTTCGCCTGAAAATGACAACCCCAACAGTACATTCATAACAAACGCCCATTTACCGACTTTAAAAGATAAGAAAACATATTTTGACGATTCTATGCAAGTTGAAACATCGAATGCTACAACTGAAAGATCTGAAGTATATGCCAAAAGTAATACCGAAAAGAAATCTAAATTCTTTGACGATTCGCCTGATATTGTTAAACCGTCTTTCGTATGTAGTGGCAAACTATGCCTCCTCTCTGGTGCGGCTAAAGTGCAAGAGAAAATGCTATTTGACAGTCCAACCAATGACATGACCAGCCCAGTAAATCAAACGAAACCTGACGAAAACAAACTAACTAATGATAAGCACACTAACATACAACTTACTCCTGAAGTGAATGAAGCAAAATTATATTTTGAGGACAGTGACAAAGTTGTTGTAAAAGAGGTTTTACTTTCGAAATCGCCATCGCTAGTTAGAGACGATATATGCCAAGACTATGTACCAAGTATTGCTGTGAAAAAAATTTTAGGGCAGAATTTCGTAAGATCAGAATTACCAACGTCCGCACCTAAACATTTAACTGAAAGACACGAGTCGTTTGACGTATTTGAGTCGCCTCAGGTGAATATTCTAAAGAGTAAACCGAATGCTGTTAATAATATTGGATCTGAAATACAAACAACACAAGAACCTGCAAAAACTAATGATATACCTAATGAATTTCCTAACATAAAAGACAAAACTGTGGCAATCACAAAAAAATCAGTAGAAAGTGACAAAGAGGTGGTAATCAAGCAAGAAAAGGTATCATTAGAAAGAACTTCTTTTACACAAGAATCTACAGAAAGTATACCAAATCTAAAAGATAATACAAAGAATGAAGCAACTAAAAATACTTTTAATAAACCTGGAATATGTGTTAATGATATTGATATAAAAATAGAACCTCCTACGTTTAACGATACACAGTCATCGAACAATACCGTTGATGAATTCGAAAAAATCGTCAAAGACCTGACAAATGTACGCGTCACTGAATTTGATCTACTTTTAGCTGAAACTGAAACAGCTTCAGATTCTAATAACAAAAAGAACCCAAATATTCCTCTTAAAATGCATCCAACAAAAGGTACTGAACAAAATACAAAAGTAAACAACAAAGACACAACCGACGAATCAGAGCAAAACGATATCGCCGAACGCAGAAAGAAATTTGAAGAAGTCAAGTACAATTTACGAAATAAAGGTAAATCCATTAATCTCAACTCCATTGCAGATAAAAAGGAATCAGATAAAAGTTTAGATGATGAAAAACCTAAGGCGTCAACTAAAAGATCATTGCGTTTACGGAGAAAACAGAACTGTAATGACCAGGATGATACTGACTCAAGAAAATTGAAAGATATATGTAATTTGGAGAAGGAATTTTCCGACGTGACTCTAGGTGTTCCAGCTGTAAAGAAAGTGGTGAAAGACATTCCTTCGCCTGAGAAAGTAGCTGGAGAAGAGGAGAACTTACCGCCAATGCTCGGAATTCAAAGCTGTCCGTCTAAAAGGTAACTAAACTTTCTTACATAAATATGATACCCTTATGATAACTTTCTTCATCGAGCAAATATGACTTATGCAGGCACATATGAATCATTATTTTTCTTTTTATATATATTTTAAATTAAACCATAAATCACAATGTGTTACGACTATAGAATAAGATTTAGCGCAAAATTCTGATATGTTCTCAAAACAATGTATCTCCATTGTTCCTTGCACAAATCAAATATGTTTTGTTAGCACTTGTAACAATTCAATAAGATAATTATTTTAAAAACTCATGTGCTCTCGTCTGTATAACCAGGCCTGTGTCACTCCGCGTGTAGGTGTTAAAAACATACCTACGGGCGGCGGCCACTGCGCAAAGGGCCAATCTATGTGGCTCTTTCAATACCACAGAATAATAACTAGTACTACGTATAACCACGTACAACGTATTATGAACCGTAGCATAGTGAATTAAGGCCCATATTCCATTGAAAAGAAATTGGTAGGTACAAAAATCATCACGTGATCGACTGGACCGCGAGCTAAATTAAATCATATTGTTTATTAGATTGAGTTCATATTTCTTTGAAAACCATTGCGAAGTGAAGCTTCTGTACGAAGTACAAGTTATTATTCTGTGGTATAACTAAACGAGTGCTAGCAAACTACTTGTGCTAGCTAACAAAGGACTTGTGCTTGATCAGAATTCACCTAAATGGTAAGCGATATTATCTAAGGTGGATCGCGCTTCCCCAGTCAAAAATCAGTTCATTATTACTTTGAGAACTGCTAGATTATAATTTATCAAGTGATATATTTTCTTTCTTCGTAAAATTTCCATGTCACAATGTTAGTTACCGTACTCCTCCGAAACGGCTTGACCGATATTTACCAAATTGTGTATGAATATTCAGTAGGTCTGAGAATTGGCTGCTATCTATTTTCCATACCCCTAAGTGATAAGGCAAAACAACGTTTGCCCGGTCAGCTAGTTATATAAAATTTCCATGTTACAATGTTAGTTACCGTACTCCTCCGAAACGGCGTGACCGATCGTTACCAAATTTTATATGCGTATTCACTAGGTCTGAGAATCGGCTACTGTCTATTTTTCATACCCCTTAGTGATAAGGGTTGTTCACCCTTAAATTTTTAAGGCAATACAACGTTTGCCGGGTCAGCTAGTATATGTACATATAAATGTGTCTGTATGTTTCAGTGTACATCGCAGCCGCCGCAAGCTGTTCACCCCGCGGGTGGAGGCGCTAGAGGAGTCTCCGAATCAAGCCGGAGACAGCAACGAACGTGTGTACGTCCGCAGACCATCCTACCACCGCGGCCGGGCGAGGCGCAAACTGTGAACCATGACAAGATGGCGGGCATAGTTACAATATTAGCTTGATAATCCTGATATAATCAATTAATCAATTTTATGGAGTGACTTCTATATAGCATATCCCTCAGAATAGATGTTGTGTGCGGAGACGGTCATGCATTGTAGTCAGGACCGGTCAAAATACAAATACAAAAATATGCGTACGCGCGTCGTAAATATCGTTTGCGCGATTCAGAAATGAGCGCTCTGATTGGCGCCGCAAGTAATTAAAAAGCAACCAAATTTAATCTTGGCATCTCACTTCTATATTCGTTTTTGCTTATCGTTGTTTATGATTGTAATGATTGTGTTTTTTAATGTTGAAATTGCTAAACTGATTTGGATGTGTTGTGTATATAAAACGTAAAATCTATTTTAATAAACTTGACTATGACGTAGCTACTTTTTTAGCGATTTATATACAGGCACTTCATATCCAGCTAAACCTCGAATGAATACTAGCTTACCACAATACTTATTATTTCTGCTTCTTATTCTCCTTCATATGAGCTAAGTGACCAAGCTCTGGTGTCGAGAGTTTTGAAGCTGCCCGAAGGCCTGTGAATTGACATAACGACATCATGCAACCTACGGTTACGTCCAAACGAAAATGCCACTTTAAAAGACAGTCTTGTGCATGGTCATCCATCCAATTTAATAAATAAATCCAAAGACTGGCCGCATCGACCGTTGCTAATCGCGTCGGATCATCTTAGCCGAGCTACAGGCACTAGGTACTATTTTTTGTGTTGAAAAGCTTCATGTGTAGAGTTTAAATCTATGAATGGAAAGTACTTACATAGTTCTCCAATATTGTTAATGTTGATCATTTTTTATATTTAAATAATTATAATAGTGTCTAAATATATTGTAAAATAATTATTTGGTAATTGTATGTTAATTAAAGTAATATGTACGTAAATAATATCGCATTTTGAATTTAAAAATAGGTTTTTTGGTAGCTCCTATGGCAAAATGTATTTACTTAACATGAATGTGGGTGCCATTTCTTTTTATGATTTGTAATAACATCATTTCTAAATCACCTATGTATTCATTGATTTTGGTCTGAAGAGTGTAACAAAGTGGCCAAAACTGTGTCTAGAATCCTCAACCCGCCCAAGGGCCTCTGACTCGGCAGTACGACTGCTTGTGCTTGGTAAGACAACACCCGAAAGGTGGAATTTAAAGGGTCACGCCACTTGCATGGTTACCCAAAGACTCCGCATCGTCTTACCTAAACCTGACCTTTGCTTAATATTGGTAATTGCCACCTTAGTCGAGCCACACGCTGCAAAGCACGAGTATTAACAATTATCGGTTACTAAAAGAATAATTTATTATAAGAATACTCTTATAATTTGTATTTTATAGGAGTTATTTTCTACCAATACAAAATATTTTTTGCGACTGGTAACTAAAAATCAATTTTGCCAACATGCAGATATCAGATGTCAACTGAATTAAAGAATGTCTTTGTCAATGTCAAAATTTAGATGTTTGTGTTGATTGTGTGATAAGCGCAGAGTTTGCATTATTTCATAATATTTTTGTCGATAAAATGTAAAATAGCTTATAAGAACATCGTGTAAATCAACCAAAATCATGACTACAAACGTTCGTGCCTCTGTATCGCAGATTTTGCGAAACAAAGACGATGCTGGTGAGGAAGATGACGAACCAAAGAAGAAGTCCAGAGAAGACTGGCGCAAGGCAAAAGAGCTAGAAGAAGCTCGTAAAGCTGGTACAGCACCTGCTGCGGTCGACGAAACAGGTATTACTACTATTAATTACATTCAGAAGGTCATACACATCATCCACGACTTAGGAAAGCTGTCCAAGTTCAAGGGGTTCTTAAATTGTCTAACCCTAGTAAAATCTAGTTTGATGAACAGGATCACGAGGTTATTTTACATAAATCGACCTATCTCGATTTGGGTTAAAGTTAATTTAATTCATAGATTTCATTTTGTAACCTCAAAATTTCTGTTTGTGCAAATAATAATGTTCCTTACTGTAACAGTTTACATAACATGCAATATATTTGTATTAATTTGTATCTTCTAGGCAAGGATATAAACCCTCACATTCCCCAGTACATATCATCTGCACCGTGGTACTACGGCACATCTGGACCAACATTAAAGCATCAGAGGCCCCAGGAGGACTCTGATGCTAAGTTTACTCGACTTGATAAATACTACAACAAGGGTGTTGATACTGTAAGTATATTTTGTTTTTTCATGTATGTAGCATCTTACCAGGCATCAGAATACTAGAGACGATTGCTGATGAGTGTGGCGCGAAAGTTTGCCATATTTACCGGTGAAACCTAGATGGTGCTATAAATCGAGCGTGCAGTGTAGTTGCCGCCAAATTTCGCAACGCGCTGCAGTCGCATGGTGATATAACTAGATAGAGTGAAGTATTTTCTTGTAACAAACAAGAAAATAAGAATAAATGGCACCTGGTGTATCAAATGATACACATAGTATGACTTTCAACAAATGGTTGAGCATCTACCTATTATATTTATTAGTCTATGGTGTTACTGCCTCGTTGTTATAACTAGAATGAGTATGTAAGACTGTGATACAGACTGTTACTCAATCTAGTGGTGGGACATTGTAACAGTGTTCTAGCAGAGCCCAACTCAGATTCTGCCAGAAAACTAATAGATTAATTTATGTAATAAATGAAATCTCCATGTCACAATGTTAGTTAACATACTCCTCTGAAACAGCTTGACAGATTTTTACCAATATTTTATATGCATATTCAGTAGGTCTGAGAATCCGCTATGATCTATATTTATAAAATGTACAACTTATAGAACTATATTGTTATTGAGAAACTGCTTTGACTTTGAACTTTTCAGACAAAAGTAGCAACAAAGTACAGAAAAGGTGCATGTGAGAACTGCGGAGCTTTAACCCATCAGAAGAAAGATTGCTTGGAAAGACCAAGAAAAGTAAGTTCCCTTTATACAGCAGTACACACACACACTTTTTTGGAGGCTATGCTACCCCCGTCCGTGGGAGAATACCCTAACATTGTAACCCCACACGTGGTCTCTGGGTGGTGCCAATTAGGTAGCAACTTACTGGTGGTAGGCTTCGGCCGCGGTTAGTAACCACCCACCGGACTAAGTCGCGCCGCCAAGCGGCCTGGCCGTGTTCCGGCGCGTTGTCCGGTGACACCATACTGAAGAGGTGAGTCGGAGTAGTTGTTTCTCAGACGCATCATACCGTTTTTTAGACGCATTCGCATTGACTGTATCAGGTAACTAGCTCTGGAGGGTAGCGGGATCCGAGGCACGGTGCACCGCTGGCCGACCGCAGTTAGTAGGGGACCCAAGTAGCAAGTTAGCCACTTGCGAAAGGCTGTCCCGCCAACTCGCGAAAAATCCTGGAGATGCGCCATCGTGCCGGTTGGCGACCGGATGAAAGGGCCCGATGGACATCTTCGGGGGGGCTCGGGCGTCCCCGCAGTCTCCAGGCTAGTTCCCCCTTGGTATGGTTATTGTGTAATGCGTTTTCTTTTGGTTTTGCTATGAGAGACCTCACTCTACTGTCACCTCTTCCACCGTATAATCACTTTCGCTAAAATGCCCAGAAATAGCAAGAGAAACGAGGTTAAACAGCGGTTGCACGCCCTTTCTCTAAAAGTGCATCTTACAAATATCCGAGGGATGCACTCAAACCTCACGGCGGTCCACCACCATCTGGAGACCGAGAAACCAGCTCTCCTATTTCTGACGGAGACGCAAATTAGATGTCCGTCCGATTCAGCGTACCTGTCATATCCGGGCTACACCCTCGAGCACAATTTTAAGGCTCGGGCAGGTGTGTGCCTGTACGTACGGGACGACATCTGTATTCGGCGTCTCCGAAACCTTGAAGACGGAAGGTTTTCGGTTCTTTGGGCGTTAGTGGATACAGGCATAGAGAGGATTCTCTACGCTTGTGTCTACCGTTCGCATAGCGGAGATCAGGAGACAACCAGGCTCTTCGATTATCTCAGTGAGGCGGCGGATGCGGCTCAACTGAAATACCCGTCAGCTCAATTAGTGTTCTTGGGGGATTTTAATGGCCATCATTATGATTGGCTTTTCCCATACCTCGACACCGACCATGCTGGGAGAGAGACGCGAAAGCTTGCTTTAGCGTTAAATCTCACTCAGCTGGTCCAAGGGGCTACTAGGGTACCTGACGTTGACACGCACACGGCTTATTGCCTGGACCTTCTGCTAACAACTGATCCAGACCGCTACTCAGTGTCGGTTTCGTCGCCACTGGGTAGCTCCGATCACTGTCTGGTGAAATCTGTGTCAGTCTACTCCCCAGCCGACCTTAATCCAGAGGGCACTCGGCGGATGTGGCGATACAAGCTAGCAGATTGGGATGAGATGCGGTCTTTTTTTGCATCTTATCCTTGGCAGCCAGTGTGTTTTTCTTCAGACGATCCCTCCACTTGCGCGGATGCCGTTACAGATGTAATCAGAATGGGTATGGAGTACTTTATTCCATACTCGGATTTACCTCTGTCCGGCAAAGCTCGCCCATGGTTTGGTTCCCAATGCAGACGCGCTGAAGCGCAAAAGCATGAAGCTTACCTTGCCTGGGTTGATGCTCGACACCGCAAAGCAAGGGACATACGTCAGAAGAAAAATGCCTTCAATAAGGCTGCCAAGTCCTGCAAGAAGGTCTTGCAGAGGGCTCGTTTTGACCACATAAGCCGCATAGGGAACAGACTAGCTTCGTACCCTGCAGGTAGCAAAGCGTTCTGGTCTCTGGCTAAGTCGGTTGAAGCGAACTTCTGCCGCCCCTCACTGCCTCCAATGCTGAAACCTGATGGGACACTGGCCCACGCTGCTAAAGAGAAGGCCGATTTGTTTGCCTCTCTTTTTGCAGAGAATTCACGTCTCGACGCTGGTAGTTCGTTACCTCCTCCGTCGCCTGGCAGGTCGGCCTCAATGTCAGACATACATATACGCCAGTCGGAGGTGCGGAAAACGCTACGCAGTCTTGACGTGAGTAAGGCTAGTGGTCCGGATGGTATCCCAGCTATTGTTCTGAGGACTTGTGCACCTGAACTGTCTCCTGTACTGACGCGCTTGTTTCGGCTCTCTCTTAAGTCTGGTCAAGTGCCTAAATCGTGGAAGCTGGCTAACGTGCAGCCTGTGCCTAAAAAAGGTAGTCGTGCCGACCCTGCCAACTACAGGCCCATTTCGGTCACCTCCATACTCTGTAAGAGCATGGAGCGTGTCCTGAACCGCAGGCTCCTGGCGTACCTAGAGTCTAATGACCTCCTCAGTGACCGACAATATGGCTTCCGCCAGAATCGGTCTACTGGGGATCTTCTAGTGTACGCCACCCACATCTGGAGTGAGGCTATAGAGAAATACGGGGAAGCCCTGGCGGTTTCCCTCGATATTTCCAAAGCCTTCGACAGGGTATGGCACGATGGCCTTATTAGCAAGCTTTCATCGTATGGCCTGCCCGCTGGTTTCTGTGTGTGGATATCAGATTTCCTGAGGGGCAGATCCATTCGAGTGGTCATTGATGGCTGCTCGTCAGATCTAATGGCAATCAACGCCGGTGTCCCCCAGGGGTCAGTACTCTCTGCAACATTATTTTTGCTGCATATAAATGATCTGCTGATGCCCGGAACCTTTGGGTACGCAGACGACAGCACTGTTGTAGAGAGTTACATGTCCACCGCTAGAGCCAGCGCGGCCGAAATCCAGGCGCATAGAGAGGCCATGATTGGTCGCATTAACCTAGCCCTCAAGGCTGTCTCCGATTGGGGCGATGCCAATTTGGTTAGTTTTAATGCGTCAAAAACACAAGCGTGTCTATTCTCCGCAAAAAAGAGGCCTTTCGATCTGACCCCCACTTTCCGAAATGTTGCCGTACCGATTACCGACCACCTTGAGCTTCTTGGCGTAACCTTGACTCCAACCCTCAACTTTGGTTCGTATATTGAGTCGAAAGCTCAATTAGCGGCCAAAAAGCTGGGCGTGCTCTCAAAGGTGCGACGGTACTTCACACCGGAACAGCTGCTGACTCTGTATCAGGCTCAAGTTCGGTCGTGTATGGAGTATTGTTCGCACCTTTGGGATGGCTCTGCTAAGTATCAGCTTCAGGCGTTGGAGTCGATTGAGAACCGGGCCAAGAAGCTCATAGGTAATGAGTCCTTGTGCAACGCGAGGCTTCAAAGTTTGGAGCATCGCCGCAATGTTGCGAGTCTGTCGGTTTTCTATCGGTTGCATTTCGGAGAGTGCGCGTCCGAATTACATCAGCTAATTCCTCCGGCCCCTTTCCATTATCGGACGAGCAGGGAGACGGCTAGGAGGCACCGCTATACAGTTGAAGTTCCAAAAATCCGTACGAAGCGTTTCGCTTCCACATTTATTGTGCGGACCATTAAACTGTGGAACTCATTGCCGGAATCCCTGTTCCCTCTGAACTATAACCTTACTGTCTTTAAGGCGAGAGTGAATCGGTTTCTTCTAGGCAAGCGCGCTCCACCCTAGATCGCAACATCACTTAACATCAGGTGAGTTTCGATCAAGCGCTTGCCTATCCATCATAAAAAAAAAAAACAAAAAAACACACACAGTAGCAGTTTATTCTTCTTCTTATTCATATGAGCTAAGTGGCAAAGCTCTGGTGTTGAGTTTTCGAGCCATCCGAAGGCCTCTGACTTGGCTTATTGACTGCTTGTATTAAGACTAACAGCTGGGAACTACAATTTAACGTGTTATCCGACACAAAGAAGCACCCAGATCGAAATGCCACTAAAAGATAGTGTATTATGAAGTTTAACAATTTCAGCTTAGTTTTCATATTGTATAATACTCATAATATGTTATGTGCCATATTGTGTGTTCAATCTGCTGCAGCAGAGCTTTAAAATAAACAGACTATTTATTTGACTTGTAACTTTGGTGTTATCAATAAATCATTTGTATTAATTCCCGCTTCTGGGACTCAGGGCCCTGTTTCGTAAATAGATCACAATCCACCACCCCTGCCCATTTGGGGATGGCATATTTAAATATGCTCTTAAATTTTGTGGTTCTCATAGCATATGAGTAATTATTAAAAAACCATTCTCGAAATATCTTATTACTGATGAAACCTAGATGGCTCTGCAAATCGATCGTGCAGCGCTGCAGTTGCATAGTGACATAATGATAGTAGATTGCGTGACTCAAGTGAAGTCGTTTCAAGAATATACTAATAGATGGCGCTACTTGTATCGAATGATACACGTAGTACGATTTTCAAAAAGAGATTGAGCATTTATTATACTTCTTACTTATTACTATGATGGTCCTTCATGTCTTACCAATCCCATCATAGAATAAGAAGCTCATAAATAATAGATAATAAATATCTATAATTTGCTTATTATTCTAGGTTGGAGCAAAGTTCACAAATGCAGGCATAGCCCCGGATGAGTTCAGCCAACCTAACCTCAACCTGAGCTACGACGGCAAGCGAGACAGGTGGAACGGTTATGATCCCCTGCAGCACAAGGCTATCATACAAGAGTATCAGAAAGTAGAGGAGGCTAAGAGGGAGCTGAGGGCTAAAAAGTTGGAACAAGGTATTTTGATTATATTCATTTCATACTAGCAGATCGCCCCGGATTTGCACGCGCTATAAAATAATCTAAGTTGCTAAGAGAAACAAAATTTTTATGTTCAGGGATAATGTAGCTTCGCTACGGTGAAAGAATTTTTTAAATCGGTCCAGTAGTTTCGGAGCCTATTTGCGTCAAACAAATAAACAAAAAATAAAACATTTCCTCTTTATAAATAAATCTTTTTGTATTTTTGTATAATGGTTACCATGCCGGACTGCCAATCAGAAGGTTCTAGATTCGATTCCTGATATGGCCAACTTCTTTGTGCTGAGCTAAATTTGTTGGCTGTTGGTCTGGGTGTTAAATATGTGTCTATATAAAGTATGTTTGTACTATATGGAGTATATCAGTTGTGTTAGCAACCATAATACAAACTAGATGTGGTTTAGTATGGGGTTAATTAAATTAATCATCAACATATCATTGTTATAGATCCAACAGCAACGGAAGATGATGATTATGCTGAAGAAGACGAGGACAAGTATGTGGATGAAGTTGACATGCCTGGCACCAAGGTGTGTGTAATCCTACTAATATTATAAATGCGAAAGATGTAAAAGTTTGTTACTTCTTCACACTCGAACTTCTAAACCAATTTCGTATGGAGATAGGTAAGACCTTGGATTTACACATAGGCTACTTTTTACCCCGAATTAACGCGTGTAACACCGCGGGGCGCAGCTAGTATATTAACGCGAAAGTTTGTATGGATACTTTATCACACAAAAAAAACTACCCAATAGATTTTAATTAATGTTCTCAATACTATAATACCTTTAACATCAGAATAACACACAGGCTATATTTTTAAATGTAGCGTGTGAATTGTCTAAAATACGTAAATACGTGTAAAATGACTTAATAAATAATGGCTAATGATGATTTTATTAATAATTATGTTAATAATATGTAATTAATGTAGTTGGTCTATGTACTTTTTAATACATTTTGGATAAGGATGGGCTGGGCACATCAGCCGGATGTCGGAGGATCTGTGGGCTAAACGCACCACCCAGTGGGTACCACAGAGCGTCCGACGTCGCGGCAGGCCCAGACGGAGATGGCGGGACGAACTGGATAAACACTGCAAAAACTGGCAAGAAATAGTAATAGATCGTGATAAATGGAAAGAGGGTAGAGAGGCCTTTGCTCTTCAATGGAACAAAACAGGCTCATATTAATAAAATTTGGATAAGTAAAACTATTCTATTCATATGTTTTGAGCTGAGTCTTATATGAAATAAATTTACAAAACAAGAAACTAAAACCTGTTTTTTTTTAGTTACACATACTAAATACTAACATTTCACTCTTAATTTTCCAGGTGGACTCCAAACAGCGTATCACAGTCCGTAATCTACGTATCCGAGAAGACACGGCCAAATACCTGCGCAATTTGGACCCCAACTCGGCTTACTACGATCCTAAAACACGCTCCATGAGGGACAACCCCAACCCTGTCGAACAAGAGTAAGTTAACTTTACTTTCAGATCTTCTTATAAATAAAATCACAATGTTAGTTACCATACTCCTCTGAAACGGTTTGACCCATTTTTACCAAATTTTAAATGCGTATTCAGTAGGTCTGAGAATCAGCTACTATGTGTTTATTTTATGATGTATTCTTATTTTATGATGGGGGCGATTAGACCTGCACTGACAACCCGCAGGAGACGTATTGTGCATTTCCCCTTACCATCCTACCCAAGCCATCCAAGCTCCTTAAAGTAACGGAGCACGGTCTTGGGTCGCTGGCATACCTGTTCCACTGTCATTGTGTCAGATGTTGTGGTACTTCTTTAAAAAAGGAGGCGTCTGAGTATAGTGTCGTGTTTTGTAGAGATACTATGTATTTTCCATACCCCTAATAATGTATAAGGCAAAACAACATCTGCCGGGCCAGCTAGTATTATAATAAATTTCAACAACTTAATCTCGCCAACAATAGATTTGATGGCATAGTTCAACTACTAAATCCTGTCTACGTTAGTGTTCATGCCTAAGCTCAACAACCAAATCCCGCATACAGTAGATTCCCTGGTTCTAAGTTGTGACCAAGTTTTACAACTAAAAGTCCATTCGGTATTTTTCATGGCTTAGTTCAACATTTAAATCCCACATCCGATAGTAGTCATGGCTTAGTTCAACAACTAAATCCTACATTGCGGGAATATGAAGATGACTTACGAGGCTCTCTTAAGAAATTATACTAGCGCCATATAGATGTACTAGCTGACCCGGCAAACGTTGTTTTGCCTGACTTAGGGGTATGAAAAATAGATAGTGTAGCTTATATGACACGTTCGTAGATTTACCATAGCAGCGCCATCTATTGATTACTTACTCAACCCAGTCGAAAGGTATCGACATCTGTTAGAACCATTTGGAGTTGACAGATAATTGTGACTGTCAAATAATAACAGACAATAATTAGCAATAAATTAAAATTGCGACTATAATTTGAGATTTAAACTATCCTATCACTCAAGTTGGATCGAACTGCACATGGTGTGCGAATTTTATTATAATCGGTTAAGTGGTTTAGGAGTCCATTGAGGACAAACATTGTAAAGCTATGGTAATTTTTTTTTTTTTTTTTACACATTCACACACGGCTGGTTAGTACCATACTGAACCATTTCTAGCTCGTATTATGGTTGCTAACACAACTGATATACTACATATACATACAAACATATTATATATAAATACATATTTAACACCCAGACCCACAGCCAACAAATTTAGTAAAGCACAAAGATGTTGACCGGGCCGGGAATCGAACCCGGAAACTTCTGATTAGCAGACCGGCATGGTAACCTTTACGCTAACGAGGTCGTCAAATGTACGAACGTGTCATATAAGCTACACTATCTATTTTTCATACCCTTAAGTGAGGCAAAACCTAGTTTGCCGGGTCAGCTAGTATTATATATTAGACAACAGTTTAGCTCTGAGAAGAACTTTTGCGTATGTGTAGTTAAAAGAACAAAATCAAAAAAAAAAACCCGAAAATTATTAGACTTCGCGCACGACCGCTGCGATGGGAGCCAACCTCGCGACTGAGCCGCGCGGGTACCTTACTCATAGATCTAAACACCCCTCCCCCGCACACGCCCTCTTCGCCACGGGCCGTGCAGCAGAAATCGTAACATTTTAATTTCACCATAACTTCAAAACCAAACGTCCAATTTTAATCATTCAAAGACCAAATATTATCAACATAATTTGTTCTTATTGATGAAATAATTTATTTTGATAAGGATTAATAGTGTATTACTTAAAATCGTTTCGTAAATAAGCCATTATTTCTCGTACAAAGTAAAGGATAAAAAATAGTTATTGTGGGTTATTCCTAAGAGATAAACATATACCATCACGGACTTTTTTGTAGACCTTTTTAAGTTGTACAATACTGTAGTAAATTGTTTTGATCTATCTTGTAGGATTCAGTCAGCGTTTGCAATGTAAGCGCAAAAAATGTGTTTTTTTTTACGACCTCACATTAAAAACTTCAAAAATTTTAGCCTATGTGTTATTCTGATGTATAAGCTATAGCCTATGTGTTATTCTGATGTATAAGCTATATTGTGGTAAAGTTTCATTCAAATCCATTCAGTAGTTTTTACGTGAAAGAGTAACAAACATACATCCATACATCCATACTTACAAACTTTCGCCTTTATAATAGTAGTAGGATATTTTGTATGATGTTCATGTTTAATTTGTTTGTAATGGTGTAGTATTTATTTATATGTGCATATTTTATTTATTATTTGTATCTAAATGTAAGAATTTCATTTTCTCATTTGTATTTTAGTCTTATTTTCTATATTGTTGTGTGATAATTTATATTGTTGCGTAAATGTATATTAGTGTTTGTCTGCCTACCTACGCCCTGCCATACGCGCAGGACGTCACCGCCAGTCGTAACAGAATACCAGCGCCGGTAGCCACACGCCGCTGCATTTGCTGAGTTGCGACTGTGCTGCGGCAAACTATGGTGTAAATTGGTGTTAATTCTTTTATTTATACGTTTGTTTAAGGTTTTGTGTTTACTGAAATAGAAAAAAAATATCTTTCTTTCTTATTTTTGATTTGTTCATAAGGAGCGTGTGACGTGTATAATAGTTATACGAATAAATGAGTATTGTAAGTATTTTATGAACAGTTTACAAAGTTGACGTAACACGTCTCGTCGGTTGCAGGTCCGACTACGCGGGCGAGAACTTCGTGCGGTTCACGGGCGACACGCGGTCGCACGCGGCGGCCGCGGTGTTCGCGTGGGAGGCGGCGGCGCGCGGCGTCGACGTGCACCTGTTGGCCGAGCCCACCAAGCTGCAGCTGCTGCAGCGGGAGTACAACGACAAGAAGACCAGCTTCAAGTCGCAGGTGTGTGCCCTCGGACCAGTGTTGGGCAAATCTTAATTGCAATAACAATTAATTAATTGGTAAATGTAACCACAACAACTAACAATTATTATTATTTTAGCCGGTTCCGTCCCACTGCTGGGCAAAGGCCTCTCTATCCTCTTTCCACTCATCCCGGTTTTGAGCTTTTTGAGTCCAGTTTTTACAAAAGGAGTCTAGTTCGTCCCGCCATCTCCGTCTGGGCCTGCCTCGACGTCGGACGCTCTCCGGTGTCCACAGCGTCGAGCGCTTGGATTAATCAATTGTACAATTGTAATTGTGAAAAATTACAATTAACGATTATTTAATTGTTAACTGTATTAGCAACAACTAACAATGAATAAATTTTCAATTGTTTTGTTAATTTTAATAAAAAATAACAATTGAAAATTATAGAAAATTTAAAAAAAATATGTAAAATTGTAGAAATATTTAACAATGCAACATTGTTATACATAAAACTAAACACATATTGAAAGGAAATATTCGTTTCTTTATCTACTAGCAGTTTTTTTTTTAGTTAGAAAGAAAGATTTAGAAAAAATAAGCTATACTTACAGCCTTTGACCACTTTTTTATTCGTCTAAAGTGTAATACTTATAGCTTAATTTTCTTAAATCTTTACTAATTCATTATGATACATAAAGTTAATTGTTAGTTTTAATCGTTTCATAAAACAACTAAAAAAGTTAATTGCAATTATTTTAGTTGTGAGTTACAATTGACACATGTTAAACAATTTAATTTAATTGCAAGGTGCAATTAAAAGTTCAATTGCGATTAATTTAATTGTAATTAAATTAATTGCAATTACTTTTTTAGTCAATTAACAAGATAATTGACAAATTAATTGATTAATGCCCAACACTGCCTGGGACCCTGTTACTAAGCCTCCGCTGTCTGTCTGTCTGACTGACTGTCTCTCAGAAATTGTAATAACTAGAAAGACCAGCTTCAAGTCGCAGGTGCGACACTTTTTTTTATTAAACCTTTTATCTTGACATCTTATAATCTTTTCATATTACTTTTAAATATTACTGCCTAGCTCTAAATCATATTGGGAAATTAATTTTTTAAATAATTAAACGACATTTTGCACACCGCATATGCAGTAGCCTACAAGGGACATTGATAATATTTTCCATGTTTATATATTACCTGTGGCTACGCAAATAAAGTTATTTCATTTCATTTTTCCTTTTTTTTTCTCATGGGGAAATCCAGTCCAATAGTCCAATCACTCCCAATGACAGACAGAGAGACAAGATCATCATTGGTAGTGATCAGACAGGGATACAGAGCATAGGGAGACAACACGGGCACACTAAGTAGCATAGCCTATGTTACTCGGGGATAATGTAGCTCAAATCTATGGTGAAAAAAATATGCAATTTGTCTTAAATTAAAAATAAAATTACGGGTGAACAACCCTTACCACTACAGGTATGAAAAATAGATAGTAGCCGATTCTCAGACCAACTGAATACGAATATTGGTAAAGGTCAGTCAAGCTGTTTCGGAAGAGTACGGTAACAAACATTGTGACATGGAAATTTTATATATTAGATAAATAAAAATTAAAGTACCTGGTTATTTTTTTTATATACTATAACATTTTCTAAAAATGATTCCTAGCTAGATCGATTTTACGGCCCCCAAAACCCCCTATATACTAAATTTCATGACAATCGTTGGAGCAGATTCCGAGATCCAATTCCAATATATAAATTTACAAGAATTGTTGAATATAAAATAAATAAATGTGATAAGGCCGCCACTTGTAACACTACTTATAAGTTGTTTATTTATTTTTCTCTTTGTATTCCCTTTTGTGTTGCAATAAAGAGTATATCTATCTATCTATCTAAATGTGTACGTATCTTGGTGTGCAGGTGAAGGAGAGTATCCTGGAGAAGTACGGCGGCGCGGAGCACCTGGCGGCGCCGCCCCGCGAGCTGCTGCTGGCGCAGACCGAGGTGTTCACGCGGTACAACCGGGACGGCACGCTCGCGCACGGACCCGAGAAACAGCTCGCCAAGTGAGTCGGCAGGAAGCTGTCACAGCTTAGCTCAGGGCGTGCCACGCCTGACTGAGCTGTCACGGTCCGAAAGTCGTGGTTTCGATCCTCGTCAATGTAGCGCCTGTAGCACGGCTAACTAAGTTGATCCGACGTGATCATTGAGGTTAAGCAACGATCACCCATCCAAAGATGGACAGGCTTTGGATGGGTGACCATTATTCTTATTCTTATTCTTATTCTATGATGGGGGCGATCAGACCTGCACTGACAACCCGCAGGAGCCGTATTGTGCATTTCCCCCTACCAACCTACCCAAGCCATCCAAGCTCCTTAAAGTAGCGGAGCACGGTCTTAAAGTAGCGAAGCACGGTGACCATGTATTGACTGTCTTTTTAAAAATTGGTAATTAGGTCTGGACTGCTCGGACAGCTGTTATACAAATACAAATCATTTATTGATAACACCAAAGTTACAAGTCAAGTTAGTCTTAGTACTAGTCATCAAGCCAAGTCAGAGGCCCTTGGGTGGCCTTAAGACAGAGTGTCGCTAACTCATGTCATTACGCGCCATGCTGGTTAAATGCCTAGCAGTATAAAATTAAAAAAAAAAGTTAAGCGCCAACTATTCGCTTTTTCTTTCAACGACTTCACTCGTGTCACGCAAATAATTGCAAAATCTCGCGCCACGCATTATTGTATGGGAATCGAGAAGAATCAGTAGTCCTCTCTAGTATTCTGATCCTTGTTGATTTATGACATAGGTTCTACATTGTTGCGGTTATAGACAAACGTTTTTTTTATTAATAATTTGTCAAATAAGTCAGTTTCTATACATTGAATATTATACTAAATTATTGTATTAAATCAAATCAAATAATTTTTTAACCTTACAGCATCGCACCGTACTGGGCAAGTCAATTTACAATTATTCAATATTAAAATTTAATTTATATACATGGAATACATGATATATAAGATGACATAATATATATTAAATACACACATTATGATAATAATAAAAAGCTATTAATAACATCCATTAGAATCGTTAAAAATAACAAATAAAAATTATGATACTTCTACATGCATAAAGATTCTGTAATTGATTGCGATATAAATTCATTAAGTGAGTAAAAAGGCTTCTCGAAAAAGTGTAAAATTTTGCGTTTAAATATCATTTAGCATGTCAAATTAAGTCATCGTGTCATAATCGAAAACACAGTAAAGTATAATGTAATACATGTTGCATGTTTGTTGCAGGAGCAAGTACGAGGAGGACGCGTTGATAAACAACCACACGTCGGTGTGGGGCTCCTTCTGGCGGGACGGCCAGTGGGGGTACAAGTGCTGCCACTCCTTCATCAAGGTAACCAGCATATTATAAATATAGCAAAACTAAAATTTATTAAAAAAAAAAAATTATATAGATTATTGTGTAGGTTATAAAGTAAAACAAAAAACTATCTGACCCGGCAAACGTTGTTTTGCCTCACTTAGGAGTATGAAAAATAGATAGTAGCCGATTCTCAGACCTACTGAATACGCATATAAAATTTGCTAAAAATAGGTCAAGCCGTTTCGGGGGAGTATGGTAACTAACATTGTGACATGCAAATTTGATATATAAGATTATTGTATTGTAAAGTCCTGTAAGTAATTGTGTTGTCTATTCTAAAAATGTGTTCAGTGTGTAGTCTAACGGAGCGGGGACAACTGCGACTCGGTAAACAGGCTCCAAGGAGACCTAGCATGAGACGCATTTTCTCCCACAACGTACATCAAACTCTTGTCGTACGTACGTACACTTACAACCTACAACCTTACTGTCTTCAAGGCGATAGTGAACAGGTTACTTCTAAGCAAGCGTGCTTCATCTTAGACTGCAATGTCACTACTACATACACACTTAAGGTTGAAAATAAGAACATTTGAATTTGTCGTTTTTTTTTTACCCTTGCCTTCGCCTTTATACGGGCCGCTCAAGGGCCTTTAACATGGATTACCAACCATATATAATTTAACGTGTCATCTGACCCACGGTATCTGCCGAACCTGGATCTGCAGATACAGCGCGACAGGTAGGAAGAGCGGTGCATCGTAATACCGACACTTCTCTCCTGCCGCGGCCCCACACCTTCGGCTACAGTGCCCCCCAAACCACACCGCAAGCCCGCCTCAGTTGCATAACCCCTCCGAAACGAGGTTCCGCAACCTACTGGTGCCACTCTATCTAGAACTTGCATGGGGGAGTACAAGTCTAGGGAGTGGCCCGCCTCAGGGACCCTCTTGGCTTCACCGTGGGTGACCAGGCCACGGTTACTGAGCCCCCCCGCCTCGATAATGCGGGGCCCCACGGGGGGGGGGGGTGATCTATAATGCCTATTGCATTTGTCATCAAAATATGTTATGTTTGTCATCGGTTATTCATTGTCGGCAGATGTCGTACTGTGTGGGAGAAGCCGGTAAATCCGTCGTGTTAGACCTGGGAGACGAGGCGAAAGCATCCATCGCGCCTTCTCAATACGTGGAAAGGAAGGACAAAAGCAAAGGTAATCAACAAATTCGGAGATTATGTGTAAAGTCTCTTCTGCAATGTTACGCACTTACCTAGAAACATATTAACTCTAGATTTGGAGACCTCCAGATATTTCTCAGGAAACAGAAACTCAGGAACTCCAAAGATTATAAATATCATTGAGATCTGTTATAATAAAAACGGGATTATTACTATGCCTCCGCTATCTGTCTGTCTGTCACCAGGTTGTATTTCAGAATCCACGATAGCTAGAAAGCTGAAATTTTCACAAGTTACGTATTTCCCGTGCCGCTATAACAACAAATAAAATAATAGTAGTTTAAAAAAACTAAAAAAAAAACGCTTATCTGGCCGTTTTAAGTGGGTCAAAATCGCGCCCAAAGAAGTCGGTTACAAACAAACATACAAACAAAAATACAAAAAAAATTAATAATTTTATCAAATTAGTGTATTGTCATCGGTCCTCAATAAATCTACAAAGTTTCAACGAAATCTGGCCGTTTAAAGTGGGTCAAAATCGCGCCCAAAGAAGTCGGTTACAAACAAACATAGTAACAAACATACAGGTGAAGCTAATATAAAGCGTGTAAAAATTAAAATATTAAGGTGGTCTCCTATACATCACACGTGTGACTCGCACTTGCCCAATTATTTTATTGTTCACGTGTATTTTGTAGAAAAGAAAGAAGAGTCGTCATCATCATCATCATGTTCCTCGTCGAGTTCCGAGAGCAGTTCTTCAGAGTCGGAGGAAGAAATCAGATCCAAGACTGAAAAAACAAGCAAGAAGAAGAAGAATAAAAAGAAGGCCAAGAAAAAGAAGAAGAAGAACCTTAAGAAGGAGAAACGAGAAGAGGATAAATTGAAAAAGGTAATCATTGTTTTTTTCAGTCCGAAATACTTATCGGCTTATACAATAGATAGATAGATGGGCTTGCGCTT
Organism: Mellilla xanthometata; assembly: GCA_035578125.1. Taxonomy (NCBI): domain Eukaryota; kingdom Metazoa; phylum Arthropoda; class Insecta; order Lepidoptera; family Geometridae; genus Mellilla; species Mellilla xanthometata. The sequence goes on along the minus strand of JAPUBQ010000009.1, from coordinate 13,416,196 downwards.
GGTCACAACTCAACTGATGGTAAACAATATATTTTCTGACACATTTTTTTTATACAATTTATTTTACTTATAATAATTTAATAATTTCATGTAATATTTGGATATAGGACTTGATCCTGACTTAAATGAATTTGATATAAACATAAAGTAAGATCCTTTACTATCAAAATCCGTGTAAAATGGTGGCAATAGTGTTCCATAGTTTCGTTCAAAATGACGGCCTTTACATGAGTACGGACAAATAAAGAACTGCTAATTTACGATATGCCAATATATGTTTCCGGTACCCTATTAGTAATCCTCGGCTGTCAAAAAAAATATTCACTACTGAAATCATCACAACTTATTAATATTTTCGCGTAGAAAACGGTCACACTTACTTATTATTAAAAGTTGGAATGAGTCCAACAGTTTCGGTGCTTTCCGAGCACCATCTTCAGGGGCGAGTGTTACACGGACCGCCGCCGATGAGATCAAACTATAAAATTATTTTTAGTTACTAAGTAAAGTAATATTAAGCCCAATTGTTAGTGGTAGGTTTATATTTTATTTATATTTTATAATAAATTCTCTCGTATAATTCCCCAGGCTCTGGACAAAGAAGACCGCAGCCAGCGGCGAGCTGACTACCTCCTCTCTCTGGATGAGAGAAAACGACCTTACAACAGTATGGTGGAGGTGAAGGAACCCACGCAGGAGGAACTAGAGGCTTATCAGATGAAGAAGAGAAGAGAAGAAGATCCAATGAGCCAGTTCTTGTAGATATATAACTTTGAGAATCATGCAATTGCTACGGAAGAACCATACTTATATGAGCATTTTTTTTTTAATAGACGAAGGGTAGACGAAAGCAAAATTGACCAGTCAATGCAGACTTCGCTTGTCTCGTTCACTCTGTCAACCGTATTCTGTAAAACTCCAATAGTGTAAAAAATACTAGTTTTTAATGTTGCCAAATATAAATTGGTTCAGGTCAATTTGTATTTGACCATTATAAAACTATTTTGTTTTATAAAAGACACTCTATGGAGTTATAAAAGTGTTGTATCTGATTTGTATTGAATATATTTCTGATTGTATAACTTCTCCTAATTTAATAACATGTTATTAATAATAAATGTAGCAAGTAAGGACATCGTGTTTTCTTTGATAATTAGCATGTTTGTGAATAAATTATCTCGTATTTATTGTGGCATTTTGATTAGCAGTGGAAAATGCTATGAATCATCCATCGTACAAAGATACGACTGAAAAAATGGTTGCTCTTTTAGTAGCGTTCATAAACTATTAATTTGGACTGATTGATAAAAATCATGTATCTGTAGAAAGTTAGGACTTAAATAAAACGCAATTCGTGACCCTGCATTCTTGCGTTAAACTCTGTAGATCTTCATCCACTGGTGGATTTAATTTCATTAAAAAGACGCCTATAGCAAAAACTGGTAGAATTTCTTACTTAACATGTGGCAATCTATTTTGAATCAAACAATGAAGTTTCCAATCTGTCATCCTTGATGATTTGCTTTGCTTGACATTTTTCATTTCCTTTTTGAAGTGGGCCGTCCTATTCAATATTATTTTTGTGATTGTTACAATAAATAAATCGTGATGATGGCTGAGGACACGACGGTCGACGCAACGAGGCGCTTAAACGTTAAGAAACAGACATTAGACGACGCGTACGCGGCACCAGCAAACTTCCTAGAAATCGACGTAGTAAATCCAGTCACGTCTATGGGAGTAGGAAAAAAACGCTATACGGATTACGAAGTTCGCATGAGGGTAAGTAAACGAGTCTATTATTAGTTTGGGATAATTAAATTACGAGTACAATAGTGGTATAATCACGTTCGGATAGTGGGCGGATATGGTTCGCATGCCGACGCTCTTCGCGCTCGTAACGCTGATTAACGCCTCGTTCTGGTTTCCAGACGAATCTCCCCGTGTTCAAAGTGAAGGAATCCAGCGTGAGACGGCGGTACAGTGACTTCGAATGGCTCAGAAATGAATTAGAACGAGATAGTAAGGTGAGAGTCATCAGATTGTTGTATTGCTCATTCCCTGATAAAACATGTTTCGGCGTTATCTGCCGACGAAAACAATCGTTATTGTTCTCGAATCGGGCCGTGAATGACCGCTGTAATTGCTATTGAATAGTCATTACATGCAATAGTGGCTGTCAGCTATAATTTACAACTTTTAGGATAAATGTCAAGGTTAATGAACATAAATAAACCTGGGGATGTTAGTGTGTGAAACCTGTTGTATCTCCATAAATAAAACATAGTGCATTCTGCACTATGTATACTCGTATTAATATTATAGTCTTGTAGAAATCATAGGCTGTGCTTATTACAGAAATATGTGTTCATTTATGACTCATGAATACCTAGTTGTAATATAAAACAACAAAATTATTCTGTATATATATTCTTGCTATAAAAAAACTGACTCAGTAATTCATGACACTCAAATATATTGCTATAAATTATTATTTAACAGGTAAAGATGTGATAAAATATTATTAATTCCTGTTACTAGTGAGGTAGTAAATATACAGTACCTGGTTGACCGAGCTTTGCTAGGTTTTTTTTTATGTATATGACATTTTCTAAAAATGATTCCTAGCTAGATTGATTTATCATCCTAGTTAAAGTTAATATAACCAATACAATAACCTTGTTATATTGTAATAACCTTTTCTTTGTTATATTATAATAACCTTTTCTTTTGCATTTACTACTTTAAAGTTATTTATTGTTTTTAATGTCATTTGACTGATGCAATTTTACGACTGATAAAACAATAATTGCATAGGTATTCTTGACTGATACAATAACCATAGCAACTGAGACTTTAAATAATAGTAGAAAACACATTGGAATTGTATGATACCAATGTAAATTTATTATTATAATTTTACTTTATAAATCTACAATTACAGTTATACACTCATAGAGACCTATAGAATATTAATATTAAATTGATGTCATGATTATACTACAAATAACTTACTTACATCCATGTATTTGTTAGTGTCTATTTGTAATACCAGTGATAAAGCAGTATTCTACTATTCTTGATATGAGCTAAGTGAGCAAACTCTAATGCCAAGAGATTTCAAGCCACCTGAGGACCATAATTATAGCTTATGCTACTAATACTAGCGAGGACTTACATTTGTGTCATCTGATAGTGGCTAGTGTAGGCTAGTGGCTAATGTATGTCTTTACAATTGATATCCTATAGTCTTTAACCATTGTCACCCTTCCAAAAGCTGGTCTGCATTGGCCATTCCTAAACTTTTGTCGCATCATCATCGCATTTGATCACATTAGCCAGCTGATCTGTAGACACTACAAATTTTATTGAATACCAGCTATTTGATCAATGCTTTCAGATTGTGGTCCCTCCGTTACCAGGTAAAGCATTGAAGAGACAACTCCCGTTCCGTGGTGATGATGGTATATTTGAAGAAGAGTTTATTGAGGACCGTAGAAAAGGTAATAAATAGATTTAACTCTTAATTCACACATTACTCTGAGTTTGTTCATTACATATAGAAGAATGTTTGAACCTGATGTTAAGTAATATTATGAGGTTATACCTAAGCTACATACTTAAAACTTTCCTCATGTTTATTATAGAATTTACTAGGTACTTAAATTTTCTTCATCTTTTTTATTAACTGTATGGCTAGAAAAAAATATAGAGGATAAGTAGTAAATTGATGTAGTTTAGCACAATACCACAATTAGTGCATCAGTGGACTGCAAAAATTGTGCATCAACATAATGCTGTTTGTCTATAACCTAAATAAATATTTTTCGTTCGTTCCTCATCAAACCCTCTCGCTTCACTCTTCGTTCGTTTTCGCGTCGACCATCTCATGTTACATTTTCATGCTAGTTATTTTAAGGAACAAGTAACTATTACTATTTAGGCTACTAGGACCTGTATCAGATATTCACATTTTTCTTATTATTCACACTTGCGTGGTTATTTTCTTCCTCCACTTCAATATAAGTACACGTTATCACTGATAACTCCTTCAACAGATGTGTTTCTGTTTCAGGTCTAGAAGTATTCATAAACAAGATAGCGGGCCACCCGCTGGCTCAGAATGAACGCTGCCTCCACATGTTCCTGCAAGAGCCCAACATTGACAAGAACTACGTCCCCGGCAAGATACGGAACACATAATGTTGCCCAACAGGGAGGGGTGGCCTTCTGAGGGGGAGAACAGTTGCTGCAGTTTCCGTACGGACATCTCGGTTTGGTTAATGGACTATTTGTCAGAGCTTCAATTGAAAGCTGTGGAGTATCACACTTTATGTTCTATAACTGAGTGAAAAGTGAAGCTTTTAACTGTGTTTTAAAATCTAGCAGAAGTGGAAAATTAGTAATAATGTAGTTTATCTCGGTTTTGGGGGTTCAGTAAATGACCCATAAAACTTTAAAAGATGTTGTGTGTGACAGATATAAAGCAGGTGTAATTATAGATGTTATGGCTTGCTACAAATGTTACAATTGGATGGAACAGTACAATAAATTTACATAAGTATAAGACCCAAGACAAAACTTGTCTTGGGTCTTATTCTTATACCATATTCAGTTACCATCTAATCGTAATATATGATGTAGCTGCAGTTAACTAATCAACCGGCCACTTTGAATGTCATAAAACTCCAAAAGAGAAAATTCCTACATTTGCTAAGATTTTCATAATGAAACTTAAGCTAACTGTTCTACCTAACCCTAATGTTTGCAAACTTGACCACAAGTAAATTTTGTGAACATATTTACAAATGGTCAATGTGAAAGAAGCAAGATATGAAATCGGAAAGCCACCTTTAGCAAGTTTTGGGAGTTTGAAACTGATGTGGACAGGACTTTAGGAAGGTGTTTGATGGATTGTAGCTAATGAAATTATAATTGATATATTTGGCATAATGAAATATTTAAAATTATTTCGATTTGTAATTGATTTTCTAGATATTTTTTTCCGTGGAATGAAAATCATAGAGGTGTTTTTTTGTATAAAAATTTGTTTTTAAGGGCGAGAATTTTAGTATCATGTGTTTGCAGGTACTGAGAAGTATTTTTAATATGTTTTATTGTGTATTTAACACAAACAAACTATGAAAAGAAAACCAAAAAGCATGAGTCTTATTTTCCTGAAGCTAAAGTGTAGCGGAATTTTGTTTATCATATGATGATATTGTATAGGGTTGATTTAGTAAGAAACGGTGCCTTGTATTCTATATCAGAATGTATTGGAAGCACACAGTTTCAAACGTCCCACACCTGAATCTTATTGCAGTTGTGCTCTACATAAATAAAGTAAATAAATTAATTATGAGAAATATTTTAAGTTTAGTTAAAAACACAATTTGCAATACTATTCTGAGATTACTATGAAGTATATACATACTGAAAATAAGCAACATTCTGTTTGAGAAACAAAAAACAGCACTGCATTCCACAAGATATATTTTTAAATATATTTTGTTTTTAATATTGAACAGAAAAAATCATTGTAAAAAACTGTTAGAGCAAAATTGTGGTTACAGTAAACGGCGAAAAATGAATACTGTTCTTTTTTATGCACTAATACCGATAAAAGATATAAACTATTTAAGTTAAATTCCGATAGTTATGTTATAATTGAGACACATTTGATATCTAGGGACTTACATTTTACCTGTAGCGCCAGTAGCTCGAGTAAGGCGATCTGACGCGATCATCGAGGTTAATGCGGACAGTCTTTGGATTAATAACCATTCACAAGACTCTTTTTAAAAATGGCATTCTCATTCGGGAGCTACCGTAGTTCAGATGACACATTAAATTGTGGCTGTAAGTCTTAGTACGAAATGCAAGCAAAAGTAAGCGTACTTTCAAATGTATTCTTTATTGAATCGAGTTATATCAGCATTTGCCTTCAGATTTCTGTTCTATATATTAATTTTTTTTTTGCTTAAAGTTTTTCAATACATCGGAGCAGATTTCATTTCAAGCAGTCATAATAAAGACTTAAGGGATATAAGATGTATAGAGACGTTTTGTCGTTTACTGTACTAGTTAATGTATTATAGTTATTGTTTATGAGCAATACTTATTATTGGAATTGTTAAACGTATATAATATATTGGTATTCATTATAGAGGTGCACGCACACTAAGACGAGCAGAATGAATCAAATTAAACTATTTTAAGAACTCTGCATATGACATATGAAAACTTGTACACTTGCACGCATTGAATTCTCCGAATTTGTACCGTAAGTCTACGAGAATAAGAAAACACACATTCTTAAATTAGTTTCGTTCGACACGTTCGGCTTAGATAAGTGTGCGTTAGCCTTAATTCGGCGATCGTTATTTAGAACTTATTGTGGATTGCCATTATTATTTAATTATTATGCCTTAAAATCTCATTATAACGTAATGTCGAAGTTATTTTACATTTATTTTGATAGGTAATTTGTATTTATTGGAAAAATTAAACGGTTGAACCTGTTTGGTCATTGTTATGCAGTGTGGAGTTAACTTAAAAATGAGGAATAATCGTATTTAGTGATATTTTTAGCTAATATGTACATCGCAAATTATAAAGTAGTGCTGTCTTTGTCTTGTATACTTGACGTGGAAAGAGACAGCTAGATTTTATGTTTTTGCTTATCGTTTTCGATCAATAAATACGATTACGCTTCTTAGTTTAAATTAATTTATAGATTGGGTGTTACAAACTTTACAAGCTACTTTTTAGTATTTTTCAATTTTATCCACATTTATTTATACAATTAGAGTTATGTTTGTATAAGTAGGAACCGAAGATGACAGTGTTTCACAAAGTAAATATGATTTTAGTGTATTTTATGAACACCAGTTAAATTGTTTTTTGTATTATGTCGATCATAATATAATAGGATAATAAATAAATTTGCTATCATGTCGAAGTGTGTTTTTATTTACCTCTGATGTTTGAACATTCACCAGGTCTATCTGTCCCCAGGCTGTATCTATAGCCGTCTGGCTCATTAACCGTCATAGCTAGACAGCTGAAATTTTCGCATATTATGTATTTCATTTTTCCGTTGCCGCTATAGCGGCGCTATAACGGCAACTTAACTCTAAAAATAAAAAGAAATACAATAAATAAAAAACGGAAAACACTGAATATAAAAAGTATTAAGTAATGGGGGTCCCAACTCAACAAACGTGTTTTGCATATATTTTTACAGTATGGAGCCCTTCAGACGCAAACCCGATACTCACTTGGCCAGTTATTAGTTTTGCACTACAATTAAAAAACTCGCAAAGAAACTTTACATGTAGTCTTTATTGTAATCTGCAAGTATATTTTATGACAAAAAGAAAAACAATAAAACTCAGCCTCAAAATATATCTAGTTGTGGAAGCCAGAGGTATCTCCCGACTAACACACCCTTTGAACAAAAAAACACAACCGAAATTCCGCTTTCAGGCTGTCAATGATGATGATGTTTACAATGTTTACGACTGACTAATGCAAGTCAAATATTTTGCGTACGCTAGTAATAATGAGCTAAATCTTTCAAGTGTAGCTTTAGTACTAGAGTATTGGACTTACAACTTTTTAATATTGTTCAAATTTGTTTATTTTTCCAGAAAAATAGGTACGAGTATTACAGAGAGGGGGAAAGGCGTACAGAAAGAGAGGGGGAGAAGGAGAGGTTACGCAAAAAAGCGACATACACTACGCGGGCGGAGTCACCGGCAACAGCTAGTACTATATATATTTTATATGGGTCTGTACTCCTATACTGAGTCCGCGTGTGGTCTTTGTGCCATAGGAGTATCTATTTTGGCAACAATAAATAAAACACCCATATATTTTGTATATCTCTGAGTTGGAAAGAAAATAAAAAGCACTAGGCCTTTTTCCAACTAGCACTAGATACCCCTGGCTTAACCCTGCAGCCTGGGTGAAAGAATAAGGCTGCGGTATTGCCCCTGCCTGTCGTAAGAGCCGACTAAAAGGGGCATCAGACTCGAGGGTGTTCGGAGATGGGGTCCCGACACCCACTCCATCGAGTCCGGGGTGAACGGCGACGGCGTCGAGTGACCGTCACCGTCGCGAGAAGGGCCACGGCGCAGTGCAAGGAGGTCTCCGGAGTGTTTCCCGGAAGAACCCGGAGACCTCCGTTAAGCACAGAGGCAGGTCACCGGGGGGGTTTTAGTGGGTACAAATCCCACATAACCTGGCTGCGCCCCATCGTAGCCAGGTATCTTGTAGAAGATTTCCCCCTCGTCAACAAAAAAAAAAAAAAAAAAAAAGATACCCCTGGCTACTTGGCTTCATATGTTCCGTATCCATAATCTACTTAGAAGAGCCGCTGTCCTCGGACTTGTGATGTTTGGCGTTGGCAAGGCGCGCGCGGCCGACGTGCGGCATGGACTCCTCTTGTCTCCACAGCTTCATACCGCGGATCTCGATCTCTTCATGCCACGCCGCCTGGGTCTTCCTAAACAATTTAATACAACATATTCATTTATGACGATATGACGACCTCGTTGGCGTAATGGTAACCTTGCTGGACTGCCGATCAGAAGGTTCCGGGTTCGATTCCCGGCACGGCCTACATCTTTGTGCTGAACTAAATTGGTTGGCTGTCAGTCTAGGTGTTAAATATGTATGTATTTATATGTAGTATATCAGTTGTGCTAGCAACCAAAATACGAACTGAAATGGTTCAGTATGGGTTTAACCAGCCGTGTGTGAAATGTGTCCTAATATTTATTCATTATTATTTTATTTACATATAAACACAAACAAACCCGGCGAACTCCGTTTCGCCACAAAGTTGTAATTTTCCCTGAATTTTGTTTGCTACAAACCTCACGGAGCCCGAGACCTTTCCAACGAATGCCAAAAAGTGGAAATCGGTGGTGCGTTCTGGTTTTGGAATGGCGTGAGCATAGTCCTTGGATTAATACAAAGGCTTATTTTTATCTCGGATAAATGCGGTTAATAGTTTCCTCTATCGTTTGTATTTTGGTTGCTAGCGTAACTGATATACTACATATACATACTCATACATACATTTTAATACTCTATAACGATAAATATTTAATATCCGGACCTACAACCAACACATTTAGTACATCCTAAAGATGAACCGGGACCCTCTTGGGATCTTGACAGTTCTTCAGTATCGGTTACCATTATGGTAACCATGACGCGAACGAGTCCAAAAATTACGTTCGTTACATCACGCTTGTATTTCAAAGGAGAAATGTTAAGGTAACCAACAGTTTTTTACTTAACAGCTACCTGCAGTTGTCAGTAAGCGGCGCCGTGTTGGGGAAGACGTTCTGCAGCAGCAGCAGGCAGGGCAACACCACCACCGACAGGAACTGGATCTGCTCGGCCGGCTGGTTGACCGCGCGCCGCCGGTCCATCATGCTCAGCGGCGTGTAGCCCAGAGCTCGCTCCTTGTCACCCTGACACCAGCACAAATTCAAATTTCAAATTCAAATTCTGTTTTTATATAAATGACACTTACAGCTAAACCAAACGTATCACTTAGACTATTAGAAAATTGAAATAAAATTAATTACAATGCTAAGAACTATTATTATGACTAGGCTTAAATACGACATTAAGATACTAAGGGGATATTAAGGGGACCCTTTAGGACCCCTTATTTTCAGCTTGACGATCCATAAGGCCATTAAAACCCTAAAGTCCCCTCTTAACATCTGGTATTTAGATGACGGGACTATTGGCGGCAGCCCGGAAACTGTAGAACGTGATGCGCTCTCGCTCTTCTCTGCTCTTAAAGAGTTAGGTTTAGAGGTAAACACCGCCAAGTGCGAATTTTATCCCTGTAGCCCAAAGGCAGCGGAGTCATGCGCCCGTTTTACGGCATTAATCCCCGGGCTTAGGATTCTAGACCGAAGCTCTTTCTATCTCCTAGGCTCACCGATTTTTGCTGAAGGCGTAGTGGCCAGCTTACAATCCAAATTGCGCACTCTTGTATCACTCGCAAATCATTTCCCTCATCTCCCGGCTCATGTAGCCTTGGTGCTTTTGAGAACCTGCTTCGGTATGCCTAAATTGACATATGTCATTCGGACGTCGCCAACTTGGAAACATCCGGAGGAGGTTCTCAAGTTTGACGAGGCACTGAAACGCATTGTCGAGGAGATGCTCAACGTTAGCCTTAATGATTCGCAGTGGTGCCAGGCTAGTCTGCCTATTCGCTTTGGAGGCCTTGGAGTGCGACGTCTGCAGGAGTGCGGTCCCATCGCATTTCTGGCTTCCTCCTATGGAGTCTGTGCTCTAGTAAAGCAAATTTTACCATCTTTAGGCGATTCCCTCAATATTCACTTTTCTGCAGATGCACATGCCCAGTGGGATACATTGTACCCTGGGCTGGCTCTCCCTTTGAGACCAGACCTACAGAGGGGTTGGGATGAGCTAGCCGGGAATCAAATTTTCACTCGCTTACGCAACGCTGCCTCTGGAGCCGAGTTGGCCCGCCTTAATGCTGCTTCTAAGCCGGAGTCCGGCGCCTGGCTGCATGCCCTACCTTCTCCTTATTTGGGTACGCTGCTGGATGACGACTCCCTTAGGGTGGCAGTGGGATACCGTCTCGGCTGCACTGTTTGTGAGCAGCACATGTGTATATGTGGAGCCAGAGTGGATTCTGATGGCCTCCATGCTCTCAGCTGCACTCTTTGTGCTGGCCGGAGACCTCGCCATCATGCCATTAACGAGATCATAAGAAGGGCCCTCGTCCTGGCAGATGTGCCTTGCGTTCTCGAGCCCCCCGGTCTTTCACGGTCTGACGGCAAACGACCCGATGGACTTACGCTGATTCCGTGGCAGAGAGGTCGTTGCCTAATTTGGGATGCCACGTGTGTAAGCACGTTCGCGGCTTGCCATCTGCCAGCTACCCAGCGTGCTGCTGGTGGAGGTGCAGAGGCAGCCGCTCTGTGCAAACATACGAAATACGCTGCCTTGGAATCAGCGTATGAGTTCGTGCCGTTTGCCGTAGAGGTTGCTGGGCCGTGGGGTTCAGAAGCAAAAAAGTTTATGGCGAATTTGGGGCGGCGTCTCCGCGATAGGCGGCGGGACCCGCGGGCCGGGGAATACCTTGTGCAACAAATTTCACTTGCAATACAAAGAGGCAATGCGGCAAGCCTGATGGGCACGTTTGGGCGGGTGTCTTAATTTTTATTCTGTTTTTATAATTTTTTTAGTTTACTAAATTTTCGTCTTTTATAAGCTTTGTAAATCCTCTTAAGTCCTGTAAAATATAATTATTTCAAAACATTAAGATTAAGTAAACTATTTACAATTATCACACGGAGACAACTTAAACTTTGCAAATTGTAAATTAAAGAAAAACGGAAAACTCAGTTTTTGTTGGTGACGAGGGGGAAATTTTCGACAAGATACCACCAGTACCACAGACCAGAAAGGCGGTGTGGCGTCTCTGTCGCACTTCATCGCCCGCTACCAATCAGAGCGCTCGTTCTGAATCGCGCAAACGGTATTTACAACGCGCGTACAAGTGGTCACCAAACACCCTCGAATTTGATGCCCCTTTTAGTCGCCTTTTACTACAGGCAGGGGCAGTTCCGCAAACTTATTCTTTCACCCAGGCTGCAGGGTTAACTTGAAAACTACCTATTTTAACTAACTACTTTTGAATACTTGAACTGTGTGGAATAAAAATTGAGAGCAAAGAAAAAACAATCTCTTAACAGATATGTGGATTTCTTGTCCTAACCCCTGAGTCTCACTAATTAGAAACTATCCCCAGACGACAACTAGTATTTTGTACTCCATTCGATTCGCAAGAAAATATCCACAATTTCCTTGCTTACATCAGTTGCAATTAATACAGTGCAGTTGCAAGATTTGCTTGCATGTGACAATCCTTAGTAATCAGTAGTTTGTCAGCCTTATTAATTTAAAAACCTTACTTGGTCATAAAACTCTTCGTAAACCGCGAGTGCAATGGTTTTTGAAACACCAAACGGTTTGCAGCATCCGGACAGGTCACTGGTTGTCATCAGTATACCCTGTGATTAGAAAAGTAGTACAAATCATCATAAGTGTAAGCTTCTACGGTTTTTATCGAATCCCGAATGGAAGGATTTAGATGTAAGTAAGCAATGGCACAAGGAATTGATGGTTTTGAGCTAGAGCTCAAAACCTTGTCCAAACTTGATTCTGTTCGTTCTAGTTAGAACTAGAACGAACAGAATCTAGTTTGGACCATGCGTGAGAGAGACTACTAGTCAATTTAAAGGTAAAACATGACAACGTCATTTTTCATTTATTACTTTTTACGGGAAGTGTGTAATTTTTTTTTTAAGCTTTTAGCTCACTATCAACTGTATTTTTTTATTTTTGCGAACACTGGTTACAATTCGTTTCACTCCCCAGATTTATTCATAGTTCATACCTTTTATTCCAGTTCTATCTTTTGATTCTTCTCGAACTTTCATGCCTCAAACTACAAAAAAATCTACAATTGGAAGCTTTTATGAGCACCACAAACATCAAATCCATCCAACCGCTACACACTCTCAAATAACCTTAGGGTTAAAGACGTACCTTAAGCATCCTCCGATGCGAGGTATTTGTCCAGTCAAACAAGTGGTCAGCCAACAAGGGCGTGAGCTGTGCTCGCAGCTGGAAGTACACAGCCAGGTCGGTGCAGAGAATATCGTACTTTATCTCCTCCATTATACGTTCTCGGTCTAAAGACGGCAGCTTCGATAGGATCTTCTTATCCTGGGAGTCAGAGAAGAAAGTTGTTCCTTTTTCTTTTCGCGAAGAGTATCTAGTTCAACTGATCAAATTTACTTTCGTTTATTGTATTAGTACTCGCGTAGTATTTTTTATCGAGCTTGGAGGTTCTACTTAGAATAGGTTTTTGGCGTCTAAGGCGTATAAGTCTTTGAATGGTTCGAAAAGGTTATAAGTAGTTGAGCGTTTACATTGAGAGTGATTCTTGTGATGACACGTTAAGTTTACGCTTGTTTTTAACAGATTTTACTCAAAGCGCTTTGGTTGGCAAGGAAGTTAATCTAAATTATGTAAGAAACTCAATAATCACCTCAATAATCATTTTAGCCAGGAAATAATGGTGGTATTCCAGCATGGAACTTTTGTACATCATTGCTAGTGGGTGCTTGCACAGAGTAAGGAAGTTGTTGTTGTACCCGGGATGGTCTAAATCGTGACATAGCCCAGAGAGCATAAGCGCTGCCGTCTGAAATATATACTAGATGGCTTTAAAACACATATTGTACTAAGTGGCTTTAAAACACATATTGTACTAAGCCAAGAGGGGGCCATGATTGTAGGTCAATAGGATTAAAAAGAAACTCATTTTTGTTTGAAAAAGGCAAATTAATTTGTGATTTTGGGTGTCTTGATTTCTTTCGACACAAAAAAGCTGAAAGAAAGATGATAACAGTACTTCTTCTTGCTTAGTTTCCTTACATCTAGAGTATACCTAACTAGACGAGCGCTTGCGGCCCGCGCAACAACTAGTTACAATATACGAAACAATCTAACCTCAACAAAATCAAAATAGCCAGTATTGTTAACCAATATCAAGAACATGGTGTGAGTAAAGCAGAAAGCATGCTCCGCGTTATGGTATGGGTTGTTCCTATAGCAGCCAAGTATCGTGAGAGCAAAGTCTGCCAACTTGTCGCGCTCAAAGTTGCGATCTGCGAACGTTTCTAGAAACATGTAGCAGACGAGGCCGGGCATGTCTTCGCGACTTCCTTCGCTGATATGATAGTCGAAGCTGGAAATTAAGTAAAAGAAAGAAGCTAAGTTGAGACAAGTAAAGAAAAACTTTCGTCTACAATAAATTTTTGCAAAGTAACTCTTGAGTCGATACGTTATAAAGAAAGGAATTTGCGGGTAGTTTACAAAATACAAATACAAAAGTAAGTAATACAAGTGTAAAGTAGGAAGTGATGAATAAAGGGGACCGCACATTAGCCCAGACCGAAAGCATCGAACAAAATTAGTATCAGAAAAAAATAATATGTCAGCTCACACACTTGTCTGTTTAGGAGCGTTCGGCTCGCGCAAATGTGCGATCACATACTGAAGTAGGAAATGTTACACAAGATTTATCTAGACATAGAGAGACCTCCTGAAGTTTTGTGGCGCGATGACCACCCCGTTGGTCTCCATCAGCTCGTCCAAGTCATGCCGGCACGGTTTCAGGTGGAGACTCATCAGGCTCGAGTACACCGTGTTCAGGTTCTCCTGGACAATGCAGGATAACTCAAGTCAATAAACAAGACATTTGAAAGTTCATTTTGTTTTACTCTAAATAGATCAGCGCTTGACCACAATTCACCTGATGGTAAGTAACGTTGAAAAACGCTAAATGCTTGTTCATGTTTGAAGCGATGATAGCTCATTCGGGCAAGCGGCCGCCTCACGTCCCGAAGGTCGTGCATTCGATCCCCGCCAATGAGCTTGAGTTTTGAAAATATCATAAGGAAATCATATCATGGTGGCATGGTATTTTCTAATGCTCGTCTGGCTAGCAACCATTTGAGTAATGTCACCAATCACCTAGCAGTACAACAACGGAGGCAGATAGTCGCCGATTCCTATAATGTTTTCTTTATTGACTCGAGTAATACTAATACGGTTGATCCTAAGTTGTTCTTTGACGTACTTATCTCAATTTGGTTTTGCCCCAAAATTATGTTTATTACTTCTTCAAGCTCAAACGGGTGAATTATGTGCCATCTTTTCCTTTTTTTTCCTGAAACGACGTCAATCGGGTCACCCGATCTACTATCATCATTTATGACTACAGCGCGCCTTGCGGAAATTGGCGGCAATTAGGCTGCCCACTCGATTTACAGCGCCATCTAGGTTTCATCCTGCGCCATGCTTTATTGTATGGGAATCAGCACTCTTCTCTAGTATTCTTATCCCTGGCAATACTTACATTGAATATCTTCTTCTGCTGCATGTTGTAGAAGTGCACTATGAGCGAGCAGTACGATACGAACACTTTAAATACTTCCTCGTCTTCTGAGCCGAACATGAGGCCATTTATCTTGTTCGTTATTTGGACTACTCCTGTAATGATAGAAGTATGCGGAAACTGGACTATCATTACAACTTTATACATGTACGGTTATTAGAAACATAGGTTATGAAGGGTTCCGTACCATTGTTGTATGGGAGGCAACCTCAAATATTTATTATATTTAAATTTTATAATTTAATTTTAAAGGTAATGTACATTTATACATTCCGTAAAAATTTTTGGCGTCTACGTGCTACCATTATTGATATATAACAAAAAAAGACGAAAAAAACACGTTTATTGTATGGGGATCCCCTTAATAGTTTATTTTTTTTTATTTATAGAATTTGTTGTTATAGCGGCACGGGAAATACATATCTTGTGAGAGTTTCAGCTTTCTAGCTATTACGGTTTCTGAGATACAGCCTGGAGACAGACAGCGGAGTCTTAGTAATAGGGTCCCGTTTTTACCTCTTAGGTACGGAACCTTAATAGTATGATGGCTCACCAATGACCCCCTTCTTGTCGACTATAGGCGCGAGCAGGCAGGCGCGCACCACAGTGCCGGTGGTAGGATCCACCTCCTTGGAGAAGCGAGGGTCTTTGTACGCGTCGCGGATGTTCAGCACCTCGCCAGTCCGCGCCACCAACCCCACCGGCGTCGACTCCTGGTTTATACTGGAGATCAATAAAAAAAATTAAAATAGTCTTTATTTAATTTCCATCGCTATATCTACTACGCGGCAATGCCACGAGCGTTAGGTACCTTTCTCTCAGGTTCTGCCCGGAGTGGTCTTTTAAATTAGTCTGGAATTACTAACTCTCAAAGAAGCTGCCGAAACACAGCGTCAGGTACTTGTTGACAGACTTGAACATCAGGGTAGTTGCTAGCCAGACAAGTATAAGAAAATGCTTTAACTCCATGCTACGGTTTCTTTCAATGGAAACTCAAGTTCCTTGGCGAGGATCCAACCCATCTTATTGTTCTAACCTGTTATCGTTCTTCTGGCTAAAACGGCCGCAAATTCGATCGATCGCAAGGCTAACTTACGTGACCTTGACCTTCTTCTTGGGCATGGTGGTTCGGTCTGCCGGCCAGCCGTCATCCCACATGTCTGCCTGCAGCTGATCCCCCGCGTGATCCCTCTCCAGGATGTAGAAGCTACTCCTCATGGCACCCATGAAAGACTTTACCACCGCCTGGAATATGCGAGTGTTCTAAATCTAATACTATATTAATGACTAGCGAGCCGCCCCGGCTTTGCACGGGTGCACAGCCGATACTAAATAATTATATCTCTATTAGATCTAACTAAAGGACCGCCCGCAAAGCGCTAAGTCTTGCTCCCGGCAAAAGTGTTCACTTCTGCCTGAAGTCCCGCAGTGCAACTGATCGTCGATTTTAGTTTCACCACAACTTCAAAACCAAACGTCCAATTTTAATCATTCAAAGACCAAATATTATCAACATAAACTGTACTTATTGATGAAATAATTTATTTTGATAAGGATTGATAGCATGAGTAAAATAAACGCGTTTAATTGTAGGCCAAAAAAAATTCAAGATTTTTAAATAAAAATGTGGTTGTTGTGCCTCACTCGACATAGATAGGTATAGTGTGTCGCGGACTTTTTTGTAGATATTTATAAGATCTACAATTAATTGCAACATTTTATGGTTCTATCTTTTGTAGTTTAGGCAGCGTACGCAAAATAAGTAACTTCTTTGGTTGATTTTTTTCAGTTTGTGTCCGAAAAATCCAAATATCTTACGGAACCCTATTTTTTTCCAGAATAAAATATAGTCTATGTTACTCGTGGATAATGTAGCTTTCGAATGGTGAAAGAATTTTTAAAATCGGTCCAGTAGTTTTTTTTTTTTTTTTTTTATAACTTATAGGTTTGCGTTTGACCACAGCTTGCCTGGTGTTAAACAATACTATGGCCTCAGAATACAGAAAGAACTGTATTCTGAGACTATGGCCTACGATGTTACACGCTTACCTAGAAAATACCTATTAACTCTAGATTTGAAGACCCCCAGGTGGTACTTCTCAGGAAACAGAGACTCAGGAAGAGAATTCCAAAGTTTTGCAGTCCTCACAAGAAAGGAAGAAGCGAAACGGCTTGTGCGAAACTTAGGGATTTCGACTGTATATCTGTGTCTCTTCGCTGAGTTTTTGAGCCTATTCATTACAACCAAACAAACAAAGTTTTCCTCTTTATAATATTAGTGTAGAAGTGTAGATAGTGATTATGCCATCAGCATATCAGTGAGCATGGTATCTCACCAGCATATCAGTGAGCATGGTATCTCACCAGCATATCAGTGAGCATGGTCTCTCACCAGCATATCAGTGAGCATGGTCTCTCACCAGCATATCAGTGAGCATGGTCTCTCACCAGCATATCAGTGAGCATGGTATCTCACCAGCATATCAGTGAGCATGGTATCTCACCAGCATATCAGTGAGCATGGTATCTCACCAGCATATCAGTGAGCATGGTATCTCACCAGCATATCAGTGAGCATGGTATCAATGGAGGCCAGGTCGCAGAAGTACCGCTGCAGCAGCTCCCGCAGCTCCTGGTTGAGGTGCGCGGTCCTCTGCAGCGTGAGCCGCGCCTGCGCCTGGTGCACGGCCGCGCCCGCCCAGCACGCCACGCTCACCACCGTGCACACGGTGTTCTGGAGGACATACCAACAATACAGAAAAACATTCATTAGCCACGTCCACACAGAGCGAGCAGCCTCGCGAGACATTTGCCGCGCGAGGCTGCTCGCTCTACTTACGCGAGGTTACTAAACATCTGACGCTTTTCTGAGATTACACACACTTTCCGGTGTCTTCTGAAAAATTGGACAAGGTTCCTCGAAGAGTAATAGCGCCTTATGCGCAAATAGAACGTAAAGGTTTGAAGGAAGAAGAAAAAGCTGGGTATTTGGATATAAACAGGTTCAATTGTTATTATTGACGACCTCGTTGGCGTTAAGGTTACCATGCCGGTCTGCTAATCAGAAGGTTCCGGGTTCGATTCCCGGCCCGGTCAACATCTTTGTGCTTATATATATATTATATGTATGTATATGTAGTATATCAGTTGTGTTAGCAACCATAATACGAACCAGAAATGGTTCAGTATGGGGCTAACCAGCCGTGTGTGACTGTATCCTAATATTTATAAAAAAAAATGTATTAAATAGTTTATTTTCAGAACATAATTACATTACATATAATAAAATTAAAATTAAACAAATCATAAATACATACACACAGAACAAAATAGTAAATGGAAAATGTCAAAACTAAATTACAATTTCTCTCCAGTCACAATTCTCAACCATTTGTGTTGGATTGGGCAGTCCAACCGATCATTGATCATCATCAGAATGCCGTTGCGTTCAATCCAATTCAATGTGTTCTTAGGTGCGGTAACAAACAAAAGAAAACAAAATCTAACCGAGAACCTTTAAGGGTGAGGACCCATTAGTGCGATGCGTTGAACAACGCATTGTATGCCACACCTATGTTGCGTTGCGTTGACGCAAGAGGGTATGCACGCCGTCGCAGCTGCGTCTTAGTTCCTCCTCTAGCAGTGAATCACTGTCCGTCGTCGCAGCGGAGCTCCGACAACGCAGCGCATCACCCTCCCCACGCTTCGTCTCTTGTCCGTCGATCCGTTGAAACGTCGCGTGCGACGACGCAACGGTCTAATGGGGCATGTCATAAAAAATATATGGAAAACGACGCAGTGACGACGCTGCGACGACGTAACGCATTAATGGGGCCTCGCTCTAAAGAGCAGTCTCACCAAATCGTAAGGCTCGCTGTATGTCCTGTACAGCTCGAGGACAGCGTAGCACTCCCCATCGGGCTTGGTAACGGGCATGCAGAGGGCAGTCTTAGCGTCCACCCACTTCAGACCCTCGGCGAACCGTCGGTCGCGTTGTACGTCGTCCAGCACGAGGTATTCCTTAGTACTGGCGACGTGCGCTGCCGCTATCTTCCCTTCACCTATGGAAACAATTAATTGAAACCCCGACAGTCCCGTTGGGGGTTGGCGGTTGTAACACTTCTTCAGATTTGTACAGTCTTCTGAGCGTGTGAACCCTTCATATGCGTGCCCTACTTGTCCTACTTGGTTTCAGTAATTCTTTTACCTATAGACTGATATTATTACTGTTAGTTTGTACCCTATATTAGTTTGTGACGTATGTAGATATTCAGGTTTATTTAACCTATTTCACTAATATTAAACAAACGAAAGTATGCTCAGACTTTCGAAAGATATGTTTCTTACACCTTTACGCTCAAACGGCTTAATCCATTTGGGTGAAAAAGCCTTACCAATAGGAATATTCACTTCATGTCTTTCTGGATTTTTCGTCTTCTGTGGCATCATTACTATTTCCTTCTTGAAATTGTCTACTATGTAGATGAAAACTCCTGAAAAAATATTTTAGTCCCAATAGGTTCATTCAGTGGTGGTTAGGTTTCTTTTTATTTTTGTGTCAACGGTATTTCTCCATCTCTCGACAGTCATTCAAACCTTCCTATAGTTATGTGGCTTTGTATGATGATTAAGGGTTTTGTATCCATAAGGATATCATTACTGGAAGAGATCGCTCTTAGCGAAAAGGTCGCCAGTCAAGGCACTAGCTTCTAAGTACTTTAAATGTTTTTGTGAGTGTTTTATAAAATGTTTATCTATCTATCTATCTACTATCAAGACTTACTCGTAGGCTGCGCCGTTGGTACCCCTTTGATATGCAAGGTTTTCTCCTGGTCATCTCCACTGGGTACGAGTGGGATATAGTTTCGTTCTTCCCCAGTGGTGATGATTATCCTATATATTGATTATCCTATATATGTAACCATTTATTCTCATTCGTTCCACTATAGACGGAGAGTCTCAATGGTTTATAATGCATGATATATATGGCTTGCGCTTGACCACAACTCACCTGATGTTAAGTAATATTGCGGTCTAGGTAGGAGCACGCTTGCCTAGAAGAAACCGGTTCACTCTCGCTTTGAAGACAGTAAGGTTGTAATGTAGTTCAGTGGGAAAAGGGATTCCGGCAACGTGCTCCATAGTTAGGGACCGAATTTTTGGAATTACCACTGTATATCGGCGCCTCCTAGCACTCTCCCTGCTAAGAGAATAATCGCAAATACAAAAAAAAAGTTACCAAACTCACCAGAGCTGTTTGAAACTGTTTTTAAAACCATAGCAGTCTCGTATAGTAGAGACTCCAAATCCACAGTATCTTCTAAGAACACATTGAACCTATTTATATCCAAATACCCAGCTTTTTCTTCTTCTTCCTTCAAACCTTTACGTTCTATTTGCGCATAAGGCGCTATGACTCTTCGAGTAACCTTATCAAGTTTGTCAGAAGGCACCAGAAAATGTGATTGGACTCGAGGCATGGATTTCTTTCCTGGGTCAGATTCTTGGTTGATGGTTTCCAGCCGACTTTTCATTGATTTCACTTGGTGCAGCACAGGTGTGGAATCTGTTTCTTGCATTTTGTTTAGAAATTTAAAAAGCGATTGTGGAAATTTAAGAAATAGAAAATAATGATGACTTCGAGTTATTGTCAATTCCTTGACTGTTGATTATTTTGACAGCTGTGCTGATTCTTATTATATTTTGTAAAAAGGTCGCATGATTTATGTCGATATAGCATTCAAACTTTTAGTGGCTATTTTGGCTGCAGCAATTTTGATGAAATTCATGGTGCTAAAATATCATATAAGTATCTCAAAAGTGTCACATTCATACCTGCTATATCCTACTTATATTATAAATGCGAAAGTTAGGATGTAAGTGAGTGTGTATGTTTGTTACTTCATCACGCTGAAACGGCTGAACAGATTTCGATGAAATTTGGTATGGAGATACCTATCTCCAAGACCCTGGATTAACACATGGGCTACTTTTATCCCGGATTAACGCGGGTGACACCGCGGGCGCAGCTAGTTTAATAACAATCTTATTAAAACATTTATACAAACTACATATTATAAATGGCAAAAGTGACTGACCTAAGTCTGTAAGATTTTACCAACATACAGCCAAAACTGCAGCTCTTAAGAACTTAAAATTAAGAACAGAATTCCCTTCATGTCAGCACTAATAAAGGATTTACATAAGTAAAATTCGTGGCTAAAGTATGTATGTTTTTTTTTTCATTTCTGAACTTAGAAATATGAAAATTGGCAAAGTAATATAGGACATGCGATATTATATTTGTAGGCAAAGATAAATAAAAAGAAGAAGCTTTTTATTTAATAATAGGCAGCATATGGGAATCCCTTATTTTTAAACTTAAAAATAAGACTGGTATGATACAGTGCCATAAAATTAGATTAGGGCTTAATTAAAGCATTATGCTCGAAAAAAGTACACAATAATTGTATCTTAAAATAATTTATTGCAATTAAACAATTTAAATTAGATCACAAACATATTTCATTCATATTTAAATTGTATTTACATTAATTATTTCAATATGTACTATTTTTTTTATTTATAATTTTATTTCAGACATAGTACATATAATACATATAATCAAAATCATAAAAAATAATAATACTAAATCAGGATCATAGAAAAACAAAATTAAATGTCAAACGGAATAATTATATAACTTAGAAATAATTGTGAGAGTATTTTGTGAAGGGTGATTATTTATCTATTTTTATTTTATCTAGTTATTATACACTACTATTATAAATTATTGATAATGACCTATCACACCATCTAGGTTTCATCAGTAGTTGTGGCAAACTAACGCGGCACACTTTTTGGTATGAGAATCAGCAATCCTCTCTTGTATTCTGATCCCTGCTAGATATCTATACATGTGTAAGTTATCCTATTTAATATGAATATTTACAAAAAGTAAAAAGCTTTTAACAATAACTAACACAGTTATGTTAAACACATTTAGAATAAAACTCAGAATGCTCCAACTATTCCATGTTTGTACACTAATAGTGTTTGTAACGATTAATTGCTTCACAGAGGTCAGGACAAACATTATAAATATTAGCTCTTAGGTATATTTTTTGCCTTAGTTTCGTGAAAGTAACTGAATAGGCAGTGTTTTGAATATTCTGTCACTTTCATATTCTACAGAAAGATTTCAGATATAAACCTCAGGTTATTACTTATTACATTAATTAGGTTATCTTATAAAATAATAATACTTAAATATAGAAGAAAAATTCACTATATTTGATATCTTAAAGAATAGTAAGCGCCTAAAGATATACTTCGCATATGCGGCCCTCTATGTTTTTCCACTGCTGAGACTCAGGGCTTTTTCTCACTAGAAGAGTGATATGAGCCATTATCCACCATGCTGGCCAAATGCAGGTTGGTGGATAAGAAAGATATACTTATGTATAAGTAACAGACTTATGTACATAAATGTTCAATTATCTAACTTTTTCAGTCTTTTGTCATAAAATCTCAAGGCCAAGTAATTGCTTTTCTTCCTTTTTTAGCAGGCGATACTACTGCAGGCAGCTGTAACATAGAAATAGTAATCTTCACTTAGTATGAGCTTAGATCAATCAGTAGCAGACTTAAAATGTAAGAATATAAGTAAAAAGACACAAAAAATATATAACTTAAGAAAATTTATTATTTATTTACAGCAGTACAACCCTGACACACAACCTAGACTGGAAGACCATTGCCCAGGACAGACAAAAGTGGAGGGACGGTAGGGAGGCCTTTGCCCTGCAGTGGGCTGATTTATAGGCTTAGATAGATTGATAGAAAGATAGATAGAAAAATTATACAAGACATAAATAATAGAGGCTCAAGCATAGAAAAGCAATTAATATGGTATTACAGTCTCTAGGCTTATGCATGTCACATAAAAAAAACGAGTGTATGTTGCTAATGAGATGAGATGCATATACACATGTGTAGCTATACAGATAAAATAATATAATGTTTATCTAGTTATATGGTAGCATTAGCAGCCCACTATACGTTCCCACTGCTGGGACTCGGGGCTTTCTCTCACTAGGAGAGAGATATAGGCCATAATCTACCTCGCAGGCCAAGTGCGGGTTGGCGGATGACACATGTCTTCAGATATTGTGGTCCTCAAACATGCCGGTTTCCTCATGATGTTTTCCTTCACCCTAAAGCGAGTGCAAATCCACACATAGCTTGAAAACAAACAATTGGTGTAGGGCCGGGATCGAACCAGGGGCCATCTGATTGAAAAGCATATATTATTACCACCAAGCCACACTCGCTTTGCATGTTATATGGTAAAGAAAGTAAATTCTAAATAAGAGGATTTTATAATAATACATCACTTTCGCTCACCTCGTCTACAGACATTTTCCTCTTAATATTATTGACTGTTTGTCTATTTTCATTATTGTTATCCAATTTTATTTTCTTCATTTGACCACTTAACTGCTCAGGGGGCGATTTTAATCTGTTTCTTTTGAGATGTATTTCTTTATTACCATAACAGTGATTTATAACATTGAGCTTCGAAGGTGATTCAGGACTACAATGCCGGGTTTTATGCAGCATTTTGCCTCTATCCCTATATTTTCGCTGCCCGTACGGCATACAGAAGCTTCTAAATAACTCGATAAGTTTGTCACGAGACATGGTATGTATATTTTCTATTCGTAATTGCCTCTGTAAATGAACGGAAAATATAAAAAAGTTAACCTTTTAATTTATTTTAAACTCTGAATTTTTATTACAATTCTAACCTCTTGAATTATACATATCATCTGTTCATTGCTTAGTAATTCTGGATATAGCAACATTTCACAAGGTACAGCCATTATTGTGGAATTAATAATGCTTTTTGAATTAATATTGCATTTTGGAACCAATAACGAAAATATATGAAAATAAACAGATGATTTTGTTTGACATTGACAATTAAAATGACGTAGTCCATACGTTTACAAAGAATGTTTCTGAAAAGAAAATACAACAAGCTTCGTAAACAGTTGGTAGTGATGTTCGTCATTTAACTTCTTCTACATGTTCATGTTTGTAAAAAATCTCATGGCAATCAAATCTGTCTCTAAAATCTAACAGGTATATCAAATTATTCTTGAATACGTTAGTACAAAAGAAAGAGATAAAAAATAATACAATAAACGTATTAACATAGCATACTTATTTTTTACCAAATATATGTTAAACTATCATAAAAATTCGACAATTTACCACGAATAATAAAGAAGAAGATAAAGAAATGAAAATCATACTTCTACACATGATTATCTATATATTTTGACTGGAAAATAATATCACATATTAGTTTGCATATAGTTTATAAACGATTTTCGTATCGAGTATTCATATTTGTATCTAGTATTTTTACCTTCTCACTAAATGCATTTAATGTTTTTTTTTTAGTTAGCTATGTTCGCTGTCACGGGCTGGTTCTGTTTGTCAGTTTAGCGTATTTTCATATTTTGTGCGCTGCGCTTCGATTGTTTGCTTTTTCTACTGATTCCCTATATTTATTTTTTTACTGTTGGGTGCAAGTTACGTCCAAATAAGTCTGTTTAATTTTTTTTGAAGCTGTGTATTATTGATTGCCCTTGGACATCGTTCGTAACCCTCGCGATTTTTGTTTTATGCAGCGCTGCACCGCTGTTTTTTGATTTAAATTAAAGTCAAAAGCTAGTAAGAGTGCAAAAAGGGCAGACAGTCAAATGGTCATTGCGTGCGGAATATCGATGAGTAGCGTGTCAGGGTTGTGCGGGAGACTGCGGTGGGACTATGTTGTTTGTGAGTGCCTTAGCGATCGGCATGGTCACGGGGCTGCAGAACGTAACGTCGGAGAGTCCCGGCATGAGCAGTGACGTGACGGAGGCTGCGAGCGCGGCGCCCGGCATGGGGCTGGCGGGGACCACGCGGCTGGCGGGCCCGGCCGGAGACTTCGTGAACGTGACGCTGCAGGAGCGGCCCTCCATGTGGGAGCTGTACCTCAACCACTGCCCCAAGTGGCGGCCCAGCAACCACATGTTCTTCCAAGTGGCCAACCTCTTCTTTTTGTTCTCATTCCTGGCTCCGCACACGACCAGCGGCCTGATGTGGCTGCGGGCCTCGCTCATGGTGGGCTGTGCGTTCTACGGCCTCTGGGCGATGAGCATCGAGTGCTTTTTGGACGCGCTAGTGTGGAACAGTGCATTTGTTGTGATAAACTTTGTTTATTTTGCTGTACAATTGTATCTGATGAGACCTATCAAGTTTCATAAGGAGATTGAAGAGGTGAGTGGCGAATATTCATTTTCTTTCTTATTTCTAAGTGTCTGAGCTATGGATTTTTTTATTATAAATTCATTATTAGTGTTTTACTTCAAACTTTCATATGTTTAAGTATATTTAAATTGCATACCTAATGAGGGTAGGTGCTCTCTTTCAAACTTATGTTTGTATATTATCACACATTTGAAATAACATTTAAACTAAATAACATCATTGTTATATTGGAAAAGTTACCTCATCCAATACAATGTACAAATAAATACCTAAACTGAAAAAATGTACAGTTAAAATATTTAGCAGAAAACAAGTTAATTAGCCTTTAAGTTGTTTACAAAGTATCTTGTTTCACTGATGACCCAACATTTGCTTGTTACCACAAATAGAGGGCTCAGGTCAAGTGATTCAACCCTTGTGACCTAACTGAAGATAGGTACATAGTACTTTTAACTATAAACTAAGAATTTTATGTGTAGGCACTAAAATCATTTAATTTCCAGCTACATTTTTTTTAGTCATGAGTAAAAACAAATATCATTATTTATTAATTTACAATAATTTACTAGTACAAAAAATATAAACTTTTATATTAAAAACATAAATAAATGGGAACCTAAAGGTACTTAACTTATTTAGCTAAGACTAAATTTGATTAAATAAAATATACTTAAAATGTAATTCATTTAAAAGCCTTTTACTGACCATATCTCTTAACTTGAATAACTTGTTTTGAGACTTTTATGACTTGTTTTCTTTTGGAATAGAAAGTTAATCACTATAATAAACATAAACAATTGTTTTTGAAAACAGTTTTTACATTGATTATTGTACAATAATTATGAGAATAATAGCAGTAACTTAGTAATTAAATGTCAATTAGTTACTAAATATATAAAAATGACAACATAAAAACATAATTATATTTTTTATTTATATTTAATTTTAATGGTATATTTTCTAATATATCTACTAGAAATATTTAAAGGCCATACATAAATTATTATTTTTAAACAAGAAAATTATTCTGCTTCGCTAACCTTGACAAACAAGTCATTTAAATAAATGTAAATATTATATAATAAATATTTTATCTTCATATTATACAGACACTTGTTAGAGTGGGCCAAACAATTTAATTACATTTAAAGTCCAGTGTTATCAGCAAATCAAATATGCTTCTGATAATGGCGCAGATACCTAGCTTTATGTGTGTAATTTATGATAGCATTGATAACAACTGATAGTTAGGTTTTTTATAATGTCCCTGTTTGAAATTTGAGTCTACACGTAATACAGAATTTTATTGACCACAAATAACATACAATATGTTAAGGGTATCACACTACATGCATTACTTAAACACTTTTGAAGCGATGTCAGCCCAGTCGGGCGTGCGGCCGCCTCGCGTTCCGAAGGTCGTGGATTCAATCCCCGCCATTGAGCAATTGGTGAAAGAAAAAATTGTGAGAAGACCATTGCATGGTGGTATGGTGGCATTTTCTAGTGCTCACCTGTCTAGCAACCAATCTCAAGTTGATAAATCTGTCGCTTACCACCTAACAGTATGTTCCAGCAGCCTCCTTGGGAGCTAGTTATTCCAGTCTATGCATGCCAGATGTGAGAACTGCGGAGCTTTGGAACTCTCTTTTCCTCAGTCTCTTTTTCCTCAGAAGTACAATTTGGGGGCCTTAAAATCTAGACTAAATAGGTTCTTTCTAAGTAAGTGTATTACATCTTCAGTAAAGCTTAACATCAGGCAAGCTGCGGTTAAACGTGAGCCTATTCATCATAAAAAAAACTTTCGCTTTTATGATATTAGTGGGATTAGGAGACTGCTTTCTTTAGCCGACAATGACAGCTATTAAAACAATTCTATGTACCTAATAGTTTGTTGACATGACAACAAACGCATGAGTCGTGCAGTTCTGGTTGCATTACAATGAATCATTCGGTTTCGAAAGTCGATAGACACGCGGGTCGGCCTGTACTGCCGGGACGCGCCCGATTCTTAAGAGGAAAGTGATTTTGTAGACAAAAATAATAATAATTTCGTATAACCACCTAAGGTAGTG
Source organism: Mellilla xanthometata (assembly GCA_035578125.1). NCBI lineage: Eukaryota > Metazoa > Arthropoda > Insecta > Lepidoptera > Geometridae > Mellilla > Mellilla xanthometata. Next base: position 13,388,761 of record JAPUBQ010000009.1, on the reverse strand, counting down.
TAATGACAGTGAAAGTGAAGAGCGGAAGGTTCTTCTTGGTATTGGTTGGCATGTGATGCGTAGAGAGAAAATACATGTGACTAGGAGAAGTTTGGATATGGTTGTCCGAGGTAACGGAAGTAGAGGTCGACCTAAGAAGTTGTGTATAAAATATGTACTTAAATAAGGATATGAAAGAAAATGGAGTGAATGTGGAGATGACAGCTGACAGAATCGCGTGGAAGAGGAAAATTTGCTGTGCCGACCCCACCTAGTGAGACATGGTCAAAGACGATGATGATGATGATGATGATGCATTTCGTATGAACTAAGTGGCCAAGCTCTGGTATTGAGAGTTTTCGAGCTGCTCAAGGATTTCTGACTTGGCTTAAAGTATGGTTTTAACTAAGATTAATAACCAGGACTTGCAATTTAACGTGTCCGACACACGGTAGCGCCCAGTTGAAAGTGCCACTTTTAAATTACAGTCTTGTGTATGGTCACCCATTCAAAGACTGTCCGCTTATCGTGCGCTACATTTTTTAGGTAGGACATAACAACACTCATGATGAACTTGTATTGAAAACACTTATTTTTTTTAAACATTGTTATTATCGGAAAAAAAATTCGTTCTTCACAAATAGTCCGTTTTTTTTCTCGAGGTTCGTTCAGTATATTTTAAATTGAATTTCCAATTTTTGATTGTTAACACTTGTTTTATTCCTTTTTCATTTAATAATAATGCCACGTTTGATTTCAATAGAAAACTAAATAATGTTGTATTTTACCTTTCTTTTAAAATCGCATGTTTTCTGTTACTTGTTCCATCAATTGTTAGGTGCCGCATTCAAAGCATTGCATAACAATAAGTCGTCTATAATAACATTGTCTCAGGATAAAAGTAAAGCTATCGTATCCTACCAACTTACCATATATATACACTAGGTCAATTTATTAACTAGCGGACCCGGCAAATGTTTTTTTGCTTTATTAATTAAAACCAATGATATTATATGTACTATAGCTCAATGATTAAAACTGTTTCAAGAAGACTGACATGACAGATGTTGTAGACATATCGTTGTCTGACAGTTATGTAAAATGTCAATAGCTTACTATATATTTTTTTATATAATCATCAGCCATCATTAATTTAGGTAAGTAATTATTTTTTAATATTTTAGACAATTCACACCCTATCTTTAAATATAACAGCCTATGCGTTATTCTGATCTATAAGTTACGAGTATATTTTTGTGAAATTTTATATATTTTTTTTTTTTAATCAATTGTAAATAAAGGTTCCATTGACTCACACATTTTTGGAAGCCTAATAGTTACGTCACAACTATAAAATGTACGGAACCTTTTCGAGTACTTAAAAGTAAGAGTATCGACAGTATTGTATTTTAATTCTACTATAAGTACTTACCTTTTTAATATGCTACCGATATGTAGCAAGCAATTTAAGCGGATTCTTATTTTTTGATACCAGATAAGTATCTCTTGTTTCTATTTAAATCAGACAGGTCAGTCCAGGCCTCGTTATTCACCCGTTTATCCAGAGATCACAAGAGCACACTCATCCGAAGTGGAGGACTTTAGAGTCCGCTTGAAAACCCCTCAATAGAAGAGCCTCATCCAGGCTACCGCAGCGGTTTATACCTAACTGCTTAGCTGGCGTGCCTGTTCCGCTGACTACGGTGATTATAATCGATCATCAAAATCCGCTATCATCCGATAAGCTAGTTTTTCAATGGATTTTTTATTCGAGCGAAGTGGCCAGGCTCTGGTGTCGAGAATTTTTAAGCCGTCCGGTTGTCTGACTTGGCCTAAGGACTGTTTGTAAGCAGTCATCAAGGTCATCCTAATGTTATTGCTACTATTTAAGTAGGTAACAGGTTTTTTCACGGATATCCATCGCAAAGTCCGCTGTTTAACATCGATGATCGCGTCAGATCAACTTTGTTAGCTGAGCTGGTAATAAAGGAGAATTATTCAAACCTTCAAGTTTTTACGATCAATAGCTAGTTTGAAATGAAAATGAAACGCAAAGATGTCAACTGTTTAGCTGATTGCAAATTCTAACCCTAAAAATTTTCAATTAAGTAGCGACTCGTACAAAGGATTTTAATAAATAATTCAAGCAATGACAGATCAATTTGGAATGAGGCGGAAAATTTCGGTGAAGGAAAACATCGTGAGGAAACCACATGGTGGTAAGTAGGGCATTTTCAACCACTCTCCTCGAAGATAGTTTTCCTCAAGTTGAATAATCTTTTGTCAAACACCTATGTGTGTCCCAGCAGCCTTCTTGAGAGCCAATTATTCCAGACTAGGCATGCTCCTCCTTAGGCCGGGGTGCTGCTGCCTCGTGTAGCTGTAAAGAGTGAAGATAGATAAATATGAAATAATTTACACAATGACTTCTTCACACTCTTCTTCTTTGCGTCCTTCCCGTTCTCTTATCCTGGAATTTCCTCACACGCTCGATCACTCCAATTTATACTTTCACTCTTCTTTCACTGTGCGAGCTGTTAGACTGTGGAACGCTCTGCCTTTGTCTATAAGGCAGGCTGAATCTCTTCATATTTTCAAAACTAAATTATTTAATCACTTTTTATCCATTGTTTAATATTTTCTTATTTAAAGATATATTCTATTCTATTCTAAATACAAACTTCGACAAACTAACTAGCCTAATTTTCTGGCCTTCATAAATTTTGTAGCCTTCGGAAAATACGCGAGATAAAGTTAGGAAAGAAACCGCGCAAAGTGAGCAATCCAAAGCCACATCAAAACTTGATAAACGTGTTTCGAAAATAACTTTTCTAATGCGAGTTTCCTCGAAAACTAATTAAGTATGTCCTACTTACCAGGGAAGCCTTATTAAAGCTTCGGCACGGTACAACATACTTTTTAACTTTGTGTTTTCCTTTATGAAGTTAAGATCTCAAGATAAATACTTACTTAATTAGACGTTTATGTTAAGTGTCGGCAAGGATGCTAAAGCTTTAATTATTTGTTGCTGCATATTCATTGTTACTGAACCCACTAGTCATCATCATAATTATAAGTTCAAAAACTTATTTGCAAGGCGGTATTGGAGCATTATATAATGTTTTTAAAAATCCTATAATATCCTGAGTTTTTTCTTTATTTTACGTTATATTAACTTGAATTTTGTGTTATGGAATCGTTAGTGTTCCACGATTACCTGCCTAAAATTCGCTTGATAGTTTTATTTTTAAAACATAGTCGTATTATAATTAAAAATACTGTTCTTCTGAAAGTTATAAAGGAATTAAAATAAACTTTACCTAGAATCGTTAGAGTTTATTACTTCAATAATGTTAAGTTTTGATTTCATATAGGAAAATTTATTTGTGAAATACCTACTGCCGCAGTTGAGGCGCTTCGTTCGAATACATAAGACGCGACTGAACCCGGGACATCGCCTTTACCTACATATATATTTGCAATTTCTCTTAGACTTCAGAACTTACCTTAACATTCATGATCTAAATAACCAAGGCAGTTTTTACATGTTAGCCAACGCTATAGTTCATAGTACTTTATTAATAACAACAGTTACAAGTCATACATTTCAATTAAATTATTAAATAATCAATTAAATTATTAATATTACATTATTATATTGAATAAAAATAATTATTTAATATAAAATAATATTATTATGCTATGTCTGTGTATATACTTAATTAAATAAGGTCATTAAAAAATAAAATATAATTTGTCAAATTAACATTACAATATTTATATAATCCGATATATTGTAGAATGCCTTCTCGACAAGCCATTTTTTCGTGAACAGATATGAGCTAGCTACCACTGTCACGTCAACTGTGTATGTATTTATAGTTTTGTGAACTTGTAATGCAAGAAGTTTGAATGAGGAATCATCCGCCTGGCTAGCAGCTTGGAGGCGGGTCAGTGGGGCAGGCAAGGCGGTGTGAATGACCTCTTTGCTATGACGTCACCCCTTTGCTTGCACCCGACACCCCATCGAGGGTTAAACATCGACTAAAGTTTTACATTAATACTATTGCTGTGACAATTTTATATCGTGTAGTACCAATAGCTCGGATATCTTGGGTGCGATCGAAAAAGTTAAGCAATAGTCGATGCTGGCATTCTTAGGATGGGTAGTCATACATTCAGCGGCACACACGACTTAACTAAATTTAAAGAAGCCCCGTCTCTTTTCGTCTTAGGTGGCCAAAAAGAGTCGGCACGTTCTGAACCACACACAAAACAACTAAAATCACGTCAAATATGAAAAATGTAAGCGATTTTAGAGCGCACCCAATTGTATCAGCTCTAAATCTGACGTGTTTGACGTGATTTTAGATGTTTTGTCTATGGTTTAGATCGTACCATCTCTTTTGGGTCATTTATGACGAAAAGAGACAGAGCTACTTTAAATTTAGTTTAGTCGTGTGTGCCGCTGAATCGCCACCATTAAATGACTAGTTCTTACTTGTCATATATAAAAATGCGTTTACATCTAGGCATTACATTGTTGGTCGAGGATGTTAGTCTTATTAGAAGCAGTCGTTAAGCGAAGTCAAAGGACCATGGCGACTTGAAAACTGGGAACGAGCTTAGCTAATTAGTTTATACCAAGAGTAAGAAAAAGAAGAATATGTCAGTTATCACGTTGACTGAGCTAGGTTATGTAGAAATAAAGATAATATAATTTATTCTATACATTAGGTAAATCATATTTGTTACGTTTGTTTATATTAGACGTTAATTGAAAACTGTGTTGCAAAGGACAAGGTAATTTACAATGCCCCGTGTTAATAAAACAGTTGAACAGATAGTACTGGTGGCGATTCAGCGGCACACACGACTAAACTAAATTTAAAGAAGCCCCGTCTCTTTTCATCTTAGGTAGCCAGAAAGAGACGGCACGTTCTGAACCACAGACAAAACAACTAAAATCACGTCAAATACGGAATGTGCAGGCAGTTTTAGAGGTGATACAAGCGAGTGCCGTCTAAAGTCGCCTATATTTTCTACATTTGACGTGATTTTAGTCGTTTCGATTATGGTGCCGAACGTGCCGTCTCTTTCTGGCCACCTAAAATGAAAGGAGACGGGGCTTCTTTAAATTTAGTTTAGTCGTGTGTGCCGCTGAATCGCCACCAGTGCGTTGCACATCAATGAACTTCCAGATAAAACTTTCATCTACGGAGATGCTAGATGGCAAAAATAAGATCGCTCCCTTAGATATTGTCTGAATTCTTGGGTCAAGAGTTAATCTTCCTTATTGTACGACAGAATTGGAATTCGGAACGCGTTTTGACAACACATTTTTAGTATCTGGGCCGGTGTAAAAAGAGCCTTTTTTGGCAATTAGCCGGGTCCGAGGCTTGGCTGCCAACTGGCCCGAGGTTAACCTGGCTATTGCCAGGTATAAGGGGTGTATATATGTCAGGTATAAAGGTATATATGACCAGGTATGAAGTAACGAAGGGGTGCGCGAATGTAAATCAAAGTGGTGTGCCTAAACTATCGATTTTATGCAAAAATTTGCTTGCATAATGTCTGCAACCAATATATTTTGTATATCTAGATGACAAGCTTATAACTAGAGCTTATGACAGAGATTATGTGGTTCGTCGGAAGAGAGTGTCACTGTAATTTAGGACTCCCTAGATCGAATCCCGCTCAGCACCAATTCTCAAAATTCACATACTCTAGGACAGCAAAATCTGAAGACTTGTGTCATTCGCTAAACTGCACTATGTAGTGGTAGACAGCCTATACACCTCTACTTGAGAGAGAAGGCTTCGAGTCCCAGAAGTAGGAATTTAGGAACATATAGTGGTGTTTTTATGTTAAGGATTGCTTATGATATAGGTATTGAAACTAGCATCCTTTATCACGACATCACTTAACATCATCGCATCGTAGTGAAGTGCAAGCTATTATACATAAAGAAAAAAAACATACAGTAGCACACACCGCTTTACTAGCGATACGTGGTATAACTCACTGTCACACGGGAGCTGTGAGAATCGTTTCCCATCGATCACCATAACCCGTTATGCCGTTTAGCTTAGTCACGAGAACGAATGTGAATGTCTGCTTGGCACTCGGAAACTGTTTGAAGCGATGACAGCTCAGTCGGGCATGCGTCGGCCTCACGATCCTACGGTCGTGGGTTCGATCCTCGCCAAAGAGTTCGAGCTTTCGGCGAAGGAAAACAGCAAGTTTCTACCTGTTTTCCTTCACCGAAATGATGTAAAAGTTGTTACTTTCAATTCTGTTGTTACTTTCAATTCTGATTTCTATCATAGCATTTTAATGCTTCTAGTGATTAGGCTAGCAATCATTGCACCCGTTATATTCCTAACAGTGTGTTCCGGAAACCTCCTTGAGTGCCAATTATTCCAGACTAGGCAAGCTCTACCTTAGCCTCCACCAGAGTGCTGCTAATGCGTGTGGGTAACCACCCAGTGAGGCCTAGCTGTAAAGAGCAAATAAAACTATTCAAGCCATCTTAGAGGCCCTCGGGCGACTTGAAAACTCTTGACACCAGAGCTTGGCTATTTATATTTAGGAAGGTCAAGAACAGTATCTTAATTTTGTAAAAAGATAATAAATTCCCAGCCTTCCAACCCAAATCATTTTCCTTTATTCTCTTCTAAATACACACTTGACATTTAGGCGCCAGAAATTGTGGAAAAAAACACATTTCGCTATTCAAAAAAGTTATTGCGGCGTGGTTTTATCTCAGTTTGTGGGCTTGGTGTTTTGAGGAGTCAGGCTAGTTTTGTCGCATTATAATCTCTAGAGACAAAGTTGTAAGGATAAAAGTATCTTGTTTCGCTTATCGTTTTAATCTATCCATTTTGTCTCTGGTAGCAAAAAACACTGGTCAGTTTAGTATTTTTTCGACAAGCTTTGTTCGAAGCTTTGTTTGAATATTTTTTTTGACAAAAGGGATATTTACCTGACTGCTTCGAATGGTAACCTTGAAAATAAAGTTCAAACTGCGCTGAATTTATTTTTACAAAATAACTATTGCATCTTCTTCTTCAAATGAGCTTAGTGGCCAAGCTCTGGTGTCGAGAGATTTCAAGCCGCCCGAACGCAACTGACTTGGCTTAACGACTGCTTGTAAAGCCAAACAGTCGGGACCTACAATTTAACGTGTCATCCGACCCACGGAATGATAAAAATGGCACTTTTTAAAAGACAGTCTTGTGAATAGTCAAGAGGCTATCCGCATCGATCGTTGCTTAACTTCGATGAAAGCGTCAGATCACCTTATTATCAAGCCGAGCTACAGGCCCTATAATAAATATTGTTTCTAAACTTCTTCTCAGTTAAAGAAAAAAGTTTTGTTGCATTATTCATTATCATTATCATCAGCTTATGCCGTCCAATACTGCATAGGCCTCTCCTAAGGCGCGCTGTTTGGCCCGATAATGTGCCTCTCGACGCCATTGCAGTGTTTTGCATTAGTAATTATTCAAAATAATAATCGAGCAAAGTAGTAATTGCCATTGTAATTAAATTTCATGAACCTAATAACGTTGATTTATATTTAATTTGTTTTATCAATACTAATGATTAGTAAGCTTTGGATGCAAAACAATTAAATGGATTTTAAATTTAAATGAGATTGAATTATTTAGATATAATTTAAATTACATATTGGTTGGTTGGGTTATTAGATTAGGTTTAGATTTAATTTAAAGTTTTTGACATTTTAATTAATAATATTGACATAGATTTAATAATATTTTCCTTTATAGTGTTAATTTGTATTGAACGGTAATAACAACAGTATCACGATTTTAACTTTGCAATAAAACTAATTGGATTGTAGAAACTTTAATCAATAATTGGCCAAGTGCTAGTTGGGCTCCCGCATGAAGGGTTCCGTGTTTGTTATATGGGAGCACTCCTCAAATATTTATTTAATTTGAATTTTGTAATGAAATTTGAAAAGGTAATGTACATTTATGCATTCCGTGAAATTTGTATGTGTCTACATGCTACCGTTATTGATATATAGTAAAAATATACGAAAAAACGCGTTTACTGTATGGGGACCCCCTTAATATTTACATTTTTTTATTTTTAGTATTGGTAATTATGGTGGCACGAGAAATACATAACTTGTGAAAGTTTCAGCTTTCTAGCTATCATGGTTTCTGAGATATAGCATGGAGACAGACAGACAGGCAGACAGCGGAGTCTTAGTAATAGTCTTGGGTCTTTTGTCCGTGTGTTAAGTCTCTTGTTAAGACAAAAGACTAAACATACGGTAAAAACGAGACCCTAAGGGGTCCCTTAGTCCTTGGTCCTTATAGGTACGGAACCATAAAAATACATAAGATCTCTAGACTCTGACTAAATTAGAAAGAATTGTGAAGTAAGGTACACATAATTATTATCATCCCTTCCCAGTTTTCCTTGTACCCAGTTTATTGCAAGTGTTACAACTTTTATTGCGACCTCCCGAAATATAGGACACTTCCCTGCGGATTTAGTACGTGGTTCTTAGAAGCTTGCCTAAAATAGAAACTTGTTTTACTAGTTTAATCTTTTTTTTTAAATCTTGTTTTTTTTGTGGGTAAAAGTAAACAGTTTTGAAAACAATACAAGTTGCAGTACTATTATCGTCATTAAAAAAAAATGGCAGACCCCTTTTGCAGAGAAAACGAAACCTACAACGTGCGATTTAATCCACTTTGATCACATTAGTGAAAAAGTTCTATGACTTACCTTGTTTTTTTTTTAGTTATATTATATTATTATTAGTTATATTATATTATTATTATTATTATATTATTACATTACTATTCACCACTATCAAACTGTTTTTCAATGGATTTTACAAAAAAAACTTAAACACATCAAACACCTGGTTTCTGACCTCTGAAACTAACATTTCAAATTGCTGTCTTAGATAATAAACTGTAGATGCGATTCGTTTCACTCAGAATCTGATATTAATAAAAACTGCGAAATTATGGAATGTGTTTCCATTTACCTCAGTTTACATATACCCAGATTGACCCTAATGTAGAAATGTTACAGTTTTGTTCAAAGATACACTTGAATGCTTTATGATGCTTCGAATGTTTTATAACGCTGGTTAGCGCCCCTGACGATACAGTGTAATATATAACGACAGTGAAGGGACTGCATTTTCTGGCGTAATAGAAAGTGGGCGTTAAATGGAGAGAATGTATCATTGTACGGAAAACAAGCTAAACCAACTAAAGCCAATTGATTTCGAGGCTTTAGAGTGTTTGTCGTTAAATCGAGTGACGTTACTTGGAGTTTAAACAGTAGATATTCAAATATTTTTTATTTCTTTTTTGTAATCTTCTTCTTCGTATGAGCTAAGTGGTCAAATTCTGGTGTCGAGTTGTTGCTAGCCGCCCGAAGGCCTCTGGACTTAACTGCTTGTATTAAGACTATTGATTTATTTGGCAATCATGATATTCTGTTATGGAATCCCTTAAAGTTATTTTCTCACAATGCCACCTTACCTGCGTTTAAGTTACTAACCTACGAAATTGTTAAATCTTAATTCAAATTAAACTTTGATATCTTTATGTCGTTACATCTTTCTTCTGTTTTAGAACTTTTTACGTAATCGTGTTTTGGAATTCGAACGATTCTGTAATTTAAGGTAATGCAAATACAATATTCTTTACTTGTGATACAAGTAAAAGATACAAATATAAAAATAGAGTCCAAAGACTTTCAAACTAAGTTCACAGAACTGTAACTCGAAAGTCAATGACTTCTCCCGTGATGTGACATTTAAGTAAGTACTTATACCAAAAAAAAGCAATAATAAAATTGAAAAATCGTACCCCGATCATTTAAGCAAGATTTTACAGGATATTTTAATAGGCTTTATTACTCCTATACAGCCTTAATCACAGTTCAGCAGATAGTAAGCGACGTTGTTGTCTACGGTGGACCGCACTTACCCAGTAACTTCATAAAAAAAAGCTCGCGATTCGAGTCCAGTTTTCTTTATATCAGCATTGCAGTTAAAATTAGAGTTGGAAACTCGCTATCTATTCATAAGGGCCTAACTAGACCTTCCGCACTGCCTTCATTTGAATACAGACAGATAATGTTACAGCTGAACGGAACAATAAATCTGTTGCATTGGCATGTGGAAGCAATTCAGAGAAGATTATTTGCAGACTTGCATATAAGATTTGTTCATCATTATCATCATCCACAGCCCTTTTTATTCCACTGCTGGGTATAGACCTCCCTCTGCATGTGTCACCTGCGTCGATCTTGTGCAGTCCTCGTCCAGGTAGGACCTGCGGCTTCAATTATGTCGTCAACCCATCTCGCTGCTGGACGACCCACTCCACGCTTGCCAGTTCTCGGCCACCACTCTATAACGGCTTTACTCCACCTGTCGTCATTTCTTCTAACCACGTGTCCTGCCCAGCTCCATTTTGCTTGCCCAGGGTCATTTTTACCTGTTGAAAAAAAAAACAAAATATTACTTTTGTGGTAAGTATCCTACTGTCTGTGAACCAATTTTAATGAAATTTGGTGCGAAGATATGTTAGACCTTGGATTAACACATAGGCTACTTTTTATAGCGAAAAGAATTGTGGTTCCCGTGGAATACGCAAATAATTTCAAAATCTATGTTACGCTTTATGTTTAAATAAAATATAATGTGATATTGAAAGTGAAGTTTGTTGACACAAATTACATTTTCAAGATGTCTTTATTCCTTGATTTGAACTTGCACCTACTTTCTGTACCTACGCACGAGTTCTTTATTTTTTATTCCATCTCATGAATCTATCTCGGAAATGTCTTATTTACCAATCCCTTGTACTTCGAGACAGGTGTTGTGAAACTGTGTTTAATATTCTGTATTATCAAAATCAAGCTTCAGTAATCCGTATTCTACTTATCTTCAATTTTCCCTAGTCAGAGAATACGGTTCACGGCTTTCCCGATCATTTTCCATTGTGTACAAACGGCCTTGATTCCTTTATTTTTTTGTCACGTTTAATTTACTTGAACAATGGAAACCAAAGAAAATCACAGTAACCATTGTGTACAAACACAGCTATTATGATATTGTTCTTTGAAATGTTCATTGAACTAGATTAGAGAATATTCAATGTGCATTGGGCTTTGGATAAATACTTTCTATAAGCTAAGTGGCCAAATTCTGGTGTCGAGAGTTTTCAAGCCGCCCGAAGGCCTCTGACTTGGCTTGATTTGATTGTGTCCAGATGAAAATGACACTTTTTGAAAACGAGTGGAGTATTGTGCATGGTCACCCACCCAAACACCGTCCGCATCGACCGTTGCTTAGCTTCGATGATCGCGTCAGATCACCTTAGCTAGCCGAGCTACAGACGCTATGTAGCGTGAAGATAGTTATAAATACTAGTAGATTATATTAGTAGGTAATAAAATAATAATATTAGAAATAATAGTAGATTATACGAGTATAAAATAACCTGTTATTGAATGAAAATTAGCTTTTAATTTGTTTAACGCGGCGAATTAAGTGTGAAGTCCGGTTAGTTGAATCTTTCGCTTAGAACTTGTTGTACCAGACTAGTTATACATAAAATATATACTATTATTATGGTCAATCGTAACTGCACGATGATTTTATCTATACTATTACTATACCTAAAGAGGAAAAGATCTATAATTCTATACTAATATTATAAAGAGGGAAAGTTAGATTGTTTGTTGGTTTGACGTGAATAGGCTCGAAAACTACTGGCCAGATTTGATAAATTGTTTTACCGTTCGAAAGCTAAATTTTTCCTGAGTAACTAGGCTATATTTTGTTTCCAAAAATATTAGAGATCCTTACAAAAAAAACAATAATGTAACACTCGCCCTCATGTAGCTCACGCGAAGCCGAGACAGGCTGCTAGTACACTAATATGTACCCACGTCATCCTTTTCCACTTAATCAGCAAATTTAAATACACAAAAAACGGTTAATTTGTCGTTCATTATCAGTTTAAAATGTCTACATTCGTCGCAGCCTTGTCAACGGGTCTCAACTCATTAACGGTGACCTTATAAGGTTAACGTAACCATACACGTTAGTCATTACGTAACTAACCAAACGCTGATAACGTTTTACGTCAGTACATTTTGTGAATTTATCACATACATTTTATATATGCCGTTAGGTGTATTGCTTGTTTTCAAATACAAAAATTGTTAATTCCACAAAAATATGCTTATATAAAACATATAAATAATAATTATAATAATATGCTTAAAACGTGGAGACTTTGCCTGCGGCTTTAGCGGGAGTTATGGTGCAGTCAGTCTTCCCCATACAAATAATTATAGCTATAAACACTAATAGAAAAAAATATATATGGTTTATAAATAATTAGATATTTATCCAGTAAAAATACTTATATCGTATATAAGATATGATATAAGAATTTTAAAATATCTGCAAGTTTTAACATTGGCTACAATACATAGCATTATTATCAGCTGAGTTGTTGTACTATCGAGTAATAACTATGCAAAACGCTACTTCACGAATAATTCCGATACAAAGTAAAATACTTAATCGACACCTATTTAATTTTACTTAGTTTTTTTTTATAAGACAATTCAAAGACCTTGGAAAAGTCCCTCTCAATCATTCACCACATATAAAATGGTAAGCGGATTCAGTATCGTACTTAATAAAAATTCTATAGTTGGTCGGTCGGTCAGGTGTTCAACCAAAAGGATTGTTTTTGTGCTGCGCCCTCATTTTGTAGCATTTCAATTTTCATTTATACTCGTATGCAATGGGGCATATGTTTTCTTCGTTACTTGTTTTACTTTAAGCACCTAATAGTCACCTTTAAGATTGTTGTTTTACAAGTATTTTTAGTTCTATCTATACCTATATACCAATAATTAGAAAGAGGAAAAGATTGATTGTTTGACGCGATTAGGCTCCAAAACTACAAGACCTATTCGAAAAATTATTTCACGCTTGGGAAGCTGCATTATTCCCGAGTGACATAGGCTATATTTTGTTTCTCTTTGCAACTTAGATTATTTTATAGCCTGTGCGAAGGGCTCAGGCCTGGACGGGATGTTAGTGCGAAATAAAGGCATGTTGAGTAAAGCATCGTAAAGTGATTAATGAGCGGATACATACATACACATTGCATATGCTCGGTTGTGTTACTTACGAGTATTTTGTAAAAATGTTTGATCGAAGGACAATATCTTTTTACTATCGTTCACAAATGTATCTAGCCTTGACACGAATGGCAGGAAAAAAATGGATGAGGTATGTTAGGAAAACCCGTGTTCTGTGGTAATTGACGAATACAATTTGGTGCAACAATTGCCTCCTTCTTCATCGTATGAGCTAAGTGGCCAAGCTCTGGTGTCGAAAGTATTCAAGCCGCCCAAAAGCATCTGGCATAGCTATCATCTACTTGGCGTCAGCAGTACGCAGTATCTTCTATGCATTCTAGATAGTCAACTATGTTTACTCTAAAGTATTAAGTGTCATTGTTTTAGCATTTGTTTGCCATCGCTTCGAGCTTTGCAGCTGAGTTTATTTAACGTCCTACGTTTTTATTTGACCAGGCGTCGTGGTTATATCATGTTTCTAATTGTAACAGCTACTAGCTGTTTTATTATGTTGTACTAGCTGTTTTACCATGCTTTGTGTCTATTTATTTAGTCAAGTGTTCTTAATTAATTTATCAATCACTCGGTTATACTAACTTTAACATATTTTTATAAACATGTTTTGGGTTCAGCTAAACTTGTTTTGTGACAGATATGGTTATACTATTACTGTCGCTGAAACATTGTTTATGTCCATTATTGTGCTTATTTAAATGCTTAGGTATTTAAATTGAATATTACAAACAACAGTATGTTTGATTTGGTTTAAATGACGTACATTATATGACGATATACGACAAACTGTACCTACAGCGTTGCATTCCTCCACTCCAAATAACTTACCGTACAAGTAAGTTTAAACATTATTTACCACGTCCTTTAAATTAGCATCCAGCATCTTTATCAAAGTCTTGAAGTTGCAAAACTGAAAAAAGTACGGCTTGAGATTTTCAAGTGAATAAATTTCATAAACCGAAACATAAACAAGACAAAATTAAATTGCATCTCACGTCCAATCTAAATTTTAGATGCGCGAGCAAAGTATGAAGTATATTTGAAAAATAGAGTGGAACGGAATCCTTTGGCAGACGCGTCAGTCAATATCCCGCTTGAGGTAAACAGGTCCGTTATGTCGGGGCTTCGGATTGAATATTTTGCTGAACACTCGGTTCAGGTGCCTAGACGTACCTCTAAATCGCGGCAGTAAAGAATATGTTTAAAAACGCATTCCTATTTGCTCTCAACCTTTTCACTACTGCCGAACTGCTGTTGCTGCGTCATTGTTGTTGTCGCGCATACTGGTTGGCTTGCCATTCCAGTTGCTATTTTTTTTCTTAGTTACTCGGATAAAAAATGTAAATCTTCACTAAAGTTTACATGTAATTACCACCTATCTCAATACTAACTAATATCTATATACTAACTCATTTTACAACAATCCTGCAATAAGTTAAAACCATTTGCTTAAGAATGATTTAACATATATTTATTAAGTTTCTCACTTCTAGGATTATATGTACACTAGATAAGTTGAGTATGTAATAATTACTTGTAAATAAAGATAATTTGAAAACAAACTGCCGAACTGTATTACGAAACATTATTTTAAACTGAACTGAAAAAAGCAGGAAAAACGCCATTCAGAATTTTTCCGGTCCCTAAAAGGTTTCCATTGTTTTGCCTCTTTACCGTCGCACTGCAGTTCAGCAGTACCTCGGTAGATTAGCAGGGGTGATTAAAGTGACTCTTTTATGCTCGCGAGGCTTTGGAGAGCTCAGGCCCCGACGACGAGTCAGCTTGGTAAACAATGGCTTGTAAATATGTGAAGTGCAGACCGCAATCTAGATTTATCAGATAGCGTAACTTGCTTCTAATAGACAAATGTTCAAAGACACGTTATAGTAGGTATGCATATAACAATATTTTACACTTGAGTGTGTATATTTTTACACAATAACGGAGTGTTACAGCAGCTTCTTTGACAACCAGTAATTTCAGTCTAGGCATTCTCCACCTCTTTTCAGAGTCGTGGGTTACGCGACTGACCGGTCAAATGTTAACCTGTAAAGTGGGAAAAATATATTAAGGTGACTCGTTTTAACTAAACTAACTAGTTAAGTACGTATTTTCATTGGTACCAATGTACACAAATCAACCACTTTAGTCAAGATATATAGCCCACAATATCGTCCTAGTAGTAACATCGAATATCTCCGATCCATTTCAATCCGACAGATGTTGAGACGTGATTGAAACCACTCCAAACTCCCAAACAAAAGCTACGAAACAAAGCACGACCGATTCCTAAGCTCGGATTCATCCTGCGTCCATTCCGCCTGTTGGCTGTTGGCAACCACACTAAAAATAGGCTTCTCGGAGATGCTGCTTGATTATTGATTCGTTTCTAAGAAATCTGCCGCTCACGCCTACATTCACCCAGTGCCTAATAAATACTATTCAGAATTGAACGAAATAAGCAATAATATTATATTGACATAATATTATTTAGACGTCGTATGTCCACGATCATGGCACTTGTCTCGCTTAGAATATGCCAAATAAGTGTTGTTTATTCGTTTCACGTAATCTAGCGATGTTTCTCTACCTTTTAATGGATCTATTACTGAAAGATTATTCCGATTTCATGAGTCGTTATTGTTTTACGAGGAAATTTGCGCCGCTCTATTATTGCGTTGATCGCTCGTTTCGTGTGCGATAAAAAAGTTTCCGAAGAAAGTAAGGAGATCATTGATGATGATTTTGAATCGAGTTTACGTAAGACCCAGGTGTTTTGCCTACGTACAAGTACAACAAGATATTGATCTAAGAAGATGCTAAAGTCTTAACAGTTTTGGTGACTGTAGTAATCTCAGAAATGTTAGACTGTAGTACTTCTTGAGGTAGGTTATGAAACTTCAGGAGTTTTCAATAAGGTAATTATTAAGCTGTCGGTGGCTTGAAATAACCCGGAGTGAGGACTCCGTTTCAACACTTTCAGCACATAGGCAGGTCACTGGAGGTGTTTTAGTAGGTACAAATCCCACATAACCTGACTGCGCCCCATTGTGGCCTTTTTTTCGTGAGGAAATGCTTTTACGCATCTCCCACCACAAGCCTGAGGGAGGCGGCTGGGGTATGTCAGGCTCGAGGGCCAGAGGGGCCGGCACTACCGACTAAAATCTCACGGTGTCCCATCTCACGACGGGGGCAGGGATGGCCCCATTGTGGCCTGGTATCTTGTTGAAGATTTATTCCTCCTCACAAAAAAGACGACTTAGTGGAAAAAAAATGCTTGGCCTTTTAGCTGATAGGAAGGAAGAAAGATAATAAATAATACAATGATATCTCCCATGTTCCAGGTATACATAGCCCTGTTCAAGCCGCTGAGGGTATCGCGGCGACAGTTCCGGCGCGTGCTGATGTGCATGCGCAACGTGCGGCACCTCAAGTGCCACGAGCTGTACGCACACGAGAAGGTCACCAAGGTGGACAGCCTCTCGCTGGTGCTCAGCGGCAAGTGAGTCTGACAAATCGTACTCTCAATTCACCCCAATGATCATTCTTAGTTATATCTTTTAAAAGTTCCCTTTGACCCGTAGTTTTTTTTTTTAGGACACATTTTTTTAGGACAAATTTCACACACGGCTGGTTAGCCCCACACTGAACCATTTCTAGTTCGTATTATGGTTGCTAACACAACTGATATACTACATATACATACATATTATATATAAATACATATTTAACACCCAGACCCACAGCCAACAAATCTAGTTAAGCACAAAGATGTTTACCGTGCCGGGAATCGAACCCGGAACCTTCTGATTAGCAGTCCGGCATGGTAACCTTTAACGTAACGCTATCGAGGTCGTCAAATGTTGAATGATATTAGCCCATTTTATATTATCTGTAAAAAAAGTCAAGTTCCAAGTTATAGTTTTACCCACACCGGCTTCCGGTATGTCAACAGTTAACTAACTAAGATTAATTAACTAAGATTAATTAAAATTAACATTACCTATCACAATTTGGAAATTCTTAACTCAACACGTGTTTCGCCTTTCCACAAGGCATCATCAGGAGATGTTGACTCTTCGAACGACGAATCGAAAGTGACTTACTTATCGTTTCCTTTACTTATCTTAATTTGGGTTTCGGATCACAGCGGAAGTACACTAAATATTGAATTTTGTCTTCTATTTACAATGGATTTCCGCAAACTAAACGCCTGAGTTAAGAAGACTTGTGATTTTCGGAAAGTCGACAACCCTGTAGAAAGTGAAACGTTATTAACTAATAGTTATGATGTAACAGCCGCGTGTGGCTACGCTAGATAATTACTGTAATTGATTACTCCGACACGCGAATATCAAGTTTCGTGTGTCACAATGGATAGATGAAATTAAGATCTACAAGTTGAGTCTATTCGTTTTCATCTGGGCGTTACCACGGGTCGGATGACACGTTAAATTGAAGTTCCTAGTTATAAAACAGATAATAATTAATATTTTAATAAATATTGTAATAATTAGTATTGTATGGTATAGTAGTAACTGTTAAGCCAAGTGAGATGCCTTTGGGCTTGAAGCTCGCGTCACCAGAGCTTGGCCACTTAGCTCAAACGAAGTAGAAGAAGATTTCAGTCAATAAAGAAAACTTTGAAAAATTTGAAAGTCAAACTTATAAAACCCCGTCGTTTTACCGCTGGGGGTTGGAAAAGATGTCATAGCCACTAATTATATGTAAAACTAATGTTGTTATTTATAACTAACAGAAACTATACATGGTTATGCTTATGTAGACCAGTAGATACTAATATAATCTCCAGTATAGTGAGAATAGTATAAATCTTGATAAACGTCTGATTAAGTTTTCATTTGGTAATTTAGTTCAAGGTAATCGTATTTAAGCCTCTGCTTAAGTCTTTATCTTAATTTATGTGATGGATAAGTCATTAATCTACAGTATATTTTAATAGTTATGAGTTAAAACGATAGATTATTCCATTTATTGGTCTGGGGTAGAATATATGGATGGGAGTTACTTCGGGATAAAAAGTAGCCTATATGTTAATCCAAGATCTAACCTATCTTCATAGTAAATCTCAACTAAATTGGTCCAGCCGTTGGAGCGCGAAGGTTCTATAGATTTTGAATCTATTTGCGTATCCCACGGGAACCACAATTGTTTTCGGGATAAAAAGTAGCCTATGTGACTTCAAAGATCTATCCTATCTTTTAATCAAAATCATTTAAGTCGATCGAGCTTGAAAAAGTACAAATACAAATCATTTATTGATAACACCAAAGTTACAAGTCAAACTACTAGTAACTAACAAATATGTGTATGTTTATACACACTTATAATACGCATTTATAATATTAGTAGGACTAGACTTCTTATTATGAATTAACTTGATCATAATAGATAGTTTCTTAATTGCATGAAATGAGCTTGTCGAAATATCGTGATATCCTTTTAAACTATCCCCCTCATTACAGTTCGCTCAATTATACATCGTGAGTAACTTCTTGCTTACATCCAACGAGAAGCAAAAAATATAGCAAAAAGCTTTTTGCCTGACTCACGGACTTGTATTTTTAGCGTTCCGCGTACCTAAAAGAAACAAATAGAACCCTTTTATCAAGACTTAGCTGTCTATCCGTCTCTGTCACCGGATCGTATCTCGTGGTACGAATCGTGATAGCTAGCCTGTTGAACTTACCACAGATAATGTATTTCAGCGTGTGTAATAAAAATTAAATAAATAAAACAGATGAGAAGAAAATAAAAAAAAAAACAAGAAAAAAAGTAAACCAAAGTTATGTCCTACTTATTGTGCTAACTTTTTTTATTGCAGCCGGGCTCACAAAGCCCATAATATTAACTCCATGTAACGTCACTCGAATTAACGATAAACTGTCTAAAGCGTCGAAATCAATTGGCTTTAAAATCAATTGGCTATTTTTCTTCTCTCCATTTAACGACCACTCTCTTTAACGCCATAAAATGCTCAGTCCCTACAATGTCGTTATATAGAGTTTACACTGTAATTATGCGTAAAATCGTGAGAGGATACATAACTGTGTTTAACTGAGCAGTCTCCGACGACTTAAATCAGAGGGTTGAAGGCAAATCATACAAAATTATAAAAATAATTGATTTTTGTTGCCGTTTTAACAACAATGACGTTTCTAAAACAAAGTTTTATTTCATACGGAACCCTTTGTGTGCGAGTCTGATCCGCACTTGGCCGGTTATTCACTTTATTATGAGTTCACTCTCGTTCTTTATTTTGTTATTGAAGTTTTATGCACTAGTTATCGAGCTTGGAGTATTCAATCTATCGATACTTCGAACAATATAATATATACGTATGCGAAGATCGAGAAAGTTGTTTGTTTGTACGCAATGTTTAACCAACGAATGGAGTTTTATAAGTTTTGTGTAGCATAACCCACACATAACTTGAAAAACAAATCATTGATGTAGGGCCGGGATCGAACCAGGGGCCGTCTGATTATAAAGGAGACGTTTTTACCACCGAGCCACACTCGCTCAAGTTTTGTGTGTCTGTGTGTGATTCTGATTTTCTTTTTGTTCGAAAGGTGTATTAGTCGGGAGTGTTCTTATCTTTGTTTATTAAAAACTGATGACTGAAGATGGCGGCCGCTCCAAAATGGCGCTCGATGTTTTTTTTTCATAATTACCTCAACTTGGGTATTCTATGAATTTATAGCGTCTCTGTCGCACTTCATCGCCCGCTACCAATCAGAGCGCTCGTTCTGAATCGCGCAAGCGGTACGCGTACGACTGGTCTAAGCTGCAATGCATGACCTGTGGACGGCCGTCTCCGGACACAATATCTGTCCGGGGGATACCCCTTTGCTAAATGGAGGCAGAACGTCGTCGCCTCATAAATTCTATTTATACGTATGAATTCATACATTGTTATAAATTCACATTAAATTTATATTATACACTAGAGGTTGCCCGCGGCTCCGCCCGCGTGTAGGTCACTTTTCGCGTAACCTGTGGAATAATTATATGGTATCCTATTCCCGTGCCAATTTTTTTAATACATTACATTAATACGATATCAAAATGAGTCGCATCTGTCTTTCCGCACTCGATTCCTGAGATCTAGTTAACATATGTTTTTAGCTACTTTGGTGACGATGCGACAGATTAGATCGTTTTCTCCAAGCAATTATTTTAATTTAAATAATTAGAATACGCGAACCATACCACTAAGTGAACCACTTAAATTCCAATTCAGAAGTATTTAATTTCAAATACACAAAACCCTTTGAACCTTAAACCCCAATGGCATACCTTAAAGCACTCCTGGCAAATATTTTTACAATTTTATTTAAACCATCATATAAACTACAACCATAACAACTTTCAAGACCATAACTTGATAAATAAAGAATTTCCAAACAAACTTTCACCCTCCCCCCTCCCCCTACAAACCCTTAGTTCACCCCTGGCAAAAAAACTTGATACCATTATTTTTAATTTTACATAAACTATACAAACTGTTTTACCCCCTTTAACCCCCTTAAGGGAAGAATTTCTAAAAATCTATTCTTAGTACACGTTTAAATACTAAAACATATACACACTCCAAATTTTACACCTCTAAGTTCAAAAACACAAAACTTTTATTTTTAACTTTAAACCCCCATGGCATTCCCCTTAATGCACACCTGCCAAAACTTTTTAAAATATTAATTCAACCATTTAATAAACTACTACCATAACAACTTTCAAGCCTTTTACTTGATAAATAAAGGTTTTTCCATACAAACTTTCACCCTCCATTACAAACCCTTAGTTCACCCCTGGCAAAAAAACTTGATACCATTATTTTTAATTTTACTTAAACTATACATATTCCAAATTTTATTGCTATAAGTTCAAAAACAAAGAAATTTCATACAAACTGTTTTACCCCTTTTCACCCCCTTAGGGGTGGAATTTCCAAAAATCCGTTCTTAGTACGCGTCTACATACTAAAACGAATACACCCTCCAAATTTCATAACCCTAGGACCAGCCGTTTGGGCTCTGCGTTGTCTATAGATGAGTCAGGACAAAGAGTCTTATAGTATAGATTGTTTTAAATCCAAGATGGCTGGCAGCTTGGTTGAGTTTTTTCTTTATTTTAATTAACGAATTATTTCTTTATTTTTTTACTTTTTTTTAAGTTATAAAAATATTTGTGTTCTTAAAGTTTTGCGCACAAGTTATCGAACTTGGAGTATTCTATCTAGCGATGCTTAGTACAATATATTGTGTATGCAAACTTGCTAGTTTGTACATTGTCTTCTCTGCTCTATATGCAAAGTACAATCTCGGTGCAAACAAATCTTATTCTCGATAAAGTGCTCTTATATGACGTAAACAGAGACAAAGTACTGGATTCTTTTTCTTCTTTAAAATAAAAATCATTTTATTGTGCCAACATACATTCAATATGCTGCTTGCAATTATTATTAATTCTACTACAGTATAAACTCTATATACCTATATAACGACACTGAAGGACTGCATTTTATGGCTTTATAGAGAGTGGTCGTTAAATGGAGAAAATGTATCATTGTATGGAATACAAGCTAAACCAACTAAAGCCAATTGATTTCGACGCTTTAGAGAGTTTGTCGTTAAATCGAGTGACGTTACATAGAGCAATGATACATTACCTCCATTTAACGACCACTCTCTCTCTCTCTATAACGCCATAAAATGCACAGTCCTTCAGTGTCGTTATATAGAGTTTACACTGTATTTAAAAACAGTTTTGTGCGTGGTCTCTATTGGTCACCCATCCAAAGACTGTCTGCATCGACCGTTGTTAACCTCGATGATCGCGTCAGATCACCTTAGTTAGCCGATCTAAAATCGATTCAATAAACATTTGAAAGTTCGCTTCCTGTTGCTCACATTCATTTGTTTATGCCATAGTAAGGGCTTGAACGATTTCTGACAAAGGGGTGATATTATTTTATTAAAACCTGTTTTTACATTAAAATAGAAGAAAACACGAACGTTCAATTGTTTTTTTTTTATTGACCCGAGGTATAATCATGTACGGCGTCTCATACGCTGGCTTGTATAATGAGCATTACAAATTATACCCTGAGAGATGTTCCATGGCCGACGATATCAGCTCAAAGTGTGTAATTACTGGCTTATCTACTTCATGTAGCTGTTTACATATTGTATTACTGCTGCATAGCATAAACCTATTTTCTGCAGTGGAGTCACGTATCCTTAACTTTTTTGGACACATTTCTCGTCGAAATAACAAGTCCATTGAGCGCCTTGTCATACAAGGGAAAGTAGAAGGCACCAGACCGCGCGGAAGGTCACCCACGAGGTGGACTGACCAAATCAAGGCAGCAGTTGGAGGCTCCTTGAATGACTGCAGTCGGATGACATCCAGCAGGCAGAGATGGCGAGATGTCGTGAGGCAAATCATATCTGTCCCCTCTAGTGACCCTCCATGACGATCACGACCGCTCTGACAAGAGCGTCACGAATAAGAAGAAGAGCATCAACCTATACAGAAAGCAATAATAGCTAAAATAATCTATAGCTTCTTTAAGAATTTTTCATAATTCATGAACGTCAAAATTAGTAAAATTCACACCTCTTATAAATACCCTAGCATCAAGTCCCGGCTTCGCACGGGCTCTAAAATAATCTGAGTAGCAAAGAGAAACAAAATATGGCCTATGTTACTCGGAGATAATGTAGCTTCAACGGTGAAAGAGTTTACACTGTATGCTACTTTTCTCCCATACTGCCTTAATGTAGCATTACCTGGTTTTGTTTTGTTTATGTTACAAACCAGTGTTTTAAGTATGTGTTTTTCTAGTAAATGATTTGTGTAATCTTCTTAATATATATAAATCTCGTGTCACAATGTTTGTCCTCAATGGACTCCTAAACCACTTAACCGATTATAATAAAATTCGCACACCATGAGCAGTTCGATCCAACTTGAGAGAAAGGATAGTTTAAATCTCAAATTATAGTAGCAATTTTAATTTATTGCTAATTATTGTCTGTTATTATTTGACAGTCACAATTATCTGTTAACTCCAAATGATTCTAACAGATGTCGATACCTTTCGACTGGGTTGAGTAAGTAATCAATAGATGGCGCTGTACCCCTGAGTGAGGCAAAACAACTTTGCCGGGTCAGCTAGTGTTTTTATATAGCGTAAGTACTTAGTGTATACAAAATCTAGCGGAGTGAAACTGATTGCTGCCTTGCGACACAGGTTCTCAAAAAACCTACAGCGCGGCCCAACGGTCCAGCAACGCACGGCTCAAAAATTTAAATATAAGTACTTTTACTTTTGTTTTGTTTGTGTAATCCGTGCTCATACCCAAGAAGCAATAAAAATATTTATCTTATCTTACCTTTTCGGCAGCAATTGCAGTCTTGCCTTGAACATATATTCAATGTTCATGTCTCTTACTGGTTGAATTAAAGTAAATATAATGTTAAGCGATTACGTCATCAATCTCTCGGTCAATGTCATCCTCTTCCTATATGGAACTGGTTCTGTAAAGTTCAATGTAGATTAATTGAGTGATAGTTTTGCATGCGCTCGATTCTTTGCTTGCTTCTCTTCTCTTTGTTTTATTCATTTCATTTGTTTGCTTAATTTTAGCTTTGCTGCATTATTTTTGTTAATCTCCTTCTCGAAGTCATTAAATTAATATTAGGACTCATTTCAAACACGGCCTGTCAATCCCATACTGAACCATTCATATCCTAGTCTATGTTATGGTTGCTAACACAACTGATACACACATATGATATATAGATACATACTTAACACCCAGATCCACAGCCAACAAATTTAGTTAAGTACAAAGATGTTAGCCGTGCCGGGAATCGAATTATAGTAATACAGAATTTTATTGGCCATGTCCAACTAATAATAAAGGCGAAAGTTTGTGTGTGTTTGTATTTTTTTACTCCTTCACACACTTGAACAGTTGCACCGATTTGGGTGAAAATTATTATAAAGGTAACCTATTCCATGGATTAACACATAACTACTCTTTATACTGAATTAACGTTAACATCGACGAGATCAAGTAAAATTTAAGCACTTCAAAAGATTAGGTGTTTGGTTTTTACGACTAAATTGAACTTTAACTTGGTTGCTACAAAAAAGTATTTCTTGTGCATGTAGTCAGCCGACCCAAAACTAAAACTAATAAAAGCACACAAGTTGATTCTTCGTAAACCTTTGGTTTTAGAATCAAAAGACGTATAAAATTACCTATTAGACAAAACATCACAACCAGTAAAGACCTACCCTTGTTCGAAAATAACTTGACTAATGGATAAGCGTACAAAGAGAGTTTGTTACAGAATTCGCAATAAATAAGCCCTTTATAGATTCTCGGAATATGGCTGCTGGAGATAACGGTTTATATATGACCTGTTTCGTATAATGTTACATGATGGTGCGGAGCGTTCGTTAAAATCTGCCTTCAACTTTATTAAATTGGGTATCGGATGGGTTCGAAACTTCGTGTGGATAGGATTTCGGACTTATTTTTATTACTAGTAGCCTTCCAAACTATAAGACTCAACAATGACTTGACCAATTTTGTAAATATTGGCAAAGTTTTTGACGTGACAACGTCTTAAATTAGGTTGCGGCTGGGAGTCACTTATGAAAAAGTGTAACGCCCGGTAACGTTACGATGAGTCACCGAACGAGAGAGAGGCCCGCCGAATGCCTTGCGTCTCTCTGCCACTCAACTATGATCGGTCTGCCGCGCGCGCAGCACGCGGCAGACGTTGTCACGTAAAATCTTCGCCCGTAAAACCGACTTTACAGGCAACCATTTTTTTTTTCAAATTCAAATGTATTTTTATTGTTCTATAAACTTAAGGCTAAATATACTATACACCATTACTAGACTAAAGACAAAAATGAAAA
Organism: Mellilla xanthometata; assembly: GCA_035578125.1. Lineage (NCBI taxonomy): Eukaryota > Metazoa > Arthropoda > Insecta > Lepidoptera > Geometridae > Mellilla > Mellilla xanthometata. The sequence goes on along the minus strand of JAPUBQ010000009.1, from coordinate 13,363,626 downwards.
AAGTAATACTTGGGGTAGGTTGGTTTGCCGCTGAACCTCCCTCCCTCTAGGCAAGCCTGTGTCGCGAGATGCAGGGCCCCTTCCCTTCTTAGAAGTAATAAAAGAAATACTTTAATAATTATAACATTTTAATGCTTGGCTCAAAATTTTGATATGAGGCTTGATCCTGAAATAAATGAATTTGAATTTTAAAATCGATTAGAAATGGCACAGCTGCAAGCTTTTTCACCCTATTGTGGGAACCACAAACTCTTATTTTAATATCGCCGAAAATAAATGAAATATACACAATATATTGAATCTATACACAAAATTGTATCAAGACTGATTAAAAAATATGGCCTCTACGTGAGTTTCAGCATAGAAACAAACAAACATCAAACGAAAGCAAAGTCCAGTTGTATCAGACACTTTTCCTGACTCGCTCAATGAAGGCAGTCAGCCTGAATTCAAACACGTCAAGTTTCATTCTTCCTCCTATATATTCCAATCAACATTCGATCCGCAAACACCAGACCGTTCGCGATAAGATCGCAACAGAAAGAAATCCCAAAGACACGGGTAAGTGTAGAGTCCTAATCCGGTTGGATATCTGGATTGGCCAGCCGACCGCTCAATGAAATGCCTATTGAAAGTGAGAACACGTGTGCCTCCATACGGTCCTATTACGAGGACTTTGTAATACTTATACTTTGTGTGTCGACGACGTATTGCGCAATATGTAGGCTGGTCGGTGGATGACCGCTTGCACAGACTGTGTGACCTCTTTACGATATTATATTGACTGATTGCTCGCACAAGATGAGCAAACCTTCTTACTGGTACTTACGTTTGTATGCTGTGGAAATTAATTATTCTCTAATGAGAAAACGGAACTGGCGGTGACTGGTCTTCGCGATATGAAAACATCGAACACAGATTTGATAATCGACGGTAAAAAATTGGAACGTAAAACATTAATACACTTTACCAATTTTGGTAACAATTATACAGGAGACCATTCTTATCCAATATTTTCAAGGGTAACATAAGTCACTGAGTTAAAACGTAGTCATACGTAGACGTAGTCTTAACTCAGTTATTTAAGATGTCGTCTTAACTGAGTTATTAATAAAAAAAACATAGTCTAATTGTAAAACTCCTTTTTCCTCAATAACTAAAACTCCTTAAACGTATTAATACTGATCACCGGACAACTTTATTGATAACAACAAACATCAGCATATTTGCCTTTCACTGTTCAATTGTATCAGTTGACAGAAGGCACGTGCAAAAGAGGCTGTACCATTACTTACGTCTCTCATCATCACAACTCTATTCTTTACAATTTTCGCTCTTCACGGCGGATAATGCACGCTTTGTATCGTTTGAGGGAGTCTGAAATATAGTCTGAATTTAGGGCACGACCGTTCTTTGTTCGTCTCTCATTAGGCTATGCATAGTTCCTAGGTGTTTTAGCCCCGCGACCCATTTCGGCCGGGATTGTACGAAGATCCGTCAGCCAAAACAGGTCGATGGCAATTTCTTCTATGGAGAAAATATTTTCTCGGGCGATATCTCGGTATCGGCTTTCAACCTTCACTTCTGTCAAGGTACGAAGGCTTTCCACGAATCCGAGATTTGGCTCTACACTTTATATTATTCACGAGTTCTGATGTTCTTTTAGAGATGCTCGCTCTATCGATTTGTGTTGTCATAATTGCCCATCGCGCTCAGTGAGCTGAAATCGTCGATTCGTTGGAATAGGTTTGTTTGATCCTCCAGACCTTTAAACACGTACTTTGGATAAGACGTGCCTGCAAAAAGTTTCAATTACGTGCTTTAAGAATTCGTTTGTCTGTTTCTCTTTTCTGTGGATTCTTTTGGGATGTTTACGAGTGTTGTGTTAAAGTTAGAGCTTTTTGTTGGTTTTCTTTCTTATAATAGAAAGACAGTGTTTTTATGCTGTCTAGGTATAGATTTCAGGTTTTCTATAAATGTTTTTAAGTTTCTTCTATAATATTCTGTATTAGTCAATGCGTCGGTATAAACTGGAACCCACGCGTCGCATATGGAATGATTTCGCCTTGAATTTCGTTACTCGTTTTGGTTAATCGGCTGCTACTCTCCATATAAGAATTGAGGCCGCCGGCTGAAACTATAATACTTACTGATATGCTTGTACCTATTTTTGCCAGATGGTGGGTTGCACATGGGCGTGTAATTACTGACATTGGCGAGATAAAACTACGTAAACAAGTCTGTCAATTATTTATCTCTAAAGATCTCACCGAGGCAAATTAATTTAAAAATTTGCCTCGGAAAACTTTTTTGAGTTATGAAAGAGATAGTAATGTAAGATGAAATAAATATTAAAAAGCTTTAGTGAAATTCTAACCATTACAAACATGTACTTAAAGTTACGAATGTTAAATTAATAGGGAGCGAAAATCTATGATATTTACATAAACTTTTAACTCTTCATCTAAGTCGGTACGCTCTTGGCAGAGCGGTCGTGGTCGTCATGAAGTTGTGGTGGATGGTATAGACAGTACACGCCTCAAGCTTTTAGGTACATAGGTATATGGTGTGTATTAAAAAAGACAAAATTAACTGAAATACATGAACTTATGAGGCTTGGTTTGCATTTTCCAGTTTTTATTCGTGTTCAAACGTGCAAGTGATTTCCTCGCAAGTGGCAACAAAATATTTTTCAGTACTAAAAATATACATAATATTTTATTCGAGCAGGGAAACAGACGCCGCTTCAAGTGAATTGCTTCCATCGATTTGTTTTCCACTTAAAGCTGGATTCTTTGGTCTTTTCCACGAAAAATACGTTTCTTTATCTCCATAGAAATCTTTGATCGTCCCACGGCCTTCCCACACATACTAGTTGGGGTTTCGTTTCAATACATGGCATCGGTTTGGCGTCTCGTTATTGCCATAGCATGTGAGTAATTATTGTGAAATAAATTAAATCTATGCATAAAACTAATGATAAAATTCAAAACGCCGACGCAAAAATGGCTAAATAAGGAATATAACCTTATTAGTCTATTGATATTAATTATGTAGCTCGGCTAACTAAGGTGATCTTACGTGATCATCAAGAGGAGATAAATGACAATGTTCGTTTGAAATGAATTGGTGCCATTCCAATGGAAGCACCACAGGAGTATACTCTCTTTCGAATAAACAAATAAGAATCTGTATACAAATGAAGAATTTAATTTAAGACAAAAATAAAGATAGTCGAACATAATATGTTTTTTGTTTACCTGTCACAACTAAACATTTGACTGCAGGGTGCCTAAGAATTAGCGTCACTCTGGCCTAAGGTGGAGCATGCCTAGTCGAACTGGTTCTTTTTGAAGTCGGTTGAATAAATACACGAGCATCCTCTCACCCCAAATGTAAGTCTCCGTCGCATCGCGGGTAATAAATGCAACGTTTATCTGACGACCTCGTTAGAGACCACGTCTCAGATTGTCGAGACCCGTTTGTAACAAGTGTAAATTTAAAAATCTTATATATAAAATTTCCGTGTCACAGTGTTTGTTACCGTACTCCTCCGAAACGGCTTGACCGATTTTTTCCAAATTTGATATGCGTATTCAGTAGGTCTGAGAATCGGCTACTGTATATTTGGAAATAATTATTAAGGCAAAACAATGTTTGCCGGGTCAGCTAGTAATGATCTATATTTTACGATGTTGTTGGTGTAATGGCTACCATGCCGGACTGCCAACCAGTGGTCCCGAGTTCGATACCCGGCTCGGCCAACATCTATGCGATGAACTTAATTTGTTGCCTGTTGGTATGGGTGTTAAATATGTATCTACATAAAGTATTTATGTATGTATATGTAGTATATCAAATGTGTTAGCAATCAACTATAAACGGTTTAGTAATGTGGCTAACCAGCCTTGTAAGAAATGAACGAAATCTGACCGTTTAAAGTCAGTCAATATCGCGCCCAAAGTCGGCTACAAACATACAAGCGAAGCTAATAAAAAGCGTGTAAAAAGAAACGATTACTACAAATCAGTGCAAGTGTGTGTAACACGGATTGTCGAGTGTAAATAAACATAAAACCTTACCTAGAGCGTAATGGACCTGCTTAGGTTTTTATTTATGTTTGTTCGGTACAGTTTTGGTGCGAACCCGATAAAGTCTATTTACGCATCGTAAACTGGAGACTTATTGACTTATAGCTAGAACACATTTGAAAATTCATGTTTATTTGAAATCATTTGAAAATTTGTGTGTGAGTGTGTGTGTGTTTGTTACTTCTTCACGCTTAAACGGCTGAACCGATTTTAATGTAATTGTGGAAGATAGGTTAGACATTGGATTAACACATAGGCTACTTTTTATCCCGAAAACAATTATTGTTCTCGTGGGATACGCAAATAACTTCAAAATCCATGTTACTCCTTCACGCTCCAACGGCTGGCCCGATTTTTATCAGATTTGCTATGAAGATAGGTTAAATATTGGATTAAGGCATAGGGTAATTTGTATCCCGGATTAACCTCTTTTTTGTCCTGGATTAACGTGAGTAACACCGCAGAGCGCAGTTAGTAACCAAATATGTAAATGTGAGTAACAGGAACCGAACATTTTACCTTGGATAAACCCAGGATTTTTAGGTAAAATTTTGTAATATAATATAATAATAATAATATAAATTCTGTTAGTGATAATAATAATAATAAATAATAAAATAACCGTAATCGCTTAAAAATCGTTTATTATTTTGCTTAAAAATCGGCCTTATTGCAAAGAAAAATAATGTTTCACTAAGCACATATTTGTAAGCTAGTTTCTCTTTGTGGCCAAAACAAAAATACGAAACAGAATGGGCGAACTATTTGTGCGTCGTTACGTTAAATGTAGCGTCTAATTTTCTTTTCTTATTGTTATTAGCATTACTAAATTGTTATTGCGTAGTTGCGTAGGACTGGAAAATATAAGCAGTATACAAATTTAAAACTTAAAACCAAATGATAAAAATACATTTATATATATCTTAAGAATGTTAAATGTTTATTCCGTCAATTTACAATACATACAGCCTTGGCCAAAAGTATTAGGCACCCCCATAAAATACGTGCACCCGTAAAGTTATTGTTAGAATTACTTTTCTGTTTAGCAAAACAATTAGAAACAATGTTAAACTACTGTTTTAAACCATAGATAAGGGTTGGGATCTGTAAAATAGCTGTCCCACAAAAAGTGATTTTAGCACTTTTTGGAAAATTTTAATAATACTTTTGTCAGACTTGTTTCACCCCCCACTGTGACAAGAAGCGGCCGAGTCTTAATTATTCGTTACTTATTGTATGTAGCGTCTGTAGCTCGGCTAACTAAGGTGATCTGACGTGATTATCGAGACTAAGCAACAGTTTGTGCGGGCAATCTTTGGATGGGTGACCATGCACAAGCCTGCCTTTTAAAACGAAACACTTGGATCAAAATTCAAACTCTACATGAACAGGGAAAGTCCCAAGTAGAGATTTCCTGATTGCTTAAAGTTTTGCGATGTGCTGTACAATCCAATCCAAAGCGAGTGTGGCGCGATGGTAATAACGTCTGCTTTTCAATCAGACGGCTCCTGGTTCGATCCCGGCCCTACACCAATGACTTGTTTATTAAGCTATGTGTGGATTTGGACTCGCTTTACGGTGAAGGAAAACATCGTGAGGAAACCGACATGTTTGAGAACCGCAATATCCGAAGACGTGTGTCATCCGCCAACCCGCACTTGGCCAGCGTGGTGGATTATGGCCTATATCTCTCTCCTCGTGAGAGAAGGCCCCGAGTCCTAGCAGTGGGAACGTATAGTGGGCTGCTTATGCTTTATGCTTATGTACAATCCACTAAACCCCATACTAAACCATTCCGTCATCGTGTAATTTAACACAGAGCATGGATCGTAAGTCAGTATTTACTTTGGGGGGGTGCTTCAAGAGTACTTCTAAGCACTTAGCTCGCCACTCTGACCTAGTCTGGAACTTGAACTAGGTCCTAGACATGCTACACTCTAGATAGCATTCAGCTTAAAACTGAAGCTTACGTTGTTCCTAATACGGAACGGTCGGATTCATATAAGGTCGACAGGTACAAATGCATCTCAGAAGATTTATAATATTAGGCAATTTAAATTGTTTCATACATATTATTCTGCCACATCACTAATCTTTGACCATTGCGAAAGAAATACAGAAGCTATAATTAAGATGGCGCTAAAATCAATAGCATACGTATGAATTACAAACTCTTAAAGTCATCGGCGAATCTTAGCCTCGACATTAATATACTTCTAAGTAACTGGTAATCGGTGAGATTAAAAACTAGCAAGTGAGGAAGTAATTTTTACAATCGGATACTCAAAACCTTTCTTATATTTTTTTCATTCTATTTTCTCAAAAGCTCGAAGTTTGATGACACACAGCGAGTTGACAAATTGCTATCGGTGTCTTGAGGCTTGTAATGGAGTCCAGTGTAACCGAGGTTTTACACTCAAAGGAAATATAAAAAATGGCCAAGTCCGAGTTTGGCTCGCGAATGAAGGGTTTCGTACCATTATTAAAAAAAAGTGGCAATTAATCACGTTTTCTGTATGCCCCCTAAAAATTGATTTAATTTTAAATTTATTTCGAAAGATAGTAGACATCAACTAGCTGACCCGGCAAACGTTGGTTTGTCTCACTTGGGGGTTTGTAAAATAGATAGTAGCCGATTCTCAGACCTATTGAATACGCATATAAAATTTGGTAAAAATCGGTCAAGTCGTTTCGGAGGAGTACGGTAACTAACATTGTGACAGGGAAATTTTATATATAAGATATATTCTGTGAAAATTTTAAGTGTCTACCTGATACCGTTTTTGATATATACTTAACAACAAAAAAAAAGTTTATTGTATGGACAACTTAATAACCATTACGCCAACGAGGTCGTCACTTTTTTATGTCGTTTGCTTATTATTTTCCGTTACACATGCATCATGTTCCGCTTTAGTATTTCAACTCAATAAGTGTCCTCCGTAATTTATCTCGTCATGCGCTTGTTTGTATCGTTCTCTACTATACGGTAGTTTATGTGAGTTATAAACTATAATAAGGACAACTTCATATTATGAAGTTATCTATATGATAGATATATGTAGTTTGAACTAGTTCTTGTGAAATTAGCTACTCGTTACAAGTGAATCTAGAATAAGAGACATGCACTATTATGACGACAATTGATGTAATTATCTATGTATGTATTTATATAAAAGGCAAACCTGATTAACTGATTTAGATATAAACCAACGCACAGCCAAACTAATACAGATAATTAGAAACTTAAAATTTGGAACAGAAAAGGTAGAGGTTCTAAAAATCTTCTCTTAGTGTCCAGTTAGTGGACACTAACTGGACACGTAAGTGGACACTTACAAACGTAAGTGGACACTTGCAAACGTGAGTGGACACTTACAAACGTTAGTGGGCACTTACAAACGTAAGTGGACACTAAGAGAAGATTTTTAGAAATTCAATCCCTGAGAGAATTGTTGTGTCATTTATTGAGAATTTTCTTATTTTTGGACTGAATATTGGTACAAGCAGGCGAAGTCGTGGGCAAAAGCTACTGCGTATGTAGGTACTATCGTTTGATTAGCAAGTATATATTAGCTGAATTTGGGTAATTTGATGTCAGAAGTTTAGCAATGGAGGCTTGTTACGACCGAAAAGTGGGTTAATTGCAGCTTTGGCAACGTTCGGAAAACATGGATTCGTTTTTGAACGTAACCTAACATACGTAATTTGCGATAGGGAAGTTATAGGCACCCTTTATGGTTCTGCTCAGTAATAATTAATTAAAATGTCGTCCAAGCTTATTTGTATTTGTAGGAAGCCAATATATGAACTAGTAGTACAAGTTGTTATGTACCTCATTACACATGTAGAAATGTATGCAATAGCGTAATTTTGTGCGCGTAAATACGATAGTGTATTTTTTTGTAAGTTAGGTTTAATATTAGGGGTAGTTCTACGGTACGGTACAGTTTATAGTTGTTTTTTCTAGATCTTGCCACGTAGGATTGCAGTCCGCGATACCCCAGATCAAATTCAGGCCTACATCAACTTGTTTTTAAGTTATGTGTGGAAATTGCGTTCACTCATACGGTGAAGAAAAAACTCAACCATGCTCCAAGAACCTCAAAATTCTAACACTTCTGTCATCCGCCAACCCGTGATTGGTCTTTGTGGATTATGCATTAATCTCTCTCCTTGTAAGAAAAGGGTTCCCTTCTAAGGAAAGTTGTGGGAACGTACAGTGTGCTGCGCTATGGCTAGTTCTAAGTGATTTCAATAATATCGCAACTCAATACATAGATCTGAACGCCTAATATAAGATTGCATGTATCGCCTTGCATAAGCATAAGCAGCCCACTATACGTTCCCACTGCTGGGACTCGGGGCCTTCTCTCAAGAGTAGAGAGATATAGGCCATAATCCACCACGCTGGCCAAGTGCGGGTTGGCGGATGACACACGTCTTCGGATATTGTGATCCTTAAACATGCCAGTTTCCTTCACGGTAAAGCGAGTGCAAGTCATTTATGTTGGGCGGGGATCGAACCAGGGGCCGTCTGATTGAAAAGCAGACGTTATTACCACCGATCCACACTCGCTTCATTTATCGCCTTGAATCTTAACGAATTCAAACATTGCTCGACGGAAAGTAAAGAACACTCATTTTTCCACCCGCAGTTGCTGTCGAGGATTTAATTCCAGACGCTTTGTCGGATTTTCAATCATTTATTCTGCTACCAACTGTTGAGGGTCTGAGAGATTTGATACCGAATTGACTTTTTGTCTACGCGGCTTACTGTTTTATTCAATTGACCTTTAACATGGCTTTCTTTTAATGTTATACTACGGTTAACGAGTTTCGGGTCACAATTGAAATGTCTGGAAGCAACCTTTACGGGGCTCAGTGACGTCATAAACACGGTTAGGGTTGACACAATACTGCTCCGATCGATCAAAATTTGCCCTATAAATATTAAATTAATCATCACTTTGAAATTTCCCATCAATATTCTTAACGGGTTTTCGTGTTATGAATTCCAATTCGCCAAACTCATTTCGATTTTCACAGCCTGGCTTATATTGGAGCAATGTTTTGGCAACCCTGTCGCCAGGGCGAGCTTTATCGTGGAAGTCGATTAGGAGATGACCTTTACACCAAAAAGGGGAGCTTTTGCGAGAATTTCACGCTGTTTGACGCTGAAACCTAATGGTAAAGAACAGGGTCTTTTGTCAAAATTTTAACGGGGTTTTAGGATTCGCTGCCCTATTCTTGCAAGGAGAGTAACTATGGACGGCCTCATACTCAGATACAGCCTGGAGACAGACAGCGGAGTCTTAGTATTAGGGTTTTTTTTATCTTTTAGGTACGAAACCCTAAAAATTTAAATCGTCACAGGAGAACTCTCATTAGGAAATTGTTGGAAATTCGTTATATCAAGGTAAATACAATTGTTTATTTCAAGCTTGGTTTATTTTAGTTTATTTCATCAACAGTCAAACAAGGAAAAAATCAACTGTTGCCGGAATGTCGTGTCGGGAGGAAATGTCGTTTAGATTTATGCAAATGCAAATTAGATTGCTTTGAATCGGATTTAGTATGGAGTTTAAACGACGTTTGATAACAGTTTTAGCGCCTCTGCTAAAGTAATCTGGCGCTATCATCGAGGTTAAGCAACAGTCGATGCGGATAGGTTTGGATGGGTGACATTGCACAAGACTGTTATTTAAAATATGGCATTTTTTTCTGTGACCTACTATGAATCTGAGTATGACTATGAGTCGGATGACATTTTATACTTAGGTCCCAGTCCTGCTTCCCTTAGCACAAGCAGTCTGAGGCCTTTGAAAAGAAACAATAATCTCTACTTAGCTTATACGAAGAAAAGTTTTGCTCCTTTTAACAATATAGGTACATTTAAGCTTTAATTAATATAAATGAACTTTTACTCTCAGAACTTTTATTAATATAATGTAATGAATGCCGATCAAACTGTTTGTTATTGAGTTTCGGTTTAATACAGATGTACAAAGTCATGTAATCACTTATTGGGGATCGGACCGGCAGACCTCGAAAGAGTTAATAAAAACATTCCAAGTAAAACTCGAACAAAGAACCTCTTGGATGCCGAAACAGTACGTCATTCTAAAGGTCACCACAATAGTCGGAGCCGAATGGGCCGAACAGATTAAACTCTATATCAAATATTTTATTTATTTACTAGCTGACCCGGCAAACGTTGTTTTGCCTTAAAAAAATTGATAGTAGCCGATTCTCAGACCTACTGAATACGCATATAAAATTTGGTAAAAATCGGTCAAGCCGTGTTTCGGAGGAGTACGGTAACAAACATTGTGACATGGAAATTTTATATATTAGAAAATTATGGTTCACAAAACAGAAAACAATCAAGACCTAATGAAAATAATTTATCAGGATCTCATCTAAAGATTTTCCTAATTTGTATTACAACGACTAAAATAAAGTGTTAGAAACAACATAAATATGGTTAGTAACAATTAGGTTAGGTTAAGACATAACATTTTTATTTAGTTTAGTTAATCTACAATAATTCTCAAATTTGAGTAAGTAACTATTAAATGTCTCAATTAGCTTTCAGATCACAGCGTAATTACACCAAAAATTTCGGTTTCTCTTCTTTTTACAACGAATTTCCCCAATATAACGCGCGTCGATAATTTTAAATAAAAATGTATATCATGTGTTACAAATAATAATATTTGTATTTGGGCGAGCTGTTAAGAATGTATAAAAAAACGTTTCGTTTGACACGTTCGCTTTGTTCGCTTCTGGCTAATATGCGGTCACCTTTATTCGAATCCTTTCAACCTTTTACATCATCATTGGCTCCGTAACATTTACGACCCCAAAAAATAAATATCGCAAGTTTCTGACATAAAAGCATTCGCAGCTATTTGAGATTTTAATATAGATGCCAACACGTCGGCTCGTGAAGCCCGTGTAGCGAGCCGAGTAACGTCTGAGAATTTCGCTACTTCAGCGGGGCAAGCACGGTTGGTGGACAATTTCTCCACCGGAAGAGGAAATCTGTTCGTTCTTTTTACTTTTATTTTAATTCTGCATTTAGAGTTATATTTTAGTGAATTTCTTCAATATGTTTGCAACACAAATGAATTTAATCTCAAAGAGATTACTTCTATTTTTTTCCACCTCCATATCAGATAATAGTTTGTTCCCTGCCATATGTCAATCTGGGAGTATTTGTGATCATTGTTTTACTGAGAAACTGCTGGTAATAACGGGTTAAAATGACCACGAGGGAGTGAATAGGTTCCTTCTAGTTGAGCGTGCTACAACGTACGCCCCAGTGCTGCTTGACATCAGGCAAGCTGTGGTTTAACGAAAACCTATTTCAACTAAAAAACACGATAAACGTCAATATTTTTACACGGGAAAATGTCACATGTTACCATGATATTTAAGTGTAAAAGATTATTATTTCCACTGACTGGTGGAAAGACTATAAGTCCTCGTCCTGTGCTAGTCCTGCAGGCAAAGTTGTAAAATATAAGAGTAACAAAATAAATAGAAATCTTTTTCGTATTTAGGCGTTGTTGTACCGAGGTCGCCCGCGCCATATACATATTATTTATAACGAAAGAACTGCCAAGCGACTGTCGCGCGGCAGTAGGATTTGACGCGAGAGAAATTCATATAAAATCGACAATTAACAAAATAAAAAAAGCTCTTACGATTCCAGATAATATAGTGATCTATAAAAAGAAGTAAGATATGTTTTTATTTCTATATTACTGTAGAATTATTAAAACGACTATTTGTTCAAAAAACAAAACTCGAGCGAATGTTACGTAATCGTGTTTTGGTACTCTAACGATTCTTAACAATGAATAATAATAATGATAATAAAACTGAAAAAAAAAATGGTAGCTGAATCATTTACGCTGGATATATTTTTTTTCAAAACATTCTATTTTGCTCGCATGCCGCCTTATGTAGAACGAAATGTTCACAAACTGCTTTGACAGATTTATTTAAGTTATAATAGGATTGGAAATAGAATTTCAAAACCACAATCGGCTGGCCAAAACCGAATGTTTTGAGACTTTGTCACTTTAAATTGGAAGTTTCCCAGTGTTTTGGACCTGAGAGCTTTGACCTTGCTTGCTCAAAGTTGGCAACAGCTTCTACAGTCAGGATATCTTCAACGACAGGAAGTTTGTGTTTACGTCCTTATCAATAAAGACAACCTTTATTTGATTTGAGGTTGAATGACACGTTAAATTGTAGGTCACGACTGTAAGTCTTAGAACAAGCAGTCGTTAATAGCCAAGTTAAAGGCCTTCGGGCGGCTTGAAAACTCTCGACACCAGAGCTTGGCCACTTAGCTCATACGATGAAGAAGAAAAACATACACGTGTATATGAGAATAATACAAAGGTTTTTCCTCAAAACACTTAAAAAAATCTCCATTCACCGTGCTTCTTAAAATAATAATGTAATACTCTACTCTTCTCCGTGTTACCTGTCTTTGTTCTCACGTATCCAATAAACGTGTTCCTAAGAGTTATCTGACGTTCAGTCCGGGGACATATTAAATCAGATTGAAATAGGGTATTAGAGAAAGCCCCCTAAAGCTTTCAGCGGGCGTTAATAATTCACTGGGGGCTCCCGAGGTAACTTGAGCTTACTCCAATTTTGAAGGAAATCCTCACGCGCGCTAACCTACTGTTATGATAGTATTAGCGCATGGCTGATTAGAAGTTATTATATGAATAAATATCAAATATTAATAAAAATACTGTCTGAAATGAAAAACACTCCCGAATAAAACACACCTTTCAAAGAAAAAAATAAAACAGAATCAAAAAACGGTTCATAAGTTTGGGGGTTACGATGCCACACACACACACACAAGCACGAGCGCTCCGCTGATTTTGCGTCGGGAGCTAAAACGCTTTCTTCTTTCGAACTCATAGTTTCCTATCATAATTTTGCATTACCTACATATGTCTTATAATTTTACACAAGGTCTTATAATATTTTTAGTCCATTGAAAAGTTACATTTGGGGTTGCGTTTTTTAGAGGACGCAATTTTATTTTTTTGATGTGTAGGGGGGGTCAGTGTAAAGCTAAAACCAAGTTTGTGGGGTCGCCACCCTTGTCCCACGGCCGCCATCTTGAAAATAGGGGTTGAAACGGTTTTTATGATATATCTCTTAAACTATTTATTTGATAAAAAAAAATTGTTAACATTTTTTGTTGCAAATTAAATTCTCTACAACTTTGGTCCCGTAACTTTTTATCGTAAAACTATAAATAAAAAAGTTATAAGCGAAAATCTTCAGAAATTCGAGGAAAAAAATTATATTTTTCGATATAACTTTTTTTTAATCATTTTACGAAAAAATAATATCAGACCTTTTTTGTAGATCGTTTTTTGGGGAACAACTTTTATATGCGTCATTTTTTCATTAAGTTAATAGCTAAGGTTTTACAGCGCTCCGAAGTGAGTACTATTGTTTAGTACTCTTAACTATACTTACCTATATTATATGTGTATACTAATAATATGTCATCAGTTATTTTTTTTATTTTTTATTTTGTTATTATAACTTTTTTAAATACAAATTTAGCAATATTATTAATAATTAATTATTGACTCTTTCTCACTCCATAACAGGATTTAACAATTATTGATTTTTAAAATAATTTTAAATCTGATGGCCGTTACAGGGAATACTGTTCAGGTAATTGCTAAATTTGTAATAAAAAAAGTTAAAATAAAAAAATTAAAATAAAAAAAAATAACTGATGATATATTATTAGTATACACATATAATACGAGGGTGAATCAAAAAATTCTTGGAATCAATATTAAAAAATGCAAAGATTTAAATAATAATATTTTATTTTTCTACATAATCTCCCTCCAATGCAATGCATTTAGATACGCGTTTCTTACTTCCTTGTTCCTTGTGAAAAAAAAATATTTTCTTGACTCTCGAAAAAGTCCTCTACGGCAGCTATAACCGCGTCATTATCGTGAAATTTTGTTTCCTCTTTTAATTTTGGAAATAAGTGAAAATCACTTGGGGCTAAATCCGGAGAATATGGTGGGTGGTCAAGGAGATTTAAGCCAGCACAGCGGATTGTGTTGAGCGCAACTTCCGATGGATGAGCAGGAGCGTTATCTTGGAGGAACAACACGCCCAACGACAGTTTTCCACGACGTTTTTCTTTAATCGCTTCACGCACTTTCGGGATTAAATTTGCATAATAGGGTCCAGTAATAGTCTGGCCTTTTGGCATGTAATCAATAAAAAGGATTCCTTCACTATCCCAGAACACAAAGGCCATAACTTTGCCAGCGGTAGGAGCAACTCGAAATTTCTTAAAGGATGGAGAGAATGGTCGTTTCCAAGACATGCTTTGTCTTTTAGTTTCAGGATCAAAATGGTGGACCCACGTTTCATCCATGGTGACAAGACGACGGCAAAAATTATGCGAATCACGCTGGAACATTTCGAGATTACGCTTGGAAATTTCCAAACGTCGCTTTTTGTTTTCGTCGGTTAACATTCGTGGCACCCATCTTGCAGACACTTTTTTGAACCCCAGTGAATCAATTAAAATGGATTGAACGCTACCAAAAGATATCTTTAGGATCTCAGCTATATGTTTTATAGTCATTCTTCTGTCTTCCAAAACCAGATTCTTAACCTTTTTGACATTTTCTTCTGTAACGGAGGTTGAAGGCCGCCCAAAACGCGGGTCATCTTTACACCTTGATCTACTTCTTTTAAATTCAGCCATCCAGTACGCAACCGTAGAATAGGGTACAGCATCACCCCCAATGTCTGCTGAATGTCCAAAAAAATTTCCTTCGTAGACATTTTTTTCAAACTGAGATATTTTATCACCGCACGTAACTCACTTATATCCATAATTTTAACTTTTTAGCAACTCGTTGCACAAAAAAAATTATTACATGCGAACGAACTGACAAAAACAAGTGACAGTCTGCATAAATATAGTGTGATAGACACTCTTTAATTTTAATATCGAACTTGATCCAAAAAAGTTTCATATATATGCACTTCTAAGAACTTTTTGATTCACCCTCGTATAGGTATAGTTAAGAGTACTAAACAATAGTACTCACTTCGGAGCGCTGTAAAACCTTAGCTATTAACTTAATGAAAAAATGATGCATATAAAAGTTGTTCCCCAAAAAACGATCTACAAAAAAGGTCTGATATTATTTTTTCGTAAAATGATTAAAAAAAAAGTTATATCGAAAAATATATTTTTTTTCCTTGAATTTCTGAAGATTTTCGCTTATAACTTTTTTATTTATAGTTTTACGATAAAAAGTTACGGGACCAAAGTTGTAGAGAATTTAATTTGCAACAAAAAATGTTAACAATTTTTTTTTATCAAATAAATAGTTTAAGAGATATATCATAAAAACCGTTTCAACCCCTATTTTCAAGATGGCGGCCGTGGGACAAGGGTGGTGACCCCACAAACTTGGTTTTAGCTTTACACTGACCCCCCCTACACATCAAAAAAATAAAATTGCGTCCTCTAAAAAACGCAAGGTTAGGCCTAAAAAATGTAACATTTCAATGGACTATTTATAATCCTACTAATATTCAAATTCAAAACTTAGTGTGTAAGCGTATTTATTTGTTACTTCCTCACGCTTAAGCGGGTGAACCGATTTTGCTGATATTTACTATGACGATAGGTTAGACCTTGAATTAACGCACAGCCTACTTTTATCCTGGATTAACTTCTTATGTCCTGGATAAAAAGCGGGGCGCAGCTAGTTTTAAGTTGTTTGATAATTGTTTAACTCGTCATTCTTGTATAATGTATGCCTAACGCCATGGTGGTGCGTGGTTCCAGGCTGGTGGTGTCTCAGAACCAGCGCGCGCTGCACATAGTGTTCCCGCACCACTTCCTCGACTCCCCGGAGTGGTTCGGAGTCTCCACCGACGAGTACTTCCAGGTATTGTAATCATTCACGTTAACGGTTTTGCTCACACAACAGCAACAACCTTTATGAGGATAACCTCATAAAAGTGGTCGCACATTATTAAAAGGAAAAATGCGCTGTCAGAAGTACAATCCATCCTGAGATCTGTAAATCAAGAGTGAATAAGTGCCTTTTAGTAGTTTGCTACAAAATAAGCTACAGCGCATTTTATGGGTATGTACGATTTTACGAGTATATTATATGTTTTCACGAGTATATACGATTCAGTGATGACAGTCTATACGCTCAAACTTTCGGTGAAGAAAAACATCGTTAGGAAACCATTACATGGTGGTAGCAATTACCCTACAAAAGTGAAAAAAAGTATTCTCCACAGATGCTCCATCTTAGGCCAGTATAGCTGATTCGTGTGGTAGACCTGGTGGTCAAATGTAAAATGGCAAATGTCTAGCTGTAACGTAGAAATAAATCTGTAGACCCACGGTAGCGCCTAGCTGAAAATACTACTTTTTAAAAGACAGTCTTGAACAAGGTCTCCCCCAAGGACTTACGCATCGACGGTTGCTTAACCTCAAAGATCGCGTTAGATCACCTTAGTGAGCCGAGCTACAGAACTACTACGGCGCTACCGGAATGACGAGTAGTAACTTCCTAGGTTTACGTATTCAAGGCTAGCGTATGTCACAAACAAACAACAAATGGCTGAGTCCGTGCGGAATTCCAAACACAATGTGCCATCTTATCTGCTGCAATTCACTGCCTGATATCGCTTGACTTTAGCAAAACTTAGTAAACTAGTTTGCCACAAAGAGCTCTACGAAAAATTGAGAATTACAACATTATAAATTAGAAATTTTATTTTAAACAGCCTACATATGTCCACTGGTGCACTGATCACTAGTTAGCAAGAGATTTTGTATTTTTTGATAATGTATAATTGGAGTACTTAAAAGCTTTATATAACTCTACTTTTTTTTCATCAAAGGTTGAAACGTAAAAGTAATAGCAGTACCTAACAGGATGCAATCTCGGTCTCGTTAGTTGCAGGAAACATCCTTGCCGTAGCGAGTCGCGCAAACGGAAATGATGGGAAAATAAGTCGTACCGATTCAGCACACATAACATTTTTATAAAAGACTGTTCTTCGCTTCTTTCTATGTTGTGGGTTTGCAGTTGTTTTCTTTTATTTCGTCTGGATTAATACTATATTTTTTGTATTTACCTACCATCATCATCTACAACCTATCACGCCCCACTGTTTGGCACAGTAAGGTACGAAGACTGCTCTTCGCTTATTTCTATGTTGTATGTTTACAGTTGTATTTTATTTCGTGTAGGCTTTGGTAATTATGGTGTTTATAATCATCATCGACAACCTATCTCGATCCATTGTTGGGTGTAGGCCTACTCTCTTTTGCCTCTACATTTTATATTCGATAATGTGTGGCCCTGCAATATACATATGTTTAATTTGTTAAAAACGGCAAGCAGTCGTCGTGGGCTCAACCCGGCCTGGAAATCGTTATCATCATATAAAAGATTGAATTGAAAAATTAAGGACTCAAAGAGGTGTCCAATTAAAAATATAATTTAAATGCTCCTTTTATCTAGCCATTGGGCATTGTCTTGTCCCTAGGTCTTTAACCTCCGGGTCTCTTTAGGTCTCTAACGGTGTGTGGCAGGTTCATTGAAAGCCAGTAATTCTAGAATATGCAAGCTCCACTGAGATCGGAGAACATGCACATGCTTATTTGTCAAATGTTTAGTTAGCTGTACGAGTATAAAGAAAAATAAACTGAGTTCCATGTAACTTTGGGAACGCATTCATTGGCAAATTTCCTAGGCAAGGAACACGGCTATGTTCATTTAGATTGGAGTCCGGATCCCCGCTTCGTATGCAAATATAGCTAGCGACGGTCGAGAGTGAAACCTCTTCATTGAATATGAATATAACGCGTACCACCCACTGGCAGAAGACGGGCCTATTAAACTATTAAGTAATCTGCAGAGCATTGCAGCATCCGCTGTGGTTATTGTCTTTGTTATATTGGCTTTTGTTAGCGGTCGGATGATTCATAAATATTGATATTGATTTTGATTCATATAAAGATTTTACATGACTTATTTATTTATATTACTTTCTGGCTGGGCAGATAGTATCAAAATTAAAATCTTCATATATTTTAATAAGGATTTAGTTGACGGATTGACGGCTTGTAACAGGAAATTTATTTTTGTATAGAATTATGTATGTATAAATATATAGTTATTAGATAGTTTCTATCACTATAATAAATTAAATTATTTCTTTCTATTTCATCCACATAATGACACGTATTTTGCTCTTTAAAAAACTTTTATCGCCGCCAATCCTAAAAATGTATCAATGTCTAAGATTTTTTTTACGAAAACAACTTTGATATATTTTCTTTTAACTCCAGTTAAAATTTTAAACATATAAGACTACATATTATCAAATTGCACATTGCACTATTCATTATATATGCTACAGTTACCCGCGGTCTTACCCGCGTTAGTCCGGGATAAAAAGCCTAAGTGCTAATCCAGAGTCTAAGCTATCTACATACGAAATTTCATCAAATTCTGTTAAACTGTTTTAGCGTGAAGAAGTAACAAACATACACACTTACACACAAAATTTCGCATTTAGAAAATTTGTAGGATTCTTTATAAAAATACCATTACATTTTTCTTCTCGAATTATAATACGACTAGTTTGTCCTCCATAAAGCTGACTCCGAATAAGCTCTTAAGACCTTTCTTAAATTTCGTCTACTGGAACGTTGTTCCGCGCTTACCAATTACGAAATGCGGTGGCGAACTTTAAACTAGTTAAAGCTTAATGTTGTTTCGCTCTCGGTAACACCCTCATGGATGATGAAGTCGGAGTGAAACTACGTTTGTTATGCTATTAACTTGATTGCGTGTAAGTTTAGACTAAACTGGAACAGATTTGGATAATATTTGATATGAGGTGGATAGAAGATATAGGCTGCTTGCTATTCAGAGATTTGAAGAAATTAAACTAGAAAGAATGTACTTTACTAAACACTGTTATGATAACTTGTGATGTACTCGTAGGTTATATCAATCCTTATGAAGCATTTGTATGTTTAATGCTATTAATGCGTTTTTCTGTGACGGATCAGTGTTTAATTTTTAGTATTTGACGGGATTACATTTTTAGTATTTTCACAACTCATGTTTTTCCCGTGCCGCTATAGCAATAAATACTAATAATTTAAATATTTAAAGAGGGCTTCCAAATAAATAAGATGTTTTTTGCCATTTTTTAGACAATGGTACGAAACTCTTGATGAGCGAGATCGACTCGCACTTGCCCAATTTTGACCTTTTAGGCTCCGAATCCTAAAAACAGTGCCAGTGAGTAGAGCTTCCAAAATGCCGGCCGAGGTGGCTCTTTGTATAGAAACAAAAAAAGTATAATACAAATTTAAGATTTAAGTGTCGCGGGTTTTTTGTACAATAAAGTACTTCTACTCAATTTGCATGGTCTGTATGTAATACCTGATTACTAATGTCAGGAGTCGCGTCGTTCCGCACTACTGAAACAAAAGTTATCGCGTAATTGAACTCAAGTTGTTCCTCGTACAATAAAAGTGGCGCGTTCCCACTCGTATACCTGTAACTTGCAAGTTGGCGGTGGAATGCTCTCACAATCAGATGTTGTATTCGACTTTGTCACGCCAACATTGCGGCGGCGGGGTGTTGCCATCATTTCTCTGCCTTGTTCAGGTGTATGATATACGTTTGTCTATTTCCTGGTGCGGGGAAAATTGGAAAAAGTTCCTTAGTTCATTTGTTGATTGACATTTCAGCATGATACAGTACAGTACAGTTCGGTACTGAATACGGTATCTCAAATACCTATATCATTTGTCTTTCTTGCCTTATCCTCGGGTTGGCACAGCAAATTTTCTTATTTCACTCTTCTCTATCGGCCGTCGTCAAATAGAAATACACATCATTTATTGATAACACCAAAGTTACAAGTCAAACGCCTCTACACTTAATCCTTTCTCTCTCATGTCCTCATTCACACACTCCATCCATGTCTTCTTCGGTCGGCCTCTTGCCCTTCTTCTTTGCACTACCATTTCCATAGATCTCCTACTAACATGCATCTCCTCTCTACGCATCACATGCCCATACCACGCTAAACTCCCACTCTTTAATTTCTCACTCACTGGCGTTACTTTCAAACTTCCTCTAATGTAATAGATAACAATAAATAATAAAAATGTAAATTCATAGGCAAAAAAGGAATTGATGTCAGTTAGATTCAGTTTCTTTCTGACAGAGAGGTAGACCACCAGCCCGATGGTCAGATGACGTTAGGCAAGTTGGAAGGAGCCGGTGGAAACTGGCTAAGACCGCACTATATGGTGTGTTGGAGAAAAGACCAATACACAACAGTGGCAAGATACAGGCTTTCTTGTTACTCTAAATTGCTCATAGGATTTTTGATATGTCTAAATTCTATTAGACAATGTCATTGTGTATCGAGATGTCTGAGAAAGAGAAGAAACAGAAATATAAAATAAATAGAAAAGAAAAAGTAAATATAAATATGTAAAGAAAGAAGTCTGTGATAGATCTCTTCGGTCTGTTGAAAAGATTTTATTAATAGGTACGACGGAATTATAGATCCAGTTTGCTTGAAAAAAGGTTTATAAAAAAAAGGATTTTTATATAAAGAAAAAAAACTATTTCTATGTTCTTCGAGCTTTAGCTCACCAAGCGACAGGAATAAGATATAATAAATTTCACTTTTCATCTGAATACAAAAAGCCCCGAACAAAGAAGTCTTGGAAAGAATCATACTTCTGAGACGAGGTCAAACGGTGACCTTCAGACCGGATTACCGCTGAAATATATACATATAGATATAGCTTCTCAGTTCCCAGGTTAAATAGTATAAAAAGAATACACGAAAACGTATTGGACAACCTATCTTTCTGTATTTAGGGTTCCGTGCCCTAAGTCTTATTACTGATACAGTCTAAACTCTATATAACGACACTGAATGGACTGTGCATTTTATGGCGGTATAGAGAGTGGTCGTAAAATGGAGGAATGTATCGGTGTATGGAATACAAGCTAAACCAACTAAAGCCTATTGATTTCGAAGCTTTAGAGAGTTTGTCGTTAAATCGAGATACGTTACGTACATGGATTTTACACTGTACTTTACTATCCATCTGTCAGGCAGTGTCTCATATATGAGCTAAAAACAGTTGATCTGTACCCTAATGTATTTCTTATAGCAAAACTTATTTAAATAAAGAACACAAACATTGAAAGTGATTTTTGCCGTTTTTAGGGTTCCGCACCCGAAGAGTACTCACTATTAACACTGTTTTTGCTGTTGATATTTTCACAGATGATGTATTTAATATTGCAACTTTACAAATTTTAATAATATTTCATTCAGTATACTTGTTAGGTCACAAGCATTTATTCAATATATGAACAATAAACATATTATTATAATTATTTATTATTTTATTATTATTATTTATTTTATATTTAAGGGTAAGGAGTTCCTCGCGTATAACAAACTTGATTTTTGTCGTTTTAAAATAAATATAAACTTTCTTGCTTAATTTCTACTCGTACTTGGCCAAAGAAAAAAAAAAGTTACGGCAAAGAAGAAATTGTGAGGTCGTAAAATGAGAGATTACTAGACCTGGCCGTAAACTGTTTTTATTGCAATTGTAGCGGGTTTTTCCATCCAAAGCTTGGAGATGGATAAAATGATATCCGTAGCCTATGAAGAATCTGAAGGAAAATTGTCTGCTTATTTTTTTATCGGTGAAAGATAATTGGTTGTTACTAATTTCCTGCCTTAATATTTGGGCCTTCCTTAATAACTATGTCAAGTGCAGCATGAGCCTGCCCTGACCCTATTTTTTTATGTAAATTAAAATCATCAATCGTCTTAATTTAAGAAGGGACGTCCGTTCTATTTTCCAAAGTTATAGATTACAGTTACAGAGAACCATTCGCCATTTAGAATGGTAATTTTTGTATCAGTTGAGACTAAGAATAGAGTGAGTCTTTCTTATTATCATTATTTGAAAAAAAAAAAATTTTTGTGATAAATAGAAAGATAATACTTATATTAGTTTTATAACAAAAATATTTTTTTATTATTTTTTTTGCAATAATTCAAAAGTTATTTCAAAATAAAAAATAATTTTTGAATCCAGTACCGAAGATACGCCGACAACTCCCGAACAAACCCGAGCGCGTGTGACGTCATAATGTTAGTTTTATTATACTTTGTATTCATTATTTTCCTATCAACTGCATTGAGTGTCTGAGTGAAAACTAACATTATGACGTCACACGCGCTCGGGTTTGTTCGGGAGTTGTCGGCGTATCTTCGGTACTGGATTCAAAAATTAATTTTTATTTTGAAATAACTTTTGAATTATTGCAAAAAAAATAATAAAAAAATATTTTTGTTATAAAACTAATATATAATCTTTCTATTTATCACAAATTTTATTTTTTTTCAAATACCCAATTGCGAATGTTTTTTTTTATCAGACTCGGGGTTCTAAAGTTTAATTATTATAATTGTGCCTATTTTATTTTTACGTCAATAAATTTATTTTTGTATTTGTATTTTGTGCGCTCGCTCGGTCAATGATCGAACTATCTATACCAATATTATAAAGAGTAAAAGTTTGATTGTTTGTTTGACACGAATAGGCTCGGAAACTACTGAACCGATTTCAAAAATTATTTCACCGTTGGGAAGCATTATCCCCAAGTAACATAGGTATTATTTAGTTTCTCTTTACAACTTGGATTATTTTATAGCCCGTGCGAAGCCGGGACTGGCTGCTAGTCTATAATATATAAAAAAAAAATGGTTGCCTGTAAAGCCTCTCTCGTTCGGTGACTCATCGTAACGTTACCGGGCGTTACACTTTTTCATAAGTGACTCCCAGCCGCAACCTAATTTAAGACGTTGTCACGTCAATAAGTCGGGTTTTACTTCCTGACGCTATAACTCCAGAACGCACGAACCGATTTTCACTGGCTCTTCAACAGAAAAGGAGAAAAATAGTGAAAATCATTTTTCACATACAGCGCCATCTCTCATACATAGCATGTACTACAAACCAATATGGTTTTGGATTGTGGTGGAGCAGTCGCGAAAAGCGGCCTACATGCGGCCGGTTAAACTGCTAGCAATGCAATGCAACGAAGATAGGATACCGTTTGGCACACTCACTTACACACATCCACAGATTTTCGTCCACTTCCATCATCATTATACACTATTCTATACAAACACCATCTTTATTAACTTACACTAACAATTTTAAAAAGGAAACACCCGTTTCCTAATTTTAGTACCACACAAATATGTCAAAAACATAAATGACTAAACAACTAACCACTCTATCACACTACCACAGCAAAACTTATTACGTCACTTACATTCACACATTAATTGTATACCTATTTTGGCCAATTGAACAAAACAATCATACCAAATTGTTAGCAGCCAGTTTTACGATCATTTTATAAATTTATATTATTTGGTAGAATTTGCAAAAGTAGGCGACATAAAAAGCTACAAAGTGTTTAGCCAAAATGAAAAAAAAAAAATAAGTGATAATCTGTGTCCGTCCAACAATTATTTTATAGGTTACTTTTATGTTTTGTCAGAAATTTAAGTTTCACAAAATTTTGTTAATAGTTTAAATAGTGATTAGAATGATTATAAATAAAGAAGACGAGTGACGCCCTGCAACACAGGCTCTCCCCGAGCCTTCCTGCGGGGCTCAAGGCTAAACAAGCGTACTATGCGTGCCAACTAAGAATAGGATCGCGCTTGCTTCAACTTCACACGATAACTGTCAAAAAAGTACTGCTAGCAAAGAAAGCGTAAAAAAGAAATTTAATAATTATTTTTTTGGTTCATAGATGTAAATTTAATTATTGTTTAATTATACTTGATTTTATTACTGGATAATTTTGGATTCATTAATTCTACAGGTAAGGAGTAATCAAGGCAAATTAACAACACCTAGAAAAAAAAACACGTGACGAGACATTGGTTTTGGATAGTTTCGACTTAAGTGCTGTAAGCAGTTTAATAAAATATTTTTATTTGGTACAAAAAGAAGTGACAAAAATGTAAAAGAAATTATATTTTTTATAAATATGCTTTTACTTTCAAATCCTGCTCATTTATAATTAATTTGCCATAAAATGTATAAGAAATAGCAAAACAGCGTACATTAAACATATAAACTGAATATAATTTGTTCATAAAATTTTTTGCACACCATACACTTTGGTTATGAAGTTTGCGCGTATGATTGAACAAGATGGCGGTTTTGACAGTCCTATTCTTAGTTGGCACGCATAATACTAAAATGTATATATACCTATAATTCTAATTCTAATTTGAAGTGGGGGAGATGAGACCTGCACTGACATCCCGCTAGGGGCGTATTGTGCATTCCCCCCTTACCAGCCGTCCCAAGCCAACCGAGCTCCTTGAAGTAACGGAGCACAGCCCTGAGTCGCTGGCATACCTGTTCCACCACTGTTGCGTCAGATGGTCTGTTTGTCTGAAGATTAGCAATGGAAGGCGAACTTTCATCTTGAGCTGCTATCATCCTTTCATCTTGAACCTAACGTTTTAGTATGTATTTTCCTCTATTTTAATCTGTACGCATAACTATCTTTTTTGAAATAAATATTCTTTATTCTATTCTTATTCTTTAGTAATTTTATATTTGTTGTTAGTAAAACCGTGATTGTCGTGGACGTTCCAGGTTTCAATAATGGCGATGGAGGAGTCCCGCGTGCTGGTGTGGCACCGCGACAAGCTGAAGCTGTCCATCATGTCGGACGCCTTCCTGCAGGCCGTGTTCGACCACATCCTGGGGCGGGACGTCGTGCACAAGCTCATGCAGGTCAGCTGCTCACATGCGATTTTTCTTCTCCTTCGTATAAGTGGCTCTGGTGTCGATAGTTTTCAAGCCGCCCGAAGGTCTCTGACTTGGCTTGACGACTGTTTGTTCTAAGACAAACAGCCGAGACCTACCATTTAATGTGTCATGTGACCCATGGTAGCACCCAGGTGAGAACACTTGAAAAATTACTGTCTTGTGCATGGTCACCCATCAAAACACTGTCCACATTGACCATTGCTTAGGTTCGAGGATTGCATCAGATCACCCCAGCTAGCCGAGGTACAGATACTACTGAAAGCTTGAATTTCTACGGGTAAGCTTAGTTTTTCAGTAATCTAAGTAAATTACTAAATTAAAGGAGTAAGAGAAATTATGACGCAGTACTATTACTGAAATTACTGAAGAATTAATCTTACCCATAAAATAAAACCAAAAAGAGACTCAAGAAGACAAAAACTCAAGAAAGTATAACAAAAAGACCAGTCAACCTATCACTATTCCAATCGACACAAATTAGATACTTCCTTACTCATAAATACTACCTGCCTTAATCAGTCCATAAATTACAGCAAATTAGCACACAATACTAGTTATCAAACAATGCCCCCGGAGCTCTGTGACCTGAAGTGAAGTGATATGGCAGACTTTTAGCTGTTGGTATCTTGTAACCTCAACCCCTTAGGGTAAGGGGTAAGGGCCAATCGAGGTTATTGTATAAAAGAGCGTTTTAAACTGTAAATAGACTTAGTTATACTCTGGAGAGCCATGGACTTGGATGCAGTGTTGGATTGTAAATTTGGTTTTTGCCGTGTTGAGTTTTGAAATGAATAGAACATTTTCTTTATTTACACTATAATGAGGTGGGTTAGTAAATACAACTAAATAACTAGTGTTAGTGATAGTATAAATGGTGAAAAAGAAGAATTAATCTTACCCATAAAATAAAACCAAGAATTGAGTTAATTTATTTCAACATAAATAATGTGTGCGGAAAAAAGTGAGTGATGAACCACTAAGTTGTTTTGGAAGAGGGGTTTAGTCATTAAATAAGTTCGTAGAACACTGCACGGAAAGAGCTAGTGATGAATCACTTAGTTGTTTAGGGAGAAGGGTAAAGCTATGCGCTACCTAGTGGGATATTATCACTGTTTGAAAGGGCTTGCTAAAAGATTTTTTTTACTCTGAATAGGCCAGCGCTTGACCACAATTCACCTGATGGTAAGTGATATTGAGGTCTACGGTGGATCTAGAAGGAACCGGTTCACTCTCGCCTTGAAAATCACTAGATTGTAGTCACAATCACAGGGAATTTGGCAAGGAATTCCAAAGTTTGTCGGTTCGGACAACAAAGGTGGAGGCAAAACGTTTTTTGCGTGCCTTGGGCACCTCAACCGTAAACCGATGCCGCCTTGGCGTTTCCCTGCTCGTCCGATAGTGGAAGGGGGCGGGGGGAATAACATCATGTAATTCAGTCGCACACTCACCGAAATGCAACCGATAGAATACCGACAGACTGGCAACAATGCGGCGGAAAATTACAGTTGACCATAATTTTCCATACAAACGGATATTATAATATTATTTAAATTAAAAATTAAACTTATTATTATTAGGTCGACTCTGTGCGTTCCAGGTGAGCGAGACGATGTCTGTGAGCAACGGGCACCTCGCCAACAGCTACGACGAGGGCGAGGACAAGCCCATGCTGGTGGTGAAGAAGCCGGGGGACGGGCCCGGCATCACCGCGCTGCTCAACAGGCAGCTGCAAGGTATACCCGAGTATATACTACCAGGGATCAGATCACTAGAGAGGATTGCTCATGATAACAGATAAACAATATTTGTTACAAAAAAGATAATTATGCGTATTTTTTTTTATGATAGATAGGCAAGCGCTTGATAGAAACTCTCCTAACTTATTGACTCAGGCGTTACTTTGCGGAAATCCATTGTAAATAGATGACAAAATTAAATATTTAGTGTACTTCCGCTGTGATCCAAAATCCACATTAAGACAAGTAAAGGAAAAATCAACTAAGATCAATTAACCAAGCTTAATTAACTAAGATTAATTAACTAAGATCAATTAACTAAGATTAATTAAGATTAACGTTACCTATCACAATTCGGAAATTCTTAACTCTACACGTGTTTCGCCTAACCACAAGGCATCATCAGGAGATGCTGACTCTTAATCTTTAATTTTGTCATCTAGAAACTCTCCTGATGTTAAGTGATGTTGCGATCTAGGGAGGAGCGCACTTGCCTAGAAGAAACCAATTCACTCTCGCCTCGAATACAGTGAGGTTATAGTTCAGAGGGAACAGGGATTCCGGCAACGAGTTCCACAGTTTAATGGTCCGCACAATATATGAGGAAGCGGAACGCTTCGTGCGGATTTTTGGAACTTCAACTGTATAGCGGTGTCTCCTAGCCGTATCCCTGCTCGTCCGATAGTGGAAAGGGGCCAAGAGAAATTACAAAAGAGAACAAAATACATACTAAAAAACTATATAATTACATTTTAGTACGCTTGGTTTAGCCCCGAGCCCCGCAGGAAGGCTCGGGGAGAGCCTGTGTTGCAGGACGTCAGTCGTCTATATTTGTACTAAGCACTAAAACTAACAAGAAAAAATATTTTATTTTTTCATTCCCGTACAATAAATCAAGGCTAAAATAGTTAGCGCTTTGGTATAAAAACTGTAATAGCTATTTAATTGAATAAATAAATAAAGGCTCGAGATTTTGGCATAATTACCGATGGAAAACGCTGCAAATCGAGCGTGCAACCTAGCTGCCGTCAAATTCCGCAACGCGCCGCAGTCGCATAGTGATATAACGATAGTAGATTGCGGGACCCGAGTGAAGTCGTTTCAAGAAAAAAACGAATTGATATCACTTAACACAGAATTGAGGGATATTATGTTATTTGTCTGAAATAATGTTTGTGTCAAAACAGTTGAGTGAGAAAATGTTTTAAAATGTATAAATAAAAGCTTTATTTCATAAATCTGTCTCTCCAGATAGACTGTGACGGCGCGGCTATATTGAACGCTGTAAGCTCCATCTATCGGATTTATTCTCTACCACCAACAAGAGTAGTTAAGATTCGGGGTTAAAAGTGCGTAATGTTGCACCGGATTTGAATTTGATAATTCGATACACGTAGCGACATCTCAAGCAATAGAAGACACTTATTTTAAGTGGTACGGTGTTAAACAAGATATTGAGCGTCTGTAATATTAATTAGTCAACGTAATATTCCTGATCAGGTCTGATTGGACCATTCAAAATTGGAAAGCGCTATCAACCGTTCCCTGTTGATAATTTCATGTAATTGGTGCGATGACAGTTCAGTCGGGCGTGCGGCCGCCTCACCTCCCGGAGGTTGTGGGTTCGGTGACCTAGAGATTTCTTTGAAGGAAAACATCGTGAGGAAACTATAGTATGGTAGTTGAGTATTTTCTAGCTCTCGCCTGGCTTGCAACCTCAAGTTGAAAATTATGTCGCCAAGCACTTTACGGTATGTTTCGACAGCCTCCTTGAGAGCCAGTTTTTTTCAGACTAGGCATGCTCCACATCAGGCCAGAGTCATGTCACTAACTCATGTGGTTACGTACACTGCTGGATGAATGCCTAGCTATAAGAACTAAAAAAGTGGCTATATAATCTTAACCTGTGGATGTGAGAGCCACAGATGCGGTCATATTTATGGCAGGCGTATTAATATAGAGGGTGCCTGCTAACTGGTCCAACAACTATGTTGCATGGTTTGATGTGGTACTTAATGTGATATGCACACGAGATCGACTCAGAAGAGGCCTTGCAGTAAGATAAGATATTTCGTATACATAAAAAAATATTGATAAATACACAACGCCTGATTAAAAGGAAAGGGAAAATCGACAATTATCGTTCTACTAAGCTCGATTTTTGGAGCATGCTAACCCATCTTTTAATATTAAGAACAGGTATAATTTAAACGTTATTTCTATTAAGGCTTTCCGAGCCCCATACTAAATGCTTCTCAGACTGGCAACCATTTCCTCTAAGATTTTTAAATAGTAATCACTTAACATAAACTTAAAATGGTCTAATTGGGGCGCGAAATAGGTAATATTATACATTTTTTATCGCAAAACAGATATATCAGCGTGATTTTTTCCAGCAAAATACACATGTATGAGTGCAGTGCAACAACTTAGCTGTTCAGTTGACAGTGTCGCTAGTGGAGATTTGTTGCCACCTAAGAGTGCTGTCGAACTTGTAATTCCAATTTTGGCCACCTGAACAGCTAAGTTGGTGACATGTATACGTATACATTGTTAGTTTCCGTTTCCGTTAGTGTCATTCTCTCTGCCAAACATGAACCCAAGCTTACCATCCGTAGTAATAAATCAACAAAATTCCGTTAGATGGCAGGATCAAAAAATGTATTGTTAAAGAGTTTGATGAAATTTATTTATTATTTTTAAATAAATTATTGCTATTTTTATATTAAGTATCGTAATAGAATTAAAAATTTAAAATAGTATAATTTTGTTTGATTATTTGAATGAAATTTAGTTATGTCAATGTCAGTTTGTCATATTTGACATACTTAAAAAAACGTATTTATATTGCAGCAATAATTTTTAGGGTTAGGTACCCTAAGAATGAAATTAATATACTACTGCGATCTTTTCTGTACTTAAAAGATAAAAACGAATGCCTTTTACAAAATATTCGTTGTCTGTCTTTCTGTCACCAGGCTGTTTCTTATACACTTTGATAGCTGAAAATTTCACAAATTATTTGTTTCCGTTGCCGTTATAACCCAAGAGTATACAAGTACTAGATACGCTATAACAACAAATACTAAAAACAGAAAATATACAAATATAAAGGGTGGATGACACGTTTTTAAAGTGTACCTTAAAAGACGTGTTATATTTTGTATTTTTGCTCAATATCAAAAACGATAACAGGACACTAAAAAATTCTACAGAATATTAAGCTACGTATTACCTCTTTTTACTCTATCTTTACAATGACACTTGGTAGATTCTTTCATGATTTCTCTCTTTCTTTCTTTCAAAATAAAATGAATGTTTGATATGGGGTTCCCATACAAAAAACATGTTTTTTCGCCATATTTTAATAATGGTACGGAACCCTTCTCGCGCGAGCCCGGTTCGTACTTGGCCAATTATATCAAATTTTTATACCTACGTCTTTTGTTTACCTATCAATATCTTTAACAATCTCATAATTACAAAAGGCTTGTTTGTTTGTTTGTTTGGATGTTTTTATGTTTTTTTGACGCGAATAGGCTCCGAAACTATTGGACTAAAATTAAAAATTCTTACACCGTTGGGAAGTTACATTATCCCCAAATGACATAGGCATTATATTTTGTTGCAAAGGGTAAGAAATTCTTATTAAGACTCCAGTAATGTAACACAAGGTATAAAAAAGAGTAAAAAATTTGTTTCATCGCATGCGCTAAGAAAAGTTAGTTGTGGCGGGTGTCGTTTAGTATGTCTTGAGAGCAGCGGAACCCATATATACAAAAAAAAACTTTAATCTATGTCAAAATTATAATGCGATAAAGTTTAAATGTTTTTTCGTAACGAATAAAATATTACACTTCTGAACGACTTTCAGACATATCTCCTAGAATTGATTTTTTTTTATGCCCGTGCTAAGCCGGGACGGGCCACTAGTGTATAATTATATCAACGATACATGTAAACTGCCAGGTGTATATTTATAATAACTAAGATTTCGACAGGCCTCTTACCTTAGAATAATAATAATATTTTTTTTTTATTCAAATGAAGCTAAAATAGTATCCATAGTCTATAAATATGAATTCCCTGATAATATGTAATTATTAACTTTTCTGATCATTAGACTTGAAGCTGATAAGATAGAGTAAAAATTAGGTTTCATCAAAAAAAGGTCCCCGGATACGTTGCTTTATCAGATTTAACACCCCACGCACGCACTGTATGTAGAAGGTACATACGTGTCTAGCTCCGGATGAACCGATTTTGATGTTCTTAGCTATGTTTGATGGTATTCGGATGTCCGCCAATACAAAATAGCGGATATGATATTATTCGCAACTTTCCCAAATGAAATGGCTTACATTTTGGAATCATGCGAAAAATACAACTGTTTCATGCAATATGTTAGATGATTCGTGAGAAAAGTTTTTTCTTGTTACTCGTATCATGTACCCAATAGATTTATTTTTTAATTTCGTTTGAGGTTTGAAGGTATGCACTATGAATATTAACATACACGAAAACGAAACCTATTGAAAATATTGATTTTCCCATAATATTCCTTAAAAAAAAAAAGAGTTTCGAACAGAATAAAATGGCAAAATGAACAATTCATGAGATTTGAACCATAGTCAATTCAAATCATAAAAATATTTCCTGTTCCAAAAATGCTTCCTCTACGAACGAGCCATATAATCGACAATTGGGCGTTCGAAATTGGCATGCATATTCAAATATGCTGAAGTTCAAGTGACAAAAAAAATTGACAATGCTAGTGTGAGTGTAGCCGCATCATCACAGAATAGATGATAGTAGATATGGGTTTTTGTACGTATTTGCTATCAACGCTTAATAAATGTTGTTTTGTGATGAGCCTTAAAAATAATACATTAACAGTAGTTTTCGCGAACCGATTCTAAAGTTACAAAAGAAATCACTTGGGATGCTGGGATGAATAAAACTAACTTATACCTATTTAACGCCATCTAGCGGCATATGAGCACTTGCAGCATGCTAGCGAACAACCTTAACCTTATTATTTCATCAGCAACATTCATGTAAGCAAAACTGAATGTCGTCATGTGGTTAAATAATCTCTGCGCAATGAAAAGGCACGTCGGAAATGTCAACTACTTGTAATTTTGTTTATATTTGACCATCAAAATATCTGTAGCTCCTACAAGGTTTTTCGAATGCGTAAAAGTAAAATAATGTATAAGTTTTCCTTAAGGATTTACAAGACAATAATTTATTCATAATGCTAATAACTAAAAAAAACGACCTAAAAACAACAGGATTTTATAAGTTGCACGTGTCGGTGTGGATTTAAACTTGTTCTAAGTCATATTACATATATCTATTAACTAAATCATATTAAATATATTATCCTTTATCCATATATATGTATTATTGAATATCATATCCGTTTTATCGATATACATATAAGTGATAAATTGCCTCATTTGTTAAAATTTTTGGTGGAACCAATGAAATTGAATTGTCACATTTAATAATAAGATAATTCAAATATATTTTTGATGTCTTTATGAATATAAGTGAAAACTATGATGTGATTGGTAGATTTACGTATTCGACTAACCTTTTACTAGTCCTACTAATACTTTGACAGTGAATTTTATGTCCGGTCAGAAATAGTAGAAATATATCTCCACGTGCCTTTAATTGTTCAGGGATTTGTAAATGTTATATTTGTCTTTAGTATGTCTTCTTTTCCTCTTGCTATGTTTTTATTTGCTACATTTTTTGTAGATTTTGTAGTAAGTATTATTTTTGTAAGTAATTAAAAGAAAACATGCTAAAGCACTTTGATGTTAGCTGTGACCTATTTATTATCTTGCCTTGCGATTCATTTCGATACATTTTTCCATCATATATAAAATATAGTTCATTTTATTATCATTTAAATAAGATATCTATCATTTTAAGGCTTACTTACACGGGTTGCTAATCCATATCAAAACAGTAGTGATGTGAACTGTATCGATGATATGACATCGACAGTTTTGTGAGATCTGACTAGCAAATACAACAATAATAGTGAAAAAAGAAACATTTTTAATTCCGGGGAAATAATTAGTAAAATTCGAATTAAGAATTTTGCGCCTTTTGAAAACTTCATAATTAAAAGTGGAATCAGAAAGTTACAATATAGAGCAAACTTAGCTGGTGCGGGTGTGCTAGTGATGGGAAAGTGTTCGACACGAATCGCTAGTGCCATGTTGTGTTGCGTCCCGCGACAATGTGTCATGATGACGTGTGTGTTGGCGCGCAGACGATCACTCGCCGCTGCTTCGCGTCGCGCCCGCCTCACACGCCTGACTGCGACGTCCCAGCCAGAACCTATTCCTTTACGTTCCTCGTATTAAAGCGCGGTGCTCTGACTTATCGATATCGATAGATTTTTGCCTCCTCACTAAAACTTGTTTTTATGTCAAGTATTTCTGATGTAAGTAGAAAACCTGAATGTAAAGATTTTTTACTGACATTCATCAAATTGATTATGAAATAAAAGCAGATACCTTAGTGTTAATTTTTTCCCACCGAAATTGTATTAATTCAGTACTTATTTAACGTTAATAATAACAAATTTATAATGAAATAGTTACACATAGCTTCTGTGTAATTAAAATTACCCAGTCCATAGATTTAAAAATATAAATGATGCAATATTTTAAAAAGAGTACCGCGTACCTATTTTGTTCCTTTTATTCCTCTGAGCCTACTTACAAAAGCTGTCCATTAACACATTAAATGTACTGATAAAATATATTCGCTACTTTCTTCATTAGAATAAAAGAGTTAAAATCTCATTAAAATTATAAATTTTATTAGTACTTGAAAACATGTTTCATAACATATATTTATCCGTATTCATGTTATGCTTAGTGTTAGACTTAACCATATCCTGGGCTATGTAAGGAGCATTATGTATTTGAATATTATCAAATACTACATATACATCTGTTTTCGTGCATATTCTTCATACGATTATATTATTTGGATACCTACCTATGAGATTAAAACTATTTAATGTCTATTAAAATTGCTGCAACAGAATAATAAAGGCAGCAATCTGCTCACGGATTCAATTAGAATTTGAAAGATAATTTGTGAGTTAAATAAGTATTAAACTAGTCTCTTTAAAAATTAACTTTAAAAATTAACGTAATTATCTATAATATTTTCCTTAGTACTAAATAATTATAAAATAATTGATTTGCATGTGATAACTTGTATTATTTGTCTTATTTCTGAGTTTGACCAGTGATTTAAATATCTAGAGGTGCTGGGAGTGACTATTGATAAAAAAGATGACGACGCATGATATTATATCATTAACTTTTTATGGTGGCTTTAAAAACTAACGCTTTAATCGAATTATGTAATATTACCCCCAGTAAGTATTATATTTAAGAATATAGATATTATAGTTTATTCGACGAGGCGAGCTAATAGAGAGATTAATTCCTGACGCCTGATTCGTCAAAAATGAAGAACATGAAGCGTTAACCAATCATGGTCGTGAACGCTGGTTGCGCGCGTCATTTCTGACGAATCGATGATAAGAATTTTAAAGCGATGACAGCCTCGTTCTTACGCCCCGGAGGCCATTGAGCTCTCATTGGCGGGGATCACCCCGCCAATGAGCTCGAGTTTTCGTTGAAAGAAAACACCGTAAAGAAATCATAAGTTGATGTTTGCGCATTTTCTAGTGCTCGCCTGGCTTTCAGCTAGCCTCAAGTTGAAAAATCTGTCGCCAAGCATCTATCTCTGTATTCTCTGTAGCTTCCTTGAGAGAGTTATACCACACTAGGCCGCTAACTCGTTACGCGCCCTGGAACGCGGTCACATGACTAGCTGTTAAGAATAAAAAAACACAGGCGTCAGAAATGTATCTCCCTATTAGGTCGGCTTGTTGAATAGAGTAAAGTATAGTACATATTTAGTATAGTTTATAGCTTTACATATTAACACTATCCTTGTAGTCCCATTCCTACCCTTCCCAAAGCATGTTCGGAAGATCAACTGTAAAAGGTAATTATTTTTGTTTTCATTGTTCGCTTCACCTCACACGCCACAAATTAACAAACTTATTGTGACACACATACGTACATTCTTGTGATAGATGTTTTGGAATATTCTTTGTTTCAATATATTGCCACTCTAGTGTCCTCACGTTAAATTGAACTTGCGTTATCTGCCACGCACCTTCTATGTCTGTGGTTACAATAAGTTATTCATATACAACGCTGTTCAAATGCTATGCGACTTGAGCCGTGACGTCATTATTAACGTGTGGTACAAGTTACAAAAAATGATGGTGAACTATAACATAATTTTGTATTGAATTGAAATGATAACATAATATAATTAATAGCGTATTTGTTTGCAAATTGTACCAAATGATATATTATTGCTACCAGTGACGTAACGGCCCAGGTCGTTTTGATTTTATTTTACATTTATTGGTAATTTGATTTATTAACAGAAATTATTATATTCCATAGAAAAAATAAATCAATGATCAGTGATCACTTAATGAAATTAACACTTTACCGGCGAACTCAGTTTCGCCACAAAGTTAAAAATTTTCCTTGAATTTTGTTCATAACAAGAATGTTGGCTCCGGCGGGAATCGAACCCGGAACCTTCTGATTGGCAGTCCGGCATGGTAACCTTTACGCCAACGAGGTTTTTATATTATAGATTTATTTACTAGTTCACATTCACACGTTATTTTTCGCTTCCATTCAGTTAAGCACTTTTACCAAATATAATTTAGAAAGCATCTGACACACTGACGTGCAAATCGCACCACTTAGGAATGTGCGGAACACAAGCTCGGAACGGAATAAACACATTGTGAAATGGTTCTTATTCTGTGCACGTTACGATATGTTTTTGCTTGTGTGAATGTTGACTAGAGAATAAAGGTATTTTTGTTGGAAAAAAAAACTTATTGGGGAATTGTGAATATTAAGACACAGATAAGGGCGAAACCTTGAAATACGGTTTAATTGTTATAAATAAAATTTGGTTAACGTTAGCAAAATAACACTGACTGTATAAAGAATAACCCTTAACAATATTTTTAGTGCCAATTAGACTTATCAATACAAAAAACTACCAATATGTGTTTTTTTGTCTCTTTCTTAAGTATAATGGTACGAAAATAATATTTAGGATTGTTTTTTAGACAGACAGGAAGTTAGTTTTTAGTAACTAACTATATTTTATTAATAACGAAACTGTAATTAAAATTTTTTTCGCATATCTGCGTTTTATTAGTTATAAGTGTGAAAGACTTACTTATTTGGGTGCAGCGGTGACACTTTTATAACACATTGATAACCTGTATTGGTCCCCATTTTAGTATCTTGTTTTATGGTTCTGATATAATTAACATATTTGATATATAATAGTAAAATATTTATATTAAACTCATTTTTTTTAAAACAATGATAACCCGAGGTTAAGTTTTCTCATTTTTTATGTAATGAAGTGATGAAACAGAGAAAAGAGATAAGGGTAACTAATGAGAGTGTCTTTCTCGTATGCTCGATATTAATTTAATCGCATTTTTTTAAGTACATAACAATACTTCATAGTCAAATTCACTATGATCATTATTAAGTAAGATATGATTTCGAGCACAAAAGAGATTTTACGAGAGAGGTAATTTTGTTACTAAGAAATACAGCATAATCTTTATACATATTCCATAAGTAATCACGTTAAATTTATCTCTCTTGGTACCATGTGTTACTACCACACTAAACCAACCAAAAGCTCTTCACTACGAGTATAATCCTATCTTACTACACTCCAACGAGCGACATTCTATAAACATAACAAATAACGAAATTTGTAATTTATTTCGAAATTTCAAATAAAATAATTCTAAAATTACTGTATTAAAACTTTCGTAAGGCATATTTGAATAATGTTTGTATAACCGGCTATCACTTACGTTTATTTTGCCGGTATTAGCCCGACATGTTTAATACTAATACCGACAAAATAAACGTAAGTGATAGCCGGTTATACGAACATTAATTCTAAAATTATCATGGAATTCGAAATTTCTAACTGATTTCAAAGATTCAAATAAAATAATTCTAAATTACATTCTAAAAGTTTTATTCAAAATTTTTTTTTTCTAAATTTAATATGTACATATATTTCTCCGTATACGTTCCAGCGACAGACCCGAACGCGTGGCGCCTGGGCCGGATAGAGGAGACTGACCACGAGACGCCCGTGTGAGGACGCGCGTTGCACGTTGCCGTGCGCCCGCCGCGCGGCAAGCGTGCGCGCCGCTAGCCACCGGGCACTGGACCTTTTGTACTCGCTTCGTTAATGACGCTTGATGATCTTGACAGCAGTGTGTATTGATAGACGTGCGGGGTCGATGTGTACTGGACCTTTTGTACTGGCTTCGTTAATGACGCTTGATGATTTTAAAAGCAGTGTATATTGATAGACTCAGTTCAGGTCCACCTTGTACTGACCCTTCATTATATTGAAAAGCGTGTGTTTTGAATTATTCGTGACAGATACGCGCAAAAATGTATACCGTTGACTAATTTCGGTGATTACGTCAGATCAGCTTAGTAAACTGACTTATACTCGTAGGTGCTACAACTAGAAAGTACCTATTTGTGAAAATAGTTTCAAAATTATTTCTGTTCGACGTAAAGTTGATACGTTACTAAACTCATAATTATATCTGTTAAGAATAACTCATTACACCTGTCGGCGATAAATATTGCGCATCGTCCTTAGGAAAGCGACAATCGGCTAATTTCGCCTTCGTAGAGTGTTAACTCGTTCGCACAAATTACAAACAGCCTGGTATCCATAGATTATGTAATATTACAGATATGAAACATACAATAACAAGCGCGTTCCACGTTTTGGAACAATTTACCCTTGTTTGTTGTGTTAAATGACCCTACAACCAGAACAAATTTGTTCTAAACATTCATTTGGTTTCAAACATTTTGTTTCAAAATGTACCAAATTCTTTTCTATACCTGCATGGGCTGAGGCATCTCCTTTACCTCACTGCCGGTATACGAACAACTACTGGCATGTCGTCACATAGGTAGTGTGCGACAGAGACAACGCTCTACGTAATCGAAATTATCCGATTGTCTCTTTCCAAAGATCTATGTACAGTATTTATAGCCGGGTACTGTACTAAAGTTGAAAATTTTAAAGAAATATAATATGAAAGTGTCCATACGAACAAAAAGTCAAAGGAAAAAAATTATAAAGCGGTGATGTTGTGAATTGTTGAGTGCTTGTTGCCTAGTCATTTGTGAGTAAGGAAGGCGGGTGAGACCGCGGGCGAACGCTAGTGCTGTCGTTGATCTAACGATTCTGAGACAATAGACTTTACATATACACAATAAATAACCGTCCGGGGTGAATGTCTGTAACAAATTAACGATAACTTCTCACAGAACCTATATGGAGTATCAGGAAAAGGCTTGCCAAAAGGGAGGTTACTAATTCGTTTCAATAAAATTATTAAACTCTCATATTAAATATCTATTGAAGAATGTCATTAAGTAAAGTGAAATTAATTTATTATGTGTCATAGAAAAATAACGAGTGTGGCTCGGTGGCATAACATTTGCTTTTCAATCAGACGGCCCCTGGTTCGATCCTACACCAATGACTTGTTTTTCAAGTGGTATGGATTTGCACTCGCTTTAGAAAAACAACAAACAAACCGATACGTTTGAGGATTACAATATCTGAAAACGTGTGCCATCCGCCCACCCGCCTTTTGGCCCCCGTGGTAGATTATGGCCTATAACTCACTCTTAATGAGAGAAGACTGCGAGTCCCAGCAGAGGCAACGTACAGTGGGCTGCTAATGCTGTAACAATATATCAATTTCAACACTGCTTACCGTATTTAAGAGTGCATTGACTTCCCTATTGGTTTTGTCCTCATGGTACTGATAACCATATATGTATAATATTAATAGTTCCTTAAAGTCACAAATTCATCCACCAACCCGAACTTGGCCAGCGTGGTGGATTATGGCCTATAACTCTCCTAGCGAGAGAAGGCCTCGAGTCCCAGCTGTGCGAATGTATAGTGGGCTGCTTATGCTCAAGTCACATAATATAGCAAAAAAATTAATAAATTACAGACATTCATTCTCGATATTGTTATTACGTGCAATTATTTAATAAAATTAATTATAACAGATGGAATAAGTAAAAAAAAAGATGTATTGTAAATTCATTATAATATTCAACCTATAGAAAGAAGGACCCAACATGTTTTCACTTGTACAAATAACACTAGAAATGTAAATTAACCATTATAATGGAAAGGAATTTATGTAACCACAGATGTGTTAACTATTATAAAGTGAAATTGAAGATTGAATACTCAGAATGCTTTATTTTGTGTAAGCGTTTTTCGATAGAGAATTGGCGTTTATTCTGATTTTACATTTATGAGGTTACTGGTCATTTTATTCACTTCTTTGTATGAGCCGAGTGGCCGAGCCCTGATGTCGAGATTATTCAAGCCGCCCGTAGACCTCTGATGTGGCTTAACGAATATTTGTACTAAGACTAACGGCCAGAATCTACAATTTAAAATGACATCTGACACACGGTAGCACCCAGATAAAAATGACACTTTTTAAACAACAGTCTTGCGCATCGACCGTCGCTTAACCTGGATGCGTTAGATCACTTAGCCAAGCGCAACATTTTTCATAATAGGTTTTATAATTTATTTTTAGTCATTTTGGTTAGCAAACATTTGTAAAAGTAAATTAAACTTGTGAATGTAACATCAGAATTTTCGCCAACACTAACAGATTTTTAGAATGACGACTTTAGGGGATCTATGATGGTGTTGTAAATATGTAATGTTTTGTTGAAAATTGTATGTACAAAGTATATGTATAGATGTAGTTAGATATTGGACTGGAAAACAGAGGATTATGTATTCAAAAATATATACAGTTACCAGATAAAAATAATATTAAAAATATTTCATTTGAATAGAAGTCGTGACGTTGCAGATCTGAAAAAGTGGTTAACAAAATGTGTTTGCCAAATAGACAATGGAATATATGCTTGTAAAAATATAACAAGTTTTCTATGAACTCGTCGATGGAGCCACTGTCGCTTTTTTCTTTAAGATACTAGAATTTTGTCTATGAAACATTTTAGTTCCAACTCTCACCACTCCATAGAAAACTTGGTTGTACTTTACAAGACTACCAATGAAGTGAAAGTGTGTCTAAACTTGTCATCTTTGCCCAACTTTTCGGTCTGTTGAATACAGTTTCTACAGTCTTATCGATTTGTACCAATTTTATTGTAACACATAGATTACTGATATTTTGTTATTTTTATTGATTTAGTTCAGAATGTCTGCTGTAAAAATTTATCAATGTATAATTCTGAAGTTTCACATACAAAGTGGCATTAAACGGCATAACAAATAGATATGAAAATACTTTTTCTGTCATTGTAATGCTACTTATGTATGTGTTTTTTTTTCCTTGCTGTTATTAAGTATGTAATATTTTTGTGTATGAAAATTACAAGATCTTCTCTATTATTATAAAAAGTAGCATTAAACTTGGACTGGTGCCATTTCGAAATTATCTTTCTACCTTTTATTTAAACTATGTTTAAGCCACAGGAAGACCTTTTCACATCATATATTTGAAATTATGCCAAGCCAAGTTAAATGTTTACTGCCTTGATTGTACTTGACAGCATATCAAAAGAAAAAAATACAAAATATTAAAATTAGTGTAATAATATCGACAATCCATTCCATTAAATTTCCATTTGGGCTAAAATAATTGTTTTAATTAAGGTTCATATCAGAAACGCACTGCCAATGCAATTTTTATGCATAATAATATGTCTAATTTACTATGATGAGATGTCATTGTTTTAGGATCTCAATATTTGTTGTAACCCAGGGTTATATTTTGGGTTTGTTAATGGGGACTTATTTGTAATTTTCTGAATAATAAGCCTTGATACAAACTAAGCATGATATTGTAACTTCAAAAAATAATTTATTATTGTAAATTGCTACAATATAATGCTAATGTCTTTGGACGCTAATGTCTTTGGCAATATTATTGTAACAGTTACAAAAAGTAAATTTAGCAGTTCCAACAATTTTGTTGCACAATAGGTGACCATATCACTTGTAGCAATATCTTACAGAAAACCTTTGTATGGAAAATGCAATTAACATACTGGGAAGTGTACCAAACAAATACAAAATACAGTGTAAACTCTATATAACGACACTGAAGGGACTGTGCATTTTATGGCGTTGTAGAGAGTGGTCTTTAAATGGAGAGAATGTATCATTGTATGGAATACAAGCTAAACCAACTAAAGCCAATTTCGATGCTTCATTGAGTTGTCATTAAATCGAGTGATGTTACATGGAGATTACACTGTTAACAAAAAATAATAAATTAAACCTTTATTAAAAAAAGAAATGATGATAAGTTATGTATTATGTAACTAGTTTTATGAGGTTTTTATTGTTCAGATATTGTGAATGTGTGTTTTGAGGGTTGTATATTAGTTTACTTGCCTGTGTGTTGTGTGCTGAGCACTGGTTGAATCTACTTATAGTATGCCTTAAATGCCATTTGTGATGAATGTGAATGCTAAGTTGTATGATGAATATGTTTGTAATTGAATCATCTTAGTACATATTGAGAAAGTTAGATATATTCAACAAATAAAGTAACAAATTGTGTATAAAAAAGTTTTGTTTTATTTTCTCTTTTGCATCAATTTTTAGTGTTGATTCAGTGGTATTACTTATTCCTTTTTAAAAACTTTGGTGTGCCTGAATGAAAATGAATTTAAATAATGAACAGAAATGAAATTTGAATTTATGAACAGAATATATTTATATGATGAGATTGCAAAAATAACTAACACAACTGAATCAATATTGAGTCAATAAAATTACATACATTTTTATAAAAAATACATATTAAAGAGATGTTTCATATTCACATTAATTTATAGTTAGAAATTAATATCAATAAATTAAACACACAACAAACAATCACGAATCATCAAATGTCATTCTGCCTACTCCATGCTGTTTAATGTACCGTCTGTACTGCTTGTATTTGTTATTCTCAGCCTGAGCCTTCTTGAGTTCCTCCTCCTTGATTTCTTTCCAAACATCAAAGTTGTCTTTAATCCACAACTCTTCATCCAGAAACTCTTGTCTCTCACTCTCCTCTAACGCATTGAACTGATGCTGTCCAAGCTTCATGTATTTTCTAACTAAATATAATTTCTCCTCATCCCCGTACTCTTGCTTCATTATGACAAACTTCCACAACCACCTCAGATACCAATACATATATCTGACTATTGTGTAAGGCAGGATGATGAGCTGAACCCATAAAATGTCTACTATCTCGGGCTTTGCATATGCACCTTTAATATCCATGTTTTCTTCAATAACTCTTCTTATTATTCTATCCTGTTCTTCTTTCTGTTCCGCTTTACTTTTCTTACCACCTTTCCTGGAGTTAGCTTCTTTAGTTTCGGCCTTGGCTATCTCTAATGCTTTGTTTCTGTACTTCGGTATTGTCATGAAGTACTTGATGGCGGTGTCGTACTTGGACCAGGCGCTGTAGTACTGTATGAGCGAGATGATGGACACGGTAACCGCGAGCACTATCCTCACGTCCACCTTGGGTGCCATCCGCCGCCGGTAGTACCTGTAGTAGTGAGCGTAGTACTCCTGCGGGTTGTCCAACATGTAATCGTAGTCGGTCCTCTCTTCATCGTCTCGTAGAATCTCGTAAGCGGTAGCGATCTCTTTGAACTTTTCCTCTGCAGCTTTCTTTTCCTCCACGCCTCTGTGCAAGTCCGGGTGGAATTTTTTGGCGAGTTGCCTGTAGCTTTTGCCGATCTCATTTTTCGTAGCCTCTCTGGTCACTCCGAGAACGTCGTAACAGTTAGTTTTCCCACAGTAAATGCCTTCCAAAAGATGATCGTGTGCAGTAACCTCGAGGAACTGACATGATATGCAGAATATTGCAAAATATTTTAGTAGTGTATACATTTTAACCTTATAACATTGTACATTAGGTAAATGCAGATTTGTGACTAGCTTGTAGTTAAATTTGGGAGAATCAAAAATATAATTAAATATAATTTTGTGTGTTCACAGCAGACCGATTCGTCTGCCACGAATTGACTGAATAATGAAGTTGACTGATTTGTCAGTTATTTGTTGTCATCACTCAGCTGACAGTAATAATTTGCCTTTCTGTGTCATTTTATGAATATCGTATTAGCCCTTCAATTTAGGTACTATGGAATGTTGGTTAAATATTAAATTTTGAACACAAATGCTTCGGGATGCGTGAAATGCTATTCAACGCATCACCTCCAATATTCAACATTCATATTATTATTTCGCCTGAATGTCCTCAGTTCAGCATAACATGCCCTAAATGAAAAAGTATAAAATTTGTTTGTCAGTGCTATTGTCACTATTGATAAGTGTCACAGTCGTGCTGCGCCATTCATGGCTGTTCTTTCTGTTCTTGCCGCTAAGATTTTTTTTCTTAATTTGGTTGGTGGTTTTAAAGAAAGTAGAGATGGAAAACACGTTAGAAAAATTTGCAGAAACATTGTTTTTATATTTAACTGGCCGGCCTACTGCTTTAAAGGGATTGCTCGTGAAAAAGCACGCTGAGAATCTACAAACATATGGAGATTTTAGCTTTCCTAGGTCCTCCAAATCTTGGGTTGGACATATTGATAAACAACACGATACTACCGAAGACAACAATATTCTCAAAGTAGTAGGCAAGAAGCTCGAAGACATTGTCGAAGAATCCAGAAAATGGAATCTTCAAGTGAAGAGTGTAAAAGAAGAGAAAGGGCGTATTTATTTGTATTTGGATAGGCCAGCTGCCATTGCTTTGGGGTTAGATGCTGGTTTACGGAATGTAGCTGTTTTATCGGAAACAATAAAATTCAAACGGAAATTGGTGAAGATTGACCCATTGTGTGAAAAAACTGATTGTTTAACGTATTTGCGTGTGAAATATGTAAGCGATGTGATAGAAAACCTGTGTTCAATATTATTAAAGCAGGAGGAAACAATATTTGTCACCTCTAATTCATCTAGTACATGTGAGGGGTATAAAGTTTTATGCAGTTCAGTTTTAAGTGCAAGAACTAGTAAAAAGGAAACAGATTTTGGAGCAAATGATTTTATAAGGTAAGCTTTTCAATAATATGTTTAATGGCTTTAACTGTATTTAAATTACTATAATCATGGAAATTAAAAACGAGCCATTTTTTTCAAAGTTATAAAACTCTTTGCAAAT
This sequence comes from Mellilla xanthometata, assembly GCA_035578125.1. Lineage (NCBI taxonomy): Eukaryota > Metazoa > Arthropoda > Insecta > Lepidoptera > Geometridae > Mellilla > Mellilla xanthometata. The sequence goes on along the minus strand of JAPUBQ010000009.1, from coordinate 13,319,373 downwards.
ATTCTCCCAAACTGTTAAATAAATATTGCTATGTTGTACACACTTAACATATTTTAGTGTAATTTATTTAATTTGTAAGGTGAATTTAGTCTTGTATATTGTTTTTTCTATAAAATACATTAATGAATTATAATAAAATATTCTTTACAATTTAAGGTCTCGCCAGGATCAAATGACACTCATAGCTCAGCACAAATATGGAGTAAGAGTTATAACTGATAGCAAGTGGAAGGAATTTATAGCTCATCTTGGAGAATCAGCTGCTGCATTTGAGCTGTTACAAGTTAAACCTACATCTGTAGTTAAAGTTAACTGCGACCATATGGCCGGTGGAGTTAGTAAAGGTAATAGAAATAAAGCATGCATTAGCAGCCCATTATATGATGCCACTGCTGGATGTCAGGTCTTCTTATGTCGGGGAACTATTTAGAAAAAGAATACATCAATTTCATCAGAAATACACAACTTTAATTGGTCATCTCCAGGGTTTCGGTTATATCAAATTAAATTACAAATGCTACGGTCAGAGCTTAAAAAAGTAATAAATATCCATTTATCCTCTAAAATCTTATAGTATGGAACCCTTCATGTACAAGCCCGACTTGCACTTTTTGTAGAATGGAATTTCACAAATTTTTTTCTTCCATTCTAGGTGCAGCATTTATACTTTACAACTGTGCAAGGTTGGAGACCATGATGAGGACATATGAAGAGAAAGTGAAACAAGGCAACTACCCTCCCTTGCCCGACTTCAAAGAAGTTGATTTCACTTTGTTAACTCAAGAGGTAAAGTGTGATACAAGAAGAGTTTAAGACATTAAGGTTGTAGTTATAGTCGCTTACGCATAAATACTTCTGCATTTATACAAAATTTTGTCAGAAGCTCTTGGCAGCTTAAAGACATTAAAGACCAGAGCTTGTAGGCAACCTCATTGGCATATTGGTTACCATACCGGACTGGCAAACAAACCCCAACCAGCCGTGGTTCAATTTCTGGCACAACCAACATCTTTGTGATCAACAAAAAAAAAAAATTCTGTTGGTCTGGGTGTTAAACATGCATTGATATAAAGTATTTATGTAGTATATCAGTTCTGTTAGCAACCATAATACAAACTAGAAATGGTTCAGTATGGGGCTAACCAGCCGTGTGTTAACTGTGTCCTATTGTTTAGTCTTAGCTCATTTAAAGCAGAAAAAAAACATATCCATTGATATTTTATTGCATTTATTCCACTCAAGAACTGAGCACTAGACCAAATACTAAGCATCCACTATTTGCAGGATGAATGGACGTTAATCTATAACTACATACTGGGTTTCCCATCAATGCTGGAGAGCTGCATAGACCTGCGAGATGGGAGGTGTGATTTCAGACCACACTTCATCTGCAGCTTCCTCTGTTCTATGGTGCGGGTGTTCAGCCAGTATTATAGGAGGACCAGGATACTTGTGGTAAGATTTTTTGGACCACCAGGGATAGGAATACTAGCCTACATATGTTAAATGACATTAGCCCATTTTGTATTACCTGTTGAAAAAAAGTCAAGTTCCAAGTTTTAGTTTTACCCACACCGGCTCCAGGTATGTCAAACAGTTGCGGCGAAAATGTGTTAATACCGGGAGCCGGTGTTTCAACTTACAAGTGGCTAGAGAGGATTGCTAATTCCCATACGAGAAAGCGTAGCGCCGAAGTTGCTAAACGGTAATTATGCCGTTATAAACTAGATGGCGCTGTAAATCGAGCGTGTAACCTAGCTGCCACCAAATTCCGCAACGCGCTGCAGTCGCATAGTAATATAACGGTAGTAGTTTGCGTGACCCGATTGAAGTCGTTTCAAGATAATATGAATAGATGGCGCTACATGTATCAATTGTTACACGTAGTAAGATTTGACTAGCAAGTTCAAAAAGTGTACATTCTAGATAGAATAGTAGAAACTCGAATTGTATTTTGTTGATATTGATTAATTAATAAATTTCGTTGTCATAAAATATAGTGCATTATAGGTATACCAAATCAAATAGTTCAGTTATTACAATGATTATTAATATTAATTATATTTTATTAATTACTAAGTAGTCTGCCGCAAGTGCTGTTTTCTTCAGGGACCTTCAAAAATACATTTAGTTTTTAATTTGTTTAATTAAAATTATAACTCATCTATACCAATATTATAAAGAGAAAAAGTTTGTTTGTTTGATGCAAATAGGCTTTTAAACTACTGGACCGATTAAAAAAATTCTTTCACTGTATGGAAGCTATATTATCCCCGATTAACATAGGTTATAGTTTTTTTCTCTTTGCAACTTAGTTTATTTAACTGTGCAACGCCGGGACGGGATGCTAGTATAGTGTAAACTCCATATAACATCACTCGATTTAACGACAAACTCTCTAAAGCGTCGAAATCAATTGGCTTTCGTTGATTTGGCTTGTGTTCCATACAATGATACATTCTCTCCATTTGACGACCACTCTCAATAACGCCATAAAATGCACAGACCCTTCAGTGTCGTTATATAGAGTTTATAAGGTTGTTTGTTTCAGGAGGGCCGGAGTCATCTATTACCTACAGTGTTTGCCAGGATGCACATGTTGAAGATACTTAATGATACACTCAAAACCTGCCTTAATATTTTGAATATCAAAAGTGTAACTCAGATGTAAAATAGTTATTTACTATATACTTAAAGGTAAAATACATATATTTAATGAGAGGATCTCATTTGTTCCTAGGAGTGTTACAAGTAAGTGAATTAATTGTTATTTATTTTAATACATATTGTTATACTAATACATATGTTTTATTTTTCATTCATTAAAGTTTTATTTATTAACTGAATTCAGACTGACACATAGATCATATTTATATAGATATATAGAAATTCTACATTGGACATAAAATAAACAAATTAAAGTAACAGGATTACTACTACAACATTACCGCTGAAAGCAATCTCTGTCAGGCAACCTTAGATAATATAATTAGATTTTTTTACAATAAACTTGCGCTTGAACATAATTCTCCTGATGGTATTTATATTTTTTTTATTTTATTATGATCTAAGGTGGAGCGCGCTTACCCATTTAGATTATATTATTTGAATATATTAAAGTAATCCATTAGTAAAGAGGTCCATTACTTATACAAGTAACTATAATAAATCTTAACTGAATAAAATTGATATATATAGCAACAAAAAAATACGAAAATAAACACGTTTATTATTTATATCCCCTTTAATTATTTTTATCACTTTATGCGCGAGCCTCACACTTGGAAATTTTTGTTATAATATCTCAGAAAAGAAAATATTTTTTTTTATTTCTGCCTCTACGTGAAAGAGTAAAACTATAAGTTTGACTTTTGTTCTTTTCTGTTGGCACGTCAAAATTTACACGGGTACCAATTTTGGTGTGTCGTTCTAAAACAGAACTAACAAACAGTGGTGGCGATTCAGCGGCACACACGACTAAACTAAATTTAAAGTAGCTCTGTCTCTTTTCGTCATAAATGACCAAAAAGAGATGGTACGATCTAAACCATAGACAAAACATCTGAAGTCACGTCAATCACGTCAGATTTAGAGCTGATACAATTGGGTGCGCTCTAAAATCGCTTACATTTTTCATATTTGACGTGATTTTAGTTGTTTTGTGTGTGGTTCAGGACGTGACGTCTCTTTCTGGCCACCTTAGAATAAAAGAGACGGGGCTTCTTTAAATTTAGTTTAGTCGTGTGTGCCGCTGAATCGCCACTAAAGTTTTTCGGATACGCAAAACTACTTACTAACTAGTACATATTTTATTCAAGTTGTTTGACAGAACCGATGAGTTTTAGTTAAATCGTTTATTTTTTTTTAATTAGCTTAGATTGTTATTTTGTTTTTGTCTTTTTTAACAGATTTTTACATTTAGCAACAGAACTTTAACGATACGGAAACTAAAATATAGTTTTGCGCACACGAATAATTTTGTAATAATAATAATAAAAAATAAAATAAAAATAGAGAGAATAAAATATACAAAGAAATACCTACTTAGAGCTTGAACAATGTTATAGATAGGTACAAGATAGTACGTCATAATTAGGTAGGTATGTCGTATTCCTGCGACGTGTAAGATAAGATATAAGATTTGTACCTATTTGGAACTTAGCTAACGCATTAATTTCTGTAAGGTGTATAAATTTATCTCACCCAATCAGGTCCTAGGTTAACTGTTGAGAAACAGCTATTGCATAATACCTATACGACGAAAAATTATAATTCTTCGTATTAATTTGTGATAATATTTTTTATACAACATTAAAATAATAAAAGTCAAACTACAATGACAAACAACAAAAAAAAAGTCAGGACAGCCCGCCATCGACCGTGCCCGGCACAAAGGTGCCCATAACGCTGGTCGCGTTGCCACGTTGAATAGGAAAATAATATAATTTGTATTATAAAACTTTATATTGTAGAGTATTTTTTGCACCAAACGCCACTGGTGAAACCACGGGTTAGGTCTTAGCATTGTAATAGTTACTGTTAATATTTGTTATCAGTCGCGTGTGCCGAGCGCAATATCAAACTCCATGCTCGGCGAGTTGGGAAAAAATGATGAGTAATTGTTTGAAAACAGTGTTGTGGGGTGGCGGCGGGCGCGGCAGGTAGGTGCGCGCCGCGCGGATTGGCCGGCGGCCGCGCGCCGCTCAGTGTGCTCCCCGACGTCGGCCGGCGCAGTCGTGTTCTCGGACCGCTCCGACTCGCATTATTTATAGTTTCAAAACGTAACTCGCGTTCGTGATCTGATCACCTGTGCTCACCGGATAATAAATATGAGTATTGCTGCTCTGCTCCAGGCCGCTGAATTCCTCGAGAGGCGCGACAGAGGTGAATAGGAGTTTCTTTGTTTGAATCGAGTGCAGTGCGCGCGTCAACATGGCTCCCGTCTATTTTTGCCGTGCGGTAATCAGCTGATGTTGACGGCATGGCAGTGTTGCTTGTTGCAGAAGCGGAGCACGGGTACGCTTGCAGCTTGCCGCCGCAAGACGAGGCCAGGGTCGCCTCGCGCCGCCCTAAGACCAAGAAGTCTCAAGGGAGCAGGTCAGTGCATGCCCAACTACTCTCTCGCCGCCCAGTGCAGTGCTGTCGAGTGCCCAGTGACAACCTTTGCTTTCTGTTACAGGACCACTCACAACGAATTGGAAAAGAACAGGTAAGTCTGTCGTGTTTTTTCTCACGTGCCGCCGTCAGCTGTTAGGCCGTAAACTTTGCCTGTTAAAACTTTGATACCTACTACAAACCTATAGTTAAGTGTGCCGTTTTTACTTTAGTACTTTTAATCTTACTCGAACTTGGATGTATTGACTTGCTTTTTGTTAGACGGAAATTAATCGTTCCATTTCGCGAGTGTCGAAATTTGTGGTTAAGTTAACTGTAGACATTAATTATTGTATTTTCCTCGGTGTAAAATACGAATAACGAATATTGATGTAGTTGTAACCTGAGTATCGAGAGTTGCATAAAGCCGGCGCGGCACCGGCCCTCGTGGCCGACCTTGCACCTTATTAACACCGTTATATCACTATGGAGGAAAATAGTGCAATAACTAATTACTTGTTATTCTGTAGGTAATAATTTAGGTGTGGTTAGGCGCTATTTGGTGTAACAATGTAATAGTTTGTAATTAATTTTGAATAAAAAAACTTGAAACTGAATTTAGGTGCTGTACCTATTTTGTGTTACTTAGATAGGAATCTATAAAAAAAAGTAAAAAAGTTATTTATTAAATTACACATTTTATATTTTTTCTTTTATACCTATTTATTAAAACAATACAAGGTATATTAAATAGGTACGTAATAACATATTTATCATATTTACGACACTTATCTAGGCTACGTTTAACTTTTATCTTAACTTTAAGTTCAAATATTGATCACTCGAAATGGGGTTTAATAATTAAAACTCTTTTGTACACATCTTAGCAATAAAGATTTGCTAATTGCTTAGTAGTTAAAATACATATAAATAAATAAATATTAGGACACATTTCATACACAACTGGTTATACCCCATACTACACCATTTATAGTTTGCATTATGGTTGCTAACGCAACTGATATACTAGATTCTTTATATCGATACATATTTAACACCCAGACAATAAATTTAGTTCTTGATCTCTGTCTCAAAAATGTGCCGGGAATCTAACCCGGGACCCTCGTTGGCAATCCGGCATGGTAACCATTAAGCCAACGTTAGTTAAGGTTGTTAACTTGTTAGATAATTATGAACTTTATTTGACCTTGAGACAATAGTTAAAAATAAAATGGAAACGAATACAGTTAAGACCAAAGATTTCTTTTAAATCGATGCCCTAAACCCTTAGAGGGTAAATAATGACCACTAATCTCGCTAGTTAGCAAAGTCGTTTCGGAACTGTTAAAAAATACGGCTGTCACAAAAACATGCCCAGGCAGCTGTGTCATTCATTTTTTACGTCTGTCGAGAAAGTAAACATTTTATAGTTGGCCCCACTAGACCTGGGAGATGCATTGTGTGTTATACATTTATGCTGCATTGTTATATCAGATATAGAGATAGAAAAATCTTTATTGGCCGCTAAAACGATAAAAATACTTTATACTGAAAATAGCTCGTACGCAGAAGACTTCGTTATTGTTTCAGTTTCGGTAAAGATCCATAAGTACACGATTCATTGGTTCTTCAAATCATTTAAGATATACAGGAGAAACGAAAATTATTATGTAGTTCATCATTAAAAAAAAAAACAAATGCAGGAATGTATTCACGTTAAAACTGGGACAATTCCCTAAACTATCTGACTTAAAAGTGCTGTGAGTGGTTGACTCATAGCTTATCTCTACGCGTATCTTCGTAATCTATTATACCCAAAAGGTAATTGTATATTCATGCAGACTGAGTTGACATTTTCGACCTTGCCTGTTATGCAAGAGTATAAATAACGTTGGATTGCATTATTCGTATTGCCTTTATTTTTAATTTGTATATACCTAAATCTAAATATATCTGGCTTGTTCAAAACATGTACCTATTGACGATTAAACCTTTATTAATGGTAACAAACTTACAAAGTTTAAAAAAAAATTCATAATTATAAAAACATAACAAAGCCATGAAATAACTGACTTGTCTACGACATAAAAATAGGTCGGGGTTTTCCTTCCTGACACTTTAACTCCAGAACGCACGAACCGATTTCCACGAGTTTGCATTAGTTGGAAGGTCTCGGGCTCCGTGAGGTTTGTAGCAACAAAATTTAGGGATGATTGGATTCGCAAAAAAAAAAACTACCTAATCGCGGGCGGAGCCGCGGGCAGCAGCTATTAATTTTATATATTTTACTAATGTTTATCTGTTTATGGGGTCGGCGCTATGTTTTCCATTTTGCTCTATCCCCTGATAGTTCTATTCTATCAGGGAAAATTTGTTTGGGAGAGGACGACTCTCTTCTTTTCTTCTTTCACGCAACTCGACCACTCGTCTCTATCTTTCTAACTTCTTTTTCTTCTTCTTCGTATGAATAAACAGCCAAGTTCTAGTGTAGAGTTTTCAAGCCTTGGCTTATCTTTCTAACTATGAGTATAGGATTACATGTACCAGTAGCGCATGTTTAAGCTTGGCTAACTAAGGTAATCTGATGCGATTACCAAAGTTAAGCAACGGTCGATGCAGACTGTCTTTGGATGGATGACCACGCACAAGACTGTCGTTTGAAAAGTGGCATTTTTATCTGGGCTCTACCGTGGGTAAGATAACACGTTAAATTGTAGGTCCGGGCTGTTAGTCTTAGTACAAGCCAAGTCAGAAGCCTTTAGGCGGCTTGGAAACCCTCGACACCAGAGCTTGTGGCATTTTCATCTGGCCTCTACCGTGGGTAGGATAACACGTTAAATTGTAGGTCCGGGCTGTTAGTCTTAGTCAGAACAAGCCAAGTCAGAAGCCTTTAGGCGGCTTTAAAACCCTCGACACCAGAGCTTGTGGCATTTTCATCTGGCCTCTACCGTGGGTAGGATAACACGTTAAATTGTAGGTCCGGGCTGTTAGTCTTAGTCAGAACAAGCCAAGTCAGAAGCCTTTAGGCGGCTTTAAAACCCTCGACACCAGAGCTTGTGGCATTTTCATCTGGCCTCTACCGTGGGTAGGATAACACGTTAAATTGTAGGTCCGGGCTGTTAGTCTTAGTCAGAACAAGCCAAGTCAGAAGCCTTTAGGCGGCTTTAAAACCCTCGACACCAGAGCTTGTCCACTTGGCTCATACTTAGAAGAAGTTTGCAGTAGCGCTGCAAAAGTACAAAGTTATTTCAATTACAAAGGTATAAGGTTGCCCCGTCTAGAACTGAAAGCTGTCCTTTGAAAGCCGAGGCTCGAACACTAGGCATTACCGTGTCAGGCACCGCACAGCGCCAGTGCCCCAACCTTGTCAGCCCAGGGCAGATACAAACAACCCCGGCTGAGAACGTAGGCGGACGAGGAGGGTGTGGCATCATCATTATCATCAGCCTATATCTGTACCGCTGGGCAATTCTAAATTTGACGTTTATCTTTCGCGGACATTTAAATTATATTATATATTAGCATTAAGACATATCACATATCCACTGTAAATCGACGACCTCGTTGGCGTAAAGGTTACCATGCCGGTCTGCTAATCAGAAGGTTCCGGGTTCGATTCCCGGCCCGGTCAACATCTTTGTGCTTAACCAAATTTGTTGGCTGTGGGTCTGGGTGTTAAATATGTATTTATATATAATATGTATGTATGTATATGTAGTATATCAGTTGTGTTAGCAACCATAATACGAACTAGAAATGGAAAGTATGGGGCTAACCAGCCGTGTGTGAATGTGTCCTAATATTATTATTATTTATTAAAATGACGTACCAAAAATAATGAATGTTATTGTGGTTAATAAAACATCTGCATCTGAATCTGGTATTGACCTGACCAACCCGCTACATTGTTCGGTACTTAGCCTAATGACCTTACTTTAAGGAGCTTGGGATGGCTTGGGTAGGTTGGTAGGGGGAAATGCACAATACGCCTCCTCCGGGTTGTCAGTGCAGGTCTGATCGCCCCCATCATAGAATAAGCCTATGACCTCATGCACCTTTCAGAAGTTACCCAGCTAAATGATTCTTACCTGCCTAAAAGCCAAAAGCTAGGGGCTATATTCGCGCCCGAGGAGCGCTTTTTTGGCATGTTAACGAGACAGTTCGGCTCGTTCATTACTTTGTTCGGCTGTCTAGACATTACAGCCGTAATTAGCTCTTTGTCAATTAACTAATAATAATTGTAGTCATGGATTTAGATATGTATGCTTTTCTCGAACGTCGGTTTGCGTCTGTAGATTCTTAAATTCCGCTCAGAGTTAAACAAATGTTCGTGATTTTTCGAATCCTAAAAAGTGTAGGTGTGTTTGATAGCTATAAAGTATATCATAGAGTGTGGTTACATTCAGAAATAATAATTAGGAACAGTATCTGTCCAACGTAAAGTAAATACAGTGTAAACTCCATGTAACGTCACTCGATTTAACAACAAACTCTCAAAAGCGTCGAAATCAATTGGCTTTAGATACATTCTCTCCATTTAACGACTACTCTATAACGCCATAAAATGCACAGTCCCTTCAGTGTCGTTATATATAGTATATAATTACACTGTATATCATAATAATAGCGTTCTTAAAGGCAATAAAGCATTTGTATAGTGTAACTGAGTACCCGCTAAAGCAATACAGCAGCAACACACCAATAGGCGGTTCCGGGGAAGCCGCAGTGACCTTGGCAGCGGAGGAAGAGTGCAGGCCACAGACTATCCAGCAGTTAGTACGGGAGACTAATGTATTTGTAACCTATTTGGCACAGGCACGCACGGCCCTCCTTACGTCACTATCTCACTCGTGCTAACATTTCTTTATTCATGAGATCATGACGTGACTACATTTTACCGGCCCCCGCCGCGACGCTTCGTAGAATGGACAAGTTTTACGGTGGCTCTTACATTTTCTTATCACTGGGTTGGAAGCGGATATTGCATATACGTTGTCTATTTATGTACATATATATAGGGTCTAATATGGTTTGGGTTGTAGTTCTTGACGGTTATTCTAAGAAGTTAAAGTAATTAAAAGAAATTAATTTTTGGAACTGCGTCAGGACAAACGAAACTAAATAACTAAACTAAATACGACATTATTTGAATGATAATGAATTATATTTTCATGATATACAGTTATAGATGGAATCCAAAGGCTTCCAAAGTAGTTATAATAATTGTGTTGAGGGAACTAAAAGTGTCTCCCGAATTTTACTAGTAACTAAGCTGACAAACATGTGTACATTTACGACAAATCTAAGAAGAAGAACAACCCTTATCACTAAGGGCTATGAAAAATAGGTAGTAGCCGATTCTCAGACCTACTGAATACGCATATAAAATTTGCTAAAAATCGGTCTAGCCGTTTCGAAGGAGTACGGTAACTAACATTTTGACATGGAAATTTTATATATTAGATAGAGATAGATACGTAGAAACAATATGGTAGTACGTAGAATTACACTTAAAATAAAATAGAATTGAGCCAAAGAGACTTTTTTTTGAGATACCAATTTTCAAGATCTATTAATTCAATAACGGCGGCCTTAAAATTGTCTTACCTAGAGCAATTTTAATTGAACTACCGAAATCCATGTTTTATTTTAGTTACAACTAAAAAGCTTGGCTAGGCGCGACAGCCGCGTTTCTTCGACGATATCTCCAAATTGGTACGGAAACAAATAGCGATGTAACAAAACGCTTACGCATTGTGTGCCGCAGTCAAGCCCCTGAAGTCTCTGAACTATTCAAACAAGTAGAATCACCTCTTGAAGTCAGTCGGAGACGGCCCCTGTTGATAGAAACCGTACATCTACTGTTTGCTTAGGTCGGACACGACGCTCGCAAAACAAAGTGTCTGTACGTACGCTTTACTATCTACTCGCAAGATAAGTGCTGCCCTTTGCAAATAGTTATTTATGTAGATTGTAGGTACAGTAGATTGGAAAAGCTGTCGACGGGCCCTTCTTGACCTTTCGCTGATTTGCAAGACCCTTTCGGGATGAAGGCTTTTAAATTACTGTTATTTAAGATGGTATGGGTGAAATGGCATATTTCGAAAAATACTTAACAATCTTTTGGGTTGAATTTGCTCTATTTCTCTAAGGGTTACATCTGCTACTTTCAATGGTAGAGCTAAACGTATTCGACATATTACCATGACGAACCAATTGTTTCAAATAATCGTCAAAATATCTATGTAAGTTCTCTCTCAAGTTCAGTTCTCATCCGAGTTAATAGGTATCTTCTAGGTTAGCGTGCCACAACGTATACTGCAGCGAAGCTTAACATCAGGCTAGCTGTAGTCAAACGCAAACCTATCAAGGATAAAAAAAAGTTACGTTAAACCTTTTTTTTGGAGGGGGAAATATTAAACAATATGCTAAGAGGCGTAGCCAAGTCTTGCAGGATTTGTATCCACTAAAACCCAAGTTACGCTAAGCCTAACTTCAACTTAGTAACCATAACTTAGTGAAGTAAGTTGAGGTAGGGCATCAAAAGCCAGACTAAGCTGAGGCGTGGCGGCTGACATGGGCTTTATAGCTAGTCGCATAGAGGCATTGTGCTCGATTGTTTTAGGTCGTCTGCGGATTCCCATGTGCTAACTGCCGCAATTGTGCTAAGTATTCCACTTTGCGCCGCTCAGCTAAACAACCATTCAAGTTATTATACTTACATAGTATGTTTATACATTTCTACTGTTTCTAAGCGAAGGTGTGTCGCTTTTTAAGACTAGAAAAATATTTAGTCTTTGTATTCCTAAACGTTTGAACCGGCCTTGAAACCTAATCGGGCATAGTGGTTTAGAAAAAGAAAGAAAAATTTCGTATAAGCTTTGTGCTTCGGCTCTAGTAGCAGTTTTCAAGCCGACCGAAGACTTCTGGTAGGTGCATCTTTAACAGCTTTAAAGTAAGAGTAAAAAAGCCTAGATTTGTCATTCAACCAACTTTAGCTTTACGCTAATTTGAAAAATAAACATGATGCTAGAATGCCGCCCCCTTCCACTATCGGACGAGCAGGGAAACGCCAAAGCGGCATCGGTTTACGGTTGAGGTGCCCAAGGCACGCACAAAGCGTTTTGCCTCCACCTTTGTTGTCCGAACCATCAAACTTTGGAATTCCTTGCCGAATACCCTGTTCCCCAATGACTACAATCTAGCTATTTTCAAGGCAAGAGTGAACCGGTTCCCTCTAGGTAAGCGCGATCTACCGTAGACCTCAATATCACTTACCATCAGGTGAATTGTGGTCAAGCGCTGACCTATTCAGAGTAAAAATATATTTAATAGTAGATTAGTCAATTTTAAGAAAAATATTTTTGATTTATTGAAATTAGATTAAAACTATACTTGCACTAAACTAAATTAAATTGTAGCTTAACCTAATTGTTAAAAAACAATGTAGTCTTCATCTAATTACTCCAGTTATATCTACGTATAAATGTCTATTATTAGTCGAGAATCGTGTAGGTAACATCGTATTAGCTAGGTCCGCCGGATAACCTTCTGTAACCTTACTGACTAGTAACTAGAATGCTCTATCTTACAACCACGTGCATCGCTTGCATAACCAGTGAACATACATTTATCTTTGTCCATGTATGTATATATGTATGATAGCTTACGTAAATACTTATCTATGAGTACCTATTGTGTCCTTACTAAGCCTTAGAATAGATATTTGAAAACATATTATTACATTGCAATTGTTACCAACCAGAAAATAAGCATACTGCCGTTATACATTGACGTACTTTAAATAAAATGACAAAAAAGAACATCGGTCTATGACGTCACTCGGTCGGAAATCGATTTCAAACACATTTGTATTAGATTCCCGACCAGTGAGTTTCACAGACTGATTGTGTATTTAGAGTCAAATTAAGTCTTTATAAATAAATAAGAATTTAATCATTAACCTTCGCTATACTCTTGCAATATTGTAATCTTTAACTTTGTACATAGTATTTTAATATTTTTTCTGTAATTTATTTAATTATTATATATTTTGTCTTTTTTTGTTCCTAGTATTTAATTACTAAATTGGTAATTAAAGTTACTATTATCTTAGAATTTTATTGAAATCTTTTTGGTATATGATTAGAGTAAATCAAGAAATATAAAACAAACAAATCGATTTGGTCTTTTTTGTGAGGATTTGCTAAGTTCTAGAACTCCCTGTCTGAGTCTATGTTCTGTCCATTTGAGGATCTTCAAATGTAGAGAAAACAGATTCTTTAAAGACAGCGTGCTAAATTACAAACTGCATTAAAGCTTACCATCAAACAAGCTGTGGTCAAAAGGCCACTCTATCTTGAACTAAGTTAGGTACTTATTCTTAAAGCCTGAAAATAATAGTACTAGAATTTTGCTTGTCTGTAATAAAAGTAATAATTCTAAATGCAAAAGTTTTTGTGTGTGAAGTGTGTGTGTTTTTTACTTCTTCACGCTCAAACGGCAGATTCAATTTGCATGAAACTTATTATGTATATTAGATTAGACCCTGGTCTAATAAATAGGCTATTTTTTCTCTCGGGTTAACCTCTTTTATCCCAGATTAACCCGGGTTACACCGCGGAGCGCTGTTTAATATATGGTTAAAGAATAAAAATTGATTTGTTACAAATTACTGACTCATTCTATAGAGAACGCAGTTTAGCGAAAACTACATATCGATAGTCGATATCTGTACTCTGTCGCTATCTGCATACTTGTCTCGAATCAATTACTCGATGACTGCTATCGGGCCTGCTAATGCCACTTAATTAATATTGCAATTATCTTGCCTTAGGGATTACCTTGACTTTCGCGACGACACGGTTCAATTATATCGTTGCTTTAAGAAGTTACTTAGCGGATTTACATCTATAGATGGACTTTTTAAGAAACAGAAGTTTTTTTTAGCTCATAAATACATATATATTACTAGTGATATAATAATGATAGTGTTGAATTTTGCTATTAAGGTTTATCCCATTTATATCTTTGTAGAAGAATATATTTTGATTAAATGCGAAGATCCGCAAATTTTGACTTACATGTCATATTTTAAATCTTCTTCGTATGAGCTAAGTGGCCAAGCTCTGGTGTCGAGAGTTTTCAAACCGCCCGTAGGCCTCTGACTTGGCTTAACGACTGCTTGTAATAAGTCTAACAGCTGGGACCTACAATTTAACGTGTCATCCGACCCACGGAAGCGCCCAGATAAAAATGCCACTTTTAAAAACGACAGACTTGTGCATGGTGACCCATCCAAACACTGTCCGCATCGACCGTTGCTAAGCTTTGATGATCGCGTCAGATCACCTCAGCTAGCCAAGCTAAAGGCGCTACATTATTTTTAATAACCTACTAACATAAACTTAAAATAAACTTCCTGATATCGACAAACGAACATCAAGAGTTATCGACATATTTTTTTAAAAAGCAAGCAAATTCAATATAATATAATACAGTGCATTGATATGGATAATAAATATAATCATAGTACATATCTGTAACTAACAGGCAGATTCACTATCATAACATAGTACGCCTCGTATAGGTTACCTATTGTTCAGTCATCATATAACCATCAGTAACAAATAAACGCACTAACATCGACAAACAAACATCGATAACAATTATCGACATAGTTACATCTCTATGACATACAGGTAAATTCATTATGATTACATGATTCGCCTTGTGTAGGTAGGCTCCCTATTGTTCTAATTGTAATGGTGGGCGCGTTGGCGACGGCTGTGATTTACTGCTTGCATGCTCTACTATAGATACCTTCACATCTAGATTCAGCTGATGCCTGTCCAGAGTCGTCACACCAACGCTGGCAGTGGCATACATAGTTAAAGCTATGAGTGTTAATAAATAACATAATACAAATTACCCTCGAGTATAACATTTCGTCCGTGAACTTCTGAGATCTCCTATCTGATTATACGCACATTTTACAAGAGGAACAATAAACTGATTTATTTAGCCACCGTGAAGACTTTAGAAAAAATAAAAAATAAAACACTTGGTAATCTTTTAAATGCTTTTACTACTAATGTTGCAAAATAGCTATTATTTTGAGCTTTTCTTTATTGGACGGAAGTTAGGAGTTTTCAAATTCTCAAATGTAAGTTAGGAGGTGTCAGAAGTTCACGGACGATTTGTAACTTTGGTATTATCAATAAATGATTTGTATTTGTAATAGCATAGTATAGTATGCAGTTTCCTGCGGCATATTTAAATCAATATTAAAGACTTTTCTTCTGAGATGACATGTGGTAAAATTGTTAATATAGTATATATTAATTTTTTCTATCATTTTGGCTTGTAATTATTTATTGTTTACCAATAAATCTCTGTATTCTGTATTAATAAAGTGACAGTAAAACAAAATAATTGATGAACATTCTCCATGGCCTCTTAACGAAGAGCCTCGGTTAACATCTCAAGAGGCTCTCGACAGATGGACTCCTACCGCCGGTAGCTAAGACCTTGCCTTGCTGCCACTGGCATGCCAGCTTTTAGGTTTATTTTTTTTTATTTTTGTATTTTTTATATGATACTCATAGTATTGGAAAAAACTTAAAAGTGTAAATGAATACTTATAATATAATTTTTCAAGCATCTTCAACTATGTTGGCCAGTGTCTTATATATGTAAGAGACTTGGCTTGATGTGTGCAAAATATATATCTTCCTTCAATTTATCATGGTAAAATTTTGTCACAATATGTGTGTTCGATTCTCATAAAGGTATTATTGTGAGATGAGGGTAGAACTACAAAACCTGCAGTCCGCGCGTCGCGGCCTCAGGCAGTGACTCTAGAATCGTATCGGAGACAATCCGCGCTTCTCATCACCGCGCCGTAGTACAGAGTTCCTCTATAATATATCCTAAATCGTGTCGCGCGTCGCTTCACCGACAAGGATTTTTACTGTGCCGTGTGTACAGTCAATACTGTTCTGCATTTTAACAAGGAGCTTAGGCTACTTGACAATCGTCAACCACCAAGCTGCCGCCAGACGCGAGGAGTTGTCCCAGGGAGTGGCGTCGTGGATGAAAGGTACGTGGTGCTATCTAAGTTTCGCAATTTCCTTGTGAGAATCAGAACTTGCATACAGTCCACTCATTTTGTATCGAACATGTGAGTTTTTTACTAAATTAAATTATGAATTTACTTGGGAAATCCTTGAAAAATGTACTGAGCTGCTTTATATTACATTTGACACCGATATTGTAGTGGTTTTAAAAAAGAAGATATTATCCGCAATTTTGTACTAGCGGCAATCATGGATCAATTTTCATCTAACGACTAACACACCTTAAAATCGGTCGTAAAAAAACTTCTGTAGAATCGGTTCAATTATACGCGAGCTACGATATCACATATACACACATACACACACTGGTAGAAAAAAATGAAAACCCAATCTTCACTAGCAAAACATATCCTCTGGCTCTCGATCTTATGATTACTACTATCTTTGAGTCTCGCTTCTCAGAAGCGTGACTGCTGCCTTTCCTCAACTATCTGGGTACATCTTACAAAATGTTCGACATTTCCGAGATAGTTTTCTGAGAAAAACCGCATGAATTGAGATACATATCGGGAGGACTCGGATAAGCGAAATGTCTTGGAGGGAAAGAATTTTTGTCCCGGTAGCTGTTCTAGAATTCTAGGTACAGAAAATATATAAATGTAAGAGAAAATATATAAATGTAAAAAAAAAAACATTATTTATATTATAAGCTACCACATGCAAGAACGCTCACACACTCACACACACACACAATCACTCACTCTGTCACACACATACACACACAAATACACGCTAACTCACACATTCACGTATTGTTTAAAACTTATGAAATGCAACTTAACAAACTAACCCTGAAAACTATTTTAGTTTTAAAAATACAAAATATTTAGGTAAAAGGGTACCTGGTTAAAATCCGCACCGGCTTGGGAAAACAAATTCTTTTATAATGATTTGGAAGTGGCTTTTGCGAAACAGGGTTCTCCTAGTGCAGAAGCCACAAGAAAAATGTTACAGCGTAAATTAATAATATTAATAAGACGACGGATTTTTGTAAAACTAATTGTGAATTTACATGTGTTTTAGATAAATAAACTATTCTTATTCTTAAATCACGTTAGGTAGACGTTTGCGAAGATCTTCTGTGACTTTTTGTAATTTGTCGTAATGTTTATACGGCTGGATTTAATTTGCCTTTTGGACTATTATCGCGCCGCTGATCATAGTAATTTATGTATCGATTGCCACTGTTACCATTGATAGTGATGCCCATTGCCAGTGTTCTTAAACACGAGACTTGTGGGGCAGTGCGACCACCTTTAGAGTAGCGTCTGTAGCTCGACTAAGATGTATTTTTTAAGACACATTTCACACGCGGCTCGTTAACCCCATACTGAACCATTTCTAGTTTGTGTTATGGTACCTAACACAACTGATATACATATACATACACACATATTTTACATAGATACACACATATTTTGTATACATACACACATATTTTATATACATACATATTAATACCCAGACCCACAACCAAATTTTGTTAAAGCACAAAGCTGTTGGCCGGGCCGGGAATCGACCCCGGAACCTTCTGATTGGCAGTCCGGCATGGTAACCATCACGCCAACGAAGTCGTCATGTATATATGTATATTCCGAAACGATTACCAAAGTAAAGCAACAGTCGCTGCGGATAGTCTTCGGATGGTTGACCATCGACAAGACAGTCATTTAAAAAGTAGCATTTTCTGGTCGCTACTGTGGGTCAGATTATAGGTTAAAATGTAGATCCAGGCTATAAGTTTTAGTACTAGCAGTCGTGAAGCCAAGACAGAGGCCTTAGGGTGGCTTGAACACTCGACACCAGAGTGTTCATTTAGCTCCTACGAAGATATTAGTAACTCCTTGAAAGTAACACCTAGGTATTTTCTTAGTACTAGATGACAGAAGCTTGACTAAGTGAGTTTGGTACTTGGTGCTTACGTAAACTCCGATCTCAAAGGATTCTCTTACTCGCGTAGTTTCGATCGTGGTGTATTTCGAGTGTTCTCTACTTTGATTAGATCCCGATCGCTTTTCAACTATCACTTTAACTTGTGTCTCTAGGGACGTAAACCAATCTTTCTATCATAACTATATTCTACATGGAAAGGAGATGTTGGAGGCATAAGCTAGAATATAAATTTTTATACATTTTAATGAGAAATCGTTTCATTAACGTTTAATTAACAAGCGTAAGAAAATATATACAAAGAAAATTATTATTATTAGTATATTGTAGCAGAATAAAAAACAATCCATCGAGTTCCTTATTTAAGTAGCTTTTAATAAATAACATCCTTTTTTACAACTATTGTATTTTTTTTTTTATGGTCCTTAGTAGTTCTAGAAACTGTTTTTAATTAACGAGGCGATAACCATTTATGATTTCTAATGCTAAAATTGTACACTAAAAGTTCTGCCCCTGTAAAACTATGCTGATCAAATTATCAAGACTATTAAAATGTCCTGTAAAATGTCTTAGAACGACGAAAAGTAAATGACAGCTTGGCTTACACGATAAGAAAGAGAGAGTGATTATCTGCCTTCTCTTTCTTATAATCCTCTCCACCAAGTACAAGGGTATTCCCCAATCGGTGCGAAAAATGTTTCAAGCCACATCCGAAAGAATTTTCTTATAACGCTTAGGTGGAAATATAAGCGTGATTGATGGACACTTACATTACATACACGCGGCATTGTATGATAAAACATTTTTCTCCTATCCCCCGAAAAGGTTCTTTATCCCTGGGTCTTGGTAATTCGTCGTTTAACGTTATTGCCATCGAATAAGCACATAGGCTTCTTGTTTTACTGTAGTTTTAATAATAAGGAAAATAATTCGTAGACAATATTAAATGCTGTTTTGTGTACATTTTAAGTTGCTGATTTTATCATATAATGAGTTATATTTTCTTTTTAACCTTGGCAGTTTCAAATTTACTCGAGTGTCAGAGAAATTGAAGAGCGGAAAGTTAACTTTTGTTAGCCATTTTTTATCAGTCTCTAAAATATAAGACTTAAGCCTAGACAGCTTTTTACACCAATAAGTTACAATTTCTCTCTAGGGTAGCAAATGTTTTACATCGCAAAAAGTAATACACGTGGACTATAGGTACTCTAATTTATAATACGACCCACTTCAAACCAAGTTAGGTAATTGTTGTAACATATTTTCTGTCCGTAAAAGGCTAGTATTTTGGGTTTTTAGCCTCTGGCGCAAAAACGATAGCTTGATGTGTCTATGTGTGTGTGTGAGTGTGTCTGACTGTGCCATAATAGCTCCATATAGAGGCATGAATCTATATTTTTTTTTGTTTGACAGTTAAGTTATTTGGTGTGTTCTTATGAAGCTTGTGTTTGATGAAAATCGGTCCAAGTTGGCCGAGGCTACAAAATGGCGGATTGCATATTTTTACAACTCCCTTAACCCTTAATTTGGATATGTGAAGTTTACTGGACGTAGACTTCCAAAAAATGTGGAGCAGAAACCACACGTCTTTTGACGACACATATTACTTGGGCATATTTCAATGATATTTTATTCTTCCTACAACCTATTGACATGGGACTTTTTAAAATATATTTCCCGTGCTTACCTGCCACCTATCACCCCTTAAATCGATGGCAATCACTTAAATTCTCCAAAAAAAAAACAGCCTAAGCAAATTAAGGGTTAATATGGGTGCCAAATGCAAAAGATTTCTTTATGACATATTTCTTACCCAAGGTCACTAATAAATATTCTATCAAGGGTTTTCTACATTTTTAATTTACACTTGAGTGTAGACATTTTGTACGGCGAGTCTGTACTGAATAATAGAGCGATGTTGCTGGGTAGAGTAGAATTGTAGTTCCAAAATTGTTATCACATGAGACCTCACACAACACTACAATTCTCTTTATTTGAATAGTCAGAGTGATAGAGCACAAAGTGTTTGAATAACTCGCAGAGATGGGACTTTGATGAATAAAGGACTAGATGTTTTGAACGTTTCAATTATATTAGTCTAAAATCTTTGTAAGAAATAGTTTAGGATTAGAATTAGCATTGCCTGTAATTATTAAAGGGTATATATAAATTGATCAGTAAGACATTTTGACGTGCCATTAGGTGAATTGTGATTAAGCGCAAGCCCATTTGCTGTAAAAAAAGAAGAAGTGGCACCTACTCAGTAAATTTAAAAAAGTATAAATATTCATAAAAAGCGAGTGTGGCTTCGTGGTAATAACATCTACTTTTCAATCAGACGGCCCCTGGTTCGATCCCGGCCCTACACCAATGACTTGTTTTTCAAGTTATGTGTGGATTTGCACACGCTTTACGATGAAGTAAATCGTGAGGAAACCGGCATGTTTGAGGGCCACAATATCCTAAGATGTGTGTCATCCGCATACCGGCACTTGGCCAGCGTGGTGGATTATGGCGTTTATCTCTCCCCTCGTGAGAGAAGGCCCCGAGTCCCAGCAGTGGGAACGTATAGTGGGCTGCTTATGCTAATGCAGTAAATTTGCTCGTTCAAGTTTTCTGTAACTAATATGTCATTGGCTCGCTAGACAATTTAAATGATCTCCCTGGAACTCCACACGCCTCCGATCGGAATCTGTTTCACCGCAAGTTGCGTGCGCGTGCGCAACCGTGCATGCGTGTGGCGATCCGGCGCGTAAAGTCTGCTAAATTAATGGCGAAAAAATTGTCACAAGTACACAATACAGATATCACACTCCCCTTTTGAGTTTTAATTACAAAAAATTCAAATATGTAACTACTACAGAACGGAAGTCATTTGAATTAGCTGTAGATAAATTTAATTTAGTTTAAATAAAATAATTTCTACTTTTTTTTCATATAACATCGATAAAAAAAAACTACAAAGATTGCGTCCAAGCCCCTCGCTCAAACGTGCCTATCAGACTCGTAAATATAGTGTAAATAAATAACTATATCAACCCCTTTTTTTACAAGAATTGGAAACTTCTAGTTGAAATGAAACAGTGGAATATTGGCATAAACAGTATGTGTAGTGTGACGTACGTTAATTTGGGATCAAATGGTATTCTATATACTATCTTATCCAAGGTATACTATAATTTACTTTTGAACATGAAAGAGTTCACACATCTTCACAGACTTTCACATTAATAATATTAGTTGGAAACTTGGGAATATTTGGCTAGTACGTTTAAATTATAACAAGTTCGCAAAACACTTTTTCGAGCGATTTTTCTGCCATAGATTTAGCAGACTCGACTAGCTGTTCCGCGTATCGAGAGGGAATTTCTGCAATATTGTGGAATTAGTCAGTGGATTTCATCGGAGACGTTTTTATGCAAATTGTTTATTGAAACGTAAGTTTTGTTCAAGAAATTGTGGACAAGAGTTGCCTAACAAAAGGTTATATGAAAGAGGGAGAGAGAGAAATGAATGAAGAAATGACAGCTTATAAAGTGAAATGGAAACAGAAAATTTGCTATACCAAATCTATATCTAGTAGAAAATACTGGATACACTGACAAGTAACGTTATGACCACATATAAACTTTGATACGTTTTTTGTGAGTATAAGTTTCAAATCAAATAAATCATTTGGTTACCTGGAAGAGATCGCATTTAGCGATAAGGTGGCCAGCTAAGGCTCTAGCTTTTAAGTACTTTTGAGTTTTCAGTAATTTATTTATGAGTGTTTTAATAAAGTGTTTATCTATCATTTACTCAAAATATGTAGGTCTTTGTTCATTTTCTTCTTCGTATGAATTAAGTGGTCAAGCTCTGGTGTCGAGAGTTTTCAAGCCGCACTGCTGCTTGTACTAAGACAAACAGCTGGGACTTAAAATTTTGCGGGTCATGTCATCCGACGCACGGTAGCGCTCAGATGAAAATGCTACTTGAAATACGACAGGTCACCCATTCAAACACTGTCCGCATTGACCTTTGCTTAGCTTCGATGATCACGTCTGATCACTTTAGCTAGCCGAGCTACAGACGCATTTGACGCATTTACAGAGTTCATGAAAATAAATATTGATCATACATATTCATTTACCAATGTTGCTTACCTCTTATACCTATAAGTATCTCTACATATACTTACGTGTGTACCTATCTACTATATTCAGGTTCACTTTTATCGCTCTTTAGTTCGAAGCCACAGTTTAAGTCGCAGTGTCAACGGAGATGGTTCACCAGTGTCACAGAATAATAACTAGTACTTCGCCAGTGTTTACATAATGGCCTTCAAACTCCCGCGTGGCACTAGGGTTGCCAGAAATACATTTATTAAATACTTTCTTCATCTTCGTCGTGTCAATGGCATTCAAAATGTATACTTAACTCACGACTTCATAATATATACATGCATATACTACATTTTTCTTTTTTTTTATTAAAATACATACATACCTGTTACACCTAAATAAATATAGAGTACTATTTAAAATATGGGTTTATTATTCAACACTACATTTGCCCAGATTTAAATACTTAAATAACCGATAGGTTGAGGCCTAACTTTCTAGATAGAATAATGTTTGAAATAAGTAGAGTATTTCCACAATTATTTGAAACTACCTGAGATAAAAGTTTGTTTATCTTTGCTTTATCTCGACATTAGCTGTGTCGCGCAATGTCAATCGCTTTGATCCGGGTTAATAAGTAGTCCAGAGTCCACGATATTGTTATAACAGGTTTAGTGAAAATCGATTCAGCTGTTAGAGCGTGAAGGAGTTACAAACATACACATGCGCACATAAACTTAAAAAAAATCATCAAAAGAGCCATATTTCATTCATCTGTAAATAGCAGGATTGACTTTTAAATATAAAGGTAGGCGATGTGGTCGCTCAGAGATAAAGCTTTTAATAAATTGAAAAACAAAAATATACGAAAGAGTATATTATCTCGCTAATCGTGTAGGACTTAATCCTAATCTCGGAAATTAAACTTCGACTGCTGTGATTATCTTATTTTTTATTCGTATCACTTCTTCACTCAAATTAAATCAAATATTTTTATTTGCAAAGTATAGGTCATGAAGTATATAAGTATTAAAAATTTATTTACACTACACTATTAGGGTGTGCAAATTTATGTAAGATCTAACACTATTATCTAGGGTTTATATAACATCATCATAATTCAAATAAAATTAGGTCCACCATCCAAATGTGTCAAATCTAGTGTTGTTCATTTGACGTAAGAATAGGACGGTGTTGTCATTCAAATAAAATAAAAAGCATAGACTATTCAAACAACCAAATTAACGCCACAGACTAAACAAATCCATTAAACACTACAGTAATAAATGGAAATACAAGTTATGATCAATAATGCTTATTAGGCTTACAGTTGTGTGAGACAAAATATTGCCAAAAATAGGTATTTTAGCTTTGAAGTATCGAGAAAGGTCTGCTAACCCGTCCGGCAAACTAACCTTCAAGTTTACCGTATTAGGGCATAGCTCACCGACCCGGCCTGCTTGTCACTAGATCCTGCCGTAAATAACATCGATACACATCTCACTAAACATGTAACATCTACTTAGGATATGACATATAGATGTACGAGTACGTATACTCTCCGTTTTACCCTTTTTGTTTTTACCGAAAATATACAGTGTTGCCAACTCGGAAGAACGTGTGTTAAATTCAAATTCAAAATTTTCTTTATTCAGACTACAGAAGGGGTCCATGGGTTAGTAATTACAACTTAAAAATAATGTTAGTTAGCATCTGGTGAAAAATAAAAATTGGAAATGTGAAACAAAATCTGTCCTGTACAGAAACATCTCTGAGATGATTCTGAGTCATCAGAAGGATGCTCGAGTTAGTTACTCGCTCATCACTCTCAGATAATGCTTCAATGTTAAGAAAGACGCTAAGAATGAAATGTAATGTTGAAAAATTGCTTGCAAGGTTTGTGGCTCTACCAAATGTTGTTATAAAGATACAGTAAACAATTGCTTAAAAATAACGTTTGTTGTATGGGAGCCGCACTTAAATATTTGTTATATTGTTATTTAATTATAATTTTCGAAACCTTTAAGCATGTTATCATTATTTACAGTATAGATGGGGACTTTTTTATTTTTAGTATTTGTTGTTACAGCACGGGAAATACATAACTTGTGAAAATTTCAGCTTTCTAGCTATCACGCCAACGAGGTTGTCAAATAACATTATTTTATAACATTATTTTTATTACGCCGTTTGTGAGGGGCTATTGGAGTACCATTTGTGAATTTTTTGACTATTTATTTATATTTTAAATTGTAATTTCTATATGTAACTTTTTAATATTTGTTTGTTTTTGTGAAATTTAATTGAATGTAGGTACCTAATTTAGATTTATTTTCTTTCTTTCAAATAATGCGCACGCTTGCTTGTACTTTTTTTATATCGAGCAGCCGTATTCACGTCGGTATGACGTACTAACGCCCCGGAGACAGCGTTGCGCCCGCGCAGCCGTCCGCTGCATGACCAGTCATTTTACTTATTGTGCATTTATTCTATGCGGTGGCAATCTTAATATATATAAATCTCGTGTCACAATGTTTGTCCTCAATGGACTCCTAAACCACTTGACCGATTATAATAAAATTCACACACCATGCGCAGTTCCATCCAACTTGAGAGATAGGATAGTTTAAATCTCAAATTATAGTCGCAATTTTAATTTATTGCTAATTATTGTCTGTTATTATTTGACAGTCACAATTATCTGTTAACTCCCAATGATTCTAACAGTTGTCGATACCTTTCGACTGGGTTGAGTAAGTAATCAATAGATGGCGCTGCTATGGTAAATCTACGAATGTGTCATATAAGCTACACTTATCTATTTTTCATACCCCTAAGTGAGGCAAAACAGTGTTTGCCGTGTCAGCTAGTACGAGCATATATTTTTTATCACTGGTATTGCCTAAACCCTGTGAATTACTGACCTTTACAAATATTGGATTGTATCGCTTGTATATTATTTTTGCATTCAAATTGCACTTGTCTGTTTACCTTTTTATTTACAGCTGATAAGTAGGTGACGTTGAAAAACGTGACCGAACAGTACCTAGCTTGGGCACGTGGGGACCACGCTGACGCAACAGTAGGTACCTACTGTGCTCTCGCAAACGATATATAAATAAAATAAAAATAAAATAAGCCTTTATTTCTATCACTACTAATGCAAGTTAACAATCAAAGCATACATGTATGAATTCAAATTCAAATTCAAATTCATTTATTTCTTAAAAATATAGCATTACAGAGACTTAGTCCCTAAAGCGCTACATTTCTTAAAATTAACATGTAAACACTAAAAGTAAACATTTGCACAATACTTAATTAAATAAAAAAGAAAAACAATTAATACGTAACTTATTAAACAAACAAATTATATAACAATATACAAATACTTAAATTACTACAAGAAAGGAGACTTAAATACATGGAAAGACTGAGATAAATAAAATAAAACACATGAAAAAATAATAATAATAACTAAAAGATAGTAAAGTTATTGTACACTAATATTGCTTTTAATAATGTCTTGATTTTCACAGTATGTTAGTGTGCTTTTAGAGAACTGGTGCCAACTGTCCGCGAATATGAAGTTACTTTTACAATACAGATAGATATAAACATGAATAACTGTGGACTGCTGATAGATTAACATTGTTAGGTATTGGTGGCGATTCAGCGGCACACACGACTAAACTAAATTTAGAGATTCCCCGTCTCTTTCATCTAAGGTGGACCAGAAAGAGACGGCACGTGCTGAACCACAGACAAAACAACTAAAAATCACGTCAAATATGGAATGTACAGGCAGTTTTAGAGGTGACAAGTGAGTAATAATAATAATAAATATATTTATTAATTCATTCATTTGTTCTTAATGCTAATGAACATAATTACAACTAACAATACAATAAATACAAACTAGAAATGAGTGCGTTCTAAAGTCGACTATATTTTCTACATTTGACGTGATCTTTGTAATTAACTAAATTTGCTAGCTGTGGGTTTTAGGTGTTAAATATGTATCTATATAATATAATATATGTATGTATATCAGTTGTGTTAGGTACCAAAACACAAACTAGAAATGGTTCAGTATGGAGTTAACCAGCCGTGTGTGAAATGTGTCCTTATATTTATTTATTTATTTCATCGAAACTGATTGTAGATACCACGTTTTTAACACGTGATGTTAATTGAGTATTGCCTCATAAACTTTACTCACAACTACATCTTAGAAGCCTCAGGTTGCCTCGCTAACATGCCTTACGAAGCCTGAACATGAAAAGGGTTGAATATTACAATAAACCTGCTTTTAGCATTCGAAACCTTCGAAACCCTTAGTCGCACGTGTATTTCAAACGCGAGCAATCTTACTTAGGACATTGTCAAACGAAAACAGACTTTACAGGTAAGGAATAGAGTTCAAGGCGACGGTAAATAAAAGTTGGTTGAGTGTAAGGCTGTTTATTCTAAGGTAGGTACACAATATAGACCTTGTTAGCTACGGAATGAGTATCACATCTCGTGAGGTAAGCAAATATTGGGCTAATTTTCAAGAAATAAATGTGTTTATTCCAAATTGTAACTTATGCAGATGTTGTTATTTCACTTCGATTTTGTGCGACGTAAATGTTTTTTTTTTCTTTGTTGTTCGTGTCACAAAATAAATGTTTCTTTCTTTCTTTCTTTCAATTTTCAGTGAGTAAACTTGTATACATTTTTTCATAATATCATGTTCTTTCGTGAAACGTAAGGCTTCTTATTAGCCCCCAATGGAAAAACGACAATATTTTTGACAAATACCGAATAACAAATACGAATAGCGATGTAATGAAAAATGTCATCCGCCATTTTGTTGCGGCCGCCATCTTAGATTT
This sequence comes from Mellilla xanthometata, assembly GCA_035578125.1. Lineage (NCBI taxonomy): Eukaryota > Metazoa > Arthropoda > Insecta > Lepidoptera > Geometridae > Mellilla > Mellilla xanthometata. The sequence goes on along the minus strand of JAPUBQ010000009.1, from coordinate 13,292,271 downwards.
ATTTTCATTAGACGTAGCTAAGAACACTCCCAACTACTACACCTTACAAATAAAAAAAATAGATCAAAATCGGTTTATTCGTTCGGTTGCTACGATGCCACAGACACACACACACACAAACACACACGCACACACATACACACACACACACACAAATTTACAATATTCCGTCGTTATTTCCTCGAGGGTCCAAAACGTAAAACCACAAAATCCAGACGTAATACGTAACTGTGGACGCTCCACCACAGATCTAAAACGTAAAGCGCAAGCATTCGTCTGTAACCATTTTAATGGTGGGCTTAGCGATATATGCTGGTTATAACCTTCAATGTAATCGAATGTGATTTGTCAGATCATGACGTCATTATTGTTGAGCGGCCGACGGTTTCTTCCATAATTGTCCTCTAGTCATTTCTAAAACAATTTCCAGAATAATAATCTTTATGGTATGTCTTTCCTGTTAAGTCTCTCGTTGAATTATTTAAATTTTAACTATCAAGATAATTAATATCAAAGCTTACTCTGTGGTTTTAATCTCAGAACTTAATTCAACGTATGTTCCTTCCTTACTTAAAATTCTATAGCTATTATACTATTAATATAAAATTTAGTAAAATTTAATATTTTTAGAAAAATAGAGTTTTCCACAAAAATAATAATTGATAGTTTATAGTTTAAACACATAAAACCTCTTTATATCCTAAAAACTTCAAATCAAAGTTCTAAAGCTAACTTTTGACCATTGAGTTCCTTGTTAAGACGTTCTGGTACCTTTTCTAGAACCTTTCTAAACATTAAAGTGGTCATACGTTAGCTTAAAATTATTATTATTCATCTCAAAACCTCGTAAATCTGACTTCCGTGTAGGTGTCAAGTTATACAGAATGATTGATTTCTATAGATGTATGATATTTAGTTGGTTCTGTAGTAAGTGTGTAAAAAAATATTTCTGGACTTAAAGAATTCGCGAATAAGAACCAAACTGACATTTAATAACTCATCTATAAGTCACATAGTCTATGATCAAACAACTTTCTTTCTTTCTCAAAGTTTTAGGCTATAAATTCCTTGACTAAAATAATCCCAATATATTGATACAGTCAAATATATTATCCAAATACAGTGTAAACTCCATGTTACGTCACTCGATTTAACGAGAAACTCTTTAAAGCGTCGAATGGCTTTAATTGGTTTTGCTTGTATTTCAAATACAATGATACATTCTGTCCATTTAACGACCACTCTCTATAACGCCATAAAGTGCACAGTCCCTTCAGTGTCGTTTTATAGAGTTTACACTGTTAATACACTGTTTATTACTTCATAGAACTCTTATAGTTATTCTCAGTTCAAATTTGCAATACTTTTTTCTACACCAAAAATTAGGTTTTTTTTACGATTATATATAAAACTATCTGTTTTTACTAACGAATGTACGTAATCATAGATTTTTTATAAAGAATACTTGAAGCCTGCAATCACCCTGTATAAGGCCATTGAAACCAAAAGTAACAGGTTCAAATACCAACGATTGTGCTCTAAGCATGACCGTGGTTCGTATCGCCTTCGGATAAAGGTTTAAAACCACCTTTTACTTTGTAGATGTTTTACTCATTTCTGGTCATTGTTGCTTTAGATTCGTTTGCATTTGTGGGTCGGATGATATGTTAAATTGTAGGTCACAGTGTTCAAGGAGTCCTGAGGTAAAGATGTACTTCGCAGCTTGAAAATTAGATAACACCAGAGCTTAGTAACTACATCTATTTCATCCTAACTAAAGCTAAAAAAATAAGGAACCTTTCTTTTAGGAGTACGTACGTAAACAAAAGAGATGAAAATAAAACGTATAATAAAATAAAATAAAATTGGGTAGATATTTCGCTAAGTATTTACCTGTACTTAGAAATATTACAAAATCTCAAAGAATTCCGTAATAATGAAACTGAAATACCTTGAGCTTATTTTCGAATAAAGCGTCGGGGAGAAACGAAACAATTTGCGAGATTCCCTTCTGACGCGAAAATAATCTCGCTTAAATTATGAAGCCTACTCTTAAGACTATCGATTTGGAAATAAAATGAGGAGGCTTAACGCTTCTAGGAAATGTAAAACGGTTGAAAAATGTGGACAAAACAAGGACAAACGGAGCGTAGGAAGCAGTTCAGCCTTTCACACGCCCACCGGCGGAGCGCAGGGCAAACACCACCCGCTCTCTGGGAGATACTATAGCAAGAAGCACCAAACGCGAGGCAATAAATCCTACAACACTATCGTAAACTCTTACGAGCCTATCTAAGTAGGTTCTGTTAAAATCCTTTTGCTCCCGTTCAGAGGGCCCGCCCACCCTCGCAGGCCCGTCTTCATTTATCTTGGAAATTGCTTACTTGTAGTAGTACCAACTTTGTTTATAAAGCCATCTATTTTTTCAGCGAAATTGCTCTCAAGCTGCCTTTTTATGAAAAGTTATTTGAGGAACGCGTCAAGTTCGTAGCCGGGGTAGGTACTCGGCGGAACGACTCCGGCTATCTGCTCAGATATTATGTGAGGATAATTTGCCAAATGAGACCTCATTAGCACCTTAATTATTTTCGTTTTGAGCGATACCGATCGCTTTGATGCGGAGTAATTGACAGAAATGTTGCCATTTGCTTACCTTTGCGAATTTCCTCGGGTCGTGCTAAATGGACGCCGGAGTTTTTTCTCCTATTAGCAGGCAACTACTCAGCGGCACTCGGCTGTTTCCATTAAGCCGGAGTAAGTGAGCGTCTACAAATAAATTGAGGTCCATTATTTTAATTTAACCGAAACGAGAATTACGGAAGACGTTTTGTATGGCGGCCGCGTCACGGTCGATACTTTGTTTCGGAGAATTGATGGAAATAACCTGGGAATGGGATACTTACTCGCTCATTTAGCTTGGCTTCCTTTCGATAGTTACTTTAAGTCAGTTCCTACTTTATTCATTGGCTGACTAGAGGTAGAAATACGAGTAGACATCTCGGGCTCATCGTGCTAAACATAATTCTATATTGAATGGGTTTCTTCCTTTTCTATAAAATTATAATGAAGCAAAATACTATTATTAAGAGTGATTGATGTGTAAACTTTAAGTAAGGACATGTTCTTCTTCGTTTGAACGGCCAGCTTAGTTCTAAAGAATAGTACATAATTATAAGGAGGAAAAATTGTAGCTGTAATACTTATATGATGTATATTGCACGAAAAATGGTCACAATTACTTAAAAATCGTTGGATATACGTCCAACGGGTTTCGACGGATTACGAGCGTCATCATAGGGGGAGAGCCTCATATGATCTGCTTTATATATTATCCTTTTGGTGGAAATAAATTATTTATTCATCATTAGTTATTCGTATTCATCTATACTTTTAAGTTTTTACAATAAATTCATATAAATAAAATATAAAATTTTATAAAAAACCTAAAAGGTGGTACTGGAAGCGAGGCAAGGCCCAAGCTACCGGCGGTAGGAGCTACAGGGACAGGAACCTCCGGACAATGCGCGTCGTGTCGAGTATGACTGCCTTCTGTATCCGACCCTTGATCCATCCATCTAGCAAGAGCCTCGCGAGATGTTAGTCGAGGCTTTTCGCTATGAGCAGTTAATTATAATTATTTATTATCTTGTCTTAATAGGCACTGAATGGACATGCCATTTCCAATAACTACAAAATTGTTTCCGCTATTCCATCACTTTTTCCAGTGAAATGGCAGTTTTAGTTTATCGATCATCAGGTTTCGTTTGAATAATTAGTTTAACTAGTTGAACCTTGTGGTTATTGTGGACAGCGCTATAGAATGAGTACAAAATGGGTATAATTATATGATTAGTGCACGATGCGATACGTTAAAGCAACAAAGGGAATATGTTAAAGCGAAAACGAGTAATTGGTTGGTATGTGAAGGGAATTGCCTGTCGGTTATTACTTGAACAAGTAGATTGAATTATTTGAAGGTTGTATTTCTAGATAATAAAAACAAAATTTTACTTGTTTCACAGACATACGGGTTGGTATCTCAAAATAGGTTTTGTCAGGGAATTTATATTAAGGCAAACCGCCTTAGGAGGAGCAAGATAACATATTATTGAAAAAAGTTTTAAAAACTGTAAAGGTTTCGGATTCGGGCTTAATTTTTCTTTTCAATTTTATTATTTTTATATTCAATATTTAGAATCGTCAGTGTTCCAAAACACGATAATATAAATTTCGCTTCATAGTTTTATTTAAAAAAAGGGAGTTGTTTAATAATAAAAGAATGTTGTGCTTCTGAAAGTAATAAAGAAACTAAAACAATCCTTACTTTTTTGTAGACAACGAATCTAGAATCGTTGAAGCTAATAATATCAATATTGATAATTTTTTTCATATGAATATTTTATTTATTGACCCGAATTATAAGGGACAACAGAACAATAATTAAATATATAAATGACTATCGAAAAAAGAAAGAGGTTTTTAATTCACCTCAAACTTGTTGAAAGTCCTACTTCGTTCTCGTTCTTTTAAAAAGCTCTGAAAATCATCGACAAACATATTGTTAATTGTTGATTTTACATGAATTTATTTCGTGAAATACCTACTGCCGCGCTTGAGGTGATTCACTCAAATATATATGGCCGGGTGAACCCAGTAAACATCACCTTAAGTGAAAAATACAGCCTTATTTCGGCGTCTTTTGACATCCCTGAGCAAACAGCGCGATAGCAACGCTTGATCGGGCGATAGCTACCTCTTTATAGGGTGGCTTACACGTGCCAAGTCCACACTACATACGGAACCATACAACACATATTACTAAATTAGATGTTATTTACTTTAATATTTGACATCAGGAATAATGTTAAATTATAATTGTAATTATTCATTATTTAAATTTGACATTGTTGATTATTATATTGTATTTTATTGTAAACTGACCTGTAATTTGACATATTATTAATAAAATGTTTATCTGTTTATCTGTCAACTAACAGTACGTGTAACCTTTGCACAATACATCGACTTATAATGCGTGTGAGATATTCATGTTTTACTAGGTGTTTTTTTAGTTCAGCAGTGCACGTAAACACACGAGTGACACTCTGACCTAAGGTTGAGTATGCCTAGTCTGTAGCTATTACAGACTAGGCAGCAAAAATGCTGTCGAACTCACACTGCTTAGAGCTTGACGACAACTTTTTTATATAACTTGGTTGTTACACGAAGCTTCAACCGCATTATAAATGTAACGGACCCCTAAAACTTTATCGTACCGATGAATACGTCAACGTCTTTTTCACTTCAGTTAATCCGTTCTGAATAAGTCTGTAGATAAACCTAGTTATACGATAATATCCATATTCGTGTTATACATTACTTGCCTCGTACAGCCGTGTTGCTAGAATCACAGGAATTACGCAATCGACAGGAAATGATGAGGGAAGTGTGTGCCTACATGCGATATCGACGTGTTACAGCAAACTCTGTTTATTGTATCCTAGGTTAGCCTAGTGTCGGGCGGGGGGCCGCCTTACGTCCCTTAGGTCTTGGGTTTGATCCTCGCTAATGAGCTTCAGCTTTCGTTGAAGGAAATCATTGTGAGGAAACCATAGTTTCTAGTGCTCAACTCGCCAAGTACCTAATGTATGTTTGAGACAATTATTCTTGACTAAGAATGCTCTACCTACTGCCTAAATGTCTCTAAATTGTGTGTTTACGTGCTTTCACACAGTATAAAAATCGAAAATCTTTCTAGTTAATATTTATTTATATACAAGCTGCGCCCCGCGATGTTACCCACGTTAATCGTTTGACGACCTTGTTGGCGTAAAGGTTACCATGCCGGTCTGCTAATCAGAAGGTTCCGGGTTCGATTCCCGGCCCGGTCAACATCTTTGTGCTAGTTAAGCACAAAGATGTTTACCGGGCCGGTTGAATTTGTTGGCTGTGGGTCTGGGTGTTAAATATGTATTTATATATAATATGTATGTATGTATATGTAGTATATCAGTTGTGTTGCAGCAACCATAATACGAACTAGAAATGGTTCAGTATGAGGCTAACCTGCCGTGTGTGAAATGTGTCCTAAAAAAATTTAAAACAGTTAGAACACTACCGTAGCTTAGACTTCGGCGTGACCTAGGATGATACCGGTAGGTATTCAGGTAAGTACTAGATCAGATCTAGACAATAGTCGTTCCGCGACACGGTACGACGGCCATTGTCACACTTAACAATGCGCAGTCTAAATCACTGCCTTTGGTATTTTAGTGTTCCTGTTATGGTTACTTTTGTCTTTAAAGCCTACTCGTAGTTTAGGTACTAACTGCAATTTGTACTTGCTCTTTAGCAAGGATGAGTCAGACGTCTAACTTCTAAAACTACTATTTTTTTTTTATTCACACACGGCTGGTTAGCCCCATACTGAACCATTTCTAGCTCGTATTATGGTTGCTAACACAACTGTTATACTACATATACATACATACATATTATATATAAATACATATTTAACACCCAGACCCACAGCCAACAAATTTGGTTAATCACAAAGATGTTGACCGGGCCGGGAATCGAACCCGGAACCTTCTGATTAGCAGACCGGCATGGTAACCTTTACGCCAACGAGGTCGTCAAATATTAAAGGTAATTGCGAAAGTTTGTGTGTAAGTGTGTATGTTTGTTGCTACTTCTTCACGCACAAGCGACTCAACCGATTTTGTGTTTTTTTTTATTTGATGTGAAGATAGGGTAGACTTTGGATTAACACATGCTACTTTTTATCCCGAAAAGAAATGTGGTTTGTGCCAATCTTCCTGTTCAACGAAAATGTGGCTGTTTTCAAAGCAAACAGTGAACCGGTTTTTTCTGAGAAAGCGCACTCACTTTCCATCGCTTGCCTTCAGGTGAATTTTGATCAAGAGCAAGCCCATTTAAATTAAAATAAAAAACACTAAGATAAAAAAAAAATACGGTACGTTGGACACCAAGGCCTGATAGACAATTATTTCTAAGTCTTAATTTCTTAAAAATGTAGGATGTATGTAGGTTGTGTTGTTGATTTTTAGGGTTACCTAAAAGGTAAAAACGGGACCCTATTACTAAGACTCCGCTGTCTGTCTGTCTCCAGGCTGTATCTCAAAAACCGTAATAGCTAGAAAGCTGAAACTTTGACTAGATATGTATTTCTCGTGCCGCTACCAACAAATACTAAATATGAAAAAAATTAAATATTAAGGGGGTCCCCATACATTAAACGTGTTTTTTTCGTATTTTAGCATGTAGATACCTAAAATTTTCACGGAATGTATAAATATACATTACTTTTCAAATTAAAGTATAAAATTTAATTAAATAAACATTTGAGGGGGGCTCCCATACAATAATGGTACGAAACCCTTCTTGCGCGAGCCCAACTCGCACTTGGCCAATTTTTTATGCATAACTACTATATTCTAAGCACATCTGTTCAAATTTTCCACAAGACACTGAATCTGTTTACGCTGTATCTGTAATAAAACATCAGCTTGTGTTGATAAATTAGCACTTGCATTCAGCAGAGCGGTTTGCAAACAATCCATGTATTATGCAACTCCTATATCAAGCAAACATGACACGGACAAATTTGCAACTCTTTGATAAGTTTCTCCTTGAAATTATCGTTATATTTCATGCAGTTTAGTTTAAACATGCTATTCCTAAACAGTATCTACCTAACCTGTTATTTTTAAGTTTATATACGCTTCATATTTCAACTTTAACAATGGCATAAGCATAAGCAGCCCACTATACGTTCCCACTGCTGGGACTTGGGGCTTTCTCTCACGAAGATGGCCAAGTACGGATTAGCGGATGACACACGTCTTTAGATAAGGTAGTCCTCAAACGTGTCGGTTTCTTCACAATGTTTTTTCCTTCAGCGCAAAGCGAGTGCAAGCTAAACGTAACACAACTTAAAAAACAAGTCATTGGTGTAGGGCTGGGATTGAACCAGGGGCCGTCTGATTGAAAAGCAGATGTTTCTCCATAGAAGAACATTATACTCGTAAGTTGAGATGGAAACAAAAGGCTAACGATATTCGTTTCCATTAATTGATTAAAGTAAAATATTACATCAACCAGCTTAGCAAACTTCAAAGAATCAACCTGCTCTATAAAAGAATATCTATAAAAGAAGTTTACCATTACGAATAGTAGCGGAGTCATGCGGAGTATAATTTACAACAGAGAACCAACACATGCAAATGTTGACAACAAAAACTTCAGGAATTAATGCTAATGAAGCTATTCGTAATGCCTCAGTTTACGACTATGGTAAATAGGAAGGGCGAACATGTAAAGCTATATGGGCTATCAGTCAACTCGTTCAGTTATCTACGGGTTTAAAGTGACAGAAACTGTCTCTTTAGCATCGTTATCTACTCAAGAATTTGTGAGAATGGTAATTGTTTGATAAATAGTTCGTTACTTTGCATTCTTTAAAATAAGTTAAGTATGCTACTTGTTTTAAATTATAAATTACTAGCTGGCCCGGCAAACGTTGTTTTGCCTCACTTAGGGGTATGAAAAATAGATAGGGTAGCTTATATGACACGTTAGTAGATTTACCATAGCAGCGCCATCTATCGATTACTTACTTAACCCAGTCGAAAGGTATCGACATCTGTTAGAATCATTTGGAGTTAACAGATAATTGTGACACAATAATTAGCAATAAATTAAAATTGCGACTAAGTATAATTTGAGATTTAAACTATCCTATCTCTCAAGTTGGATCGAACTGCATGCACATGGTATGCGAATTTTATTATAATCGGTTAAGTTGTTTAGGAGTCATTGCCATTGAGGACAAACATTGTGACACGAGATTTATATATAAAAAGATTTATGGGCGGGCTTGTTACATAACTTTTAGTATTCTAGAAGTACAATAATAGAGGATATTAGTAGTAGCGCCAGTAACACGGCTTACTATAAAACATTATCCGAAGACGTGTGTCATCAGCCAACCCGGACTATATATCCTGATGAAAGTGAGAATGAATAGTGGCTGCTTATGCGTATTGTGTTCATTTCGGGACCAAAATCTCAAACTCTTTCGGCACTTGTGAACTATTAGTACCTTTTAATGATGGACCTAATAAACAATGATAGTTTGTATTAGTGTCAACCGTAATTAGTGTAAAATAAAAAGTTTTAAAACCAGTTTTATCACAAACCATTTTGGGAGTTTACGAACAGCTTGCGTGGTTGCCCCCACTTCAGACAAAGATTGTAATCTAGACTTTGAACGTAATGCCTAATTGCCATGCATTTAACAACGCTTTTGTGTGCGACCAATCTAAAAAGACCAGTTGAAAGGAAAACTAGTCAGAGTTGTAAATAATATACATTTTTATCAGTAATTAATTATTTACACCATTATTTATTCCTGACAAAACTAGAAGTAATAATAAAAATAAATTTAAACAAATTTTATCGTATTAAGTATTAATAACAATTATTTTGTACAAATACGTATTTTGTTTTTAAGTGTAGTTTCAATTGAGATTTTTTGAACACATAAATTAATTTTATTTTGTTACAAAATAAAAGTTATTATATTGTTCCAAATCTCGTTTCAACTCAAATAGGTGCCAATAATAACCCAAAGTTAAAGTGCCCACTTCAAGTCTTCTAAAAACTTGTACTCTAACCTAATGGTCGACGTTGTTAAAAGTTTCAAGTATTATTTCAAAATTTCATATCAAACTGTAGTCCAATTTCGTCTAGAGGTGTCTTAAGAACAACTAAACTAAATTCTACTTCCAAAACAAAAAGAATGTAGAACAATTTTTATGTGTTAAGTTTTGTAGGGTTCGTAAGTTCAACTCTAAAATCTAAAAAGTTCAGGTATTGCTTTCAAGAATTACTTTTTGTAACTTACTTAGGTATTCGATGACCTCGTTGGCGTAATGGTTACCATGCCGGACTCCCAATTAAAAGGTTCCGGGTCGATTCCCGGCACGGCCAATATCTTTGTGCTGAACTAAAAAAAAATGGCGAATGAAATTTGTTGGCTGTCGGTCTGGGTGTTAAATATGTATCTATATAAAATATTTATGTACATGTGTATATGTAGTATATAAGTTGTGTAAGCAACCTTAATACGAACTAGAAATGGTTCAGTATGGGGTTAACCAGCCGAGTGTGAAATGTGTATATTCTATGTTTTCTCACATATAAATATTGTTTAAATTCCTTTTCTAAATTCACAATATAATTATGTTTATCATGTTTTTACTTTTTTGTTGACATGTACTTTACTAGACTTTTTCTACTGTTTCAGGTAAGCCACGCGACGTGACAATTTGGGGATAGAGTATGTTTAGATTTAAGAATCTAACCATAGCAGACGTACCATAGAACTATGGTAATTCGTTACTACATTACTAATTAGTTAAATATTCAAACAACTGATAGAAGTGTTAAATTGTAGTTGGTTAGAGAAAATTATCTATTTATGTGTCATACTTCGGGAATATTTTGGAACCCTCTTAATATCAATCAATATGAATGAATTATTTACATAGCACTTATTGTAGTAACTTAGTAAGCTATGAAAAAATGGCAGCTATAGGTATCACTATGACCGATCTCTAATTCTTCTTCTATTTATTAGATATGTATCTGAGGTCTATAAATTTGTACCTAAATTAATTTCTTCATTAGTACATGATGTATAAGCGAGTTACATCGTAGACCACAGTTCACCTTAAATACGAGTACAAGACAAACTTTGGCCAAAATCAACCTTAATCTTAATAAAACTAAAGTATTATAGATTGACACCACCGAATTTCAAACCAAGTTTTTTTTTATTTTTTATTTTATTCTCGCGTGGCCTAGTATATTTTCTGTGTCCACATAAACACCATAGGTCCACGGTTTCACTTCCAACCACTTGAAGATATATAGTATAGCGCTCCTCGACCAACCCTCAACCTTTTTGGTCCACTTACTTTATAAACAACGTGTGTATGAGGATAATGGAGCTTTGTTTCCTGCCGCCAAACGAGTACTTTTAATCCCAACCTTCTCCCAAATGCTCTACCTATATGTACTCGTATATCTTCACGTGGTGCTTTCTGAAGCGACTGTGGCTTGGTGTGAATACTTCTTCTTTTCAATCAGACGAACCTGCTTCGATTCTGGCCCGACACCATCAATGGCTTGTTTTAAAGTTATGTGTGGATTTGCACTCGCTCTACAGTGAAGGAAAACATTGTGAAGAAACCGACATGTTTGAGGACCACAATGTCCGATGACGTGTGTAATCCACCAATCCGCACTTGGCCAGCATGGTGGATTATGTCCTTTATCCCTCTCCTTAGAGACCCCGAGTATATAATAACGTATAACTAGTTAATGCGTTAGTATGAATGTTTTTACACGCTTTCTATTAGCTTCACCTGTATGTTTGTTTGTAACCGACTTCTTTGGGCGCGATTTTGACCCACTTTATACGGCCAGATTTTGTTCCAACTTTGTAGATTTATTGAGGACCGATGACAATACACTAATTTGATAAAATTACGGTTTTCTATAAAAAGCGTGGTTTTTAGTTTTTTGAAACTATTATTATTCTACTTCACGCTCAAACGTTCTAACCAATTTTGGTGACATTTGGTAATTAAATGATATAGATCTGGATTAATACATAGAGTTCTCTTTATCGTGGATCAACGCGGTTAACACCGTTGAGGCGCAACGTAGTTCTTTATATAATTCATCTATTTTACCTTATGGTACCTTATAGGTGCTTCTGTATCTGTAACGCCGAACATCGTAATACAGTTTATGTAACTGCTTACTTTCCCTATTTGCTCGAGCCGGTTATGGCTAAATGCCCGGTATAAACTCACAATAGACCTATAAAATAAATGCCTACTCAACTAACTATGGTTTTATATCGAGCCCTACACAGTTTTTTTGCCCTCTATCTTTTTATATCAGAGAAATCACCGCATAGTCGTAAATGGAGTTTTTTACGATTCAGAATCATAAGAATGTTATTGTTATTTCGAATGAAGATATCATATTTTCCGGAGGATGGATTTGTATTTTGATCGTGTCGGTCGGCAGCGCGGCGGTGATCGAAACCTATTTGCATTGTATAATGCTGTTCAGTAGGTGACATACACAGAGGTGGAAATAAAGAGGAGTCGAATCTTCATTTATTAAGACTGAAATGATTTCATTGAAAACTAAAACTTTATTGACATTTAATGTAATTTAAATAATCTATCGGTAAACGGAAGCACAGATGAAAAAAACTTGTGTGTGAGTGAAGGTTGGTTAAAAGTAGTGTTCCTAAGGACTACATGAACCATTATGTTCATAACCATTTTTTTTACCTTAACATGTTTCAAAAGTACCTTGTCAGTTTGCATGTGGCATGTGTGCTAACTTACGTTGCTAATTACTATCTTAAAACTAAAATGAGACCATTCCTTATGAAATTAACTTCTTCTTCTTCTTCGTATGAGCTTCGTTGTCAAGCTCCGGTGTCGGGAGTTTTCAAGCCGAAGGCCTCTGACTTGGCTTAATGACTGCTTGTGCTAAGACTAACATCACGGACCTACAATTTAACATGTCTTCTGACGGTCTTCTTACTTGACGGTAACGCCCACATGAAAATGCCACTTGAAAAACGACAGTCTTGCGCGTGGTCACCCATCCAAACACTGTCCGCATCGACCGTTGCTTAGCTTCGATGATTGCATGAAATCACTTTAGCTAGCCGAGCTACAGACGCTACATAAATTAACTGAATTTATTTTTATTTAACTCGATAACTTTCACTGTACTAAAACTTCCCTTAGGCACTTTTGAATAATGTTTGAAGAACCGGCTATCACTTACGTTTATTTTTTAGATTATTCTGGCATTGTTTCGAAACAATCAGTGTGCCGTTTTCAAGTACAGGAACATTATATTTGTCAGATAAATAACAAGTTTGACGCCTTACTATCTACGTATGTAAGGGCTTACTTACTTCCCCAATGGTATATGTACTCGTAATTTAATAAGCAACATCTTTGTATCTCGAGCTAGCAGTACAAACAGTGGTACTATCTGTACACCAGAGATAATGGCGTTCGTTATAAATGTATAATTATAACAACAATAACGTAGAGGCGTACTAGATAATGCTCTTTGCGTTTGTGTTCGGATGTGACACGCACAGATTACCTCTCTTGTTTCTAGATACCATATTTGACTTGACACAAATAAGATACAAAATAGTTTCGTGAACAAGCGATCAAATAAAAAGAAATGGTTTAGAATATAGCCCATATGTTTTTTTTTATTTCAGAAGTACGGTACCGATTTGGGTAAAATAAAACATGAATTAATTTTCAAAATCGGTTAGTGAATGACAGTAACGAATATAAAAAAACTGAATTGAATTGAAAACCTTTTTGTAGTCGAATAAAAACAACAAAAAATGAGACTAAACGGGCCGTGAGAGCGATATCTGATAATCTTATTTTGGTATTCTTGGAAAAGGAAAAGAATTACAATACTTCTACTTTCCGGAATAAAAATTCTCATTACTTTGGCTCTTACAGATTTGGTTTTCGTTCATATTTATAAATATTTTTCGCATGAATAATGCGCGATTTTTGGATTACATTAATATTTATTTACACAAGGGTATTAAAGGCTATTCCTATTGTTGAAACGTTATCCTATCAACTCTCAAATAAAGTATTCATAAAAATGTCTGACAAAAGGAACACGCAATCCCTGAATACATTTTAAAATCATAACAAAACACAACAACGAAACTAAATTCCGCTCGGTTAATTGAAATATGTAAATTGACGCCCCAAAAAATAACTTAGAGCGTATTTTGCGCGAAATTTCTTGGCGTTTCATCTGGCTGATGGCATATTGCGGCCCGCCGCCTGCGAACGGCTCCATTCCAACTTATTTATGTGCGTGTGAGCACGCCCGTTGTGGCCTATTTACTGAATAAATGATTTGATTACTAAATTGCAAATGGGGAAATGCACGGAGTAAAAAGCCTCTGCCGTGGGCGGCATCTGCCGCCGCAGCAACACACAAAAGAATAAAATATTAAATATTCGCTCCGTAGACTCGGCTCCGCTACTTTATCTTTTTATTGGTCGTCCGGTCCTTCGATGGCGCTCGGCGTTTTCATTATTTCCTTATTTGTGTGCAACTCGTTTAGAATGCGTAGACAACTTTCGAGATGATACTTAACCTAGAAACGTACTTCGAGGTGTACGTCGGTCGTTACGGCTACACGCACACATGCATACCTCGTTGCAGAGAAATCACAAACACGCTTCGCAATATACTCATTTGACTTCTACATTACGATGGATGAATGCAGATTTCGTTTATTCTGCATGAGATAGATTGTCACGTCATTAACTGGATCTGACGCCATTACATGAATTGCGTATTAACTCGAGCTAGCTTCAGCTTCTCAGCGCGGCGGTGCTCTGTTTGTGTTTCGTTCCGCCGTAAACCGCACACATCCATCACTTGGAAGCGAGGAACCTTCGCCGCGGCATTAGAGCCCTTATCCGGCCGAAGAGCGTAGGAGCCGTACGAGTGCGGTACACCATGTTGATTGCATTCGCCGCGCGGTCGGCGTCGACTCATTGTTGACTCAGACTTTATTGTTGTGAAAACTCGACGCCGCAGACAGCTGTCGGCGCACTGCAAAGAAAATTGTGCGGCACCCAGTTTCACCGACCTCCTTCGTTCCACTCGCAGCCCGATCGCGCTCATTATTCCATGCGAACCGCCACGTGTCTTCTAATTGACGTATCGATTGTAGGGACCGGCCCGCCCTGTAACGACGAGTGCAGCGGGCGAACAATCTCGGTAAACACGACCGGTTCACCTTGACTTTTGGCGCGAGCACACGGCACCGACATGATTCTGTTTTTATACATCATCCCGACCGGTCGAAATCGCAAGTGAACGGACTGCACCGCGGCCGGCCTTGCTCACTTTTTTCTCTCGTTACGATATTCGGCATGCGGTGACGTAACGCCCTGCTATAGCGCAAATGTATACCACCTTTGCCTGCGGGAGGATTCGCAAATTGAATTTGGCACCGCATCGGAATCTTGTAAGTGCGCCGCACGCTGCACGCTCGCTCGACTGCTTGGTGAGTGACGTAAAGTCCGTCAGTCACGCTCGTCACTGCACTCCGTCACCTTGAACTGTTCCGGCCACGGAGACAACAGCGAGTTTCTAAACTTACTTTAGGAAGATTAACGTCAGCCGCGTTAATTTTCCCCTGTTTACGTATCTTGTTTACCATTCCGAACTAACCTAGGGTTTGAATTCTAATGCGAGGACCGGCGTATATTCGTGCGGTGAGACTTGTTTATTGTAAGCTTATAAATTGTGTAGCGCAGGCGGTGCGGGCAGGCGCGGCGCGGGGGGCGCGGTAATCACGCCTCGCGCCTTGATTACTAGCATTGTCTTCGGGAGAGCCTCGCTCCTCCGCAGCCTTTGTCCCGTGCCATATTAATCTGAAAGAAACGTTTAAAAACCGGCGAGATTGGACGCGATCTCAAGCATAGCAGGAGCCACAGTGATAGTGGGAGCGATCGGATCGCGACTCGACCCCTTAATTTAGTTCGGGTGTGGTGTCGGCACGCGATGCCGGCCACTGATCTGATACGAGTGCGCGGAATAATCTCCGGTCCCTGTGTAGGGATGTTAATTGAGTATTTGATGAGATGGACTGATTATTCACGGTTCCGGAAGCGGGCACCGTGCGTGATTCGGACTACCTCAATACATTTACATTTACAGATTCGTCGGTTCGATACGGCGCTTTTGAAAGTTGTAACCGAGCGTTACAACGCCGTCCGATAGTTGGCAGCCCTAGTGCACGTTTTGGGTCATCAATCAATACACGTAGCCAACCCCGCCCCGCCCTTCCCCCGCTGCTAACTAAATAACAACCAGATAAAGGAAAACGCATTCGTTCGCTACTTGAATTTGATGTAACTTATCGGCCGGGAACGAAACCCCTCGATTTCCCGCTTCCACTTCCTCATAGTACCCCTATTTACAGGCGCTTTGTTTTCTGCATTATCTCTCGGTGAAACTTTTAATTAGGTATTGGGGTCTAAAGTATAAAGAAACATATAAACAACACATCGACGAATGTTTGAGTTTCTTATTTATTCCATTTCTAATCATTATCTTCAATAGACAAGAGACTTTGAAAGAAAACTAATTTTATAGCTGATACTTTAATAATAACTTGTCTTATAATTTACGAGAATATATGCTATCAAGGTGAGAGAAATTATTTTATACGAGCAACATTATAGTATGTATAAATCATGAAACGATTGAATATAAAACAGGTTTTTGATGTGCACGTCTATCTGTAGACCGCAGTTTGCTATCGCACACATGATCTCAATTGTTCTGCGCTGCACGACGTGGCTACAAAGGAATATGTTTGTGAGTGGAAACTACACGATTTCTTTTAACATAACTTTATTTAATTTGTTTGAATCCTCGCCGTCGCTTCTTATTATCTCCCCCGCCTTGTAAGGTAAGCCGGGCCGAAGCGTCGTGATCTTCAAAGTCGACCCTTTGTTTCTTTGGCAATTTATTTCCTTCACATGTGTTTGTGTTTGTATGGCCGGCCTCGGATGGGCTACTTGTTGTATATCTGACGTTCCATTTATAGATTGTGATTTGGTTTGTAGAGATTGCTTTGCTTCTATCTTAGCGTCTTATTTTATTTAAATCTTCCATTTTATTACTTGCTATCTTTACGAGTCTCTGTCACTTAGAATAGAGTTATCAACAATATTTATTTAGAATGCATATATGTGATTGAATACAACTTTTTTTAAATCTGTTTAATGTACGTCGTGGTAAAGAGTTTATCGATGATTATTAATGGTGAAATATAAAATTATTCTCGGTGGTCTACCATATATCGATGAAATGATAAAGCGATCGAAGTTCCATTCCAATAAAAAAGTAACTGCCTTTTGCGTCATTTTATCGCCGTTTTATCGATTGTACACTCACTCATTGTGATCGTTATCTGTATTTAAATATATCGATTGTATGTCTGTTCAAACACTTCCAACTAGCACCTTGGCATTGGATTCGAACATATTTTTATAATCGTATTGATTGATTAGTTAGATGGAAGCACTGACTCGGTTTTACCCATAGATTTGCAATGCGCTTATGTAAACATAAGATGTGGCGGGCGATCTTGACTTTCTAGATCGAGATAATTCTTAATTGAAAAAAAAGGTCGCAGTATTCATACCTGAAGCGTATTTTTCAAACTAATTCTACTATTATTAGCTTGTTTTAGTTTAGTTTGAAAGCAGTCTTGTAATTCTCGATACGACTATGATAAACAAGCTCGCGTTATACCCACAGGGCTCACGCCGTAATGAATAGGTTTAGTTCGTTTATGTTTTACATCTCTCTTTTTGTCTTTGGCTTTGTTTCTGTCGGGTTTGGTAAGAGCACATTACATCGTCATGGGATTACTATTGTTTTCAATGACACGTCTGCCTTCATTTGGCCCGTTAAAAGAAAGCTCGTGGTTGATGGCTATGATGGTGAAATTAAGTATTGAGTAATTTTTATTGTTAGATTTCTATTCAATTGCTTCTTTTGTTTTATTGTCTTTAGTATTCTTTTATGCGTTTATGTATATGGCTTTGTGTGTCATACGTATAATCGCACATTGACCTTTTCCACGTGTTTTTATAAACGCGTCTGAACGATAGGATTTTCATGACTAAGTCTCAATGGTATCTATGTTTCGATGCGTACAGAAATCATAGCTCGGGCGCGAGTTTGCCGTTAAAAGTTTATTTCCCGCTATTATACAGACTAGTTATAGTGCCAAAGCTGGCATATAAAAACGTCACCCGAAGTCTTTAATGTACAGTCCTTAACGTTGATCCAGCTACAATATTGAAAGTTGGTTTTACGCGATAGTTAGAGCGGGGGCGCTGCGGAGCCGTTATATTTATAGCCCCATAAAATATTTAAAGCACCTGCGGTGGTTTATATCGGCGTAAGCGTTCAACTTTACACGTAAAACGGACGGGAAAAGTGCTCAGATGGTGAGCACGATAGATGTGTATTGTCCAGAAATAATTGGTATTGACTGGCTCGATTTTATGGCTTTGATTGTTGATAACTGGCTACTGCTTTACGATGTGGCCCCCGGCATGACTAAATCTTCAACGTTTTTTACACAGCCAGGTATTTGGCCAGCAGAGTGCGTAACTACATAGACAGCGACACTCTGGCTTTAGGTGGAGTATACCCAGGTACCAACAAAAAAAAGTCAGGAATATGGCTGAATATCTTATACGCAGACTAAGATGACATGATTTATATTTATTACATAAATAGCCTGAAATCAAATACAGCTTTTTTAACATGCTATCTTACTGATATTGCAATATTGTTAAATGCTAACCGTACATAGTTTTATGCTGTTAGATGTAGATGGACAAACAGCTATGGCTCGAGCGGAGTTCCGTTGAAATTTTTTGGTGTACGGAACCTCGAGAGCATTATTGAAGCACATTCTAACCTGTCTCATATAAAATAATTTATAATAGTTCCGCGAAATTCTAAACGTTTCTAACCGTAATAAATTAAATTTAGAATCGTAACACTCGAGGGAATCCTAGTCTTTGTTTGAGACCCCAGGCACTTAACCTAATATCATAAAACGCTGTTATAAAACGCACAAGTCTGTGTTACATCACTTCTACAAACTTATGTTCCTTTTCGGTAAGACTAACGTGGATTACTTTACTCTGAAAATCCCAGTTTGAAGCGATGACAGCTCTGTAGGGCGTGCAGTTGACTTACGCCTGGCAGGTCGTGAGTTTGATTCCCACTAATGAGCTCGAGTTTTCGGTGAAGGAAATATCGTGAGGAAACCATAGCATGGTGATTTCTAGTGCTCGTCTGGTTAGCTATAACCCTTAAGTTGAAAAATCTTTAGCCACCCATTTAAAAGTGTATTCCTGTAGCTCGTCGAGACCCAGACATTCTAGACAAGGCATACTCTGCTTTTGCCTAGTGCCGCTAACTAGTGTGAAAAACAACATTGACAAACTGTGGACAATATAAATACTATAACTCTTGTAATATAATATAGTTTGTGTAATTTGTATATGTAGCTAATAAACGATTTTTTTATCATTTACATTTAATCCTTCATGCTTACGAGTATATATAGTATCGATTCGATCGCTTCTACTCGTAATGTAATATTGAAATGGGTTAGTTCCTAAATTAGCGAATAGACTGCTTAGCATCCAGAAAATAATTGATGATACGCAAATAATTAAAAACAAACACTTTTAGTATGTACTCTTTCTTTGTATACATATTTTTTTTTATTTATATCTTTGTACCAAATTTACTTATGTGCCAATAAACAATTTTAGTTCGATTTCGTGTAGGTTCTGCGGTATCTATATATATGGGAGTGTAATCTTTGGCTAGAGATAAGCAGTGTTATCTTAATCGTGTTAATAATTAGCCGCTGGAGCCGACCGCTCAGCGCACGGACTCTTACACTTAATGTAATTTGAAGTGGACTATTTAATAACTTAGTAGTTTTTTTTTTGTGGCAAAAAAAAGACTTTGACACTGGTCCTACCTCTATGTAGATGATATATGTATGTATTATGCATCGTCTATTTAGTCTGTTTCTTTACAATAATAATTACTACGAGGTAAGTGGACTAGCTCTGTTGTCGAGAGTTTTTGACGACCTCGTTGGCGTAAAGGTTACCATGCCGGAATCCCAATCAGAAGGTTCCGGGTTCGATTCCCGGCCCGGCCAACATCTTTGTGCTTAACTAAATTTGTTGGCTGTGGGTCTGGGTGTTAAATATGTATCTATATAAAATATGTATGTACTATATGTAGTATATCAGTTGTGTTAGCTACCATAACACGAACTAGTAATGGTTCAGTATGGGGCTAAACAGCCGTGTGTGAAATGTGTCCTAATATTTATTTATTTTTTAAGCCTCTCAAGGCTAAAAAACTTTGACTCGGCTTAACGGCAGCTTGAACTAAGACTAACTGCTGAGACCTAGAATTTATACGTTTCTGACTTACGGTAGCGCCCAGATACCACTAGTTGACTTAAATATCTTTCTTTTGCATTGTTGTCAGTCCAAGAACTAACCTCATAGACAAGTACCAAGGTTAGAAATGCAGAGCTTGGGCCCACATTCTATGGCTATTAAAATATTTAACAAATTACCAGACGACCTAAAGCGTATCGATAATATTAAAACTTTTCTGACAAATTTTAAAAACTTACTCATAACAAAAAGTTTTTTAAAATAGAAGACTTTTTAAATGACGGAACATTAAACAAATCAAATGAATTAACAGGGTTGCTCATCTCCAGTAAATAATTGCAATGCATTATGGGTAATTATGTAACTGTAATGTGACATAATATTGCAATAAATTGTTTGACTTTGACTTTAGACCATTGCTTAACTTCGTAGATCGCGTTAGATCAGCCTAGTTATTAACTATATTTATATAAGTATTATTACGTGTACAACCAAAAGACTAAACAGACCTACATAGTCATCAATTAACAGAAAGTTAGTAACTAAATTCCTATACGTACAGCCATAAGACTAAGCACTAAGTTTCCCTCATACGTCGTCAAAGAGTTGACTCCCAAAATCCCACTAGTGTTTAAATGTTCTATCAAGTTCTAACTAAAGCAACAACTAGTTTAAGAAGTTATCGTAGTAACTACTATGTAATCTGTTTCACGGTGGCTGAAGACAATGTTAAAGATTAGCTTGACTTATCTTTAACTGATTAATGGTTTAATCTTATCTTTAACTGCTTTAATCTTAAATCGAAGCTGTAGTACGGCTAACTAAGGCGATCTGACGCGATCATCGAGGTTAAGCAACGGTCGACGCGGACAGTCGTTGGATGGGTCGCCATGAACAATAACTGTCTTTGAAAAGGTGGCATTTTCATCTGGGCGCTACCATCGGTCAAATGACACGTTAAATTGTAAGTCCCGTTTTTAGTCATAGTCTCAGTAAAAGCCGTTAAGCTAAGCCAGAGGTCTTTGGGTAGCTTTGAAACTCCCGACACCAGAGCTTGGCCACTTAGCTCATACGAAAAAGAATAAAACTGTTTTAGTCGATTCTTAGATACCTATAGCATGGATGAATAAATAAGAGATATGTTAATTATACAGACGATGATACAAATAGACAGATAGACACACACAGAAACACATACACACACTAACACCCTCCAAACACGCACACAAATAAACACAGACACACACCCCAAACACAATCACACACACACAAACACACGCAAATATATACAAACACACACGCACAGTCACACACACACACACACACAGAGACACTCACATACACACACAAACACAGACGTCAAACACATAACGTCTCGTCGTTTTGTGTCAGGGATTAATAAAGCCTAAGTTGTTTAGCGAGGCAGTACGCGTGTGAATATGTAACCATCTGGAACCGTGAGCCGACGAATGCCGACATGGCTAATTAGGGATTTTAAGGCACAACACTTGAATTGCGCTAATTTAGACGTGTGTAACTTGTTTAGATCTTAATGTAGTCACGAACTTTGAAGGTTTTAGCGATTCAAATACTCAAATTCAAATAATTTATTTTGCAAAACACGGGTAATACATAATAATGGAAAATAATGTTATGATGCTAAGTCTCACCATGTTTTAGCCTATTAAGGCATGCAAAAAATTATATATTACTAAAACTTATTCTAATTTAAATTTAGTCATTACATTATATGGTACATAAATAAACACAATAAACAGTCCTCACTAAAAATCCAATAATAAAATAATCCAATAAGAGCAGTCTTAACAATATTCCAATCATTTACCTTCTAAAAACTCTTTTATGCTATAATAACATTTTTGAACAAGGAAAGATTTTAATTTTATCTAAAAAGCAAACTAGAATTGGTATCTCTAATTGACAGAGGCAATGTGACATGCATATTGTAGATTTTTACACCCATACAGAAAATACTACCATGAAATATAGCTTTCCTTTATTTCTTTATTTCTACTACTTTTTAGCGTATCATATTTACCAACCTCAGATCTAACCAAAAGAGCTGCTTCCAAGATGTAAATCGAGGGAAGTGTCAAAAGTTTAAGATTAGCAAAACTCATTTCGATGTGTATGTAAATTATTGCTTATACTTTAAACAGCGAATCTCTGGTCTAAAATGGAGTATGCCTAGTCTGGAATGACGCTTAATGGGGCCGGCTGCGCGCACCGTTCTATTCAAAGGCAAATTAATGTATTTATAAAAATACAGTTACAAGTATCATATTGGATATGACATAGTGGATATGACAGCTGATAGATTCGTATGGAAGAGGAAAACTTGCTGTGCCGACCCCACCTAGTGGGAAAAGGTTGAAGAAGAAGAAGAAGTTACAAGTGTCATATTGAACATTAATTAATAAATCAATAAATAAATGTAATAAAATTCCAGACTGGGCACGCTCCACCTAGTTACGCACCGTGGTGCTCAAATGCTAAGCGTTAGAAAATTCAACTGTATTACTATACTAATAACGCTTAAATTCCTCAAACTCAAATAAGACCACACTCTTACTTGTGGTCTTACTTTCCTTGTCGTTTAGAGTCATCACATTAAATCCAGTACATATTTGATCGAAGCTTTCAATGCAAATAATACTTGACATCTAGGTACATTAATTACTTACAAGACCTAACATGTCAGAACTATGTAGTCAGACTAACCAAACACAAGTTTTGACGAGCCGAGTAGAACTAGGCTTGTCAATACATGTCCTACATATTAATTACTTAGGCACCCATGTGTAAAGTTAGTTTTCACTTGATTACTCACTCGAAATGAATTTACATTGGAATTAGACAGATTTGTAATGGAGGGTTAAATAAACGATAACGGATTTGGGATTAGGACTGCTAATAATAATAATTAAAGATTAGATTGATATTGAAGATTACATTAATATTGATGATCAAATTAACATTAAAAAATAATTGGCCAAGTGCGACTTGGGCTCGCGCGTGAAGGGTTCCGTACCATTGTTGTATGGGAGCCCTCCTTAAATATTTATTTTATTTCATTTTTATAATTTAATTTGATAGGCAATATACTTTTATGTAAGTATTTTGTGAAAAATTGAAGTGTCTAGCACCTACTGATATTTAACAAAAAATTGAAAAAAAAACACGTTTATTGTATGTACCCCCCTAAATATATTTTTTTTATTTTTAGTATTTGTTGTTATTACGGCACGGGAAATACATATCTTGTGAAAGTTTCAGCCTTCAAGCTATTACGGTTCCTCAGATACAGCCTGGAGACAGACAGACAGACAGCGGAGGCTTAGTAATAGGGTTCCGTTTTTACCTTTTAGGTACGGAACCCTAAAAAAGATTTGTCAATTGTCCCTATGAGAAAAATCAGGAACCTACAATCTGCTCTTCCTTCAAACGTTTCAGACATTCTTTAGAACCTTTTCTGAAAACCTTCCGTTTATTATATTGGTTTCCTGTTCCAAAACTGCCAAAGGACTCCGACACCCAAGAAGCTTAATAAAAGTCCTACAAAACTATTCTCTACTTTGTCTTGAGTTCTTTGAAATTTCAGCCGCTTTAGGTCGGTACTTCCTTGGAGCTGAGAAGTTATTTACCAAGTAATATTTCTCGGGAACAGCAAGTAAATAAATAAAAAGAAGACGTAGCTAGCGGAAATTTAATAAACTGTTACACAGAGCAACATTCAAACTTTTTATTGTTTTGCCTCGTTGGCGTTACGGTTACGATGACAGACTGCCAACGAGAGGGTTCCGGGTTCGATACCGGGCACAGCCAACATCTTTGTGTTGAACTAAATTTGTTGGCTGTCTGTCTAGGTGTTAAATATGTATCTATATAAAATATCTATGTGTATGTATTTTTGTATATCAGTTGTGTAAGCAACCATAATACGTACTAGAACTAAAAATATTTTAACTCATATATATTTCTATGAATTTAAATGTTACAAACAATATTTTTTCGATTGATCCTGACTAAAATGATCACTGAATATCATATGTTGAGGTCAAATCTTAAAATGTTACATATGTCATGTTTTATTTCTTCCATTAATCGTTTGGCGCCATTTACAATTAAATATCAAACTAAATGTCGAATAACATCATCAATCTCTTCCAATTTGTATTCGGTACCTACATAAGTTGTTTTTTGATTATTTTTTACAAATTCGGCATGCATATGAAATCTAAATGGGCAAACATTAATTTCATGCAAATGTATAGTTTTGATACTATTTTAGTGATGCAAAAACTTTAAACAGCAATTATCAAAAGGCTTTGGTAATTGCAGTTTTATATTACAAACAAATTGAAAAAAAAAGATGAATTTGAAATTCTACATATACTCGTAATTTCACTATTATATAATCAAGACCTTTGATTTAGTACCCATATCGGGGAATTGTAAAAAAACGGCTTATTATAAGTTTGACGTGTCTCTCTCAATGTGTTTAACGACCTCATAAGCGTAATGGTTACAATGCCGGAATGCCAATCAGAGAGTCCTGCTGTCGATTCCAAGCACGGCCAACATCTTTGTGATGAACTCAATTTGTTGGCTGTTGGTTTGGGTATTAATTTTGTATGTATATAAAGTATTTATGTGTTCATATGTAGTATATCTGTTGTGTTAGTATCCATAATACAAACTAGAAATGGTTTAGTATGGGGCTAACCAGCCGTGTGTGAAATGTGTCCTAATATTTATATTTGTAATGGAAGTGGCGTCGTATGTCTTTGCGTCTGTGGATGAACTATTTCATTTCATCTAGTTTATTTTTTGTGTTTCAAAGGCGTGGTAGTCGGAAGTTTTATTAGCTATTTTGATGACAATAAATCAAAGATGGCTGCCGCCACAAGATGGCGGATGTAATATTAATTATCTACCCAATATGGGTCTCAAATTAAAGAATTTGCTTAGTAGAGTGCTCACATTATGGTGTTATAATTTAATCCAATGTGGTCACCAAAAAAATCGGTGGTTTTAAAAGAAAGAAATTCATTTATTCTTGTGATAGAAAAGCCAATATAGGTACACAAATAACAATATATACATACATAATACATTTCCTGTCTCAAGCTGGCCTCAACTCAGCATATAAATAAATAAACTTTAATAAACACTAATAAACTAAGCATTGCCATCCAACGTGGCAATGCTGCCTGGATTTTGGCACCCTTTCCTCTACCCCTGGTCTCTTGTATGTTAAGTTTTAACTAGTAATGTTTTATATGAGTATTATGTTAATTGGAAAAAAGAGAATTAAGTTATTAAAATTTATTAAATTATAAATCTGGAGTAATAGGCCACTCCAGATTTATAATTTAAATAAAATTAATTTTATGAGTGGTTTTTGTTTATTCGTTTTTAATCTTATTATCTTTTATCTGTAATAAATTATAAATACATGTCAATATTAATAAGTCATACAGGTAATTATTAATTGTAAATGTAATATATACAACTAAATAATTTATTTAATTATAAATAGTATTAATTTTAGTTTTTAATATGTGACATTTACATATGGCAAAGCAGATTAAATTATTCTATAAATTTTAATAAACCATTATAAATATAATTATTTAACTTTGCAAATTTTTATTTTATATTTGTTAATTCCCAAATGGCAAAAGTGATGTGGTGGTTGGCGTTGGTTGGTGTTGGCGTAATGGGCAAATAATGTGCGTTGACCAACCATTATAATGTTATTTGAGGGCAAACAATAATTACTGTTATTCGCCAATGACTCTTGAATGTGTGTTATTTTTAAACGACTTGCAGTATGGAGTGGAATATTATTTTTATTGGACAGAATAAACTTATCTAATGGTCCTACACAAATTTATCTCGAAATCCGGTTTGTGTTGCTTAAATGGAGACGACATTTTAATTGTTCACTTGCCCTTACTGCTTAATAATATATATTATAGTTATTTAAAAAACATTTATAATTATAATTAAAAATTATGTCAAATATTTAAATCTAACTAATTATAATACATTGGTTGAACCAAAGTCAAAACGTAAGCCTACGCGTTGTCAAAAATATTATAGTTTAGCTGACCGACAAACGTTGTTTTGCCTTTTTACTTAGGGGTATGGAAAATAGATAGTAGGCGATTCTCAGAACTACTGAATACGCATATAAAATTTGGTGGAAATGTGTCAAGCCGTTTCAGAGAAGTACGGTAACTTACATTGTGACATTAATTAGAAGATATTATAGCGCCTGTAGCTAGCTAGCTAATCTGCTCTGACACGATCATCGAATCTAATCAACGGTCGATGCGGACAGTGTTTGGATGGGTGACCATGCATAAGACTGTCGTTTTTCAAGTGGCATTATCATCAGGGCGCTACAATGGGTCGGATGACACGTTAAATTGTAGGTCCCGGCTATTTATTTTAGTACAGTTAAGCTACGTCAGAGGCCTTCTTCGGGCGGTTTGAAAAGTCTTGACACCAGAGCTTGGCCACTTTAGTTCAAACAAAGAAGAAGAATAGTTTAACATCTTTGTATATTAAATCTTGTATTGAATATCGACCTGAGACGAATGAACCCACTTTTCTTAGACTTTCAAACAACGGCGTCGTCTACTGTATTCCATTTACATATTTTTTTCACCCAAAAACTCTCATTCGCATTTGGCAAAATATACAGAAACAGATTTGAATAATTTCCATCCATATATGAGTACTAACCACCTAACGGTATCTTGTCACATTTATTTTACATATTCTTGCGTTTATATGAAAAATATGAGAGGTATCCTCTTCAGAACGGATCTTACCGCGACTTGGATTGGCATCTCCGGAAATTTAAAGCAGCAAAACAAGGGGTGTTTCGGAACATCGCAAATAATTGGCCAAGTGCGTTTTTCGTTCGCGCGTGAAGGGTTCTGTAACATTGGTAGCGATTCAGCGGCACACACGACTAAACCAAATTTAAAGAAGCCCCGTCTCTTTTCATCTTAGGAGGCCAGAAAGAGACGGCACGTTCTGAACCACAGACAAAACAACTAAAATCACGTCAAATATGGAATGTGCAGGCAGTTTTAGAGGTGATACAAATGAGTGCGGACTAAAGTCGCCTATATTTTTTACATTTGACGTGATTTTAGTTGGTTTGACTATGGTGCACAGCGTGCCGTCTCTTTCTGGCCACTAAGATGAAAAGAGGCGGGGCTTCTTTAAATTTGGTTTAGTCGTGTGTGCCGCTGAATCGCCACCAGTATCTATTAAAATTGAAAAATAAACAAAACCCGGTCGTTGTATCGGAGCCCCTGTTAAGTTTTTTTTAATTTTTTATTTTTGACTTCATATAGAATAGAAGTAAATATTCCGGGAATGTATCAAGCGTGTACCAATTTTACAGACAGTAAAGTAAGAGAAAAAAAAGCAAAAAAATCAAGTATGGGAGGTTACTCGTACCTTAAATATTTTTTTTATATTTTTTGTCGTGTTTTTATTTTATGGAAGTAAATGTTCTGTATACGTATCAAGTTTCTACTAATTGTTGTTGTAAAGATCGAGAAAAACAAAACTTTTAAATTAAATTCTCACGCTTATTGTATGGGAATCGCACTTAAATATTTATTTCAATTTGTTTTTAGTATTTGTTGTTAAAGCGGCGACAGAATTTTTTTGGAAAAATGTTTACTCTCTAGCTATTGATTCATGATATACGGCCTTACGACAGACGGACAGACGTCTTAGTAAGAGGGTCCCGTTGGTACCCTTCGTCTACGGAACCCTAATATCGACTCGAGATACTTGCAATGTTAATAAATTGACGTTTAAGAGGATTCCTCGGAAAATGTAAGCTTCTGTAAGTCTATTATGCGGACAACAGCGGAGGCGGGCGCAGGCTGGCAACGGTTTAATAATTCACTACCTTATTTAGAACAAAGTATTAGTTTTTTTAGTACAAGAAATGAGACAATACAATTGAAAGAAAGAATGAAAGAAGAAAGAAAATACATTTATTGAGCAAAAAAAAAATCTTTCAATAAATGATGCGAGTAGATAAATATAACTAATAGTCTGTGCACAAAAGGCGCAAATTCAGCATAATGTTGAGAGCACTAAGCACTCAATAGGAATAGCAATAGGCTTGAGTTAGTTACGCATACAAAATTATCCACATTGACCGTTGCTTAACTTCGATGATCGCGTCAGATCACCTTAGTTAGCCGAGCTACAGGCGTGTGACGTGTGATCCAGCCACATCCCTGATGCTCCCCGACTGCCGCGTGAAGCCGACTGCCGTCCGTTGGTACAAGCAGAGCAGCACGCGATCTTACATTACGTCTTTATCCTCGTCCAAGTCGGAGGCAATGTTGCGTGCGCTCGATTTCCAAAGCCGGCTCCACGCCGCTGTATTTCACCAAGACGCGGCGGGTGTGCCCAGCTATGTGGGACAGCTACGAAATTTCCCAAACCATCCGCGGCATACCGTCACGCTCAATAAATCGTGCGAATCCACCGTCGGTTAAGTGACAAAGAAATTTGTGGTAGCAATAATGTTCTAATGATATCACGCGATACGCCTCAAATAACTACGCGCGCTAAATGCCCCTTCTCACGACACGGGAACAACGCGCGCTACCCTTACGCGGATTATATTGTTGCTCGAATTTGGTGTTAATTTTCGATAGTAATTACCTAAGTTTTTTATGGGCGCGTGCGGTGTGCGTTCGTGACTCCGTTACAGGTTATGTAAGAGGTGTACGCTGGCTCGGGTGGAGGGCTGGCGGCTCGCACCGCGCCGTGTTCTGCCGGCACTGCCCTTCCGCCTCGCCGCAGCTATCTGAATAAATACTCCGCGACTCGCCGACACCCGTCCGTCTCCGCACCCTTAATTACCTCGTTCAAACAATCTTCGGCAAAAATTCTAACTCATTCGACACGAAAGTCAATTCGGGCGAATTTGCATAAAGCCCGCGCCGAGCTTTGACGTTTCGATTTTCGCTTAATTAACGCTCGTCGGGGTCGACGTGCCTCGCAGAAAGAGTTGGAACTTCCCATC
This sequence comes from Mellilla xanthometata, assembly GCA_035578125.1. Lineage (NCBI taxonomy): Eukaryota > Metazoa > Arthropoda > Insecta > Lepidoptera > Geometridae > Mellilla > Mellilla xanthometata. The sequence goes on along the minus strand of JAPUBQ010000009.1, from coordinate 13,263,009 downwards.
GTCCCGTTCGTTTCCGGTGCCTTCTTCGCGAGTTTCGTGTCGGACTTCATTCGGGGGCGATAAATTGATGTCGACGAAGTTTCGCCCCGCGTTTTGATAGATAGTCGAATAATTTTATCTTCATCAACGTCCCATTTTATCTCCAGGTCGCCTTCATTAGGAGGCGCTCCGGCGGCTCCGCTGATCGCCGGTATCGAGTAAACAGAGGCGCGTGCGGGCGCGGCGCCGTACGTGACTCGAGGTGACCGAGCCGCCTCCACCACTATTAGCATAATAAGCCCGTCCGCCGCTCGGGAGATTAAACTTTGGCGTATGACGTCCCGGCTGCAGCTCCCGTGTAATTCAATAGTGGCAAACTGATTTCCAACTCCGCATCCCGCGCGGCGGCAGCGGCGCGCCGTGATCTCGCTCCGGCCGCGCCCACACCGCTTTGTCCTCTCACACATGTGCATGCGAATATTGGCAGCGGAAATAATTATCCAATCTTTTCTACCATCATCGTGCATCTTGCGACTACACGCCGCGTCCAATTATCCGCGTACAATAGCGAGACGAAGCTCACGTGGACTCCCGTTTAAAAGCCCATTAAAATGTCACAGGCTGACGTGGGTACTGGGCGCGCAGAGCGTCCCGGAGGGCGCCGGCTAATTAATTATTTATAGTTCCTATGTACGAGGATATCGCGAGTCGTACGTCCACTTCAATTCCGCGGTCGCGTCTCGCAGGACGCTTAACGAGGGTGACGCGGAAGAAGGTCGCGTCACGTGCCGCGGCTTCACAAATTTCGTGATTAATTTCGAGGAGTGAGGAGCAGAGAATTGTCTCGGAGCTCCGCAGTAATGAAACCGGGAGGTTTACCTGCTGGCTCCCGGTCGTGGCGCGCGGGTGTGGACGCGGACCCGCCCGGCGCCGGCCGACTATAAATGCCGTCCGGTCCACTCTGCCGTTTCACTTTTCTCAATTTCGCTGACCCCATTAACAGAGACGCGCTCCGTTTGGCTCGCAACCCTCCCGCGTGCCGTTACACTGTCACATTCCTCGACGATTAAATGCTTCTGAGTGGGGAAGTTTGGACGGGCTCGTTTCGTGCGGTGTTTATATCGCGTATCGGCGGACGATCGCGAGCGGTTCGTCTGCCGTGTGAGACTCGAGCGGGTGGAGAGGTCGCGGCGTCGGCAGCGCGGCCTCTCCAAACGCAATCCGATGCAGAGCGCGTCAGGTCGAGGTCTAGACGCAGAGAGCGACACGTCGTGACGTCGCTATCGATTATGCAGTTAAGAGAAATTATGTAAGCGGGGTGAGGCGCAGAAAGCTCCCGGCTCCCCGGGGACGGGGACGAAGCGTGGCTCGCTTCTTAATTACTTGTGACTGTAGATATCTTCCCTCGGCTGCGGTAAAGGGTGCCGGCTGGCGAGTCCCCCGATCCGTCACGACGCGTGGCAGCCGTGGAAACATTGTGACGCCGGCCGAGCCTGTTCATTACCGCGGGATTCTCGCGGCTACATTACCCGGTGAATACCTCGCCTGTATGCTTCGTACGCTCGCTACCTTTTCGGTATGACTTTGGGAATCAATTAGTCACAAGTTGCCAGCAAGCCCGTTCGTATCATAAATACGGAGGGTTCCGTCCGCCACCGTAACTTTTACAATTCAATTTGAGCACTGCCGTTATGTAGTTCGAATTTGTAGATTGTTTTGTTCACTGTAATAATAATTTACAAAGTTTCCGATGTCGGCCCGCCGCGGTCTGGTGCCGGCGGACACGAAATTCATTTAGAGCGGAATACGAATAACAGACAATGAATTTACATGAAAGCAATCAAAATAAGGGGTAGAGCAGCAGTGCGCTTATGGTAACTTTGATTTAATTAAGTGCTCCCTGCATTAATGAGATTCGATTGCTCTTGTTTTCGCGACAAGCGTCTGTCCGCTGCAAGCCCGAGCTATTCCTTTATTTGGTTCGCCGCTACATGCTTGTTTTGAATTGAATCGCTCTGAGCATTTCTGAACTATTTATGTTTCTACGTACGCACCGGTAATTATTATATGAAGCGGCTGATTTATATTTCTTCTTAGCCTTAGAAAATGAAAAAAAAAAATTAAAATCAACTTGCTAAACATATTTGAAATGTATCTTCATATTTGGTATGTACAAATGCATACAATTTTGTTCTACCTCTTCTAAGGTCATACGAAGTGTCTTTCCATGAACTAGCCAAATTTACTTTCGTCTGTCCGTGTATTTGTTGTCATAGACTTGAACTGAGAGTTTGATGTTTGTACTCGTACAGCTGATAATGATGATGATGACTCGAATAGAAGACGTAATGTTGAACCAACGTCTACTAATCGGAGATACTAGAAGTAATATTTGTGTACATGTTTTTACTGGAGCAGGCAGCAGTAATCGCAATGATCACTCGGGTCAGACTCCGCGAGTAACTATCCCTCGCCCCCGATCCCGCCCCCGATCCCGCTCCGGCAAAGTTATAAAAACGTGACTTGACGTATCACTGTTCCTATCTAGCTCATTTAACCTGATTACTGCCACTGGATACATTACAAACATATTTTTGTAAACATATTTATGAAATTCGTTCTGAGTAGTGTTAAATGAAATTTAAACTCGTTATTTATTTATTAAAATAACTAAAGACTTTAGGTTTGTGAGACAATAAAAACGAATGGTTTAATATCAAAATGTTTTAGGCATCTAGCCTATCTTTGTATTATACATATGTAAAAATCTATCCTAGACCAGAAATTAAGATACTAGTTCGCTTAACTCAAATTGAAACTATTATTTTTCTAACTTTTTAACTGCAAGACATATAGCTGCACTTCTAAAATCAACTTAATATTGGGTTTTTTAGACCAATTTATTTCTAATTCATAATTCTCACTTGTACCTAAATAAAAGTTCTTGAGAGCGGTTCTATGGACGGTCTTCAAACTATTTTTTAAATATTTTTTGCCCTCTAGGATTTTTAACGCAAATCTGTAATCACGAGATTTTTTCCTTGCAATCGCCTGAATTCAGCATCTTTTATGAGTAATCTGTGTCAAAGCATTATCTAGGAGCAGCAATGTTTCTAATTTGTAGAATCCAGCGAAGGCACGTACCCCGATCCTAGATCATGTTAAATATGATAGGTTATCTCGCGTACCTACGGACAAAACAGATGCTATGATTAAGTGAAATTGCAAACTTTCTGCATATTATGATTTGGAGATAGAGTAGGATTTTATGTTCTTGTTATGGCAGAGATCGCTTTTAGTGATAAGGCCGCCACTTGTAACACTACTTGTAAGTTTTTTATTTTTTCTCTGTTTCGTATTGTCTAGCTAAGGTGATCTGACGCGATCATCGTAGCTAAGCAACGGTCGATGCGGACGGTGTTCGGATGGGTGACCACACACTAGAATGTCGTTTTACAAGTGACTTTTTCATCTGGGCGAAACGAAATATAACCTATGTTACTCGCGGATAATGTAGCTTCCCAAAGGTGAAATATTTTTTAAAATCGGTCCAATAGTTTAGGAATCTATTCGCGTCCAAAAAACCATGAAACTTTTCCTCTTTTTATAATATTGGTATAGACAAATCAATTGGCTGGACAAGCTTCTAATGAAAAGTAGTGACTATCACCCGGTTGGTCTGTAACATATGTTATCTATGTTATAGATATTGAGTCTAGCAATAAACTGTGCAATATAAATTTTCCAATTCGATTCGAGAGGGCGCCGCTATTCTCTCGAAAAACAAAGCAATTCTTGTAAAAACCCAAATTGAGAGTCTCTCTTGTCTGTCCAAATGTTAGTTCAACTTATTTTTCAGTAACTTTATACGTTTCATATGTTTGAGGCTTCTATTTTTGAGGGAGGTTGTATTCCGACGATTCCGTTGGCGTTATGGGCTGCCAACTAAAGGGTCCTGGGTTCGATTCCACGACAAACATCTTTGCAATGAACTAAATTTGTTGGCTGTTGGTCTGGGTGCCATTTTTCGGTCGATATTAAGTATTTGTGAATGTATATGTAGTTGTATTAGCAACCATAATACAAACTAAAAAAGGTTTTTATTATGGGGCTAACCAGCCTTATGTAAAATGTGTCCTAATATAAAAAAAATAATTAGCCAAGTGAGAGTTGGACTCGCGCAAGAAAGGTTCCGTACCATTATTGTATGGGAGCCCCTTTAAATATAATTTTTTAATTAAATTATTTAAAAACGCTGCACAAAGGCTCATGAAATTCAGCCTAATTTAAATACAGTCAATACATATATATTTTTTATACCCCTAAGTGATAAGGGTTCTTCACCCTTATTTTTTTTCTCGATTTTTTTGGTTTTGTTTTTTTATAACGAAAAAAATACATACAACTCTAAATTTTTACTTTTTTATCACCAACCCCTATTTTTTGTGGCCATTTTAGTAATTTTATAATTTTTCACCCCGCTCAAGTACTGATCTATTATAGTGCTTTTAACTGTAGTTAAGGCAAAGCAACGTTTGCCGGGCAAACTAGTATATACGAGTATATAGTATATATATAATACCCAGTGCTCGAAATACATAGCTCTCTCTCCACAGTCGAGTAAAGGGGACTACGGGCGTCATTATCATTATCATAGTAAATTAGATGATTGTTCCACAAAGTTGTCGAGCAGTTAATCATAAAACTCGAAATTGTAGGCGAAAGTTTGTCTCTGTATTTTCTAAGTCGTTGCCAGTTTTTATGATAAATGGTTCTTAATTATTAACGTTTCATTAAGGCTCGGGACCTTCAAATGCCACTTGGAAATATTGAAACTACAATATTTTCGGCCTCATTTGGCTGAGTGTCTGTCACCATTTGTTTAGGTTTTATGGATGGTTCTAGAAATGATACAATTCACTTTTATTGTGATAGTTTTTTAGGACACATTTCACACACGGCTGGTTAGTTCCATGCTAAACTAGACACATAGGCTAGAACAATTAAACCAAAATTTGACATATTATGATATGTTAATACTTTATACTCTGAAATGTATTACAAATAAAAAAAAAACAATTATAGAGATTATAAATTAATACACAATGAGATACAAGCAGTACATATTCAGTTATAATATAATCTAAAGATAACTACGATACTACTATCTTGTATCTTATTGTTCACTCAGTATCCGAGACTTACCACTATTCATAGTGCCTCTGCCCAAAACCAAAAACTGCAAAATAATCCGTGGAAATAGTACGTCCGGAATACATCGACTCGCTTATGGAGTCATGTATATGTATGGCACTAATAAACCCGCAGTGTATAAGGGAAAGGGAGTCCCGTCGAGTTGTCTATTACTGCGCTATTACGGAGGAGCTGACTTGTCGCTGGAAAGTTATTGTTAAAGTGAGCGATTTCTATTCATGAAGAGAAGCAACCGGCCGCATATTGAGGCTGAACCTCCGTAGCCTCCCTACGAATGACTGGAGGTAGGCTGCGTGAAAAACTCCTTGGAAACCTTTTTTGTACTCGCTCTTATTATATCTATAGGTATGTACATATACGGTAGGCAAAAAGTCAGAGTACAAGCTTTATATTTTTACTCTAGACATTTTTTTTTTGCATTTGACCACGGGTGTGTAACAAGTCTTTAGATTCTCTAACCGAATGTGGAGCGTGTCTAGTTTGGAATAACTAGATCTCAAAAGATCTCAGAGTTTACATTGCGTTAGTTGCTTAGCGACAGATTTTCAACTTAATTTATCACTTGCGTCAATATTTTTGTGTGCGTTATTATTATTTGGTTAAGATACTAAATAGACTAGTACTTTATTTTTGTTCTGCTTCTTTTTTCTTATGAACTTAGCAGTCATGCTCTGGCGTCTAGAACTTTCAAGACGCCAAAAAGCCTTTGACACTGTTTGACGATTGCTTGTGCTAAAATAACTGCTTATTTTGATTGATAAATTATGTTAATCTTTATGTCACAGTTAATCTACTGTCTTTTTCTTTCTGTTTTAAATTTCACTCGTCTCTCGGTTAGTGAATAAAGACTGCATATCATAGACGGCATTAAACATTCATAGCGTTTAAAGATCTATTACAAGGAAGGGTTGCATGAGATAGGATCTCTGTCCGCCCTAGTTAAGTTTATATCTGTCGATCTCTCCTCGGAGCCTCGCTACTGGCTCTACAATCATTACGTATTCCGTAACGTACGCCTCTGTCCGTTTGTTTGCAGACGGGCTCAAACTTCTGCTGATTTGACTTCAATACTTTCATATTTTCCAATGGATGTTTGTATATAAGTGTACGTACTTATCTGTACGTCAAATACGGCTCGTTGCAATTTTAATCAGCTTCGAATACGTCCGTAAGATATTCATATCGATGAATGAAGTGGTCCATCACTGTTGCATTAAGACTCGTTACAACTTCTACGTGAAATGAAGTGGGAATGTATGTCTGATGGATAAGTTTTTCAAGCAGCTAACAGTGTGTACCGGTAGCCTCCTTGAGAGCAAGTTAGTCCAGAGTATCATTCTCCACCTTAGGCAGGAGTGTTGCTAGCTCGTGTGGCTACGTGTCCTGATAGTTAAATGGTCAAAGCCGGTTTCACCTCTTCGGAAAAAGGCTCGCTAATTTTAGCCGGTAACAATGGATAGTGTGACAGGCTAGCGAGCATCATGGTACATCATCGCGTGACCTGCCCTGGCCTATGACCATGCTCACGAGCGGCCCCCGATCCGATCATACTGCTCCATAACAGTACCTTCTCAAGTTTCATCACAGCCTAGTGGTTTGCATCACGACACGACGCTATTATATGACCTTTTGATACCCGCGCCCGCTGTGGCATTTCAAAGGGTAGTTGAGTAATGAACCTGTGGTTTTCTCCAACTATAAAGTAACGCGATTTGCGGTCTTGCATTTGCGGGCTATTGGCTTTACTGTTTGCGGCGTGTGCGAGCTTTAGTTATGGATATTGCGTCGACGGCGCGCCGTGTCCATAGCTGGGTTCGGTTGGTCGTTTTTTCAATTCGTCGCTTCGATCACGGCCTCGTATGGGGAGTCGGCGCCCGATCACCAGATATCGAAGACTTACAAATTCGCCGTCGTCGCAATCCTGCAGGCGAGCGTGCGGGGCCGGCGGTAGCCCTCGCCGCGTATATTGCCGGCTAGTACCCGTATTATCGTCGCTCACTAGTATCGGTGGTGCGCATCGCGCCCCGCACGTCCCTCCTGCGTCCGACAATTCTGATATATTGACGAGTTTCCGCAGCCGTTTCGCCGAAAAAAGTAACGACCCCCGTTTTCCCTTCTCGGATCACCGTCGTTGTTTAGCGTCGGGAAAATGGAAAGATATTTTCCTCTGAGATTTTAGAGCGCGAGACGACGTGAAATATGAAGCGGGCGCCGTAATAAATGAAAACACGAGGTTTTTTCGCGAGCACGTCAGAGCTGGCGCTACACAGACAGCTCGGACGGCGTTCATTGGACGAGCTGCAAGTGGAGCTTACACGTGTAACATAACCGGATATCAGATTGAGATTAGAGGTTTTATATCTCGGATCGAGGACCTGTTTGGTGCGATCCGGCGGCTACTGTCTGCCGCGCGCTGGTGAATCACGCGGCCGCCGGCGCAGGCGCAGGAGCGGGGCGGCGCGTGCGAGCGACGCGCGGTTTGTAATAGGTGGCAGGAGGCCGGGGTCGACGACCGCGCAACAACAATGCTATAAACGCTATCGTAATTGTTTACTTTGGCCCGGCTGACCCGTTACTCCACGCGACGGCTTCGATATCGCTACGCATCCGATGCACGCGTATTTGCGCAAAACGCTGCAACCTCGATACGCAAAAACTCGGTTCGATGAACCCGCCGGAGCGCTTAGATCCGCTCTCACGGCGCGCGATGTTGGCGCCCTACGAGTACGGTTTGCGCCACATTGTTACCGCCGGAACCGAAACGAGAACTAACCGACTACGAAAATTGGACAGAAAACAAACAGAACGGCTCTCGTATACAATTAATCGTTTACACTCGCGGAGTCAACGTTCTTTTTATGGCCTCACCAATTGCGAATGTTTGATGTGTGCGTGCGGCGGGGGAGCCGGGCCGCGTTATGCAACGTCTCTGCTAATTAAACTGTGGATTTCACAACGCACAGAGCCGTATTGTAATTGATTGTGCCACTTCTTCAAGGGGACGGCACACGTGGAATCTGTGAACGGTACACCCGCAGGTGCTCGCACGCCGGCGTGGCGCGAATACGCGATGCGTGCTTTAAGCGTATCTATTTATAAGCTGGTAGTGATATTAGCGAGTGCGGATGCAGCCTAACATAACAGTAGCGGGTCCCGCTACCCGGCGCGAGGTCCCGCCGAGCGCAGGTTTAGTTCGCCGCGATCGGAAAGGTCCACGGCCGGATATAAATTCACTTATGAATTTCCTACGTAAACTGTTTTTCCTGTAAACGGTTTGCGCAAAAAGAGAATCAGTGTCCCTCCGGGCGGGGCTAAGGCCGACCCTTAATTATGTAAATCTCGATTCTGAGCAATAGCCTGGAAACGTGCCTTTGTATCTCAAATTGAATATGCTGTATAATAGAGGCTCACAGACCGCGGCCGCTAGTATTGGCAACTCGGTAAAGCCTGTACCAGATTGAGGCGCTTGATATTCTCTCCTCAATTTACGTTATGGGATTGATCTTCGTGTTATCCTGTACTTCATTGCGGAATAAGATTTCTTTTGTCAAACTTGCCGACTATCTGAGACGAGATTTAGCTATATAAACACACATACACTACTCGCAATATTAGTAAGAAAACTTAACTTACTCAATGTTAGGAATAAGATATTTGACTGGGTCAGACAAATTCTTTAACCATTTCTCTCTTTTAATAGACAAAATATTTACAAAATTTTTAACTTATTAAGCATTTGGTTATTAATAACTAATTTAGAAAATAATCGGAATAAATTGAATGCCGATTTAAACTATGACATCATTGCTCAGGTTCCCATGTAAAATGCGTTCATTTTGACGTTTAATTAGAAGAACGTTAACGGACGAGTTATGAACATCCTTGTTATCGAACAAAGAGCAACATTAGTAGGTGTTCATATTACATGACGCTCAGATTAGTTGCAAGTTGCAATCGTTATGAATAATCTAGTTATAGTTAGCACTCAACTAAGCACACGTCTTCAGACGGAGTTAGTTAACTTAGATACTAGATAATGGGTTTGACTTGAAATAAATGAGTTATGATGTTAAAGGAGATAACTATAAGGAAGAGCCTGTCCTCCACGAACCAGGTGAAACTTAGTGTGGAGCACAGAGTCCCCTGAGTTTACCAAACACTAAAATTCTATAGGTACTTATATTATAATTTCTAAACTCGGCGTAACCTAAATTTAAGTTTCTGTGACAAATAAATGATTTATTATTATTATTATTATAACTATTCTTTACCAGGCTAACGGGATTAAACCTACAAGAAAAACTAAATATGGTGTTTTAAATCCAAGCGCCTGATCTGAGCCTTTTTGAGAACCAGTTATTCCAGACTAGACATGATCAACCTTAGGCCAGAGCGTCGCTAACTAGTGTAATAATAATTATGCGCGCTGATGGTCAAATTTTACTGTAAGTTGTAAAAAATGTGTCTTAATCGTTTTCGAATGTTCAATGCTTAAAGGCTCGAGTATGTTCCTTCCCTGCTGGCCTTATCATTTGTGTTTTTTTTTATAAAAATAACAAATGCACAGTGAAAGCAGTATTGTGACAAGTAGAGCTAAATGAGTGTTGTGTTTATGATACGTGTCGTGCTATCATCGCGCCCTCGATACCTTGTATTGTGTTTACAATGTTCACACCCTACTGGGTTACTCGACACCTGGCTTCAAATGGAATATAATAAATTTTTTCATTACTAATTACTTAGAAGTTGCGTAAGTAACTTTAATAAGTTACTTACGTAACTTTAATACTTTAGTAAGTTTTTTACAATAGAATTATATTAAATAAAATACTATTATAAATAATAGGCCCAGTGCGAGACGGGCTCGCGCTTTTAGGGTTCCTTACCATTATCCTTAATAAATTACAAATAATACGTTATACTATGGGGACCCCCTTAATATTTATTTTTTATTTTTGTTGTTACAGCGGCACAGGAAATACATAACTTGTGAATTTCAGCTTGCTAGCTATCACGGTGTCTCAGATACAGCCTGGAGACTGACATACAGACATCGGAGGCTTTGTAATAGGGTCCCGTTTTTACCTTTTAGGTTACCGGTACCTTAAAAAAGACATTTAAGCTAGTGTGCCACTGGCAGCGAGGCGCGGCTCAAGCTACCGGCGGTAGGAGCCACAGGGACACCTCTGGACAATAACCGTGTCGAGGATGACTGCTTCCGGTATCTGATCCTTGATCCATCCATTAGCAAGATCCTCTTGAGATGTTGGTGAAGGCTGTGCTATGAGGCCGTTTACCGATACAACTATCGGCAATCAACTTGCGCTAATCTCGTGAGCCAAGTCAAGGTACTTTATCCTGTGACTTTCACGAAATTCTCGTCAACACTGTTAATTTTTTTAATTTCCTAAAGTGGTATACAAATATTTTTGTCTAAACGTTTAAAACCCGCTCTTTAAAAGGTTAGCGTTAGTTACTAACCCTGTAAATTTGTATGTACTACATTATATGTACCAGCGTATGCACATGCATATTACGTTACAAGCCATATTAACTTTCTATTCGTGTCTCCATTTGAATCGTGCCATAGAAGGGAGGTTACTATGTATCTAGGTACGAGTAGCAATCATCTAGGGCAGCTTATTCTAAATATAGAAAAGGAGGTACCCGACTGTCTGTTTGTCGAGGTACTTACCCGGGTTTAATAACCGGCGAATACCACAGAATCCCACTTAATACCACTGTTCGCGAGGTTACGCTCCTCTGTAGTCCGTTAATGGTATGAATATGCCCTTTTCTCTCGCTTTTAAATAATATTTTTTTAAGGAAATATTTTGAAATGGAAATCTGGCTCGTTATGAATACGATGCGGGTTGGTTTGTTTGTGGGAGGAGGTTTAATTGGTTTAATATAACGTACTGGATATTAAACAGATATTATCAGATGTGGAGGACTTTTATTCCAATTCTCTTCAGCTTCTTTACCTTATCCCACTTCATGTGGGGTCGGTATAGTATGTACGCTTCTTCCATACATCTCTGTCATTCGTCATCTTTGTATTCACACCCTTCCTGGTCATATCGTAATTTTTTTATTCCAATTCTCTTATTTAGGAAAATTATGTACGGAGTGATCAGAGTTAAAAAAATTAATAAGTTAGACATTTGGCTTTCTTTTTCTTCGTCTTCGTATGAGCTAAGTGGTCAACCTCTGGTGTCGAGAGTTTTCCAGACACCAGAAGGCCTCTGACTTGGCTTAACGGCTGCTTGTATTAACACTAACTACCGGGACCTATAATTTCACGTATCACCCGATCTACGATACTGCCCAATAGTAAATAAGTCTCTTACATGGTCACCCTTTCAAAAGCACCCTTTCAGCAGCGATCGTTGCTTAACCTCGATGATCGCACCAGATCACCCTTGTTATCCGAGCTACAATGTGCCGAAAGCGGATGAGTTAGCTTTCCAAGAAAATGCATAATATAATCTTATATCTTCTTCTAATATATAAAATTTCCATGTCATAATGTTGGTTACCGTACTCCACCGAAACGGCTTGACCGATTTTTACCAAATTTTATATGCGTATTCAGTACGTCTGAGAATCGGCTACTATCTATTTTCCATACCCCTAAGTGATATTTAGATAGATAGTTAGTTAAGGCTCTTTCTGATATAAATTTTGTTGATTGTGTTTGTAATTTGTGTTTGGTAACATTTATTTAGTCAATATACAATACTCTCATGTCAAATCACAATATGTGAAAAAAAAAATATGTCTAAGTTTGTATTGAGATGAAGATCATTAACAAATTCTTTCTTTTATTTTCAGGTAAAAGAAAAATCAGTGTAAAAATCATTTGGTGAGATGAAGAAGTATTCGTAAGCCCAGTTTCGTAAGAGTTTCCTTATTCAGTTTACTTTTTAAGATGCCTCTGCTACTATATATATATATTGACGACCTCGTTGGCATAATGGTTACCATGCCGGACTGCCAACTAGCGGGTCCCGGGTGCGATTCCTGGCACGGCGGATATCTTTGTGATGAACTAAATTTGATGGCTGTTGGTCTGGGTGTTCTATGTATATAAAGTGTGTATCTATGTATATTAAATATTTTATCCAATACAAAGCCTCCTTAAATTTTCATGATATTCTTATTATAGTATAACATCTGTGAAAATGTCAGCTCTCCAGCTATTATAGAATACAGCCTGGTGACAGACAAATAGACATCAAAGTCTTAGTATTAGGGACCCGTTGGTATTATTTGGCAACCCTAAAAAGACATAACCTAAAAAAGGGTTATGTCTTTTTATGGGTAGAAAAAGTAGGTAAAGAAAAAGTAAAGTAGGTAAGGTTAAAAATTTACATTTCCTTTGCAGTAAATATATCAGTTTTTTGTCAATTTTAGAGGTAATGGATAGATACTTATGGGTATTTCTTCTCAAATAAATATGCATTTTACGCTAGCCTTTCCAAATAGGGGAACGTACAAAAGCTACAACTGAACAAGAAAAGGAAAAGATCCTTTACTTACATCTGAAATCATCCGTCAACTTTGAGATTAATATCAATATATCCATTTTATATACATTTTAGAGTTAATAGATAGATACTTATGAGTATTTCTTCTCAAATAAATATGCATTTTACGCTAGCCATTCCAAATAGGGGAACGTACAAAAGCTACAACTGAACAAGAAAATGAAAAGATCCTTTACTTACATCTCAAATCATCCGTCAACTTTGAGATTAAAATCTCTATCAGTCCCTTCAAATAACTCTTCTCGAAGAATGTCCCTTCCTCTCCCTAGCTCTGTTACATTAGACCACCGAGCTCACCAAGTCTCTCCGATGAATCGTTAAACAACTATTGTCAGTGGTTTCTATAAATATTATCAAATATGACTACTTTTACTATAAAGATAAAAGATACATTTATTGTCGTTTAAACAAAATTGCTCTTACATAGGGTTGTTATATTAACCAATATCTGTAATCTTATAGTAAAAATTACTACACACAATTATTAAACATTCAAAATTTTAAAAGTTATATAGTTAAATAACTGTAATAAAAAAAAACGCGTAACTAAAGGAATACTGGAATAAGTACAGGGTGTGTGAAAGAAGAAAAAGCTGAATAACTAAAAGCTTTATTGTTGTTCTAGCCTATTGGTACATTTCATATCACAATACATTTTAATTTATTTTATTGAAAATATAAAAAGGGTTAGATAAAAGTAGGTAAGTTTATACGATAAAGTAAATAAATCTGCCCTCTCGTAGCTGTGTCTTTCGGGAGTCTTCTTGAGAACCAGTAATTTCTTTCTAGGCATCTTCCACCTTCATTCAGTATAGTTTACTATTGTAGTTACGCACTCTGCTAGTCAAATGTTTTTCTCCCAGCTTTACGTAAACTAAAGGAAATAAATATAAACAATTTTTTTTCGATGAATTTACTATTTCAAAGCCATGACGGTTCTATTGATCCAAGAGACTCGCGGCAGGTCTGACTCCACGAAAGAACGACAACGTCACAGTTTAATCAACTGATTAGCGAGTGAGGACCCCAGCAACATTTACATACGAATAGAGATGAATGGTGCGACGAACGAACAGGAAGTGTTGCTGGTGGGGGTCATTCTAACTAATTGGAAGTTGTTGATCAAATCTGATGCTTGGGTTTAGTTTTTGTAGAGCTGGCCCGTGAATTGATCGAATTGACGGATGATTGGAGTAAATAGTTTTGGATTTCTAAATCTGTGTTTTCGACAAGACTGACGAAATATGGAAGTGTAATTGAGAGTTTATATAAATTAGTAATTTTTTATCAATGATATTCTTTTTCACGTATAAAATAAGTTCCTGGTTAATAAAATAAAAATACAATTTTTAGGAAAGTTTTTGATATGTACTAATACTAATGAATGAATTAATGAGAAGTGTATTTAACTCACACAAAATTAAAGGTCTTTGATATTCTTAAAATTTTAAGGTTTAAGTTTCCTTATTTATTCTCTACACAAGTTTTAGTACCTTATCTTACGTCTAAAATTACTATATTTTCTTAAAATACATAAATTCTATTAGCAAATTCTATTAACAAGCTTTCCTAAGACACAAAAATCGCCAGACACACTATCTATCTATATACTTACGTTCGAAAAACAACCCTCTTTCGTAAACAGCTAAAAATATTCACAAATTATACTGATTAATTAGAAATCACTTGGAAAGCCAAAGCTCATTGAAGATTATTACAATTAATTAATAGTACTCCATTAGACGATAAAAAACAAAAAAATCTTGTCCTCATTTGTTTTTATTGCATCATAAACAAACCAAGTAAAGCACACACAATATAAATATTCAGCCGTAATTAAGACACAAATATAGTTTGCTCTAGCGACAGGTTCTACAAGTCAATTAAGCGAAAAACTATTAATTATCATAGCTATATATATTATCTATATTACCTTCACTTTTTCCAATCAATATGCAAAACTATAATCGCATTTGTAAATCAACAGCAAACCTGTTTTCTAGCGATTCTAATTGTCTTATTAATAATACAAATTAAAAAATGCATAAGCTATTTTGCGTAAACGCATCTTTGCAATATTAAGGCGAGCTTAGTTTGAAACTTTAGGCAAATAGCGCTCGATACGAACAAAGTCGCTACGCACACAAGCGCGCGCGGCGAACTCGCGATCTAAGACTGGGTGGTTGTCCCGGCGACCAGTCGTTCCGGCGCCACAGTGTAAAAAATAAGTTGACAGAGTGAGCAAACTTATTATTTTATATTTTTATCTTTTTACAGATTCATTCTAGACATTGTAAATGCAGTTACTAAGGTAACTAAGGCTAGCACAACGTTAGTTTTCTTTATTCATCATTTGTATAATTTCTCTAAAATTGTATGATACTGTAACAACTTGTGAAATATTAGGTACAAATGAAATCATATTTTGAAGTGAAAAATTCTTTAGCATCGTTGTGATTTGAAAGTCGATGAAACGAAAAAGCGACTGTATTGTGCGCGCATGCGTAGTACAAAGTTTTAGAAAAGGCATCACAACAACAACAATGGTGTTTTGTATACGTGAACGTATTATACGTTTATTTGTAGAGCTTTTTCATCGTATTTTTGAAGGTTTCACTTCTACCAGGTGTGAATAACACACATGATTTTTTTTATCTTGTTGGATTACCTATTTATTTAATTATTTGTATAAACAATACCTTTTTATCTACACTAATATTATAAAGAGGAAAACTTTGTTTGTTTGGTTGTTACGAATAGGCTCAAAAACTACTGGACCGATTTTATAAATTCTTTCACCATACAAAAGCTACATTATCCACGAGTAACATAAGCTATATTTTATTTTGGAATAAAATAGGGTTCCGTAAGATATTTGGATTTTTCGGACACAAACTGAAAAAAATCAACCCAAGAAGTTACTTATTTTGCGTACGCTGCCTAAACTACAAAAGATAGAACCATAAAATGCTGTAATTAATTGTAGATCTTACAAATATCTACAAAAAAGTGCGCGACACAATATACCTATCTATGTCGAGTGAGGCACAACAACCACATTTTTATTGAAAAATCTTGAATTTTTTTTCATCCTGTATTCTTGGAGTCGGTGCCATATAAGAAGAACAAATAAATGTTTGTTAAATAAAACAGTATAACATTATCTTTCTTTGCTGGCACTGATTTTGTCTAGAAACTAGAATAAAAATAATTATTAGGCAAAACAACGTTTGCCGGGTCAGCTAGTTTTGCATAAAGGGGCGTTTTGATTTTATAAGATGATGACTTAAATTTCAAATTTCAATCACAATTATCATATTCAAAGTCACATAAACAACAAAGTTAAGTTATAAATTATAAATTTAAAAGAACTATTAGATTGTTTATGTCATGAAACCTCTAGTGCAGTGGACAGGGTTGAATAAAACAATAGAGGAAAACCTTTACTTCTAACCTCCTTATCTCCCCTAAATTGCAAAAGTAAATTAAGTAGTTTTATTCTTACATTTTTGTTGTAAACAGTAAAGACTTATCTATATATCACAACCGAATTTTGTTACCTATGTGCTGTTAAATTAATATGATGATTGATGTTTGACATCGATGTCAAACGGATATAAGCACTGCCACAAATTATTATCATAATTTATATTTCCGAACTTAACGCTTTGACATCAAAAATAATTAAATCACGCACCAATTAGTTCGTGAGTATTGTCTCGAAATTCTAAGATTATTTAGTTAACTTTTACGTAAACAAATATTGGAAATTTCAATATGGTTTCACATACATATTCTGCGAACGAACGAAACGATTGCGCGAATTAAAGCGTCGCCTTGCCATCTAGTTAATTTTCACATAAAAAAAAACCCTGCAATTACAATATAATTTCGTATACATATTCTGCGAAAGAAACAATTGTGCGAGTTAAGGCGTCATCAGCGCCATCTAGTTAATTTTCACGTAAAGATCAATCTCCTTCCAGCTATGGGTCGAAAATCATCGCTTTCACTGACTTTTTCAACAGTAATTTCTGGCAATTCTGTTTCAACACTGAAACAGAAAATTACGTCACATTTAAACACAAACAATCAGTAAGAGTTTAAATTTCGTTTATTTTAAATAGGAATATATAAAAATACTTTATATAATGTAATAATAATACTCACTCGACGCTCGAAACAGATCCAATTTCGACGTTGGATTTTTGTTTCCGCTTTGTCATTGCAGCACTGCAACAAGCACATTATAAATCTTAGGTACATGTAAAATTAACTCAATTCATAAAATATTTTGCGAGCCACTTCTACGTCTTTTAAATTTTGTGTGACGTCATATATATCCTAAAATATAGCGTAAAAGCGGGGAGCGTAAAGACGCGTCTGTTGATAGGTACCTCGATTGCCAAATTATGATTACTACTTAGTTGAGGAGATATGGTGGCACAGATGAACATACACTACGTACAAACGTACATATGCTGTTAAAATCATAACCCTCCTTTTGTCTTAGTCGGTTAAAAAGATAGGTACAAGTATCCTAATAAGATATTTTATAAATAAACCTGTGTTCAAAAAAGATAAACCTTGATACCTAATTCTGATTTAATTTTTTCATTCTGTTTATTTTTGACTGTGGCATGATTGTTTTCATACGAAGTGGTCTACAATCTACAACAAGGAAAAAGGTGGAAGGTACTTACCATTTTCCGATATGCCTTTGGAGTCATTATCTTTTATTTTTTCTGTCCATATTTAGGATGAAAATCACCGCGACAAAAATTCGGAATTTCTGACAATTAGGAACAACGAGCGATACGTCCACTCTCTGAGACGCCTCGGCGGGTACTGGCCGGCGAGCGCGAGCGCGTCCATGGCGTGAATCGGTTTCATTTATTAGGGTTTTATTTTTTCCTGGTTAATTTTTGTATGGCAAGATATAAAAGTATCTCTACAGAATCCTTGTTAATTTTGTGCTTTGTCTGTTGATATTTTTTTGACATCATTTTAGTGATAGGATCTCTCACCAATCCAAAAATATATAAAGGATAATACCCAATTTATGGTAAATTAGAGCTTTTTTCAAAACAAAATTCTATCGAGCAAATTGTTACTAATCGTGTTTCTGTTTCTTGTGATCACTAGATATTATGTTAAATTTTGATATGAGACTAGTTTTATATTTTTTAGTTTATCAAGGAAGTAAATAAACGTAACTTAAAACAGCAAAAAGTTGAATAAGACCGCCTTAAGTAGAATACGATATAGTTCCAATATCAGTCAAGTCATTAGTAATAAATACTGCCCATCTATGCAGCATTGGATTACAAGAATTAAGTTTTAAGAGATTTTCAAGGCGCGTATTTATTTGAAAAATAAATACGCGCCTTGAAAATCTCTCGACATCTGCTTGGCCACTTTGCATATACAAAGAAGTAAAGGCTTATATTTTTGCAAATTGTACCAAACGTACCCACGTCACAGTCTAGGTAGCTTAGCATTTGAATCGGATTTTACGTATCACAAACCACTTTACTATTCACAGGGAAAAAAAGATGTTCTCCTGACGTCTCCGAAGCGTATTTGTCTGCATGATAGAACGTAGATGAATAGATTATATTCATAGATAGCCTTAATGTGACCATTGAACCCGCAAAACAAATTGCGTGGCCTTATTAATCGGGTGTCGAACATTTTCACAAGCATCTTAATGTATGCGCATAGGCAGGCCGTAATACAGGGCTACTTGTATAGAATGAAATAAATTATAGGCTTTATAATTCACCAGTCATTTTGTTTAAAACATACGTAGTTTAAAAATATTAGTATTAATTAAAGTATTAATATTATTGACTTCCCACTAGTACCTATGTACAACTTCGTTTAAGGGGCCAAAATGTGAAAAAAAAGAAAAAAATCAAAAAACTTTCTACACTATTTTGCGGATCAGAAGATTAAGTTCGTATGGGACTTAATATTTTTTCTAGGTTACGATGAAGACTCTTTCATTCTCATCTCATTCTCCTTCTAAATTCATTTGTTAAGATATATAGCTCCTAAATTTGTAAACAAGTTCTTTATAATTTTTATGTTAACAAGAGTTTTTGAAATGAAAATCTCAGTCACATATTTTTTTTTGGTTATAAAACAGATCATCCTCCTAATGGTAAACAGTATCACTCGTTACCAGTTAGCACCTTTAGATCACCTAAGTTAGCCGCTCAGCTAACTGAGGTGATCTGACGCGATCATCGAGGTTGAACAACGCTTGATACGGAGAGTCCTTGAATTGGTAGCTATGCACAAGACTGTCATTTAAAACGTGTCATTTTCATCTAAACAAGTTTCAGAGGCGATACGGCCGCTTGAAAACTCTCAACACCAGAAATTAGCCACTTAGCTCATACGAAGAATTTGCCAATAACTCTGTATTTGTCCATACATGAGCCGTATATGTTTGAGTGTTGTTTGAATCTCGGTCGCCTTATAGGGACTGTGACCGTAAAAGTGTGTGGAGTTATTTTATCATGCAAATCGTTTGAGGTTAGTTAATCTATTCAGCGGCTCAATTAATTAATTATAAGTTTTGTATAAGGATCTGTGTATTCAAATGTTTAAGCAGTAGATAACAGATTATCAGATTATTTATCAGCTTCGTTCGATGAGTGGACTGTATGAATTTTTGACTCTCCCAAGGAAATTTGCGAAACTTGGATTAGGGCCACGTAGCTTTCATCCACGACGCTACTCCCTGGGACAACTCCTTGCGTCTGGCGGCAGCTTAATAAATAAAATAAATAAATATTAGGACACATTTCACACACGGCTGGTTAACCCCATGCTGAAGCATTTCTAGTTTGTGTTATGGTAGCTAACACAACTGATATACTACATATACATAAGTACATACATATTTTTATACATACAATATGTATAAAAATATGTATGTACTGTATGTATGTATGTACATATTGCATGTATGTATGTACATATTGTATGTATAAAAATATGTATAATGTGTCCTGATATTTATTTATTTTATTTATTTAAGCTGCCGCGAGACGCAAGGATCTGTGTGAAATGTGTCCTAATATTTATGGACTTAAAATGTAAAATGTCATTCGCTCCACGGTAGAGCCAATATGAAAATGTCTTGTGCATGATCACCCATCCAGAGACTGTCGACCGTTGCTTAACTTCGATGATCGCGTCAGATCACCTTAGCTAGCCGAGTAGGCTCTACAAAATCTAGGTGGTTCTAGGTCACCTGAATAGTCATTCCATTGTAACACTGACACACTTATGTCGCTTTTGAATGGGGAGGAACAAACGTGTTTTGTGCGTGCCTGAAATTTGTAAGAATAGAGGGATTTTGTAGCAATGATGAATGGTGTGCTGCAAATAATTGTCCTTTGTAGGTTGAGGGGAGGGGATTCCGGTAGGCGCGGCAAAGCTCTGACGTCACGAGCCCTGCGGTCGTTGACTCGAACAGCTGACGAAGGGCGGGACTCGGGAGGTACAAGAAACTCTTATGACGACCTCGTTGGCGTAATAGTTACCATGCCGGACTGCCAAACAGACGGTTCCGGGCTCGATTCCCGGCACGGCTAACATCTTTGTGCTAAAATAAATTTATTGGTTGTGGGTCTGGGTGTTAAATATGTATTTCTATCCTCATTAGAAAAATAAGGATCTGACTTTTCTCGAAAATTCTCGAAGTTTACATTTTACTAGCTGTGCCCCGCGGTATTTGCCGCGTTAATCCAGGACAAAAAGACGTTAATCCGGGATAAAAAGTAGCCAATGAGTTAATTCTAAGTCTTACCTATCTATATCATAGCAAATCTCGTCATAATTGGTCCAGCCGTTGCAGCGTGAAGGAGTACCATCCTATTAGGTTTCCGGGACAAAAAATAGCCTGTGTTAATCCAAGGTATAAAATAACTTTATACCAAATTTAATCAAATTCAGTTTAAGCGTGAAGAAGTAACAAACTTACACACACATACACACAAACTTTCGCATATATTTTATTAGTACGAGTAGGATAGGACAATATGAAGACAGCAATGACCAGCTGTTTTTATCTAAATGTATACGAACTTTTGGCTTACCGTTTTCCTAATTTCATCTCATCACGTCTTTACGTTTTAACCGTGAGCATACGACTCGGTAAGATCACATGTAACTTGTGTCATACGGGACGTGATCCGAATTCAAACACACCCTGTAGTATGTAGATAACGTAACTTCACATCTCGCGATGCGATGCTGTCAGTTTCAGTTTCCAAATTTCTTTATTTATCGTTGAAAAGAGTAACATTAAATTAGCTAGTGTACTTACAATAATATTAACCTAGCAATTTAAACAATGATTTTAAAGAAATATGCACTTCGCGAGGTTAGATAAGAACCTCTTTTAAAGTTTATAAATTGTAGTTGATGCGATGCTGTGCTATCTCGGGAATTACGATTTGAAGCGATGGAAGCCCTTGGAACGGTCGTCTAACATCGTAACAGGTGCAGCTGTTGAAAAAAAAACATTATTGTCCATTGACCAGAGATATATAACTCTTATATCACTCTTATATGCGAAGGTTGATGGAAATCTGATTCCAGAGTAAATGTATCTAAATACATAAGTACAAGACGGTTTTGATAGATATAAAAGGAAAAAGAAGACACTTTAACGCCTATCGTACTTTTAAAAATACTGTATTAGATTTTGAAAAAATGAAGAATATATCTTTTTTATTCCTTACAACAAGGCTAGCAAGTGAAGTAGCAAACTTGCTCTTTAGGTAGAAATGCAATTTTGAATCGCGTCGCATCGCAAGCAAGCACGTTAATAGAGCGTTTCTACTTTGCTCGTTTATCAAACTCTATATTTAGGTAGACTCCAAGACTGAGTTGGTGATGTCGAATTTGCAGTGATGCATCTGAAATGGAGCTGGGTAGGACACGTGGTTAGAAGAAGTGACGATAGGTGGAGTAAAGCCGTTACCGAGTGGTGGCCGAGAACTGGCAAGCGAGGAGTTCGTCGTCCGGCAGCGAGATGGGTTGACGACATCACTGAAGTTGCAGCTCATACCTGGACGAGGACTTCACAAGATCGACGCAGGCGGCACATGCAGAGGGAGGCCTATACCCAGCAGTGGGATAAAAAGGGCTGTAATCGTAAAGGTCGAAAATAATTGTGGGTCCTGCAAATAACTTCAAAATCTAAAAAATATATTTGTTCGTGTCAGTTTTTTGCTGTAAAGGTACTATTTATTTACGTTACAAATAAATATATTTCTCTTTCTTTTTAAGCAAATACCAATTTGTAAGAACATTAATTTCCGAGAAAGTACTCGTATAATGGGTATCAATAAAATTTCTTTCATGTTTATTATGCGGAAAGTTACTTCATTGAGTAAAATGGTAAACACCTCAAGATAATTGTAATGGAATTCCAGTAACTCAGTATACCGCTGGGTGAATTAAATTATGGTTCTGTCAGTTTTCATCAAGTCGAGGTGATGGAATCGGACAAAAAGTCAAGTCACGGTCGCCTAGGTGGAAATTCGAATTAACACACGGCGAAAAATGTTATTTGCTTATTTTAGTTAAAACCAAAAGCAGTATGTGGCTTTCGAAGTTGTCTCATACTATTAACGTTTTTTTGTAAATACTCGTAGCTATACAAACTTTTCTTTAAACAAAAAATATGATATTACTGTCACCTCTACATAGTTATAGATATTAGGTAGGTATCTAAATTTTCATCTGCCCTTAAAACATCCTTCATTGTATAATGAATGTTCTAGAATATTAGAAATATATTCTGAGTACTAATTTCGTATTTAAGTTCATAAAGATTAACATATGTGTTATTTACTTAGCTAAGTTTATTGACGTCCACTTAATTTACTGTGAACGGTTCTTTTGAAACGTGAAATTTGTTTATTATCTGATTATTGTACTAAGAAACTGGTTTCAGTTTGTACATTGTTGAAAAAGTTCGTGTTTCGTTTGCTTTTTTCTTAATGTTATATATTAAATATAAATTTGGTTACTATTTATGATACGTTTTAATTTAGACTTATGAATACAATGAATTTGAAAAAAAAAATAGGTAATGAATGACGTAATCAGAATTAAGTATCTTAATCCAATAGTACGATTTACATGTATGTATATTTATATTGTATGAGATTTTCTATGATATGAATGTAATGAAAATACATATCTTCGAAAAAAAAGGCATTTTTTTATTATTTTCAATCGCAATTCTTAAAAAATATAGATTACTTCATGCGGGCTTAACAGATTAAGATAAAAATTGTATTATAGGTCTGCTAATATGTATGAAAATTTAAGGTACCTATTCCTTACTTTGCCCCAGTATCTAATAAAGGTTAAGCTCTACTTTCGGTCACATCGGCCATAACCACCTACAGTTTCTACCTCATTAGATTTTATCTTACGACCTTTATTCTATACGATATCACTTTCATTTCAGACCACGTCATGATCTCGTAATACGTACTAATCTTATAAAAAACTTTACCTCAACTGTCACTCAGTGTTTTTGTACTCGTTCTAAATAGATCTTGATAAAATATTCTATTAAAATATATATTATATTTATACGAGTATTGATCTACTAAAGTAAGCCATGATCGATTATTTGGTTACTGTAATTCGTTATCAAAATCACCTGTATTTGTACTTATCTCCTTCTTCGTATGAGCTAAGTGGCCAAGCTCTAGTGTCGAGACTTTTCAAGCTGCCCGAAGGCCTCTGACTTGGGTTAACGACTGTTTGTACTAAGACTAACAGCCGGGACCTACAATTTAACGTGTCATCCGATGCACGGTAGCGCACTGCCACTGGAAAACGACAGTATTGTGCATGGTCACCCATCCAAACACCGTCCGCATCGAGCGTTACTTAGCTTCGAGACAGCTTCTTGCCTAAAAAGTAAAGAATTATCAATTCTATATTAATATTTTTATATTGCTTACACACTAAATATCAACATATTATCAATGTCGATAAATGTGAAAGTGTACAAGGATGTTTGTTTACCACGAAATTCTGACCTTGGTCTTGTTATCGGTCATTGATAATGACATTGAGTTTGATAAGGCTATTGTGAAAATTATCTCTAGTGTTTACGTAATTTGTTTTGAAGATTTTTAGGCGTGGAATGGAATCCTCGCGCGGATAGCGTGAACGATAACATTTATTATTCTTCTTCTTCTTCATCTTCGTACGAGTTAAGTGACCAAGCTCTGGTGTCAAGAGTTTTCAGCCGCCCGAAGGTTTCTGCCTTAGTCTAAATTTTTTTTTTTTTTTTTACACATTCACACACGGCTGGCTAGCCCCATGCTGAACCATTTCTAGCTCGTATTATGGTTGCTAACACAACTGATATACTACATATACATACATACATATTATATATAAATACATATTTAACACCCAGACCCACAGCCAACAAATTTAGTTACCGTTAGCACAAAGATGTTGACCGGGCCAGGAATCGAACCCGGAACCTTCTGATTAGCAGGCCGGCATGGTAACCTTTACGCCAACGAGGTCGTCAACTGTACTAAGACTATCTGCGGGGACCTACAATTTATCGTGTAAGATTTATTACCTTAGTGTTAACCCAAAACCTTTTAAAGAGGCTTTATACGTTCTATTCTATTCTAGACAAATAATTATGGTTTTACGACTTTTGGAAATTATCGAAATAAACCACTGTTCCATACAAAAAGGTCGCCGACGCATCGCAAAATGTATGGAGAAGCGTATTTATTTTTTCACAAGATATACAAAACTCGACGATATTTCACTTGAGATTTTATACTGGCAGGGCACTCAAAAAGGTATTTTCTGATGCTAAGATATTTATTGCTTGATTAAAATGAGATTTGCCAAAGTTAATATAGAATTCATAAAATTGGTCAAGTAATTTTTGAGAAATGAAGATCAATTGTGTTTGCGAAATCTATTTTTCAGAGAACTACTAGTTTGTATATATTTGTATTTTTATCGATTTTTATGTTCATAAAACTTATCGATTTCCACTGAATATTTAGTAGCGCGTGTAGAATTCGTAAACAAGCTATCAAATCGCTTGGTTGATTTGCATTTGGACTTGAAATTGTGTTAAATCGATGCTTATTTTTGTAATTTCTTTTAATGGCTATATTTTGGGCAAACTCTCAGTCTGTAATTGTTGTTTAAATTGACAGAAAATCTCGCCGTAGTACAATGGTTAGCTTATTTATTCATTCAATTAACAATCAAGGTATATTCAATTTTGTGTCATTCATCCATTTATAAAAAGTCGCCATAAAAAAATAATGAATTCATCTATTCGATTTCAGTTACATAATTATTTATTTATTATTATTTATTTATTTGGATTGTATTTTATTAATATTTGTTTGAATTCTATGAATGGATTATTCTGAAATAAATGAAATAATTAAATAATTGGCATTGCAATAATTCCTATAATCAGAGAAGTGTCTTTGCAAAAGACCTTAAAATACGATATAGATAGAATAGCCATTGTTGTAATAATCAGTACCTTAGTAGGTACTTACCAGTAATTAAAAATTTGCCAATCTTTTTCGCCTTACTTTACTTTCCCTCACGCACTTTCCACATTTCCAGAAAGAAGTCGAGCCTCTTACATCACCTGGGCTCGTGGCTCGCGTAACCTTGCGTACTACGATAAACAAGTGACGTCACAAGTATTTATAGCGCGCGAACGCAGAGTGTGCGCGCGCGCAGGGTCAACGCCCTGTGCGAGCGAGACAGCTACATCGCATGATTGCGCTGTTTGACTTACGACTTGAGGCCTACTTTGTGCGTGGCAGATGGTGTGTCGCCGTGATTGGGATTTTGTTCTTTGATGGTACAGATTTACTGAGCTGCTAATTTGTCACTCGCCTATTTTGTTCTTTGATGGTGTAGATTTTGGGAGCTATTAATTTGTCAATGACCTATTTTTTTCTTTGATAGTGCAGATTTTGTGGGCTGCTAATTTGTCACTGGCCTATTTTGTTCTTTGATGGTACAGATTTTGTGAGCTGCTGATTTGTCACTGGCCTATTTAGTTCTTTGATGGTACAGTTTTTGGGAGCTGCTAATTTGTCACTGGCCTATTTTGTTCTTTGATGGTACAGATTTTCTGAGCTGCTAATTTGTCACTTGCCTATTTTGTTCTTTAATGTTACAGATTTTCTGAGCTGCTAATTAGTCACTGGCCTATATTGGTGGTAGCAGATGTTTCAAGTAGCTATTCTTACTTTGTGTTATTACGTAACTGAAGACACTTGTTCATTACACGTTTGATAAAAACTTACAGGTGTAATAAGTTATGTAGCAATAATAGCAAGATAGAGAGGCTATTGAATTTAATTAAATAGTTGATCTACTAAAAGTGCATTGAATTCGGATGCCTTGATTGCACAGATGGAATAATTATATTTAATTGACTTTAATTTAAGCTATTAGTTCTGAGCAGTAATTATGCACTAATATAATTGTAATTGTTGTTGTAGCTGGTAGTTGCATGTTTTATTTGCAGTTTAAAAACTTTATGTGGCACAGATGTTTCAATCAAGGCAATTAAGTGGCAATTAGACATCCTACTAACATTATAGGAGATAAGATTTGTGTAAGTGTATACCTATGTTTGTTATTCTTTCACGCTCGCAAAATTGTACCGACAACGATTAAATTTGGTTCAGACTCTGTATTAACGCATATAAAATATTAATTTTAAGAAAAGTCCGAAATATTAATTCTGTCGTAATTTTTTTCTGTTGGTTTTGTGCTCCACGTGATATCTGTTTACCCCAATCCAATTTATCCTGCATTTACCGAGGAAGCTTCAGCCATTGCTATCCAAATAGCAATAAAAACGATTGCCGGTGCTTTCATAGACGCTAACTGACAAGCTCAGTAAGCCGACTCCAAATTGGCATCCAATGCCGACGGGCACGCTTTGTATCTGAACCTGCAGCAAAGAGTAACATTCGAAACAATATCTGCTCTATTTACTTATACTCAAAGTTCAATATTGCATGTAGAGGTGACCGCTGACGGCAGGAGATACGCTCCTGACAAAAGGGAGCTAATGCGATCCTGATGCTTGGACACATACAATGTAAAATAATTATAACCAGCTCATAATGTAAGTGAGCTTGGTATTAACTACTCAAGTTTTATACAGTTCATGAAAATACAAATTTTACGCATCTATAGGCCCGTGTCCAGCCCTAGGACCCTTTTGAAAACATCTATAAAAGTTTCTCCCGGGTGTAAGTTATATCGCACCGGATAGTGACTGAGGCGCACGTTTCGAGGCAGTATATCAGTCACATCATAAAAGAAACTTTTATCGTCCTATTTACGATTGCTATTCACATGTAGCCGATGAGTCTCGCACCTTTGTCACGTTATTCCTTTGAAATTGTATCTTTGAATGGACGCCCTTCGAGAGTCCAGTGTAGTGTAACCGGAGCCGTCCTATTCGTGTCGCAGGCTTTGCCTCTTCCTATTAGAGCAGAACGCTTTCAATTTGCCGGTTCCCGTGAAGCTCCAGCCAAGATCCAGCATAAAGGCATATCGCTTATCCATCCGGTAATCCTTATTGTGACAGAGTGAAGCCCCGCGGTGCTTTGAGAGCGGAGCTTCATTTTTGTTGAATGCCAGCCGTGAGCCATGAAAATAGGTCTAGTTCAGAGCGCCGGAGCTGAACAAAAGCTAAGCTGCAGTGAAAAGCCGGCCGAGTCATCGACTGTATCAACACCTTCTTCATTACTCAAGGGCGTACAATTTCGTAGCTGTCATGAAAGTTTATAAGAATTTGCGCAGTCATACGCTCATTTTCCGAGCCAAAGAATTTGAGACGTCAAATTTTCGTTCCATTTATCTTCCGCCGGAGCTGGGACGGAGCACGCGGGTTCGCTGGGCTCGCTCCGGCGCTCGCAAACGATGCAATGAATATTCCGGGCCGCATTGCAATTCGCGTGTAGAAAGTTCCATGTCGACGTCCGGTGCGATCGGGCGGACGACAAATTGCCACCTAATACGGACGGTGCCATTAATTCCTCGGAAACAAGTGGCCAGAGATAGGGCGAGATTGGTCGCGATGGTCGAGATTGCCGAGTATCGTTGAATTGCGGGCCATTGTCCCCTACGCTACCTACCGCGGCCGCGCCGGCCTTGGAATAATGCACGGCTGTTTGTCAGCGACCCGTGACCGCTCTCATAGCGACACGACCGCCCGAAAACTTGTGAAGCTAGCGCAAAAAATACGTTTAGTTTGCTATAATTATCCTAAATAACGACTGCTATACAAACTACTAATCCAATAAATAATGACTAAAACGTACTTGCGATGCGAATGGTTTTATCGTGACCTTTCCGTATTTAGAAAGCAGCCCACTTAGAAATTCGTAAACATGCTTTACCGAGTCGATTTGGTCAAATGAAAGCGTAACTTCTATGTAATAAAAACCTTTCGAATAAACAACACTAACAATCAATCAAAACCAAATAAACAGTATTGTATGACACGCACGTTGGGCACGTAGTAAATATATGATAGAGCATGCGATATTCATGAGGTTCCAATCTGGTTCGCGGCCACACAATGTCCACTCACTATTTATATTTCATCTGACAACAACATCGTGCGTTATGTAAGAACATATCAGAATAGCCGTCCCAACGTCGCACCTTCGTCATTGGCTACCGGGGTCCTATTAACGAGGACATTCTGCCTGACTTGTTACCTCGATACCCTGCCGTTGAATATTTACGCACCTTCGGCCCTTGTACGGGAAGGTTTTATTTATAGGTACTGCCAGAATTTGCGACAGTTTCGTTGCTAAGTATTTTTCAAACTGAATCGAAAACCGGTGATGCTATCTGTAATTTTATTCAAACGCGTGGGCGTCCTATATGAAAAAGACCAGAATGAAAAAGAATTAATCATCATTTCGTAGTAGCTCATTTTAATTAAACCGATTAAGTTCAATGCACAGTTACATCAGAATAATTTAATGAGTAAGAAATGACAGACAGTGTATAAATCTTGCAATGCTCTTAATAAGCTGGCATTTAATATTCTGGCATTTCATAAAGTTACCTAGGAGTTCCAGAATGTCTATTAGTTTGATAAACAGCATTGTGTATAGAAATGAAAGGCCCTGACCTTCAGGTTCCAGACGGTTCGGCAAAGTCTACTAGCAGTTTATTTTATGGTCAGTAGTCAGTCTATATTAGGCTTTATATGTTTCCAAGTCTTATTTATCCGTCCGATTGGAAACCTATTTGCCAACTTGTTGTTTCTATAATGGTCGTATAATGTGTTGTATAATAGGTCTTCTGGCTATAACTTTGTGATTATTACGATTCTTTATGGCGTTGCGTCGATCAGTGGCTTTAGTGCTTAGGTCTTCAGATACATCGTCTTGTTGATTGTCTTATTCATTTTCTATCTATTTAACTGTTTCTTTTTTATATTCGTCGGATGATTTGTGATATCCATTAATTATTTAAAGGCATCGTTGATGTACTCGTATATCTTTAGCACAATTAGCATATCTTTGTATTTTCACGCATGTGTGACTTAGCGGTTCTTGACTATGGTATTGAAAAGATTTCTTTACGCATATCATCATTATCATAACTGTAGATTTTTTATTAAATTTATTGTAGTTTGTTGGTTGATAGATCTTCTATTCTATACAGTCATTGGGTTTATTGCAAAAATATGTTGGCTGACCCAATTCTTACGCGACTTTCACCATGTTTCACAGCGTGAAATCAAAACAATATAATAACTAGTTTTTATAAAAACTTTGCTGGAGAAATAATTTTTTTGTTAGATTTCCAAATTTTGGTAAAAGTAGCAGTGGGAATGTTAAGAAATACTTCCCGAGACTGAAGTAATATATGGAAATTTTAATATTTTGATGTTTATGAAATGAATGAATATAATGATTTTTGATAATTCTCAGGTATAAATTAATGTTTACGTATTGTTTTTATTAACCCATTATCATCTCTACTCGTAGTAACCAAAGCTAAACCTAACTCTTCAGACATAGTATAGCCACATTTAATGCAGTCTGGATTTACACTATAATGGTTTCGATGATAAAGGTTCACTTTACGAGAACGGACCATTTAAAAATACATTGTAACACTGTTGGAAGCGTCATTAACTATTCCATAGACGTCTAAGCGTTTACGATTTACGTCTCTCCATGAGAATAAAATCGATATTCGAGTCTGATAGCCCTTAAATAAGTTTGTGCAACAGATAAGAGCATATAGAGTGGTATGTTAGTGATCTGCTCAAACATTGTAGGAAATACTAGCATTTAGTGGATTAGCCGCTTAAGGCTAAGTAGCCAAGCTTTGGTGTCGAGGGACTTTAAGGTCTTTGACTTAAGATAATGTTTGCTTGTATCAAGAATAACTGCCGGGGAAATTTCGAGTAATCTAACCCATGGTAGCGCCTAGACAAAAAATTAACTTTTGAATGACAGTTTTGTGCCTGATCACACATCCAAAGACTGTTCATAAAAGTATGGCTTGTTGATAAAAAAGACAAGCTTTTGACGTTGATTTTAAGGTATTCTGTTAGCATTGCAATGCTATGCTCTCCGTCACAATATCTCACTTTTAAAGATTGACTTAAGTCTCTTCTTCGTATGAGCTGCATGTTCTAAGACTAATAGCCGGAACCTATAATTTAACGCGTCATCCGATCCACGGTAGCGCCCTGATGAAAATGCCACTTGAATGAAGTCGGTTAAAAAGACAGTCTTGTACATGGTCGCCCGTCCAAACGCCGATCGTGGCTTAGTTTCGATGATCGCGTCAGATCATCTTAGCTACAGGCGCTTAGTTTTACTTAGTCATTAACAACATCGTTTTATGTAACCCCTGTATGTTAGTCTCTGGGTTAGGGCTGCTATAGAATAAACCTCCCATAGAGACATAACATCAGTCGCAGGTCGAATCTGGACAAGATTGGCACAGGACCGAGATGAATGGCATGCTATAAGAGAGGCCTATTCCCAGCTGTAAATAAATAAATACAAGGACACATCTCATACACGGCTGGTTAATCCCATACTAAACCATTTCTAGTTCGTATTATGGTTGCTAACACAACTGATATACAGAGAGAAGAGTGGAGAGAAGAGAGAGAGAGAAGAGAGAGAAGAGAAGAGAGAGAGAAGAGAAAGAGAGAGAAGAGAAGAGAGAACCGGCTGTAGCTGATGATGATGATGATGAGAGCACGGGCTGCAAGTGCTTCTACTAGAATAACGCCGGCCTTCACGCGCTAGTTTGGCATGCGCACGCGCAAGTCGCTGCCGCCGCGACACGTGTATAGATCGTTTTCTGATATGTTGGACTAGTGGTACACTAATACAGTTATTTTGCCAAGAAAATGACATGACTTGAGTTTTTCAAGGTAAAAACACCATTAGGTCATGACATGGGTTTAATGTATGTAATGTATTGTGTGTATGTAAATGTATGTATGTATGTAAAATTTGTATCTCTTTTTAGATATGATGATGTTAATGCATTTTTTTTTTCACTCTTGATAGATATGCGTTTGACTACAGCTTGCCTGATATTAAGCTGCTCTGTAGTCTACCATATAGCATGCTTATCTAGAAGATACCTTTTAATTCTACTTTTAAAGACGTTTTTGCTTTTTGCGAATTGTAGTATTAAAACAGTTATTTTGCTAAGAAAACTACATGGCATAAGTTTTGTCAAGGTCGTAGATGTAAATTTGTTACATTTTTTTATTCATATCTTGTGTAATCTTCATCTTATTAATTCCTAATTGTAGTAAAGAAATACCGATGGGTTCCGAAAAATATCACCGCTTTTGTTATACTGGTCACCCGTATTTATTTGACGCAAAGTAATAAGCTAAAAGATACATTAGATCCCCCTCGTTATATGGACAATGTCCACAGATCGTCCTCCCAGCTGAATCAAGAAAAGCCAATCTATCACCACCCTTTCAAATAACAACCCTAAACAGCCATCAATATGTAACCCTACCTACGTCAACCTGCCGGTCATTTGGTCCCACAGATCACTTTCAATCTTGCTTGGTACCGTCGTTTGCATTCATATATTTACAAGTTTAAATTCTTCGCCTTCTTCGTATGAGCTAAATAAATAAAATAAATAATTGCTTATTCCAGAATAAATTCCATATACACGATATACGCACAAGTTACGATAAATAATTAAATAATCAGTGAATGAACACGTCTCTCTCTTTTTACATATGGAGCTAAGTAGCCAAGCTCTGGTGCCGAGAGTT
Source organism: Mellilla xanthometata (assembly GCA_035578125.1). NCBI lineage: Eukaryota > Metazoa > Arthropoda > Insecta > Lepidoptera > Geometridae > Mellilla > Mellilla xanthometata. The sequence continues at coordinate 13,230,882 of JAPUBQ010000009.1, read as the reverse complement.
TTCAAGCCGCCCGTAGGCTTCTGACTTCGTTACAGCCGAGACCTACAATTTAACGTGTCATCCGACTCACGATAGTGCCCACATGAAAATGCCACTTAAAAACTACAGTCTGGATATGTCGTCGTGGCATCAATCTTAGATTAGCAATTTATCACGTTGTGCGCATTCTTTTAGTCAAGCCTTTTCATACGATACCTATAGGATTTATGCAAAAATATGAATGCCGCCATATTACTATATCAGATTTTACACAATACCTTTGCTACCACGCAATCAATAACTCCGAACACAATTACTGCAAACAACTCGAACCCCGCACAGGCGTCAATTGTAAAATCACTTTACCACAAACCCTAGGAAAGCAGTAATAACTGCGCGCGGTCTGTGAGACCCGCCAACCAATCAATACTCGCGGACAGCGTAATCACGCGGTCCTAATGACCCCTAACGACGAAACTCCGTGTTTACTCACGTGACGGCTCATGACTGATGGTCCACTCCACGGGTTAAGGTCTACAAATGCCTTCGAGCAACACGACGCTTGGTATTCGGAGTTAGAACATAGGAGTACATACTTATACATATATAGTTTTAATATGTATACTTATTCTAGTGGAAAATGTTTGTCCTTTGAAACGTAATCGGTGCCTTTCTAACAGGGTGGTGCTTCTTAAAAGTTTGCACTCGAAAAAGTCTTTAATAAACGACAAAGTTCTAATGTTCACATCATTCCAATACATTTCATCTCCTTTGACGATATCAAATTTAAGCGAGCTCTGAAGTGTTTGCATCTTATCTAGGCACTGAATCGTGAAATGTAAATAATAATATGTCGTCACTAGAGCTGCAAGTCATCATTATTTCCAAGCACAATAGAAAGTACTTCACACTCGAGTATTACAGCGTGGTATACTCGTTCCCGAAACAGAGTTATCAGCGTCATACATAACATCACGCGAGCCCTGCGAGGAATCCGCCCGGAAACAAGCGAACAGCATTTTTGTGAAGACCACCATTGTAAGGAATGCAGATAACGCCACCATTAATAATGGCCACGTCCAAAATGAGCATCGACCAGAAACAAAGGAGCGTTCCGTGTCACGCACACGAGATATGCAACAAGTTAGCCAGTTACCGACTTACACGAGCGAAGGAATCTCGCTATTATGTTTGTGAAATTAGGTATCGTGCCTGCGGTCACGGAAAAAACATAAAGAATGGAGCGTCAGCGTGACTGGACGGGAACAGCCAGCCGGCCGTCTTTTGTCTGAGATAACGATGACCACTCCGGCCGCCGATACGCCTCCTTCCCACATTCCTTCCGGACGAGCCGCGCATCATTTGGACGTGACTTGGATTCCTTTCCATCGCTCGTCTAAGACAAAAGGCTGGACGGTGTTCGCAAAAATTTCGAGTGGACACTCGAGATAAGATAGCGAATTTCGCATGCTCTGATACGATTATCTAATACGAAAAGTGTGCAAATATTGGAAGATACAGAGGTCGCGTTGCCCTTGCCCGGGGTTGACGGCCACGCTCGGGTGTTGCGTAACCTTCGCCAGGCGCTTCCAGAGCAGCGCTCGGCTCACGTGTCCCATATACAGCCAGCTCATCATTGTAATCTCGTTTCTATTTACGTCTACATTGTTTCGGCCGTTTAAGCGCTATTACAAGAAGCAATCTTAGCAGCTTGCCACTTCGTTTGCCTCTATAATTTCCAATCGAGAAAAATGTTCGTAATTACGCAATTACCTCGTATCATGTGCTGGCTATTGAATCGTAGTGGAACGATAATTTAGGCCGCCCACTCGACTGAATTATATGCATACGAAACATTAAACTTTTACTGCCGGTGCCGAGCCTACTCGAATGGGCTCCAGTGATACGGCCGTGCGTTGAATTCGGAATATCTGCTAGTTCCCGGGAGATCGAATTACCCGAGATAAAGGGGTGTGCGCTCGCCGAACCCATGCCTTATGGGTCTTCGAAATGCTGCGCCCGACGCCTCCTCCAGAATACTGAAACGTTTACTTCGCTTCTAGCAACATAGACGCAGCAGCGGCCTCATCAAAGTTTGACCTTTGGAAAAGTACAAGGGCTAGATAAAAACAAGGCGCTACGAATTCAGCCATGATACCTCTGAATTAGTTACGAGACCAGGCGTATCCAATTCAATACGAACAGAAGCGAACGTCAGAATCGATTGCGAAATCGATTCGGTCCGGGATATTAAAACATCACCGGCCGATGATTGGGGCAATTCGTGACACATTTATGTCACTCTCGATTACTGCCGATGCCAGATTTAAAGGGGTTTGGCCCATTCCCATTTTAAATTCAAATTCACAAATTGAACGTTCACGCACCCTATTTTTTCGAAGGCATCGGCGGTGCTAAATGTGATTTGTGTTGTTACCCTCACACGTTTTCAAGTGCATAGATTTTTGACATTTAATTTCGTCCAATTTGAATTTTAAACATGTCAAATAGCTTTGGGCTAAATATGATGATGCCGAAACGATTTTGCATCAGCATTTTTGATAGGCTTCACACTTCATATAGCGCGCATGACATTATCATGATTGGTGCCGAAAAAGCCCATTGAATTCAATTGAAAGCCTTCGAAGAAGCGTCCTGAAACTATCTTGACAACAAAAGCTAGCTTTCAAAGTGATTACACTAGTTACGTCGTGAACTTTAACAAAGGCCCGGGAGGATTAAAGAGGATATTAATTTCCATGGTGTGGCCCGAGGGGCTGGTGATGTGCCGCCATTATCGGAACCCGAGTGTACTCTTGCTGTTAGCCTTTATGCAGAGCGGCCGCTAGACACAGAATATGGCGCGCTATACATACACAGCATAAAGCTTACACAACCCACTATACAAATGCAAAATACAAATACAAATCATTTATTGATAACACCAAAGTTACAAGTCAAATAATATGATATCATTACAAAAGTATATGATATGTATCCATGTCAATTTTCAATTATATTCTAGTAATATAATATCATTACAATAGTATATGATATTAATCATAATGTCAATTTTCACTACTAATTCTATTATCTAATATAATATCAATACAAAAGTATATGATATGAATCAAATGTCAATTTGTCAATTTTCAAATTTAGATAATCATTTATATTGTACAAAGTTTTATCTAATAGCCAAACCCTGAGTGTAGTGTTAAAGCTGGCGGTGGAAGGTGCATACCGGACAGTTGCAGGTACGCGGTTGTAGATCGCGGGCCCCAACACGTAAACGGACCATATACGATCCCGCTGCTGAAGCTCTGGCTTCAGGACTAGGAGAGAGATATAGGCCGTATACCACGATGGCAGTTGGAGGCTGACACACATCTTCAGATATTGTGGTCTTCAAATATATCGGTTTCCTCACGATGTTTTCATTCATCGTAAAGAGAGTGCACTATACATTATTACCCGAAAACCTGTCTTTGTACTCATGTTCGCAATCAATCTATTTGAAGAACTAAAAGCTATCACTTTTCCCAAATATTGTCAATTTGACTAAATTCAATGTTAATTAAACGTTACAATTTCAATCTTTCTGTCAATTGTCAAAGATCTTTTCATTGTATTGATCCCATTATCTAAAGTATGTATTGTGTATTTTTATCTAGTCATTGTTTTGTGAAAGTTTACGAAAGATCATAAAGAGTTGTATTGAACCTTTAAATTATAAACACCATGCAAAGTATTATGTACTTCCTCTAACTTCTATATATAGCCGTTACTAACTTCATTCCGTTCTATCTTATAATTCAAGTCTACGATCGAACCCTTTCGGATCGCATGCCTAAGGATCAATCGCCTCGTCCGTTCAGAACTTTGATGTATTGAAGGGTTCATGGAATCGGGGATTAGTGGTAGATGCAATTATAAAGGTGTTTGTGTATATGTATACAATTCGCTTGGGATTCAAGACCCCGTGCTTTAGTTTTAGTTAGACGTTTCAGACGCTAAGGGAGCAAAATGGCTTTTTTTATTCCCATGAAATCCTTCGTCAATGTTAGGACTACGGAACGAATACTAGTATTAGCAGAAAGTGGCCGTTTATGGTAGATTATTGTAGATTAACCAGGCATGTCTATTGTCTTTAGGAAGTAGGCATTTGGTATTTGTAAATACTGGGATCTAATGAATATCACTTTTAAATATAGATCACTTAAAACAAACTATATTATAAATGATAGATATTTAAAACTAGAGATAAGATATTTGTTAACTGTGCACGTTAGGCATCTAAATAATTTCCGCGTAGAAAACGGTCATACTTACCTACTTTATTATTAAAAGTTGAAATGAGTCCAACAGTTTCACTGTTTACTGAGCACCTTCTTCAGGGGCTGTTCCAACCAACTTTTTATAATAATGTACATAAGTGTGACCGTTTTCTACGCGGTAATCACTTAAAACCATTAGTAATCATCAATGAAAGTAATTTTATGCCTTATCGAATATGTTTACTTACTTTAGAGCCTGAATCAATTTATAATACTAGCAGATCGTCCCGGCTTCGCACAGGCTATAAAAAAAAATCTAAGATGCAAAGAGAAACAAAATATAGCCCATGTTACTCAGGGATAATGTAGCTTCCCAACGGTGAAAAAATTTTTCAAATCGGTCCAGTTGTTTCAGTGCCTATTCGCGTCAAACAAACAAAAGAGAGTGGTTATTCTGTAAGAAAATCAAGAGACTTAAGAAAATCTAACAATAGGTTTCTTAAAGTGCAAAAGCAAGGGATCTACAACAAAATATGTATGTTTAACAAACTGCCTCAAAGTATGACAGATCTACCTTTAACACATTTAAAAGAAAATTGAAAAACTTCTTTGCGGAAACCCCTTTTTATGCTTTAAATCCTACTAATATTATAAAGGCGAAAGTTTGTATGTATGGATGTATGGATGTGTGGATGTGTGGATGTATGGATGTATGTTTGTTACTCTTTCACGTAAAAACTACTGAATGGATTTGAATGAAACTTTACCACAATATAGCTTATACATCAGAATAACACATAGGCTATAGCTTATACATCAGACTAACACATAGGCTACAATTTTTGAGGTTTTTAATGTGAGGTCGTAAAAAAAACACATTTTTTGCGCTTACATTGCAAACGCTGACTGAATCCTACAAGATAGATCAAAACAATTTACAACAGTATTGTACAACTTAAAAAGGTCTACAAAAAAGTCCGTGATGGTATATGTTTATCTCTTAGGAATAACCCACAATAACGATTTTTTATCCTTTACTTTGTACGAGAAATAATGGCTTATTTACGAAGCGATTTTAAGCAATACAGTATTAATCCTTATCCAATTTAGTATCTTAAATACATTGTGCATTTAATAAAGATCAATATGGCTTTTTACAGCATGTAAATTAAATAAATATTTTCGAAGATATCACAGATTTAAAATGCAGAGTCATAGCAATGCGTGCGGGGAGCGGGGTAGGTGCGGTGGGGAAGAAGTGGCTCATAGCTGAGTGCGCGACCCGAACGCGGGCAGACGCGTGAGGGCAGACGGCGTTGACGGTTGTGTCCGTTAATTTTGCGAATTTTCAAGGCACTAGCGATTTGATAAAAACGTATGGTCGCCTACTTTAAGTAATATAGGCCTAAGGTTAGTTATTGCCAGGTTTCTTTTTGGTTAGGAGTTACACGTACAAAAAGATACTTCATTTTTACGAATTACTTCATTGATAATTCAATTACTATAAAGATAGGTTACTTACAGTTAATTATAACAAATAATATTAGCAATAAATTAAAATTGCGACTATAATTTGAGATTTAAACTATCCTATCTCTCAAGTTGGATCGAACTGCACATGGTGTGCGAATTTTATTATAATCGGTTAAGTGGTTTAGGAGTCCATTGAGGACAAACATTGTGACACGAGATTATATAAATTAAGATAAGATTATTAATATTATATGTATGTTTTGTATTATTCTTTATTGTACACTACGTCCTTCTTTAGTCATTTATAAATTCCTTTCCATCCAAAGGTTGCCTGGAAGAGATGTGGTACACTAATTAAGTTAATTGTCTTTTACTGTGCCTTTTTTATTTATGTGTCCAATAAAGAATTATAAAATTTCCATGACACAATGTTAGTTACCGTACTCCTCCGAAACGGCTTGACCGATTTTTACCAAATTTCATATGCGTATTCAGTAGGTCTGAGAATCTTCTACTATATATTTTTAAGGCAAAACAACGTTTGCCGGGTCAGCTAGTGAATATATAAGGTTGCCTCTTTCAGAATATTTATTTAAGTATGTATTTAAGGACTGTAAAGTGACATGAATTATGTGTAGGTAAATGTGTTGTTATTTTCTATTTTATTATAATGACATTGTACGACTAATTATATTATTAAGACATTGTACAATTAACTAATTAATTAATAAATTGTTGATGAATATATTATGAAATATGTAAATTTGACGTGTCTAGTATAATGCAATGTTTTAAGGTTAATAAAGTTGATCTATGATTTCTATGATTTCAAAAAATCAAACGTATCCTCTTTATAATATTAGTATGTATATAGATATGTATGTCAGAGCATTTCCCAATGTAACTGTTCGCTACACCCGAAGACAGTTCGAAGCTAAGTTGTAAATATTCATTTCATTAATCCATATAGTGAATAAGGCACCCATAATCACGAGTCACGTCACGACAAAGGGTTTACCTCCAGCCTGCTTTGTCACGCCCCTCAAAGGGCACATGGACGCCATTTAGTTACTGCTACTATATGTGCTGTTACAATAGCAAGCCTTCGATGGCACGCCATTGTTTCCGACAGATTATCTGGACTATGGAGTGTGACAGCGCAGGGTTTTACTGCTTGAAAGGCTATGGACTGTTAATATAATATACAGTAGATGTTCAGAGCTACACACTTAATTGAGGGGGCCATTGCCAAGTAATAGAGTATTGTATACGTATTTACTGTATCTGGTATTATAGGTCGTACAGCGGTAAAATGCGTTGACATTACAGCTGTCAAAGGTCGAACTAAAGATTGAAACTATACTTACGTTTGTCTTTTTTTTTTTACTGCCTCTCTGCCTCTCGTCTCTGCGGGTAAGGTGCCTAATATATTTAAAATATTATACTATATTTATTTTCCATTCAATACAAGGCATGCTCCATTTTAAGCTAATTTGTTGGTGACTCGTTGATTTCGCGCCCTGCCCTCAAGTCACGTATTTTAGCCTACAATCCCATTGATAATGACCACTATTATCAATGGTTCACGTATTAATATGGCGACTGTCGCCACTCTCATTGTTAAATAACCTCTACTGTCAGTGGCAATAGATAAAACTATGCTGAGCGATGCGACATTAGTCTATAATATTATTTACCTATTATTTATTCTATCTGTATGTCAGTCTGTCTGTCAGAATAAATTAGACTAGTTATTGATTTATCTATTGCCACTGACATCAGAGGTTCTTAAGCAATAAGAGTCGCGGCAGTGGCCATATTAAGTGACTTGGAGGGCTGGCTATGAAATCAAAAATTGCAAAACATATAAGAAAAAAACTAATAAAAACATACATCTGGAGCATCGCCTTATATGGAAGTGAGGCTTGGACCATGACCCAAAGAGTTAGACAGAGGATAGAGGCATTTGAAATGTGGTGTTGGAGAAGAATGGAAAGAATGAGTTGGAAAGAAAAGAAAACTAATGAAGAGGTACTCTGCCTAGTACAAGAACCAAGAACCATAATAAATACAATAGACAATAGAAGAGGAAAGATGGTTGGCCACCTTATACGACATGACAATTTCATTAAAAATATCGTAGAAGGAAAGATAGAAGCCAGAAGAGGAAGAGGAATACCTAGAAGATCATATTTAGACCAAATTAAGGAGAAGGCGAAAGTCATGTCGTATAGGGAGGTCAAGGATTTGGCCGAAGGCAGAACTACCTGGAAAAAACTCCACAGATAAGAGCCCAGCTCTTAAATATTGAATGAATGGAGGGCTGGCAAATGCCTACATGTACTGTTTAAAAAAAATCTTCACGCCAGTCTTTTGTCCAAATTACTGGCTAATATGCAATCATTTATGTCATCATTTGAATAGGCACGTTAAAAGACCACGGAAGCGCCCTTAAGGAAATACATGCGAGGTCCTTTAGTGCGGATCAAAGTTCTTTATCGTTTCATCTTGAAAGTTGGTAGGGCCCTTAGCAATCGTAACTAGCATGCGAAGGGACGAAAAACGATCGAGAGGGAAATTCGCTTGACCGTTAAAACATTGTAACTCTCAATTCCCATGCGCTTAGAATGTTAGATCGGCGGTCGCGTCGGTCGCGTCATCTTAAAGGAAGGGTCACGGACTGTTTCAAACTATCCGAGTTATTTGCTGATGATGAATGAAGAGAATTGGGTAGAAGAAAGTTATTTATCACACGAGCTCTACTTATTAATTTATACTCACATTAGATAACGCGCTTGAACTTGGCTCTTCAGGCAGTCTCCGAATGGGGCGATGCCAATCTAGTCAAGTTCAATGCCGCCAAAACCCAAGCGTGTGTCTATTCACCGCCAAGAAGAGGCCTTTTGACCTGGTCCCTTCCTTCCGAGGTGCAACTGTACCGATTACCGACCGCCTTGAACTTCTTGGCATAACATTGTCTTCAACCCTGAATTTTGGTTCCTACATCGAGAATATGGCTCACGTAGCAGCCAAAAAGCTGGGTATCCTCTCGAAGGTGCGAAAGTACTTCACGCAGGAACAGCTGCTTATATTATATCAAGCACAAGTTCGATCATGCATGGAGTATTGTTCGCACCTTTGGGATGGATCGGCAAAGTACCAGCTTCAGGCGTTGGAGTCAATTGAGCGTTGTGCAAAGAGACTCATAGGCAATGACAATCTTTGCAAAGCAAGGTTGCAGAGCCTAGAGCACCGCCGCATTGTTGCCAGTCTGTCGGTATTCTATCGGTTGCATTTCGGCGAGTGTGCGACTGAATTACATGACGTGATTCCCCCCGCCCCCTTCCACTATCGGACGAGCAGGGAAACGCCAAGGCGGCATCGGTTTACGGTTGAGGTGCCCAAGGCACGCACAAAACGTTTTGCCTCCACCTTTGTTGTCCGAACCGCCAAACTTTGGAATTCCTTGCCGAATTCCCTGTTCCCCAATGACTACAATCTAGCGATTTTCAAGGCGAGAGTGAACCGGTTCCTTCTAGGTAAGCGCGATCCACCGTAGACCTCAATATCACTTACCATCAGGTGAATTGTGGTCAAGCGTTGACCTATTCAGAGTAAAAAAAATAAAAAAAATAAAATAAAAGATAGATATACTCTTTATTGCAACACAAAAGGAAATACAAAACAAACAGAAAAATAATTAATCAACTTATAAGTAGTGTTACAAGTGGCGGCCTTATCACTTAAAGCGATCCCTTCCAGGCAACCAAAGCATGGAGAGGAAATCACATTATTACTAATTATACACTTATTAGTCCTATTTCTAACATTTTACGTACTACATTTATATGAATTAATTATTAAATTGTTATTAAAAGCAGTATTTATTCCATTATGTATTATCATTACAATGTAATACCAAATATTATATTTTAGCGTAAAGTTTCAGTGTAATTTTAGCAAAATTAGATGTCACATATTAAAAATTAAACAAATAACCCGCCCCTGGTGCAATAGTGGTACCCATCAAGACTAACTATAATAATAATAAATATCTTTTATTAACATAAGTAAGAAATTCACTATTAAAATGAAACCATTGGAGTTAATTTAGTCATATACTGTGTTACAACTGGTTAACTTATATATTATTATTAAAATTATTTCGAATTCTTATTCAGATCATTTATTGCAGACTATGGGTTGTCAGGTTATTATTACAGGTTATAATTTTATGTCCCTCACACTCGCCTTTAGGCATGTAGTATTGGCAAAATCATACAAAAACTACATCTAAAATGAATAAAAATAGTCAATTAAATGTATTTTAATAATGCTTTTAAGTTGTTTTATGTACAACCTTTTGCGTCGTAGGTCCTAGATATTTAGGAGTTCTAAGTAGAGATTATAACTGGTACAATTATTACGTCATAATAAATACATTCTTGCCCCTACAGATGCAAAATCTTAGTTACGATTCTAGTTTTTAATAAAGATATTTTTAACGTCATTTTAGCCTGAAATTAAGTCTTTACATTATTTACTCTTATTAATATCTCAAACAGGGCTTCTTTTAGTTTCCAAGTTAGTTTTTTTAAAATAAATAACGTTTAGATTATTGTACGCAAGACCCATTTCTACACGTAATAAACATCTTCTGTTTCTTTATCTCAGAGTTAAGACCACACACTTCGCAACCTTTTCAGTCGGAGTCTATCAATTAAATCAATTTATTGACGAAATTCCGGTTTGAAAATGTAAAATACATCAAGTACCGTCTGTATATGGACGCGCTACGTCAGCCATCAATCAATCGCAAGATAGAGTATTTTATCGCTCTTTAGAACTACTCTATCATTCATACTTTTTGCTTTCACTGCGAGGTTTGTTTCTTTAACTGAAATGAAGCAAAATGCAACGTTCTGCGAGTGTGGCTCGGTGGTAAAAAAAAACGTCTGCCTTTCAATCAGACAGCCCCAGGTTCTATCCCAGCTCAATGACTTGTTTTTCAAGTTATGTGTGAATTTGCACTTGCTTTACGTTCAAGAAAAACATTGTGAGGAAACCTACATGGTTGAAGACCTCAATATCTGAAGACATGTGTCATCCGTCAACTCGCACTTGGTGGATTATGGCTTATCTCTCTCCTACTGAGAGAAGGCTCCGAGCCCCAGCAGAGGGAACGTATGGGCTGCTTATGCTATAATATTACGCTTATGCAATGTTCTAGCAATCTCATTTACATTGTCTTTGAGATATTTAGCTTCAAAGTATGATTATGTTTTTATTTTAGCTTTTTTATTAATTATTTAAATATACAATCAATACACTTATAGACAATAATACAATATATGATTTATGACTTTTGTGTTAATTTAAGGTGGGAAACAATTATTACAAAAGAGAAAAGTCTGTCTTTGTTCCCAAAAGATTTCCTTATTACATTGCACGTTTGGTCAAAAAGTGTTGAGTTTGAATATTTAATTATAATTAATGTGTTTAATATTGCTTGTATGGTATATTCGGACGACTTATTTATGTACTAGCTGACCCGGCATACGTTATTTTGCCTTATCAGTTAGGGGTATGGAAAATAGATAGGAGCCTATTCTCAGACCTACTGAATACGCATATAAAATTTGGTCAAGCCGTTTCGGAGGAGTACGGTAACTCTAACATTGTGACATGGAAATTTTATATGTAAGACACATTCTACTGAATAGCTATAGATAGTTGCACTGATTTTTATAGATATAGTTGTACTATTGAAAACCATTACCTTAACCGACCATCTTAAAACCTATTTGTGTATTGGCAATGATTATCCCCCGAAAGTTTCCGGTAGGAGATTGCACTTCTAGTTGGCAATGTAAAGCGATCCCGAGCCCCGGCGGTGTAAGGGCGGCGGTAGACGGGCCGCGGCCGATCGATACCGCTCACGTGCGCTACACGCCTCTTTGTTACAACCTTATTGGTGTGCTTGCAGTTCCAAATTCAAATTATTTAATGCAATAAAAATGACACTGAAAAAACAGCAAAAGAAGATATACAGCGTCCTTATCTGTGTTCCAAATTCAAATGATTTTATTTCAATAAAGATCTAGTATTATAAATAGCGCGCTATATCCGCCTCTTTGTTACAACCTTACTGGTGTGCTTGCAGTTTCCAAATTCAAATCATTTAATTGAATAAAAATGTCACTAAAGAAAAAATGATAGTATATATATAGCGTCCTTTTCTGTGTTCCGAATTTAAATGATTTTAATTCTATAAAGATCTAGCAATATAAAAAACGATAGCGCGCTACACCACCCGCCTCTTTGTTACAACCTTACTGGTGTGCTTGCAATTTGGAAACTCCAAATTCAAATTATTTTAATTCAATAAAAATGACACTGAAGAATGACATTTTTATATCGCTATATAGCAGCGTCCTCAACTCTGTTCTAAATTCAAATGATTTATAAATGTAATAAAAATGTAGCATTACAAACAGCGCGCTTCGCCTGCCTTTTATTATTTCTGTTCTAAATTCAACTTATTTTAATAATCTGTCTATAGCTGTAAATTATTAGATACACGAATTAATACTAATTTCATACTGTTTCCCTCTCTTATTACCCTAAGTTGCTTTTTCTGAAGTAAATGAACCTAGAAATCATTTTCCACATTAAAGCTCAGGAATGACTAAACTTAAAGACGTATTTATAAACCTTTATTTTGGTCGAACTAGTTTGTTCTAGATCCCCGAAACCAACCACACCTAAGTTTCGAAGTCGGAAGGGTAACAAACAAGCTATTTGTTCGTCGCCTTTGCTCCTTTATTGTATTTAACCCTTTATTAACTGGCGCGTAACGGTTCGCGTTTTTCGCGTGTCAGTGGAACAAAATCTGAGGTCGCAGGTGTCAAACTGATGTCACATGTCGCGTTCGTTGATCATAGAAGGTCGCAAGCGGTGCATTAGGTCGCAAGCTGGCTCGTTTGCTCGCAAATCTTAAACTTAAGGTCATCATATGGCTCACCATATCGCTTACTATCAGGTGATTTGTGATTAATCCAATCCCATTAAATATAAAAAAAAAAACGTGAGGTTACGCATCCCTACTGGTCAAATGCCTAGCTTAAATGTGTAAAAAGTATATGGCAGAAGCAGCCCACTATACGTTTCGATATAAAGCAAAAAAAAAAACGAAAAAACACGACTAGTATTGTATGCCTCCGCGTATGTGTTCCTTAATATTTTTGTTATTGTTAGTCATTGATATTATAGCGGCACAGGAAATACATATTATGTGAAAGTTTTAGCTCTCTTCAGGTTTCAAAGATACAGACAAACAGACAGCGGAGGCTAAAAATATTAAGGGGGGTCCCCATACAATAATTGTGTTTATTTTCGTATTTTTTAACTATATAACCATAACGGAAGCTGCTAGACACTTAAAATTTTCACAAAATATATAAATTAATGTATATTAGCTATAAAATAAAATTATAACATTTTAATAAACATTAATATTTAAGGGGCGCTCCCATACAACAATGGTACGGAACCCTTCATGCGCGAACCCACCTCGCACTTGGCCTATTTTTTACCTTTTAGAACCTTTTTACCTTTACGAACCCTAAAAACTGCCATACGAGACTGACTTGCAAAACGCGTCCACCGGCCTCGATAATAATGCGTACAATGAACACCGTCACCCGCGGGTGATGGAAACACATGCACAATACCTTAAGAGTGCCTTTAATATTTCACCACGACGCGACGAGAGCAAACAAGGGGCTGAGCTAGTTTATGATGACTAGGAGTATAAAGTCTTTATTACAATTCCAATTTCAAAATATCTTTATTGATATGTAGATAAGAACACAATTTCGAGAATACAAATACGTCTAATATAAATACAATTAAAGAATACAATTTAAGTCAATATAAAAGTTAATTTAAATGAATATAGCTAACTAACCATACATACGGTCATAGTCACAAATATTGTCATAACTAAAGCAAAAAATTATTACAAAATGTCAATTGATATTTAAATTATCAAATAAATACGTATTTAAAGAGATATGTATGTGATACTTATAGTAAATTAGACGCTATTCATTTACAATCCGTAGCGCCTATAGCTCGGCTAATGTTATTCGTATTACATTGTTAATATATTCAGAGAATTCAAATTCAAAGTCTTCAAAAAAAAAAGTTACATTATCAAATTTTGTCTATGGTTCAGACAGTGCCTTTCTGGTCACTTATGATGAAAAGAGGCAAAACTATTTTAAATTTAGTCACTGAACTAAATTTTTTTAACATGAAATTAAGTTTAGTAACTCTTAAAATAGACGTCGTGCTTTGCAAACACGGGAATTCCCATTAGATCCAACACTTTCATTAACCGACACCCTTCAAACTGAGGCACGCATGTTTACTCGACGTTGGGAATTGTGCGTAGGCAAAACAACCCTATAGGCAATGATTATACTCCACTTGATAGCGCTTAACTTTATCCCTCTTCCGAAACCAGTTAGTGATTCATCACTCAATTCATCACATAACGTCATTGAACTGTTCCCGCTCAGTGCTCTAGGCACTTATTTTATGTCTTAATAAATAAAACCAATCCGACTAAAAGCTTGAATTTATTTCTACAAGACTAAGCTTTTTCAGTAATCCGTAAAAAACGGTCACACTTACATTATTATTAAAAGTTAAGTTAAGGAAATATTAAGATGCCTTACGTGAAAAGTTTGCAATGCATAAAAACTTATTCAGAAATCTCACAAATTATGACCAACACATTTGTATAGCGAAATTAAAACACCGATACCCTGTAGAACTCTTCAGTCCGTCCTGCTCTATCGTAAGGACTACATTATAACTCTGTCCTTTGCTAGCACCCCGTCCTGCGAACGCAGAGACGAACAGCGCTAATATGAAACATTGCTTACATCGGCCATCAAGCAGTATATTATCACTGCCCAATGGCAACCCGCGAGCTAGCCGGGGGCAGAGAGCGTAACAATCCGGGGGCAGAATATAACGTATTATGTAGGGAGCATAACGTATAAAAGCTAGGGGAAGGTCAGGAATAAGGAAAGGCTAAATCTGATGAAAGCAATAATACATTGCTGACGATCCTGGTGAATAATAAAAAAAAATTGGCCTTGCAACATCTCATCGCATTTGGCAAATCTTTTACATTTAGTTTAAGAAACACAGAATGATATTATAACTAAACTTAGTTATTGTTATTTCATATTAAGGTTGCTATTGCAAAATTTTGTCAGAAAAAAATTAAGATTCTATAAGTTGCATATTCAAGAATTCTTTTATTGAAGAAAATAATATACGACTACGTACTCCTATGTAAAATGAGAGTTCCTAAACCTAAACTTAAATTCTTGAGGATCTTAGAAGAGAGCACACATACTCACCCCTTTGGCACGAGACCTCAAGCGGTCTCAGTTTAGGAGTAGACATGCACATAAAAAAGATAACCTTAAATTGTCATTACTTTAAGTAATTAGTGATAAATTATATTGTATATCTTTTTTCTTTAATTTTTTCTATAATATTAAACAGTTTAGAATTTGAATTGAGATCGTGGTTAAAGAAATAATTTGATACTAATTTGGAAATGTAATCAGCTATTTTATATCCTTAGGATATAAATGCGATGTCTGCTTTTTAACTTAATTTAATTTCTTGTTATATTTTAAATCGTAATAATTTCTTTCATGCTCGGGTTCAAAGATAAAAAAAATATTAGTATTTTCCAAGCAATAACATTTGGAGCCTTTGTTATTAAACTCTGTAACTTTTTAGACGCTTATAAGTATTATATTTTTTCGACTATCTACTAGACCGAATTATAGAAGATTTTACGAAACACAAAAGTCTAGAAAAGAGGCAAATAATGAAAATAAAATCATATCTCTCTCATAAAGAACAGTTTTCTCCAAATTTATGAGACTCTGAAGAGACAGCAATATCATTTGAAAGTCTAAAAATAAAGGCACCTGGGACTTTCTAGACAGCCTAGTTTATAACAATGTCTCAATATAAGAATTCTTTTAGAGGACCGGCTCTACCGAAATTAAACCAGCGTTTAATAAGAACTGCTCTAAATGAAGTTTTGAAATAGGTTGTTTGATTAGTCGAGTTCCTTTCGGATGTGCTTAGAGGCTCAGGTTTATTTTCGAGAGTTTTGAAGCGTTGTAAGGGAAAAAGTGTTTTATATATATCGATGAACACGTTATTGCAAGTTTTGAAGTGTTGTAAGGGAAAAAGTGTTTTATATATATCGATGAACACGTTATTGCAAGTATTGAAGCGTTGTAAGGGAAAAAGTGTTTTATATATATCGATGAACACGTTATTGCAAGTTTTGAAGCGTTGTAAGGGAAAAAGTGTTTTATATATATCGATGAACACGCTATTGCAAGTTTTGAAGCGTTGTAAGGGAAAAAGTGTTTTATATATATCGATGAACACGTTATTGCAAGTTTTGAAGCGTTGTAAGGGAAAAAGTGTTTTATATATAAGTATATTGATGAACACGTTATTACAAGTTTTGTTAACTTCTGTTTAGTAAAAATTTTGTGATTTTATTTTTTGTGATTACAGGCGTTATTCCAAATTTATGGTGCACATTCCAAATATCCTTTTTCGCGTCTAAAAAGTCTTTAATGACTAATGAAATGCTTTTTTGTTTCAGGTAAGCATCAGCTCTAATTGTCGTTTGAGTAATCGGGACCATTGAGTAAGAAACTGTATAATAGATATTTTAAACTGTTCACGTAAGGCATCTTAATATTTTCGCGTAGAAAACGGTCACACTTACTTATTATTAAAAGCACGCGTGGATCTCATCGGCGGCGGTCCGTGTAACACTCGCCCCTGAAGATGGTGCTCGGAGAGCACCGAAACTGTTGGACTCATTCCAATTTTTAATAATAAGTAAGTGTGACCGTTTTCTACGCGAAAATATTTTTCCTAACTTCGAAGGTCTTCTCTACAAAATCCCATAATACCTTGAAGAGTTCCCGGCTTGCCTCATCCATTCCACTACACGTATCACGAGTTACATTCCAAGAAATTGCAGCCACGTGAAAGCTCAACCTGCATCTCTCGTAATCTTAGTATTTGAAATGGTTAACCATTTCCATAGAACGGAAAATCCTACTCTCAAGCCATTTTGAAGGTTATGAATGTAAAAGATTTAAGAAAAACGAGCGTGGCTCGGTAGTAAAAATGCTTGCTTTTCAGTGACTTGTGACCAATGACTTGAATTGACTTTTTCAAGTTATGTGTGGATTTGCACTCGCTTTACGGTGAAGGAAAACATTGTGAGGAAACCGTTATGCTTGAGGACTGCAATATGCAAAGACGTGTGTCATCAGCCAACCCGCACTTAGCCAGCATGATGGATTGTGGTCTAAATCTCTCTCCCCCGAAGGCCCCGAGTCCCACCATCGGGAACGTATATCGCTAATCAAAAATACAAACTAGATCAGGTGTGATATTTACGATTTTTTTCTTAAATATACAAGATAACCTTAGTTTATCACTATAGCTAAGATCGTGTAGAGAATCTACTTCTTTGCATGCATTTTTTTGCTCGGGTCCTGCGTACCAAATATATGGAGTTTGTATGGAGCCGTTTTTTTTTTCTTCGTGACCCATACATTTTTTATCAAATCATCAATGAACCCAAGATGCTCATCAATATTTATTTAAGCACCACCCTCTTATCTGTCTTATATGTCTATGCTCCAGGGTCAGTTCCACTTTCAGGCACTTTTATTTTTTCCCAACCTTTACTGTTTTATGAAATTTAATGATACCCTATATTGCCACAAAGCTCTTACAATGCCGTATCCTGTAAATAAACCTACAGCGATGAACATCGGATCTCTTGTATATTATTGAAATGAATTAATGCTCATACATTTTTGTCTCCAAGGCGTTTCTATCTATTTCAGCTTCTTCTCGAAGTTCTCCGGGTTGCGTTCGAGACGCATTTTTCACCGCAACAGCGGCTTGGTAGTTGTAAATCCATTCTAGAAGCACTACGGAGCTAAATAAAATATCACTAGAACTAGTGTGCTCTAGGCATTACGTATAAGGCTAGGCTAGGTGGTAGGTTATCTATGTACATATGAAATGTATGTATATTGTACATATTCTACGCTTACATGACTTACGAGTATAACTGAATTGCTTCTCTCTTCTCTGCTTTGTAACTAGATGTAAAAAGAGCATTACCGTGGGTCAGATGATACGTTAAATTGTAGTTTCCGGCTGTTAGTCTTGGTTATTCCACTTATATTTACCGGTGGAACCACTGGATAAATCCACCGGTGGATCCATGGATGCTTGTTTATGCAATTAAACCCACTGGTGGAACCATGTATACTTGTTTATGCAAATCCACTGGTGGATCTATGGATACTTGTTATAAACTTAAATCCACCGGTGGATCCATGGATACTTCTTAAAGCACTTAAATCCACTAGTGGAATTCAATCCTTAGATACTTAGTTATCCACTTAAATCCAACGGTGCATCCATGGTTACTTGTTTTTCCTCTTGAATCCACTGGTGGATCCATTGATACTTGCTTTTCCACTTAAGTCCACCAATTCATCCATGGACGCTTGTTTTTCCAATTAAATCCACTGGTGGATTCTTGGATACTTATTTGTCCACTGAAATTCACTGGTTGATCCAAGGATACTTCTTTTTACGCTTAAATACGTCCATGGACAAGGATACTTCTTTTTCCACCTAGATCTATTTGGTTAATTCATGAATACTTTAAGATATTTATAGTTGTTTAGTACAGTTTGCCCTCGAGTCCTGACACACCCAAACTAACAGCGATTCTCGCATACCGCTACAGCCTCACAAACATCATTAATAATACACGTGACATTTCCTCCAAGGAGAGTAGTGTTACAAAAGTTATTTAATAAGATTAACTTCGGGCCGAAACCGACCTTTTACAAAACGTAATCGGTCCTCATAATCCGCTTACAAAAAGGACGGGTGGTTGAGAGAGGATTGTAGGTACTATCAGGCCATAGGGCACGGGTTTGCGAAATTGGACTAAGAGAGAGATAAATTGAGTTTGATTGATTTGTTTCTAAGAGTTATTGTTCTTTGTTACTTTGTTTTGATATGTTTCTAGAGTCGAATGTGTTAGTCACATTTCTGTATTATATTTTTAATGCAACTGTTATCATTTCGTTTTGGAATGAAGATGATTTGGAGTTACTTACTTAGCCTATGTTTTTTTGCTCCTTACAGTGTGCATTTGACTAGCAATGTTAGCAACATTTAAATCTAATGTGGAGGATACCTAGTCTGGAATAATTGGTTCTCAAGAAGGCTGGTGGAACACACCGTTAGGTGCTCGGTGACAGGTTTTTTAACTTGAAAGTGGTTGCTAGTCAGGCGAGCTCTAGATTTTTTCTTTTTTTATGCATGTTAGATGTGCGCTTGGCCACAACTCTCCTAATGTTCAGTGACATCGCGGTATATGATGGATCGCGCTTACCTAGAAGAAACCGATTCACTCTCGCCTTAAAGACAGTAAGGTTGTAGTTCAGTTGGAACAGGGATTTCGGCAAGGAGTTCCACAGCTAAATGCTTTTTTCTGCTGTTGACTGTACTTATTGACTTGTTACTTTTAATCATGTTATGACACGTGTGTGTAATTAATGGTCCTGCCTGTACCTATTTGACAAAATGTATTTATTTATTAATCAATTTAATAACTGTCATTTTTTTAATTATATTACTGTCATTGTAATCTTACATGCTTGACGGTAATAATAGAGGGCCAACTTTTTGTACTAACCTCTTTATTTTGCAAGACATGAATGATTATTTGACTAAATATATTTGTTAATGAATCAATTTAATAACTGTATTTTTTTTAAATTATATTACTGACATTGTAATCTTACATGGCTGACGGTAAAGATAGAGGGCCAACCTAAAGCCGGCTGTACACATGGGGCCAAGGTGTTGGGCCAACGTGTTGGGCCAACGTGTAGAGAGCTACTTGGCGGTATGTTGGCTTAGTTGGTCTAGTTGGCGCCAACATTGGTAGGCCATCCGAATAGTGTCGGTTTTTAGTGCACACATCAAAGGATCTTGGCGCGCTCCGCATATGCAGAATGAGCAGTAAGCCAATGTGTGAACAGGAATCTTGGTTTCCATCATTTTTGCCCAACACATTGGCCCAACACCTTGGCCCCATGTGTACAGCCGGCATAATGTATTAACACCAATTGTACCTCTGTATTTTGCAGGACATAAATGATTTAATTTGAACTCTTTTGATTTAGTTTTCGAAATAGACCGTGCTTTCTTTTTCTTCCTGTTACTACACAACTAAAGGTTAGTCGGCTAGATTACAAACGACAGGTTAACAGCCAATATAAAGCCAGTATGTCTTACTGATAAAATGGCTAATAAACTAAACATAAATTAAACGCTATCTCGTAATTTTATGATCGCTTACAAAGATTCTCTTCTTGTTTGTGTCTGTAGGAAGAATTTAGGGGAAGGACTTATTGCAGCGAAGAAAGTAGGTCGTTATTTCAGAGGTAGTGGAATGTAGCGCTCGTAGCTCGGACAACTAAGGCGATCTGACACGATCACTGAAGTTGAGTAACGGTTAATAGGTACAGACTGTTTTTACTGTTTAAATAAAATTGACATTTAAATTTAAAACACTGTTTTATTTGATTGGATATTAATTTTGATAATTTATTTTATGGTTTTTAACTGTGTGTGACTTATTTGAATGTTGTTTTTTGTGTTATATTTTTGTTCATATTATTATTAAAATGGGTATATCTTGTAATTAATATTTATCATTAATTCATTAATGGAACTCGTTTATACGGTTCTAATTATACTAGCCTATCAATTAAATATAATTTAGAATATTTTTGTTACGTATATAACCTATATATATATATATGTAAATAATCAGATAATTGATTTTCAAATATAATGTTCAGAAGAAGAGTCTTTGGATGGGTGACCATGTATAAAAATTGTGTTTAAAATGTGGCATATTGTATCAAAGTCTATTCGCATCTACCATTGCTTAACCTCGATGATCGCGTCAGATCAGCCGAGCTACAGGAGCTACAAATTATGTGTAATTTTTCATACTTATGTGGACTAGTGCTCGCGCGTGACTCCGCTCTTCGACTCGTTAGTCCTCGATTCACTCCACGCGCATTCCGAGATGACCTTTTACACAGGACAAGGATTACTACAATATAGATACCATATGTGTACTTATAATGGTGATTGTCTGCCATCTACATACGGCCCTGTCATACGCCTATGACATTACTGCCAGTTGCAACAGAATACCAGCGCCGGTAGCTGCTGAGTTGCGTCTGTGTTGAGGCTAGCGAACTAGAATAATATAAAATGGTTCCACGCGTAATCGTAAAACACCGCATTAGGCGGGGCAAAACAGTTACCCGTGCCATTGATGATCACTGGCCCAATCGCGTGAGAACTTTGTGTGTGTGTGTTTCGTTGGGATAGCAGTATAATTGTGTGCGTAGATGGATCCAAATTCTAATCGGCAATTGTATGGAGTTACTCTTCCGTTTATTCTAGTTCGCTGGTTACGGCAAACATTTTTCGTTTGTTTTAATTTATATTTATACGTATTTAAGGTATGTGTTTACCCCAATTAACACAATTTTTCTATCTTGCTTTCTTTATACGTTTTTGGGGTTTCGTATCAAAAATTTAATAACGGACCCCATTATTATTTTGTGTTTATGACCTCGTTGGCGTAAAGGTTACCAAGCCAGACTGCCAATTAGAAGGTTCCGGGTTCGATTACTGGCACGGCCAACTTCTATGTGCTTAATAAAATTTGTTGGCTGTGGGTCTGGGTGTTAAATGTATCAATATAAAACATGTATGTATATGTAGTATATCAGTTGTGTTAGCTACCATAACACAAACTAGAAATGGTTCAGTATGGAGGTAACCAGCCGTGTGTGAAATAATAATAATAAAAAATGTGTTAATTATTTTGTACGTTGAAAGGACTTTTAAATGAAGTTAAAGAAATCATAAATCTCAAGTGTGGAATCTTGATCCAGTACTGCTTAGCGCTACCTACTCGACTGGAACGTTCGGAGCCGTCTCTGGCTCCACTCGTCTCGAAGGTTTGAAAGCCAGCCATGACATACGTTCAGAATGCTTGCGAAGTGCGACGTGCGAAGGTCCAGAGTCCGACGGCGACGTGGTAGCACATCTCTTACGGAAATGGTATTCGAATTAGGAGGATAGTATTTCGGCACAAATTCAAATTCAAATTCGTTTATTTTGTTCAGAAAAATATTACATGTTACTAAAAATATATAGATACTCGTATGTACAATACAATATTTTAACACTGCTAAATCAATTATACTTAACAAAGGTTTTCTATATATTATAAACTACATTCATTTTTATACATTTATTTTTGCACCTAAAATCAAATCAAATTGTTTATTTAAATGCACACAAGTAAATTTGGTACAAAGACATTGTTTTAATAATAGTAGTTTAAAAAAGCTAAAAAAACACGCTTATCTGACCGTTTTAAGTGGGTCAAAATCGCGCCCAAAGAAGTCGGTTACAAACAAACATACAAACAAAAATACAAAAAAAAAAATTTTTTTATCAAATTAGTGTATTGTCATCGGTCCTCAATAAATGTACAAAGTTTCAACGAAATCTGGCCGTTTAAAGCGTGTAAAAATGGTATTAGCGTTGCTATACAAGGAGGCAACTCGGCTGGCATTTTGAATACTGAATTTACTTTTTTTCCTACCTAATAGGCTAAACAAGAAAAAAGGGGTTATAACTTTGATTCAAAACGGAGTTAATTTTATATTCGTGGGGAAAACAATCGGCCCGTCGTAAAGGCTGAAGCGGATTTACATATTGAACGGCTGAGGACGCGACGAGCCTCGGGCGGAGTGAGCTCACACGTCTAAACTAAGTAATTTATCTCAAGACCAGACTTGAGAATGTCGAGATGAGAACAATATATGGTCAGATAAATTTATAACGAATTTAGTATCTATATTTTTTTATAGCAAGGTAATGCCGCCAGCATTTTAGGCACCTTACCCGCGGACACTGACTTAGATATAATCTACTATTTGTAAGGATTTTTTTTCATTAAATTTTTAATTTTAGTTATAAATAATAATTAAAATATTTTTTTACAATCACATATAGCTAGGCTTTTTTATTATAATTTTTTACACAGAGCTTGACCACAATTCACCTGATGATAAGTTACATTGAGGACTACGAAGCGCGCTTACCTAGAAGGAACCGGTTCACTCTTGTTTGGTGAAGAACACTAAAGTTTGGCGGTCCGGATAACAAAGTAGAGGCAAAACGCTTAGTGCATGCCTCACCTAGGCACTCTAGTCTAGGCACCTCAACTGTAAGCCGATGTCGCCTTGGCGTCTATTGCTCGTCTGATAGTGTAAGGGGGCGGGGGGAATTACTTCATGTAATTCAGTCAGCTAGCTTCATTAGACCAGCGGGGCAGCAACCACACGAGCTAGCGACTCTCTGGCCTAAGGTGGTACATACCTGGAATATCTGGCTCTCAAGGAGGCTGCCGGAATACGCAAGTCCTTGGCGACAGATTTTTCAACTTGAAGGTAGTAGAAAATACACTATTCCCACCATGCTATGGTTTCCACAAGATGTTTTCCTTCACCGAAAGCTTGAGCTCTTTGGTGGGGATCGAGCCAACGACTTGGATGTCTTCTTCTTCTTCGTATAAGCTAAGTGGCCAAGCTCTGGTGTCGAGAGTTTTCAAGCCGCCCAAAGGCGTCTGACTTGGCTTAACGGCTGCTTGTACTAAGACTAAAAGCCGAGCCCTACAAATTAACGTATCATCCGACCTGTTGTAAGGCTGTTGGATGGCTGACTCAGCTTCTTAAAGTGATGTAAAATAAAAAGTTATTTTCTTCCGCGCATTTATGTATTTCGAAAATCTGTAGAACTGTATTTCGCCTCTTGTGTTTAGTAATGTTCGCTCTGAGTATATTTTTCCCAGTCTCCGACCCTTTCGGAAGTCTGGGACGATCACGTGTGCTCGGTTTAGGGAGTTTTCAGCTTTGCGCTCGTAAATCAGAGGAGGTTCTACCGGCTATTAATATCTAGAGTCGACTCAAGCACGTTTTATTGCTTAACTTATTGCGCGCTCTGGGTTTACCTGAACCCAGTTGCTATTCTCTGATAAGGGTTTGTTGTTTCTCTTTATTAGTTTTTCTATTTTATTTTTAAATTATATGGTTATACACTTGACTAGCAAGTCGCGTATTCACTCGATTTCCGTAGGTAATGGGTTTCATATCATGGGCTGGCGGATCGGTCAGTTATCGAAAGGGAAGGAGGACCACAGCGCAGTGCAAGGAGGTCTCCGGGGTGTTTCCCGGAAGAACTCGTAGTTCTCCGTTTAGCACATAGGCACATAGGCACACATAATAAACATGTCACCGGGAGAGTTTTAGCGGATGCTTATCGCACATAACCTGGCTGCGCCCTATTGTGGCCAGGTATCTAGTGGAAGATTTCCCCCTTCGCCAACAAAAAAGGGCATTTTCTGTGAGGTTTTAGGAAATGTGGGTAGTTCTATAAGTAATACTGTGTGCTCATTGTTTAAACCAGTCAGCTGTCAACTCCGCCTTTTACTTGACGTCCCATATGGCGACGAGGATGGGATATGTAATGTTCGGTTGGCCGTCGTCAGGGACCGATTGTAGTTCTCATGACAAGGCAAGTCTCTCTTTTTTCTTTTTTTTTACACACGGCTGGTTAGCCCCATACTGAACCATTTCTAGCTCGTATTATGATTGCTAACACAACTGATATACTACATAAACATACATACATATTACATTTAAATACATATTTAACACCCAGACCAACAGCCAACAAATTTAGTCAAGCACAAAACATCTTTGTGCTTGACCGGGCCGGGAATCGAACCCGGAACCTCTGATTAGCAGACCGGCATGGTAACCTTTACGCCAACGAGGTCGTCAAAATCATTCAAGGTCACGATCACGATTCTCTTTATTCCAAAGTGTCGCTAACCCGTGTGGTTACACCCCTTGCTGGCCTTGCTGTAAGAAGTGAAAAAGAAAGAAGTTGCAACAAACAGACAAACTCTTAAATTGGAACCGTTGTAAAGACTCTCTCACAGCGAAGGTTCACTCTGAGCTTGCGGCGCGCTTCCACTACCGGATAATAATTAACTGTTTCCGTTTAATTGTTACTCGGATTAATCCTAGTGGAATATTGAGCGGCTTAGAGCGAAACGGGCGCCGGTTCTATTCTGCCCCGAGACCGGAAGCTGGATGATATTATCGGTTAGATGAATGGCAGTTAATAGATTTATGTTTTTTTTTAATTCTCTTTCACATATATGAGAACTGTAATTAATATATTAACTAGTTGCGCTCGCGGTGTTACCTGCTTTAATAATTTTAAAAGTTAGAGCGTTAAGAAATTATAAATATACACACACTTTTTAATTCGCCTTCATAATAACACTAGCTATGCTTCACGGCATTAATCGCATCAACGTGGGATAAAAAGTACTCAATGTAATAATTCAGGGTCTTACCTTAGAAAGAAAAAAATATTATTCCATTATCTATGGTCTTATCTATCTGCATAACAATTTTAATGTACTATATTTATATATTTTTGACTTGTAACTTTGGTGTTATCAATAAATGATTTGTATTTGTAATTTGTATTTGTATATTTTTTTAAACATTCGCATTTATATTATAAGTAAATAATTAGAGAGATATAAGATAGAACTTCCGCTTTTTCTGTCCTTCTGTCCGTTGCCCAGCACAAACAAAAAGTGGAGGGATTGTATTGCCTTTGCCCTGCAGTGGGGATTTATAGGCTTAGATAGATAGATAGATACGAGTAGATATGAGTAAGAAGTCATACACAATAAAACAAAATACCAGTGTCAAGAATATCTACTCTATTGCTAAAAACTATATATTTACCGGGCGAAAATATTGAAAAGCTTTCAAGCGAAATTATGACTGTAGGATGTACCATTACGGTACATCGATAGTTCGTCCCGTCAACCTTTGAGTAATGGATAAACATACAAACTCAGTAAAAGCATGTCGCTGCATTTCATATTTCAAAGCGACAAAGAGAGCCATGTCGCTCGCATTTCGTAGTGCATACGTTTCAATGATTCAGGATTCAGCTCTGATTCTGTAATCGATCGCTGTTTTTACAACAGAGTAATAAAAATGAGGGTATTTCGTCGAGTTCTGGATTTTGAGCCTTAAATATTTGACTGACTGATCCAGCGAATTCTAATACAAAGTAAACTCTATATTCGTTATATACTGAGAACTGTGCAATTTTTGGCGTTATAGAGAGTGGTCGTTAAATAGAGAGAATGTATCATTGTTCCATACAATGATACATTCTCTCCATTTAACGACCACTATAAAAGCTAAACCCACTTAAGCCAATTGATTTCGACATTATAGAGAGTTTGTCGTTAAATCAAGTGACGTTACATGGAGTTTACACTGTATTTGGCTTATGACTGTATTTATGTAACTATTGTTGGTCAGTCTGGTTAGCCCCATACTAAACCATTTCTAATTTGCATTATAGTCACTAACGCAAGTGATATACATATATACATTATTTATTACGTATAACATTATATACATTTAAAACCCAGACCGACAGCCAACAACTTTAGTTCATCACAAAACTGTTGGCCGTGCCGGGAAACGAACCCGGGACCCTCTGATTGGCAGTCCGGAATTGTAATATTACATAAATTGTTTTTAATCAAATGAAGTTAAAGATGAGTATGAGTAATATCTTCAAAATGTACTCTACATATGTATTTTCGGATAGTTCCATCATGTCTCGTAAACAAGTTACCCCCAGATTACATCGTCCGACCCCAGGTGCTGAGTGATTGGGACCCAGCCAGATATGACAGCAGTCGAGACAGGGCTGGAGCTAGGGCGAGGGGTTTGAGAACCTGTTACCTGAGAGATAAATTAGTATTGGTCAAAGCTTTGAGATTTGTTCCAATCTTTGACCCGGAAAAACATTTTGAAACATGATATCTAGCGTCGTATCATTATTTTTAGAATGAGAGAAGTATGAAAGAAAAGCATTTCATGGTAAAACTAAATATGACTTAAAAATACAGTATGATGCAGTACGATTTCATAGATGTAGTTCTACGAACGAGTACTCAAGTTTACTGTTCCTGTGAATATGCATGTATCACTAAAATAACGGCATACAACCGTAATATTTGCAAGTTGTCTGACAATTTCTCAAATGTTGTCGAAACGTTCTTTACGACAAAAAATTAAGTTTTTTGTAGATATATAATATATATTTTATAATTTATATTTTTTGCGGTGAAGTACGTTTCGACAAAATCTGAGACCTTCACAACACTTCATGTCGAGTCATGTACTGTAGTACCTAATTTACAAAATTGTTCTATTCAATTTAAAAAATCATATATCTTAGCTCCCTATCTCAATCAGTATTGATTTTATCTTTATAGTGTAAAAATGTGTTTGTATCTCTAAAGAATGCATAAATATTTTTTTTTGGAACCATTATATTAAATTTATAATTTTTAACTGCGGCTAAGATTCTTGTTCAACGATCTATCATTGAAGTTCAAAACTAATTAGAGTATCTAATTGAATTGTATAGGTAAACAAATAATATCATAATTTGAGTGTTAATATACCTAGTTACGATGGAAATAAATATGAAAGAACTTTGGGACCGTGAGACCCCAACGCTCCTAAGTTATTTATTGATCTATCCAAACGGCTGGTGGACAGAACAAATGACCCAAGAGCTGGCGCTTACCTCGGCCTTGTGTATAAGCTTGGTGTTCAAGCGGGGTAACGCCGCCAGCATTTTAGGCACCTTACCCGTGGACACTGACTTAGAGTTAATCTACTATTTGTAAGGTTTTTTTATTGTCTGTGCTTTTTTTTCTTGCTTTGTTTGTGTTATTAAATTTACAATAAACGGCCCGATTAATGAAAGAAGAAAGAAAGAAAGAAAGAAAGAATAATTTATTTTGTGACACGAAATAAAAACGACAAAAAATAATACACAAGAAACATAAAAAAAATTAACAATGATGGAAATAAAGCACTATGAAAATGAAATTGAATAAAACTTGTTCCTCCTTACTACGCCCCTGTCGAATATGACAGCAGAATGAGCAGAACGTTTCGGACAGCGCGCTAGTGGGTTCTTGGCTTTATACCGGCGCGGTGTGTCATCTACTTGATTGGATGATCTTGGATTAACGCGCTCAACGTGAAATTTGATTTACTGAAAGCTAGATTTATGGTCTTCTCTGAGATTTCTGAATCTAGAATCGTCTAGAAACAAATTCAATTCTGAGATGATACCTAATATATAATTCCTCTGTAATACGCAACTAAATTAGAATACGGATGTAATGTAACGCTATCTTAGATTTTATTAAGTACTAGCTGACCCGGCAAACGTTGTTTCGCCTCACTTAGGGGTATGAAAAATAGATAGTGTAGCTTATATGACACGTTCGTAGATTTACCATAGCAGCGCCATCTATTGATTACTTACTCAACCCAGTCGAAAGGTATCGACATCTGTTAGAATCATTTGGAGTTAACAGATAATTGTGACTGTCAAATAATAACAGACAATAATTAGCAATAAATTAAAATTGCGTTTATAATTTGAGATTTAAACTATCCTATCTCTCAAGTTGGATCGAACTGCACATGGTGTGCGAATTTTATTATAATCGGTTAAGTGGTTTAGGAGTCCATTGAGGACAAACATTGTGACACGAGATTTATATATATTAAGATATCATTAGAATTTTTTAAGTATCAGTCGTGTTAGCTACCTTAATACGAACTAGAAATGGGGTTAGCCGTGTGTTTGTATCAAAAAAAAATTTTACAGAGTGTATATTGAAGGCTTTGGTCTCGTACTAATTATTCAAATTCAAATTCATTTATTTTTGTGACAGGAAAAACATATTATCAGACCGTGTTGTGAGATCAGAGTCATCTTCTAGTTTTTCTGTTAACAATGACGTATTAGATTCGTTTATATGTAAGAGTGTACATGAACTAAAATAGATTAATACTTAGATAGATTTCGGTTTTTTTTTCATTGCAGAAAAGATTTTCTATCAAAGCACACAAAGAATTTCTATTTACGCAAAGTAACGTTTAAATCAATAAGACTTCTACGAATATTAATAAGGTGATGTTGATATTTATGCTGATTTCTGCTACGGAAAGAACCATTACGCGAATTGTCATGTCTATTAAAAAAACATAATATATGGCTTCTTATTGCAAATTGTTGTAGAAAATAAGGATTGATTTAAAGATATATGTTACAGAAATGTTTTATATTAATTTATTCGATTAGTAGTTCCATCCTATCGAATGGCAGCACTGTGAACGCAAGAGTTTGTTATCTGTGCTGATTGAAGGAACGATTGTGAATGAACGAATGAAGTTGTTTCCTATTTGTCAGTAGTGTGTTCACTCGCAGTTTGACTTGAATGTGCTTCAGTCTGCCACGAAACAGCGCCTACGCCATTTGTGCGCACTGACAATA
This sequence comes from Mellilla xanthometata, assembly GCA_035578125.1. Classification (NCBI taxonomy): domain Eukaryota; kingdom Metazoa; phylum Arthropoda; class Insecta; order Lepidoptera; family Geometridae; genus Mellilla; species Mellilla xanthometata. The sequence goes on along the minus strand of JAPUBQ010000009.1, from coordinate 13,201,399 downwards.
TTAAAATCCATAATGGTAGACACCGACGACGACCACGCTGATTCTAATCTAATTGAATCCGCGACATATATTTCAGCTTTTATATCAACTTCAGCTTTTCCCAGTTTATTCTTGAGGTTTTATATTTGTGTGAGTAACTTTTCAACTACTAAATTTGGATTCTTTTCTCCCGCTCCCTTAGTGTAAGTGTAGAATTGACCCAATTCTATGGTTGCTCTAAAAGCAAACCATTTTTCATCCGCCGATATCCGGAAGTTTTACACTCGATCGATTGGCAAGGGAGTCGTCTCGGAAGGGCCTAAAGCTCGGCCCATGTGCGCGCATAAAAAAGGTTTTTCGTGTGCTTACTAATGAATATGTATATAGTAATACCCCGGACTTACGCGATAGGTGGGACCGAGCGCTATCCGCGTAAGTCGAATTCGCGTAAGTCGGGGTACAATTTTGCATATACGAGTACATACCTATAAAGTCATACGAAGTATGTTTAATTGGGACCGGAGACTATAATTTAGGAAATATAAAACAATAATTTAGGAAATAAATTTTAATTTAATTCTAGATAATATGACAAACTATATTAATAAAATGTATAAACACAATCTGAAGTGCGCGGCTTTCAAACAAAAAACATTAAAATAGACGAGAAAATTAAATCGCGTAACTCCGAATTCGCGTAAGTCGAGGTAGCGTAAGTCGGGGTATTACTGTATAGTGAAAATCCTAGTAGAAAAAGCTGAGTAATAAGGCCTGTACCTAACATGACTTACAATACAAAAACTCTTTATTGCACACCAAAACACAGTTATAATTTTTATTTTATTTTATTAGGGCTCATTTCACACATGGCTGGTTAACCCCATACTAAACCATTTTTAGTTTGTGTCATGGTAGCTAACACAACTGATTTACTACATATACATACATACATATTTTAATGATACATATTTAACACCCAGATCCACAGCCAACAAATTTAATTGAGCCCAAAGATTTTGGCCGTGCCGGGAATTGAACTTGGAACCTTGTGATTGGCAGTCCGGCATGGTAACCATTACGCCAACGAGGTCATCAAAAAAATGATTGATCTAGACATAAATAAAAGACACAAAAAGTTGCACAATAGGCGGCCTTATTGCCGGGCGATTTTTCCGGGCATCCTTTGTATGGTAAAGTGAGTAAAAAAAAGAAGGGAGGTGTACTTAACACAAAACACACATACAAAGTTTAGAAATTTGAACACTTTCATTAACATATAATAAGACATCTTTTTGTGTCAACCTTTATTGTTAGGACTGCGAAGCTTTGGACCTCTCTACCTGAGTCTCAGTTTCCTGAGAGGTATCATCCACGGGTCTTCAAATGTGAAGTAAATAGGTAAGCGTGGCATTATGTAGACTACAGCGTAGCTTTACATCAGGCAAGCTGTTGTCAAACGCCTATCAACGGTTAGAAAATAGACAGCGAAGTCTTAGTAATGGTGTCCCGTAGGTAGGTACCCTTTGAGAACAGAACCCCAAAAAAGATATGCGGACTTATCTTTTTAGCTGCGAAAAGTTACAAATATACTCAAACAAATCTCGAAACAGCAAACTCCAGTGTACTGTACTTTATGTAACATCGTTCTAAACTTGGAACCCTAATAACGGCGGCATTCGGCGTTTCTCTTTTATCTTTACAAACGACAATACACCTTCAGAGAGACTGACTTTATTTCTGTCATTGTATTTTAACCCCCAAAGCAGAAACGACGCGTTGATATAAGTTTGATCTCTCTGTGTCATTGTCACTGTGAGGACAACGAAGCTTTGGACCTCTCTACCTGAGTTTAATTTTTCCTGATGGGTATCATCAAAAGTAAATAAAATAGGTATATTCTAGGTAAGCTTGCCACGCCGTAGACTAAGCGCAGCTTAACACCAGACAAGCTTTAGTCAAACCCATACCTATCAAGGCAAAAAAATTGTAGCTCTGAATCTTCGATCATCAATACCAACCAAAAACAGTTGGTATTGATGATCGAAGCTCTGAATGGATAAACCAATTTGAAATGAATTTTTTTGTTTGAAAGTTTTTTTAGTCGGGAGTGTTCTTAGTTATGTTTGATAAAAAAGATACCGAAATGGGTGCCGCAACAAAATGACAAATCGCAAATTTTTACTTAACACCCTCAATATCTATCAAACGAAAGGACTAGATTAACGGAATACGTAAAATAAGAAAAATTCAGAAGCGCCTATAGTTCGGCTAGCTTAGGTGATCTGACGCGATCATCGAAGCTACGAGTAAGCTACGGTCGTTGCGGGCATTGTTTGGATGGGTGACTACTCCACAAGACTGTCGTTTTTATAGTGGCATTTTCATATGGGCGCTAACGTAGGTCGGGTGATACGTTAAATTGTAGGTTCCGGCTGTTAGTCTTACACAAGCAGTCGTTAAGCCAAGTCAGAGGCCTTCAGGCGGCTTGAAAACTCTCGACACTAGAGTTTGACCCCTTAGCTCATACGAAGAAGAAGAATTTAAAATTCAAAATGGCCGTCACATCAAAATAATGTCGAGGGCTTTCTTAATTTTGAATGTATACATGCTACTCATTACAGTAAAGCGGGCGATGGCCTATTATTTTATTCTTCCGTCGAAATGCGTCCACATGGCTACACAGCTAAGGCTCCGTGGAAGTCACAGGGCGCGCGATTACGAGCCGACATCAAAATAAAATTATTCGACGATGACTTATTGATGGGAGAGTTAAACGAGCGATATGATAAGTTATTCCCGGGCAGCGTAATTTCGTCGGGTAGCGGCGAAATGTCTACGTTAAATATTACGGAGAGATTGAATTTTGCGGGAGCGAGTTTTATTTGTAGAGCGGTAGCTGGGTGTACTACAGTAGCCTACAGGGCTGTCGGCTGTAATACTGAGGGTTACATTTATTCTGAGGCTTGTGTAGCTAGCTCGGTTGCTTGGTCCAATGATCCCGTGAGAAATTAGTTTCTTCTACTAAGTATCAGTTCATTTATAAAATAACTAGCTGACCCGGCAAACGTTGTTTTGCCTCACTTAGGGGTAGGTAAAGCGCCATCTATTGATTACTTACTCAACCCAGTCGAAAGGTATCATTTGGAGTTCACAGATAATTGTGACTGTCAAATAATAACAGACAATAAATTAAAATTACGACTATAATTTGAGATTTAAACTATCCTATCTCTCAAGTTGGATCGAACTGCACATGGTGTGCGAATTTTATTATATTCGGTTAAGTGGTTTAGGAGTCCATTGAAGACAAACATTGTGACACGAGATTTATATATATTAAGATTAAGATATAAAATCAAATCAAATTGTTTTATTGGCACTTCAGTAAATTTGGTACAAAGATATAAATTAAAGGAAAATAAAGAATGTTTACAAAAAAAGAGTACATTTGTATTATTTGAACAGTTGATCTACAGCTGTCTAAGCTAGACTCTACAGCCTGTAATATAGACAGCTGTACTTCCCCTAAATTACACTCATAATAATAATGTACCTGACAAAATTTTATTTAGTACTGTTTGTAATGATTGCAAAAAGTCTTCTTTCATATCTTATATCACTTCATTTGGGGCCCCTACAGTAGGTCAACCTCTTCGATACATATTATGTATATCATTCGTCATCTCTAGTGACTCTCATTCATACAATCCATCAATAAATTTAGGCAATTGCTATACTTAGAGTATCAAAAATAGTAATTGTTATAACATTCTATTTAAGACGTTTTTTTTTTAGTTCTGATATATCTAAATCTTAGTTTACCTTTCATGGTCGAGGATCTGTTATTGATTCGTTCTAAGTAATCAGCGTCGCAGCCCTATCACCGTTGAATATGCGTTCGATGAGTGCACTCTTTTGTGTGTTCGCGATCGCATTTTCCGGCGAACTCTCGTACAGCGGCCCACATGCGTCTCTCTATTCATTCGTGATGAATGCTCGGCCCGAACTCTTTTCACAAAACATAATCGCATTATACCCACGTTTTCCTTGCCATTGTCAATCATCCCATAAAGATGGTAAGTCGTTGCGACTTTGTATTAAGGGTTTTAACATTATTCATCCCGACGGATGCCTCGAAAGTCGCTTTATTTTTATAGATGGCTTATGGCAGAGAGGCAAAAAGTTATTACGGCCGGATGGAGGAGTGAGTTTGCGCAAGTCCTTAGCGGATGTGCGGCCAACGAGGATTTGCGGATAATTACGCGTTTCTTATTAAGCTGTCGGCAAATACTTTCGGGGAACGGAGTTCCCTCCCGCGGACCAATAACATTTACTACGATTTTAGTTCTCGCTGGAACTCTTTTTTATTCTGTGGATTCTCCTTTTTATTTACGAGCCGTTTTAAATTGAAAAATAATTTAATGCTAAATTCTTAGAACTTTATTTAACCTTATAATATTGTGTTATATTAAACACATCAAATTTGCATAATATATTCATGACTTATTATTAATTAATTAGTCAAACCATGTCCTAATAATATAGTGAAAATAACAGATCAATCAACACATTTTATGTCACACTAGCTGACCCGGCAAACGTTGTTTTGCCTTAAAAATATATAGTAGAAGATTCTCAGACCTACTGAATACGCATATGAAATTTGGTAAAAATCGGTCAAGCCGTATCGGAGGAGTACGGTAACTAACACTGTGTCATGGAAATTTTATAATTCTTTATTGGACACATAAATAAAAAAGGCACAGTAAAAGACAATTAACTTAAAATTAGTGTACCACAATTGGCGGCCTTATCGCTTAAAGCGATCTTTTCCAGGCAACCTTTGTATGGAAAGGAATTTATAAACTACTAAAGAAGGACGTAGTGTAAAATAAAGAATAATAAAAAACATACATATAATATTAATAATCTTATCTTAATTTATATAATCTCGTATCACAATGTTTGTCCTCAATGGACTCCTAAACCACTTAACCGATTATAATAAAATTCGCACACCATGTGCAGTTTGATCCAACTTGAGAGATAGGATAGTTTAAATCTCAAATTATAGTCGCAATTTTAATTTATTGCTAATATAATTTGTTATAATTAACTGTAAGTAACCTATCTATATAGTAATTGAATTATCAATGAAGTAATTCGTAACAATGAAGTATCTTTTTGTACGTGTTACTCCTAACCAAAAAGAAACCTGGCAATAACTAACCTTAGGCCTATATTACTTAAAGTAGGCGACCATACGTTTTTATCAAATCGCTAGTGCCTTGAAAATTCGCAAAACTGACACAACCGTCAACGAAGTCTGCCCTCACGCGTCTGCCCGCGTTCGGGTCGCGCACTCAGCGATGGGCCACTTCTTCCCCACCGCACCTACCCCGCTCCCCACACGCCACGTTCGCCTGGCGCCGCTGCATTTTAAATCTGTGATATCTTCGAAAATATTTATTTAATTTACATGCTGTAAAAATCCATATTGATCTTTATTAAATGCACAATGTATTTAAGATACTTAATTGGATAAGGATTAATACTGTATTGCTTAAAATAGCTTCGTAAATAAGCCATTATTTCTCGTACAAAGTAAAGGATAAAAAATGGTTATTGTGGGTTATTCCTAAGAGATAAACATATACCATCACGGACTTTTTTGTAGACCTTTTTAAATTGTACAATACTGTAGTAAATTGTTTTGATCTATCTTGTAGGATTCAGTCAGCGTTTGCAATGTAAGCGCAAAAAATCTGTTTTTTTTACGACCTCACATTAAAAACCTCAAAAATTGTAGCCTATGTGCTATTCTGATATATAAGCTATAGCCTATGTGTTATTCTGATGTATAAGCAATATTGTGGTAAAGTTTCATTCAAATCCATTCAGTAGTTTTTACGTGAAAGAGTAACAAACATACATCCATACATCCACACATCCATACATATAAACTTTCGCCTTTATAATATTAGTAGGATTATAGTCTGTCATGTTAAAATAAAGATTCTGAGAGAGGAAACCTCATATATTCATTTAACGAATAAAAAGAGTTTAACAAAGAAGCATTTCATGTGTTAAAAGGTAGATCTGTCATACTTCGAGGCAGTTTATGAAACATACTATTATATACCTTGTTGTAGATTCCCTGCTTTTGTACTTTAAGTATCTATTTAACGGGTTTTTTAATCCTCTTGGTTTTCTCACAGAATATCGGCTCTGATTTTTATCAATTAATTCCTTATCATTCGACTCACTTGTGTAAATGGATATGTAAATGCTTTCGAGATTCCTTGTATATTCATACGGATACAAACTACCTCCTAAACGTGACGTATGTACTAGACTAGGTCCATCTACATGAAAATTTCAGGTAAGATTTAGATAGGTACCAGCAGAATTGCGAATGAACGTAGTTTTTGCGTTCCAAGAACGTGTCCGTGCTAAATATTTAGATATTTGCTCTTTCGTAACAAAGAGCTAGTTCCATTCGATACAACATTTGTTTAGGCGCCGGGTTTGGCCGCACTCATATCCTCTTGCATTTTCTCGCGTGTATTTTCCGAGACACTGTTTATTTATACAAGTCTTTCATATTTCAGTTTCCGAATCCACCCTTCGGTCGTATAAATCTCAATTTGCATAATATTTTTTCTTCGCCGCTTTAAAGGTGTTGCGGGTTCTACAAGCTCGAGTTTATACAGATCGTGTGCATAGTATTTTCGTCTTTGTTTGTCTGGACTCAAGGCTTACTCTTCTCTGAGGAAGCTTTACCATGGTATAATCTCGGAGTTGATTGTACATAAAACATCAAGCTCATTTGTCATTCACCTCTGAGACCACATTTAATTTTCCCAGTCCTTTACAATTCGGATAGACACTCGATACTTAGAATTTCAAGATTTTACGACCAATTTACATGGAGAACGTTGACAAACAAACCTTATACGGCGACACGAGTTTTATAGCCGATATACTTGTACTCGGTTATCCGACCGACTCTAGGTAAAAGCATTAAATTGGTCAGCCTTAATTTTAATAGCTGTCATTAGTGTTGTACAGGCTCGTATCGATTTCCGTCCGACACACGAGTATACGATGTTTTGATGAAAGCCACGTTACATAAGCGCGGGTGCCTCAGAATGTTTGTCGAGTCGAGATAGCGAGATACATTTGTAACATCACTTCAAATAAAATACGGGGAGCGCACCGTCCTCCGTTGACTGACGTATTTATAGGTTTTCATATACCGTTACCGACTTGATGGAATTTGGCGTGATATATAGAGTTTTGCTCCGAGAAGACATTTGGAGTTATTTCTCTCGCAGATTGGCTTTGCGCGCTCGACGCTGGGCGATGTTATGGACATGTCAACTGATAGTTATTTTTGGAAATTGCCCAGTGTAGTCTCTCGTATCGCACTGTTCCTGCCCGCGGCACAGACCCCACGCTCCGCGGTCTCGCCTGGTGAGTAGAAGAGAGCTTATCACGAACCCACCCGGCATAGTTACTGAACAAAATTGGATCCGATAAAAAGTTTCGGGCATTTTTTTTGTGACTCGTAAAAAAGATATCTCGAGCGTTCGCCTCGAGCGAATGTCATTGAATTTTCAACAACGATTTGAGAAGATTGTTGCCGTCTCCAGGGGGCGAGGGACCCAATCTATTTACACTGAGTTAGGACCGGCTCCCTGTACAAACTAATTTTTACGGCCATTATCGTTCTAAACAGCCCACCTATTTGAATTCCATTTCGGGGCCGAGCGTGACCCGCCACGCACACATCTGGGAATCGAAAATCTGTTCAGATTTGGATTTATATGGTAATGAAAAAGTATTTGCGTAACGTTATGGCTCTTTTTTGTGCAAAACGTCGGCGCTAAAGAGGTGACACGTAAAACGAAATGTTGAATAATAAAATGTTGTAGATATCCGTAAAGCCCGAACTCGGCTGGCGGGTGAATGACTCACGTCATATTACGTATCGTATAAAAATCACTGGCGATCGTAAAGGCCTAACGCTTCCAGCATACGTTGGCCGATGATGGCCCAGCACAGGCCAGGGCCATTGCCAATCGGGATGAGAGTGATCATGATGAGCTGGCGGTAGGGTCCATAGTGGTGCATAATGGATATCGGTGAGGTAATTAATAATAATAATGGATATAGGTAACAAATTTGAAACGTAAGTAAACGTAAGTTTCAAAGATGTAGCATAGTCCGCAGTATTCACACACTGGCCAATACTGGGCCAAGCCCATGCCCCAGTGTATGGCCCACTGTGTACTAGAGACTTAATGCCCACCATCTCCAAGGCAAATGCGTCTCGGAGGAAAAAAAACAGATTTATGTCCGACGCGAGTCCGTCTCCATTATCATAACTTAAGAAAAGTAGCAGATGAAATATCGTTCCGTTTTATATCTGGACATATTGCCGGAATTATGTAAAACTCGTGGAAGAATAGTAATTTACTAATGGAGATCCGAGTTACGGCGATCCGCGAGGCTCTTGACCGACCTCTTTTATATTATGTGAGTGATGCTCGCCTCCTTGCTCCTTCGTTTCGTAAGGAAACAATAGCCCCGCCCCCCGCTCCGCACTCCCCGCGTCTGCCTTCTCTTTGTCTCGCGAGATATTGTTGCGTTTGATTTTACGTTTTCGATGTTAAATATTTCATAATTTTGAACAGTGTCTTTTAGTAGACGGCAGTATTGTACGGCTTCTAAACTGTGGGGTTTATTATTCGCTTTGAGCTCAGTTCAAAGTTGTGCTGAAGCAGTTTCCGGCAGCTTCATCAGTTTAATTGTATTTAGAAAGCGGCGCTTACACAGCGTTCTTCAGTTTCTAACTATCTTCAAGTGCTGCCTCTCTATTTCTCTTTATCAACTTATTTGGTTTCCTCTGGTTTATGAACTCTAAATTAATTAACTCTTAAGGATTTTTGCTTACCTATCTCACCCACTTCCCATTTACATAAAAAGGTATATAGGTGTGTTTGATTTTAACTTCTTTTTATAACGGTATTCACGTGTCTGTATTTGTATGTATGTGTGAGTGTGAGACATGCTACCAATCGGATGAACCGATTTTGATTTAGTTTTTGTTTGTTTTAAATATATTAATTACGAATATTCCTAACTACGTTTGTCAAAAAAGGAGATCCAAAGAAGGTCACTTCTTTAAAATTTCAGATAAAAATATTAAATGAAAAGGCTTGATTAGTAGAATACGTAAACTTAGATACATTTCAAATCCAATATGACATACCAATACAAAATCTCGTTGAGGTTTTTGTAGTTTGTTAATCTATACTATACTTGTAGTAGGTATTAGCTACTGTTTATTTTTAGTATAAAACATAACCGACACGGTATCGGCTATGGATTGATCCAGCACACGTTATCTAAAACAAAATCAATAGGATTACTGTATCGACACGACGCGCAGATAACAGCTTCTAGGGTTGCTATTTTTCACAAAATTGCTTTTCCTTTTTTTCCGACACAAGGGTTAAGAGATCGGGTTGCTACTTCGATGGTGGTCGAGGCGATGATGAGGAATAACATACTGAGTCATGATATTTACTCCAAGTATCACTATCTTATAGGTATGTCTCTAGTATGTCTCATTAGAACTAGGTATCCTATATACCAAGTGGCACGTGATTTACGAGATACGAGTATTAATTAAATAGTAACTTACCTAAAATATGCAAAGGTATTTGGTTTTTGTTTTTGAATCAGAAGGTATAAAACTTCGTGCGTAGTGTTAGTTTTAGAGTTTGCTAGCTGCTAATTGTTAGTCCGGGATATAGGACGCCTATTGTTTGCTATGGTGCTACCAATGTTTATCCAGATAAAAAAGGCCTGGTGGCTATCTATCTATGTCTCCTTATGTCATATTAATATCACGAATTGTTCTATACTAAAGCGATGTTAAGGCCAAAATCTTAAATATACAGTTTTTCGTTATATATCAGAAACGGTAAAAAACATTGAAAAAAATCTGGTTTTTAAGCTTTTTTATATATTTTTATATCGTCTAAAGAACAACTCTAAGAATATTTATACTTAACTATTTTGGTACCAATCAGTCTTATGAATGAAAAATAAAACTGCTTTAAAAAAATCTCTTTTTAACCTGTTTTTTGCATATTGTTAAATCGGATAGGTACCAAAATATGTATAAATATTTTTAGGGTTGTTCGTTAGACGGTCTTTTAGCCATAATTTCAAGATTTTGTACTGATGATGAATAATTTCGTGGCTATCTTCACACCACATTTCATTAAATTAGTTTCAACCGTTTGAGCGTGAAGAAGTAACAAATACACACACACACAAACTTTCGCATTCATTATATTAGAAGGATAGTCGAATAACGAAAAAACTGTATTCAAGATCTTGACTTTACCTTTGTTTGCAACCAATTTAAAAAAATAAGTAAACGTTTATTTCTTAATTAGGGTCGTCTAAGGTGTTGATTGGTTTGTCTCTAACCTAGATCACACAATAGACAAACCTTTTTTTTTAGTTTTGAAAAATGCATGCAGTATGGCAACCCTGCATGTTTGCCTCCACACTTGAACTTTAAGCGTTGTAAGCTGAAGCCGGCGCGTTGTTTGCGTTTCGTTTAGTACGTGTTTTCATTGTTTGTTGCTATCTCCACTTATTCTCTACCGCAGAACACCTTTACAGTTCTATAGATACTGCATTAAGTTCAATGCTTTTTAATTATATTATTGTATTTTTTGGAACTGTTCTGTATCTTTCTTATTGTACTGTCTGTCTAATCTATTGTATGTGGGCTGTCGGTCTGGGTGTTAAATATGTATCGATATAAAGTATTTATGCATGTATATGTAGTATATCAGCTGTATTAGCAACCATAATACAAACTTAAAACAGTTTAGTATGAAGCTAACCAGCCGTCTTATGACTTTGTATTTTGAATTTACAAGTCCAAATTCCAATTCCTTATTGCACTCAATCGGCTATACCGATTTCAATGAAGTTTGGTATGAAGATCAGTTAGATCCGGAGTATTACATAGATCACTTATTATCCCTTATTACCGCGGACGACGTCGCAGGGCGCAGCTGGTTCTATATAATCATTATTTAGCGCGTAATAGAAGAGGCTTGTTTGTTAATGGAAAACAGATAACGAGTCCCGGATCCTCTGAGACTCTCAGAAAGTTTCCGAGACTGTATATCGTAACGTTTACTTTACAAACTAAGTGTGAGACGCGCTTTGTTAAGACTGAATTAGACTTTGTTTGCTTTCTTGATTGTTGTCAACATTGCTCTCTAAATATAAATCACATTTAAATCAACTGAGAATTTGGAGAGGCGTTACAATTAAGCAGGTTTTACTTGAGTGTAATTGGGTATTTGAAAAAAAAAATTTTTTTGTGATAAATAGAAAGATTATATATTAGTTTTATAACAAAAATATTTTTTTATTATTTTTTTTGCAATAATTCAAAAGTTATTTCAAAATAAAAATTAATTTTTGAATCCAGTACCGAAGATACGCCGACAACTCCCGAACAAACCCGAGCGCGTGTGACGTCATAATGTTAGTTTTCACTCAGACACTCAATGCAGTTGATAGGAAAATAATGAATACAAAGTATAATAAAACTAACATTATGACGTCACACGCGCTCGGGTTTGTTCGGGAGTTGTCGGCGTATCTTCGGTACTGGATTCAAAAATTAATTTTTATTTTGAAATAACTTTTGAATTATTGCAAAAAAAAAAATAAAAAAATATTTTTGTTATAAAACTAATATATAATCTTTCTATTTATCACAAAAAATTTTTTTTTTCAAATACCCAATTGGTTATGAAAAGTTCTATAGTATATGCTTATGAACCCTAAAAATGGTTTCATTAAAAATTCCGAAAAATATTTATCACTATTTTGTTACTTATTTGTCATTCTTTGTTACAGGTACGTCTTATCTTTGCATCATGGAGAATAAATAGTAAGTAAGTAGTTATTAAGAGGGTTATAAGCGACTGCTTTTCAATCTGACGGATCCCGGCCCTACACCAATGACTTGATTATCAAGTTATGTGAGGATTTGCACTCGCTTTACGGTGAAGGAAAACATATGGTTTAGCTCATTTAGCTGTAAGTGTCATTTATATAAATAAACAGAATTTGAATCGTAAGAAAACCGTAGAAGGATTTGGGTGCCTACCAGGTTTTACTTGCCCAAGAGTACTGCTCTAATGTATTTTTGTGGAGGAGTACAACCCGTAGTACTGAAATGAGAAATAAAACTAACTAGGAAGAATATTTTTATTTTAACAATTGATAGAAGATAAACTAAATATTTAGTGTACTTTCGCTGTGGTCTGAAACTAAATTAAGATAGATAGATGGATAGCAAAATGATTTATTGGACACAATATTTAAATAAGGGTACAAAAAAATTACACAATTAAATATAATTAACTCAAAATTAGTGTGCCACAATTGGCGGCCTTATCCCTTCAAGCAATCTCTTCCAGGCAACCTTTGGATGGAAAAGATATTGAATGAAGATAAGCAAAGGAAAAAATAAAATATTTAAAAAAAACTTGTGTTTATTTTTCAATATTTTGACTTTTTTTTTACTTATCTTAATTTGGTTTCAAGTCACGGCAGAAGTACACAATATTTCATTTTTTATTCTATCTACAATGAAATTCTGCAGATTAGCGCCTGAGTCACTAGGTTATTAACAATTGATAGTTTTGCGTTTGAGTAAAACTTGCCCAATAGAAAGCTAGTCAAACGAAAAGAGTCGATTAACTATAATCAACTACGTATTTTAGACATCTTCTTTAATCTGATCTGTGCCTTAGCGGTTATTAACTGATTAGCAATAAGACTTTATAGCTAACTAAACACAGTTACAAGCCCTGCCTTACCAGCTAGCGATAACACTCACGTAAGGAGTGGATGTCCTCTTACCTTAACCGGTTCCTATACAATGACCTACACAATCTCAAGATTGCCGAAGGTAAAGGCAATATTGAGCCCTATGCCCACGTGAGAAGAGTTATAGTTCTTTAAATTGTTTTGTTTCAAAATTGAGATGTTTTAGTAATTTTCGCATAGCGACGCGTTATGGCTAAAGGGCAAGAACCCCGGATTAGCCATCTAAGTCGAAGTGACGCAATCCGCTGTAGAGTCATTGCCGCGTCGCGTCAGGTTCAAGCAAAAACTATGAAATTGCTCGTTTAAACTTTAAAATTGCTCGTTTCCCAAACAATTTATAGGCTTTTCAATTTTGGAAGGCTTCAAAGTTGTTGAAAGCGTTTCCACTTATCATCTTTTCAATATTAATAAACAATGTTTTACAAAACATTTGCAGAGAAAATAATACAAAATAAAAATATATGTTTATAGATAAATATGTGTCATTCCTTCGCTTGAAAAACAAACATTTGTGTTTCAAACTAATTAATTTAATCATAAGCTTTACACTTTAAAAACATTTTACATAATTTGAAGTACGCATAATTATTTGAGTAAATATGATCTGTTTGGTAGATAAAAAATTAGATGATCAATTAGTAAATGTCTTCCTTTGCGCTGAAACGGCTAAACCGATTACGATGCAAAATTGGTGTGTAGAAAGAAACAACAAACATGTCCTGCCAGAACCCAAACTCGAAATTTTCAAGAATGGACCTGAATATATGAGCATAAAAATCTACAATAAAATACCACAGGACATAAGAAACCAAACAAAAGTCATTAACTTCCAAAACCAGCTAAAGAAATACCTCAATGCCAAATGCTATTATAATATATCAGATTTTTTTGAAGATGACATAAAATAGGCTATATATTTACTGATTTACATTTATTTTATTATCCAGTATTTTAAGATTTTTGATTTTTCATCTAGATATAATTTTAATTTAAAAAAAATGGTTGCCTGTAAAGTCGGTTTTACGGGCGAAGATTTTACGTGACAACGTCTGCCGCGCGCGCAGCACGCGGTAGCGCAGCACCGATCATAGTTTAGTGGGAGAGAGACGCAAGGCATTCGGCGGGCCTCTCTCTCGTTCGGTGACTCACCGTAACGTTACCGGGCGGTTACACTTTTTCATAAGTGACTGCCAGCCGCAACCTAATTTAAGACGTTGTCACGTCAAAATAATTTTTAACTATAAGTAGACATAGATTAAGTTAAATGTAGCTACACCCTATGTACAGGGTACAGTAATTAATTAGCTAATAAGTTAATATAATTATCTGTAATGCTATATGAATAAATAAATAAATAAATAAGGCAGACCGTGGATTAACACATCATTATCATATACAGCCAGTTTTCTCCCAATGCTGGGTATAAGCCTGTTCTAGCATGCCATCCACATCAACCGTGTCCAGGGTTCGACCTGAGACTTATGTTATGTCGTCGACCCATCTTGCCCGCGGACGACCGACGCTGTCTATTTATATCCCGGATTAATGCGGTTAATACCATGGGACACAGCTAGTACTTACAATGCATTTACATTTTGCAGACCTTGTTGGCGTAATGGCTCCCATGCCGGATTGCTGACCAGAACCAGGGTACGAATCCCGGCACGGCCGACATATTTGTAATAAACTTAATTTGTTTGGTGGACGGTCTGGGTGTTAAATAAATAAATCGTTTATTCAGGCAACAAAGAGTTAGTCAAATTTTGAAATTACTACTATAAACTATTATAAACTATCAATTTAATAAAAGTGTTACAAATTTGCAAGCCATAATAGTAATACCTGCTAATTGTTATCGCTTGTGGCACGACTATTATATTTAATTAGGTATATACAATGAAGTGAAATGAAATGCGGTTATTCATGGCAATATAACTTTAACAAAAATAGTACTTAAACAAAGTATATATATAACTAGACAAAGTACCAGTTACGCTGCAAGGAACAAGCCCCAACTCAGCATTGTGCTGAGTAAATATGTAAATACATAAAGTATTTATGTATTTATGTATGTATATATATGTATAACCAAACATTCCAGAATAGGCACGTTTCACTCCACCTTAGGTAGAAATGTCGCTGACTTATGTGGTTACGCACCCCGCTGGTCAAATAGCTGTAACTTGTAAAAAATCGTCAATAGTCATCGAATTACGTTTTGTCAAAAATAATAAAGGTGTATCTAGAAATTATTTATTTACATTTTTTTAGAAACTGTTTGAAAAACTTCTTTGAACAGTATGAAAATAAAACATTTTGTCTATCATCATATTTTGTCAGATGTCGAGCTGCAATTGGTTAAATATCGTCGACATTCATCGACACAATAGTTGTGTTAGCAACCATGATACAAACTAGAAATGGTTCAGTATGGGGCGAACAAAGCGTGTGTGAAATATATCCTAATATTTATTTATCTATATCTAATTATATTAAGGCTCGTCTTACAACGTCGCCTGTCATCTTTCACAAGATCTCAAAACCCATTTTATTTTCGACATAATAATCGCATGTGTAAAACGTCTCCCTCCCGTTTCCATTATTACTTACACTTCCCATTCAACAAAAGACGAAACAGAAAAGTAGCAATAAAAAGAAAATATCAAACATTAATGTGACGCATAACTTCATCGAATCAACATCAAAGAAATTACTTTGATCGTAACTGGCATAACTTATTACGGCATTGCTGCGAGCAAAAAGCTTCGAGTCTAAGGTTTCGCCGCTCGACTTTCGCTAGTGAAAATTAATTCAATGTTTTTTGCACGAGTATGATTCGTTCTTGTTGATGTAAGAATGAAAGAAAACAATTAGATACAGATACGATCGATAACCAACATTCGGGAGCTAAATATTATAGACTAGACTTGCTTTATCATAATCATAATCATATTTATTGGTAAAAAACAATATGTTACAGGTCAATTCATAATCATAATTTTAAAACATTCTAACAAAGAACAAAAATATAAATGTGTACATTTCAGAGTTACTCGTAAAATATGTCATCTGTATTATTAAAAAATAAAACAATGTCAACATACGATTACTAATATCTTATTTTGTAATTTTTAGTCATCTAAATATATCATAGAGAGTTTCCTCGATAATAATGTTTATCTTAGGCCATTGTGTCGCTGATTCGTGTGGATACGCGGCCTGCTCGTCAAATGCATAATAGTGACTTGTAAAAAAAAGTCAATACTCTCCAAATTACGTTTTGTCAATAATAGGTGTCTCAGTTTTTTTTTTTGATAGAAACTGTTTTTAAATCTAACAACTTCTATGTTATGAAATTGTAAACTTTGTGACTATCATGGTGGCAGAGTACTATCTAGGTCACGCCTGGCTTTCAACCAATCATGTTGAAAAATCTGTCAACAAGCACCTAACCTAACCTTTTTTTTTTTTTTTTTATTTTTTTTTTACGTGAGGAAATGCATTTACGCATGCCCACCACACCCGGGGAGGTGGGTGGGGTATGTCGGGCTCGATGCCAGAAGGGCATCACTACCGACTAAAACCTCACGATGGCCTCCTCACCGGAAAGGGCGGGGTGAGGTTCCGCTTCTCGCATTAACCCACCACCCCGCCCACCTCGGCTAGCCTGAGAGAGACTCCTCCTCAGGGGATGACTCCCCTTGCAGTGCACGTAGTGCACCGCAACCACCTCGGGGACCGTGAGTGCAATGGACGCCGGACAACCCCAGTCCGACGTCCTAGGTCCCCCGTGACGGGTCAGGTCTGTGGCCCCGTCACATGCCACTACGGCCGCAGAGAATAGGGAAAGTGGTAGTCTCCGGTTACCACTCCCTTCTCCCTGCGGCCCCACCGCGTCCGCCATCAACGGTGGCGACCCCGTCGCGGCCGCGGCAGGTAGGAAGAGCGGCGCATCGTAATACCGACACTTCTCTCCTGCCGCGGCCCCACACCTTCAGCTGCGGTGCCTCCCAAACCACCGCAGCCCGCCTCAGTTGCGAAACCCCCCCGAAACGAGGTTCCGCAACCTACTGGTGCCACTCCATCTAGAACTTGCGTACAGGGATTACAAGTCTAGGGAGTGGCCCGCCTCAGGGACCCTCTTCGCTTCACCGTGGGTGACCATGCCACGGTTACTGAGCCCCCCCGCCTCGACAATGCGGGGCCCCACGGGGGGGACCTAACCTAACCTGGCAGTCTCCTTGAAAGCCAGTCATTCCAAACTAGCCATGCTCTACCACAGTCCAGAGTCTCACTGACACGTATGGTTACGCGCCCTGGTCAAACCCCTAGCAGTACTATAAAAAAATAAAAAAAAGTTCTTTGAATGACGGAGTCACCGTTTTTTCCACTCGTATATGTAGTTTCCCTCATTACAGGAGCTCTAAAAGTGATCAGGATGTTATGACACAACACAAATAAACCTTAGCCCTGGGACTGTGAAGTTTCACATCAAGTTTGTGCCGCCGACCACGTGGCTGACGCGTGGTGTTTGCACCACAGAATACTTACTAGTTGGTATAGCGTACTCGCGCCACAGAATAACAACGAGTAGGTAGGCCAGGTCGGGGTTAGTGAACGCTCCGTGAGCCTCCTACAGCTAGCCCGCGGCTTAAGACATAAAAGATGGCGTTTAAGGCGCTTTTGTACCAAGTTCAGCCGCGCCTTACTAATTTGAGCGTGCAGCAGTGGATTTATCACGAAATAAATTCTTATAAAATTAATAATTAACATATATTGAAATTATTAACTCCATCGTTTCTAGATCTATATATATATCATCATCTAGAAAAAAACAGATTTGTTATACTCCTAATTTGTTTATGACATTCCGAAGAACTGCGTTTATAAATTTAAAAACTACTTTAAAAAAAAACTATTATGGAAATTTCACATAATTGTGTTTTGGAGCTCTAACAATTCTTAAAACTGACTTAATGATATTAAAACTTTTATATTTTACTAATTAATATATCATAAATTATTTATTGTGACAAATTATTCAATACTTAAAATCTAAATATTTATCAAATGTCAGAAATCATTTATTCAATAAAATTACACTTTTAAATTACTATACTTTTAAATTACTATATTAAAACTGAAAAAAATCATAAGTAGCCATCATTTACGCGGGATTTTGTAGGAATTTTCTAAATATGCTATTTTGCTCCCATAGCGTCTTAAATCTAGTTATGACCGGTTTGCACCGACCTCGGTGTGTTGGATAGGGATTATAGACGTCTAGGCGGCCAGCTCATTTATTCGGCGAGACAGATGATTAATATCAATGAATTAATTACACTCTGTGAAATCTGTGGCGTCGGCTCTTCCAGTTACGATCGTAAGCATTTCAATATCTGATTTATTAATGTTTTTGATGACGTAACGTTTCCTTCTTATTGCTCTAATTTGAAAACGTATAATTTTATTGGTTATTTTAAGCAACAAAGACTTGTACATATGTATTAAAGAAAAAAATTATTTACCAATATACCTACAATGTCAATACAATCAAAATACAATTATCTATATGAAAATAAAAAAGTGAATTAAAAATTGTCTAAGGACCTTTAATTAAACGTGTCGTCTCACCCACGGTCGCATCTAGATGATTCTTGTGTATGGTCACCCATCCAAAGGTTAAACTCGTTTATCGCGTCAGATCACTTTAGCCGATATATATATGCGCTACTAAATATACTAAGAGATATCTGGTACAAATAGCAAATATATAAACATTATTGGCACACGCAGATGTTTGGAACAAACGCTTTTTTTACACTTAATAGGCTTGCGCTTGACCACAACTCACCTGATGTTAAGTGATATTGCAGTCTAAGATGAAGCGCGTTTGCCTAGAAGAAACCGGTTCACTCTCGCCTTGAAGACAGTTAGGTTGTAGTTCAGTGGGAACAGGGATTCCGGCAAGGAGTTCCACAGTTTGGCCGTCTGTATTATAAACAAAGAAGCGAATCGCTTAGTACGCATTTTCGGCATTTCCACTGTATAGCGGTGTCTCCTAGCAGTCTCCTTGTTCGTTCTAAAGGCTAAAGCTTATAACTTGAGCCTGTGTGGATTAGGGCCGGATAACAGCATAGCTAGGTTTATCCGAGTCTCTGTGTACGTTAACCTGAATTTGTCCAGTGTAATGTGGCATGTCATTACTGTTGACACGATTCCTATGGTTCGCCTTCTTAATGGCTGTGAAATACTGTGTCTTCTCATACCGATTCACGTCACCCGTAACAAAACAAAAGATAATCTTCTATTCCTTTCCATCATTTTTTTTTACTCATAATGGGCTTGCGCTTGATTGCAATTCACCTGATGGTAAGCGATAATGCGATCTAAGGTGGAGCGCGCTTGCCCGTAAGAAACCGGTTCACTCTTACTTGCCTTGAAAACCGCTAGATTATAGTTATCGGGGAACAGGGAATTTGGCAAAGAATTCCACACTTTGGCGGTACGCATAATGAAGGTGGACGCAAATCGCTTAGTACGCGACTTAGGCACCTCCACAGTACTCGTATAACGATGCCGTCTTGGTGTTTCCCTACTCGTCCGATGGTGGAAGTTGCCTGGAAGAGAGAGAAACTTTTGACTTGTAATTTTGGTATTATCAATAAATGATTTATATTTGAAAAGATTGCTTTTCAAAATAAGGCTGCCACTTGTTTTGTGTATGTCGTGTTTTTGTGACACTAAGTAATTGTTTCTTTATATGGATTCTACATGGCTTCAAAATCTGGTCCAAACATGGCATGCTCCTCTGGCTATAGAGTCGCTGCTACGACTGGTTACGCGCCCTACTGATAAACAATTTTTTACCTAGCTGCACTGTGTAATTTTTTTATGTTATTTTTCATGCAATTCATATACAATGTTTAATATTACTGAGTTGATATATTAAGCCGAAAGGAGGTCAATGTACTACAATACGAACAATTTCTATAAAGCTAAGTAAAACTTTAATGTTTTAATTAATAAATCAATAAATAAAATATAAATAAACGAATAAACAAGACTTATCAAACCGGTTAAAAACTATGTGGTATCTTAAATTCGTCTGTGTTTCAAAAATCCACTTGTCTATAGTTCGTTGCCTTTTAAACCGTGATTCCTATCTCCTTTGCATAGTTAATATGTTCCGCGGAAGGAAGGCAGCTCGTCTTGTAAGGCGCATTTAGCCCGGATTAGCCTCGGATTACAACAGCGCTAGGATTACCAAAAGTGCGCTTGTACCGAGCAGAGTACAGTAATTGAGTGTGTATATTACCTTAGCTGGCTTGGAAGTGGAAAATATTATTTTCTCACTATTTTTCATTCGGTAGAGGTTTCGGGTGTCCAGAATGCTGGTTTTTATTTCGGCCTAAAACTAAGCATTGCCATCCAACGTGGCAATGCTTAGTTTGCTGCTAGCATTTTGGGTACCTTTTCCTCTACCCCTGGTCTTTTTTAGGTTAAGTATTAGTTAGCGCAAGGAGGAGGCCAACACCCGGCTTTGGGTGCCCTAACCAAAACTACTCGTAAATTGAAATTACTTGCTAATCATTTACAAATACTTAATTAATAAACTTTATTCTTTAAAATATTTATCTGTACAAAAGTTTGGGCAAATAAAGGCTATTTTATTTATTTATTTAGTTAGTGATGTTTTATGTATTGTGTTATGTTTTTAATAAATTTGGTATTTAATTCGACTGCCTGGCTTGGAAGTGAAAAATATTATATTTTCACTTCGGTACCTACACATTCGGTATTAACTTTTAGGGTTTCGTACCTAAAAGTATATAATAATTAAAATAAATTATAAATAATAAAGAAAAAAAATTGTTGTTTCTATAACCTTCTATATTGACGATGACAAGAGCAAAATCTCGAATTTACAGTTATTTAGTTATAAATAGTAAACGTTAAAAAATATTAAAAGATTGTATAAAGAACAATTCTATGAATAATTATCTCAGAACTAATAAATGATAAATCTAGTCCAAATAATAAAATGTTTATATTATAACGAAAAAAACTGTAAATTCGTTATTTTGCCCTTGTATCGCCTTAAATACTATCTACAAATTCACACTCGTGTTCATTTTGTTTACCATTTATGTAAAAGTTGAATGACCTGAACATCCGCGACGAAAAGAAATGAAAAAATAAACTACAAACTATTTTTTTTTTAAATAATGAATAGCCTTTGACCGCAGCTTGCCTAAAGTTAAGTTTTACCGTGGTCTAAGATAAATGGAACCTATTAACTCTAGATTTGAAGACCCCCAAATCTTATTTAGTTTGCAAATGTTAGTTTTATACTCGTATTACTTGATGTTCTCGGTACGAATGATATATAATTCCTTTCCCTCGATAATCCGGAATAAAGAAATTCTATTCTATTCAATTGATGTCAATGCTTTAGAGAGTTTGTCGTCAAATCGAGTGGCATTACATGGAGTTTACACTGTACAATACATTTTTTCCATACAAACTATTAATGCAAGCACTAAGCGTTCAGACTTTAAATTGTATGCAAATTATTTAAAAAACTAGTTGTAAAGTGTTGTTGTTTAACCCAATCTTAATATATTCGTATCGCCAAATCAGGTCACGGCCGGGGTCAACGACCGATACTCGCGTTTCCTACTAACTGTTACTGAAGCTGTGACTTTAGTACAAACTGATTTAGAATCTGTGTTTTATTTTATTTTATCAACATTGGCAAATTTTAGTACGCCAGCTATGTCGCGTAGTCAAGTCTATCATTATATACATACATATTCTATAATATAAGCAAAAAAATACGAAGTGTAGACGCCATTTTTATTATGTACTAGCTGACCCGGCAAACGTTGTTTTGCCTCACTTAGGGGTACAGCGCCATCTATTGATTACTTACTCAACCCAGTCGAAAGGTATCGACATCTGTTAGAATCATTTGGAGTTAACAGATAATTGTGACTGTCAAATAATAACAGACAATAATTAGCAATAAATTAAAATTGCGACTATAATTTGAGATTAAAACTATCCTATCTCTGAAGTTGGATCGAACTGCACATGATGTGCGAATTTTATTATAATCGGTTAAGTGGTTTAGGAGTCCATTGAGGACAAACATTGTGACACGAGATTTATATATATTAAGATTTGCGTTATTCGTCTATTTGATGGATAGCTTTCCGTCAGGATCTGTCCGGGGTAGTATTCTATGTTACTTTTGAATGTCCTATTCTAATCCTAGTGATGTAGTTAATTCGACGCACGCGCATTTATGACATAACAAAATCGGGCATGTTTTGCATAGTGCACAATATGTAAGGAACAGGTTTACGCACCACAATTTATCCTGCCTCGGGCTTCAAGTAATCAAAGTTCGCAGAACTTACCAATTACGGCCAACGGCTGCGTAGGGATGGGGTGATGGGAGTCATCGATATTGTATCAACATTTTATATTTGAAGTAGAATATTAGGGTTCTTAACATTTTCATAAGTATATTAAAGCTTGACTTATAAGTTTTACAAACTTAGCTAAGTGCAATTAAGCCTCTATTTGAAATTTTAAGAACATGATTATGAAGAAATCTTAAAATAAGAGCTTTTGCACTTATTATCGTAAGACCCCTATTTTTAACGATGAGTATAGAATTAAATTATCACGACTTGGCTTAACGACTGCTTTTAAGACTAACATCCGGACCTATTATTAAACGTGCCCAGATGAAAAGCCGCTTTAAAAACGACAGTCTTGTACATGGTCACCCATCCAAACACCGTCCGCATCGACCGTTGCTTGGCTTCGATGATCGCGTCAGATCACCCAACCTAGCCGAGCTACGAGCGCTACGTAAATAAATAATTAAAGAGGTAAAATAAATCTTAGAATTACAATCTTTACAATGTTTATGCATTATTATACTGCTTTTACTCGGTCAGCTAACCAATTTGTAACGATGCGAGTATTTATCGATGTTTTAGTGAATATTGGGCATCCCTAGTGTTCGCGGAAAGCGGCGTGGTCGTGTTCATGTCTCGATAATGATGATAATGACTGGCTCACGCGGGATCAAGGGCGGGACCAATCCGCTTTATGTTGAGGTAGGACCAGTTTGCATACAACTTATTAATCTATACCTGGTACGTTACTACTTTTTACACACTTTATATTAGCTTCACCTGTATGTTTGTATGTTTGTAACCGACTTCTTTGGGCGCGATTTTGACCCACTTTAAACGGTGAGATTTTGTTGAAACTTTGTAGATTTATTGAGGACCGATGAAAATAAAATTATTACATTTTTTTGTATTTTTTTTTTTGTATGTGTTTGTAACCGACTTCTTTGGGCGCGATTTTGACCCACTTAAAACGGCCAGATAAGTGTGTTTTTTAGTTTTTTATCTTTGACCGCAACCTGCCCGTTGTTAATCTTTAATGTGGTCCAATCTTATGAGCTAAGTGTTCTAGTTCTGGAGTCAAGTTAAGTCGAGAGTTTTCAAACCTGCCGAAGGTTTTTTCACTTGACTTGACGACTGTTTGTACTCGGGCTAACAGTTGGAACCTACAATTTAATGTGTTATCCGACTCAGGGTAGCGATCAGTTGAAAACGCAATTACATAGAAGGTGTGGTGGAGTTTTGTGCACCAGACTAATAGCCGGGACCTAAAATTTAATTCGTCATCCCACCCTGGGTAGCGCTCTGATAAAAATGCCATTTTTTAAATGGCAGTTTTGTCACCCATCCAAAGATTGTCTGTATGTACCATTACTTATCCTTAATCGTTTATTAAGTAGTATCGTTAGATCATTTTAGTTATTAAGGCAAAACAGCGTTTGCCGAGTTTTTTTTTTTTTTTTTTTTTATATAGAATAGATCTACGCTTGGCTACCAACTCACCTGATGGTAAGCGAAGCTGTGGCCGAAGATGAAGCACGTTGCTCTAGAAGAAATCTGTTCACTCTCGAATTGAAAAGATCCAAGTTATATTTTTCAGGAAACACAGTAGGAGGCAATCCATTCCATTCCTTAGTCCGCTATAGTATATGTATTGTTAAAGTTTTGCTGTAGTATTTTTGAGTAGAAAAGCATAAAAACTAGTCATTATTGTTTAAATTACCATGTGGGCTTTAAATGTTCTTATTTTTTTCAATAATATCCTGTCTATTATTTCTGCTTCCCAAAGAAGTTCTCGCTCGATCGAGCACTAAAAGAGAAACTAAAGCGCAATAACCGACGTATCGCGGAACGCCGGGTCGTCTATAAGTGGCGTGCTGTCGTAAACTGACGCTTTTAATACGACTTCGGAATGGATTACTCCTCCTAGATATTCTAATGAAACATTCCAAATTTGAAATACTTTGTTCAACTAAACGTAGATGATTTTTTTTATGTACAGCTAGGCATTTAACGAGCAAGACGCACTATCTCACCTCCTAGATATTCTAATGAAACATTCCAAATTTGAAATACTTTGTTCAACTAAACGTACTCGTAGTTATTTTTTTTTTATGTAAAGCTGTGAATTTAACAAGCAAGACGCACTATCACACCTCCTGGATATTCTAATGAAACATTCGAAATTTGAAATACTTTGTTCAAAAACGTAGATTTTTTTTATGTATAGCTAGGCATTTGACAAGCAAGACGCACTATCACACACGTCGATGTCACTCTGGCTTAAGGTAGATAAAGCATGCCTAGTATGGAATACCTGGATCTCGTGTCATGCTTGGTCACATGAGGAAGCTAAGCAAGCACTAAAAAAAGTCTTTAACAAAGTTTTGGTTTTCTAAGCACTAGTTCATTGGCGGATTGGGTTCAAAGCCACGCTCTACGGGACGTAAGACAGGTACATGCCATACTGAGCTGTCATCGCATTTTTGGTAGCGTAAGGGAAAAACTAAGGTAACCGTGAAATGTATTTTTGTTAGTGTGAGTATGTAATAGGCATATAGAACATTTTTTTTGACGTCAATATTTGATATGAGAAAAATGTGAAAGTAGACATAACGGTGGATAGAGAAACAGACAAATTTTCAATGCTTAGGCTACCTATTAGTATAAGGACTAATGTTAAAAATTTAACTTTTTTTTGTAGTTAATAAATAAAATATTGGTGAAATTTAATTTTATGAGAAACTTGCAGATTGTCCCGGTTTCGCACGGGCTATTAAGTAATCCAAGTTGCAAATAGAAACAAAATATAGCTTATGTTACTCGGGGATAATGTGGCTTCCCAACGGTAATACAATTTTTCAAATTGGTCCAGTAGTTTTGGAGCCTATTTGCGTCAAACAAACAAACAAAAATTAAACTTTTCGTCTTTATAATATTGGTATAGATAAAATCAGCTAGAATCTTATCTTGAAGAGTGTAATCTTTGGTTGTTGCTTTTAATACAGTTTGACGATGTTATTTGGGCCGGATTTGGAACAAACTTGAACTGTATGTTAATATCACGGTTAAGTTACACGGTTTATGTTCGCTTGGCTGCTTTGAGCTGTGCAGTGTATCTAATCCTGTTTCCGGAATGTGTCTTAGAAAATAAATAAATCTTATATATAAAATTTCCGTGTCACAGTGTTTGTTACCGTACTCCTCCAAAACGGCTTGACCGATTTTTTCCAAATTTTATATGCGTATTCAGGTCTGAGAATCGGCTACTGTATATTTAGAAAAAAATTTAAGGCTAAACAACGTTTGCCCGGTCAGCTAGTAATTATATATTAGGACACATTTCACTCAAGGCTGGTTAGCCCCATACTAACCCATTTATAGTTTGTATAGGGGTAGCTAATACAACTGATATACTACATATAAATACATAAATACTTTATATTGATATATGATTAACACTCCGACCGACAGCCAGCAAATTTTTGGATATAGCACTGGCTGGATATAGCCTGAATTGACACACTAATTTAATATACAATTTTATTAATTTATATCACCTAAACTAAACCTTTCTTCATTTATTCTACATGCCTATTAAAGTTTTTTTCTTCACGCATTATTTTAATGCGAATGATAACACTAGACGGGACATTTGACGGCATGCATAATATTATCGACCAGTGACGGGAAACGTTCGATTTTATGGACGCATGTCGATAAGAATGAATGATTTATCGACACGATGTGTGGAATCACCGCCGGCGGAGCTTTGATGGTTTATTCAATGGACATCTCTAGATGAGCTAGTGACGAGATGTATACGCGTTGCTTGTTTGTTGATGAAAACCAGTAGATATATCCTTATAGTTAAAATTTCGTTTCGGCCCTTAATTTATCTATACTATAAGACTCTTTGTCCTGACTCATTCATTCATCTATAGACAACGCAGAGCCCAAACGGCTGGACCTAGGAATGTGAAATTTGGAGGGTGTATTTGTTTTAGTATGTAGACGCGTACTAAGAACGGATTTTTGGAAATTCCACCCCTAAGGGGGTGAAAAGGGGTAAAACAGTTTGTATGAAACTTCTTTGTTTTTGAATTTTTAACGATGAAATTTGGAATATGTATAGTTTATGTAAAATTAAAAATAAAAGTATCAAGTTTTTTTGCCTGGGGTGAACTAAGGGGTTGTAATGGGGGGTGAAAATTTGTATGGAAAATTCTTTATTTATCAAGTTAAAGTCTTGAAAGTTGGTATGTTAGTAGATTATTAAATGGTTAAATTAAAATTATATTTTTTTTTTGCCAGGGGTGCATTAATGGGGATACCATTGGGGTTGAAAGTTAAAAATGAAAGTTTTGTTTTTGAACTGAGAGGTGTAGAATTTGAAATGTGGATATATTTTAGTACTTAAACGTCTACTAAGAATAGATTATTAGAAATTCTACCCTTAAGGGGCTGAAAAGGGGTAAAACAGTTTGTATGAAACTTCTATGGTTTTGAATTTCTAGCAATGAAATTTGGAATATGTATAGTTTAGGTAAAATTAAAAATATTGGTATAATTTTTTTTTGCCTGGGGTGAACTAAGGGTTTGTGATGGGGGGTGAAAGTTTGTATGGAAAATTCTTTATTTATCAAGTTACAAGTCTTGAAAGTTGTTATGTTAGTAGATTATTAAATGGTTAAATTAAAATTATATTTTTTTGCCAGGGTGCATTAAGGTATGCCATTGGGGCTAAAAGTTGAAAGGGAAAGTTTTGTGTTTTTGAAATTAAATACTTCTGAATTGGAATTTAAGCATGTGGTTCACTTAGTGGTATAGTTCACGTATTCTGATTATTTAAATTAAAATAATTGCTTGGAGAAAACGATCTAATCTATCACATCATCACCAAAGTAGCTAAAAACAGAGGCTAACTACGAGTAGATCTCAGGAATCAAATGCGGAAAGACAGATTTTATCTGATTTTAACAGATTTTATCTGATATCGTAGCAATGTAATGTTTATATAAAATTGGCACGGGAATAGGATACAATAGAATTTTTCCACGGGTTACGTGAAAAGTGACCTACACGCGAGCGGAGCCGCGGGCAACCTCTAGTAGATTATAAATGTTAATGTTATGTGACGGATTTTTAATAAACTTTGTAAGAAACTGTCCAGCTATAACTATTTAACAACACTTAAGCCGTTCAATCACAACTACTAAACATCACATTTTAGTAACGTGTTTTCAGCAGTTTTATACCGAAATATTCATAATCAAATCAAGATTGATGTGATGACAGTTCATTATCGGAATTATCAATATAATTATGACAGTAAAAAGGCAACCTCATTCAATATTTACAAATGTACGTTCACAGTTTCATTTGATCTCTATGTCCCACACTAGAAAAAACCCTGTGTTTGCCGGTGAAGGTACTATGCCAACCTAGTTAGTACCTTCACCGCTAAATAATAAATAGTTTGCATGTACATGACAGTGAGTGGAGTGAGAGGAAGATGATGATGATATGGTATCGATATTTCAATTCAATTCTTATCGATACTTGCCCACCCCTCAAGCGTCATAGAATATTGATTTAATAGTGTATTGAGCGGAGTAAGTTTATGCGAGTTGTCGGTGGATATAAAACCTAAGTCACTGAATATTTGAGCGCGCGTCATTCACGTTTATAAGGGAGTGAAACGGTGCTCGTAAAACCAAGTGACACCGCTGAATGCCAACGGTTAGGATCCAATGTTTTGTTTGAAATTGAAGAGTTTGTTAGAAGCGCAAGTTCGGTCGTGCATGGAGTATTATTCACACTAGATATGCGCGACTGCGAAAAATCTGACCAGTCGAATTATCTACAACTACTAATATACACGTTCGACTTGAATATTAGTAATATACTAATGTTAATAATCGAATGATGACTACTAATTAGTTACTAATGGCGTTTTGACTCGATTGTTAGCGAATCTTGTCAATGTCACTTGGTAGTTTCAAATGAATGAAATATGAATGAATCGTTGGAGTGGAGTCGGCTCAAGTAGTAACTCATGTAGTATTCATTCAGTCCGGTTAATTTTGAGTGGGTATCATGTAAGTTACTCATTTTCGGAGATCATTCGAATGAGTCGAATGATTTATAAAGTTGAATAATTCGACTGGAATCATTCACAGTCGCGCATCGCTAATTCACGCCTTTGGGATGGATTTGCTTAATATCAGCTGGAGGCGTTAGAGTTGATTGAGAGGCGAGCCAAGAAGCTCATCGGCCAGCCTTGCGTATCTAAAGCAGGGCTACAAAGCCTTGAACATAGGCGCAAGATTGACAGTCTGTCTGTATTTTTTCGGATACATTTTGGAGAGTGTGCAATGGAGCTGCACAATTTAATTCCCGCTTCTCCATTCCACTACAGAACGAGCAGGGGCACAGCGAAGAGACATCGATTCACCGTCGATATTCCGAGGATTAGCACAAAGCGTTTTGCTTCGACCTTCATTGTGAGAACTGCGAAGCTTTGGAACTCTCTTCCTCTTTTTCCCGAGAAGCACAATTTGTGGGTCTTCAAATCTAGAGTAAATAGGTTCCTTCTAGGCAAGCGTGTTACATCTTAGATCACAGTCAAGCTTAACATCAGACAAGCTGCGGTCAAACGTAAGCCTGCCTATTTATCAATAAAAAAAAAGATGTACATATTTAGGTGTTTCTTTTCGTATGAGCTTAGTATGGAGCGTGAACTCTGGTGTCAAAGCTTAGAAGTTGGTGCGAAATCAACTGACATTTCTTAGCGAAACCGCCTTTTTTAAAAGGAGAAAGTAGGGTTAGGTTTTCCTGGGCCCAATTTGAATGGACTGTTGAAACCATACTTCTAAAAGTGTTAATATGTGCAGTTGAATAAAGACTTTTTTATTTTATTTTACAGCGTACTTATTTATATCCACTTCCTAAATGTATCCATTGAACCTAATCTGTAAACTAACCACGTAGATCTTAGATAAGCGAGCCCACCTGGGCGCCAAAACTGTCAAAATACCGGTTCAGAGTTAGACGACCGGCTAAAATAATGCCTAACGGTAATATTATTAGGTAGCTTTCGAAGCAGTAAGGTTCCGTATTTCTTAAAGGAACTGACTTGTTCTTTTCTAAAAAAAACTGTCTTACAGTCTCTCAGACACAGAACTCATTTGCAAAATTATGGAAAATGAATGAATGATGAGCTAAGTGGCCAAGCTTTAGTGTCGAGAGTTTTCCAATCACCCGAAGGCTTAATGACTACTTGTACTAAAACTAACAGCCAGGACCTACAATTTAACGCGTCATCCGACTCACGGTAGCGCCCAGATGAAAATGACACTTGAAAACGATAGTGTTGTGTATGGTCACCCATCCAAACACTGTCCGCATCGACCGTTGCTTAGCCTCGATGATCGCTTCAGATCACCTTAGCTAGCCGAGCTATACATGCGCTAAGCTCACTATGGTGCGGTTAAACGATACCCATCTAAGTGTTTTTCTAACTCCACGAGCATAATCAAATACAGCCTTAATGTTGTTGACCTGTACCACCTACGAGAACCACTGACCTGCGTAGGTGATACCACTAACGTGTAAATGGTCATATAACCTATTTTTTTCACACATTTCACACATGGCTGGTTAGCCCCATGCTTAACCGTTTATAGTCTTTATTACGGGCGCTAACACAACTGATATACTACATATACGTACATACATACTTTATATCCATACATATTGAACACCCAAACTGACAGCCATACAATTAGCTCATCTCAAAGATGTTAGCCGTGCCGGGGATCGAACACGGGACCCTCTGTTTGGCAAACCAGTATGGTAACCACAACGCCAGCGGGGTCATCAGTTACTTATACTAAATACTGAAAAAAATATTTTTACCTATCATCATTTAATGATTTTTCAGGCCTTCTACTATTCCAAAGGTACAAATTTGATCCAGATTTGAATGTTTTCAAATGAAGAAGAAAAAAAATTACTTGTTTTCTTTGTATGAACTAAGTGGCCAAGATCTCCTGTCAAAAGTTTTCAAGACGCTCGAAGGCCTCTAATTTGGCTTAGCCCAGCTCAGCCGGGGCACAGAATAATAACTTGTACTTCGTAGCCGGGGTTAACATGTCATCCGACCATTTAACATGTCATCCGGGCCACGGTAGCACCCAGATGAGAATGCCAGTTTTAAATGACATCCGTTTGGTCCGTGGACTGTCCTCCGCAGTGACCTCAATGATCGCGTCAGATCACCTTAGCTAGTCGAGGTACAGGCTTTAAATTCAGTGTGCTTTATCGATTACAAGATTATCGATTATAATAAGTTGAAATATATGTTTTTTTGTTCGGGTGGAATGAAGCTGATAATTTTGCATCAAACTGGACTCCTAATAGAGTAACAACAGCTAAATATAGCCCATCAATTGAGGGCACTGAACATGTTGGCATTGGCTAGATTACTCTATACAGTATCTATTTATAGCGAACGCTACCGTAATCGGTCATTCGCGATGCTTGCAGTGTTTGTTAAAAGAATCCCAGAACGTTGGTTTCACAGCAGTGAAGCTTTTAATTCAGCTGCATGTATTATACAGTGTAAATTCCATATAACGTCATTCGATTTAATGACACAACTTTCTAAAGCGTCGAAATCAAATGGCTTTAGTTGGTAAACTTGTATTTCATACAGTGATACTATCTCTCCATTTAACGACCACTCTTTATAACGCTTTAAAATGCACAGTCTCTTCAGTGTCGTCATATAGAGTTTACACTGTATTTTG
The DNA here is from genome assembly GCA_035578125.1 of Mellilla xanthometata. NCBI lineage: Eukaryota > Metazoa > Arthropoda > Insecta > Lepidoptera > Geometridae > Mellilla > Mellilla xanthometata. The sequence goes on along the minus strand of JAPUBQ010000009.1, from coordinate 13,170,231 downwards.
TTTTTCTCTGTTATTGTACTGTCCTATATCTGTGTTGTAATAAAGAGATTATTACATAGAGTTTACTATATCTTTAAAAATTATACGAGTAGCTTATGTGTTTTTTTTCCCTTGATACGTTTGCGTTTGACTACAGCTTGCCTGATGTAAAGCTACGCTGTAGTCTACGGTGTGGCACGCTTACCTAGAAGCTACTTATTTACTCTATTTTTCAAAACCCCCATATGATATCTCTCAGGAAACATAGACTCAGGTAAAGAGTTCCAAAGCGTCGTTGTACTAAGGCTTAAATTTTAAATTCAAGTTTTTTGAATTTCAAATTCTTAATTTTTGAACAACAAAGACTCATTAATTTACCAATACACAAATGTAAAAAAAAAAACAATATAAAATTCAGAAATATCAATTTAAAAGATAATGATGCTTTGCGTATGTTTTTACTGATGTGTGTGATAAGCTATATGAATAATATTTGTGTCAATTTCATTAAGACCTAATAATAGTTTTTGCGTGAAAAAGGAACAAACCCAAACATATCAGACATCTTAACTTTCGCTTTTAAAATATTAGTGGGAAGAAGCATTGGACAGGTAAGGTTGTTAATCCTCACGATCGTAAGGGTAAACCGCGGATAGTAAGAAGATTATACCTTTGAAGAATCAGAAGTTCTGCGCCTCTGTTCTTTAAATGCGAATGGAAATCTATAGCGAACAATTTCTATGTTTATTTTGGCATAAAAGATTGTTGCTAATATAACAGAGAAAAGATACAAAGATACATAAAAGAAAGCTTACCGATTTATATTTTATAAATCGTAGTTAAGCTTTCTTGAACCCATGAATAACAAAAATACTTTATCGTGAAAATAGAAAACATTGCTTGAATTTTGTTCTAAATAAGCAATTGTGTATGTTCGATGTTTATATTTTTGACAGAAAAATCTTTTAACATTTTTTTTAGTACACCCTAGTACTTAAATTAACCAGATAGTACTCTATTTTTCGTTAATCCAAATGTTCGACAAAGTTTCAATCTATACTATATTGTATTCGAGAAAGTCACTAGAAATCATCAAAGTTAAAATCTGCGTAGCATTCATTTATTAAACGAGTTAGTTCTTATGTTAAAAACTAGATGTATGAGTAGACATACAAATTTACAGTTACTTATTCCTGAGATATAAAAGTCCAAATTGGCTTATCACAGCGTTTTAGTTGTTTTATTTCAGTCTTTTTGGCACAACTATAGACGATATTCGCACGTTATTATATTGACGTACCATATGCTTGCATTTGTTATCCGTGGCCTAAATACATGTATCTATCAACCGCATTAAAATGTAGCATCATTTCATACAGTTTAGTCAAAACATTTTCACTAGAATGCACGGCAGTTTAATTATGTGTTGTTGACAGAAAGTGACATAAGATATGGCCATCAGGGCTGTCACACGTCGGATGTCGCCAGATTTACAACTCGCCCGCATCAAAAGAATCCGATAAACATCAGTTATTTCAAGACCAGGAGCCGAATGCCAGTTATTCAGCGCCCATATCTTGTCAACTACGAAATGTCACTACTGCTGAGGCAAAGAGATGGATTTTTTGTTGTTTTTCTTTTAGTTCAAGCTACTGTTGGAGGTGTTAGTAGCGTATAAAAACTATTCTAGGCGATAACACGTTAAATTGTTGGTAAAGAGATGGATATGATCTATTTTTTTTTGTTTTTCTTTTTGTTAAAGCTACGGTTTGAGGTGTTCGTAACGTTTATTTAGTTTAAAAAGTAGCCCAGGCGCTACCGTAGCTCGGATGACACGTTAAATTGTAGATCCCAGCTGTTAGTCTAAGTATAAGCAATCGTTAAGCCAAATTAAGAGGTCAGGCAGCTTGAAACATCGACACCAGAGCTTTGCCACTTAGCTCATACGAAGAAGAAGATCCAGGCTCTATTCTAAACAACCTTCTTCTTCTTCTCCAAACAACCTTTTGTTGAATTTATGACTATAGTTTTTAATGTAAACGTAACAGAAAAAATAATCACGTTATTTTATGTTCTATTCGTTTATAATGACAGGTGCCCTTGTGATGTGTTAATTTATGGTTGTAAAGTCGTAAATCATAATACCTACTTGTTTGTCTAATTAAGAAAGTAAGTAAAGTTTGTTGTACATGAAAATGAAAATGCAAATGAAAAATATTTATTTACTAACTTATTACTAGATTACATATTCTCTTGTGACTACTTAACTAAGCAAGGCCTTAACTAGCCAAGGCCAATCTAAGTAGTCCAATTCAACCTGTTTTCATTTTAAAATAAACTTAACCTCTAACAAGACAGAAAAACAAATAAAAAATAATACAAAGCTTGAATAATTGTAAAACATCTCTGCCCTTGATTTAATGGGTGTGTCAAATGGTACATACAAGATACGTTATTTAAAAAACATCTTTCTCTTTCTAAACCAGTTACATCACCGTTTCTTTGCATCACATTGTGGTGATTCTAAATTTAAAACGCGACCAGCTAATTAAACTAGGGTTCCGTGAAAACCGCACGTAAATTGGACCAGCAGTTATGAATTTATGAGCAGTGCAAGTTACAATGGAGAGAAAAAGTTTTGCGGTGCATATTTAACGTGGTTTTTGCGTTGTACATAATTATAGAGCTACTCGTTTTAACTGCTTCTTGTTAGAGTAAAAGCGTAACTTTGAAAGTAATACTTGAGATATTATTATTAATATGTGTGTTTTAGGAGGATGAATTAACTATTCTACTTTGTACATAATTCAAAAATTCTAAACCGAATTTGATATTTTTTTTATAGCATAGTTGCCATTTGCTACTCCATGTTTGCAGTTCTATTAATATCATAAATACAAACATTTGTATGCGTGTGTGTGTATTTATATTTGTTACTTCTTTACGCATGAACGGCTGAACCGATTACCAAGTTTTATGGATATCCTTTTCATTAAAAATAATTTTGAAAATTATCCTCAATATTAGTTTTTTTTTTCTGATTCGGATTTCGTTAAATCTTGTTTTGTTATTTTACTTTACATTGACATTTAATTCTCTTATAATGTTTATTTTTTATATTTTATTATTACAGAAAAAAGATTAATTCTGTTAAAAGATTTGACGTAATGGTTACCATGCCGGACTCCCAATCAGAAGGTTCCGGGTTCGATTCCCCGCACGTCTAACATCTTTGCGCTTAACTAAATTGGTTGGCTGCGGGTCTGTGGGTCTGAAATATGTACTCGAATCTATATTAAATATGTATGTATATGTAGAAGTGTATATGTGTATGTATAGGTATGTAGTATATACACAATCAGTTGTGTTAGCAACCATAATACGAACTAGAAATGGTTCAGTATGGGGTTAACCAGCCCTGTGTGAAACGTGTCCTAATTAAATAAATAAATAAATAAATATTAGGACACATTCACACACGGCTGATTAGTCCCATACTGAACCATTTCTAGCTCGTATTATGGTTGCTAACACAGCTGATATACTACATATACATACATATTATACATAAATACATATTCAACACCCAGACCCACAGCCAACAAATTTAGTTAAGCACAAAGATGTTGACCGGGCCGGGAATCGAACCCGGAACCTTCTGATTAGCAGGCCGGCATGGTAACCTTTACGCTAACGAGGTCGTCAATTATATTATAAACTAGATTATTAATTTTGAAAATCGATTAATATTTATGGTGGACTTGTGAGGTAACAGGTACAAACACAAAAAATTACGCACCGACTTCATACGCTAACAGTCTTACATAACGACACTTGATATGTGTTTGTATGTTTTGGCAAACTTTTCCGCGGCGAATTAATCTTTCCTGTTTTCTGGGAAGTCGCACGTTACGGGCGGTTCGATTTGACAGCTGCATGCACTAACCTACGCCAATGAGGTGAGCCAACGCACACCGAGTTTATGACTGTCTAATTTTAGAGGGTCAGTGTGTTTGTCTTCTCTCTAGCGCAAGCCGTGAGCGCAACAATGGATGAATGAGCTATAAAAAATATAAAATAAAATTAATAAAAAAGAAATTAATAAACTAAAAATTATTTTAAGTTGGTACTCTTCCCATTGGCACTGATTTTTTAGATTAGATATACTTTTAATTTAATTAATTTTGGATTAGATTTACATTAAGTAATATTGAATTTGTAGTAATTAGTTGTCCGTCAATAAAATGACTAATTAATAAAAAAAAAGTTTTTTTCCGTTCTTAATAATAATGACAATATTTTTATTTATTAAATATTAAACACAACTATAAAGGAGAATACGTTTCATATCTGTAGTATAATGTATGGTTTAACACCACCACCAAAACGAAATGTGTCTTTAATACTTATATTAAAATAAAAAAAAAAATTATGAGTTCCCTTAAATTGTTGTAGAGAATTTGCAAGCGAAATCTTCCGAAACATTAGTAGGGGCTTCATATCAAACGTCACTGAATTATTTACATTTTATTTCAATGACAGCGTATTAAGGCAATGCTAAGTGCAAATTCTTGAATATACGGTCGATATAAATCATAAACAATAAAAAAATATTAAAATGTTAACTTGCCTAAATACCGTCTAAAGATCAACGCTAAGAACATTGATCCTTATTTTGATACCAATTCTATTTATGAATATGAAAAAAAAAACAGGTTCAAGAAAATTAATTTTAGATTTTTTAACCAGTTTTATTTCTTACTCATAAGTCTGATTGGTAACAAAATAATTATAAATATTTTTGAAGTTGTTCTTTAAATGACTTTTTAGCTATTTCTTCAATATTTTGATCATATAAGATTTATAACGAAAAAACAGTAAATTCAACATTTATCATCGCCTTAACAAACCAGTAGGATTCTTTCAGTGTGTCAGCAAACGCAGCATTAAAATGTCAGTAAAGTGTTTGCAATTATAAATGCAATTTGAGCCAACAGATGTTTTTACACTTTTAGTTTCTCACTAGAATAATGTGTATCTGGGCTGAAGCACTATTAAAATTAAACTTGGGCTACTGAGTCCGATTCTTCTGCATAATATTGTTTCTGTTAACTGTTAAATAACCCGTTTTTTGCTAACCATACAAAATTAAAGAGAGATGTTGATAATTTAATTATGACACTTTTTACGCTTAATAGCGCTTGACCACAACTCCCCTGATGTGAAGTGATATTGCATATTTTTTTTTTTTTTTTTTTTAAATATAAGTCACATTTCACACACGGCTGGTTAACCCCATACTAAATCATTTCTAGTTCGTGTTATGGTTGCTAACACAACTGATATACTACATATGTATATAGATACATATTTAACACCCAGACCCACAGCCCACAAATTTAGTTAAGCACAAAGATGTTGGCCGGGCCGGGAATCGAACCCGGAAACTTCTGGATGGCAGTCCGGTATATAATCCTTTACGCCAACGAGGTCGTCGAAATATATATATTTATATATATGACACTTTTTTAATCAATCGATAAAACGAATACGTTCCGTACATTTCGAATGCGATTTCGTGAAAGTGACGTCATTTATGATATTGCTATTGACGTAACAGTGAGTCTTTATTTAACGAAATCTGGATATTAACAATCAAGACTAGCATTTTGTCAGCATTTGATGTCTGAAAGTCTTATTATTTTTTGTCGTCATGTAAAATATTTATACAATTTATTTACGACATCGTTATTATGTCACACGTCATGTTGTCATGCAAATATATCAAACGTAATATATTCATGTCAAATTAAAAAGCGGTACTTCAAAATTTGTATTTTTTTGTAATTTTTATAAAATGTAAAGCAATAGAAAAAAGGCTTTTTTACTTTTTACTTTTCATCATCTTTTTTTAATTTTTTTAATGATAAATAGGCTTTCGTTTGACCGCAGCTTGCCTCATGTTAAGCTTGACTGTGGTCTAAGATGTATCACGCTTGCTTAGAAGGAACCTAGGTATTTACTCTGGATTTGAAGACCCCCAAATTGTACTTTTCGGGAAAAAGAGACTCAGGAAGAGAGTTCCATAGCTTCGCAGTTCTCACAATGAAGGTCGAAGCAAAACGCTTCGTGCGAATCATCATCATTATCAGCCCGTAGTCGCCCACTGCTGAGCATAGGCCTCTCTTCTTGTACGCCAGTCATCTCGGTTTAGCGCTGCTCTCATCCATGTCCTGCCTCGCACTCTACCTTTTACTTTTACTTACATCAAAATTTGTAATTTTTTATTATTAATTTACAAGTAGGTTGATAGTAGTTATAAATCCTAAATGTTTAAGAATATTCTTCAAGCGATCAGTTGTTACAGCAAAATAAATAACGTCATGAAATTGTTTTTATCAGCAATGTTAAATTGGCACCTACACGTGTACTGGTCAAGGTCATTGCCGCAACCGAACAGAAATTAATAAAGGTATTCGTTTGTTCAATATTGTTGCAAAGTAACCATTGATTGAATGGAATTCTCAAAGAATGATAATCTTCTTCTGCCTCGTATGAGCTAAGTGGCCAAGCTCTGGTGTCGAGAGTTTTCAAGCTGCCTGACGGCCTTGACTTGGCTTAACGACTGCTTGTACTAAGACTAACAGCTGGGACCTACAATTTAACGTGTCATCCGACCATGACATGAAAGACATGAAAGTATGATTAGGTACATAATATTTGCACAAAAATTTACAAAACAATCCAGTCGCTTGCCTGATAATAGGCACCACGTTGGCATATTCCAAATTATGTTCGTGTCAAGACTAGTTCTTAAGTTTTCATTTTATATAATTTTAACTTTTTTATCCTTTACAGCTAGGCATTTGGCCAGCACACGAGTTAGCAACACTACGGCCTAAGTTGGAATGCCTATTATACCTAAAAAAAGACAAGTCTTTTAGTAATCAGTGCTATAAACAAGTTGTAGGTCCCGGCTATTAGTCTTAGTACAAGCAGTCGTTAAGCCAAGTCAGAGGCCTTCGGGTGGCCTGAAACCTCTCGACAACAGATCTTGGCCACTTAGCTCATATGAAGAAGAAGTAGTATGAAACTACACAAATCGTTTCGGAATCCATCCTACATTCCAACATCCTCTACTCTCCCTATTTCCAAGTTGTATTCCTATCCGGCATGTTAACTCCGCAGAATAGTGTATAGTTCGCATCTATTTCGGTGACGCGGCTATTTTAACGTGACCTTGACATTGCAAACGGCGAACATGGCCGCGCCGCGCTCCGTTGAAAATGCGCACGCGCATCGATTTGTGTCGATCGCTGAGTTAGGATTTTAGTTAGGTAATCATCGTGAAGTTACAATTTTCCGCAAACAAAGATAAAGTTTGAGTTTTGTATCGTCATTTGACATGTTAAACAGATAAGTATAATAAGTAAGATAGATTTATTAGAAGATAGAAGTATTTAATGGTGTAGAATATTTATTTAGTGAAATTTATGAGTTTATTTAAGCTAACTTGTATTTTTAAGTATTTCAGTAATTATTGTGGCGTGACTTGCCTTTAACGTATGTTATTTATGGCTAATGAAGTTCTGTATTCTGTATGGATAGATACAAACATTTCTTTAGTGGACACAAAAATTTAAAGTATTTAAACGGTTGCTCTCCGCCTTGGCTGCAAAGTTTGTGAACCACATATTTGCATTTGCGGCTCAATAGTTGAGAGCAACGGTCATCACGCGTTGAGTTGTCGCCGCAGTGCAGGCAGATTTCCGCGCCACCACGCCTTAAATGACATTGTACGGAGGGCTTTAGTTTCGGCTAACGTCCCTAGTATTCTTGAGCCGCCGGGTTTGTCCAGAACAGACGGAAAGAGGCCGGACGGGCTGACCTTGGTGCCATGGAAGAAAGGTAAGTGCTTAGTTTGGGACGCCACTTGCGTCAGCACAGTTGCCGCCAGTCACCTCGGTCGCACCGTCCACTCGCCGGCGGCTGCAGCAGAGGACGCAGCCAATCTGAAGCGCCAAAAGTACGCCACGATGTTGCCTCAGTATCTCTTTGTGCCCGTTGCTTTTGAAACAATGGGTTGTTGGGGAACTGAGACCAAACTTTTTATATCTGAAATTGGGCATAGGTTATAAGAAAAATCAGGCGAATACCGCTCCGGATCGTACCTAGCGCAAAGGCTATCCATAGCCATACAACGCGGCAATGCCACGAGCGTTATGGGTACCTTTCCGTCAGGTTCTATCCGGAGTGGCCTATTAAATTAATTTTATGAGTGTTTTTTTTTTTTATTAGTTTTTAATTTTTTAAACAAGTATTTAAACTAAAATTAAAATAGTTTGCCATAATTGGTTTATCGCTTAAAGCGATCTCTTCTAGTCAAGTTTTGGATGGAGCCGTAGTCTACAATAAGAAAATAATAGGTATGTAATTGATTTGAACGGTAGTAAAGCATTTCTAGTGCTCGCTTGGGTAGCAACCACCCTCAAGGTAAAAAATCTGTCGCCAAGCCAAGCGTTCCAACAGCCTCAATGAGAGCTAGTTAAACCAAACTAGGTATGCTACTTAGGCCAGAGTGTCACTAACTCGTATGGATTCGCGCCTATTAATCCAATGCCCAGCTAGACTGTCAAAAAAGCAACCATGAGAAGTCTGATTATAAATAAATATTGCTTGATGTGTCGATTTCTAAAATAAGTGAATAATTATCAAATTTTAAAACCAATGTTTAAAATTACATTTACAGACTATGTTATAACTACAATCAACGATAATCAATCAAGGGAACGAGTCCCAACCAAATACAATAACTTCTAACTATGGTGGCGATTCAGCGGCACACACGACTAAACTAAATTTAAAGAAGCCCCGTCTCTTTTCATCTTAGGTGGCCAGAAAGAGACGGCACGTTCTGAACCACACACAAAACAACTAAAATCACGTCAAATATGAAAAACGTAAGCGATTTTAGAGCGCACCCAATTGTATCAGCTCTAAATCTGACGTGTTTGACGTGATTTTAGATGTTTTGTCTATGGTTTAGATCGTACCATCTCTTTTTGGTCATTTATGACGAAAAGAGACAGAGCTACTTTAAATTTAGTTTAGTCGTGTGTGCCGCTGAATCGCCACCATTGTCCACGGGCCTAACAACAGCAGACAAAGTAAAGAAATCGATAGTGTTGTATCGCAGTGTATGCGATTGCCGCACCTCTAGGACCGGTCGACCTCGAACTTGACTTTCAGGACAGTCACGGTCGTCCGATAACGTTTTAAAAACATAAATAGACAGTTACTACACTGATTACGCGTATTTTATATCACGTGTTTTACTTTTAATATACAATTTAGCTTAAGAGCTGGCAGCTATTTTTACAGCGACTGGGTTTAGCTATTAGAATGGACAAAATAAGGAATGAGTACATTAGAGGAAGTGTGAAAGTAGCCCCAGTGAGGGAGAAAATAAAGAGTGGAAGGTTAGCATTGTATGTACATGTGATGCGTAGAAAGGAGATGCATGTCACTAGGAGATGTATGGAAATGGTAGTGCAAGGGAGAAGAGCAAGAGGCCGCCCGAAAAAGTCATGGATGGAGTGTGTGAATGAGGACATGAGAGAGAAAGGATTGAGTGTGGAGAAGACGTGATAGAGGAGAGTGGAAGAAGATTTGCTGTGCCGACCCCACCTAGTGGGATAAGGTTAAGAAAAAGAAGAAGAAGAAGACTGGGTTTAGCTATTCAGCGGGGCTATGTTGCCAGCATTTAGGGAACTCTGCCATGCAGTAATAGCTTGGATGGTGAGATTTAAAGTGTTTAAATTTTTCTTTTTATCTTTGAGTTTGTACATAGTATTTTAATATTTTTTCTATACGTATATTATAAAGAGGAAAAGTTACTACTGGCCCGATTTGAAAAATTATTTCACCGTTGAGAAGCTATATTATCTCTGAGTAGCATATGCTATATTTTATTTCTCTTGCAACTTAGATTATTATTTTATAGCCCGTGCGAAGCCGGGACGATCTGCTAGACTGGAATAAAATTAGTAGGATGGTAGAATTTGATATAATTCAAGCATAATTAATGTATTTATAATATTAATTATGGAATTATTAATATTTAGTTAAAACATCCACTTTTAGTGTTGCTTTTTTATTCGATTACTAAATTGTGTTGCGAAAATAAAGTCACAAAGATTTCAAATTCCAAGTTTGAAAACATAAGGTCCAAAAGTTTTTATTTGTACAAATAAATACTAAACTCTCAAAAGGTTTTATTTAGTGAATTTAAATGATGTTATGGCAATTAAAAGTTTATTTCATGTAAATCAGTTACGTTCGTTACTGTTTAAAATAATTTATATTCCGTTAATAAAGAGCTGACATTTTTACATTGCCTCTATTATCTTGCGTACATTTTATATTGTAATTAAAATTGTTAATGCTAACTGTTAGCTTGATAAGTGCATTTAAAATACGGCCATATTGTATTTAACCGGCATTATCAAAACGCTCCACGCGCCGTTGGTCTGTCGTGGGGGACCTACTTCTAGTATAGGAGTATTATTGTTTTAATATTACTTTAAACATTTAGTTTCCTATTTTTTTAATAATTCAAATAAAGTATTTGTTTTTCTTTTGACATGAAACACATTTTTTTAACAATCTTTGGTTAGTGTTGTCTTGCGTCCGGTGTAATATGTACCTACCACATTTATCAAGAAGATACATATTTGCTCTAATTATTGAAAGACTCAAAGAGAGTTTTTAAATAATTAGAGTAAATATGTATCTTACATACAGGGGACGCAAGACACAAACCAATCTAGTCAAAAATGTTTTTTATGTAATTGATTGATTAAATTCTATATTCTTTCATTTTTCTCATGTCAGAAGTATCAATTGTCTGTTAACCACTACAATCCAATTACTTTTCTACAATTCCATTTGCGACAGTTCATGCCGGCATTTAAAATAAAAAATACTTGAATAAAACCTTAGGTACCTATTTAAATAAAATAGAAATTATTCATTCACATTACAACACGTAATTATAGTAAAGTTAGTTTTAAATCTAACTTTATTTTAAAAGTACCCAAAGATGTTCAAGTGACATATTATAAAATGAAAATATACAACTTAACCGTTCGTATGTAAAGTTTTAAATAGGTTTTTAGATCATCAAATTTCTAAAATTAGACATGTGATTCACATAAGATTATTTACTAACTATAAACCTATTATAGAATTAAAAAGTTATACTTGAGATATTTAATACATACTTATAAATTTAGAAACGATTTTAGTAACCCATGGTAACCTCACGGTCCACTATTCGTTGGTCAACCCATTTTTAACAATTAAAATGAAATTGTAATTTGGTTAATTAAAGTAGTGTATCTGTTTAAAGTTGTCACGTTACGCCATAGATCTCCCTCACTGTGAAATACAGTGGAAAGGAGATTCAGTAAATCAGCTTTATACAAAAAAAAAAGAAATTCAAACTTGCCTATACTCTACTCGTGATAAATGAAGTAAATTACGAGTATATGCGTTAATCACAGGATGCTAGCAATCTCCATACAAAAATGTATACCAGCCGCGTCGGTTTAAATCTTACATTAATACGAGTATTATCCGTCGATGCGGACCATCTTTTTATGGACCAGACTGTAATTTCACTGGAAAGACACGAACTTGGATATTGTCCGAGTTCTTGTCATTCTGTCTAGAGCGTAATTTTCATCTGGACGCTACCGTGAGTCGATTGACACGTCTTATTGTAGATCCCACCTGTTAGTTTTATTACAAGCAGTCGTTAAATCAAGTCAGAGGTCTTTGGGTGGATTAAGAACTCTTGACCACCTAGCTCGTACGCGGCATTAGCATATTATTCTTCTTCTTCTTCCAAGCCAAGTGCCAAGTGGCCAAGCTCCAGTGTCATGAGTTTTCAAGTCGCCTGGAGGCCTCTGACTTGGCTTAACGACTGCTTGTACTAAGACTTACAGTCGGGATCTACAATTTAACGTGTCATCTTACCCTCGGTAGCGCCCAGATGAAAATTCTACATTTAAAACGACAGTCTTGTGCATCGACCGTTGCTTGGCATCGATGATCGCGTCAGATCACACTAGATAGCCGAGCTACATTAGAGAGCATCAATTTAACAGAGCTTAGATACTGTGTTCCACAGCGCTAGTATAGCATAAAGGGTGGGACCGAGTCCAGCGACCGGTCCCATATCTCGATCTATAAATTACCCCCTGCCCATTGTTCACACGACTCTATCTACTTATTTTTTAACTCTGACGTGAAAAAAGTTAGGGTTATAAGTTGTCTCTCTGTGTGTGTGTGTGTGCGTGTGTGTGGTATTGTAGCTCCCGAAGTTATGAACCGATTTGATTTGGTTTTTTTAAGTGTTTAAAAAAAAAGTGTGAATGCTTTTAATGAATCCACCCAAGTTGTAAAATCTGTCGCTACGCACCTAACAGTGTGTTTTGGCAGCCTTTTGAGAGCCAGTTATTCAAGACTAGGCATGCTCCACCTAAGGCCCAGAGTATTGCTTACTTTCGTGGTTACGTGTCCTGCTGGTCAAATACCTATATCGATCATATTACAAAATGGCGGATGACATGTTGTTCCCAACTGCCATATTCTTTTTTTTTCTTTTGATATAATATAATATCTTTCTTTTGGTATCAAATGATAAGGCAGTTCATTTGATACCTATATCAAATGAAAGAGCATGATTAGTAGAATAAATGCATTGTGATAATTTAGCCAACTACACAAAATGTCGAGTCGAGGGTTTACTCATTTTTTTTATTTTACGCTTGTTTAGCATTGTGTACGTTATTTGACACAAGGGTAGCTTTAGGGTCAGATTTGGAACAAAATATTTTGGCTTTTCTAAGTTACGTGTGTTGTAAGGGAGCGCATTCGTTACAACCGCATTTCCACCCTTTTGCATAAATTTCGTAATTAATCGAGCGATATCTTTACTGGCTGTTGTTATTTATATATGTATTATGTTGATTCCTTTTGTGCAGGCTGATATGTGTATTTTAATTATAAATGGTTTGGAAACTAGACATTTCTTGTAACTGGTAACATAATAGGTTCTAATAATAATTGGATTTAAAAAGTCCTTTATAATATTTTTATGTATAAACTGTTAAGGACAAAGTTCGATTAGATTTCTTTAGGATAGAATAGAAGAATAGAACAGAATATATATTTAATGTACAACCAAAAATTAGCATATTTAAAATAAAAAATAAAGTAAAAAATAAATTTAGTTAAGCACAAAGATGTTTACCGGGCCGGGAATCGAACCCGGAACCTTCTGATTAGCAGACCGGCATGGTAACCTTTACGCTAACGAGGTCGTCTAGTCATAACGGATCCTTATTTCTGTCACATGTAGATAATATTAGTAACAAGTAATAATGGCCTATAACGATATATTTATTTTCGAATACAAAGAACGGCACCGATATAATCGGTCGAGATATATCAGTTACAAAATAAAATACGGACCAACAAAGGCAAACAAGGAACATTCATTAATACGATTTCCTATAATATAAAGGTGGAACTCTACTAAAGAATGCTAAACAAAAATTTAATATTTTATCTACACTAATGTTATAACATTCTACTTATGTTTCTAATACTTGACTTATAATTACTACTGTTATAGCGCAGACAACAAAACATTCAATTTAAGCAATTTCACATGATGGTATAATATCCACATCGATATCGTAAAATCTCATTATAACATCAGCGCGCTCGCTCCTGATTGGCCCTGCGCGCGCAGCTGCGCTCTCATTGGTTAGATTTTAATGGTGGTAAGTTCACTGTGACAATACACGTACGCGTGAATTTAATGTTTCTCAGTGTGTTTTGTTTTTAACATACAAATTAAAACTCACAGTCGAGTTTTAATATCCTTCATTATAATATGAAAACCACTCAGTGCATTAAATCCTATGATTTCACGTAATACGTATTAACATATGTATATAGGCTTCTCCTTTTTATATGTTTTTAAAATACTTAGTCTACTTTGTGCCGAGTATTCAAAATTAGTTAATTGCTTTCATATGTAAAACGGAAACAAACTTACTTCAGTATTATTACTATAATACTGGAGTAAGTTTGTTTCCGGAAATCGTTCTATTCAAAGTTCCGTCAGTACACTTCCACCTTAATACGTAGTATCTCAGCAGTCTTAGTTGGAAATATCGTCGATTCCACAAACTGGGAAGCCAACGAGAAGATAAATAATATGCTATTGCGCTGGTAACAATAGTGCTTGATACAAATACCTAATATCGATACAGCTACCTAATACCTATACAAATACCCGATATATAATATCGTATTGATGCTGGTATTATATTCGTATTGAAATGGAAGTGCAGGGTAGATGTAACAATGCTAGTGAAGCGCCAATAATAATAACTGGACGATAAAATGGCGGAAATGCAATGAGCAGTTGAAAATCAATACTGAATTACAGACCTTTGTAAACGGGCTGGTTGGTTTGAACGGGGTGTTTAAACAGAATATTAGACTGGTATTTGGACGTTTCTTTTGCTTTTTATAAACCCAGAAACCAGTTCTTTGTTAGAAAGGTCAAAGTCAAATTCGAATATATGTAATGCTTCATAATAGTTACATTTTAATTATGGTTAAAGTATCTCATATTCTTCTTCTTCGTATGAGCTAAGTGGACAAGCTCTGGTGTCGAGAGTTTTCAACCCGCCCGAGCGCCTCTGACTTGTCTTAACTACTGCTTGTACTAAGATATCCGAACACGGTAGCGCCCGGATAAAAAATGCCGCTATGTCCTCTATCTCATAATGGACCATTTTCGGGTACACTTGAGGAGTGAGCCGGTTAATTTATATGCAAAATAAATCTTTATCGTTAAATATTCGTCAATAATATAATAGCATTTTTTTAATGCTTTTTTAATTGATGAATAGGCTTACGTTTGACCGCAGCTAGTCTGATGTTAAGCTTGACTGTGTTCTAAGATGTAACACGCTTGCCTAGAAGGAACCTATTTACTCTAGATTTGAACAAGACTTTTAATTTATTTTCAAACTTACAATCTTTGTCTATTCAAGGTATATATGTTTGTCGAGAGAGTTCTATGTTTTATGAAAATCGGTTCAAGAGAAGAACGCCTACGTAAAAGTATTTACAGTGTCACCAACTTATGTGTTCAGGTGGACTAAATTGGAACTATAAGTTTGACAGCATACTTAGGTGGCAACAAATCTCCGCTAGCGCCGCCGTCAACTGAACAGCTAAGTTGGTGGCACTGTATCAGCCAGGCAACTTACATGCACGCCGCCACAAAATGGCGGATTACATATTTTTTGACAACTCATTCAATATGGCTGACAAGGACTTCTAGTGAAATTGTAATGAATTTCAAATCCAATATGGCTGCCATGAAAAATATTATGGCGGGGATTTTATTTTAATGTTGATTAATTGTAATTATTTTTATTTTTATTGCAGGTAATGCCAAAACTTCCTTCTCGAGCAGTTTTGGTGAGATTTAGTTTGGTATGTTTAAGAAAGTCTAGATGTAGTTCAAATTAATAATTAATTCAAAAAATGTGTATTTTCGAAGTTTTTTGTAATACTAAAAGATAACTTACATTTTTTTAAGTGCATTCATTTAAAATAATGGTACTAGATAGTAGTTATATAACCTCACTGAATACGGCTTAGTTAGTTAAGTTACTACTCGTAACTCAATACAAACGTTTAAAAAAACCCTTACAGCCAACATTTGACCGGCAGCGAGCTATCGAGCAGTATGAATAATTAAATCACTAAAATGGCCATAAAAATAGGGGTTGGTGATAAAAAAGTAAAAATTTAAGGTTGTATGTATTTTTTAAAGTTACATTAAAAAAACACAGAATTTCGTCAAAAATTAATTAACCACCCTTACCATTTAGGTGTAATAAAAATAGATAGTAGCCTATTCTCAGACCTGCTGAATACGCATATAAAATTTGGTAAAAAATCGGTCAAGCCGTTTTGGAGGAGTACGGTTACTAACATTGTGACATTTCATATATTAGAAAGAAATATAATTTGTGCCTGCTTTTATTATGGAACCAGCAACAGGGTATGAACAGCCGATGGCAAATTAAATGAAGCATAATGAGGGGCCGGCGTGGCGCGGCGCGGAATGTGCACATGTACACTTTAATGGCTCTCCATTAATCAAAGTCGGGTAAAATGTGCCGCGGAAAGATGGCAAGCATTTGGGGAAACATGTTTGCTATGTTACAATAATATTACTTAATCATACATTATGTTATTACTAGCCCTGCGGTGTTACTCCCTTTGATCTGGGATGAAAGTGTCCTATGTGCTAATCCAGGATCTAAACTATTGCCATGGCACTTTTAATCTAAATCGGTTTAGCCGTTTGAGCGTGGTGGAGTAAGAAACTTACACACACGAACTTTTGCATTTATAAAATAAGTGGTACAGGTATTTTAACTGCTTGTAGATGTTGGTAAAGTTTATTAGAAATGAATTTATGTAAATAAAACTATTTTATTTGTCAAATACGAATATTAACGGTTTTTTGTTATCGTCATAGAACCACATTGATAGGGCACAATAATTATACAAATTATATACTGTGAATGGGTTCGCAGTTGGATTTCATAACGTACCTGATTGCATTGCACCGAATGTTGTGTTAAAACTATTAAAATTGGTTGTAAAATGAGACTCAATTATGAGGCATATTTTCAATGAAATTTTGTATCTACTATACTATAAGACTCTTTGCCCGTACTCATACATTCATTCATCTATAGGCAACGCAGAGCCCAAACGGATGGTCCTAGGGGTATGAAATTTGGAAGGTGTCTAATCTAACGTTCCGCGGATCTTTCGCTACCGCAATTATTTCGCAAAGACTCGCTGCCGCATGCGTAGGTGTACTAAAGGCGACAAGGATCATAATTCATATACATTGACGACCTCGTTGGCGTAAAGGTTACTATGCCGGCCTGTCAATCAGAAGGTTCCGGGTTCGATTCCCGGCCCGGCCAACATCTTTGTGCTTAACTAAATTTGTTGACTGTGGGTCTGGGTGTTAAATATGTATCTATATAAAATATGTATGTATATGTAGTATATCAGCTATGTTAGCTACCATAACACGAACTAGAAATGGTTCTGTATGGGGTTAAACAGCCGTGTGTGGAATGTGTCCTAATATAAAAAAAAAACTTACAGAACTAGGAGGAACAGTACCTACCCTACCATGCTAGCGGTGTTATATGCGTTCTTATCTCATTTCATAAATCTATTAAAAATACCAATATTTAGGTCGAGTATTAATCAAAACATCCATAGGAAGGTCGCATTCTATTAAAAGAATCTGTCTCCCACTCTATCTTACTCTTGACTAATTAATCATTTTGTCTTTTTAATTAAATACCGAGAAACAATCTGTTTCTACTACTCTTAGAACTAAATAACATGGAAAAGGCGTATAATAAAAAATGGTCGCAATAAAAGTGTTTCATTTATTTATTTACTAACGGCAAACGTACACTAAATAGTAGTTAAGCTGAATTTAGCAAAATTGAGATTTAACGCTCTCAATTATTTCGATTGTCTATTCTCAATTTAATTTTCTCAAACTGAAAATATTGTAGCCAAGTACCAAATAGCCGGGTCCACACGGAGCGAGCAGCCTCGCGAGGCATTTGCCGCGCGAGGCTGCTCGCTCTGTGTGGACGTGCCTCGGACGAGGCAAGCGCGCGCTCTGCCGCGGACGAGCCATCGAGTGTCGGCTTTTGAATTTGCTCAAAGGCGCCTCAGTCGCCTAGTTATGTCATTGTTGCACTAAATAGGCGCGTCCACACAGAGCAAGCAGCCTCGCGAGGCATTTGCCGCGCGAGGCATTTGCCGCGCGAGGCTGCTCGCTCTGTGTGGACGCGCCTAATAGTGTGTTTCTATAGCCTCCTTGAGTTTCAGTTATTACAAACTAGGCATTAGGCATGCTCTACCTTAGGCCAGAGCATCCCTACACATGTCTTTACGCATCTTGCTAGTTAAATGTCTATTAATAAGAAGTAAAAAAAAACTTATATTTATAAGCTACTAGAGGACCCGACAAACGTTGTTTTGCCTTAAAAACGTAAGGGTGAACAACCCTTATCATTTAGGGGAATGAAAAATAGACAGTAGCCTATTCTCAGACCTACTGAATAAAAATATAAAATTTGGTAAAAATCGGTCAAGCCGTTTCGGAGGAGTACGGTAACTAACATGGAAATTTTATATATTAGATTAGATGAAGAACGCTCATACATTTTGTTCCCACACCAAACTTCTCTCCCTTTCACAACTGACTTAAACTAATGAATAAAGCATCGGTTTTCGTCCACAAACGGTCCCGGTTCGATTCCTGCCAAGACAAATATTTGTAAGAGCGAGATAAATATGCGCCCGGGGCTCGGGCGTGTTTGAACTATTTTGTCTTTGGCATGGGATATCCGGAGAAAAAATACGGGATTTTAGTTTAAATTACCTTTTTGCTGGGATTTCCGGATATTTGCCGACGGAGGAAATTCTTTGGGATGTCTGAGTGGTTCCGAAATCTCTGAGCGGCATAGGAACTACGTGCAGAGTTATTTAAACGGATTGTTAGAAGATGAGTATTGAATTTAAAGAAATATGTAGGTCTATCCATCTATCTATCTAAGCCTTTAAATCAGCCCGCTACAGGGCATTGGCTGTCGGAGCACATCGCAATACTTGAATGGAAATAATACAAATTGTTCGTCGGCAAGTCCGACTCACGCTTGGCCTTTTATTTATTTTATATTTAGTTATAATATTTACTTATCTATGAAATAAATTTAAAACATTCAAAGTACTAACTCAAAGATAAAAACAAGAAATTTATAACACTCTCCCATTTAGTCAATACAAATAAATGAAAAAACTCCATACAAATGCCGCTTAGAATGTGTATCCATCTACGCACACAATTATACTAGTATCCCAACGATATACACACAAAGCTCGCACGCGATTGGTGCCGTGCCGAACCATCTGACGCCACGCGGGCGCGCGGGTAGCTGTTTTGCCCCGTCCACCGCGGTATTTTACGGTTGCGCGTGGAACCATTTTATCGGCCAAGTAACTATTATTTTATTTCGCTGTCTATTGTTAATTAGGGTAAGCCAAACGTCCAACCTGTTACTGCGTGGCAGAGTTCCTAAGGCTTTAGCTATTCAATGGGCCCGTTGAGAAGCTAAAGCCAGTCATTGTAAAAAATAATATTAATATACTATAAGGAAGGCACGTCAACATACCGCGGTATTAAAGCCACGCCACCTAGCGGCGCGTCGCGTTGCACCGATAAAGCGACAGCCGCGCTGCACCATAATTGGCAGTGCTAGCTCACGTGCCACGGAACAATGCCGGATTTTAATGCATTTGCATAATTGCCACACAGTTTTCCGTGTTTATCTGCAAGCGCAGTTTTTGTTCGGGTCGCGTATTGTTTATTCTTTATTCAAATCGTGCGATTGCGCGCACCCTTGCGGTTAAAGTAGGTAGGTAATATTGCATGCATACTGTACCTACTCTAAAAATAAAATAAAATAAAATCAAATCATTTATTAACCTTGTAACATCTCATCGCATTTGGCAAGTCATTTACATTTAGTTTAAGCAACACAGAATGATATTAACTAAACTAAACTGAACTTAAATATTATAACATAGATTAGGGATGCTATTGCAAAATTCTGTCAGAAGAAAATGAAGATTCATCAAGTTGCATATTCAAAATTATTTTATAGAATAAAATGGATTAGTTTTAAAAAATGTTTTAGCGTCCTTTTGAATTTGATCACTCTATGATGAAGTACGAGTAAAAACCAGTATTTTTTTCTCGCATGGTGGTGGAAATTTTCAAGTGCTCGCCTGGCTAGCCTTCATGTTGTAAAATCTGTCGTCAAGCACCTAGCAGTGTGTTCCGTTAGCCTCCTTGAGAGCCAGTTATCCCAAACTAGGCATGTTCCACCAGAGTGTCGCTTACTTATTAGTTTACTCGCCCCACTGGTCAAAAAACTGTCTGTAAGAAGTAAAAAAGCTAGTTGTGCCTTAAACCTAGGACAACGCCATATATAGGACATTTGTATATATTTCTTATTCTTTGTTATATAACCCTCTCTTGTTTTATTACTACTGTCCTTCCTCTGGTTGCCTGGAAAAGATAGCTTTTAGCGATAGGCCGCCATTTTCGACACTAGTTTTAAGTTTCTTTTGTTAATAATTTTATTTAATAATAAGTGTGTAAAATATAGAATTTATCTATGTATGTATCTATCTATCAACGCAAGCTATACTTCAATGTGTAACACCTGAGTGCCTAGACAGCTTGCCATCGCTCTATGTATCGCCTTAATACGATATCGACAAATGACATGAAATCTAAGGGAGTGTCGGTATCTGGGCTTGAGAGATCTTACGTCACTTCCATATATTTCACGTCATTGGACAACGGATTGGAGCGATATCTGAACCGATGGAATCGTGTATAGGCCCTCAGATCAACTTTAACGTATAGATTATAGTATTATGTAGATTAAAGTCATCCCACAAGCGATAACAATTAGCAGGTTTTACTATTATGGCTAGCAAATTTGTAACATTTTTATTAAATTGTTAGTTTAAAATAGTTTATAGTAGTAAATTCGAAATATGTACTAACTCTTTGTTGCCTGAATAAATGATTTATGATTATGATTATCTGGCGGTTTTCAAAGCAAGAGTGAACCGGTTTTTTCTGGGTAAGCGCGCTCCACCTTAGATCATAATGTCGCTTGCCATCAGGTGAATTGAGATCGAAGGCAAGCACATTTAATGTAAAAAAGGCACAGCTTAAAACATACTGTCTAAACGAAATATTCTTCTTTGTCGTGTCGATAGTACACATTTAAACTTTATACTAATTTACACTACTAAGCATTGTTAAAACGGAAATTTTATAAACTAAAAAAAAATAATAACAAAACAAAAATTTTAAAGACAATTTTAAGCCACCTGCCCAAACGTAAATATTATTCTTAAACTAAGTTTAAATTTATTTTTAACATTAATAAATGTATATAATTTTAAATAAATTATAAATTATATTTTATTTTAAATTAATTATTTATTGAAACAAACAATAAATATTTATACCACTTAATTATTGTATCTTGTAATTTTTCGCGTATTTTAATTTAATTTATTTTTTTACGTTTTTTTTTAATATTATTAAAATACCCATGTGGCTGTTAAAACGATTACATGGTGAAAAACGAAATGAAAAAAAAACTCATAGCATTAAACACGAGCCTGCGCCTTGGCCAATTATTTATGTACTGGAATTATGCATATGCGTGCTTTCTTCTCATATTTTATTAAAGTATTCAAGGCTATGCTAATGTCGAGAATAAGCCGATAAATTCGACCGGACCAGACTAAATATTACAACTTTATGCCCACCATTTTCCGACTGTTATTACTCGAAGTAAAGTCTGTGAATAAATCCTAATAAATATTTATTCACGTATTGCCGTTTTATGTTCACGTAAAAGTCGTGATCAAGATAAAAAAAGTCAGCAAACAGATCTCTCCTACAAAGTATGTCTATAAAAGAAAATGTCTGTCTAACTCGAGGCCAATAAAAACTACACTTACTCTTAAGACTTGCGATAAAATGCCTTCTGTTTCACCGAACACTTCTTTCTAATTAAGAACGGCTGTAAACAAATATAATAAACCTCAGTTCTTTCATTCATTCGTTCATTCATTCTGAAACGTCTCTACATAAAAAGTGATGAAGACATAGATTTGGAATGGATATAATAATAGTCACATAAAGATCTTTCTACAGTAGCAAAATCAAAATATTTAGTAGCATAAATATATATTTTAGGTCATAATCATGAGTGCTATGCTCCTCGATATTTGTCGAATACTGGCAGTGCAATTGTGTCCAAGATAAAATTACTACATGCAATGTCAAAGATCTAAGGTACTTATAAAAAATATGACAATATTATAATTAAAAGTCAATATAAATAATAAGCCAATGAAAATTTAATCTTAAAATAGTGTCAACAAGAAAGAGTACATCATAAATAGTCAAACTTTATGATACATTCTTAGCATATACTCGTAAGGATAGGCTAAGAATTCGTCAATTTTATAGTCACAATTGACAGTCAAAAACTTCTTTAGATTATATTTAAATTGTTCGGGTTTCATTTTCCTTAGCTCTTTAGGAAGTTTACTATAAATAATGGTACTGAACTTGAAATTTTATTGAAATAGTGTCTCTATATTGTACGCGACTATTCTTCTTTATTGTGAATCCATTTTTGAAATGATTTTGATAAAAGTATTATAATTTGCTAAACTTAATGTCTGAACAGGCGCAATAAATAAACATACATGGAGTTCTTATATAGCTGAGTTTGAAAACGGCCTTTCTACATGAAATGACAAGTTAATTTACTTCTCTGGAACAGTTGGTTAGTTAGTTATCAACTCTGTTAACAACTAAAAGTCTGTTAAAAACTAACGAGGTGCCACTGGGGTTGAAGAAAAAGTATATTTTATAATTAACTTCTTGAAACTGTATTAAAAATTTACACCGACATAATATTCCGTACCGGTTACGTACGCCATAGTTATTATTCTGTGCGTACGCGAAAATTATGATTTTTTTTCGCGTAATATAATGTAAGTGTGATCGCTTCTGCGCTTCATTATTTTTTTATTTTTCAGTGTATGTAGTAAGAAACGTTCCGAGTGACGTCACCAGGTCGCTTAGCATTAGAATTGGATTGTAACGTGAGAAGCCATGCCGCGGCCGCCAGGCTGTCTCGTGATACGCTATGCGCGTCACGTACTACTTACCACACACACACACACACACACACACGAATACACACACACACATACATACACACTTACTGTGTACTGTAGCGCCTGTAGCACAGCTAGCTAAGGTGATCTGACGCTATCATCGAAGCTTATTATTATATGTCTTGTGCATGGTCACCCATCCAAACACCATCCGCAACAACCGATGCTTAGCTTCGATGATCGCGTCAGATTACCGAGCTACAGGCGCTACGCTACTATTTTAAAAACATTAAAAACAGCACATTAACCGTGCTGTTTTTAATGCTTAGTAACAGCTATTATGAATGCAGCCGCATATAAATGAGCAAACGATTCAGCTGACAGACAATCGATCCAGAATGATATGCGAGCGGTGCGGTGACGCAGGCAAGGTCGAGTGTCGTCACTAGTCACGCCACGTCGCGCTGCGCCGTAAGGTTTCTGCACTCAGCAACAAGCGACCATAATTAGCCTTTGATGTAAAGAAGACATTGCAAGGGCGATTCTTTTGTTTCTTTTTTTCATCATATTTTTGACGGATAAGGTTCGTCACTTGATTTTGATTGATTAAAAATTGCTGCGTTATGTTTCTCGTGTTAAAAACTGAAAAGTAGCGCCTGTAGCTCGGCTAGCTAAAGTGATCTGACGCGATCATCTAAGCTAAGCAGCGGTTGTTGCGGACGGTGTTTGGATGGGTTACCATGAACAAGACATAAAATATAATAATTGTATGAAGCGCTTGTAGCTCGGCTAGCTAAGGTGATTTGACGCGATTATCTTAGCTAAGCAACGGTTGTTGCGCACGGGTGACCATGAATAAGACTGTCGTTTTTCAAGTCGCATTTTCATCTGGGCGCTACCGTTTGGTTTACCGACACTTTAAACTGTAGGTCCCGGCTGTTAGTCTTAGTACAAGCAGTCGTTAAGCCAAGTCAGAGGCCTTCGGGCGGCTTGGAAACTCTCGACACCATAGATTGGCCACTTAAAAGAAGAAGAAGATCCAAAAAAGTAGCCTTCGTGTTTGTTCTAAGTTTAAACTGCGTTTATACCAATTTCCTTTAATTTAATGGTGAAATAGGCTTACGTTTGAATGCACCTTGTCAGATGTTAAGCTTTACTGTGGTCTAAGATTTTATCCTAATCGCGAAAGTTAGAAAATACAAGCGAGAAGACATCAACTTATAATTGTTTTCTTTATTGAAATAACTTATATCAAATTTTCACCTAGTCTCGTTATCTGTTAGGTACTCGTATATATGATAGCCGGTAACAGCCGTATCAATGACTTTCACTGCTATTCTTATCTGTCAGATAAATATGAGCTTATCTGATAAATAATTGTGATAAGTGGGCAGATTACATTATTTCTATATCTTTTGATTACGACCTATATAGAAGTACTAGCAACCAGTCCCGGTTTCGCACGGTCTTTAAAATAATCTAAATTGCAAAGAGAAACAAACTATAGCCTATGTTTTTCAGGGATAACGTAGCTTCCCAACGGCGAAAGATTTTTTTCAAATCGGTCCGGTATTTTCGTAGCTTATCCGCGTCAGACAAACAAACAATCAAACTTTTCCTCTTTGTAATATTGGTATACCTCCACAATTATTTTTGAGATATAAAGCAGCCCACGTGTTATCCAGGATCTCATTCCAAATTTCATCAAAATCGGTTCAGCCGTTTGAGCGTACAAACATACAGACTTACTCACAAACTTTTCGTTTATAATATTAGAAGGATGTGAAAATTCGTGTATTTGTTTGTATGTTTGTTACTTGGGTCCAAAATATTTTCTTATTAGCTACCACCCTAGTTATATAATCTTCTTCTGCGTTTGAGTTACGTGGCTAAGCTCTGGTGTCGAGAGTTTTCAAGCCGCCCTAAGGCCTCTGACTTGGCTTAACGATTGCTCGTACTAAGACTAACAGCCAACTACAATTTAACGTGTCATCCGACCCACGGTAGCGCCCAGATGAAAATCCCACTTGAAAAACGACAGTTGTTCATGATTGAATTTTTGATTTTGAAAGTACTTTATTAACATAATTATTATAATATATATGTACAGCGTTCTTATTCTACACAACATTAACTTAATATACTATGTTTTTATTATGCTAACAGCTCCTTTTAAAAACTTATGTCTACACTAGGTTATAAACGAATTACTTATTAAATCTTATTATAAATAACAACTAGCTGCCAGTTATATATTTATCCAAATGTACAAGTTATTATTCTGTGTCTAAATGTAAATACGTACTACGACCGTGCCAGCTCGTACGTTTATGGCAGATTTACATTTAATTTAGCTTATTACTATGTAATAAGTTCTTACAGTTGTTCATGGTCACCCATCCAAACACCATCCTCATCAACCGTAGCTTAGCTTCGATGATCATGTCAGATCACTTTTAATCATGCTTTGCATTCTGAGTATAAATATTAGTTCTTATTGTAAGCAAGGGCGATCATTGTTGTTAATGTACGACCGTGACTCTTTTGACCTACTGCATACCTACTGCAGTTTTTATACCGATGTTCTTGCCATTCTTGAGTAGCACCTCTAGCTCGGCTATCTAAGGTGATCTGACGCGATCATCGAGGTTAAGCAACGGTCGAGAACAGACTTTGTATGGATGACCATGCACAAGATAGTCTTTTAAAAGGTGGCATTTTCATCAGGGTACCATGACCTACAATTTAACGTGTCATCCAACCGATGACACGTTAAATTGTAGGTCCCGGCTGTTATTCTTAGTACAGTCAAGTCAGAGTTCTTGGAGCAGCTTGATAACTGTCGACACCAGAGCTTGGCCACTAAGCTTTTACGAAAAAGAAGAAAAACTCTCGAGATTTCTAAGTAAACTTGGTCGATTCCTTTAAATTGATAAATTTTAAAAAAAGGAGGCCATCGTTCGTTTCTGTGAATTATTGTTTCATTTTCTCTATAGTTTTTTTATACTAGTAAGAAAAAAAAATACGGTACCTGTCCCGAAAGAACAGTTTCTTATATATAAAATTTCCATGTCACAATGTTAGTTACCGTACGAGTACTTCTCCGAATCGGCTTGTAAGATTTTTACCAAATTTTATATGCTTATTCAGTAAGTCTGAGAATCGGCTACTATATATTTTTGAAAGCAAAACAACGCTTGCTGGGTCAGCTAGTAATAATATACATATTGCTAGTTTAAAAAAAAGTAATAATAAATAGGTAAATATAATCATTAGTTGTCATTTGTCAAACAAGAGTTTCAGAATTCAATGATTCACTAAAGAAGTAATTATTACCAATTAATAATTATTACCATACAACCTTAAAAAAGTTAGTAAACATATAAAAATCAGTAAAACACACGTAGCAACAATAATAAATAATAATAATTAGCACTCACTATCAGTCCAGTGTATGTTTATGTTTGTTCGTGAGAAGATGATAAGAAAGTCAATATTTATAATTATTGAGAACGGTACGGGATCTAGATCACGTAGGTCTTTTGATGACTCATTGACTTGGAGAGTGTGTACGGTTTTGCATTCGTTGGAAAGGTCTCGGGCTCCGTGAGGTTTGTAGCAAACACAATTCAGGGAAAATTTCAACTTTGTGGCGAAACGGAGTTCGCTGGGTTTGCTAGTACTCGTATGTAAACGAGTGTGACTCGGTCGGACGTCTGCTTTTCAATCTGATGGCCCCTGGTTTGATTCCGGCCCTACACCAATGACTTTTTTAAATTATGTGCGGATTTGCGCCGATTTACGGCGAAGGAAAACATCGTGATGAAACTGACATGCTTGAGGACCACAAAACCCGAGGACATTTGTGTTTGTATATTTGACTTAATTACTTTACTGAAAAGATCGTGACCTCTTAACCAAACTATATTAGGCTCATTAAAGTGAAATGGCAACATCTTGAATTTACAGTTTTTTACGTTATCATAAAAGGTAAAAAATATTGATAGAACAGCTTGAAGACCTGCTGAATAACAACTTCATGAATATTTATACTTAATTTGGTACATACCAATCAGACTTATGAATTAGAGGTAAAACTCGTTGAAAAAATCTTAAATTTAAATTTTTGAACCAGATTTTTGCATATTGATATTTTTTTTTATAACTTATAGGTTTGCGT
The DNA here is from genome assembly GCA_035578125.1 of Mellilla xanthometata. Taxonomy (NCBI): domain Eukaryota; kingdom Metazoa; phylum Arthropoda; class Insecta; order Lepidoptera; family Geometridae; genus Mellilla; species Mellilla xanthometata. Next base: position 13,143,134 of record JAPUBQ010000009.1, on the reverse strand, counting down.
TTACCACAGCTTGCCTGGTGCTAAATAATACTATGGCCTACGATGTTTCACGCTAACCTAGAAAAAACCTATTTATTAACTTTAGATTTGAAGACCCCCAGCCAGAGTTGGTACCAAAACAAGTATACGTTTTTTAGAGTTGTAATTAGACGTTCTTTAAGCTAATTTATCGATGTTTTTACGACAAAATGAAATAAACTGTAAATTCAAGATTTTAACCTTGTCATCGTCCTAACTCAATCGTATGAAATAGTAAAACGAAATATCCATTCGTATCTAACGCAAGTCTGGGATGCATTTGGCAAAATATCCCGCATAATAAGTCGTACACAATGTAAGATTTGAATCCATACTTTGTAGCCAACCTGTTTCAAATAAATCACTCCAGGGCTGATCTCGTCTGTTATGGTTGGCTGCTAGCCCGGGACCTATTCTGATGTAAATAACTTTATTTAAACTAGGATTAAAAAAAAGCGAGTGTGGCTCTGTGGTAATAACGTCGGTTTTTCCATCAGACGGTTCAATCCCCTGGTTCAATCCCGGCCCTACACCAATGACTTGTTTTTCTAGTTATGTGTGGATTCGCACTCGCTTTACGGTGAACGAAAACATCTTGAGGAAACCGGCATGTTTAAGGACCACAATATCCGAAGATGTGTGTCATCCGCCAACCCGCACTTGGCCAGCGTGGTGCATTATGGCCTATATCTCTCTCCTCATGAGAGAAGGTCCCGAGTCCCAGCAGTGGGAACTTATAGTGGGCTGCTTATAACATTACTAGGATTTTACAATAGTAATAGTAATATCGTTGCTTGTTTGAGCTACCACCAAACCCGAACTGAGTAACAATACTCGTATATCGGGATTATGGTAGCTTCACAGACAAGCAGTATCAAAATAAACTTTTTTTATGTATTGTAGTTTTGAGGCGAAGCTATTACAATTTTATTTTCCTACTTAAGATATTACGACATTCAGTTAGTTTCTAGGAAGAACCTGCTCTTGAATATCGATTAAACTATTCAGCTAGTAAAATATAAACACTTGCTAATTGCTGTATTGTTACTAAACTTTACAGCAGCATCTGTTCGATGCAGACAATCTTTTGATGGGTGAGCATGCAAAATTACTACAGAAGGAAAAAAATATACCCTTACAAGACAATTTTTGAGACTTGAAAAAATCTACTCCAGAATTTGGCCTGGTAGCTGATACAAATTAAAAAAAAAACTCCAATTCAGCGTTTTTTGTTGCCATTACGAGCAAAGTGATCTACTTAGTTGACAAGATTTAATCATAAAATTTATCGAGTATATTGAGAATTGACGCCATAATGCGCTTACGCATAGTGACGATCTGCCGGCCTTGGCGGCGCCTTTGATGTAACCCAGAGAGTATGGAGGATTGATGCGAGATGCAAGCAGTTCTGATAACAGTTTACATTGTGATTTACCAGTGATTCATGGCAACAGCCAAGGTGATCTGCTGTTTATTATAGCTTTTAGTGATGATCTATCTCATATTTTATTCGAAGATCTATGTCATAGTGAAGATTTAAGTCGTCATCTGAGTGAGAAAACGCGTGATCATCAAAGCTTTTAATGATAGTAAATAATTAAAAATGATAAATTCGGAGAAGTAAGCATTGCCTGGACTTTTGAAGTTTAAGTTTTAGTTGAGTTTATTAGTTTCGTGAAAATATATAATGTGCCTTACGATAACAGTTTACAAAGTACAAGAAATAATATTGTTTTTTAAGGACCAACACACAAGTTGGTGGTAAGAATCTGAAATATTTAGTGTACTTTTTCAGATGTCATCTAAAAGCAAGTTGAGATACGCAAAAAAAAAAACATCAAAATATACATACTCGTACATTGTACGTTGTTATTTTTTATTTATGTATTTCAGGCACAGTAGCCAATAGGAAAACACATTACATTAAATTTAATATTACAATATATTACATTAAAAAAAATGTTCGAAAAAAAATTATGCAACACTAAATGTTATATTTATTTTTATTTTTGGGGTTTTCTTAGCTCATCTTTGGTGTCAAATCACAGCGAAAGCACACTAAATATTTCAGATTTTACATTGGTGGCGATTCAGCGGCACACACGACTAAACTAAATTTAAAGAAACCCCATCTCTTTTCATCTTAGGTGGCCAGAAAGAAACGGCACGTCTGCACCATAGTCAAAACAACTTAAATCACGCCAAATATGGAATGTGCAGGCAGTTTTAGAGGTGATACAAGTGAGTGCGGTCTAAAGTCGCCTATATTTTCTACATTTGACATGATTTTAGTTGTTTTGACTATGGTGCAGAACGTGCCGTCTCTTTCTGGCCACCTAAGATGAAAAGAGACGGGGCTTCTTTAAATTTAGTTTAGTCGTGTGTGCCGCTGAATCGCCACCATTATCTACTACGGATTTCCGCAAAGTAAAGTCTGAGTCAATAAGTTGTAACATACATGATGGTTTGCACGTCTGCATGACCAGTTCGAACACAATACTCAGTATACATGTGTTATCGGCAGAGCGTATGCAGAGAGCATGCATGTAATATAGCACGTTCGTTCAGACATTTAGGTGGAACGATTTTACGTGCGAAAACGTTTAGAGGCGACTCAAAATTTATGTTAGTCTCCATTTTTTTCTTGCTTTACTTATTAAAGTGTGGACCTTTATTAATTAGCAAATTGTAATTTTTTATTATCATTTTTATTTTATTTTTTTTGTCGTTTTATAATTGTATTGTATAGACATTGTAGGTAAATTTTCTCTAACATGTATGAATCTTTGATACTTGAAAATAAAAGTTTTGAATTTAGAATTTGAATTTACTCGTTTTCCGTTGTAAAATATATTGTATATATCATATAGTTGTCTATATAGTTTTGAGAGAAGGAAAGGAAACAAAGTAAATATTTAGTCTGTAATGTCTTTCAAACACATTACAAACATAGTCTGTAAAAAATGTGTATTTAAATAAACTTAATTTTTAAATAATAACGAACTATAGGATTTTGGTCGTATTCTAGCTTACAAGATCTACCCAAAATATGTTTTTATACATACATACGAGTAAATTGCAAAAACAATTATGTTTTATTTATTTTCATTGCGTATCATTCATTAATATTGCTATGATTCATATATACGCTCTGGAGTTACGCGAAAAAATGCGTCCAGGTACCAAATACAAATCATTAATTGATAACACCAAAGTTACAAGTCAAATAATATAATCGTTGCAAAAGTAGTACATATATGATATGTATCAAAGTCAATATTCAATTCTAATTCTAATAATATAATATCATTACAATGCACCAGGTACGGTCATGGGCGGGTTTTCCTAACATGATATTTTTTTTTCTTGACATGTATAATTTTTATTATATAAAAATGTATTTTATATCATTACAATTGTATATGATATTAAACAAATGTCAATTTTCACTTCCCTTTTTACTCTTAACAGCTAGGTATTTGATTAGCGGGGCGTTTAACCAAACGATTTTCAACACTTTGGCCGAAGGTAGAGCATGCTTAGTCTGGAATAACTGGTTCTCAAAGAGGCTGCTGGAACATACTGTTAAATGCTTGGCATAAAAATTTCAACGAACCAGAAAATCTACCACCATGCAAACACAAATAACCATTCTTGCGCTTTAAATATCCTGAGTTTTTATTCAAGATATTTGTTTACAAATAACTATTACAGAAATCATCAATTAAAATACTATATACAAACTTAAACACTACAATTTTAATTAGAGTAAGCTCACCATCCAGGCTGTCGCTGCGGGGCAGAGTTCCCAAGATGCTGGCAGCATTACCCCGATGAACAGCTAAACTTAGTCTAAAATCACATGCTAATAATGTGCTTGACTCAAGAACAGTTTTGGCAACTCAGTTTGCTCTCCGGGCAAACTTCCTAGTATAGTTGAGCACCAGTTCGTGCGGTCTATTAAAAATAATAGCGCCGCTTCTATGATTGGCAAGGTCCAGTATTTGTCTTGGCTTGGTCGGGGAATGTTGCTTCTTGCACTCGACCAGATTGGATTGAGACGAAATGTAGAGGAAGTGAAACAATTTGTTACGTCTTTAAGTATGAAGTGAAACAATTTGTTACGTCTTTAAGTGCATAAATTTGTCAAAAGAGGAATATTTTTTTTTGTTACCCCTTTTGTATTATAAACCGCTGAATCGTTTGAGATTTTATACAGAAATTTAATACAGAGACACAATTTTGACTCTGAATTAACCTTTGATTAAACAATACAAATAGTTTATTCAGTACAAATACAGGGGTGAAACGTACTATAACTAATTAAATATTAAAGTATAGCTTAGCCTTAGTGTACGTTTTGCCATATCCACTGCGCACCGCGCTAAGTATCATAAATGTTATGCGGGGCAACAGTATTTCGCTTTTTGAATCTATCCATCTAACGGTGGATAGTTCATAGTTCTTTATTGATGACAAAACACGTCATGGTAACGTCACGACACGGTAGCGCCCAGATGGAAATGCCACTTGAAAAACGACAGTCTTGTGCATGGCCACCCATCCAAACACCGTCCGCATCGACTGTTGCTTAGCTTGGGTGATCGTGTCAGATCACTTTAGCTAGCCGAGCTACAGGCGCTATTATGTAAACGTCTTATGTAAACCAAAGCAGAATAATTTACTGCTCATAAAGAACTAAACATACAGCGTGTAACAATCATATTGAAGGAATGCATTTCAAATATACGGCTCGGTTGCCAAGTACCACGAATAATATAACAGCTGAGAATTTATCTGCATATTCTGTATTAAATTCAGGTAGAATGTTATTGCACAATTTGTGAAATTATAGTTGTAATTCTTCGAACTGTAAACATTTTCTGCGAGCATCGCTTGAAGGAAAAAAGTTTGTTTCCACATCAAGAAGAGACGTTTCCTGCAGTGCCATTTATTTTTACTTATTGCACCCGTGGCAATGGGCCGGACATATCTGCCGAAGAACCGATGACCGTTACGGAAGACGAGTTCTAGAGTGGAGACCGCGTCTCGGCGAACGTAGTGTAGTACGCCCTACAACCAGGTGGAGCGATGATCTGAAGAAGGTAGCGGGTAGTGGATGGCGAAGAGAAGCACAGGATAGGGCCAAGTGGCGTGCCTTGGGAGTGGCCTATGTCCAGCAGTGGACGAACATAGGCTGATGATGAATTGCGCCCGTACCTAATAGATTTATCTGGGATAAAAAATAGCCATGTGTTAATCCAAGAATTAACCTATCTTCATAGTAAATCTCATTCAAACCGGTCTAGTCGTTGGAGCGTGAAGGAGTAACATAGATTTTATAGTTATTTTGCGTATCCTACGGGAACCAACATTGTTTTCGGGATAAAAAGTAGCCTATGTGTTAAACCTAGGTCTAACCTATCTTAACGCCAAATTTCATCAAAATCGGTTCAACCGTTTGAGCGTGAAGAAGTAACAAACATACACACACACACACACACATCTATCTATTTAAACCCCGTATTTCGTGCGTCAGAGATTATAAATAGTCTACTTTGGATCTAAATATTGGTTTAATACCTATTTTAGTTTTTAATTTAGTTTCCGTAACAATGGTGGCGATTCAGCGGCACACACGACTAAACTAAATTTAAAGATGCCCCGCCTCTTTTCATCTAGGTGGCCAGAAAGAGACGGCACGTTCTGCCTCTTCTCGAAGCTAATATAAAGCGTGTAAAAAGATTAATAGCTTAGTTTAGTGAATTGAATTCTTTACGAATGTCAGTAATCGCACTATAAACCTTGGTTTATTTATTGATGCTTGCAGTTATGGCATGCTGTAGTATCTTATATTCTATTAACAAATTAAGTATTCCTAAAGTTTACGGTTGCTATTATTTGTTGTTGTTAAATGCTTATTGCGGTGATGATTTTTAATAGTTTAAAATTGTTTGGAAATTGTATTTATTTTATTTTTAATTTATTTTGTAATAAACAACAAAATATTTATTTTTGAAGGTTTTAATTATTATATATATTATACCGTTATTAACAAAAAATAATAACGGTATGGTATTAGCAAAAAATACGTTAATGGTATAACCCTCTCTTAATTTTGATTTATTTAGATTATTTATAGTATTTGTTGTTATATCAGCAATAGCAATATAATCTTTGTAAATTTCGGCGTTTTGGGATACAGCCTGGTAACAGACAGACAGACAGACAGCTGACTTACGAAAGTAAGGTAAAAAGTAAATTTTTTTTTAATATTTCTTTTTTCAGTAGGTAATATTGTTATCTAGAATCATTAGAGCCCATTATTTACATATTATTATTAGTGGATTTTTATTTATTTATTATTATTTTCAGCCTGTTGTGTCCCACTGCTGGGCAAAGGCCTCTTTTCCCTCCTTCTAGACAGCCCGGTCTTCAGCTTTGGTGGCTTAGTTTGTATCATATTCGTCTAGATCATGACGCCACCTTTGTCTGGGTCGACCCCGAGGCTATTTTTTGTTGATTTACCTTATAATAAAATAAGTTACAGAAAATAGAGGCAGATAAAATAAAAACTAAATAAAACTTAATTCCCACTTCTCTATTCCACTACAGAACGAGCAGGGGCACAGCGAAGAGACAGCGGTTTACTGCCGAAGTTCCGAGGATTCGCACAAACCGTTTTTCTTCGTTCTCATTTTGAGAATTGCGAAGAACTCTCTCTTTAGAACTCTCTTCCTGGGTCTCATTTTCCCGAGAAGTACAATATGGGGGGTCTTCGAATCTAGAGTAAATAGATTCCTTCTAGACAAGCTTGTTACATCTTAGACCGCAGTAAAGCTTATAAAAAACACTTAAGCCTATTTATCATAAAAAAAAAACTTTAATAAAAGTTGATTTTATATGAAGTTGTGTCATAAATATGCTTACTGCCGCGCGTAAGACGCTTTGCTCAAATTTGTATGGCGAGGCTGAACTACGAGTAGGTACAATGGCGGCGTAACACAAAACTCCGTAAAACACCGTAACGCTAAAGTTAGGTAAATGTTAAATAGCGTAATGCCGTAATGATATTCGGGACGTATCTAAACAACAGAGAAAATATATTTCGCAGGAAACAATAACCGGGGCGGGTCGCAGCAACATTGTAATTTATATGTTTAACTGCGTGGACGAGTTAACTGAGGGACGTGCAAACTGCAAATAAGAAAAAATAAAAACTCTAATATATTTTAAGTGTTAATTTTATCTCTTTTGAAATCAAGACAATGTAAACTATTTTGCTCATCCAACATTTAATACTAGGTGTTATGTTATGTATAAAGAGAGATGTTATGTGTTTTTGGAGATGGTCCTGTGTCTGTACACGCCAAATGATTTCACTTAGCTTGTTTTTCAATGTAATATAATTTTTATCATATTTTTTTTCGTCCCTATACAGCGCCTATGTTTAAGTTTAATCTTATTTTCGACGAATTGTAACAAAGTACACATTTAAATAATAATGTTGTAATTATCATTTCAATAAATATAATAGACGTATACGATAATCATATAATAGACGTATTTCCGATTTGTAAGTCTCTGAATTTCATGTCCCTGTCTTTATTAGTTCGCGACCGCCGTTCATAATTCCTATACAGAGGTGGCACAATTTATTACCGGCAAATTAATTTGGCCGGACGGCGCGTAATCCGGCCACATCTGCGACTCGAACGCTCCGGTGTGACTGTAGCCTAATATTTTCCTACATGTATTGAACAATAACTTCTACGAGCTTTTGGCCGTAAAATTCCGGCGAAACGAGCATTTTCTTGCGAGAATTTATTATTTATTTTTTAGCGCCCGCATGTCTTGCTGGTGTGAATCTAATTGCTCAGCAAAGTTATGTAATAGTTGTCTAATATGAGTTGACAAATACTTTTCATGACTACTTTGTAATTTTTTTTACACGCTTTATATTAGCTTCACCTGTGTGTGTTTGTAACCGACTTATTTGGGCGCGATTTTGACCCACTTAAAACGGCCAGATAAGCGTGTTTTTTAGTTTTTTTAAACTACTATTTTTTTAATACTAGGACACATTTCACACACGGCTGGTAATCATCTTACTAAATCATTTCTAGTATGTATTATGGTTGCTAACACAACTGATACTACATTTGCATACATAAATACTTCATATCGATACGTATTAAAGACCCAGGCCGTCGGCCAACAAACTTAGTTCATCACATTAGCTGTGCCGGGAATCGAACCCGGGACCCTCTGGTTTGCAGTCCGCACGGTAACCATTACGCCAACGAGGTCGCCAATATGTTCAAGCAAACGAATTATCTCAACAGAGTTGGTCGTAAGTAAATTATTTAAGCAATATATACTCCATAATCTATATTATCCATAATCTCTCCATATATCTCCATATATATATTATCTATGATATTTCATACGTCTATTATTTTTATAACAATAAAAAACATAGCTAAATCGTATTATGTTTAAATAATGTATTATGTTATTTCTGTTATAGATACGGGTTGTTATATGGATTGAAATTACCTAAAAATATTTTTTTTTCAATTTGACGCTTAATTCAAATATAAATACATCAACGAACAAGTTCGAAACAAACCTATTGCAAATTTATTACGGATGCTTTCTGCTTGTCCAAAATACATAAAATAGATAAACCTCTCGACACCAGAGCTTATCTGCTAAGCTCACACAAAAAGAAGACTTCTCGCTACGTTCTGAAATTCATTATTTATTTACAACATAAACAACCTTTGAAAATTTCATGCTCATGTCACGTCAAAATTAATACCAAATTTCGAACAAAGCAAAGGCAAGACTTAACTTCTTGATGCATTTTACAATAAGTACTTACACTTGGCGTGAAACTTTGTGTAAAACGGACTCGTAATATGATAAGCTGCTAGCTTTGTGTAGCATTAAGGTACCGTTCTGATCTAAGTGACGTCAACTAATCTTCTGGATGAAAAGCCTTTGAGTTGCGACTTGCAAGAAAAGTTGGTATATGCCTCCACCTTCATAGTGCGAGTCTCCCTGTTCCCTGAGAGTTACAATGTGGCGGTTTTCAAAGCAATGAACCGGTTTTTTTCTAGGTAAGCGCGCTCCACCTTGGATCACGATGTCGCTTGCCATCAGACGAATTGTGATCAAGCGCAAGCCCATTTATTGTACAAAAATGTAGCTCTCCTTTGAAAATACATGTGTAGTATATAGTTTATAGTGTATAGTTTATCAGAAACTAAGCATTGCCATCCAACGTGGCAATGCTGCTAGCATTTTGGGCACCTTTTCCTCTACCCCTGGACTTTTTTATTAGGTTAAGTTTCAGTTAGTAATTTTTTATGTATTGTTATGTTCTTAATATAATATTTGTTTACGTAGTTTATTATTATTATATTTTGTCACTTTTTGTTGTAACTCTCTTACTATGTATGATACATCAATATTAATTTCATTAAATTTACAATCAATATTAACATCACATACATATTATAAATAAATAAAAATAATTTCCTTTGTATAATACGAAAAATACGGAAAGACTTTTGCCCCGACATTTAATTATTTATTTCTTTTCCCGCCAATTAAATTTCAGTTAAGGAAAACATCTTGAGGAAACCAAATCATGGTGGTAAAGTATTTTCTAATGCTCTCCTAGCAATCTTCAAGTTGAAAAATCTGTTGTTAAGAACTTAACTGTGCGTTCTGGTCCTTAGATCCAGTAATTCCAGACTGCTCCACCATTCTCCACCTTCTAGATTTTAGAAGAAGGAACCAAAATGACTAAAAACAAGCCACCAAGCCAAACCGCCAAATTTGGGTGCTAAGCAGTGTGTGTGTTTCGGGCTGCATCTTTGAGAGTCAGTTACTCTATGCTAGGCATGCTCTACATTAGGCCAGTGCGTCGCTAACTCGTGTGGATATGCGCCCTGCTGGTCAAATACCTAGCTGTGTAAACAAAATCGAACCGACTACCCCACGCTTTGAAGTCTGACTTACAGACCACTATGGCCTATGATGATAACCAGCTTTACTCAAACTAAAATATTCTGTCTATTTTAATCTTCCATTAATCTGAATATTTATGTTTTGAGGAAACACGATGTTATTGTTTCATTAAATAAATCAAACCCGCTGTCGAATAATGGATTTTGGTTAAAATCATTCGGAGTTTGGTTTACAAAATAAACTTAGTACTTACTGTAGTGAATTGTTTGTTTAAATTGAATGTTAATGAATAGTTTTATTCTAAAAAATAAATTAAATAAATAGCTACATAATAAAAACTTACAAAGGAAAACCTAATTTATAAATAATAAACTATACCTAAGTCTTTAACTATACTGTGTCCGCGATCGGGTGACTAATATACTGGCAGCATTACCTCGCTGGATCGTCAAACTTAAATGTTTTTAAATTGTAAGGTCTGATTGTTAGTTTTAGATCTGTGTATGTATGTCAATCTTTGTCAAATAACATGTGGCTGAATCAAATCTCTTGACACCGGAGCTTAAAACTTAACTTAAAATATGTATTCAAATGAAAATAAAAAATTTTCATGACACACTTTTATTACTACTTTAGACGGAATGGATTCTAGTATTTTCATTTACGGTATGAAGAAATATGTGTTTGTAAAAGATTACTTTCGTTGCCACCTTATTTTCATAAGGCGTTAGCTACACCAACAATGTGGTCAACTCAGAACTATAAAATAAGGCAGGTTTTACAACGCTAACCATATTTTTTTTAATTTATCTTTATCATGTCATCATTTCTTAAGGCGATGTTGTACCGGATTCAGCCGCGCTATTTATATCGGAGCAAAGCACCTAAAGCGCCGCTGCTATTTTTTTCACGAAATAAAATACTATGAAACTAACAATATTGAAATCATAAGCTCTTAATTCATTATCTACAAAAATCAACTAAAATTTATTTTAACTTCTTTGTTACTTACAGAAGTACAGCATTTTTTTATTATGACAAATTTTGATAAATAAAAAATATGGAGCGAATTTAACGAAATCGTGTTTCGGAAATCTAACACTGAATCAAAGATTACTAAACTTAATTCTACTAAAACTAATTTGCAAATTTTTACAATCTTACCTGACACCCTTTTGTATCCATTTTGTAACCTAGTACAAAGCGCAATAAATATATTCTCAGTTTTTGATTCTTCCAAATTGGCAACACTGTTTAAAACACTGACTCGCAAACTTTAAAACTCTTTCTTTGAGGCAGGTGAATTATTTCTTCTGTACTACTATTATTTCGTACCTTTTGTACCTTTATGTAACCATTTCCCATTCTCAAGAAACGTAGCGTAGTAAAAACACCATTTTGGGATATTTTTTGTTTTTCATGTAAGTTAGCATCACTGGTTAAAACACTGAATCGCAAACTTTAACAATATTTTATATATATATTAATATTTTATTTTGTTTATACCCTTCTGAACCCTCATGTAACCAATTAATGGTTACACTCATTCTCAAGAAACGCAGCGCAGAAAATTATATTTCGTGATATTTTTGCTAAATTTAAATTGATAGCACTGGCTAGAAAACTGAAACGCAAACTTTAACAATCTTTCCTTTGAAATATGTAGGTGAAATTAGTATAATACTATTTGTATCCTTCTGCACCCTGATGTAACCATTTGGTGCCCTCAAGAAACGTATCGCAGTAAAAACACCATTTTCCAAATTTTGACTCGGCAATTTATCTCTGTCGTCACTAATGCTGTTAGAGCGAGATGGAAATAACAGTTTCGATAGGAAAAGATAGAGACAAAAGACGTAATCAGGCAAGAGGATGATCGGAAACGATCTTTCTCGATTCTTTGTTTCGGTTAGTATGGATTTGTCGATGTTGTGTTTGAAGTGATTGATTTGCTTTGTTGGAAATGTGAGGAAGCGAACGTATGGCAAGCCGTCTGCGGAAAATGTAGCGTCTTGCTACGGATTTCGATTTGGAATTGACTTTACATTACTGTGACTTTGTAATGTCTATATGATTTTAAATATAAGCTTCTTTTTTATGTCTATATGATTTTTTATTTAAGCTTCTTTTTAATGTCTATATTTTTTTTAATATAAGCTTCTTTTTAATGTCTATATGATTTTAAACATACTCGTAAATAAGCTTCTACTTCTTCATCATATGAGGCCAATTGTAAAATCCGTTTCTTTCGAAAAGTTTAGCTTTATTTTGTTAAATCTTTTGTAAAATGTGGCGTAAAATGCTTTTGTTTTAGTCCAATTATTTATCTATTATTAGTTGCGTCCCGCGGTGTTACTCTCGTTAACCCGGGACCAAAAGAAGTTGATCCGGGGTAAAAAATAGCCGATGTGTTATTACAAGATCTTACCTATATTTGTAGTAAATCTCATCAAAATCGCTCCAGCTGGAGCTTGAAGGAGTAACACACATTTTGTAACTACACGTCTCCCACGGGAACCACAATAATTGTTTTTGGGATAAAAAGTAGCTTATGTGTTAATCCAAAGTCTAACACTAACTTCACACCATTCAAAATCGGTTGAGCCGTTTGAGCATGAAGAAGTAACAAACACACACACACACACACACACAAGCCTATGTGTTAATCCAAAGTCTAACCTAACTTCACACCAAATTTCATTAAAATCGGTTGAGCTGTTTGAGCGTAAAGAAGTTACAAACATACACATACACACACACACAAACTCTCGCATATATTACGAGTAGTAGGATATGTCCCATATTTAGCACAACACTAATCCATTTGCCAACCTATTAAAACGAGTATAGTGTTGGAATCAATGCCGTGCTTTGTCCTTTCACCGGGACAAATGCATCCCAGAGGCCTTTTGTGTCGGGACACCATCCCTCGATACGTCCCGCTTTCCCCACAATCCCCTTCAGTGTCTGTACGGGACATATTTGTCCCGACACTTCCAGGGAGAGGGACAAGTGGAAATCACGCTTGTGCTTTCGGTTCTGTATGTATTTGTACGTTCTTCTTCTTCATCATCGTATGAGATAAGTGGATAAGCTTAAAAGATAACTTTAAAGAAACGGGAACTAAAATCAGTGTAAACTAGAAGACAAAATTAAATATTTAGTTGTGAGCTGAAACACAAATTAAGATAAGCAAAGGATTTTGCTTATCTTAATTTGGGTTTCAATATCAATTTAAAATTATTTTAAAAAATGTAGGTGTGACTGTTCAGTGTAAACTTTATATAACGACACTGAAGGGACTGTGCATTTTATGTCGTTATAGAGAGTGGTCGTTAAATGTACCTATCATTGTGTGGAATACAAGCTAAACCAACTAAAGCCAATTGAGTTCGACGCTTTAGAGAGGTTGTCGTTAAATGGAGTTACGTCACTTGGAGTTAAGACAGTCGAGCACTAGAAAATGCTTTGAAAGTGTTATTTACTTTTTTTATCATCACAAATGTACTATTGTGAGAAGCTTTTCGTGGGACGCGCAGTAACTAGATTTTCCATTAGCCAAAAGTTATTATAACAAATGAAGACTGAACCCTAAACCCTGTTTCCAGGAAAAAAGGTTTTCGATAAAAGATTTGTCCAATTCTCCCTGTCCGTGGCAGTGTTGACCGAGACATTACTCGGGCAAACGTGTCACACGGAGTTTTTTTATTGCCACCGATGTCAGTTTTAAAGTGTTCGGGAACCGGGGAGCTGGCGATTTGGGTCACGCGAGTGTCGACTTGGGGGCTTTTACTTGATTCTCATGTTTAGGTAAAGATATAGATATACTAGCAGATTCGTCCTGGCTTCGCACGGGCTATAAAATAATCTAGGTTTAGTCACAGAATAATAACTTGTACTTCGTACAGAAGCGTCACTTCGCAATGGTTTTCAAAGAAATATGAACTCAATCTGATAAACAATATAATTTAGCTCGCGGTCCAGTCGATCACGTGATGACTTTTGTACCTACCAATTTTTTTTCAATGGAATATGGGCCTTAATTCACTATGCTACGGTACATAATACGTTGTACATGATTATACGTAATACTAGTTATTATTCTGTGGTATTGAAAGAGCCACATAGATTGGCCCTTTGCGCAGTGGCCGCCGCCCGTAGGTATGTTTTTAACACCTACACGCGGAGTGACACAGGCCTGGTTTAGTTAATAATCTAGGCGGTCCTGCATCCCTGCCCCCGTTCGTGAGATGGGACACCGTGAGGTTTTAGTCGGTAGTGACGGCCCTTCTGGAGTCTGACATACCCCGCCCGCCTCCCCCAGGCTTGTGGCGGGAGATGCGTAAATGCATTTCATTACGAAAAAAAAGGTATAAAAGAGAAACAAAATATAGCCTATGTTACTCAGGGATAATGTAGCTTCCCAAAGGTGAAAGGATTTTTCAAATCGGTTCAGTAGTTTCGGAGCCTATTTGCGTCAAACAAACAAAAAAATCAAACTTTCCTTTTTATAATATTGGTATAGATAATCTACCACTACTTAACTATACCTACGTACTGAAATCTTTAACAAAAATATGATATTTATATTTTTGTAAAAAATACGATAAATGTTGGTAATAAACACTATAATGAATTTTAAATTATTGTTTAAAGTATTTTTAATTTCTTTTAGTTTTAATTAAGTACCTATTTTCAGGTTGTTTTGTGTATATCCATATTTTATAGAGGAAAAGTTTGATTGTTTGTTTGACGCGAATAGGCTCCGAAACTACTAGACCGATTTGAAAAATTCTTTCACCGTTGGGAAGCTACATTTTCCCCAAGTAACATAGGGTTTATTTTGTTTCTCTTTACAACTTAGATTATTTTTTTTCCCGTGCGAAGCTGGGACTGGCTCTAGCAACCTTTAAACTTTTTCTAAACTATAAAAATAAATGCTATGGTTTTTTTTTGTAATAAATAAAATATTATTTTATTTGTTCTAAATACATATAAAATCAAATACATTTATAACTTTTATTTATTTTACCAAATTGGTACTCGTAAATTCGATGCGAAAGATGCGATGTTTGAACTTGTAAAAAATGCGCCACGGGAATTTACGGATGCTTGAATTAATATACCGTGTGTATGTAAAAATATGCGAGCGAATATGTGGGAACATGTGTATCATAACAGAACGTATTTATAATAGGAAACTCTTTGAACACAAAAAATATTGACAAGTACAGACGTAATGATTTTTGGAGTAGATTTTGCATGTAATTTTGCGTTATTAACCGAGTCGACTTCTTCTCTGATACGAGTACATCTTAATATATATAAATCTCGTGTCACAATGTTTGTTCTCAATGGACTCCTAAACCACTTAATCGATTATAATAAAATTCGCACACCATGTGCAGTTCGATCCAACTTGAGAGATAGGATAGTTGAAATCTCAAATTATAGTCGCAATTTTAATTTATTGCTAATTATTATCTGTTATTATTTGACATTCACAATTATCTGTTAACTTCAAATGATTCTAACAGATGTCGATACCTTTCGACTGGGTTGAGTAAGTAATCAATAGATGGAGCTGTACCCCTAAGTGAGGTAAAACAACGTTTGCCGGGTCAGCTAGTCATTCATATAAAGAATTTTCCATCTATCGATTTATCATTCAGAACATACAGTCAGAAGGCAAGGATTCCTGTATGACTGATTACGGCGATGTTGTATATTCCGGCAATCTTGACCTCCTTTTGACCAGAAGTTCAAGATTGCCGGAATATAATATAATATATGTTTATCATTGTAGTTCATAGGTCTATAACTAGGTTACAACAAAACCCAAACGATGAATTTCGCAAGTCTTTTCTTAGAGTCTACAATAGTTACGACGACTAAATTCAAATACAAATTCTAATACTATTTATTTCGACTATTTTTCAAGTCATAGAAATAACATAAAGATAAATACAATAAATCAAGAGATGTTACAGTTTCAAAATAAGTAAATATTCATATAAAATTTACATTTTATAAAACTAGATGGAGCCACTGGCACAAAGCACCGACCCGACATATTAAAAAATTCCCTGAAAGAACTTTTAAATTTAATTAATTTAAATATACAATATAATAAGATAATGTGCCTGGTAATTAAGTAATCCTAATAATAATTATTATTAGACGAGTAATAACGAAATACAGATGAATAAAGTCTTTTTTACTATTACCTTACCTTAAATTACCATTAATCGTGAGTTTAGTTACAAATTGCGGCAAGCGCCGGTAGCCGAGGTATCAGCTAGCTATGCTAATTGCCCTTCGTGACGCGGGTTCATGTCCCGCGGTTGTTTGGTCAGTGCTCGGAAGCAGGGCACGTTTAATTACCTTACAGCGCCAACTTGCGAGGTGCATGTGCACTGGATCGGTCTTCTTCTTCTTCTTCGTATGAGCTAAGTGGCTAAGCTCTGGTGTCGACAGTTTTTAAGCCGCCCGAATGCCTCTGACTTGGCTTAACGACTATTTGTACTAAGACTAACAACCGGGACCTAAAATTTAACGTATCATCCGACGCACGGTAGCGCCCAGGTGAAAATGCCACTGGAAAAACGATATGTTGTTGGTCACCCAACCAAACACCGTCCGCACTTCTTCATCTGTATCCCCACGTCTCCAAAGGTTGGTCCTGAAAATCAGAGCTGCAGAGAAATCTGTGGCGTTTATACTGAGGGTTGACCTTTTTTGGACGCTAGGGGGGGATACGTACTATGCTGTCTTTCTTCTTTTTCTTTAATGTTTGTTTTGTGTAATTTGTAATTATGTATATGCATGTGTTTTCTGTGTCAGAAATGAATGTGCTCTTTCTTTCTTTCTTTCTAATTCTCTGTAATGATTCAATGAAGTAAAACCCTCCAAGTTTCCAGCTTTAAAGTTTTCTAGAACCGGAGCTTCATTTGCTTTGGTCTGGAATTAAATGGTAAATAATTAAAGCAGTGGAAAGCGCCGGTGAATGGCATGTTAAAAAGAATTAAACGATGTACCACAGCAGTTTGAAAAGACTGCAATTTATTTTACTTCGTTAGTTGAAATTGTACTTTTATAGGATTTAATACTCATTAACACATTATTTACAAAAGGTAAAAAAGTCTTTTTAGTATAATTTAAAGAGTTACAATAAAATAAAAACAGGGTTCTATTACTAAGCCTCTGCTGACGATCGCCGCCATGAGCATTAGTTTTTGGTGAAAGAAAACATCGTGAAATATTACTCAGGCGTTACTTTGTGGAAATCCATCGTAAATAGAAGAATAAATGAAATAGTTAATGTTTTTTCTTTGCTTTTCTTAATTTGGTTTCAAATCACAGCGGAAGTACACTAAATATTTTTTTTTATCATGAAATATGTTTTCACTATGCATGGTGGTAGAACATTTTTACACGCTTTATATTAGCTTCACCTGTACGTTTGTATGTTTGTTTGTTTGTAACCGACTTCTTTGGGCGCGATTTTGACCCACTTTAAATGGCCAGATTTTGTTGAAACTTTGTAGATTTATTGAGGACCGATGACAATACACTAATTTGATAAAATTATTACATTTTTTTGTATTTTTGTTTGTATGTTTGTTTGTAACCGACTTCTTTGGGCGCGATTTTGACCCACCTACTTAAAACGGCCAGATAAGCGTGTTTTTTAGTTTTTTTAAACTATTATTTTTTATTTTATTATAGTTTTTTTTTATAGTGTTCGTTTGGCTAGCTACCACCCTTGATGTGAAAAACTAACGCCTTATGCTACTAACTAATGGTGTCTTCTGGCAGACTTGTTTAGAGCTCGTGATTCCAAACTAGGCATGCTTCACATACGGTCAAAGTGTCGTTTACTCATGTGGTTATACGCCCTAAAAATTGTTTAACATATTATGTAATAATTATTATCACCTAAGATCTAGATACTATAAGAATCTTTGTCCTAACTCATTCATCCATAGACCAGAGCCCATAGATCCATGAAATTTTGATGGAATATTTGTAAATAATATAATAATTATTATTTTGCAAACCCTGACCTTGATCGAATTCAGAATTTAAATAAGCCTGAATCGAGTACCTACTGAAATGATAAATGTCTTTGGTTACCTCAAGAGTGGGTGTTATATTTGCTAAAAACGCAAAGGTTCGATTTTACGAGAGATTTATAGGGTCTAACGACCGTCGCCTGGAGGCTAGACTTTGGCTTGAACACTAAGTTTTATAGGTACTACGTCGACTATTTGGAGCATTATTTGTACGAAACAGACAAGGCTTGAGGTAAAATGATTTAAAGTTTTCTGTAATGGTGACATTGTCCTTTTCTCTGTCGAAATTAGAGGAATTATTTTGAAAATGAAAATAACAATTGATTTTTCGTTGATTATTTATATACAGTGTAAACTATATAAAACGACACTGAAGGGACTGTGCATTTTATGGCGTTATAGAGAGTGGTCGTTAAATGGAGAGAATAAATCATTGCATAGAATACAAAAAAAAGCTAAATCAACAAAAGCCAATTGATTTCGATGCTTTAGAGAGTTAGTCGTTAAATCGAGTGACGTTAAATGGAGTTTACACTATATGTTTCCATAAACATAGTCCTTAGTAAATATACAAATATACGTGTAACAATATACTTCTTCTTCGTATGAGATGAGTGGCCAGGCTCTAGAGTCAAGAGTTTTTCAAACCATCCGAAGGACTTTGACATTGCTTAGTAACTGCTTGTACTAAGACTAACAGCCGGGACTTACAAGACTTTGAATATCGCATACTATATGATGTGTTGCAGATGAGGCCTATACCCAGCAATGGGGAATAAATAAATGTAAATAAATAAATATTAGTTAGTACATATTTCACACACAGCTGGTTAGCTCCGCACTAAAACATTTCTAGTTGGCATTATGATTGCTAACACAACTGATATACTACATATACATACATAAATACTTTATATATACATATTATATATATCGACAGCCAACACATTTTGTTCATCACAAAGATGTTGGTCGTGCTGGGAATCGAACCGAGGGCCCTTTGGTTGTCAGTCTGGTATGGTAACCATTACTCCAACGTGGTCGTCAAACACACATACAGGCTGTTGTTGATGATGATAATAAAATTTATTCAAGTCAAAGCGCAAAAGTATAATCCTCATACGTGTACTGAACCTATTTAGATTAGTAGAAACTCCTAACCACTTTGTTTAAGCAATATTCAAATGCCACGTCGCATAATATTTATGATAATAATTTGGCAACAATGCACATTGTATGCGCTCTGGTCGATCTTATCTCTATTTAAATTGTGATGCAGTTACACCGAAATGTATCTTGTGCATGAGCATAAATAAGCAATCAACTGTATTTTTTTGCGCTTGGAAAAACTTCAATAACAACAGTGCATAGGATTCATTGATTTGCCGAGTTAGTGTTAATATTAAAAAGCCAGATCTCGTGTGCAAAGATACTGACACTGATAGATCTTTATGCCTTAAGTCTAAAAGTTGAAATTAGCGTGATCTATCAGTGTGACCAATGACAAACCAACTGATGTAATTATAGTCAATACCTATTTTTCTGCGTGTGGTCTGGCACTTTCCTTTTGGCCGAAAAGAAAAGAAAAAGATTGTCTATGTTTTTCCTTCGTACAATATCTACTTTTTGCTTTGTTATCTGTGGCGAAAAAATAGCTAATAGCATCTCTTTGCATTTTCCTCCGCTATGATCGGATCGATAGACACACGTGTGCCGTGTAAATATAGGTCGAGAACAACAACTTTTTAAAAAGAGAATACGGTTGATTGACAGTTGTTTGCGCGCTGTAACGCGCTTTGTACCGATGATGAGATACGATACGGTGTAATGGGTGCCCGGTTTTTCGTTCCGTACCTATAAACGTGTTTTTTTATCTATATTAATAAAGGTCAGAGATAGACGGTTAAATTCAAAGAATTTTACATATATTTTTGTTTTATTTGTTGTTTCAAATAAATTATAAAATAAAAATAAATACAATTTTTATACAACTAACGTAATTTGTAGCAAATTTTTACTCGGCCTTAAATATCGATAAAATAACAGATCGTGGCTAAATTATTTTATAGCCTGTGCGAAGTTATAAGGAGAAACAAACTATAGCCTATGTTACTCAGGGATAATGTAGCTTTCCAACGGCGAGAGAACTTTTCAATTCGGTCCAGTAGTTTCGGAGCCTATTTGCTTCAAACAAACAAAAATAAAACTTTTCCTCTTCATAATATTGGTATAGATTTAGTAGACCCCCAAAAATATTATCCAAGTTTTTAATTATGTATTAACTTTAAAAATAAATTATAAAATTAAAGTATAACAACCATACAAGAAACGTGTTTTATCGCCATATTTTAAGATTTGATACGGAACCCTCATGCGTGTGCTCGACTGGCACTTGGCTAATTATTATGTTTTGTCTCGGGAACAGAAAGTTGGGATATTTAGAAGATCTGTTGGAACTGCTACGAGTAATGCTTATTAGTATTTATAACTAGACTCTTTGTAGAGCTAATGTTTGTTTGGAAGTTCAGTCGTTAAGCGTGATTGTGCTGGGACGTTTGATTCGTACAGTACATATTATATTCTTATTTATGAATAAAAAAGAATATCTTTTATTAGGCATAACGTATCCTAGTTACAAATTGGGGCGTATTTATATAACATAAGTTAAATGGCAATCATGTATACCAATTACTAAGTACGTAATAAATTTATTTTATGATTAATAATATCGTAGAACATTTTATGATGCAATAAATGTTTTGACTTTGACTTTACAAAATTCATTATAATTGAGGTCACAATTTGAATTTAAGGAAAAATATCTGCATTCATTTTAATCATATTTTAACAAACAAACACATAGAGGAAGAAAGAAAATTAGTATAAAAAGCACGGATTAAAAAGAACAATTGTTGTGTCTATGATTAAGCTAAGTTGTTAAATTTAAAAATTATGTGTATAAATAATAATCAAAGTTTCTTTTTGTTGCAGGTACGTCACAATGAGTTTTTAATCAAGATTTCTCAGAAAAGGGAAGAGTAAGCATATTTATATTTCAGTAATTTGCCATTCATACATACGAGTATATATAGTACAGTAAGTATTAGTATACGCAGCCCACTATGCGTCCACTCTGTTGAGACTCAGGGCCTTCTTAAGATGAAGTATATGCATATATGTATATGCCATAAATCCACCACGCTAGCCAAACGCGGTTTAACGGATGACACACTGACACACGTCTTCGAATTTAGTGACCTTTGGACCATGCTAACTTTTTTAACCTTCCTTATGAATGAGTGGAAACAAGTCCTTGGTGTATTGCGGGATTCGATCCGGAGTGTCACGACCTGCGTTCCAACATTTCCTGGACGAGCCACACTGGCCTCTGTATAATAAGTACGATAGGCTTACTTTGTAAAGAATGTACTTTAACCATTTCCTTTCATAATCAAACCAAGTAAGAGGCCTACAGGCGGCCTGAAAACTCTAGACGCTAGAGCTAAGTGGCCACACTGTAGTAGAAGTAGCATATAGAGATAAAGTCCATAATCCACCGCGCCGGCCAAATGCGGGTTGGCGGATGACACACATCTTCGGATATTGTGGTCCTCAAACATGCCGGTTTCCTCACGATATCTTCCTTCACCGTAAAGCGAGTGCAAATCCACACATGACTTAAAAAATAAGTCATTGGTGTAGGGCTGGGATTGAACCAGGGGCTGTCTGAGTAAAAATCAGACGTTTGTACCACCGACCCACACTCGCTTTTGTAGAGGAAGAAGATTTCGTAATCAAAATGAAAAATAGTGTAACTACGTGTTTTATAAAAACTTTGTTTCCGTCGAACAATGGCTTAACGGTATTATAAAGTAAATCTTTAGAACCCGGCCCTAGATATGATTAAGCCCGCGTCAACAGATTAATAAATAATACACACAGCAGCATAGGAAGTAGACCTTAAGCCCGGTTTAAGGTGCCTTCCCTTGCGTCGAGATAACGGAGTTTTACCTCGGGTCTTAGCTCTGACACGAAGATCAAGTAACGTATTCTTTGATACACCATAACATACGCGTATATTATTCATAATGTATATTTAACTAGCTGACCCGGCAAACTTTCAAAATTAGTACAATTTGAAAACAAATACACTGAAATATATTATTTTCTACATATTAAAATTAACATTACAATTTAATACGAAACATAATATAGATATAAAAAAAAAAACATATATACATTTTAGCGTATATTTTTGCAAGTTAGTAGTGTCCTTACAAACCAAATTGCCATAGCAATTGGATATCTTTGTATAATTATAAATAATAAATAAATAAATTATGAGACTAATTTTAAATACGGCTGGTTAGCCCCATACTAAACCATTTCTGGTTGTTATTATGGTTGCTTACCCAACTGATATACTACACATACATACAAAAATACTTTATTTTGATTCATATTTAACACCCAGACCGACAGCCAACAAATTTAGCTCATCGCAAAGATATTGACCGTCCCGTAAATCGAACCAGGGACTCTGATTGGCAGTCCGGCATAGTAACCATTACACCAACGACCTCGTTAGCGTAAAGGTTACCATGCCGTTCTGCTAATCAGAAAGTTCCGGGTTCGATTCCCGGCCCGGTCAACATCGTTGTGCTTAACTAAATGGCTGTGGGTCTGGGTGTTAAATATGTATTTATATATAATATGTATGAATGTATATGTAGTATATCAGTTGTGTTAGCAACCATAATACGAGCTAGAAATGGTTCAGTATGGGGCTAACCAGCCGTGTGTGAATGTGTCAAAAAAAAGTCGTCAAGGCCTATATGAAGATAAGGGAGTATGATAAGTCTATAGAATATCTAGTCCAAGATTTGAAGAATATCCGTTGTGAAGGAAACTTCCGCTTTGTGAACTGACATGCTTAAACCTGAGATTTGAGTTTCATTTTACTTGAAGTTTAGATCCCTTAATACGGTTCAGTACTAGAAAAACAATATGAGTATACTCTTATATTCAGGGCTACTAGTGACTCATTCTTTTTAGGGTTCCGTACCTAAAAGGTAAAAACGGGACCCTATTACTAAGACTGCTGTCTCTCTGTCTCCAGGCTGTATCTCAGGAACCGTAAAAGCTAGAAAGCTGAAACTTTCATAAGATATGTATTTCCCGTGCCGCTATAACAACAAATACTAAAAATAATAAAATAAAAATATTAAGGGTGGTCCCCATACAATGAACGTTTTTTGACGTGACAACGTCTTAAATTAGGTTGCGGCTGGGAGTCACTTATGAAAAAGTGTAACGCCCGGTAACGTACGATGAGTCACCGAACGAGAGAGAGGCCCGCCGAATGCCTTGCGTCTCTCTCCCACTCAACTATGATCGGTCTGCCGCGCGCGCAGCACGCGGCAGACGTTGTCACGTAAAATCTTCGCCCGTAAAACCGACTTTACAGGCAACCATTTTTTCGTATTTTTTTTGCTATATATCAATAATGGTAGCTGCTAGGCACATAAAATTTTCACAAAATATATAAATGCATATTAGCTCTAAAATTAAATCATACAACTTAAACAAAATAAATATTTAAGAGGGGCTCGATCTCAACTCGCACTTGTCCAATTATTTTTGAGCGCCAGTAGCTCGGCTAGCTAAGGTGATCTGACGCGATCATCGAAGTTAAGCAACGGTCGATGCGGACGGTGTTTGAATCGGTGACCGTGCACAAGACTGTCGTTTTTCAAGTGGCATTTTCATCTGGGCACTACCTTGGGTCAGATGACACGTTAAATTGTAGGTCCCGGCTTTAAGTCTTAGTACAAGCAGTTGTTAAGCCAGAGGCCTCCTAGTGGCTTGAAAATTCTCGACACCAGAGCTTGACCCCTTAGCTCATACGGAAAAGAAAGTTACTCATTAAAACTATCCTTTAAAAGGATAGTAAGAAATTGTGGTTTAATTAGAGACGCAAGAAAAAACAAGGATTCTTTTAAGGCAAAATATGTGAATTGGAGTTATTTTCGTTTATAATCATAAATTTTAAAATTAAAAATATAAAAAAAAATTCCTTAAAGATCGTTTAAAGAACAACTTTAAGAATTTTTATACTTATTTACCAATCAGACTCATACAAAATTGTTGTTAATATTATATTTTGTGCTTGTATATTTGAACCGCAACATATGTAAGAAATATTTAATTGTAGTTAGATTGACTTGCACGATGCCGTAATAATACATTTTATTGAGTAATATAAGTATTTTATTTTATTAATTTATTAATAATTACTTTTGAGGAAAATATTTGAAAACCAAATGTTATACATATACCAATTTTGTACCCAAGTTGTATGGTAAATTTATAGGCTGTATTCTTTGTCCACAGACTACTAATTCATTTCACTAATGTCATAATTCCGTTCCTTTTTACTGAGAAAATAAATACTGAGAAAATAAATTCTAGAAACGTAAGTAAAGTCGGTTTTCTCAGAAAGTTTAATTTACAAATGGTGTGCCTTTTGAATTGCATTCTGCGAAATGCAACTTACGTTTCACTATTTTTAAACGCTTTTGCTGTACTGTTTGTTTATTTTTCATACAAGCTTTCTCAAATAAACTTTATTATAAAAAAGTTTGTTAAATGTCTTATTAAGATTTATTTTTACGCGTGATCTTAGTAACTAAGCTTTAGTGTCAAGAGTTTTCCAATTACTGATAGGTTTCTGAAGTAGTATGTTTCGAATCTCATTTTTTTTTTGTTGATTATGATTTTGTTTGAATGATATATATTTTTAATCCAAATGCAAAGCAGCTAATGTTGACTTAACAAATAAAAATAAAATCAGTTTTAAAAACATAGACTGATACTAATCCACACTCGTTAAGTGTTATTTGAATGAACTCTTACAAATATGAAGGTAAATAGAATTAAAATCTGTAAAAAATATTCATAAGCTATTTTTATAATCAAAATACAGAATCCCATTCAATCTTTTGACGGATATAAAATATGCTTTTAAGCTCGTTTACGTAGTTTTTATTAAAAAGGATTTTTATCCCTCTTTTTACAAAATATTTTTCATGATAAATGAATATTCTCAACTAGATGTCCACTATCAAAGAGAAAAATTAAATAGACTGGGATTTATTCTATACAGGGTTAGTTATTTATGTATACATTCAAAAACAAATGCAGTTAAATATTGATGGTTGTATCTAAAAGCCTGCAAATTGATTGTTATTTACTTTGGAGGGGTTTATCCGGTTGCATAACTATATAAGTTAAAATAAAAAAAACACTATTAACTACAATTTTAAATCCACACTGTCTTAATGCCATTATTATAATTTTAAATCCACACTATCTTAATACCATGATTATAACTTTAGTTTCATTTCAGATATGTAAATTTTTTATGATGAAATGTAAACAATTATATGTCAAGTCAAGAACATTATTTAGAATGTTTTGTAAGTTAATTAAGTAGTCTAGTTATTAGAATTTACAATGGAGCTGACATATTCGCACAACGCCTTAAAATAGTAATAAAAATAATAGATAATAAAAAAAAGTTAAAATAATACTTTACAAACATAGCAACCTATTCAAGATTATTATTTATCGGATATCAAGTATTTATCTGCAGCAGCACATAAAGATCGTAGAAACCCTGAATATGAACATTCCATTAAGCCTTCCACGAAAGGCTTTAGTTGAAGGTAATATACGTAGAATTACGCTTTCCTTTGTCTTTTTAAAAATAACAGTAGTTTTTCTTTGTCCGTTACGCTTTACAGATAGCAGTGTTGTGCTTTGAGAGCTTTCGCCGGAAGTGCTGTGAACTTTGACATGAAAAAGCTTACTTCCGGTTAGCTACCTGCTCTTTGTTCTAGAACTGTAGTTACTTTTGTTTGTGCAAAATTAGCAACATCCGGTTGAACCAGAAAATCTAGTGTGATCCTGCCAATATACACCTCGACCTCGTTGGCGTAATAGTTGCCATGCCGGTCTGCCAATCAGAGGGTCCCAGGTTTGATTTCCGGCACGGCCAACATCTTTGTGATAAACTAATTTTGGCTGTCGGTCTGCGTGTTTATATAGATAGATAGATACATACACGATACTTCATATCTATACATATGAAGTATCGTGTATGTATCTATCTATCTATATAAACACGCAGACCGACAGCCAAAATTAGTTTAGATACATACACGATACTTCATATGTATAGATATGAAGTATCGTGTATGTACCTATGTATATGAAGTATATCTGTTGTGTTAGCACTCATAATACAAACTAGAAATGGTTTAGTATTGGTCTAACCAGCCGTGTTTGAACTGTGTCCTATTATAAAAATATAAATTAATGAACACGGATTTAACAAACATTGTTGATGATCGGTTGTAATATACATCCTATAGATTGAAATCATTTGCCGCATAAATCTCGTGGTCGTATGGCGAACGAGGATTGCGCTTCGATAAGCTCCATTTATCAGGGCTGCTACAGATAAAAATAGATTTAGCAGTAGATTTAAACATGTCATAACATAACATACCGATTATTTGGTCATATCCTCTTAGTGTATGACGTGGTTTTAATGTAGCTTTTGTTTAACGTATTATGGCTATAACTACGAGTACAATGATCTTCAAGCAAATGATCAAAACTAAAATAAAATTTGATCTTTAGACATTTTATTAAATTTGACAGATATACTTTAACAAAATGGGTATGGTCCTTTCCGTCAGGTTCTGTCCGGAGTGGTCTTTTAAATTAGTTTTGATACTAGGCTTTAATTTTATAATTAATTTTAAATTGTATGCACTACAAATTTTTTTTAAATAAAACTTTAACAAAATAAGTTTTAAAAAGTGATCAATTTTATTTTTTATATTAATTTGAATCTGAATAATATTATTTTTATCGACATTATCATTCGCAATTCAATTATTTAGTTTCAAATACAAATTCAAATGTATTTTTATTGTTCTATAAACTTAAGGCTAAATTTATACACGATTACTAGACTAAAGACAAAAATGAAAAAAAAAACAATTATTTTGTTTGGTTTATTAATACTACAGTAATATTTAGTAATTTTACTAACATTGTATGGATATCTGTCTGAAATAAATGATTTGATTGATTGATTTTTGTCGTTTCTCACAAATATATGTATATATTGATGTTTGTGAAACACGAGTTTCGAAATCTCCCCGCACCTTACGTAAGCGTGCATTAAGGGTAATCTAGCATACGTGTGGCAACCCTGCCAATATCTAAAATGTATCTCGTTCACACCATTTGACGATTCGGAGAGAAAACGTCGCTTTTTTCACAATTTATGAGCCAGCGTTATGGGGCTACCTTTAAGCAGCAGTTATACAATCAAAGGAAAAAGATTACATCTACGTTTAGATTAACTAATAATTTTCTTGAATTCAACAGAGCTAGTTTAAAATCGTCTGCTTACTGGTAAAATATGGTAAATGCACTGTTTTATCAACAATGGTGGCGATTCAGCGGCACACACGACTAAACCATATTTAAAGAAGCCCCGTCTCTTTTCATCTTAGGTGGCCAGAAAGAGACAGCACGCTGTGCACCATAGTCAAACCAACTAAAATCACGTCAAATGTAGAAAATATAGGCGAATTTAGACCGCACTCATTTGTATCACCTCTAAAACTGCCTGCAAATTCCATATTTGACATGATTTTAGTTGTTTTGTCTGTGGTCCAGAACGTGCCGTCTCTTTCTGGCCACCTAAGATGAAAATAGACGGGGCTTCTTTAAATTTGGTTTAGTCGTGGGTGCCGCTGAATCGCCACCAATGTAATTTTCGACGCTCTTTCTACTGACAAGACAAATTCCATAATCAAAAGTGTTGTAAGTGCAGTTTTTTTTTAAAACTCTACTGAGAAAACGACATACTCATAAATTCAAAAGGGGAACTCCGTTAAATGAAATATGCATTTACCAGGAAGCAGGCGATATGTAAAAATAGTTGACTAAACTAAGCTTGTAAAAAAATATAGCAAAAAATACTGTTGTTTTTTTTTTAGTAAAAGCGCGAATTAAAACAATTCTAACCTGAATCAAAGGTCTAAAAAAAATACAAAACACTGCTTGTCAACTATTTAAAAAAAGATTTTCACTTTAGTAATAGTTTTTTTGGATAGCGTTACAATATGGTTTTTGGTTTAATTGCTACGATTAAACTGCGGTACGTTTCATTTCACGTTCTTTGCTTTAGTTTTAACGTTTTTCCTTCTTATTGTTCTCTTTTATTATAGATTTTGCCTCTAGCTAGATATTAACTTGGCATTTCCTGTTATTTTTTCATCCTGCCACAAGCTGATAATTTGACTAATTTATCTTCTGCTCGTAGTTATTCGAGTTCCTTTCCGTGGACATTTTTTACGGGACAGATCTTCATTTTCGAAATCCGCTTTCTTGGCTTCTCGTATTTTAATGCGGAATGGTCGTTTTCCTTCTTTTTAACATAAATTAGTCGCGGTTGGCTTTATCGTATTATTTTTCACCTGATTTCGTTTTTGGTTGAGCGATCTGAGAATATTAAAGAAAGCCGACTTTGAAATGTGTTTGATTGTCTGTCGTCTTTCCCTTCAAAGTGCGAACCGCGAAGGTGTGGAATTCTTTTAGTCTAAGAGCCCGTGAAGATCGTCCTTCACCGATCTGATAACCAGATGAGACGTATTTTTTATTAAGTATTTTTTATAAACAAATTTGCCTAAAATTGCTTGCCTATCGAAAAGTGCTCATGGCTTTTTTTTGCGCATGCTCGTGTATAGTCAAATGATAATTTAGCTACAATTATCAAAAATAAAAATAATGAAAAAAAAATCAATAAAAGTTTATTTAATTAAAAATAGCCATGAGCACTTTTCGATGGGCAGGCAATTTTAGGCACATTTGTTTATAAAAAATATTTAATAAAAATTCGTCTCATCTGGTTATCAGATCGGTGAAAGACGATTTTCACGGGCTCTTCTACTATTTGCCAAGTTCCCTGTTCCCTGAGAGCTACAATCTGGCGGTTTTCAAAGCAAGAGTGAACCGGTTTTTTGGGTAAGCGCGCTCCACCTTAGAACATAATGTCGCTTGCCATCAGGTGAATTGTGATCAAGCGCAAACCCGTTTAATATAAGAAAAATAAAAAAAAGAAAGAAAGAAAGACGTTACTTTGTTAACATTAAAATTTGTAAGAAAACACATCCAAAACCCTTATAAAATAAACATTGTAGATGAAAAATATTAGAACATTAAATCTTTTAAATATTCCTAATAATACATAAATATGTATTATTAGTAATAAAGGCAAACGTTTGCAACTGGTCTACAGTGTTTTTGTTGCCTTTGATATGATGATGATTTTGGGTCTATTTATACACACAATTCGTGATAATGTCAATGATTTTGTAAGATCTGCTAGTTTTTTTTTTCAACAAATGACTGAAAATTAAAATTTTGACGATAATTCGTTTAAAATTCAATTTGTAAAAACGAGCAAATTTAGTACTTTTACGAATATATTCGTAATCTGGGCACTTAAAAACGTAACAATTTGCGATGATAAACAGGGCAACAACAAAAAATAGATTTTTTGTAGAGCTTTAATTTATTATAATGTAATGTGATTGGAGAACGAATATGAAATTATTTTCACAATACCTTACTTCCTTCCATCCGTCCATAATTATAATAATTAGTAATAAAATAAATAAATAAACATTAGGACACATATCACATACGGCTGGTTAGTCCCAAACTAAATCCTTTCTAGTTTGTATTATGATTGCTTTCACAACTGATATACTACATATGCATACATACATATTTAATATCGATATATTTAACACCCAGACCTGCCGAGAATCGAACCCGGGACCCTCTGGTTGGCAATCTGGCATGATAACCGCTACGCCAACGAAGTCATCGAAAAATTACGTTCCGTTACGTTAATTGCGTATCAAAATCAAAATCGTTCGTTCCAATTTGGCGTTATATCTATATAACATATAAACGTATGTATATGTATTATATCATTTTTGTTAGCTACCATAACACAAACTAGAAATGGTTCAGTAGGGGGTTAACCAGCCGTTTGTAAAATAGGTCCGAAAAAAAATATTAAAAAAATTATATATATTTCAGTGCATCTTAAAAATTTCTTACCGCAGTACACCTTAAGTGTTTTAATAGAATACTTGCTTCAAACGTACAGCTGTATTCTGGAAACATGTTACATTTACACCTAAAACCCTGACCTTTGAAAGCCACAGAATTAATTTCCCAAAAAAGTGTAGCAGTAACAAACGGCGGTCGAGTAGAGCTCATGAATTATCCTCCTATCAGGGCCTTAGTTCCAAATCTGCTTATATCACGATCGAGTGTAGGCCTTAACAACCACTGATTATCATTTAGTAGATTCTGCAACAATATAAATTTAATATCTTAATAAAATATTCTTGTTCAATACAATTAAAATTATAAATGCCAAATACATTAAATGTTGTGATCGTTTCATATGACCGTACTTAGCGCAAAGCTGCGTTGCCACTCTGAATAGTGATTGTTATCTTCTGCACCAAGCACGATCGAGAATGGGAATCCCTCGTCTTATCCTAAAGTTGTATCATAAAGTAACAACTTTCTCTTTGAGTCTCGTTGTATTCTGACATGATCTTAAAAATGGTAAAGTTATTTTTTATACAATATTTTTTACACATGCTTAACGACTGATGTACTAAGACTAACAGCCGGGATCTAAAAATTTTTAAATGTTACCCGACCCACGGTAGCGCGCGTCTTGTGCGTGGTCATCCATCCAAAGACTGCCCGCATCGAAAGTTGCTTAACTTTGGTAATCTTTTGAGATTAACTTAGTTGGTCGAACTACAGGGGGGGTACTAAGTACTATAAATCCAAACAAAAAAACAATTTTCAAGATACGATATCTATCGTTGCTTAGAGGTAATCTGTGCACTACTGGACATTAATCATCGCTAAATCGTGTAAATTTATCTGCAGGGTCCGACCCGCCTGCGCGGAATGGTCCCGGTCTTGGTAACACGTAGAACGGGGACTTCAAATAAAGGACTCCACTGTACAGTGGAAAAAATAAACTTGTTTTTAGCTTAGACAGTTTAACGCAAAAGTTTAGTGTGAAATATCCGCCATTTTGTTTTTCATTTAAAAAAAAACTATCTGAAGACTCTTCAGGTTTAAGGCTTTACGAGCGTCATACTTGTACAAAAGACGTATATAAAAGCACCTCGTTTTTTAAGTCTTTAAACTATTTGAAGTTATAAAGTGAAAAACACGCATAAGTGATACATATGCGCAAAAAATATTACTTTTCTGTCATTTATTACTTTATTAATTTATTCAATTAAATAGTCAGTTGGAAAATCGAAAAGATTTGAAAAAACAACATTTTTGTTGCTTCAAAACTTAACCAATATAAAAAAAGTTTATCTGTCTGTATATTACACTGTGACCAAGGATGGTATAATCGAAACATCTTTCTTGGTTAACCGATGATTTATTCTTTGTTTGTTTAAAAAATAAACTTCGAGGAAGGATGAAGCAGGGTCTTTGGGATTAAACCTTCAAAGGAAAAAAATATATGCAAAAAGTTTTAATAGGTATGTTTCGTTTTCTGAATTAATTATATTATTATACTAGACTAATCTTAATCTGTTAGAATCTTTATTAATTAATTGTGATAATTAAGTGTCTTTTGCACGGTTACCCATCCAAAGACTGTCACATCGACTGCTACTAAACTTCGGTAATCGCATCGGATAAAGACTTCAATGAGCCTCAAAAAGCAAACACAAACGTTTAATTATAAGTTATATATTGAATTCCTTTGACATTTAATTATTATCATTCTTATAACTATTTTATTTTTATTATAAAATACATGCTTTCAATGCCATTACTCTCATACAATTTATGTGTGAGTGTGTGTGAAATGTGTCCTAATATTTATTTATAAAAAAACACACACCTAAAGCGTTAAAAATATGTTAATACTCATACTATATAGCTCGTGACTACAATGGTGGTAATCACTCAATTAAACTAAATTTAGAGTAGTCCTGTCACTTTTCATCTTTAGTGGACAGAAAGAGACAGCACGATTTGAACCATATACAAAACAACTAAAATCACTTCAAATATGGGAATGTAGACGATTTCAGAAAACACCCAATTGTATCAGCTCTAAAACTACCTACATTTTCCATATTTGACGTGGTTTTAGTTGTTTTGTCCATGGTTTAAATCGTGCCGTCTCTTTCTTTTCACAAATGGTCAAAAGAGACAGAGTTACTTTAAATTTAATTTAGTCGTATGTACACCAGAATCGCCACCGTTGTACACATATTTTTGCAAATAAACTTTTTACATAGCAAATAAATGTATCTTTTTATCTTAACAGAGTCGAAGCGACTAAAGATTTTACAACAATCCAGATAAGATTACCAACGACGTTCTCTAAATGGAACGGCAGCTAAATCTGGCAGAATATTTCCTAGCTCGTATCAGGAATCATAAAACATGAAAAGAAAGCATAAACCCTTTCAAGCGAGTGAACATTTTAGAAATTCTTTTAAAAGAGCTCCAGCTATCTTGCATCGGGACATAAAAGACAAACTGGGACTCGGGGTATGTTGTGGGCGGTCGTGCAAAGCGTCGCTTGAGACAAATCTGACGCTTACGCTAAGGCGCTTTTGCACCGAGTTAAGCTGCGCTATTAAAATTGAGCGAAGCGCTTGCACTGCGGCTGTAGAATTTTCACAAATTAAAAGTAATTAAAAATCAACAATTAAATTATAAACTAACGGTTCTAAATTATTATCTCAGTACCAAGAAGCTCACAAAATAGTCGTTATTAAATTTTTAAAATGTTGTGTTTTTTTCACAATATTAATTTATTAAAAAGCAACAGTTACATTATAAACACTAACGGTTCTAAATTATTATCTCAGTACCAAAAAGCTCACAAAATAGTCGTTATTAAATTTTTAAAATGGTGTGTTTTTTCACAAAATAAATTCATTAAAAATCAACATAAAATTATAAACTAACGATTCTAAATTAATATCTCAGCCCAAAAAAGTTCAAAATATTATCGTTATTAAATTTTCTAAATGTTGTGTTTTTTCACAAAATAAATTCTTTAAAAATCAACAATGAAATTAGAAACTCTAACGAATCTAAATTATTATCTCAATCCAAATAAGGTCAAAATCTTATCGTTATTAAATTTTTTAAATGTTGTGTTTTTTACCAAATAAATTAAAAAAAAAATCAACACTGAAATTATTAACACTAACGATTCTAAATTATTATCTCAACCCGAAAAAGGTCAAAATATTATCATTATTAAATTTTATAATGTTGTGTTTCTGAAAGTAAAATAAATATTACTTTTTTGAAGGCAATGATATTATTTAGAATCTTTGGAGTTTTTTTTGTAGGCCCTGGTCTAATAAAGAAAAATAAATTATAGACAGTTGAAAATTTACTTCAAGA
Organism: Mellilla xanthometata; assembly: GCA_035578125.1. Lineage (NCBI taxonomy): Eukaryota > Metazoa > Arthropoda > Insecta > Lepidoptera > Geometridae > Mellilla > Mellilla xanthometata. The sequence goes on along the minus strand of JAPUBQ010000009.1, from coordinate 13,109,475 downwards.
AATGCTTCATAGTTTTATTTTGAGTTAACGTAAACATATTTAAAAATAAACTAATAATATACATGTGAAAATTTTTGTGTAAGTGTGTGTGTTCAGTCATTTGTGCGTGAAGAAGTTACAAACATTGTAACTTCTTTTTTACTTTCAGAAATTCAATATTTTAAAAATTGAATAAAGATAATAATACTTTGAGCTTTTTTGGGCTGAAATATTAATTTAGAATCGTTAGTTGATAATTTTTTGATTTTTGATTTTTAAATGTAACTTCTTCACGCACAAATGACTGAACTGATTTCGACGAAATTTGGTACGACATAGTTTAGACTATAGATTAACACAATAATATGCTTTTAACCTCAGAGTAACTCGGATGAGGCAGCGAGGCACAGCTAGTTCAATATAATTTCCTTTTACGCCTCTAGTTTGACAAACCCAAGAACCCAAGTGTCGCCAGTGACGCGCGAAAACTTTTCCCATATGGCGACATCGACAATTGGCAAGCCAGTGTTGCCATACTATGAATAAATCTATAGAGAACACAACTGGCGCAATAAAGAGATACGTTATTTATGGGACGGGAAGTAAAAATGTTTTTCGTGTTTACGTAAGCACCACTCGGCGTAAATCAAATTGCGTCGCGTCTGACGGAGCGTCTGCGCGGAACGGAACGTAATCTAACTACGGAGAACGGAACGTAATCGCCGTAAGTCTTATTACCACAGTTTCTCGGGCTTTCACTGTCGATTCTTACTTACTTATTCTTCGTAGAGCTACGAATTTGCTACGAACGGTCTACGCAGCTACGAAATGCGATCTACGTCGTAGCGCTTCGAATGAAATGCTACGGAGAATTTCTCTGCCAAACTCTTTAGAACTTATTTCTTACTCAACTAGACTTAACACTTTAGCTAAATGGTGATTTTAGAAATTGGTTCGTTTGTTTACTTAAAGATTCCACTATTTGATGATCTATTAATACGAAAATAGGCATAAAAAAAAAAAAAATTAGTATATCTGTTTCCGCATGTATGTGCACACATATATACGTATATGCACTTAATAATACATATATGTAATTAATTTCAAATACAAAAAATGGACCAATTTGCGCACATAAAACAGAAAAATACTTATTCATTTTACATTTAGCTAAAATTATTTTCCATTGTATCTCATTATGTAATTACTGGCTTTTTTACAATATCTCGATGAGAATATAAGATAATGAAAACACAGTATCATGATTTAGTTACCTGTTTGTAGCATTTATCTTTAATCTATATCATACACAACATTAAACATTCACAAACATATTATAATCTATACATCTCCCTACAATATAATTCTAATTCTGTAAACTATTATTAAACATTCATATCTTAAACAAAAACAATTATAAAAATACATCAAAGGAAAATTAGTTAAAAAATAAAAATATCAACTGTAAAAGGGCTTCGTCATAGATTAAAAATAATTGTAAATGTGACCGACTAATGTCAGAAAAGCTTAATAAAATAAATATTAGGACACATTTCACACACGGCTGGTTAACCTCATACTGAACCATTTCTAATTCGTAATATGGTTGCTAACACAACTTATATACTACATGTAAATACATTCATATTTTAAATAGATACATATTTAACACCCAGACCCACAGCTAACAAATTTAGTTCAGCACAAAGATTTTGGCCGTGCTGGGAATCGAACCCGGAACCTTCTGATTAGCAGTCCGGCCTTTACGCTAATGAGGTCGTCAGTTTTTACGAAGAAGAAGAAGAATTGTTACCCCGTCTTTATTAGTTGGTAGATATTTATCTAGGCTCATTCGTGCTGTCGTCAACGTTTCCTGAACTGTGTCAGACATCGAAGATCGTTTGATTTTGTGACTTTATTTGGTACGGTGATCGTAAAAGTGTTTTTTCACCGAACTGATATCTTATGCTGAGCCCGTCACTCACTTTATGAGTTTATGTTTATCTGCAAGTGAGCTGTGTAATAAAATATCCGCACCCTTGTTATTGTTGGCAATGTTTCGTAATAAATAAGTAATAATTATAAAATAATAGTTGTTTAAAAAAACTATAAAACACGCTTATCTGGCCGTTTAAAGTGGGTCAAAATCGCGCCCAAAGAAGTCGGTTACAAACATACAGGTGAAGCTAATATAAAGCGTGTAATAAATATTAGCGCACATTTAGGGTTAGCCCAAACTAAAACATTTGTAGGTTTTACTATGGTTTATACACAACCCATATTCTACATAAATACCCAGACCAACTGTACCGGGAACCCGGGACTCTCGGTTGGCAGTCCATAACCATTTCGCCAAAGAGGTTGTAATAGGAATAAAACAAACATAATTATATATTTTGACGTGACAACGTCTTAAATTAGGTTGCGGCTGGGAGTCACTTATGAAAAAGTGTAACGCCCGGTAACGTTACGATGAGTCACCGAACGAGAGAGAGGCCCGCCGAATGCCTTGCGTCTCTCTCCCACTCAACTATGATCGGTCTCGCGCGCAGCACGCGGCAGACGTTGTCACGTAAAATCTTCGCCCGTAAAACCGACTTTACAGGCAACCATTTTTTATTTTTTATTTATAAGTGTCACATTTATTGTTTATCCTTGACGTAAAAACGACCGGACGCATATAAGTTTGGTGTCTCTCTCTTGCTGTAATAATAATTTTACATTAAACTAAGGACTAATGTAGTCTATAATATTTAGTTTAGATAGAATTAACCTACCAAAAAGTTTAAGAGCAGACTTTTGTTTTCATCAAACCTTTTTTATTATTCTAGAACAAATACCTCTCTAATTAATGTTGCCATGCCAAAGATAAAGTCTGGGACTAAAGTACTAACAATTATTATCTAGCAAAATATTCAGCCCTTTAATTAATTTAATTCCTAGGTCTCAGACAAGGCCCGAAATGTTTAAAATTCTCGTCAAATTTGCTGAACTCTTTTGAAAATGTGTAAATTGTCTAAATTATTTACGAAGCTAGTATTTCTAAGTCTTACACATAGCAAAGTCTGAATAAATTAGTGGATTGTATAAATAATAATAAATATTATTTATTGGTTAAGTATCAAATACACTATTAAATCAAACTATTGGTCCTGATTTAGTCATAGACTGTGTTTCAACACTAATGGCCTCTTCCATAGAGTTATTACAACTCTTGGTTAAATATAAGCAATTAAGTTAAGCTATTATTAATAACAGTTCGACAATATTCAATTACAAAAAAAATATTATAAATTATAAAAAAAAAACAATTTGGGTGAGTTCAAATTATAGCCACCCAGAACAGCGTGGTGGATTATGGCCTATATCTCTCCCTCGTAGTGAGAGAAGACACCGAGTCCCAACAATGGGAACGTTTAGTTAGTTAGTATAAGGCTGTTTGTGATTAAGTATTAAACTAAATTTTTAAACAAACAGTTTTTAAAAACGTCCAAGCAGTGTTGATATTTTTTATTTTTTGCTTTTTTGTAGAAACATAAAATGTATTGATGAGAAGTCATCTTGTCTGCGAACTTCTCTAGACTTCAATTTTCTTGAGCACGTAAAAGAATCTCAAGTTAAACCGTGGACGTAAAAAATATGGGCAATAAAAGCGTCTAATATTGGATTTGTTATCACAGAGACACACACATTCGTTGTATACGTACGTATGTATATATCTATGTATGTACTAAATTGTATTTCGAAGAAATAAATTGTGCTCAAGCGCAAATCTTTTCTGTTTTATAACAAAAAAATTGGCGAAATACGAGTTGGGCTCGCGTACCATTGTTGTTTAGGAGCCCACCTCAAATATTCATTTTATTTAAATTTTATCATTTAATTTAAAAAGTAATGTACATTTATATATTCCGGATAAATATTTTTTGGGGCTACTTCCAAATTTCATCTAATATACTTTACGGTGAAGGAAAACGTCGTGAGGAAATCACATTTTTAGAGGACCACAAAATCTGTAGACGTGTGTAACCGCCAACCTGCACTTGGTTCAGTTTAGTTTGGGCTCTTCCTCGCCTTACGTTTGGGAGGTAGGGAATCCGTCTCGAGGGAGAATCCTATTTACGGAGGCTGGACTCTAGGGCTCATAGGCCCTGGGGAATGGGCTCGCTCGGCGGCCCTCTCCGGGACTCGACCAGGGGTGCCAGGAGAAGTAAGAGGCGCTCCGTGAAGCGCTCGTTGCCGGCGGCCATGGCTAGGCCGCCTTTTTTTTTTTTTTTTTTTTTATACTAAGATGGGTTTGCGCTTGATCAGAATTCACCTGATGGTAAGCGATATTGTGATCTAAGGTGGAACGCGCTTACCCAGAAGAAACCGGTTCACTCGTGCTTTGAAAACCGCAAGATTATAGTTTTCGGGGAACAGGGAATTTGGCAAAGAGTTCCACACCTTGGCAGTACGTACAATGAAGGTGGAGGCAAAACGCTTAGTGCGCATTTTAGGTATCTCCACAGTGAAACGATGCCGCCTTGGTGTTTCCCTGCTCGTCCGATTGTAGCATTTAGCGTACCAATGGGGACGCGAAGCTAGCCAAGGCGGGAGCCTAGCTCAGCCAATTCACGCACCGCGGAGCTCTGGAGACTTTACCCCGGCCGCGATGGAGGTCAGGAGTCTCGTCCAGACCTGCACTTGGCTAGCGTAGTGACATATGGCCAAAATCTCTCATCGCGAGAGAAAGCCCCAAGCTCCAGCAGTTAGAACATATAGTGGGCTGGTTATGGCTATATCTCTGCTCCTCCGACCTATCTGCTAGCACAATATCGCGTACGCTAATTATCCCCGATGAGTCTGCAAGAGGCAGCCCTTGTTAACTCGCCTTGTTTATTAGTTTCGCACTCCAAGTTAATACCCCATTTCACTTTCAAACAAACGGGTGGGTATTCGCTAGTCACTCGAGAAAAACCGCTCGGCTCGCGCCGCGCGAGAATAGGGCTGCCAAAGTAATAGAATGAGAATTTTTGGCAATTTGGCAAAGTGCGTAATCGTAATTACCAATTAGTGTTTGTTTATGGTGGTGTTGAACTTTTGCTGTTATTATTCCTGTTTTCGTGTCCGAGACACGTGTAAGAATTGCTTGTTTTTTCTATGTAAAGCAACGACTCCCCGTTGCTTTATTGTTGAGTTTATATAATGTTTATTGTTGATTTGTAATGAATTCCCATTTATGACACACTTTTTATCTGCGTTAAAACGGGATAAAAAGTAGCCTTTATGTTACAACATTGTCTAACCCATCTTTATTGCAAATCTCATAACAATAGGTCCAGGCGTTTGAGCGTGAAAGAGTAACATAGATTTCGAAGTTATTTATAGTTTATTTATTATCTTGCAACACATGTATGACAAAACGCTATGTACCCTGTTGTAAAAGGGCGTAGCAAGAGGCACTGGCTATCTTGCTTCAAGGCAAACTAGACAATGTCTTTACAATATTAATAATAATAATTTGCGCATCCCACGGGAACCAGAAATGTTTTCGCTATAAAAAGTAGCTTGTGTGTTAATCCAAGGTCTAACCTATCTTCACACCAAATTTTAACAAAATCGCTTTAGCCGTTTGTGCGTGAAAAGGTTACAAACATACACACACACTCACAAACTTTCGCATATATAATATAAGTAGGATTAATAGGATACAATTTTTCTGTAATAAAAAAAAACTAAAACAAAATCAAGTAGAAGATACTCGTAGATAGATAGATAGATGTATATATATACTCTTTATTGCAACACAAAAGGAAATACATAACAAAGAGAAAAATAAATAAACAACGTAGTATGGAATAAAAATCCAAAACACATGAGAGCAGTTACATCCCTAAAGTATCCCGTTCTTTCGTAATCACGTTAAACTCTCGTCGAATAATTATCGATAATAAACCCCTTTTCTTCTCCCAAGGGGTCTGGGAGGGCCGCGGTACCTCGGACCCCTTTGAACCCAGTTTAATAAACGATTAAACTCTAATCGAGAAAGCGTCCAGCGCATCGAGTTTTCTTTGAAGAAAAACGGGGTCTATTCCTCCTCAAAAGAATTGTATAATCTTTTAAGGGGTCCATTGAACCGACAGTGATGCTGTCATTAAGTCATTCTTTAAGTTTGTAATAACATTTAATTATTGACAAAATTGTAAACCGTTATCAAGGAAGGCAATTATGTGTATAAAACATAACAAATTCAAATAAAATTTTTGCTTCATTATAGTTAGTTAGGTACTTAGAATCTTATCGCAAAAGCGTGAATTCGTAGAATTAGTTTCTTATTTATTGTGAATTACGCGCGTATTCTATATATTTAGTATCTTTCTAAACATATAAGTTTTGTTGTATGCCGTATCGATGATACATAATTAATAACAAGCCGATTCGCTTCTATCTTTCTTGTGAGGAGTGCAAAACTTTGGAATTCTCTTCCTGAGTCCCTGTTTCCTGAGAAGTACCACATAATACCACCTATTATAATTATGTTCTTAGTTTTATAGGCAATAAATCATACATTCATTCATTCATAGGTATTTTAAAGTTATACATGGTTACTGGGTACTATTTAGGGCCGTTTTTAGTACAACTAAACAAACAGACGATACTGCCGTGCTTCGGCATCTTACGGCATCGGTATCATCGGCAGTTGTTCCAGGCTAGGCATGCTCCAGACCAGAAAATGTTATGTGAAAAATGGCAATTCAAAGCAAAAAGGAAAAAAATTTTGGCACACTCTAAGAGTTACGCGCCCCGGTCAAAATACGTGATAAAACTTTTCTTTTTCTAATTCAACTAAGTTTTTAACGCTTTAGTTGTATTAAAGCCGAACCACTCGGTTTAATAGCTCGTAATTTGGATCTGCTGGCTAGTTAATCTTGCTGTCTGCTGTTACAAATAACCAGCTAGTAACGAAAGTTAGCTCTGGCTGTGCCAGCGAGCTGCCTTTTTATGGAATGCTGTTTTTTAGTTAGTTACGGCAAGCTTAGTCGCTTTTAAGGTAAAAACGGGACCCTATTACTAAGACTCCGCTGTCTGTCTGTCTCCAGGCTGTATCTCAGAAACCGTAATAGCTAGAAAGCTGAAAAAATTACAAGATATGTATTTCTCGTGCCGCTATAACAATAAATACTAAAAAAAAATATTAAGGGGGTTGCCTTTACAGTAAACGTGTTTTTTTCTATATATCAATAACGATAGCTGCTAGACACTTAATTTTTTTTATAAAATATATAGAATATAGAATATTTTTAACACTGAATGACAGCGAATAAAACTGAAAAAAAGCATTATTATTTACGCAGGATTTTATAGAATTTTTAATAATATGCCATCTTGCTCTCAGCTTCTTAAGAGGAACCTGAATTATCTTTATAACCTTATTTGCACACTACTGCTTGAATCAGAGTAACTAGCCAAACTTTATTTCGAATCCCCGAAGCACTTGAGTAAATCGTACATTTTCCCGACATTCTCATATCTCACGTTCACACTTACAATAATGTCTTATGCTAAACTTTAAACATTGAAACTTCGCAGCGGAGATAGATAAACCATTCCCGTGATATACTACTGGTGCAACTTTCAAGTTTGGCAACTGATTTACATTTAATTTGTGTTAACTGGAGCTATGGGAGTGCGTTTATTTTACTATTGATTAATTCAAATTCAAAATTGAAGTACCTTTTATGTCCAGATGTTTTTCAAGTCATAGAAATTAACAGCTCGTAAATAATAATAAAAAGAACGAAATTTAAATTGGTTAGAAGAAACGACGACAGGTGGAGTAAAGCCGTTACCGAGTGGTGGCCGAGAACTGGCAAGCGAGGAGTTGGTCGTCCGGCAACGAGATGGGTCGACGACATCACTGAAGTCGCAGGTCCTACCTGGACGAGGACTGCACAAGACCGACGCAGGTGGCACATGCAGAGGGAGGCCTATACCCAGCAGTGGCAAAAAAAGGGCTGTGGATGATGATGATGATGATAGTTATAGTAATAAGATTATTATGTAGTTCAATTTATTAAAGAAATTGCACAAGTAACAATTTTTTATATTTTTTTTTTATTTTAAAGGTGTATCTAAAATAGTTTGTAAAATAACCAGTAATTCTGTCTATTCATTATAGTATATCGAGCTAATTTGAAGATTAATTTCGTCTGATTCGTCGGAGATGATGTCAGATATGTATTACTGTACAACAAGCCATGGAAGCATTCCTTACCAAACCACCTCAAACACCAGAAAAAACTAGCCGACACTAAATAACAAACATTCCAATGAAGATATTCCGCAATAAAACACACCGATAGCGAGTATTAAGACATTGTTAAAGAAAGAAATACCTTCAGCGCGGAAAGAAAGCGTTCAGCCTTTAATAGTGCCTCCTACGTAGAAGATATCCCTTGTTGAGGAGCATTCCACGAATAGCTGCCTTGGTTTAGAAATAAAGTGCTTGTAAGAATAGGAAAAATATAATTTGCGCCGCGAAAATTGAAGTGGAAGATAATAATTTGAAGATTAGATTCGAATGTGTTTTAGCTAGGAACTAATATTGAGTTATAATGTGACACTGATTAACTAGAAGTTCTCCGAAACAGTTTTAAAAATTAATTATTGTAGAACATGTGTTATTAGTTAATAAGGATATGATAATATATAATTTGAGTGCGCCACATTCTAAGCATTTCAGTATGCAAAATGTTGCGTAAGAAATATATGTACGAGTACATATATCTAAAAATACAAATTTACATGTTTTAATAATAAGACTAACAAACACAGATTCGACCAATTTTAATCATATTCTGAAAAAGAAAAATAGAGTATAATTGTTCTATCATTAAATTCGACCGGTAAATAGTCCTGTAACAAAATACCACTTTTTTGTGGAAACGCTACCTTATAATCGCCTACGGTTATTAATCCAGGGTCTTAACTGTCCATACCAAATATCTTCAAAATTTACCGATTTTTATGAAATTTGGTAGTGTTTGAGTGTGAAGAAGTAACAAACATACTCTCTCACTTACTTACAAAGTTTCACCTTTATAATATTAGTTGCATTTCATTTTATACATCGATACAGACTCGTCGGAGTAGTTCAGAATTGGAGCATCGAACTCGCCTTACGAGTATTTGCCAGATATGATCCGAGCGAGTATCTCCAGATAAACAGAAGGCGAAGTAGCGAGCTGCGGACTCGGAGGCGGCATTAGCCGGTCGATCGCATCGTCTGTAGCCGCTATCGGTGCATAAACCGGGTAGGCTCTTGGCATGAACTTCCAAAACTTCCCAACTCAAATGGCCGCGATTATACCGACTAAGGCTTGCATATTTTAGCGGCGGATTTGGTTTCGGCTTAGCGAACTTTCGGTTCTTAGTTTCTGTCATGTTTACGAGCTGTTTAAACGGAATATTTGAGCAACAAAAGAGTTAACGCGAACTGCGACAAAGGTTCGCAGACTGTCTCGCTCGAGGCTTAAAAGTACCAAATTGGCGTAATTTTCTTTTCTCCCGGTATGAAACCCTAAAGCGTTCGCAAAGGAGGTGCAAACGCATAAAGGAGAGGAAGAACCGGGCTCGTTCGCCTTAATGTGCCGCGAGGACCGGCTTTGTGACGAGCGATTCTTTTCAAAGGTATGCATTTCCTCTGAAATATTTATGGATACATCTGCCGAGATTGTGTCTCACGGTTGCCGCTTTACAATTGAAACTGGTGGGTTATTTACATTTTATTTCAGTGGCGCAGTGTAGCGTTGAATTAGGTGCCTTCTTAACTGCGTCGGGCTGTCTCACATCCACTATTGTATTGTTACTGAGAACGCCAGCTTTGTACGAGCTGTGTGAAAGATGTCTCGTTTTCTAGAATATAGAACTGGGAATAGGTAAAATGGTATGTGTGGTCTACGAGGTCCTTTTTACGAGTATGACTGTATATAGAGAACATATAAAATCCTATTTTATGCTCCAAAACATTTGGTTGGCTTCTGCATAAAAAAATATATAGATATACGACGGCTCAAAACAAACTTACAAAAAAAAAACAATTATAATTCAATTTCAAAACGAGTTAAATTAAATAAATAAAATACATATTAGGATACATTTCACACCTAGCTGGTTAGCCCCATACTAAACTATGTCTATGTTGTATTATGGTTGCTAATATAACTGATATACTACATATACATACACAAATACTTTATATAGATACATGTTTACATATCAATAGTCTAATCAGTATGCTCTTGGTTTATCTCAAAAATAATAATCTAAAAAAAATCGGTTGAATTGCAAAGAATAATTACAAGAAAACTAAACATTCTTCACTATCCTTTTGTAAAAAGCCAAAAAAAATATGTCATGTTGTAGATAAAATATTTTTGCTTTTGTCCTTTCGGAATTTAACTGTCATACTTTCCAGTCCGAACCAAAACAACAACGAGTCTCCCTTAGCAACAAATTATTTATCACTTCCATATACAAAATCATCTGCAAACACATTAATTTGCGTATTTCACGTGTCTGGCTGACTCAAAGGACCACTTATGAGCAAAGTCACGGGACAGCTGAGCAATTGTGTCCATTTGACATTTATAGCGTAATATATATTTACGCGGGACAAAGGGAAGGTCCCTATTTCGACCCATTTACACGTGGCTCGACCAATTTTGGGACGGCCTTAGAACTAATTTTGTTACCGATTTCAAAGCATTAGCATCTCTGTATGGATATTACGCATAACAAACAGACAGGTCTCATAGTTATCTAGTAAAGCGAAAATGGTTATAGACTATTAATAGCCTTTTTTATCCGCACAAAATAACTTAATGATGATATTCTGTTTCAACAACAAGGTTTGATTACATTGAAAGTAACTTAATTGCAAAAACTAACAGGCAAGATTTAGGTAATATGGGAGATTATCTATTACGATCTAATGTTTTAATGATCTAATGTATTAGGGTGACAAACAGAGGCTAGGGCCGTAAAACTTGGAATGCCAAAAAACTGTATGTAATGATTACTATGAAACTAGCAAAAAAACCGTCTTGACCCTTGGTATTGTAAAAAAAATAACCAAGAAACGATAATAGAAGTTTCTCGAAATTCAAGCTAAAATATTGTACAATATTAGGTGCTGATCCTTTGAAGTTACGATGAAAAATGTAACACCCAATTTACACTTTTATTTTACTCTGACCAAACCGAAAATTCGAAAATTTCTCTAAAGCAAACTTTAATAAAAGCTCAGCCAACAAAAGCTTTGTGCTGTTCGCTTAGATAATAACACTCTTATCGCACCGGGGGGCGAAAATATCGATTTTATTATTGAAATAAACCGACCCTAAAGTTGCGAAAACCATCCGCCAAAATATAAAGATGCTGGACATCGTAACACCAGTGGCTTAATCGCCCATAGTGAAAAGAATGGTCACCATACGTCCACTTTTTTTTAAGACACAAAGTCAAGCTGAATCGAGACATAATTATATAAATGTCCCTAAATAAACTGTTTTTTATTTGTTTATAGTATTTTGAAATATCTAAATCAAACTATTTATTTGCATAAATATGGGCACATTATAGCGTTATGTTTTTTTAGATTTGGGGAAGAATAATCGCCATTCAAATGTATCTAAGACAAAATCATTCCATGCAATGTCAAGGAATTAGTAATATAATATGAATGCTTCATATAATTTTTATAGCCCTCGTAAAATCATAATTATTAAGCAAGTGCTAAATTGTTGTATTTTTCTTTGAAGATAAAGACACCACATACATTCCTTCCGAAAACAATCATGAACCAACTCTCCGCCATACCGTCATGCAAGTTACAAACCCACAACTCTGCCATTCCATAACCGTAAAACGTACATTAAAAATTAAGCAAATAAACAACGTCACCGCCGCTATATTTAATGGCATTTTTATTCGGCATTTTTTTACGCATCCTGCTGGAAGAATGTCCGGATTTCATCTTTTGAACGCTGCAGAATGGGGACCCTAGCCCGGGCGGCGTGAATATTCGGGTGTGCATAAAGTTTGTAAGGATCTCGCGCGACGTTTTCGGGCGCATTAGACCGTTGGCTATAAAACTTTATTTACGGCCCGGGTATGAATGTGCACCCTTTTTATTATGTTAATTCTGTGGCACGGCTGGTAGCGGCGGTGTATTGTCGTGACTTATTTATGGCTGCGACCGACTGAATCCGGAGAGTGGAGCTGAGGGAGGTATGAATAGTTGCCGATTTTTGAACCATTAATTAGCGCGTCAAAAGCTAATAATTTAAAATTGTTTTGAACGCGATATTGATAACAGATTACAGTTCGTACTTATTTTTTCTTTTTTTTTTACACACGGTTGGTTAACCCATACTGAACCATTTCTTGTTCGTATTATGGTTGCTAACGCAGCTGATATATTACATATACATACATACATATTTTATATAGATACATATTTAACACCCAGACCCACAGCCAACAAATTTAGTTTGACACAAAGATGTTGTGAAAAAAAAAGAATAATAGTGACTAAAATAAAAAAGAAAACAAATATGCTGAAACTCTTCTTCTTTACCTAATCCCACTTCATGTGGGGATTCTGATACAGTATGTACGCTTCTTCTATACATCTCTGTCATTCGTCATCTCTGTATTCACTCCTCTCCTGGTCATATCGTCATTCAATCAATCTATCCATACTTTCTTAGGCCGCCTCCTTCCTATATGTCCGTCCACACTCATACTCATTGTCTTCCTCGTGATATGGTCTTCCTCACGTCGCATAATATGACCATACCACGACAACCTCATTAGTTTGTCGGTATTAGGTGCTACTTTCAGGTACTACTACTCAAAACAAATATTCTGAAACAATGATGACAAAAATCGCGTTCACACTCACAGTTCCTACAGTCCAATGCTTTGTTTATTAGTTACTTTACAAATTTGTCTTTTTTTTTGTTTGTATCATTTATTCGCCCTAAAAATGTACAATACAGATGCCGACATCCCCAAACAGGAGAACACAAAGCATTCCAAAAGTCGATGACAATATTCACGCATTACGCATTCACTGGCTAATTTATACCATCACCGAATCTTAGTATGTTTTCAACATGATAGAGATATAGTTCAGTCTACAAAAAATCAGGAATTGAAATAACAATAGCATCCAAAGTAATGTTTACGAACAACATTTTATTTGCAGATTTTTATATTATTACTACATAATTAAATAAATTGCATTCCTGATGATAACACTGGATAGTGTAACACTGTACACATCAGTCCTCGCTCACTATGAGGAGAGGTTTCACACATTCGATTCCTTCGCCGTCCGACTTGACATGCATATTCAAATTACACCCGAAATTATTAAAATTAAAACGTACAAAAGCAACGTACGTGTACATAAAGAACGTACGAGTACATAAAGAACGCACGCAGCCACGAGAAGGGTCTGCCTTCCCCAATTTCATGCACTGCATGTATTGAGTGAAGTTAAAAACAAAACGACTATCTAAATTTTCGCGTACGCTTTGTCTGCCTGTTACAGAACCCGGGTTACATTGCAGTAGGTATGTACATACATACCGAAATGAAAGAGGCATCGATCGCCCGCATGTGCTTTGTTTACACCGAAACAAACATTTCAGGCCCATCGCAATTCATCAATGGAATCTAACTGGAGTTGCATAAAAACATTGTTATTGGCATACAAATACAAACTTAATTTTTTTTTTTACTCATTTCACACACGTCTGGTTAACTCCATACTGAACCATTTTAAGTTCGTGTTATGGTAGCTAACACAACTGATATACTACATATACAAACATATATATTTTATGTAGATACATATTTAACACCCAGACCCACAACCGACAAATTTAGTTAAGCACAAAGCCGGCCGGGCCGGGAATCGAACCTGGAACCTTCTGGTTAGCAGTCCGGCATGGTTACCGTTGCGCCAACGAGGTCGTCATATTTCTGTGTGCTTTTATTAACATTTATCTCTAGTAACACCAATACTGTAGCCAAATAACAGTTGTTTTATGTGAACAGATTTCATTGAATAAATTAATCAACTTTTTTTTTACTATTGAGCTAAGTAGCTGTATCTCTAGTGTCGATAATTCTCATATCGAATGGACTTACCTTACAAAAAGTTGACAAAGCAGTGTAAACTCTACTCTCTGTGCATTTTATGGCGTTATAGAGAGTGGTCATTAAATGGAGAGAATGTATCATTGTATGGAATACAAGCTTAACTAACTAAAACCAATTGATTTCGACTTTTTAGAGAGTTTGTCGTTAAATCGAGTGACGTTACTTGGAGTTTACACTGTATATTGTATTGTCTGTAAATTATTTTGTATTTGATTAAATAATATTAGTAATCAAAAATTATTGTAATTACGAGTAGATGTTGAATTAATTTATAAACTAACATTGAAGTGCATCCAATATTACAATTCATTTCAATTTTACTTTAAGAGTCTAAGATAAAATAAGGATATGAAATGTAAACACTAACTTTTGCCTGAATAAACGATTATTATTATTATTATTTTTATTTTGTTACCATGCCACATTCTTCATACAATGAAATTTTCAAGTCGTTAATCCCAAAACCAAGGAAAACCGCTTAAGCACATCATATTTCTTCAGCAACGATTGATGGTTGGCGCAGTGTTTGGCGAACGAACCCCGTGCCAAACCGGTAATGGGGACTAAACATGGGAATAAAACCGCACTCCCATGCGCATCCGAGACGATATATCTGAAAAGCAATCAGTTGCGTTTTATTGCAGCTCAACAAGTGCAGTTACTGCATACAGGATTATATATGAACTTACAACTTCTTGACTTGGATTTTATCCCTTTACGAAATAATAACGAGGTTGTTACACATGACGATGTGTCTTTGTTTGTTTGTGTGTGTGTTTGTGTGTGTGTGTGTGTGTGTGTGTGTGTGTCTGACTGTGTCATCGTAGTGGTCGATCAGACTAAGTGGTGTTAATTGAAAACTGATTTAGTCATGAACACATTTGCACGCCGACTATTTGCTAATTATAAAGAAACATAACTCTCATTATTAACTCCTATAATCGTACTAATAATATTTATTCGAAAGTTTGTGTGTGTATGTGTGTGTATGTTAGTGTGTATGTATGTTTATAACATCTCACGCTCAAACAGCTGGATCGATTTTGATGAAGTTTGGTCAAGTGACTGTTGGGAAATGAGTTTAAAGATTCTACAATTACAATTAGTACAATTTGAGGGTCTTCAAATCTAGAGTAAATAGGTTCCTTCTGGGCAAGCGTGCTACATCTTACACCACAGTCTAGCTTAACATCATTTAAAAAAAACACTTTGTGTACACGATTGGAGATCTATGCTCAGTAGTGGATATAAGACCTTGCTTTTTTTTATGATATGAAAACTTACTTCCTCCCTTCTCTGAAAATGATGATGATGATGAAATATGCCTAGAAATTTAGTCTACTGTTCGAAGTTAGCAAGTTTATTAAGTCTACATTCACATCCTGGCAAAACTAGGAACTTAAGCGGCCTCTTTAGAAAAAGCCGTTTCATGCGTCCATTATCATGGAGCCAACAATGTAGGAGTGGCTCCAACATACGAGCTTTATTACCGCCTTACACATAATACCTTTTAAGTGTAACTGCATCTAAAATGCAGGAAATAGCTTCAGGTTTATGCTTGAGATCTGAAGCGCGCTATCTTAATGAGATCTGGAGAATGAGTTGATGTTTAAACTTAGTTTAGCTAATAATCTAGAAAAGGAAAAAAGATAGGAGAGTAGATATTTCATTTAATTTTTAAGGCCAGACGTGAAAACGGGCAGTTAAATTACTTTTGTTAAATATTATGCTCAATAACCATACTTACATAAAATATTGTAAATAAAGACGAAATTACTTATCTACCCTCTTTTATTTCTATTTTATGGAAATTTCGACAATTTGTTATTTCGAATGTTAAACATTGTAATACGGTGTTACTTATGTAGTTAATTGCTATCGTCAAATGACATGAAATGTTGTGGGTGACAAGAATTGTCAACAAGGCTTTTCAAAAAATTGAAACGATGCCTGAATCCTATACAACTATTTATTGTATATATCGGCGATCAGAATACTATTATTATTATACAGAAGATTGCTGATTTCAATACAATAAAGCGTGACGGAGAAGTTTGCAATAATTACCGATGAAACCAAGATGGCGCTGCAAATCGAGCATGTACCCTAGCTGCCGACTAATTCCGCAACGCGCTGCAGTCGCATAGTGGTATTACAATAGTAGATTTCGTGGTCCGAGAAGTCGTTTCAAGAAAATACGAATAGACGTACGATTTTCAACCAGAGGTTGAGCGTCTATTATATTTATTAGTCTATGTATGTACTCGTATATACATATAAAGGGTCTGAGCTGAGTTCATTTGGTGTTAAATTTTTGGGGTAACCGCGCATCAAATCCTCGGTTCATTGTGTTGTCACGTTGTGATGGGGTTAGCGCGCATCAAATCAGCCCGGGTTCATTGTTTCGTCACTCGGCAAGGCTGCGCTGTGGCGGAAGTAATGCTTAATCCTCTTAAGGTAGCGCTGAGACGTGATGCCAGTCACTGGGAGATGCCGTAACGAGCGGCTAGAGAGGCGATGTATCGATACAACATTGACTTTTACTCTTAATATCTTTTTATTTTATTATTATTTCAACTCATACTTCTTAATGTACAATAATAGAAAAAAAAAATCAGCAAAACTAATTAGGTATATAAATAAAAACAAACACACAAAAACCTTACAAATAGTAAATTAAATCTAAGTCATTGTCCGCGGGTAAGGTGCTTAAAATGCTGGCGGCATTACCTCGCTGGATCGCCAAGCTTATACCATGGCCGAGGTAAGCGCCAGCTCTTGGGTCATTGACTTTTATCGTTTTTTTTTTTTATATTTAATCAATACTGCATTCTGTAGAAATAATTTAAGTATTTTTAGTTCAAATCGTGATTTGAAATTCTTATTTTTACAGCGGAATAAAAATTTTAAACCATATAATTTACTTAGCACTATTTTACATTGTTTTATCTAAGACTTAATTAAAATTAACGATTTAAATTATTTTTGTTTCAGGTAAACTTCGATTTTTCATCGTACGATGGGTATAATCACCATTACGGTATGTTTAATCATTCACATCAGACAATAGAATAAATGTCTTTTCACGTACACACATGAATTAATAATATAATAATAATATATTTATTTACCATAAACCTTAAGCTACACACATTAATTTTCCCAAAATGAAAGCCCTTTTTAATAGGTTTGTTACATATATTTGGTCCTCTTAGAAATCTCAATTAGTTCCCTATATAATATTTATCATGCCATTTACAAAAAAAAGGTTTCTACATAATACCTACATATCCAAACAAATAACCTTACCAAAAAAAATACAAAATAAAAATATTAGAATTTATCGATATCGATACCTGTCTATAAAAAAAGATGTCATGACAACTCATCCCACCGTCCCACCTCTACGGCCGCAGTTTTCCAGTTCAAAGAGCCAGAATAGAATTTAGTTACATATTTTCTGTTTAGTAAAACGAGAATTGCCCCGAGCTACGGGATCGTGAGCATTATTCTTTATCGAACTTGATTATTACGGGTATGTGGCTGCCTGTAATTGAATTTGTATTAAAATTGGACTAGCCGAGCGTGCTTCGGGTTAACTCGGGCGTTTTCGGAATTCTCCGGCGGTATTCGTGCAAACGATAAAGAAGGAAGTTTATGTGTTGCCGTATGTGGGCTTTTGTTTTTGTAGTTTGCTCGGTCTTTTGGTGGTTTGCACTCGTTGATATATTGATAAGCGTTTGGTGTGTTTGCTTTCTTGTTGTACCTACAAGTCTTCCTTCATAGGGCTTTTGGATATTTACTTACAATAAATGACGTCTATTTCATTTAATATGTATTAAATTATAATAACTCGTAAGATATATTCTATCCGCTCATGCTTACTCTATTTATTTACCACTAATTGGTACCTAACTATCAAGAGATTTACTGGCCTTTTATTTATTTATTTCAGACACGGTCTTAGTACATAGTCTTAGCAAGGCTAAGTAGTATGCTTTACTCTGTCTCGTTTTAATTTATTATTATTTGAAAAACCAACAATCATAACGATATGTTATACCAATCTAACTAATATTTTAGTGTAGCCTATCTGGCATTACTTTGATCCCTGGTTTTTCCCTAAACTACCATATCCATATTATCCGGGCTCAAATGTTACGGGAGTGATTATAAGATAGTTCAATTTAAATAAGAAAAATTAACATTTATAATAATTGATAAAAAAGTTCAAGCTTACTTTACTAATTATTTATTGAAATTTAAGTTGCAAACGACGGAGATTTTTCAAACTTTTAATTTTATTTTATTCTGAATAAGTCAGCGCTTGACCACAATTCACCTGATGGTAAGTGATATTGAGGTCCACGGTGGATCGCGCTTACCTAGAAGGACCGGTTCACTCTAACCTTGAAAATCGCTAGATTGTAGTCATTGGGGAACAAGGAAACTAAGGGAAAGAAAGGGAAAGAAATTCGGTAAGGAATTCCAAATGGTTTCTTTATTGACACGAGTTATAGTTACATATACTACCACCAGAATATAGTATATGCCTGCATTCATCCTCATAAAGTCAAAAATGACACTACATATAAACTTTTAGGTTTGTCACCCGTATTGTCACAGTTGTAGGGCTAGCGCGGGGCAAATTGTCATGGTTGCCACATCGGCGTTTTATCGCGGCACGGGCGATGTCTGCCCGTTATGTCTTGTCATTACACAGCCCTGACGAACAATAAAGGGTAGATAACTTTATATGAGACAGTGGTGAACATGTATCTTATATTTGGGTTTAAGGCAGAATGAAAAAAAAATAGCACAATGTGTCAAAGTCTAAGGTCAACACATGCTTATTTAAATTTTAACATAGTTGGTAAAAAAGTATTTAAAAAATCAGAGCGGTATTTTCATACCCGTAAAGCATGCAAAAATAATATTTTAAAACCATTCTTTTTTTAAATAGGTAAAGGCAGCAGCATTAATTACACACACATGTCATAAAAACATCATAAATAAAGTACAGTTAGCAGCAGAACGCAAAAGGCGTTTATTAGTATATATGTAAATGTGAAAAATATTATAAGCTTATCAATTTTTAAGGTCTCGTTCCAATAAATTACCAACGGGACCCTATTACAAAACAAAAACAAAAAACTTCTTGTCTGTCTGTTTGTCACCAGGCTGCTTCTGATGAACTGTGATATCTACGTAGAACATTTAAATGTTCACTTATGACATATTTATGTTTTCAATGGAATAAGAAACAATTAAAACAGAATAAAATAAATATTTATTCAAGGAGGCTGCCATACCACGAGTATTTTTTTCCAATTTTAAGGTTTAGTGCTTAAAATAATGGAAAGAACCCTTTTATTTCTTGAGCGAGCCTGACTCACACTTGTCCAATTAGTTGAAAGAAAGAATCATTTATTTGTGACACGAACAACAAAGAAAAAATAATACACAAGAAACATTAAAGAAAACATATTTTACGTTGCGTAACCTATTTTGTGAGTTCATAAAGAATAGGTTAACAAAGTTGATTTCTTACAATATTTCTTTATTCTTTACATTGATGAAATTGCATTTTCACCTTATCACTTGTCTTCACCCCTCATAATAGAAAGTACTCCCCATTCTTTCGACAAAAACTAATCCATATAGTGCTATACCATACAGGGTTTACTGGTGACGTCCGTCGATTCCTCATTTTTTTTATAGATTACTGTGTAGGTTCTCTTATATTCCCATAAAAGTACCTTAGTTTATAATAGTATATTTTAGTTTATACTTTAAAATTGACTTTGCTACTTAATTTGTTTTATCATTCCATAATATCTTAATGTTAGGAAGTTATGCATGTGCTGCCGTGCCAATTAGAAACAAATTAGTAAAAGATTGTGTAATGTTAAATATAATTTCTAATTGTTTTAATTTTAATGTATATATTATTTTATTGTATAATTTTATATTATTAAATAAATTATTTTTAATGTATTGAAAATATCTATGGATAAATTCACAAATAAACATTATTGATTTGAATTGAATTGATAAGAAATGCGTTGCAGCATTGTGCGCCTTCAACAAGTCAATGACCAATATATAGTAGATATTGGTCATTGCCTTGTTGAAGGCAGTGACAGATAACCCTGTTCAGTAGATACATTGTCCTGGTTTCCGTCATATGTGTTATTCTATCCCCGGCTCTAGACGGTCGTTATTTGATGTAATTACTCAGCACCCGATTCCACGCTCACAGAGACCTATGCAGACGTGGGGATAAAAAAGTATTGTACCGGCTTTTTTATCCTTATTATGGATTTCAATTATTCGTTTAATATTAAGGTCGCCTTTTTTGGCACGTATACGTATTGGCAGTTATATGTGTACGTAAATAGTTGACTTAAAACTTTAGAAAAGAACAGTTGACCACTTAATACTTAACAAGTATTATTAAACATATTAAAATTATTAGTAATTTTAATATTTGAAGAACATTTATTTTATCACATTGTCATTAATAGGTTTATGCAGATTTTTAAACTTTAATCTTATGAGTTGAGGCACAGAATAATAACTTGTACTTCGTACAAAAGCTTCCCTTCGCAATTGTTTTCAAAGAAATATGAACTCAATCTGATAAACTATATGATTTAATTTAGCTCGCGGTCCAGTCGAGCACGTGATGATTTACGTACCTACCAATTTCTTTTCAAAGGAATATGGGCCTTAATTCACTATGCTACGGTTCATAATACGTTGTACATGGTTACGTAGTACTAGTTATTATTCTGTGGTATTGAAAGAGCCACATAGATTGGCCCTTTGCGCAGTGGCCGCCGCCCGTAGGTATGTTTTTAACACTTACACGCGGAGTGACACAGGCCTGGTTGAGGTAGAGATGAAAATAAATAAAAAAGACGAGAAAAAGAGAAGTATGCCGTGGTTGCCGTGTGCGATCAGCGCGGCTAGCGATCCACGTCCGGCGATCGGTCGCGTAACAACCGTAACTCAGCACCGCTGTACGAGTAATTGCAGACACGGACCGACTAATGGCCGACCGCGCTTAATGGCGCAAGCCGGTTTCATTACCCGCCAAAATTTTAATCCGAAAAAGTACTCGCAAAATTTTCAATCCTCACCCTTAAGTGGCCTGGTATTTTCTCGCATAATGGACCTTAAACAGCTTTTAGGGGATCGTTTAGTGTTTCATTCGGCGGTGTTAACGATGTAGAAACGATAAGTTTTAGACGAGGAATAAACACGATATGACGTCGTTTGGGCGCGATCGCTCCGGATATGAGCTGCAGCGGAAATGTCACGTGATCGCTGGTACGTCACGAGCCCGTATCTTAGAATGTTGGCAGTTTGAGCCGTGAATTACGGAGATAAAGTCGACGCAACTCTACGGCTCGTAAAGGTTTTAAAGGTGTGCTGAGAATTTTATTGTTGCGCGACTGAATTATTGCCCAGCCTGATAACGGGGTAGTAGTCCGTTGGCGTGATAATATACTGAATGACCACATTTCCAGTGCACAGTGGAAATGTGGTCATTTTGAATTTAGAACTCGAGCTTTATTGCTAGTTTTTAATCATAGGTATGAAGACATCTCGTTCATTTAGGGCAAAATCTAGAATTTAAGATTTTTTCGCTATTAATAGTAAATGGTAAAAATATGAACTTTGTGAAATTTAGTACGTATTTTATTTCAGTTAAATATTAATTTAACTCTATAATTATAACGACACTGAAGGGACTGTGCATTTTATGGCTTTATACGGAGTGGTCGTTAAATGAAAAGAATGAATGTATCATTGTATGGAATACAAGCTAAATCAATTGATTTCGACGCTTTAGAGAGTTTGTCGTTAAATTACATGGAGTTTACATGGAGTTCGAGTGACGTTACATGGAGTTTACACTGTATTGCCTTAGACACAGACGAAAAAATCTGTTAAAAGCGATACTTTTCTCAAGCGGCTGCCGTTAAATATGGCAATTAGCCGGCCCTAGCGTGCGTTCGAGTGCCGTTGTTTACCACACATGTCTGGCGCACCACTTACCACCCTCCTGCCGTAAATGACCGGGGGCGGGGGTTGCTCGCGAGGGCTTTTTTTTAATGGCGGGGTGGCGCTAGTGTCACGTGAAACAACACCGGTGGAATTGATTTTTGAACGTTATTGTTTAGACTTCGATGCTTTCTTGTTTATTTTTACTTGGTTAGTCTTTTGCTTTTATGTTTTACTAGCTACTTTTTAAAAAGGCGAGTGTGGCTCGTTGGTAATGACGTCTGTTTTTCCATCAGACGGCCACTGGTTCGATCCCAATGACTTGTTTTTCAAGTTATGTGTGGATTTGCACTCGCTTTACGGTGAAAGAAAACATCGTGAGGAAACCAGCATGTTTAAGGACTACAATATCCGAAGACGTGTGTCATCCGCCAACCCGCACTTGGCCAGCGTTGTGGGTTATGGCCTATATCTCTCTCCTCGTGAGGGAAGGCCCCGAGTCTCAGCAGTAGGAACGTATAGTGGGCTGATTATGCACTGGCTGCGTTCGGGATAAATAGTAGCTTTTTTTTTTTAAATAGATTTGCGTTCGACCACATCTTGCCCGATGTTAAGCAGCGCTGTGGCCTACGTTGTAGCACGATCACCTGTGTATTTTACTAGGGTTAAAGCTAACTTCATACCAAATTTCATCAATATTGGTCCAGCTGTTTAAGCGTGAAAAAGATACAAACATACACACTTACCCACAAACTTTCGCTTTTATAAGATTAGTAGAATTTAGTAAATTATGCTTTAGAACGGGAAGATTTTGTTGGTTTTAAAACGAATCTCTTCTTCTTTGCCTTCACCTTTTTCCACGTTTTTAAAGGTTTTAAAAAAAATAAAGAGCGAATAAAGATAGGTCCCGTTTTACTACACTTACCTGGTGCTATTATTTTTCTATCAACAGCCTGTTACTGTACAGTTAGTAAGTTCCAGCAGCTATTTCCAGTTAACTGGCAATGAAAGAAGCATCCTAGTTCGTGAGACAAATAGCCGCCGCTGCATTCCGATCCTTAGTCAAAGTCACGTCGCCCGAAGAATTGGAAAGAGATAGAACGGAATTGAAAATACGTGAAAGGTTTTTAAGCTAGGGCTTAAATAATAAATACGTAAAAGGTTTTTATTTATTCTTTAAGCTAGGGCTTAAATAATAAATGCGTAAAAGGTTTTTATTTATTCTTTAAGCTAGGGCTTAGATAGGTAATAAATAAAAACTTTTTACGTATTTGACCAGCAGGGTGCATAACCACCGAAGTTGGCGATACTGGTTTAAGGTGCAGCATGCCTGATCTGTAATAACTGGTTCAAACTAGGCTGTAAGGTGCTCGATCTTCGAGGCTTACGTCTCGGCTATTGTGTACCGGACTGAGCAGGCATCGCTTCAAAAATGAAATGTCAAAAAAAGCTGAAATACATTTATTACAAGCCACAGATTCATATTATATTTGCATTCACAATCCTAAACACGATTATTTTAAAACGAATAATTGTAACTTTAAACATTAAATAACTAGTTTTATAAAAACTTAAGCCTTAAGGTGCGCTTACACGGGCAACTAAAATTGCTCAATTCCAGTCAATACTCGTCAACTATGACGTCACAACAACATCAAGCAATTTACGGCAACGGCAACAAGCATCAATAATACAACCATCGATTTGATAATTATAGTTGTCATTCACAGATGAAAATACCATTAGGTTCAGAATCATGAAGTCTTTTGATGACTATCTTAATATATATAAATCTCGTGTCACAATGTTTGTCCTCAATGGACTCCTAAACCACTTAACCGATTATAATAAAACTCGCACACCATGTGCAGTTCGATCCAACTTGAGAGATAGGATAGTTTAAATCTCAAATTATAGTCGCAATTTTAATTTATTGCTAATTATTGTCTGTTATTATTTGGCAGTCACAATTATCTGTTAACTCCAAATGATTATAACAGATGTCGATACCTTTCGACTGGGTTGAGTAAGTAATCAATAGATGGCGCTGCTAAGGTAAATCTACGAACGTGTCATATAAGCTACACTATCTATTTTTCATACCCCTAGTGAGGCAAAACAACGTTTGCCGGGTCAGCTAGTAGTCATATATGGAGCAAAACAATAAATAAAAAAATGCCACTAAAATGTTCTTTTGCACTTCATACAGTTGATAAAAACTCTTTATTTCCTATCTCTGCCGTTATCAATCTCCGATGAAACTTACCTAGCTCCAGCCTAGACTGTAGTGCAAACAAACTGTGCCCCTGAGAGGTACGAAGGACTTATACCCCCCGGGGCGGTACTAAGGGTAAATTCTAGTACCCCCTAGTGCTTCAATGCTTTTCAGGGCTGGACTCCGGTTACTCTTTGTACCGGTTTTATATTAGTCCTTTATGACTTTTGACAGATGTTATGATTAAAGAAGCTTGGCGTCTTAATGGGTAGCATTATTTTGGCTTTGCAATTTGGTTAAGAAGCACAATAATATTTTTAGATGTTTTCTGTTTCTAGTTCATGTAACTTTCTAATAAATTGTTTTTATATTACTTCGGCATAAGTGTAAACATACCATTGTGAAAATTTGAGAGACGCCATTGGTTCCCATAACACAGTTTCTTAAAACTACTTTAGGAGCCTTTGGATTCCTATTGTACTGTAATTTGTATGTAACCCATGTATACCAATTATGTATGAAGAGGAAAAGTTTGATTTTTTGTTTGTTTGTTTGACGCTAATAGGCTCCGAAACTACTGGACCGATGTGAGAAATTCCTTCACCGTTGGGAAGCTACATTATCCCTGAGTAACATAGGCTATATTTTGTTTCTCTTTGCAACTTAGATTATTTTATAACCCGTGCGATGCCGGGACGATGTGCTAGTGTCAAAAAAACGCATTTTGATTATTGAGTTTAGCATAAGCATAACATAGCATAAGCAGCCCACTATACGTTCCCACTGCTGGGACTCGGGGCCTTCTCTCACGAGGAGAGATATAGGCCATAATTAACTACGCTGGACAAGTGCGGGTTGGCGGATATTGTAGAGTTTAACACCAGTTTTTCAGGTTTAAGTGCAGTCCCTCCCTCAGATCTAGTGCTTCCTGCCAGGTTCAAGACGTAAAGGGGAATAATGCAAAACGCTGAGCAAGTCGCCACTTGAAGGTTAGCGACGTGAGGACAGACGCTTCAGGCAGGCAAACAAACATGACTTGTGTATAGTTGTGCGCAACACTACCGATAAATTATCGATGCTTTGGAACGGGGGTTTTGTGTCGATGTTGCAGTTTTTTGCAACATTAAAGCGATTTTCTTATGAGTTCTGCCGCGACAAAAAAAAATGTATCACAAGTATATGCTACTACATAACTATGTTCTTTGGTGCTATTCGCGTTGAAACAAGATAAAAATACGCTTTTGTGTAAATATAGGATCATTATACTTACCAAATTTACAGTACTTTAATATTGAAAAAGTACGAGTATCAAACATATTCACACTTACACATAAAAAAACCGCAATTATGATACTTGTGGGAAAATGTGTAATATTATTATACAAAATATTTTACAAGAACTTGACAAAGTCTTGACTAATCTCTGGGCCATTAATAGTTAGCTTAAAGGAAGAAAAAATAGTGCACAACTCATTAATAGTTAGGTAAAAGTAATTAACTGTTACAGAAGTAATTATAACATATCTCGGACGCGGTGCTAGTAAATCCTGCAATATTTATCATGGCAATATTTTACCAGTCCGATGGCAACTCTATTAACAGTTTAACCAGTTCATAATCTCGAGAAAACTAGTCTAGGTGCTCAGAGTACAAACAGTAAGAGCGTAGAGAATATGCTTTTGAAGATGTGTAGATAATACAACAAACCCAACAAAGATGGTCCGATCAGGTGGCTGAACACACTGGCTCGAAAGCAAGTGTAGTCATTCATGAAGCCGCTAATCGACATATTTATTAACACACGGCTTGTTAACCCCATACTGAACCATTCCTAGTTTGTTGTGGCGACACATTGTCAACGAGGTGGCTGGTCGGGGTCATCACGATGCTCAGCACTGAGCTACCGACTAGAGGAGGAGATAATACAATTAATTAAAATGTATATTTGTAAATTGTCGCAATTCAAAGCGTTTTTCTTTCTTTCTTTCAATTGCTGATGAAAATAAATGTTCTTAGCATGGTAACTTTTGATACTTTTGTTACTATTTTTATATAAGATCGTCGTCTTTGTACAAAACACATTTGTTACGAAGTAACAGAAATAAAATATTTGTATAGTGTTAGCAGCTTATGCCATTATACAGCGTGTCCGTTCGTCAGTCTCTTTGAATTCCAGATACGAGTATTTCAGACTAGTTATGCTTCACCTTAGACCAGACTGTCGCAGACACGTCTTGTTTCGCGCTCCGGTGATATAAAACCTGCCTGCAATGTGTTAAAAAATAGTCTTATGCATTCACTAGAACGACAAAATTCAAAGACGTGTGTCATTCGCTAGCCTTGACTTGGCCATCGTGTTGTATGACCAATACCTTTCTCCTTGCAAAGAAGCCTCGGGTTCTAGCCGTGTTTTGTATTGATACGCTCTGCATTTTCCTTAGTCCAATCTTGAATGTTCGTCAGATAATTATAAGTTTCCCCCCTAATTAGCGGCTGCTCAGTCGACTAATCTTTTCGATCTCGCCTCGGAATCCTACTCGATATGACTGCGTAGTTTTACATGCAGTAACGCAATCTCATACAAATCGAATAAAACTGTTCATCTCATACATTTGTATGCGTATCGTCGTATGATGAAACGCAGTGTCTGACGACGTAGAATGTGATCAGAGATGATAACTTTATTATTATCCCGGTTAACTACATCCGTACCAAGTCAATATTAAATAAATAAATAATAAATAAATAAATATTAGCACACATTTCACATACAGCTGGTTAACCCCATATTGAACCATTTCTAGTTTGTGTTATGGTAGCTAACAAAACTGGTATACGTACATATTTTATATAGATACATGTATTCGAATCGGTATACCTGTTTGAGCGTGAAAATGTATATAACATACAACACACACAAACTTTTCTTTGATAATATTACAGGACTTGTACAATTTACCGTAATATGATCTATATTGCCGTATAATAGTGGTCATTGGGAGGCATAACAATGTATGACATATATCATTATCAAAGTACCTATAAGAGAGATTTCCTTTCATTTTCACATGCATAAAATTACGCATGTCAAAATTAACAATACAAAAAAATATTATACCTAATCAATTCAACTAATCAATTCAAATCAATCAATACAATTTAATGCTTATAGCTGTGTTTGCTAATGGTTTACTACATACAACAACTGGTTTACTACATGTACGTACATGCAATATTTTATATTGATACATATTTACCACCCAGACCGACAGCCAACAAATATAGTTCATAACAAAAAGATGGCCGTGTCGGGAATCGAACCCGGGACCCTCAGGTTGGCAGTCCGGCGTGGTAACCATTACGCCAACGAGGTCATTTTCAAGTTATAGTACTTGCATACATTCGTTACTGCGATCATTCATTCGCCGGACCATTACGCGTCAAACTTTAATGATATCGATTCCTAACTTTCTAGAGAGTTCGCTAATTACTCCAGACCTCTTGCTAGACAGAGAGGGATGTACCCAAGCCTGTTGGTGCGAGAGAGAGGACAGATTGAAGTTCGTCGTATCAAGTTTACGCGTCATTACTTCAAGTCGTTGCATCCTTGTATCTTATTGTATAGGTTGTTTTATACAGAGTGGTAGAAAATTGTTCCTATTTTTACTTTTTTTAGTTAAGGTTGATGACCGATGTTGATGGCCATTTTTATTTACAGGAAAATATACATAAATAAAATGAGTAATGAAATATAATAATATGTATATTCTTAGATATCAATTAAAAATTAAATATAGTATGTATTTGGGTAATGTGTTTTCTTGTTTTCTTTTTTCTAGGTTTTATGAACTTGAATTTAATCTAATTTTATTTTTATCCAGAAATAAACTTACTCCTTACTAAATTATAAAATGCGCTTAAGCGCTTTTTAAAACTGTCTAGTGTCACACATAGTTTAATATACTAACTTACGTATTTTTTTATCAATTGGTTTTGTAACATTTTATTTTAACTTTTTATAGTTCACTTCAAAAATATGACGCACAACAAAAAAAACGTACTAAACTTATCTACTGACAACTTAACTAAATCAGTCTTAAATCTATTTGAATCTGTTTTAAATCTATTTTAAATGTATTTGAAACTATTTAAAATCTATTTGAAACTTTTTCAAATCTACTTGAAACTATTTTAAATCTATTTGAAACTATTTATAATCTATTTGAAACTAATTTTAATCTTATCACGAGTTTTAGTTAACACCCTGTACAAAATACAGGCAAGTGGGCGTACAACGTGTCACATAAAGCTGTCAACTGCTTTTGTGTAGCGCTGAGTGATACTAGCATTGAGCGAGATCACTCTGACGAGGAGTGGAGGAGGCAGTGTTTACACTCACGAGCTTCAGAAGTCACTCAAGCAGATGCGATGTGTTTAATTTATGATGATCGCGTAGTACGAGTAGTACTAGTAAATGTATGTTTTCTTCGTGTACTTCAGTCAATATGTCTTCTTCGTGAGCCGTCTCTCCAGCGTCTGCCTTGTGCTCTTCCCCGCAACACCCTCTTGCTCGTCTTTGTATTGTCGAGAGTGAATCCGCCAATCATAGATAGGACATTCCACTCGATCAATCACAACGGGTAGATTATGGCGCGGAGCGCTTGCGGCAATCGCGCGCTGCTTTTATGCTCACCAATTTAAACAAATATTAATAGATGGCGCTGCACGACATTTGGACATTATGTAGGGCAATTATTTCAATGAAATATCAGCTAAGATATTATTTTATTGTAAATATGTTTGAATCAGCGATATAGGCAACCGAAATCATGACAAATTATTATTCTATATCTGGAAATTGTATTTTTTGCCATTTTATAATTGTTTTGTATTGACATTATATAGGTAGGTATATTTTCTCTAACACGTATGAGTCTTTGTTACTTGTAAATAAAGTTTTGAATTAGAATTTGATGACAGCTCAGCTGGGCGTATGGTTGCCTTACGTCCCATCGTGGTTCAATCACCGCCAGCTCGAGCTTTCGGTAAAGGAAAACACCGTAAGAAAACCATGGCGTGGCATGTTAAACTTTTTTTAAATAATAATAAAAATTATTTATCGTTGAACTTTATATATAAACATGCAGAGCTGTAGAAAGAAAGCCTGCAAACTAAGCAAAAAACTAGCAATAAAATCGTGACGACCTTGTTGGCGTAATGTTTACCAAGCTCGACTGCCAACCAGAAGGTTCCGGGTCCGATTCCCGACACGGCCAACGTTTCTGTGATGAACTAAATTTGTTGGCTGTCGGTCTGGATGTTAAATATGTATCGAAATAAACTATTAATGTATATATGTAGTTTATATATGGTATGGGGCTAACCAGCCGTGTGTTTTTGTAGTTTATGACAAAAAAAAACATTAAATATTTATTTTTAACATGATGAATAAATGTTTTGAAATTGGGCTACATTTAAAATTACATCTTCCTCTTCAGATTGAATTTTCGAAATGAAGCCGTGTGAATGCTTCCTGTATGTAAAATACGTAAGCTTATTGGCTACGATTATGACTTACTTACATACGTATATGGAGATTAGGTACATTACGGTTGATGGTAGTACTTAATGGTACGTGTAGGTGATTCTTTATTGCTTAATGGCCGTGACAGCTTAGGTTGCATTAACTCTTAATGACGTATGTCTCTTTTTTTGTTACAATTGTTTGAAACATTTAATTTGAAACTTCGTGACATCTTAGCTATAAATATTAGTGTAGCCATGAGAGTGGTGTGTTTTTTTTATGTAGGCTAGAGTGTAATAACAATTAAACAAGTCCGTTTTAATTAATTTAAAAGTATACAAATTACAATATGAGAAATTTAGCATTGATTTATAATTTTGTATGATATTTTAAAAATTCGAATGCTACTTAAGTATATTTTTTATATTTATTTTAGTTAAGTTATTTGTTAATCATGTATAAACAATTGACTTGTAAAATATTGTTTGCCAATAAAGATAATTATAATCATATTAATGACTAGCAGATCGTCCCGGCTTCCCACGGGCTATAAAATAATTTTAGTTACAAAGAGAAACAAAATATAGCCAATATTACTCGGAGATAATGTAGCTTCCCAACCGTTAAATAATTTTTCAAATCGGTTCAATAGTTTCGGAGCCTATTTGTGTCAAAGAAACAAGAAATCAAAATTTCCTCTTTACAATATAATATGTTATAGAAAAATCTAAACCACAAACGTCTCTAACTTAATCCGTTGTAGCGTAGTATTATATAGTAGTCAATGCATTTAACAAAAGAGCTTTAACTGTACAGTAACGGGACACCATTGTTATGTAGATTGGCTTTAATTTTATGGGATTACATTCTACCCTGTGCCATATAGGTATCGGGACTGAGGTTGGGAAGATTCAAACAATGAAGGTTGGTTTAGAATGTATATTGTGACATTGACATGTGACATTGACATTTTGGACTTTTTAACGCTTATTAATCCAGTTAAAAACCTGTTTGTTGAAACTTCTAACTCAATTCGATAAACAAAATATTTGTAAATTCGTTTCTACACAGCACAGCGTGGTTTGCGTGTCAAATAAAACAGAACCACGAGCAAACTTAATGTTAAAGAATTATTATAAGTTAATTATATTTAATTGTTATTTATATGTAAAAGTTAATTATGTCCTATATTTATTCGATACTATAAGCAGTATTTTAATAAAATTATTGTACCAGTTTCTTTTAAAAAATAATATTCTAAGAAGTTAGCTAATTGTAACTTTGGTGTTATCAATAAATGATTTGTATTTGCATTCGTATAAGATAACGTTTAATTAGATTAATTATATATTTACTAAATTTGCGAGTATAAAGATACAAAAAATAATGAAACTACCTTTATTTATTAAAGTTAACAGCAAGTAACGAACAGAAATGAAATACAAGTGCTATTATGCGTAGTATTTAATGGGGAAGAATATTTATTAAATGAAATATGTAACATACGTTAAAGGCAAGTCACATTACAATAATTACTTAATTTATTATTATTATGGTTAATAAAGTTATGTATTTCTGTATAGCTGTTTGTGATTGAAATTTCATTCTCAAGTTCATCTAATACGAGTCTGAATTAATAAAAACTTTTTTCTTATACGCAATATTTATTAGCAGTAATACGAAGCTTCAAACAAATTACAGCTTTAATATCAGACCGAGTACTATCGATGCGACAAAACTACAATTTTCTTTCATTACAACCCCCCTCCCCCGCTCCTTCCACCCCTAACGTTGCTTGGTGCTTATTACGTAACACTCGAAGGTGAAAAGTTGCTTTACACACGCGTTAGGAATTAAGACTAGGGTTGCCAAAGGTAAATAGCATGTTTCTTGTTTTTGGACGTGACAACGTCTTAAATTAGGTTGCGGCTGGGAGTCACTTATGAAAAAGTGTAACGCCCGGTAACGTTACGATGAGTCACCGAACGAGAGAGAGGCCCGCCGAATGCCTTGCGTCTCTCTCCCACTCAACTATGATCGGTCTGCCGCGCGCGCAGCACGCGGCAGACGTTGTCACGTAAAATCTTCGCCCGTAAAACCGACTTTACAGGCAACCATTTTTTTCTCATTACCTATATTTTTCAATACAGGGCAAAATAGGCATTTGACCTAACGAATCAACAACAGTCTGGTCGAAAGTGGAGGATGCCTAGTCTGGCCAGATTTGAAAAAAACTTCCTCCGTTAGGAAGCTACATTATTCCTAAGTAGGGCTATATTTTGTTTCTCTTTGCAGCTTAAATTATTTAAGTGCGAAACCGGGAGGGGATGGTAGTATATTAAATAATAAAATAAATTTTAGATAATTTAGAAAGTTTTTTTCAAATCGGCCCAGTAGTTTCGAAACTTATTTGTCAAACAAACAAACAATCAAACGTTGCCTCTTTATAATATTGGAGTTTTATTAATAAAACATAAATTTGAAATTGAATGGAATATGCATTTGAAATAATTTAAGAAGTAAATGAATGTACTATTTCGATTGTTTTGATTAATTTGAAGACGTACTTTATATTATTTACATAAATAATTTAATAATTATATGTTTTTATTTTGTAAATATGTGTTTTATTATCTTTATTATAAACCAGATCACCTGTCGACAACAACACGCACACCCACATTCCAAAACTTCCGCCTTTATAATTCAATTGTAATAATGTAATATGAAGCACCTGGCAACCCTAATGGCGGGCTCACGGGCCGCAATGGAAAGTTTCTTATAATGCCAGTTCTCTAAATATGGAAATTTCGCCAGGGTTGCCAGTTCGGCATTGCCAGGTTCCCGGTGCCATTGCCGACTAAATGGCTCGCTTGGAAACCTCCCAGATGTATTAATGGCCTTTTTCATGTAGCGCTGCTATTTCACTTTAATAACAAAATAAAAAATCTTAATTTTTACTTCTAGACTTACAACACTTTGCTTACACAATCTTCAACTTACCAAACTGTAGACACATGGACATTTTTTTTTACACACGGCTGGTTAGCCCCATACTGGACCATTTCTAATTTGTATTATGACGTTTACTTATTTGACGTTTGTTAATCCGGGATAAATAGTAGCCTATGTGTTAATACAAGTTCTAACCTATCTTCAAACCAAATTTCATCAAAATTGGTTCAGCCGTTACAGCATGAAGAAGTTACAAATATACACACACGTACACAAACATTCTCATTTATTATATATAGTAGGATTTACTGTAAAAAACTTAAAAGTTACAAGAATAAATGAATATGTACTTGTGTAATTGT
The DNA here is from genome assembly GCA_035578125.1 of Mellilla xanthometata. Lineage (NCBI taxonomy): Eukaryota > Metazoa > Arthropoda > Insecta > Lepidoptera > Geometridae > Mellilla > Mellilla xanthometata. The sequence continues at coordinate 13,076,210 of JAPUBQ010000009.1, read as the reverse complement.
ATTTAATATTTTTTTTCGTTTTAAATGACTTTAATATTATTCTCGTTAAAATTCAACCACGAATTAAATAGTACTTAATGTAAATCTAATCTAAAATTAATTAAATTAAAAGTATATCTAATCTAAAAAATCAGTACCAGTGGAAAGAGTACCTAAAATGCTAGCCGAGTTGCCTCTTTGTATATGTAATTAGTTTATGCTGAGTGAAAGAGCTGCTTCCCGCACGGAAGCCTACCAAAGGTAGGAAGGAGTTAGTTTTGATTGGTGTAATTGTTTTCCAAAGTTTCCAGGTCAATAGGCTGAGGGATTCCGACCGGTTATTACTATTGTATACAGAGTTATCTGGAAACAGAGTTCATATAGTTTGACGACCTCGTTGACGTAAAGGTTACCGTGCTGGACTGCCAATCAGAACGTTCTGGGTTCGATTCTCAGCACGGCCAACAAATTTATGCGTGTTTTACGGTCCGTAATCCACCACGCTGGCCAAGTGCGGGTTGGCGGATGACACACATCTTAGTATATTGTGGACCTCAAACGTGCCGGTTTCCTCACGATGTTTTCCTTCACCGTAAAACACACAGGACTCGAAAAACAAGTCATTGGTGGGCTCTGACCAGACAACCTCTGGTTCGATACCAGCAGTAGGGTTGGTAGGGCCGTCTGATTGAAAAGCTTACCATCAGATGAATTGGGATCAAGCGCAAGCCCATTCAAAGAAAAAAAAAGTAGATATTGTTCCACCGAGCCACACTTGCTTTATCTATTTTATTTTATATTTAGGAATTGTTTATTAAATGGAGAGAATGTATTATTGTACGGAATACAAGGTAAACCAACTAAAGCCAATTGACTTTGACGCTTTAGAGAGTTGGTCGTTAAATCAAGTGACGTTACATGGAGTTTACACTGTATCAGTAGTATCCCTGTATGCCTTTTCAAAGTTGCTGAGTGCGTCCGATGATTGAAACTAGGCTAATTTAAATGGATCAAATGTAAGATTGATATTCAGATTACTGAAACTTAGTTACGTAGTTTGGAATGCGTAGGTTTGGGGCTTGATGATTCTATTTTGGTAAATAGGCAGTCAATTTTACTTATAGACCGAACGAGCGTAACTTGGTAACTGGCTGAATTTGTTTACATATATCTGTGTATGCCGTAATTTGTTTACATATATTTGTGTATGGCGTAATTTGTAAACATATATTAGTGTATGCCGTAATTTGTTTACATATATTTGTGTATGCCGTAATTTGTTTACATATATTTGTGTATGCCGTAATTTGTTTACATATATTTGTGTATGCCGTAATTTGTTTACATATATTTGTGTATGCCGTAATTTGTTAACATATATTCGTTTACATATATCTGTGTTTTTTAATTTGTTTAAATGTGTAACCTATAAATAAAATTATTATTAATCAGACTTAAAAGGAAGCCTATGAGTTAATCCAAGGTCTATTTTCATAGTTAATTTCATCAAAATCGGTCAAGCCGTTGAAGCATGAAGGAACAACATAGATTATGAAGTTATTTGCGTATCCCACGGGAACCGATCAACCAATTTGACCTTAATTAAATTAAAAAAAAAATTTAATGAAGGTCAAATTTATGTGTGATTTTTAGTATGTTGTTTAAAAACAATACTGTCCATTTAAGGGTTAATTTAGAATTAAATAAATTATTTTATTGTGACATGTATGATTAAAACTTAACATTAAAGCGTAAAGTATACATACATACATAGTTAGTATCCCCTATTCAAAGAACACGAAAAGGAAGGGCGCACCACCAATACGAGTAAGGGCTAATGAAAACGTGTCTCCCAACCGTCCCCTATTCATTCGTGCTTTTCATTATACTAGAAAGAGGATTTACACGGGCCAGCTTTCGAGCGCCAATTTGCCATTCGCGACGCTTGTATCAATTGAAATGCCATCGCTTTGAGATGAATCTATGAAATCAAAGATGTGTAATTATTCATATTTTTTTTATTTTTTTTTTATAACTTAAAGGTTTGCGTTTGACCACAGCTTGCCTGGTGTTAAACAATACTATGGCCTAGGATGTTACACGCTTACCTAGAAAATACCTATGAACTCTAGATTTGAAGACCCCCAGGTGGTACTTCTCAGGAAACAGAGACTCAGGAAGAGAATTCCAAAGTTTTGCAGTCCTAATATATACTAATTGCACCCCACTGTGCTAGCTGGTTTGGCAGAAAAAAAATATTCATATGTGCATTTGCAAGTCTAAGTAATAGTGCATTGTTACCCTAGGGATGAAAGTAACTTATTTAGTTTGGCGTTTGGGTTTGGCGCCCCGAATGAAGTGAGGGCGCCAATAGTTTGAGGGTCTAAATAAAGTTTGAGGGCGTAAAAGTCTTTAACCCGAGGTAACACTGTGCCTTTCATTACAAATATATACAAGGAAATTATAAAAAATAGTTGAGAAATTTATTTCTTACTTTATCAGCGCGCCATTTCATAAAATAGTCATACGATTTTAGGTATCTTTGTTTTGATTTGGGTGGTAAAAAACTTTCCACTACCGCTTTAGCCTATTCTCTTTTATAAACAGGCGTTAAATTAATAACAGAATCAGATGAACTCATTTTACAGGTACAAATCTCTGATATACATATAAACAAAAGTTTTCAAATTGAAAAAAATCAATGAAGATCTAATTGCCGCTTTGCAAAGCGCCTCAAATATAAGCAAACATTAGTATGAAATAATTCGCTCGCGAATTGAACCACTAAAGGTAGATAGATATGTCTCTTTCTTCCCGATACGCGATAAATTTGTCGTTGCATGCATCATAAGCGTGCTAAAGTCTCATTCTAAGCTTTTTTTTAATTTCCCCAAAACTTGGCCTGTGTAAACCCTCCCTAAGGTCTTAAAACCGGTTTCAATCAAGCAAGACACGCCCCACTACTATGTTAAGATTAACCGATCGTAAAAGTAGCTGGTACGAGGACCGTTTGTCAGTTAGTTTGATTACCCATCAAACTCCTGAATTACGGGCCTACTTTATTGAGAGGCTTTGAATTCGAAACAGTTCTCCTGTCAACGTATTTGTTTTTTTTTTCACTTCTTACCCTGTTTTATATCTGCGCGCAAGACAAATTTCGAATGACGAATTCCAAATTATTATGGAGTTCCAGATACTCAGAAAAGCGAGTGGTAAAACTTTTGCTTTTCAATCAGACGGCCCCTGGTTCGATCCCAACCCTACACCAATTACCTACTTGTTTTTCAAGTTAAGTGTGGATTTGCACTCGTTTTACGGTGAAGGAAAACATCGTGTGGAAACTGACACGTTTGAGGACCACAATATCCGAAAAACGTGTGTCATCCGCCAACCCGCACTTGGGCAGCGTGGTAGATTATAGCCTTTATATCTCTCCTTATGAGAGAGGGCCTGAGTCTCAGCAGTGGGAACGTATAGTGTACTGCTTATGCCTATGCTATGGTGTTCTAGATACTCAACACATATTCCAAAGTGGGGAGCCATGATCGTTTTGTTTGTTTTTGTTATCACGAGTTTTTTTCTCGTATTCCGCAATATCAATTCAATGGTTTCTTATTCATGAAATGCCTCTATAAGAACAAATTTTATAATTATTGAAAAGAAGTTCATCGACTTTTGTAGAACTATCTGTTGTACAAAAGTCGATGCATTATTTTGCCCTGACACTAACTTTCCCTAACAACTGAGCAAACAACTAGCATGAGATCCAGGGACTTATTAAAATATTTAATTAAATAAATTAGTTGAAATATAATTAGTTTGTTAATACAGTCGAATGATTTTATTTAGGGTTACTCCCTCAAACATAGTCTTAATTTTAATAGGTGATTCTAAAAGAAATGTTAATTCTGAATTTAATATAAAAAAGTTTTTAATGACTTAATTTTTTAATTTTTGCAACACGTAATGTTCGTCAAATACACGAATTATTTTTATTATTACTTAAATGCTCGAACCTACAATTAAATTTAAATAAAAAAACGTCTGAAAACCGATAATTGTCTTAGTAAAACCCCTTGTATACGCAACAACAAAAACCTTTCACAATACCTCAAATTACAACTCCAAACGTTCCAAACAACCCAACAAGCATTTGTTGTAATTTCCTTGAAAACTCTGTATTTAACGTAATAATAAGTTTTTTCATTAATAACAGTGTCCGAACCTTACATGCCTGAATACAACTTAAGTAAGGAATGTCAACATTCCATCCAAACAGTTTGTAGCTAAATCATCGCCACAGTGCGTCAATATAAAGTAGGGTAACTCTGCGGCTTAGTGTCATGCATACATTGGAGCTGTAAATTATGATCGATAAACGGTATACGAAAAGCGTGAAAAAAAAAACATATTTAGGTTGTTTTCTTGCTACTTATTTTGAACGAGAATTAATATTATAGTACCTAGATGACCGAGCTTTGCTCGGTATATATATATATTTTTTATGTGACATTTTCTAAAAATGATTCCTAGCTAGATCGATTTATCGCCCCCGAAACCCCTATATACTAAATTTCATGAAAATCGTTGGAGCCGATTCCGAGATTCCAATTATACATATACAAGAATTGCTCAATTAAAGATAAAAGTTTCTAGAGCAATAGTGCCCAAGAAATTTATTTTAACCGAGAAATATCAGCCTAGAAAATGTAGTCTTTGTTCGTAGATGGATGGACAACTAGAAAGCTTCTTAGATGTTAGAACACAAGAAACGCTAGAAAAAAGATTACACTAATTCAAATTTTACAATATTTTCTACCCATATTTGTGCTGCGTCTTAAATAAAGAAATTAAAATTACAACAACCACCGATCTAACTCCTGAAAATGGTAGACCCATTTTTTTTATTAAAGGGCTTGGAATTTTTACTTTATTGAGTCGTATTTTTTTCGATGGCTTTGCAGGTGAAAACCTCACCAAAATGTTATAACCAAAATGTGAAAATATCAAAACAAATTTTTTGCCCATCACTGAAAATATTCACCTAGTATCAAGTTTTCGTACTGCTCTCATATTTTCTGTGTCCATATCGTGCTACTGGCGCGTGTATCGTGACTGCCTCCATCGGGTGTCAACTTTAATTTACAGTTTAATAGTTAATCTGAACCGAGGTTATCGAGCTTACGAACAGATGGATATACGGTAGCGTTATTCCCATTACGCCAGGCTTGCCTGTGAAGGCTGCTGTGGTTTGAAAATGAACCATGTATGTATAACATCGCAGGTATTAGAGTAAAACCAATATTATGAAGGGTAAAACTTAATTTTTTTGTTTGTTTGTTTGACGCATTCAGGCTCCGAAACTACTGAACCGATTTGAAAAATTCTTTCACCGTTTGAAAGGTACATTATACCTGAGTATGTTTGGATGTGTGACCATGCACAACAGTGTCGTTTTAAAAGTGGCATTTTCATCTAGGCGCTACCGTGGGTGCTATAACACTATAAGACCTGTGCTGTTAGTCTTAGTAGAAGCAGTCGTTAAGCCAAGTCTGAGGCCTTCGGACGGATTAAAAACTCGACACCAAAGGTTGGCCACTTAGCTCATACGAAGAAAAAAAAGAGTAAACCGACTCCACATACTTACGAGCCTGGTATGGCATAAATTAAATTAGTGAATATTCAAATGTTAGTTAACTAAGCCTGCCGCCATAAATTACTACTCTACTCCGTATCTATCAAAGTAATTAATTCATTTAGCGAAAATTATCATTATTTAGTACAACATAATCCATCTCGTATTGCCAAAGCTCACATAAACTGGTTTTGTGTGTGTGCCAAGCGTAGACTTGAAATTAGGATAGAATGGAAACTGAATAATTAAAGTACCAAAAGCATGCGAATACAACATAAAAGTAATATGAAATTTTAGTTTATGATAAACTTAATGAAATTTGGCTGTCAGTTAGGGTGTTAAATATGTATCTATACAAAGTATTCATGTATGTATATAGTATATTGTGTTAGAAACCATAATACAAATTAGAAATGGTTTAGTATGGGGCTAATTGGCCGTGTGTGAAAGTTATATAAACATATTGGTAGGCAAACTAATTTTCTACAAAATATGTCTTGACAATTTTTTATAAGACGCATAGTTTGCGAGATATGGCGAAAAAGGTGTTTTCACCCCATTTTTCAAAATGGCGGCCGAGAGCATAAGGGTAGTGACACCACAAACTTCTTAATTATGCTTAGAGATTATGCTTCTATTAACCCCTACATATGACCCCAAAATTAAAATTGCGTCCGCTAAGAAATGCAATAATCGGTTCTTAAATTGTAACTTTCCTATGAATTCCTATTATGCCTAATTTGGTGCCGTAAATGTTTTTTTTTACATGGAATTATATCAATTTACTTGTTTCACATTATATGCATTGATATAAATACATCAGTATCTTTCAGATAATATTTTTTATGTAACTTATGTATTATTTTTCTTTGTTGTTAGTGTCAGAAAATAAATGTTTCTTTCTTTCTTTCTATTTGGTCTGACCACTCTACCTAAAACAAGCATCAGTTAGGCAAGCCTATATCTTGGAGCAGTAGATAATTCTCGCGTGACAGTCGGCGGCCATACATCATGAGGGTACGGTTTAATGGATTTCAGAACGGACCTCTCTGTGGAACCTGCTTGTTTTGCATACGCTTGTTATATGTTGACTGTATTTATATACAGTCTTAACTCTATATACCAACACTGAAGGGACTGTGCATTTTATGGCGTTATAGGGAGTGGTCGTTAACTAGAGAGAATGTTTCATTGTATGGAATACAAGCTAAACCAACTAAAGCCAATTGATTTCGACGCTTTAGAGAGTTTGTCGTTAAATCGAGTGACGTTACATGGAATTTACAAGTATGTCCCGAGCCACTAAAGGATTTGAAAGCAAGAGGAGGCTAACATCAAGCTGTATGCGTGAGTGCTATCTAATACTCATAAGAAAATTACAAATTATTTGATTTTCATTTTTGATTTGCATAAAATAGGTATTTTAGAGACCTGGGCGATAACAGATTTAAAACATATACTATTTAAACCCGTATAGAAACGTCTACATAAATTTTCATGATTTAATTACTGGTTGAAACTAGTTATGTACGTACATTATGCATTGTTTTACATCGATTCAATTAAAAATTGAACAATTTGAGCAACTTTTAAACTAAATGTTGTTTGCCATAGCTATTCAGCGCCGTAATGCAGCAAGCGTGATGGACACCTTTGCGCCAGGGGCGAGCAGGGGCGGGTTATTTGATTAGTATTAGTTTTTAATATGTGACATGTTTAAAACCAATATTGACATTAAATTTCAAATGTTGAATATATTTTTTTACGAAGACGGTTTATTGAGGTGAGAGGATATTTGGTTTGTACTTAACAATGTTGCCAATTATCTCCAAAATCATGTGGTTTGTCGTCAGATTTTAATACAGTTATTGATGATGAGCTTGGATTTGGTTTTAGTTTTAAATATACGATATGGTGACAATTCAGGCGGCACTGCAGTAAACATTTATCCGATTTTAATCACTCTTCAAATGTCGTAGATTTTTCTAGTGTCTATTTTTTCAACTATGAAATATAGTTGCATCAAGTTCTATTACTATTCCTAAAAAAAATCCTCGAAAATAGTTAGTATGATTTAAATAAATCCATTTATTTACCAGACCAGCTTTCCATTGTGTTTTAGTCAAGCTTAGTTAACCCTTTTCAACTGAAAAGGGCAGCACTTTAAAAGTACATTTACATAGCCTAGCCCATTGTATACTTTACCTAGCAATCTTATTGATTAGCAAATGACTCGTAAATACCAAGTCTAGAATAGACTAACTAAATAAGCAAACAGAAATGCAGTTTCGTCCGTTTATTATTCATGTCTAATTGCTTCACAGAGGTTGCCGCAGGCTTGCTTGCTTGAGAAACTGTGGTATATAGAAATAAGGTCCAATACAGATAAAAAATAGGCGACAGTTGTTTGCGATAGATTTTTCAATTACAGACTAGGCATGCTCCATCTTATGTTAGAGTGTCACTAACTTAGGGTAAGTCCTGGTCTTACTGTACTGAGTAAAAAAAAAACAATTTGATTGGAAATTACTAATTTCTTCATCGTGTTAATTAAGTCTATTGTCATACTAAACTGGCAATTATATGAGGCTTTCTTAGTTTATTATTTAGTTGTTCGGCATGAACACTTATGCCTAATAATTAAGTAATAATTAACCAAATTATAGAGCTCTGTGCGATTAAATACTTATTTTAGTAACTTTTTATTTGTGTTGTTTGAAAGTAGCACCAGTGAGTGAGAAACTAAAGAGTGGGAGGTTAGCGTGGTATGGGCATGTGATGCGTAGAGAGGAGATGCATGTTGGTAGGAGATGTATGGAAATGGTAGAGCAAGGAAGAAGGGCAAAAGGCCGACGAAAGAAGACATGGATGGAGTGTACGAATGAGGACATGAGAGTGAAAGGAGTGAGTGTAGAGACGACGGCCGATAGAGGAGAGTGGGAGAGGAAAATTTGCTGTGCCGACCCCACCTAGTGGGATAAGGCAAGGAAGAAGAAGAATGTGTGTTGTTTGTCGAGGTTTTCACGGAGGTGAAATTACTTTCTACTTTGCAGTTTTGCTTGTTATGAATTATTAAACAGTTATGTAAGTAATAAAAGTAACGTAAAGAACAGTACATACTACTTTGGTTCCTCCAGTTTTGCTCTTGCTCTTTAATTTGGCGAAAGTGATCAAATCTGTGAATACATTTGCCATAATTATCGATATATTCTATTACTAATTGTAACGAAGGCAGTTCGCCTTAAGTTTAATTTATGTTTGACCAAACTTTGCTTTCAAGTCATTGGTTCAGAATTCGAATAGCCAAAAGGCCTACAATCCCGTGAAGCATAACCTAATCAAATAAATAGCTGGAGTGAACGAAGTGAGTGAGTGAACAGAATGAATGAACATGAAGGAATGAACAGAGCGACCGCAACGCCTCGGCGAGGCGGTCGGCGGAGTTCCCTTGCACCACAACCCGGTCTTGGATTGGCTAAGTAGCAATTTCAATTTCTCTGAATTTGGTTTGGTTCATGTTTGAGCGGATAGCGACTTGAGTCCTAATCGGGGTACTGGCTTATTATTTCCAACAGGGAGCGATTCAAATGCCTGTCTCTTTTTTTTACCTATAACCAAGAAATTCGGCATATTATAAACCTTAGATAAACAACTGAATACTGTCATTGTGATTGGTTGTATTATTATTTTTAACTATGAGAACATTCGATGCTGTTCAGATGATATTTGACTTGGGCCGTTATGGTACTATTTGTAATAATATGCGCTGAAATATAAAATGTTTCATTTTAAATTGTAATGATAGAAATGTTATGATTAATATTTAATATGAAAAAGATTTGGGTACGTTCGAACGGGGGGCTTCATTTTGTATAATTTTTTTTGGATTGCAAAATTTTCCTTTTTTGGAATTTCTAGTTTCTCTCTTTGATATCCTTAAGTTTGTAGTTTTTTGTATTGTTATCATTAAAATGAAATAATACTAAAAATAAAATTACTAATTACTAGGCCACATCTCACACACGGGTGATTAACCACATACTGAACCATTTCTAGTTCGTATTATGGTTGCTAACACAACTGATATACTACAGATACATACATACATATTTTATAAACATATTTAACACTCAGATCGACAGCCAACAAATTTAGTTCAGCACAAAGATGTTGGCCGTGCCGGGAATCGAACCCGGAACCTTCTGAATGGCAGTCCGGCATGGTAACCATTACGCCAACGAGGTCGTCCAAAAAAGATTACACAAGTGATGTTTCGGTACAGTTGTTGAGCTTTTGATTTGGATTGCATGTACTTGTTCCCCGCTATATCTCGCACCGTGCCCCGCTAGCGCCGGTCAGCAGGCAGCGTTCTTGCGGCTTCCCTCACCGAAATTACACCGAAAGGAGTGATCCGCACCCAGTCTCACACTGTAAAGCTATACTTGTAAAGGAGAAATAATTAAATGATTGAGTAGTATGCGAGATATTTAACCAGCCGTGTGTAAAATGTGTCCTAATAATTATTTATTTACACCGAATCTAGAGTCAATAAGAAGAACAGTACACGCACGATGCCACTGGCTTAATTAAACGTGTCTCAGAAAACCGCGTCTCAACATTTTGTAGTAGCGGCCATTTGAATTTCAATTTTATCATAGTGTATATATTTTTTATCTGTTATCCGTTAGTACTATTTAGACATTTGTGAAAATAATAATATCCAATCTCTAATGTCGAGCATATGTTTGAACACTTTCGACTTACATACCTTTCAAACAAAAAATTCTTAATCGAAATTAGTTATATCACTCCGTCGTTTAATACAAATACAAAAAGCTTTATTTAAACTTTTTTACAAGTATACGTACCAAATTTAACACTATGCTTACTAGGAACACAAATGATATCGCGCATACGTTTATGAATTGAGGTTTAAAAATAGAAGAGTTCTTACTAGGTAAGTTCACTCACTCATAAGGTACTCCCTACCTGAGTCTCTGTTTCCTGAGAGGTATCATCCGGGGGCCTTCAAAAGTAGAGATAATAGGTATCTTCTAGGTAAGCGTGCCACATCGTAGACTGCAGTGCAGCTTAACATCATTGCTATCTGTGGTCAAACGCTAACCTATCAAGGATTTTTTTTTAAATAAATAAAAAAAGGTTAACCGTCTCTATGACTCATCTGCTCTTTCATATTTAGTGTAAGTACTTAACTTGTATGTCCACTTGTAATGCCATGTCCGGTAAACTCCGGAAAAGTTGCGGTTTTTTTTTAACACAGCAAAGAGTTTGCGGTTACAAGTTTCTCTTTTGGTTTGGTTAGGTTAGTCAGTATACATTGATAATATGCGTACTGATACGTACATATATTATAACTATTTGTGGGTGTTTTTTGTACTAAAAACGATCCTTTATATTATTGTTTATTTATTTTTTCAAATTATCTTAATTTATGACGGAGATAAAAAATAAGGTTAAAAACCCAAAAAAAGAGGAGTCAAATTGAAAGCCTCCTATTTTTGAAGTTCTTTTTTTTAAGAATTAATAATGGTACTAGTCTATATATTACTAGCTGACCCGGTAATCAATGTTTTGCCTTAAGTACAGTTAAAACACGATAATTGATCAGTAAAATACTAAAATGGCCATAAAAATATGGGTTGGTAGTAAAAAAGATAAAAATTTAGAGCTGTGTGAATTTTTAAATGCCACAAAGTAAAAAAATAAAACACAATAATTTCGTAAAAAAAATAAAAAAATATTTAAGGGTGAACAACCCTTATCACTTAGAGGTATGAAAAATAGATGGTAGCCGATTCTCATACCTACTGAATACGCTTATAAAATTTAAAATTTGGTGACTAACATTGTGACATGGCAATTTCATATATTAGAAGAAGATGTATCTTATGCAAATTGTTTTTCCTTACGCTGATACTCTAACGAAACTTTCTTTTGCTTTCAGGTATGTTAACTAGGTTCTACAACAAAATAGTCTACTATTGGTAAGTCTACGTTGTAAAACACGAAGAATGAAACTCATGAAGAATAACTTCATGGTAATAGTTGCCTGTCAATTTACTACGAGCAAAACAAGGTTTGATGTTTCTAATAAAATTGCTCCTGAGAAATGGAACGTAAATTATTTTTGAGCCATTCTTGTCCATAAATATTAATAATCTGTAATTATCTGTAATCAATACACAAATTAGGAAAAATCCATGTCAAAACTTAAATAATTATACAATTTAAACATAAGTCGTAGCTTAAAGTTTAAGCCGAAAGAAAAGAAACAATATAAATAGTGCTATTTATAGAATCCTTTGCTGAATTCTAGCCAGTTGAAGCAAATCTCGTGCACCGTTGAGCTGGGAGTAAACTGGACCAGCTCAGAGGCTGGACTTAGTGTTTGCGAACGTGTCTAGGACTCTACAAATAGGCGTCGCGCAGGCTTAGGGCATTTGCGATGCACTACGAAATGTTTCGGGACAAGATGGTAGGGCATTTTATAATGCTCGTCTTGCTAGCTAGTCTTATATTTAATAATGGTGACTTCCGGTAGCTTCCTTGAGAGCCAGTTGTCCCAAACTATCATACTCCACTCACAGATAGTGTTGCTGATTCATGTGGTTGTGGGGCCTTGTTCTCGTTAAGTGTCTAGCTGTTGAGTGTAAAAGAATTGAATTAAAGATAAGGCAAGTTTTAACCCCTGTCCAAAAACTTACGTCTTACTTACGGTTTTTTTTGGTTTGAAAGGTGTGTCAATTAGAAACATTTATTATTTATGTTTGAAGAAAATAGATCCTAAATGACCACCACCATAAAATTCTGCGAGGTTTTTTTTATCTTTCTATCAATTCGGATCGACTCAGAGGCCGTCAGATTGAAAAGCGACGTTTTCCATCCGATCCACACTCGCTTCAAATTTGATGTATTTACTAGGAGTAAAGATCCTAAATGTCCACTACCATAACATTCTGCCAGGGTTTTTTTAAACATTCTATAAAATAAAATAAATATTAAATAAATATTCGGACACATTTCACACACGGCTGGTTAGCCCCATGCTGAACCATTTCTAGTTCGTATTATGGTTGCTAACACAACTGATATACTACATATACATACATACATATTATATATAAATACATATTTAACACCCAGACCCACAGCCAACAAATTTAGTTAAGCACAATGATGTTGACCGGGCCGGGAATCGAACCCAGAACCTTCTGATTAGCAGTCCGGCATGGTAACCTCTACGCTAACGAGGTCGTCAAATCTATCATTCCGGATCGACCCAGGGGCCGTCAGATTGAAAAGCGAAGTTTTCCATCCGAGCCACACTCGCTTCAGATTAGATGTATTTACCAGGAGTAACTGAAGTAGAAGTACAATAGTAGTTAGTAGTTGTGATTTACAAGAGCGCCGGCTGCGAGTGTAAAATGGCTTGATAATTAATTCATGGTGCTCCTTGTTCGCAGGGTGCCACTAGCTGTAGGGTTGCCAGCTTAGGAGAAAACAAAAGAAAACAAATATTTGTATTTTCACCAATTATTGTGAACAATAGCAAAATGTGTTGAGTTAATTTTATGGTAGGTACAACCATAGTTTTTTGCCGGCGTGGTTTTGTTCGAGTAAAGGTACGAAATAAAGATAAAAAATATATTACTCTTCCGAATTTAATCATTAATGTTTTGAAGAGCCTAAACTAAGCGCTTTGTTATCTTACCATCTCGTGAACTGTGGTCAAGCGTTAACCTCTTTAGACATTTTTTTTTTATTTAGGCCAACTTTTGGTTTGTTTCTGACTATATGGGTTTAACCTGTCATTGTATATTGACTATTAATGATCATAAGACGAGTACTAGCTATGCAATAAAATGTAGCATACTTGTAGTTACATAAGAAGAAATTTGTATTGTATATAATTAAGTACTTATGACAAGATGGCGGTTCCTTCCGCAAAAGAAAAAAATGGCTCTAGCACACTTTTATAAAGTTTAAGAAAAATCTCAGTTCGTGTGTCGAAGTAAAATAATCCCACAAAAGCATTGTAGTGGTAACCCTGCGGGTAGGAAGGGGTGTTGTGAGCCACGCAGTACTCACAATTAGTCCGAGGTTCGTTGCGTCACGAACCGAGCTCCGGCTTGGCCAAACAAACGTGAGCTGTTGACGAGATTTTTAAATTGCTTCAGGAATTTCCCTTGTCAGGTATTATTGCTTGGGGCAGATTTTACTGCGCGGAATATTACCTGTTTTGTCTTTAGTGAAAAAGCGGGTGTGGCTCAGTGGAATGACGGGTGAAATGAATGAAATGAATGAAATGAATGAAATGAATGAAATGAATGAAATGAATGAAATGAATGAAATGAATGAAATGAATGAAATGAATGAAATGAATGAAATGAATGAAATGAATGAAATGAATGAAATGAATGAAATGAATGAAATGAATGAAATGAATGAAATGAATGAAATGAATGAAATGAATGAAATGAATGAAATGAATGAAATGAATGAAATGAATGAAATGAATGAAATGAATGAAATGAATGAAATGAATGAAATGAATGAAATGAATGAAATGAATGAAATGAATGAAATGAATGAAATGAATGAAATGAATGAAATGAATGAAATGAATGAAATGAATGAAATGAATGAAATGAATGAAATGAATGAAATGAATGAAATGAATGAAATGAATGAAATGAATGAAATGAATGAAATGAATGAAATGAATGAAATGAATGAAATGAATGAAATGAATGAAATGAATGAAATGAATGAAATGAATGAAATGAATGAAATGAATGAAATGAATGAAATGAATGAAATGAATGAAATGAATGAAATGAATGAAATGAATGAAATGAATGAAATGAATGAAATGAATGAAATGAATGAAATGAATGAAATGAATGAAATGAATGAAATGAATGAAATGAATGAAATGAATGAAATGAATGAAATGAATGAAATGAATGAAATGAATGAAATGAATGAAATGAATGAAATGAATGAAATGAATGAAATGAATGAAATGAATGAAATGAATGAAATGAATGAAATGAATGAAATGAATGAAATGAATGAAATGAATGAAATGAATGAAATGAATGAAATGAATGAAATGAATGAAATGAATGAAATGAATGAAATGAATGAAATGAATGAAATGAATGAAATGAATGAAATGAATGAAATGAATGAAATGAATGAAATGAATGAAATGAATGAAATGAATGAAATGAATGAAATGAATGAAATGAATGAAATGAATGAAATGAATGAAATGAATGAAATGAATGAAATGAATGAAATGAATGAAATGAATGAAATGAATGAAATGAATGAAATGAATGAAATGAATGAAATGAATGAAATGAATGAAATGAATGAAATGAATGAAATGAATGAAATGAATGAAATGAATGAAATGAATGAAATGAATGAAATGAATGAAATGAATGAAATGAATGAAATGAATGAAATGAATGAAATGAATGAAATGAATGAAATGAATGAAATGAATGAAATGAATGAAATGAATGAAATGAATGAAATGAATGAAATGAATGAAATGAATGAAATGAATGAAATGAATGAAATGAATGAAATGAATGAAATGAATGAAATGAATGAAATGAATGAAATGAATGAAATGAATGAAATGAATGAAATGAATGAAATGAATGAAATGAATGAAATGAATGAAATGAATGAAATGAATGAAATGAATGAAATGAATGAAATGAATGAAATGAATGAAATGAATGAAATGAATGAAATGAATGAAATGAATGAAATGAATGAAATGAATGAAATGAATGAAATGAATGAAATGAATGAAATGAATGAAATACTCGGTTATATACCCTATACTTATACTCGGTTATATACCTATACTTATACTCGGTTATATACCCTATACTTATACTTGATTACTCCTTAAAATTAGATGGACCGAATGCCGGTTCACTTAACAGGCATTCGCGGCCCAACCAATGACAAACCTAGGTACACAATTGTGTTAATTAAAGAAAAGTGTGAAAAAAAATATTTCCATACCTATATATATTTGATTAGAATAACAGCAATGAACCCTCTCCCCCCTCCCTTGACTTCTGTACCAAAGATATCCAACATAAATATTTGGTCCTGTACTTTTTAATTTACCGTCACAAAATGGCAACACCCTTATAAATCAAACCCATCAGAGCTCGGATCGCGTCCATCGAGGAATGTTATTACACATTAATCTACAGCCCCGATGGACTACCATGGCCAGTACTACGTTATCAAACCGTATTCTGTTCTTACAACGTATTCGAGTACTGACGTTAATAATCGAGACATATCGCGCTCTCCCTCTAACTCGCACTGCTGACCGTGTGTTAGAATGGGACTTCCATCTGCCAGGGCTTAGTTTTGTTTGGTATACGTTATACATAATCGATACCCTAATTTGCAAACCTACTAACTCCTCTGTAGCTTTTTTACGGGAGAGGCTCAAAACGTCATTGTATTTTATTTAGATAAATAAAAAGTAATATAACTTTATTTTTACTATAATAATAAAAATAAAACATAGTTTTTCACGGGATTTGGGTTTTTCTTTATTGCGTAAAATAAAAAATATAAAATAAATATAAATAAATAATTAATAAATTCGAAGCCTTTTTTCATTGCAAATATGTATCATTAAAGTAATTTTTATTGTAAAAGAAGTAATAAATAAAGATAGAATCCGGCCGGATTACGCACTGTTCATTTCGTGTTAGCCCCCTGGCGCCCTCCGGTGTTTTGCCGATAATTAAGGAATTCAGATTATGGCAAGCGTGGATTTGGGAATATTGCGTTTGACGTCGCTTCTGTGACGCTGATTGCTCGCTGCAGTCAACACAAAATGTTTATTATGTCAACGTCAAATGTAATTATTGTGTCAACGTCATACAGAAATTATTGTGTCAACGTCATAGATAATTATTATTCGGAGAATCTTTTAACACGTTGCAGTGCCAATGTTGCGGCCTTATTCGACCGCAGAAATTCATAAACAAAAGAAGACGAAAAACGCGTTGTAGGAGGCTTACTAAATGCTAAATGTTACAGTATTTTTCACTATATAACAATGTGGATAATAATATGTGATATAACGTTTTTTGACAGTTTAAAGGTATTAACGCGTTATGCCGAATATTAGAATTACCCAGCAAATAGTCAAGCAACAAACTTTGTTTAAATTTCCGTAACTTTGACTACCAATCAAAAATCGCTACGAAAAAACATACAATCTCTAAGCGTGTACAAGCAAACAGATAAGAAATACAAATGTTGTCACCCGCTCAGTAAATATTCAGATTAAATACTTCTTGCGGATTTCTTAAGAACTTTTAAAGGGTGTATTTTTATTATTCTCTTATTTATCGTGCAAATACATCAAAGGTACGATTAGATTGGTATAATCACTGTCCTGGGAACTGCAGTATCAATAAAAAGAGAGCCCTGTCATCCCAACCATTATCCAAAGAGCTCTGAGCTAATTGGGCCCTTGCTGAGAGACAGAAGGTCATTTTTTATTTGTTTTTCACCAGTCTAGAGACAGCAAGATCGCTGCAGAAATGTGAAACTCTGCAAAATTGCGAGCAAAGTACAAAAAAATTAAAACATGGGCACTTGGAGTATAAGAACACCGAGTCTTTAAAAAGTTTTATTTAAGGCTATACATCTATACATTGGCAAAGTCCTGAATTTACAGTTTTCAAAAAATGACGCCGACGACGACGAAGTTTGACGACCTCGTTGGCGTAATGGTTACCATGCCGGACTGCCAATCAGAAGGTTCAGGGTTCGATTCCCGGCATGGCTAACATCTTTGAGGTGAACTAATTTAAGCGTTGAAATCAATTGGGTTCAGTTCGTTTACCTTGCATTCCATATAATAATACATTCTCTATATTTAACGCCATAAAATGCATAGTCCCTTCAGTGTCGTTATATAGAGTTTACACTGTATTAGTAAATGTATGAAGTTGTTAAACTATGCATGCTTTAATCTACATATAGACACGGGCTGTAGGTTATTTTAATTGAAAACATTAAAAATATATTTAAAAGTAAGACTTACCTAAAACTTAAAACACACAAAAATCCCTCAATGTTTATAGCTCTATTGACCGCTCTCTATAACGCCATAAAATGCACAGTCCCTTCAGTGTCTTTATATACATAAAGTTTACACCTTACTTGTTAATAATTAAAGAATACCCTGTTCTGCAAATAAGATCTCTTAATTCATATAGAGTTTACACTGTACTTGTTAATAATTAAAGAAGACCCTTTTCATTTCTACAAATAAGATCTCTTAATTCAACATATTTTCGTTCCAAAAGGGACATCATTGCCTTTCTATACAATTTTACAAATAGGTATACAAAATAACATGTTTAACATCATTACTCCGAACGGGGGTAAACTTGAGAGGTTCGCAAATTCCCTTTCCATTATTGAATATGTATAAAAAATGAAAAAGACGTGTGCTTTTTATGAAAATGAATATTCTCCTTCGTATTTTTTTTCGACCCGTCAAATTATGCCTTCAACGCTACCACGCAACAAAGCTTTATCGTTTTGTTAATGCCTCATTATTCTGAATACACGAGCGTATAAAGTAAATACGAGTATATGTTTAATGTAACATACATATATAGCTACAGTAGCTCGGCTAGCTAAAGTGATCTGACGCGATCATCGAAACTAAGCTACGTTCGATAAATAAATAAATGAATAATAGTACACATTTCACACACGGCTGGTTAACTCCATACTGAACCATTTCTAGTTCGTATTATGGTTGCTAACACAACTGATATACTACATATACATCAAACATACACACATATTTAACACCCAGACCGACAGACAACAAATTTTGTTCAGCACAAAATTGTTGGCCGTGCCGGGAATCGAACCCGGAACCTTCTGATTGGCATTCCGGTATGGTAACCATTACGCCAACGAGGTTGTCAAATAGTCGATGCGGACGATGTTTGGATGGGTGACCATGCACAAGACTGACATTTTTCAACTGGCATTTTCATCTGGGCGCTACCCTGGGACGGATGACGTCAGTCGTTAAGCAAGACAGATGCCTTCAGGCGGCTTGAAAACTCTCGACGCCAGAGCTTGGCCACTTAGCTCATACGAAGAAGAAGAATGTAACCTAGGATGCATTTAAGCTAGCAACTATGTTCTTATTATGTGGAACGTTCGTTCTTTCAAACAGAAGATTCTGAGAAAACTCAATTAGTTAAAGTGGTGTCTACGAGTGTGCTATTCGGAACAAAATGATATTTTATCGCATTATCTTCAGTGCTTGGAAATAATAAGTACTTAAGGCTGTAAGTGCACTCAATGTTTTCAAAATAAGATCGCGAAAACATGTTTTACTTCGCCAAAGCGAGTGCAAATCTACACATAACTTAAAAACAAAGTCATTGGTGTAGGACTAGGATTGAAATCCAAACCAGGGACCGTCTGGTTGAAAAGTAGACGTTTTTACATCTTTTTTTTACTCTAAATGGGCTTGCGCTTGACCGCAATTCGCCTGATGGTAAGCGATATTGCGATTTAAGGTGGAGCGCGCTTGCCCAGAAAGAACCGGAACATCTGAGTCAAACTCAGATGTCAGGCTCATTGGTAGCGATGCTCTTTGCAAGGGAAATTTGCAGAGTCTTGAGCATCGCCGCCTGGTGGCCTGCCTTTCAGTTTTTTATAGGTTACATTTCGGTGAGTGTGCGACGGAATTGCATGAGTTGATTCCCCCCCGCCCCATTCCACTACTGGACGAGCAGGGAAACACCAAAGCGGCATCGTTATACCGTGGAGGTTCCAAAGGCGCGTACTAAGCGGTTTGCCTCCACCTTCATAGTGCGAACTGCGAAGGTGTGGATTAGCCTAGTTCCCTGTTCCCTGAGAGCTACAATCTGGCAGTTTGGTTTTTTCTGGGTAAGCGCGTTCCACCTTAGATCATAATGTCGCTTGGCATCAGGTGAATTGTGATCAAGCCCATTTAATCTAAAAAAAAAACTCACGTGTTTACCTCTGAGCCACACTAGCGTTACATTTTAATAGTCGAATCTCCGTAAAACTGATCTTAGCTCATAGATAGTAGGTCGTAAAAGAGCTGTCGGGTCGTTTGTAGGCGTGTAGGCAGGCCATGGCGCGGCGCTCGGGGGTGGCATTTGCAGCGACACGCCGGAATGAAAAGGTCGCGGTGGCGTGCATTGAAATGCTAGCGAGAACCTGGACTTATGAAAATAGGTGGAGGAAAAACATATCAGTCGCAATATTGTTTTTTTGGAACAAAGTTTCTTATCGCGCGTTGTGACAGAGGGCTAGACGGAAAAATCTTAAGGAATGTTGTCACGACACCTTTTGGCTATAGTACGCTATTGTAAGCTGTGCGGCGTGTGCATGTTTCTCGGTCTCTCTCTCTCTATCTCTTTCACTCTCTCTCTCTCTCTCTCTCTCTCTCTCTCTCTTATAGAAAGCAAGCCACATATATTCATATTTTCACGTAGAAAAAGATAAGACTGCCTTACGTGAACATTTTACAATGTTTAGATATATTCATTTCTATTTCGCATTGAACAGTATGGTATCGCGACGATTAATGAGATTATAGATTATTTATTTAATGATTAATGAGATGAATGAAATTCGTTCCATCCGGGTATCACTTGACACCTCTCAAGATTTTTTTTTACTTTACAGCTATATCTATACCAATATTATAAAGAAGAAAAGTTTAATTGATTGTTTGTTAGACGCGAATTGGCTCCTAAACTACTGGATCGATTTGAAAAACTCCTTCACAGTTAGGAAGCTACATCATCCCCGAGTAACATGGGGTATATTCTGTCTTTGTTACTTAGATTATTTTAGAGTCTGTATTTTAGAGTTAGCTGGGATAGAATGCTTGTAAAATGATAAATAAAAATCATTTATTTGGGGGGGGGCCGCCTACTTTATATTATGAATTGAATTAAAATGTACGTTATTTCGAATATTAATTTTAAGTCACTAATTACTATGTAATAACTAATTAAAACCATTAAATTTAAATGTACAGATAGACCCAATGCTTTTTTTATAAAGCGAAACAAGTATGGTCACACTCACGGTTCACACTGAGGTTACGATGTTCATACATGTGTCCAAAGATATTACATCGGAGCGCGAGCATCCATGGCGGGGCAAGCCTGGCGAGCCGCGGCAGCTCGCTACAAGATGTCACCCCGCGTCGCGGAGCCTTTGTCTCGCGCCTCCATTTAAATTCATCTGAACATTTCGCCCGCTTTGTTTCCGCGCAGCTCTCGCGATTTTAATCACTTAAACCGGGCCGCGTCGGTGCTTCTTCAAATGCACTCGTAAAAGTCGGCAGTAAACTCGCCGGGGCGGGTTTACTGCGAGGCCGCGTTCATTATTTGGCCGTCGCTCCCGTATCATGCTTGATTGCGGACTCTTGTCCTGCCAATTAGCCCGATCCGTAAATTAAACGGAAAGGACACTTTTTTATGCGGACGCGGTTTTTGATCCCGATGGGCGGACGTTGTTTTGCCAAATAACAGGGTGCTTCGATCCCGTGCGGAATCACAGCTCGCTTTTATAGCAACCACTCGAGTCGTAAAAAACTGGCCAAGCGCGGGTTGGATTCGAGAACCATGAGTTTTGTGCATTTTTTTAAATAAAAATAGTCAAAATATCACGTTTGCTGTTTTGATGCCACATATTTTTTGTAATAATAGTAGAAATAGTTATAGCGGCAACATACATAAAACATCTTCAAATTTTTTAAATTGACATTTTAATATTGTAAATTCGAAAGCATGTATATTGTTTTATGTTAGTTACCTTATATTATTTTCCGCCATTAATATTGTATCTCAGTCACGTAAATTAATTAGCAATTTTTAAATTACATCTCATTAATCGATTACCTAGGTATGTATCTTAAGGTGGATATATAAAATTTAAAGATACACAGCCTGGAAGACAAATGGATGGACAGCAGAGTCTCAGCTCTCATGGTTCCGTTTCTATCTTTTAGGAAGGGAATCCTTAAAAACACAAAAAGAATGCGCTTTACATGTTCCGTAGAACTCATTCGTTTAAGTAATCAAATCTCAAGGCAACCAAAATGCAAAACACAAGATGCTAAAGTCAAATGAATCCCGTCAGGGTAGTAGATGGATCCAGCACAGTAACTGATAGTGGATCCAGTAGCTCGCCCGAGACGCTCGCTTCTCAGCCAATCTCGCTTTCCCAACGAGCATTATCCGGCTACATTTCGCGAGATTCCTCCTTATTATTTATCCGAATGCATTTTCTTGATTTAAAATTTAAGCAGTAATGTAAAGCGATTTTTCATTTAGAGCCGGACGGTCGATGGAGACGGGTACAAATGCGAACAGTTCTCTCGGCGAAACGGATTAAGATGCAGGAAGAGGGGAATATTTTGTTGCGACTCGAGTCTGGGATGCACGAGGTTAAATCTATAACAGAGGAAATAATTAGTTACAACTAGTATAAATGCTTACGCAATGCTCTAACAAGCTCTTAGAGTATTATGAATATGTGCTAGAGATTTAATATATTACAGAATATGTATTTAAGAAAGTAATTGGTTTAATTTAAGTAGAGTAATTGTTTTAATTCGAGCAGGGGCGGGTTATTTGATTAGTATCTATTTGTATTATTTTTTAATATGTGACATGTATAAAACCAATATTGACATAAATAAATTATATTTAAGTAGTCTAACTAAAATATTTTTGTAAAACCAAACGTATTGTTAAGAAGCAATTGTATTATATTATATGTTCGCAATGGACACGACTGTTGATTCTATATACCTGTACTTACATTTAAGATCTTGTACCTAACACAGTTGAACAATAAATATATTCTTCTTCTTGTTTTAGAACTTGAATCTCCAGAGATCTCTTTATAAGATGCCTCGCCAACGAGGTCGTCAATTTACCTACTCGTATTTATCTGTACATATAGAATATTGGCTGACCCGGCAAACGTTGTTTTACTTTAAGTACAGTAAAACACAAAAAACACTATAATTGATCAGATATCGAGCGGGATGAAAAATGATTGAATTACTAAAATGGCCATAAAAATAGGGGTTGGTGATAAAAAAGTAAACATTCAGGGTTGTATGTATTTTTAATGTCACATCATAAAAAATAAAAACAAAAAATTTTGTTAAAAATTTTAAAAAATATTTATATTATATATTTTTTTTATATTATTTTATATATCTTTGTTTATTCTTTTTTTTCTTTATATTATATTCTATTCTTTATGTTTATTTATAATATATATCTTATCTTATCTTCTTATATATAAAATTTCCATGTCACAATGTTAGTTACCGTACTGCTCCGAAACGGCTTCTATCTATTTTCCATACCTCTTTATAGTATTTTCAACTGTACCACAGAATAATAACCAGTACTACGTAACTGTACCACAGAATAATAACTAGTACTGTACTTGAGGCAAAACGACGTTTGCCGGGTCAGCTAGTAAGAATATAAGATAAGAAGATGTAACTCGCGTCAGTAAAGAATGAATTTGAGTCGCTTCTTCTTGCTCTCTCTCTTTCTTATTAGGTTATAAAAGTGAGAGGACATGAACTTTCAAATGTTTTCTTTATTGACTTACAAATATTCCGTGCCAAGTAAAAAAGCAGTAGTAATTGTGCAAAAAGTAAAGTAAGTCCGGCGTGGAGAAATTGATGTAAGTCTCGCGTTCTGATTAGAAGCATGCACCCGCATTGATTACCGCACTGGAAAAAAACCACTGGAATTTATTTATTAAGTGACGTCACGCGATTTCGTGGACGATGTTTTAGAGAGAAATTCACTAAGTTACTTTTGTGTTCAGGTGTATTTTAAAGTATTGTAATACATATATAACTTTTCAAATTATAAAAAAAAATTGTGTATCTATACCAATATTAATTAATTAATTATATTACTTTTGTAAGAACTTTTATTTTTATAACTTTCAGTATCAGAGCAAACTAAATCGGAACACTGACTGATTTCAGTTTTCTTTTTCTTCTGTTTTTTTAACTGGCAGTTTTCAAAGCTAGTGTGTTATCGGGATAGCAGTATTACTGGGTAAGCGCGCTCCATCTTAGTTCATAATATCGCGTACCATTAAGAGTGTTGTGATCAGGCGTGTGAAGCTCGTTTATTGTAAAAAAAGTGGTCATATTGTAATATCGAAAAATTTCAAGCTGGGTAGATTTTGAAGCGATGAAAACTCGATGAGGCTTTTGAATGAATGAATGAATTATTTACTGTCCATGAATGAATGAATGAATTATTTATTGTCCTTTTGATCGATTAGTCACTAACAGTGTGTTACAGCAGCCTCCTTGAGAACCAATCATTCTAGACTAGGCATGCTCCGTCATACTTAGCCTATGGGCTAAGTTGTAGCGGACACGCGCTCTTGCAGTCAAATTTCTGTCTGGCTTAGGAAAAAGAGTAACATCTTGTAAAATTGCAATTCGAGCCAAATCCGTCCTGTCCCTAGCAACCCCTAAAAATGCAGTCTGTTAATACTCCTTAACTTGCCTGTATCATATTTCAGCGTCAGGGCGATAATTTGGTTTCGCCGGCCACCCCCGGGGTTGCATAATTTAATACCCCTGATTTATTATCGCCGTACGGATAAAAAAACTACGGCTGGACAGGAAAAAGTGGGAACGAAGGATATTGTGACAAAATGGGAAAAAAGACAAAATACAATTACGAAATAAAATTATTTTTAAAGTATTTATTCTAAATAATAAAAGGCTTAATGCAAAATATTCTATATACTCGTTATATAAAATACGCTACTTGTAAGATATTAAATACATAGTATATTGATTATAAATAGAGGATATATAAGTTTTATTGATAACTGCATAAGGTTGCATCAGGTTGAAAATGAAAATGCAAGGCCGGCCTTGCATTTTCATTTTCATGTATCATTTTATGATTTATCCAATATCAAATCAAATAAATATTTATTGACACTAAGTAAATGTATCACTATAAAATAAATGCACGCACGTAACGCATGGGTGGGTGTCTTGAAAACTCGCGACACCAGAGCTTGGCCACTTAGCTCGTACAAAGAAGAAGAAGAAGACCCGTTTGGAATAGTAAAAAAATGTAATCCGCCATTTTCATCAAACAAAACATATCAGATATAATTTATATCGTACCAAAATCAATGCTTAAGAGTGCGTTTATTTGGATTTGATATTTTTATTTTTACAAAAAGACGTCACACACACATACACAAAATAGCACCCTCACACCGATACAAATGTCGCCATCCTGTAGTCTTGGAACCCAGTATTGGGACAAGGAATGGGAGGAGCCATTTGCCATTTATCTCACTGCTCACATACCTTCGAATTGGAAGTGAATCGAGAGAAGGCAATCATGAGAGACTGATTGTCTTCACGGTTGTTACGTTACAATAAATGCATTACAAAAATACCGTAGCGTTTGTAGCTCGGCTAGCTAAAGTGATCTGACGCGATCATCGAAGCTAAGCAATGGTCGGTGCGGATGGTGTTTGGATGGGTGACCACGCACAAGACTGCCGTTTTGTAAGTGGCATTTTCGTCGTTGAA
Source organism: Mellilla xanthometata (assembly GCA_035578125.1). NCBI lineage: Eukaryota > Metazoa > Arthropoda > Insecta > Lepidoptera > Geometridae > Mellilla > Mellilla xanthometata. Next base: position 13,050,873 of record JAPUBQ010000009.1, on the reverse strand, counting down.
TCGGATGACAAGTTTAATTGATGGTCCCGGCTTTTAGTCTCAATACGGCTGTTACGGCGCGGCGAGAGGCGCGGCTAGCGGTGAGCGGCGAAAACAAACGCTAGACAACGTACGAAGTATGGCACAGCTAGCGGCGGCGCGATCTGCGGCGCGGCTAGCGGCGCGGGTTGAGGAGCGCGGTGCGCGGCGGCGGCGGGCGGCGCGGTGTGTATGTACTAGAGAGTATCGAGGCGGCCACAGCTCAAAGCGGCGCGCGCGGCGGCATCAAGTGGACGGACTAGCCAACGCGCGACCAAAACAAATACTTTTGTTTTTAACGCGCGTTGACCGTTTATATATATCGGGATAGTTCCTGTATTCGTAATAAAGAGTGTGAAATTCGCCAAGTTCTCTTCTTTTTTGGTTAACTGGGTGCGCTCCTATTCTAGACTGAATAATATCTTGTGCTAAAAACGCACTTGATTCTAGGCAATACCGTGCCACTTTTGAAAGGGACATTTTATTTAATATTGCTGTTCTAAATACGTTCACTGCTAACGCCGCCGCGGTCGCAACTGGTCGAGCTGTGGCATACCACAGCAATCCGCGCCGCCCGCCGCGCCTCACACCGCACCTCGCCCCGCACCGCTAGAAGCTGTGGCCAGGCCCTAAATTTGTAAAGTCAAAGGCCTTCGGGCGGCTCGAAAACTCTCGACACCATAGCTTGGCCACTACAAAGTACTTCACATACGAAGAAGATATTTCTTTAATGACATTTGTTGATAGACTATAAGCGAAGCGTGTGCGCGATTGAATAGAGGCACTGAATAAAAAAATAGGACACATTTCACACACGGCTGGTTAGCCCCATACTAAATCTTTGCTTTTTTGTATTATGGTTGCTAACACAACTAATTTACTACATATACATACATAAATACTTCATACCGATACATGTTTTACACCCAGATCGACAGCCAACAAATTTAGTTCATCACAAAGATGTTGGCCGTGCCAGGAATCGAACCTGGAACCTTCTGATTTGCAGTCCGGCATGGTAACCATTACGCCAACAAGATCGTCAATAAATGCTAATTGGTGAATCAATACTCGTAAATATTTGCTTTTCTTCTGTCATGTTAAGAGTGGCATTTGTTTACGTTGTCATAACACGTTTTAAAAATCCACAGTGACAGTTGAACCTTAAGTCGTTGTGTTAAAGGTGATTTTCGCAAAATTCTTGTTTATTTACTTTAGAAGTGGAAGTATTGTGATGGCCGCAAATTGCAGCTTGTGTGCGAAACGTCACCTGTGGGTAGGGTGACTATGATGGAGCATATTTTAAGACCAATTTTTTATATTAAAGAAGCAAGGATTTAATTTTAAGAACCTATAGTGTTCGTAATGTACGTATTTTTTAGTAATGTTTTATGTATTATTAAATTCAAATTCCATTTATTCCAACTATTTTTCAAGTTATATTACAAAAACATTATTACTTGGTCTGTGGTTCCAAACGTAGGTTCCAATTCCAAACTGTGGTTCCAAAGAATAACTTTAAAAAAACGACCAGTATCTGGCCGCGTACCAGATGAATGTTTTTTTAAAAGGACCAGTTTTATGTTTTTAAAAAATTTGATTAGAGTTGATTAATAAAATTCAAACTCACACGGTGTCACAGTAAATAGTATTTAAGTGTTTGAAAACTTTAAAAGACTACCTTGCCTTACAAATAATATGTATCGCGAGGAAACCATAGCATGTATAGGGTATTTTCTAATGCTCGCATGTTTAGCAATCTTCTTCAAGTGGTAATAATCTGTCGTTACCCACCTAACATACTGTTTTGACAGCTTTCTTGAGTGCCACTTTTCCAGTCTAGGCATGCCCTTAGGCCTGAGTGTCGCTAAATCATGTGATTACGCGCCCTACTGGTCAAATATTGCGCTATGATAAGTAAAAAAAAAATTACATACAATTTACATACTCGTATGTGTATTCTTTTCTAATTTATACTATCTATAGTATATCCATAATCATCTCTCTTAGTCGTTTGCCTTTACATTGCCATGTTTCAAGTTCATTTCTTAATGTCAGAGTGTCCGAAGAAATCTTACATCCTGGAAATTGTAGCCTGGCTTTCTTCGTGTCAGGTTTCAGTTATTGCATAATACAACAGTTTGGAACTTCGCCACAGATTACTAGCTTGTTGTTGTAGGGACGGATTCAGGAGTTTTTCTTTATCTTTTTCATCTAGGCATTTGACTAGCAAGACGTATAACCACACGAGTAACACTAAGGTGGAGTATGTCTAGTCTGCAATTAAAGGATCTTGAGGAGGCTGTCGGTAAAACAACCGTTACAATTAGAGGAATTTCCCGCAACGGAACGGAGACTGGTATATGGGTTAACAATGAGAGGATGATGGCAAACAAATGTTGCATTTTATTTCAAATTTTGATGGTTATTCACTAGTTATTGGCTTAGATTTAAAAGTAACAAACGTGGTTATGAATGCGAAAAAAATCAGTTTTCCTCTAAAGGTCGTAACCAGCGAACTAGAATTAATAGAATAGTAACTTGGCCGATAAAATTGTTCCACATCCACGCGTAAATACCGCGGTGGGCGGGACTAATCCCGCGCGCCCGTGTAGCGTGACATGGTGTGGCGCCGAGCAATCGCGTGCGAGCTTTGTGTGTGTGTTTCGTTGGGATAGCAGTATAATTGTGTGCGTAGATGGATCAAAATTCTAAGCAGCAATTGTATGGAGTTACTCTTCCGTTTCTTCTAGTTCGCTGGTCGTAACCAACCTTTGCGTGTATTTGCCCCTCTTAATCATGATACTAAATTCCCACCTAGCCAAACTAGACTCTAGATATTTATACACTTTCTTAAAGCACGTGTCAGTCATTTTGTGAAACGGAAACCTTGTAATTAAACTGTTTGAACTATTTGTGTCTTAAGTAATAATTACCTCATAGATGTTAGTTAAAGATTGTTTAATATTTGTTTGTATATTATATTTTACTTTACGCGTAGTAATGTGTCAGTTTTCGCCCTTGTTAAATCGTGTATATACTCTTCTCCATTCCAAGCTTGCCTGGAAGAGATCGCTTTAAAAGATTAGGTCGCAAAGTTGTGAACACATATTTTGAATATTTTTTTTTCGTGAAGGAAACGGTCACACTTATATTAAAAGTTGGAATGAGTCCAACAGTTTCGGTGCTTTCCGAGCACCATCTTCAGGGGCGAGTCCAGCTTTTAATAATAAGTAAGTGTGACCGTTTTCTACGCGAAAATATTAAGATGCCTTACGTGAACAGTTTACAATGTTTACATATTTTGAAATCTTCTTTTTTGTCTTCGCCATTTCCCACTATGTGGGGTCGGCACAGACCGTTTTTTTGCTTCCACACTATTCTATTAGCGTCATATCTACATTCACTCCTTTCTCTTCCATATCCTCCTTCGCACAATTTATATTTTAAAGTGATTATTATTATTTTAAGTGAATAACTTAACATGAAGGAAACTAGAAATCCATAATAACTAGGAACTAGAATTGCATAACATACTAAGAAATAACGTAATTGTATGCTTGATTGATAACCTTAAATAAGTTAAGGGAATTGCAGCAGACATCCAATCTAGTGGGGAAATTATTCAAGCAATCTAAGCACAAGTATAGGATAGCTTTAATTTAATTTGCATTCTTTGATAAATTGCTACGATTTCGCTTTCCAAAATTAACAAGTCATATTTTTGGAGCAAATTAATTTACTTTAGAGGTTAGGGAAGTTTTTGTTTTAAAATGCGATTTATCTTATTTAATTGTTTATTTTTTCGATTTGTTAGAAACATTTCGTCGATTTTAATATTAATGAAAATTGCTTATAAATGATTTTAATAATATAATGTATCATATCTCTTATATGTATATACGTATGTATGTATGTTTATGATGCTATTCGTAATTAGTACATAAGCATTCATGGATCTAATGATCAAGACCTATTTTCGTCTTTAAACTTTAAGAAATCAATGATTTAATCAGTGAATTTAAATTTTTATTTGCAACGACTATCAGGGCGCGTCCCACACAAGTAAGCTCACTAGCCTTGCCTAAAGTGAAGCATGCCTAGTTTAGAATAACTGAATACAGCTAAAGCTTGTTGACATTTTTTCAACTTGTTTCATTTAAATTATTTTTCAACCCCTCACGGCTTCACAATTTGTATATAGCCTACGCTCCAGTAACTTGACTGAACGCTTTCACATACGTCCAGTTACATAATCCAGTTACTGTCCATTACAGCGGGTAACGAAGCCGGGAATGGAAATATTTCCGCGAGTTAGCAACCACTGCTGCCCTCTGTCTAAGGGCGAATTACTGCGCTGATTACTCCGCATAGATACCTTATATGGTGGCTACTACATGTATTGGTATTTATTTATGCTGTGTTAAATACAGTTAAAACTCTAACACATGTAATTTTGTCAAAAATGCAAGTTTTGACGAAATCAGAGAAGTTCTGAAATTGTCTTTCGTTTTTTCTTTGTCGTTTCACTGTTTTTATTATATTATTAACTAATGTTTGACAGCATCAAACTTTGTTTATTTTTTCGTAGTATTTTTACAAGAAAATTGTATAGAAGCATGTACATGATATTATGTTCAACAGGTTACTCAAATTTACAGCAGCTTACTATTTTTCTTTGTTAATTTCGTTTCTGTTGTTCTCTTAAGCATCTTTTACTTGCTTACCTACTACCTTAACTTATTAATATTACGCTATTACACTTACAGTTGTCATATTTTTTGGAATCTTATATTTTATTTGTATTTTTAGATAAACTTTTTCCATATTTTATGAAACGTGAAGTTTTTTCATTATTTATTTGTGAAGCGCTTAGTGCGGTATCTTCTCGCTAAAATTGGGGGAAATCTTTACAAATACACTGTAAATCAAACGCTGGACAACCCTGTTTCTAGACCCGAGGGCTCATGTCGCAATTTAATTATTTTCCAAATTGCGAACTGTATTAAATGACACTTTCGGACGCAGTTCAAGCGTATTTGAAGAGTAATTTGACTTCAATTTTCTATCATATGTTTTAGTCAATCAGGTTTAGGTAGTAGTAATGATTTTGTATTTCTTTAAAAGCGAGTATGGCCCATCTGGTGGATGAAGACAAGTAGCTGGTAACTTATTAAATAAGATACCAGTCCATTTTTTTAATATTTGAAATTTATTGTTAAAAATAAAACTTTATTCAACTGTACATATTTATATAGTTCCTTTAAACATAGCTAAGAACATTCCTAAATACCACACCACTAAAACAAAAAGGTTCATCCCACGATCCGATGCCACACACTCACACACACACACATACACACACACACACATACACAGACACGTCAAACTTATTGCATCTGGTGTTGAAATACGTTCAAACATAGAATCATACTTACGTACTAAAATAAAACGTAACAGTCAAAACTAACTTCGTACAATAGAACAAAAAAACAAAATCCCTGATAAATCTTATCTAAAAAATAAAATAAAAAAACAAAATACCATCACTTAAACAGTTAATAGACTGAATAGCAAAATTAGGCTCCCCATTACACTAGGAGTACATTAATAACGCTTACAGTGCTTACCAACCTTTCTGACTTAATAAATGGTAACAGCGTAATTTTTATGCTAGCCACCGCAATTTGTTAAAATAAATTTAGCTAGCTTGCTCGGGTTTCGAAGAAGTTCAAACTGGTTTTATAAATAATTTAACCTTATATTTTCAAATAGTTTTGTACGTAATACAGCTAGCTATTTTACCAGCAGTGTAATAAATGGATGTTACTGAATCTCAAAGGAGGCCCACGCCAATGAGGCGACAATTACATCAATCTAAAACTAATAATAATAATAATAAAATCATTTATTAGCACCATAAGGATATACAAAAACAGTTACATTATATATGTACACTATAGTTATGACTGTTAAAAAACAGTACATATTCAAAAGGACAATTAAAAAAATATACATCTTGATAGTACTGAAAATTTGTGTTTTAAACTGAAAATTGTACCAAATGTAATTAATATATATTGAGTCAACTGATGCCTGAACTAGTAACTAAACTGTACTAAACTGACACGAGAAATCGCTGAATTAATTATTTACAAGAAAAATTTACATGAAAAAACTTAAACAAAAGTTATTAGCTTATTAGTAATTATATTTATTTTTTTATAGATAATGACAATATTGGGAATTTGAAACTGAATCTTATACTGCACCTCTTATATCTGATATCACCTTCCTGCGCGTTTCTTTTGTTTTTATAAAATACAAACAAATTCCAAATTCTATCTCATTATAAATAATTTAATTATATCTTTTGATTAGGGTGCCAAGCACTACCAGACCTCGAGGAAGACCCAGGAAACGGTGGCGCGAACATCTATGTTAATTTGATAAGGACTGGGCCACCAAAGTCGCAGACCGGGCTGACTGGAAGGAGAGAAGGGAGGCCTTTGCCCAGCAGTGGGGTACAACAGGCTTTTAATCATAATAATAATAATCTTTTGATAGCATCCCTTTACGAGTAAAGCGCTCGTCTACCCGTTTCGCAGGACTTATCTAAATTAGTGCTGGCTGGACTATCCTGAGCTCCATGCGGCGTAACGTAATTTTAATTAAAATGTCAATGAAATTGAGAATAGGTCTGTCTAGAATAGTCTGCGAAAGGCCTAATCTAGACCGGGTCTTTCATAACACTGGTGTACAGTGATTTAGTTGCCTTAGATGTCATAATGATTTTAGGTATATTATGCACACAATTCATGAAACTATCAATGATTTGTAATATATATTTTAGTCTAAATTATATAAAAATGTATGTGAATATTTACAGAAGAAAATAGGAATAATTGACATATAACAAAAAATACATTCTACTATTTCTACACGAAAGACAAGATATGAGGATCACTACTAGGGAAGAAGAAATCATTATTTTAACTAGTTTGTAATGCCAATCAGTTAATAAAATTACTAAAAATATAGAACTGTTTAACGATATAATGCGTTTATTTCCAATTATGGACATTTGCGCTATAGCCAGCTTATAGAACACTTTAACTCTTATAGAACTTTTTACTAAGCCAATGTTGAAAAAGGCAAAGTCTTGATTTCACAGTTTTTTCAGTATAAAACGTAAACGGTAAAATTATCAAAAAAAATGCTTGAAGGCTGTCTCAGAATATTTTTCCTACTTTAGGTAGCAATCAGACCTTTATAGGTCTGATTAAAGGTCAGGTCAATTAGAAATAAAACTGGTTCAAAAGCTCTAATTTTTTTTTGGACCAGTTTTTATTTTCTTAGAGTTGATAGTAGACGGCTTTTAAACTATTTTTTCGATATTTTTTTCCTTTTACGATTTATAGCGAAATAATCTATAAAATCAAGATTTTGCGCTAGTCTTTGTCTAATAAGATTGATAGTATACTCGTGCCTAATAGAAAGTGTTCATAGTACACTAGACTAGCCTAAAGGCCGGTCCCCAGACGTAAAAAGCCTATTTACGATAAGCATTAACATGCCAAGTTTGTTTGTCCGGCAATTAGTCTCCTGTTTCACAAGCTGAACCTTGACGTGAACCTTCCTGACTGCCCTTTGCAAAAATACCTAAAACACGCATCGGACTTGAGAAATTATAGACAAAACGTGATGTGAATGGTGTATTATACACAAATAATACAATTTTTATTTAATCCATCCATAAAGTTCTATTGAATTGCCTCTAGTGTGTTGATTTTTTTCACAAATTCCATTAATTACATAACAAAAAGTCATTAATTCATTTAAGAAGCATATAAGTTCTAAAATAATTAAATGACCTGTAATTTATTTTTGTCATGATACTACATATAAGGTGTTGTAATAATAAATACATTATATTTATAGTACGAGAACCAAGAACCATATTAAATACAATAGACAACAGAAGAGGAAAGATGGTAGGCCTCCTTATACGACATGACAATTTAGTTAAAAATATCATATAAGGAATGATAGAAGCTAGCAGAGGAAGAGGAAAACCTAACAGATCATGTTTAGACCAAATTAAGGTGAAGGCAAAAGTCATATCGTATAGGGAGGTATGAATGAATGCACAAATGCACTAGTATGTACATATTGTATAAAATATAATATATACCAATGTTGTATTTTAATTTCGCTTGTATCTGATATGTGCTGTCTGCCATTTATCTATTCTACGGCTAAATATACATCACCGTCACGAAATATTGTACTTGTTTCAGAAGTAATTTACTCGGAAGTTTGTCTTAATTCCGTTATTATTTATTGTTGTTCCGAGATTACACCTACACAGCTTCCTCTGGCGGATATCTGACTAAGTAGTGCTTAATCTTTTTAAGTGTTGCTACGAGGCTTTGACCCTGAAAAAGAGGATTTGTTAGAGTAATGTTACAACTTTCTTATTTTAGCATTAGCATTTTATATATAGCATTTTATGAGCATTGAATAGGTATATATTTATTATCGATTTTACTATTGTACTAGCTGACCCGCCAAGCGTTGTTTTGCCTCACTTAGGACTATGAAAAATAGATAGTAGCCGATTCTCAGACTTACTGAATACGCGTATAAAATTAAGTAAAAATCGGTAAAACCGTTTCGGAACTGTTAAATCTGTCAAGCCGATTCGGAGGAGTACGGTAACTAACATTGTAACATGAAAATTTTATATATAAGATAATGTTTATTTTGACTGAATAAATATAGCTTTTGCATTATATTTGCTATTTCAAACAACAAATAAATAAAATGACTGCGAATAAGGGTTATGTATTTCAAGCGTATGTTTGTTTGTTTATGGAATTGTTTTAACGGCTGGATATGGTTTTGACGTTTGAGGAAGATATCATACTAAATCTTGTGGCTGTAAAAGTGACTTAAAGTATTACTGATTCATGTAAGTATGTGTGAAGTGTATGGTTGAACTGTGTATTATAGTTGGATGGTAAAGGCTATTGATAATGATATTTTTCGTATATCTATAGATATACCTCTATAAGTACCTACTATGTTATTTGAATTCTGCATAATTCTTCTATACAACCAACCAATACGTAAACGCGTTTACCATCCCTATATATATTTACCTACAGTGTAAACTCTATGTAACGACACTGAAGGAACTGTGCATTTTATGATGTTATAGAGAGTAGTCGTTAAATGGAGAGATTGTATCACATTGTATGGAATAAAAGCTAACATTATTAACTCCTTTTGCACCTATCCTTCGTAGAACTGTGTTAGGGGCCAACTCACCAGTATCTAGAATTATTAACCTAGTCAACAAATATCACAGTGATTCATGTAATTTAGATATATTCATGGACTCTGAATCTAAACTCAAAAATAATTTAAATGTTGTGCTTAGGTCATAAGTTTAGTTTTTTTTATATATATTACTCGTTATACTTTTTAATTTATGTATCTTTTGTTTGCCATAATTTACTATTTTTTATATAACTATTATTTATTAATTTTCCAAGATTTATATTAATTTGTGCATGTTGTGTTTGTCTTAACAAGTGAATCAATTAACTGTAAAACCACATCAAATTTAGAAAATAAGTACGTGAATGATTGTTTTCGCTATTGACAAGCCTTATTCAATATAATAAACCAACTAATTGATTTCAACGCTCTAGAGAGTTTGTCGTTAAATCGAATGACGTTACATGGAGTTTACAGTGATGATGATGATTAATTTAAGACCAAAAATGAACATCTTTTAATTTTGTAACCCCCAACTTTTGTCTGCCTGTGACATCGTAGCTCCGTAATTTCTTAGCTAGATGTTAACACAGACTGACAGTCAAATCTCTCTCGAAATGGAATCATAATCAGTTTACTCTGGAAATTAAGGGTGGTGGTTAAGGCTCAGTCAGATCGTCTAAATGGATTAAGAAACGAGTTTACGAGTCGTAGAGACTGAAATTGTACGATCTATTGAACAATTTTAGCAACAGCGCTCGTATATTTGTTGTACATGTGTACATTATAATAAAAATAATATTATCTTTATTGCTCTTTCCATCCAAAGGTTGCCTGGAAGAGATCGCCTTAAGCGATAAGGCCGTCAATTGTGGCACACGTTTTAAGTTAATTGTATTTTAATGTGTCTTTTTTATTTATGTGTCTAATAAAGAATTTATATATCTATCTATTTATTGACATAAAACACAGAAGGTACATATTCTATTTGAACCATCAGTGCTGAACTATGTTATCAAACTGTGTTTCAGCACCGATGGCCTCTCCCACAGGGTATGGACAAGTCTGTTTAGCAGTTTAGGTACTCTTCCCACTGGCACTGGTTTTTTAGATTAGATATAGTTTTAGTTAATTTAATTTTGTTTACGAGCTAGGTCTTAGAATAAATAACATCACCGGTGACTCCCGCTCAGGGTCGTTCTTGGTGCAGAGGTTGGCTATAGCTGTTCAGCGCGGTAATGCAGCGAGCGTGATGGGCACCTTTGCACCGGGGGCGAGCAGGGGCGGTTTATTTGATTAGTATTAGTAGTAGTTCTTAATATGTGACATTTATAAAGCCAATATTGACATAAATAAATTTACCTGAATTTTTAATACCTATTAATTTTAAATTAGTTTTATATTTTAGTTCGTACATATAAAATTTTCATATCTATATAAAAAAATTAAAAGCAATGTCAAAATATCTTACTTTGTAAGTTTTACAAATTCATTTTTATCATAGAGAGATGTAAATATATGTAAATATTCAGTAGTATCAACGGCTACGATCGATTCTTATAAGCGAAGTGCCAGACCATGCAAGCTAGCGGCTATAGAAAGATAGGCGAGTATATTCAGAGCGGTTCCATAATTTCATTAGCTATCTACTGACCCGCGGCCCCGGGTTGATTACCACACATCTTATATCAGAACAGGCTTTGATCATGTAAATATTATTATATTAAATTTATTTTTATTTCTAAGGTGAGTTTTTATTTTGTATATTGATTTGATTTTGATTTTGAAAGTACTTTATTAACATAATTATTATAATATGATTGTACAGCGTTCTTATTCTACACAACATTAACTTAATATACTAGGTTTTTATTATGCTAACAGCGCCTTTAAAAAACGATGTAATAAATAAAGGTCATTTCTTGATACGATGTAAATAAATTAAAGTCACGATTATGGCTACAGTAAAAACTCTATTATTTATTTGGCCCTCAATAATACGGATTCGCGAATATCCGGACTACTGACCAATGTCGTATTTTTGCTAGAACTAGGTAATCCACTAGAAAGAATGTAAGTTTGATCGAACAATTCCACCCAGGTCTTCTAAAATTTGACCCGGATTGAAGCGTTCTATATGTTAATCCAATTATCCGGACTATAGACCAATTGTTTAATGTCTTATTTTTGCAAGAATTAACGTGTCGGACGGAACTGGCATCACCCCACTTGCACCGGCTTCTCGTCGGAAATTAAAAAAAAAAACTAAAAAACTAAAACTTTTCTTCATAATTACTTTCGATTATCCTAATGCCAATTTCAACAAAACACTACGCTATACTCGGACGCCTCCTGCTTTAAAAGAAGTACCACAACATCTGACTGTCATTGACAGTGGAACAGGTATGCCAGCGACCCAAGACCGTGCTCCGTTACTTTAAGGAGCTTGGATGGCTTGGGTAGGCTGGTAGGGGGAAATGCACAATACGCCTCCTGCGGGTTGTCAGTGCAGGTCTGATCGCCCCCATCATACAATAAGAATAAGAATATCCGAATGCCTAACAACAACAGTTAGTCCGGTTAATCGAGTTTCTACTGTATTATATATAAAATATGTAGACGAACTCGTTGGCGTAAAGGTTACCATGCCGGCCTGTCAATCAGAAGGTTCCGGGTTCGATTCCCGGCCCGGCCAACATCTTTGTGCATAACTAAATTTGTTGGCTGTGGGTCTTGGTGTTAAATATGTATCTATATAAAAAATATGTATGTATGTATATGTAGTATATCAGCTGTGTTAGCTACCATAACATGAACTAGATGTGGTTCAGTATGGGGTTAACCAGCCGTGTGCGAAATGTGTCCTAATATTTATTTATTTATTATTAATGTATATGTAGTATATCAGCTGTGTTAGCTACCATAACACGAACTAGAAATGGTTCAGTATGGGGTTAACCAGCCGTGTGCGAAATGTGTCCTAATATTTATTTATTTATTATTAATGTATATGTAGTATATCAGCTGTGTTAGCTACCATAACACGAACTAGAAATGGTTCAGTATGGGGTTAACCAGCCGTGTGCGAAATGTGTCCTAATATTTATTTATTTATTATTAATGTATATGTAGTATATCAGCTGTGTTAGCTACCATAACACGAACTAGAAATGGTTCAGTATGGGGTTAACCAGCCGTGTGCGAAATGTGTCCTAATATTTATTTATTTCGAAAACAACGCCCCGACCTTTTGCGCCCTCCGTTCCTTAGTCGCCTAGCGAGGGGTTTATTAAATTTTCAAACTGATAAAAGGTTAATAGCGACATAAATTTTATGTGCGTGTCACGAACTCAAGAGATTCCAGAAAGATTGCGCCGTTTTAATTTTGTGTTTAGAAATTATCATGTTGCTTCCTCTTGCGTTGTTTTTTTTTTTCAAAAGGTGTTTTGTGAGTTTTAAGGAATGAAGAAAATATATAAGTTATCCTGTCATAGTAATTTTGGAGGAAAAAAAATGTTAATAATCTTTTTTTGTAATTTCAACAAATAAACTCTTTATGCAACCACATTTTATTTTATTTTCATACATTACATATTTATTTATACAACATTATTTATAACATAAGCAGCCCACTATACGTTCCCACTGCTGGGACTCGGGGCCTTCCCTCACGAGGAGAGAGATAAAAGCCATAATCAAGTGGCCATAACCACGCTGGCCAAGTGTGGCTTGGCGTATGACACATGCCCATACCACGCTAACCTCCCATTCTTTAATTAACAGCAAGTAAGCTGTATAGGATACTGTATAAAAATAAATACTACCAAAATAACTCCAAAGTCAATTAAGCAAACAAAAATTATAATTAAACAAACACTTCAGTTTGTTCGTTAAAATTATGTTCCCAAAATTACCATGTTTTCCATCGTGTAATTTTATATCAAAACTTTGTTTAATTCAAAAGCTCTTATTGTTCGAAAGCTCTTCAAGTTCTCGATTGCTTGAGAGAATTTGATCCAACTAGAAACTTTTGGCTTAATACCGAGAAATCACTTACCTGAGCTTTTGCTGAGTATAATGAATAAAATGCCATTTGGAAATCGTTCGGCGAGTAAAATTAGTAATAGTAATTAAATATATTTATGAACTAGTTGCGCACCGTGGTGTTACCCGCGATAAGCCAGAATAAAAAGTAGCCTGTGTGTTAATCCATCAATCTCACCTATCTCCTTCACAAATTTTATCGTGCCGTGTGACCTTACCGTATTGCACAGGAGGCCTATACCCAGCAGTGGGGAGAAACAGGCTGATGATGATGATGATGTGATGATTATAAAAATTACGATAATTTTATATACACAAAATCGTCCCCAAATATAATTTGGTATATTGAGGTTAAAACATGTAAGAAATAAGCATGCTGACCGAATTGATACTTTGTTAAAAGTATTATACCATTATAAACAAAACACAATTCACACTCGGCTAATTTGTTCTATATTAAATCATTACTAGTTTATTTATTGTTGCTAACAAAACTGATATAATACTTACATATATACATACATATTCAAACGTTGACCATAGTGTTGCTTAAAGGCAAGCTGTAGTCAAACGCAACCTCAATTGCAAATATAAAGTCGTTTAATAACAACCCTATTTTAAAAGCTCTTCTTAAAGCAATCAAATATTTTATTCCAATAACGAATTTATTCACATTCCATTAACGATTCATTAATATCATACATAAGCGAACCTTTCCAAGAATATCATACTCGTAAGTCAGACAAAATAGGTAATTTCTCTGAAGCAAATTAATAACCTAGACATATTATTTCCAGAGCAGTAATCTGTTATTATTCCATCATTATTTCCACTCAGAACATTCTCTTTAATGATCAATTTTATCAGGTACTTAGAAAAATTACCTTCACGTTTTCGTATAACATAATTGGAAAACAAATAAATTGTTTTGGAGAAATAAGAAATTTTGCTGTTAAGTTAAACGCTATATATTCTGTTAGTGTCTACTTGTGTTTTTATTTGTATTTTTTACCGTATATTTAGCTTTTTTAGCCCTGACGACAAAAGTATAGGAGTTATAATGACATCTCTCTCTCTCTCTGTCTCTCTCTCTCTCTCTCTCTCTCTCTCTCTCTCTCTCTCTCTCTGTGTGTGTGTGTGTGCGTATGTGTATCTGCCAGTGGCATTGTATAGCATGTATGAACCGATTTTGATTTAGTGTTGTTCAATAGTATGAATTGAAATAATTTAGCTGCGTTTGAATTGAAAATTGATCAATATGGCGGTTGCCAAAAATGTTCGATGACGTATTTTTTCATTGCTGTCTAAATATGTGTATCGAACCAAAAATGCTTGATTAGAATTCAAACATTACATATACATTTCTTATAAATAATGGTGAGGTAAAGAAATTTGTATTGCAACAGCACGCTTTGACGACATTGTTGGTTGTCGGTCAAGGTGTTAAATGTAACGTATTTAAAGAAAGAAAAGAGACAAAGAAAATATACGAATATAATATATGTAAATGTAGTAAATCAGTTGTGTTAACAACCATAATACAAACTAGAAATGTTTAGTATGGGGCTAACCAGCCGTGTGTGAAATGTGTCTTAATATTTTAATTTCTCCACAACTGTTTTTTCACATCACTTCAACATGAATTCCTGAACAGATAATGAGCACGAATAGAAAATGCATTTAAAGAAAAACATAAATTGACTGCACTGCTTCCTCGAGTAATAAAATTAATCTCACCCATTAAACTAGCCTGGTAGAAACACAAAAACAACTCCACCTTTACCATTAACTCTCCTTCTAAATCCTTAATAGCCAAATAAACAGTTTGACTCCATTACTAACACAATTAAATTACAATTCAAGCAGTTTAATGGCGCCGAAACTCTATAAAGCTTAATAAATAGAATGTTATTGGCAAAAAAGCGAATTCAGCGGTCAGCGGACGACCTCGATTACCATAATGTGGCCATTTAAGCGGCTTTAAATGATGCAAGCTGATTAATTGCCAATGCAGTTTGGTGCTCATTAGCAAGGCTGGGAAGGAGTTTATTATTAAATCGATAATGTTGCTTGAAAGCCTATTAATAGATTAAAATGTAATAAAAATGGATACATATATGATATATGTATTATCTGTATATTACAAAACAAGAAAACATATGTACAAGTATTTTGATAGAATAGTACGCAACTACTACTGAATAATGTTACCATTAATACAATAATATAATGTAGTAAATATAATAAAATGATAATATAATAATAATAATAATAAATAATTAATTTTGTTAGGATCAGTAAATTAAAGCATGTCACAAATATTTGTAATTGTAGTCCTATTACATGATGTACGACATTCTAATTTAAGTCATTGGAAGGAACTAACCTCCATGACACGGGCGCTCAGTCCAGTTAGAGGGTTAGGGATATTAAATTATGTAAAACATTTAATGAATAAAAATATTTTGAATTTTGAATTTTTGAATTCAATCCTATATCTAATCTGATTTATATGTAATCTAAAATTAACTAATGTAAAACTAAAGTATTTTTAGTAGTATTTTTATTAATGTATAAGTTTTTTGCTTTTCTGTTGTTGTACAGATATAGATGTGTGTTGCAATAAAGAGTTTGATCTACTAGCTGTGCCCTGCGATGTTACCCGCGTTAATTCGGGATAAAAAGTGGCATATTTGATAACCAAAGGTCTAACCTACCTTCATAGTAAATTTCACTAAAAATTCTCCTAGTATATAATATTTATTTTCACAAAATTTTATAATTTAATTTGATAGCTAATATACATTTTTATACTCTCTGAAAATTTTAAGTGTCTAGCAGCTACCGTTATTGATATATAGCAAATAATGCGAAAAATTCACGTTTATTGTATGGGGACCCACTTTAATATATACGAGTATATTTTGATTTTTAGTATTTGTTATTATAGCGGCACGAGAAATACATATCTTGTGAAAGCTTTCTAGCTATTACGGTTTCTGAGATACAGCCTGGAGACAGACAGACAGCGGAGGCTTAGTAATAGCGTCCCGTTTTTACCTTTTAGTTACGGAACCTTATAAAAACAATACCAAGAGCGAGATTGCTAATTATGTCTGACACTCCATCGCCGGTTTAGAGATGAAATTTCAACCGTTTGTAATTTCTAGGGCTGTGTTTTCCGAATGATGGTATTTGTGTGGGATTTTCGCAATAAATCGGATTATTGGATGCCCGGGGCGTGTAACGCGAGAGGACAAAGCCAAACAAAGACGAGCCGAGTTGTGGACGTGAATTGTTGAGTTTCAGCTGTCAGCCACATAATGTGCTGTACAGAGATATCTGGAATGCGTTTTCAGGGATTTACATTTAGCTGGATTGGATGTAGCGTCTGTGGCTCGGCCAACAAGGTTATAGAACGCGATTATCGAGGTTAAGCAACGGTCGATGCGGACAGTCTTTAGATAGGTGACCATGAACAGGATTATAATTGTTGAGTTTCAGCTGTCAGACACATAATGTGCTGTACAGAGATACGTGGAATGCGTTTTCAGGGATTTACATTTAGATGGATTGGAGTAATGCGCTGTAGCGTAGATCGGCTAACTAGGTGATAGAACGCTTAACCCTGCAGCCTGGGTGAAAGAATAAGGCTGCGGAATTGCCCCTGCCTGTCGTAAGAGGCGACTAAAAGAGGCATCAGACTCGAAGGTGTTCGGAGATGGGGTTCCGACACCCACTCCATCGAGTCCGGGGTGAACGACGACGGCGTCGCGTGACCGTCACCGTCGCGGGAAGGGCCACAGCGCAGTGCAAGGAGGTCTCCGGAGTGTTTCCCGGAAGAACCCGGAGACCTCCGTTAAGCACAGAGGCAGGTCACCGGGGGGGTTTTAGTGGGTACAAATCCCACATAACCTGACTGCGCCCCATCGTAGCCGGGTATCTTGTCGAAGATTTTCCCATCGTCAACAAAAAAAAAAAAAAAATGATAGAACGCGATTATCGAGGTTGAACAGTCTTTGGATGGGTGACCATGTACAGGACTATCACTTTAAAGAAAGTAGCATTTTCATTCACCTGGGCGCTACCGTGGGACGGATGATACGTTAAATTGTAGGTCCCCACTGTTAGTCTTAGTTCCAACAATCGTTAAGCCAAGTCAGAGGCGTTTGGGGGGGCTTGTAAACACTTAATACTAGAGCTTAGCCACTTAGCTTATACGAAGAAGAGGAAGAATGATGTGTGATATGCGCTTATCAATTCAAATATCTTTTAACTTAAAGGCTGAACCAAAATCAATTGTGATTGATATGATTTATTTATATTCAGGGTTATCTTCAATTCCACACATTAAAAAAATCGTCCACAATATTCATGACCTGTGTCAAAAAATAGAGAGCAATTTGAAATTACAACAAGAACCGTTGTTTTAAATTTTTTAACACAAAAAACAGGGGGACCCTTATTTTTTTTGTGTTTGTTGTTTGGCATAGGAAATAAATGAGTTGTGAAAATTTCAGCTCTCTAACTAAGACGGTTTCTGAGATACAACCTGGTGACAGACACACAATGGTGGCTTAGTAATAAGGTCCCGTTTAAACCTTTTGTGAAACATCTATAGCCGCACGTAAAACCGTGGCGTGGCGACGCATGCCGTGGCGACGAGTCGCCACGCTATATGATGGTATATAAATGCAGTAGTGAGTACGGTGTGGCGACGCTTCCCAATGCGCAATCGGCTGTCACGAAATAAGTAATCATGATTTGAAATAATTTCGTAAATTTTTGTATTTCATGAAAATAAATGTTTATTCAATAAATAGTCATCGTTATCTGAAAAAAAACGTAATATTTTATTTTATCACTATAACGTATTTAGTTTCTATCACAATATGTTCTTTTCTGCATATTACTTTTACAAAATAATGTCGATGTTTCACATCTGCCAGGCGTTCCGTGACAGCTAACATTTTTTTAGGTACGGAACCCTAAAAAGAAAAGAGTTCAAATATGTGTAGTTTTTAAATCCAGTGTGTTCATGCAAAGTTGACTAGTAGATAGTATCTGTATCCGGCTGGAATGCTGCCAGCTGCAAAAACGAGAGGATTACATATTTCATGAACACTTGTTTAAGTTGGTCTGTCTGGCTGTCTATAGGAGACCTTGACACTTGCCTTACTGTTTATATTCTTGTTTAAAGTTTCCAGTAGGAATGCAATTTATTTATTTTTTTCTCAAATTAGCACCGCACAAACGAGTTAAACTTATGATAATTATTAATACAATATACCAATTTAAATAATAATCGAACTAAAATATAACATAAAAAACAACATTCAAAAAATTTATAACTACACAATCAAAAATTTAAATAAAAAATACTATACAAATACAAAATAAAATGTAAATATAATGTCAATTATTAAAAAAAAAATGTTTCCATGACAAAATTATTAGCATATTATTGTAGATTTTCTTGTCTATGCAGATTCATAATATTTTATGCAGTTATTTAAAATACTTCTCCAGCAATCGTCAAATATATTTATTGTAACTCTATTCGATAAATCCACCATCCCGCACTTGGCCAGCGTGGTAGATTATGGCCTATATTTCTCTCCTCGTGAGAGAAGGTCTCCAGTCCCAGTAATAGGAACGTATAGTGAGCTGCGTATGCTATTCAATAAATATAACATTTTCATGTCCGCTTCTTCTTTCTAACACTTATTTGGTTATGAATGTGAAAGGACATTCTTTAAATGTTTTCTTTGTCAAGTTATAAATAAGTTTAGTTCTGCAGGTTATTAAGCTTGTTCATGCTGTAAATTTGTAATATTGAATACTTGCATATCAATATGAAAAAAAAAATGGTTAAAAAACGTTATTATAGATTTTTTGACCCAGTTTTATTTCTAATTAATTCCAAAATACATTAGTATAAATATCCTTACAGTGGTTCTCTAGACGCTCGATTTTTTTTGATATGTGTACAGTTTACATATTTATAGCGCAAACTGTAAATTCAAAATTTTGCCTTAATGCTAAAGCAAATCCAGCAAAATAAACCTACCACTATGCTCGCTAAGGGCCAAGATTACCAAATTTAAACCTCATAGGCTCTGATAAAGTTCCGGCCGAAAGTTATTAGAAGGCTCGTGCCAAATGATATGCATGAAGCTGGGGGTGCCAAAAAGGGCTGCGTTTAAGGGTAGTCGTTTTGCCAAGCAAGTTGGTCAGACTATATGTACAGAAATCTATGCCAAAATCGGGCGCAGCTCTGAAGGCATGTGATGACTTTATGATATATTTTTATTTAATCAGTTCTGATTAAAAAATAGTACTTATGCAACTGTCATATAACACGAGTGTGAGTTTAATAATAATAGTAACGAGTGTTTTAATACCCGTGTTATGCAGTTGCATACACTACTTTACTAATGCAATTAATCAAACAACAAGAGTAAAAATTCACGCGTACGTGTATTGTCACAGTGAACTTGCCGCCATTAAAATCTAACCAATGAGAGCGCAGCTGTGCGCGCAGCGCCAATCAGGAGCGAGTGACTGATGTTATAATGAGATTTTACGATATCCATGGATATTATACCATCATGTGAAATTGCTTAAATTGAATGTTTTGTTGTCTGCGCTATAACAGTAGTAACGCTAACACACGAAAAGAAAAAAAAAATGTCAAACGTATATCTCACAAGGGTAAAAAAATAAAGGTTATATATAGTTTTTCAGGTGTGCCAATTGGAAACAACCATCAACGATGTTTTTATTCTAACGTACTCGTATCTTTTTTTTTTTGTTATCCGTGGTCCTGCCCTTCGTGCGTCAACCGCCCATCGATACCAGCCACTATGACACCGGCCAGTAATTGCGGCGGGGGTCGGTTGCGGTTGTTTCTCACACGCTCACTCATATACCACTGTGTCTGCTATCTAGGGTAACTAGGTCATAAAAGATTACACATTTACTAGCTGACCCGGCAAACGTTGTTTTGTTTAAGTACCATTTACTACATTGTTACCCCAGGGATGAAAGTGACTTATTTAGTCCCGAGACGAGGTTTAATAGTTCGAGGGAATTAATAAGACTTTAACGTGAGCTAAACACTGTGCCTTTCATTACAAATACAAGGAAATAAAAAAAAAACTATTTTCTTACTTTCTCAGCGCGCCAGTTCATAAAATCGTCATACGATTTCAGGTTTCTTTGTTTTGATTTGGGTGGTAGGTATTTCTCTACCGCTTTAGCCTCTTCTCTTATAAAATTAGACGTTAAACTCATATCAGAATCAGATGAACTCATTTTATAGGTACAAATATCTGCTATACGTATAAACAAGTCTTCAAATCGAAAAAATAAATGAAGATCGAACTGCCACTTTCCCGCCCTTTTGTTTGTTTTTTTTTTTGCAAAAATGGTAAATATTGTGTCCAAATCTAATTTATTTTAAAATAAATTGTTGAATTATAATAAAGTTATTTAAAAATATTTCTTTAATCAATACTTGGCTTTAAGTTATATCAAATTTTACATCGTCGCTGTACTTTCATCCCGCTCTTCAGGCAACTTCAGATCTACTTTAAGAGTATGAGTAATGAAAAATAAGTAAAATTCTTAAAATAGTACTCTTTTGGCTACTTTTAAGCTATTTTTCGATATTTTTTCTATTGTGCTTTCAAAATCAAAATCAAAAATCAAAACGTTTATTAACCTTACGGCATCGCAAGCAAGTCAATTTACAATTATTTAAGTATTACTAAAATTTAATTTACATACACATACATTCATGACAAATATCATATAACTTAAAATAGGTTTATAGCGAAAAACCTGGAAAATTAGGAGATTGCCTTAAAGAAAAAAAATATGCATTTTGTAAATCTTCCCTGTACGTAACATTTTGTCTACTATTAATTTCGTCTTGTTCCAGGTAAACAGTTTACACGAGATGTATCAAAGAAAGCGGTGCAGGTAACGAGATGCGTGTCGAGGGAACAATTTGTTCAGAATTATGAATATTCCCACACCATGGTTCCATGACCTGGGTTGTTTGTTGAAAAATGCCTTCATCATTTTATTTGGACACATTCCACGCACGGCTGGCTAGCCCCATACCATTTCTATTTGTAGTTTGTATTATGGTCGCTAACACAACTAATATACAACTATAAGTTACCAGAAGTGGTTTCAATTAAAAATAATACAAAAGTACATGAACTAACCTTTAATTTCACAACATCAAATCTTACAACAAGAAGACTCGAAATGACATTAAAAGTAATTACACACAACGAACGATTTGTTCACAACAATTTCCAATAGCACAATTACAAAATAGAACCAGAATGGTTTCAATGACTAAGACTGGCTTACATAACTTCAAAGGACGCCTGCTCGGTTCGAGCACTCGTGTAAGAGTGTTCTCTTTTATGGGCAGAAAAAGTTGAGACTACCCGCAATTCTTAACACTACATATACATAGATACTTACATGCTTTATATCGATATATTTAACACCTAGACCGACAGCCAACAAATTAAGTTTAGCACAAAGATGTTGGCCGTGCCAGTAATCGAACCCGGAACCTTCTGATTGGCAGTCCGACATGGTAACCATTACGCCAACGAGGTCGTCAAGTCATTGACAAGTAATGCTAATAAATCTTCTAAAGAAAAGCAATGCAATAATAAACATATTACATGCTTTTGGCTTGAATAATACATACATGTATGTATATTAAATTCATAAATATGAATGATTTGTGAATCTGACATATTTGATTTTGAATCGTGTACAGCATTTTCTAGAGCTCGCCTGGCTGGCAATCACCCTCAAGCTGTAAAATCTGTCACTAAGGCTCTAACAGTGTGTTCCAACAGCTTCCATGAGAGCCAGTTGTTCCATACTAGGGATGCTCCACCATAAAGAGGAGTGTAGCTGCCTTGTATAGCTATGCACCCTGCTGGCCTAACCATATAGAGTAAAAAAAATCTGACGTCAAAATATGAGCCTTTTTCAAAAAGTTTGTTCGTTGAAATATCTACTTCATGATGTTTTAGCCTATAAGTGACTAAGTGATAAAAGCTAATTTTTAATAAGTTCCAACCCTTTTTTATCTGAAAAACTGAGATTATTTTAATTCCAAATGCATTTGCAATAAATAGCAGCAGAGTACCAACTCAGACAAATAAATCGTTTAGCGCACAAGAAAAGCAAACGGGGTTCATTAAATACTTAATGTCGACTTTATTCTAAGCCTGTGGCTGTATTCTTTTGTCGGCTTTAATGAAATGGAAATCCCGGACTGTAAAAATAAAGCTAGTAGAAAAGAAAGCAGTTCACCAACTCTTGCATTTTATTTTTAACAATGAAAAGTTATATGATAAATAACTTATTGACTCAGGCGTTACTTTGCGGAAATCCATTGTAAATAGAAGACAAAATTAAATATTTAGTGTACTTCCGCTGTGATCCGAAACCCAAATTAAGATAAGTAAACGAAAAAATAACTAAGATTAATTAATTAAGATTAAGGTTACAAATCACAATCCGGAAATTCTTAACTCAACACGTGTTTTGCCTTTCCACAAGGCATCATCAGGAGATGTTGACTCTTCGAACGACGAATCGAAATTTCGATTCGTCGTATCTTAGTTAATTAATCTTAGTTATTTTTTCCTTTACTTATCTTAATTTGGGTTTCGGATCACAGCGGAAGTACACTAAATATTTAATTTTGTCTTCTATTTATATGATAAATGCGTATAGTTTCTTTTTTAAGCTAACAGATATGAATAAGTTTTTTTTACACGACTGCTTACAGAGTAATGGTTCTCCAATGCACAAACATATAAAATGTTAATTTCGTAAAATCAGGAACTAATTTAATTTTTATTAGTTTGTAACAAAAAATGTTGTACGTAACACAATTTTGAAAGCCTTGTCTAAAGGTGTCAAACCATGTAAATGCGGTTCTTCAGCAACTTGAAGTCTCGACATCTAAGCATATCTACGAGTACTTCATCATCATCATTGGCCCATTTCATCTACGAAAGATGATTTCATGTAGCGTCCGGATGGTTATTGCATCTGCTCTCGTGGCTGAACAAGCCGATGCGAGAGCCGCAGAAAAAGGGTGTAAAAGTTTTTACGAGTACTTAATTTTATGAAAACCTAGCTGTGCCCAGCAGCCGGCGTTAATCCGGGACAAAAGAAGTTAATCCGGGATAAATAGTAGCAATAGTAAATCTCATCAAAATCAGTCCAGCCATTGGAGCATGAAGGAGTAACAAATGTTTTGAAGTGTTTTGCGTATCCCACGGGAACCACAATCGCTTCAGCAGTTTGAGCGGGAAGAAGTAACAAATATACACACTAACTGACACACAAACTTTCGCATTTGTAATATTAGTAAGATAAGAACGTTATTGTTAAGGAATACGTCCTATTTTTGCTCAAAAGCGTTGTTGTCACAAAGTTGCATGAAGACTAATTTATAATTTCTAATTTGAAGTGGGGGTGATGAGACCTGCACTGACATCCCGCTAGGGGCGTATAGTGCATTCCCCCCTTACCAGCCTACCCAAGCCAACCGAGCTCGTTGAAGTAACGGAGCACAGCCCTGGCTCGCTGGCATACCTTTTCCACCCCTGTTGCGTCAGATGGTCTGTTTGTCTGAAGATTAGCAATGGAAGGCGAACAGCAAATGCATGAAGACTTATAACTGTCTCGGATATCTTCAAGTGAAGGGGGGAGGGGAGACGGCGAGCCTCCGAGATAGGAGGGAGACGAGGTTGTCACGAAGGAACCCTTGATTAATTACTGACTTTAATCCACCTCAGGCTAGAAGTACAAAATATTTAGACGCAGAAGGCTAACAAGGCGTTTTATGAGGACCTAAATTTTCTTACAGACTTTTCCGACTCTGATATTATGTGCATGCGTGTTCTTTTCATTTATTATTGTTTTAAAAAAACAGGTCTTGTAAATATAGATCTTTGCATTATTTTAATAACATTGCTTAGCTGGGTTTTAGTTTTCGTTATTTTGGTGGCTACGATTGAGTTAATACATTTTTGGCGGCAGAAAACCGCCAGTGCCCTTTAGTTTCTTCTTTCACATAGTTTGGATTTTAGTTAAGCACGCTTCATCAGAAGTGATAGGTACTTGTATCTTAAAGCAGGGTTTTGCATCAATTTCAAATACATCAGATTGCTTAAGCATCAATTGTCATTATTAATTAGTCAGTGAGCATATGAGTCCAGTGTTTATTAATTAATAATTATAGAATAAATAATAAATAATGCTTTATGTAGTAATTATTCCAATTGTGAAATAAATTATTAATATTTATTATTTAAATACGGAAATTCACAATTTTATTTGCAAAAAACTACATACATTAAAAGCTTTTAAAACTATAATTTTCTCGTATTAAAAAACACTCAAAAATTTGATTAAATATTAAATGGAACACTTTGCGAATATCTGTTTTGATTCGAAAACTGAATCGAGATAAAGCAAAGTCGGTTTTTAAAACACTGTTTCTGTGAATCGCATGAGTGGTCCTGCTGTAGTTTAATAGTCTGTGCTCAGATACTTCAGGTTGTTAGGTTTTGTTGCTCGCTTCATTAGGCTCTTGTGAGGCTTAGTAAGTGTATTAGAGGCGATTACTTGACGCAAGCTGTCGTCGATTCCGAGAGATCTAACTACATGTGTTCGGATAATTACGCCATTCAACGCTACGCGACATATTAATGAAGTTAACATTTTTGGTCCGTGTCAGAATAATTGTGCAGAGATGCTGATAATGACATTGCAAATAGGATATTTTTTTCTCTTCTGTTTTTTTTTTATATTAGGACACATTTCACACACGGCTGGTTAGCCCCATACTGAACCATTTTTAGTTCGTATTAGGGTTGCTAACACACCTTATATACTACATATACAAATATACTTTACATAGATACTTATTCAACACCCAGACCGACAGTCAACAAATTTAGTTTAGCACAAAAATTTTGGCCGTGCCGGGAATCGAACCCGGAACCTTCTGATTGGCAGTCGTTCATAGTTCATAGCTGTATTAAGGAATATAGTATTTGTATTTTTTGTTTAAGCTTAGTGGTTCAATGAAAGAAATTTGAATTAAACTACAATGCTTCTACTACGCTTACACTTGAAAATGGTACATCCCATTTTTAGGGTTCCGTACCTAAAAGGTAAAAACGGGACCCTATTATTAAGCCTCTGCTGTCTGTCTGTCTCCAGGCTGTATCTCAGAAACCGTAATAGGTAGAAAGCTGACACTTTCACAATATATGTATTTTCCGTGCCGCTATAACAACAAATACTAATAATAAAAAAAATAAAATATTAAGGGTCCGTGGATACAATAAACACTTTCGTATTTTTTTGACGTGACAACGTCTTAAATTAGGTTGCGGCTGGGAGTCACTTATGAAAAAGTGTAACGCCCGGTAACGTTACGATGAGTCACCGAACGAGAGAGAGGCCTGCCGA
Organism: Mellilla xanthometata; assembly: GCA_035578125.1. NCBI lineage: Eukaryota > Metazoa > Arthropoda > Insecta > Lepidoptera > Geometridae > Mellilla > Mellilla xanthometata. The sequence continues at coordinate 13,024,986 of JAPUBQ010000009.1, read as the reverse complement.
ATGCCTTGCGTCTCTCTCCCACTCAACTATGATCGGTCTGCCGCGCGCGCAGCACGCGGCAGACGTTGTCACGTAAAATCTTCGCCCGTAAAACCGACTTTACAGGCAACCATTTTTTTTGCTATATTAAAAAACGGTAGCTGCTAGATACTTAACATTTTCACAAAATATATAAATGTATATTAGCTATCAAATTAAATTATAAAATTTATATAAAATACATATTTGAGGGGGTCTCCTATACAACAAACATACGAGGGTGTATTGAAATCTTTGCAGCTTAATACATAAATACTTAAACTAATTTAATATAACCATGACAACCATGTCACAACTCTGGACTCTGGTTGTCGAATTCCAATGGGCTGTACTTAACTTCAACTGAATTTTGTAAGCCTTTGTGCAGCGTTTTAATATTAAATATTTTTTCAGTAAGGCGGGCTCCCTTACATCGATGGTACGGAACCCTTCATGCGCGAGTTCAACTCGCGCCATTCTTGGTTAAGTTATTACACGTTAAATGTGTTAACTGCTTCGTTTATTCATCATCGACCCATTAAAGTGGGTTGAAGACTACATAGAAGCAGATTCAAAAACTTATACATGTTCATCACTAAGAATGATAGATTATTAATTTGAAGTTGAGAATTAAAATATGTCATAAACATTGAACGACACACCGTTTGCGTGTTTTAAGGCGGTACAGCGCCATCTATTATCGTCTTTAGGAATCAAAATCAACGTAATAACTCTACGAACGGGTATATTATTTGACAACACTTTATTATGATAATTTGTTTTATTACTCTTACATTTGTACTGTATTCAAGTACTTATTATTATAATTAAATTTAAATTTAATTTAATTATAATTTAATATTATTATCCAAGTAGTTATTATTATAATAAGTACTTAAATCAAATGATTACTACAGCGCTCCCTGGAGAGTTGTCATCGAAACACCTCATTAAGAAGGTGCACCAATAAAAAATATATAGGTTTAGACTAGCTGACCCGGCAAACGTTGCTTTGCCTAATAAATTATTTCTAGTTTCTAGAGCTAATCTTTATTAGTGTAGTTTAGCTTTATCTATAAAATATTTATACATTTTAAGTCAAAATTATCCAATAAAAGATTATATTTATATATAATACACGTCACTTATAAATAAAAATTAAACTGCACAAACACAAAAAAAAACAACTAAAACGGACTATGAGCTCCCCGCGCTGCACCGAAGGTCCCCAAAATGCTGGCGGCGTTACCCCTCTGGATTGCCAAGGAAACTCGCTGCGTCAAAAACCACCCTGACCGAGGATCCTGACCTCGCTCCCTCATTCGACGTCCGAGGTCACGGACTAGAAGTTTCTAGATACATTCTAGTGTAAACAAAAATTTAGATTCAAATTGTTCATCGTTTATTTTGTTCAGAAAAATATTACAAGTCAATAAAAATAAAAAAAAATAATATAAATATTTTAACACTGTTAAATAAATTATACTTAACAAAAGTTATCTATATATATACTACACTTATTTTTATATGGGTCTCAACTCCTATACTGAGAGCGCGTGTGGTCTCGTGCTATAGGAGTATGTGTGCTCCCTTCTAAGCTACAGATATTCGAGCAGCTACACAATACAGGTGAGTCTATTTCTAGTCTAAATATTTATATAGTTTCTAGTCTATTTATTTCTATTTTTATGAATTTGTATTTTATAAATTACTGTTCTATGTAAATCTAAACTGAACGTATATTATATCTAAACTAGTTTACCCGGCAAACGTTGTTTTGCCTTAATAATTATTTCTAAATATACAGTAGCCGATTCTCAGACCTACTGAATACGCATATAAAATTTGGAAAAAATCGGTCAAGCCGTTTCGGAGGAGTACGGTAACAAACACTGTGACACGGAAATTTTATATATAAGATAAGAAGATTAAACAAAATTAAACAAATATTCTATTTTATAAGGAAATAAATTTTATTTAACTAAATGTATTTATTAATGTTTATTACTAGGGTAAAGGCATGACATTAGTGTGTTAAAATAGATTACTCATACATTCAAAGAGTAACAATATTATAGGGAAGTTAATAAGACATCTATAATACATATATATTGTGTGAGTTTGTATGTGTGTGTATGTTTATGTATATGTGTGTGTGCATTTGTGCGGTGACACTGAGTACCAGAAACAGTTAGGTTGTGGTGTCAGTGTCAGTGCAGTGCAGCAATGTTTCAGTGAGAGTTAGTATGTAAGGTATGTACTTACTTACTACTTACTATGATGGCTCGCTAACCCCAAAGTGGATCCTGGCCTCCGACACCAAGAGACGCCACTTTTCTCTATCCTGTGCTGTCTCCTGCCAGTCTGTGGCATGAAGTGCGCTCAGGTCTTGCTGCACTAGGTCTTCCCAGCGATACTTGGGTCGACCAACCGGACGTCGGCCAATTGGTCGTCCCAAGTGTGCTCGCCTCACAGCCCGATCCTCTCCCATCCTTTCCACGTGGCCGAACCAACGGAGCCGATGTGCTTTACTTTCGCCCATGATGTTAGGTTCTGCCACAAGGTCTTCTAATTCTTTGTTTTTCCTTATTCTGTAACTCCCATCCTCTCTTCTGGCTGGCCCAAAAATTTTCCGGTACACTTTACGCTCGATAACTAGAAGATATAAGGTACCTATGTACAGGGTAGATAATTATTATTTCATAATATCTATTAAGTTTTCAGTTTGTGCGTAGTCCAAACTACTGAGCCATTTAATGAGAGCTTGTTTAGCATCTCGACTATTCATTTCTGCTATTTTTTTAATAATAGCACTGGCTCGGTTAAATACGAGTGGACCTAAGAAAAACAACACATATAAGATTAAAAACTGACATATTTTGTTGAATATGTCCTTCTAAACAATTGTTATTTAACACCCAGACCCACAGCCAACAAATTTAGTTAAGCACAAAGATGTTGACCGGGCCGGGAATCGAACCCGGAACCTTCTGATTAGCAGACCGGCATGGTAACCTTTACGCCAACGAGGTCGTCAATTAGAAGATATCCCATACAATATACGTGATTTGATAGAAGAATAAACGATAGAGCTTCGTACCTAACAGGTAAAAACGTCTAAGCTTATTATTAAGAGGTATAAGAATACTGGTAGCAGGAGCTTCAATTTCTCACAGAATAGTTATTATTATCCTGATAATTACTGCTGCGCTGCAGTGTACGGTATGACACACTTACATAGAAGATTTTTTAATATACCTGATGATTATTATCTTATCTTATATCTTTAAATGAGCAATTCTTATATATCTTATATATAAAATTCTCGTGTCACAATGTTAGTCTCGATACTCCTCCGAAACGGCTTGACCGATTCCTCTGAAATTTGGTAAGCATATTAGGTAGGTCTGAGAATCGGCTAACATCTATTTTTCACACCCCTAAATAATAAGGGTGGTCCACCCCTCAATTTTTTTTTACATTTTTTTGACAAATTTTAATTTTTTATTTTTTTTATGATACGATATTCAAAAATACATACCTAAATTTTTACTTTTTTATCATCAACCGCTATTTTTTTATGGCCATTTTAGTAAATTTCCGTGTCACAGTGTTTGTTACCGTACTCCTCCGAAACGGATTGACTGATCTTTACCAAATTTCATATTCGTATTCAGTAGGTATGTGAATCGGCTACTGTGTAACGTTTTTACCCCTAAGTGATAAGGGTTGTTAACCCTTAAATATATTTTTTTTTTCGGCGAATTTTTTTTATTTGAATTTTATATAAAATGGCATTAAAAAGTACATACAACCCTACATTTTTACTTTTTTATCATCAACCCCTATTTTTATATGGCCATTTTGGTAAATTTCCGTGTCACAGTGTTTGTTACCGCACTCCTCCGAAACGGTTTGACTGATCTTTACCAAATTTCATATTCGTATTCAGTAGGTCAGAGAATCGGCTATTATCTATTTTTTTATGCCCCTAAGTGTATAAATGTATAAGGGTTGATCACCCTTAAAATTTTTTTTTTCATTTTTCGACGAATTTTTTCATATTATTTTTGTATTAAGTGGCATTAAAAAATACATATAACCCTATTTTTTTAAATTTTTTATCATCATTCCCTATTTTTCATCTCGCTTGATAACTGATCAAATATAGTGTCTACTGTACTTCGAGTAAAAATCTTTTTTTTTTTTAAGAAAATAACTAACAAAATTTAATCTTAAATACTTAAAATTTGCCGCGCCTTTACTTTACTGGTGAGTGAAATGCCACACCATGCCATAGACCGAAGTCAGTCTCCTCTTTTACTCACAAAATTCTTTTTCACAGACTTCTCTCACTGTATACACAAATTTCGACCTTCGTTATTGTTTATGTATCGTATGTAGTAGTATTGTTAACAATTATCATTTTGCTATATCAATATAACTCTCTTATTAACTTAACCGCGGCTCCACCCGCGTGTAAGTTGCTTTATTGCATAACCTCTCCTGCATATGACTGTTGTAAAAAAATGTATTTTCATCTGTGCGCTACTGTGGATCGGATTATACTTTAAATTGTAGGTCCTCTTAGTACAAACAGTCGATAAACTAAAGCAGGGGCTTGAAAAACTCTCGACAACATAACTTGATCACTTAGTTCTTACGTAGAAGAAGCTATAAAATTTGATGTACTAATAAACTAGACCCCGAACGTATGAGCAAAAAATTTTCAACAAATATGATGATGACACTACAAATATTATGTAATTTGTTCTGTTTTGGACTTCTTTATGCTCAAACGGCTCGAACAAATATGCTAAAATTTTTCGCGCTCGCTTCGCTCGCGCATAGCTCGCTGCGCTCGCATCCTGCTCGCTTCGCTCGCGATTGGTCCTAGGACTTTTGGGTCATAGTTTACGACACTACAAATATTATGTAATTTGTTCAGCTTTGGACTTCATTATGCTCAAGCGGCTCGAACAAATATGTTAAAAATTTTTGCGCTTGCTTCGCTCGCGCAAAGCTCGCTACGCTCGCATCTGGCTCGCTTCACTCGCGATTGGTCCTAGAACGTTTTGGGTCATAGCTCACGACACTACAAATATTATGTAATTTGTTCTGCTTTGAACTTCTGTGTGCTCAAACGGCTCGAACAAATATGATAAAAATTTTCGCGCTCACTTCGCTCGCGCATAGCTCGCTGCGCTCGCATCCGACTCGCTTCGCTCGCTATTGGTCCTAGGACGTTTTGGGTCATAGCTTACGACACTACAAATATTATGTAATTTGTTCTGCTTTGGACTTCATTATGCTCAAGCGGCTCGAACAAGTAAGCTAAAATATTTCGCGCTCGCATCGCTCGCGCATAGCTCGCTAAGCTCGCATCCGGCTCGCTTCGCTTGCGATTGGTCCTAAGACGTTTTGGGTCATACCTTATGACACTACAAATATTATGTAATTTGTTTGGTAACGGCTCGAACGGAAGCGCTAAAAAAAATTTAATACCTATCACTTTAGAAAAATATCATAACCTACTAACCTTAAAAAATTTTACAATGAAATTGTATTATACAAATAACAGACTTCAAAATCATACCTAATACATTTATAAATTCTAAATGTAACTAAAAAGTGAAAAATAATTTTATGCCTACACAGTACCATGGAAGACTTTATTTGAATAACTTATAAACATGCTATTTTAAATTTTTATTTATCCTTTATTCTTGGCGTCGGTGCCATCTATGAAGAACAAATTAACGTTTGTTAAAATAAACACTATTAAATAGATATGATTGAACATAATATTTTTTGGCGTTTGTTACTTTTATATTCCCTTAACCTTTGTTCATGGCGCTCCATACCCATTTCACGCATATACCATATACACACACTTATAATAAGTAAGTAACATTTTTATTATACTAGAATTTGTCTAGAAACTAGAATAAAAATAATTAATAAGGCAAAACAACGTTTGCCGGGTCAGCTAGTGTATATATATAATTGGAATCTCGAAATCGGCTCCAACGATTTTCATGAAATTTAGTACATAGGGGGTTTCGGGGGCGATAAATCGATCTAGCTAGGAATCATTTTTAGAAAATGTCATATTAAAAAAAGTCAACCAGGTACTTGTATTAATAGTAGCTGACTCGGTAAATGTTGTTTTGCCTCACTTGGGGGTATGAAAAATAGATAGTAGCCGATTCTCAGACCTACTGAATACGAATATAAAATTTGGTCAAAATCGGTCAAGCTGTTGCGGAGGAGTACGGTAACTAACATTGTCACATGGAAATTTTATATATAAGAAGATTAAATTTAAATTATTTAATGCATATTTTTTTTTGCTAACCCTACCAGAATGTAATTCATTACCCCAAGTATTCTCTTCTAGGTACATTTATAAGCCGGCAGTGACGTGCACTCACGTGCAAACGCAATAAACTTAGCATACTACTTAGCTCCAACTTACGAGTATATTGCGACTAGCTTTAATCTACAATGTTGTAAATTACCGAGAAATTGTACAAATAATGTTGTTTTTAGTTACATTTTAAGTACTATTTTTATATTTGTTTTAAGATTTGACGACTTCGTTGGCGTAAAGCTTACCATGCTGGACTGCCAATCAGAGGGTCCCGGGTTTGATTTCCGGCATAATCAACATCTTTGTGATGAACTAAATTTGTTGACTGTCGGTCTGGGTGTCAAATATGTATCGGTATAAAGTGTTTATGTATGTATATGTAGAATATCAGTTGTGTTAGCAACCATGGTACTAACTAGAAATGTTTTAGTATGAGGCTAACCAGCCGTGTGTCAAATGTGTCAAAAAAAAAGAATAAACAACAACAAATAATGAAAAGCACAGGAAACACGCGTACAGCTCTCGTGAGCAAAGTATTCTGTCGCCTTCACCGTAAATCGAGTGCAAATCCACACATAACTTGAAAAACAAGTCATTGGTGTAGGGCCGGGATCGAACCAGGGACCTTGATAATATGTTAGCAATAATATACTTACATATATTAACGACCTCGTTGGCGTAAAGGTTACCATGCCGGCCTGTCAATCAGAAGGTTCCGGGTTCGATTCCCGGCCCGGCCAACATCTTTGTGCTTAACTAAATTTGTTGGCTGTGGGTCTGGGTGTTAAATATGTATCTATATAAAATATGTATGTATGTTTATGTAGTTCATCAGCTGTGTTAGCTACCATAACACGAACTAGAAATGGTTCAGTATGGGGTTAACCAGCCGTGTGTGGAATGTGTCCTAATATTTATTAATTAATTTATTAATTAATATACACTCATTTTCATCCACGTCGGTTCCAATTCCAGACAGGGGCTGTCGCAAACAAATTGTGAACGGCACACAAATCTTCTCTTCCCAGACATTATTATGATTGACATATGTATGATAAAACTTCTGTGATCAGAAATGGGATGGGACAGAATAGGAAACCCAGAAGTTCCAAATCAGGCCTACAGTGAAAGATAAGAGCACTAATTTACAATGGGTCGAAAAAGGTTTTCTTCGTATGAGCCAAGTGGCCAAGCTCTGTTGTCGAGAGTTTTCGGCCGCCCGAAGGCCTCTGACTTGGCTTAATGACTGCTTCGACTAAGACTGATAGCCACATTAAAAACGACAGTCATTTGCATGGTCACCCATCCAAATACCGTCCGCATCGACCGTTTCTTAGCTTCGATGATCGCGTCAAATCACCTTAGCTAGCCGAGCTAAAGGCTGATGATGTTGAAGATATCACTAGCTCATATGGTTACGCGTCTCAAACGTCTAGTTGTAAGGAGTAAAAAAAGATATAATAATAATCTGTGGTATAATAATCTGTACAGTTGGATCGCAATCCACGACTCACAGCACATTAGGGACAATTTCCACTCAATTGCACGCAAATATCAAACGAAATGGCGACTGTCAAGTGTCACTTTTCGTTATAATAATAACCGTAGATTTTGTCGGAGAATGGTAGATCGGAAACACGCGGTTCAGTAAAAACTGGTGATTCACGATGACTGTTTGCATACGTGTTCTTGGATTAAATATTATTAATTTTTCTTTATTATTCAAATACAAATACAAATCATTTATTGATAACACCAAAGTTACAAGTCAAATAATATGATATCAATACAAAAGTATATGATATGTATCCATGTCAATTTTCAATTCTAATTCCAATAATATAATATCATTACAATAGTATATGATATTAATCAAATGTCAATTGTCACATCTAATTCTAGTAATATAATATCATTACAATAGTACCTTCATGATATGAATTCGTTTTCATACCTAAATTCTCACCAGTTTGGAACGAAACGGTAAATATTATTTGTTTGCCAATTTAAGTTATTATTAATTGTAATTCTATTATACTTACCTATGATCAATATAATAAAAATAAATTATATTATTGACCCAAAAGGTGCGTTTATTTCGGCCAACGTATAAGTTTGGAAGTCCATTTTTAATTATTGTGCGGTTTTTATATTTCATGTAATTTCAATTTTAGTGTATTCGAAACAAATAACATTATATAATCGTATTCAATAAAGAACAAGTGATCGTAAATCACTTAATTATATTATTACTATCTGACCTGGCAAACGTTGTTTTGCCTCACTTAGGGGTACAGCGCCATCTATTGATTACTTACTCAACCCAGTCGAAAGGTAGGTTCAATGATTCTAACATCTGCTAGAATCATTTGGAGTTAACAGATAATTGTAACTGTCAAATAATATAAGACAATAATTAGCAATAAATTAAAATTGCGACTATAATTTGAGATTTAAACTATCCTATCTCTCAAGTTGGATCGAACTGCACATGGAGTGCGAATTTTACTATAATTGGTTAAGTGGTTTAGGATTCCATTGAGGACAATCATTGTGACACGAGATTTATATATACTAAGATATTGGTACTACTAACTGCAATTAATTGACTGCTCACATATTTTAGCTAAATTAAGTTATTCTGCTTTCATTTTTTTGGTGCAGTTTTAAATTCATCACAGCTCAGTCGGGCATGCTATCGTCTAATATTACAAAGGTCGTAGTTTCGATCCCCGCTAATGAGTTTTACGTGCCCTAGTTTTTGATTACTTTCCTTCTGGTCAAATGCCTACCTTGTTTTGTGTAAAAAAGTAATTAACACCTAGTAGCACCTAATTTGTGTTATTTTTTTACATCTTAAGTTAGTGACACTCTGGACTGGAACATGCATAGTTTGGAAATACTGGCTATCAAGGAGGCTACCGGAACACTTCTTTAGGTTCTTGGCAACAGACTTTGCAACTTAAGGGAACTAGAAAATGCCCAAAGACTATGCATATGCATGCTTCTCCAAAAGCTCGACCTCATTATCGGGAATCCAACTCCACGACCTTTGGGACGTAAGAAAGCCGCTCGCCCGACTGAGGTGTCATAGTTTTTTTTTTTTATTGACAATGCTGTTGGTCTGAGGGGCCTATACAGCGACACCGGACAAGACATGAGATGTCATCGCTTTTTTAAGTTGTATTTATTGATACGTTAGTACTTTAAGTCCTTTCTTCTTTCAAGACCTAAAGTTAATCTCTTTGGCAAATAACGATTTGCGAAAAACTGTCCGCCTTTTTGGCTCTCGGCCTTTTCAGATGTCTTATTCTGGAATGGAAATAACGGAAACGTCTCTGGATTCTAATAATATCTTTGAATAGTCCCGAAAATCAGTGAGTCTTATGAAAAATGGCGTGAAAATGAGTGCTTTAACCTATTGCTAACGGAAATATAAGGTTTGTTTTTTTAATAAACAGAATTATTTTATATTTTTCTAATCTAATCCTTTGTGTGTGTGTATGTTTGTTAGTTCTTCACGCTCAAACGTTTAAGACGATTTCGATGAAATTCGGTAAGGAGATTCGTTAAAGACATAGGATATATATTTTTATATACTAGATGGATGGAAGACTGTCGTATTTGAAGTGGCATTTTCATCTGGGCACTACCGTGTGTCAGATGACACATGAAATTGTAGGTCCCCGCTGTTAGTCTTAGTACAAGTAGTCAATAAGCCAAGTCAGAGGTCTTCGGGCAGCTTGAAAATTCTCGACACCAGAGCTTGGCCACTTAGCTCCTACGATGAAGAAGATCCGGGATTAAAGTGGGTAACACCGCAAACTGAAGCTAGTATTCAATAAACGCAATATTCATCTAACATTTTTCCTAGTATATACAACGCGTTTTTTATAAATATACAGTTCTGCGAAAACTCCCATGATGGATCATGGTTTATCCTACCAAGTATAGTAGCAGTGCAAGCGTTTCCACCAAAACCGGCAATTTTCATCAATCAGTCAAACCGCGTAGCACCACTTTACCTGTCAAACGAGATACCAAACACCTTTTATATATTATAACAACTTGCACCCCGCCGCGGCTTCGCACGGGCTATGATTTTGATTTTATTATATTTTCATTATTATTTTTTTCAATATGTTTGTTATATGTTTGTTATATGTTTTATTTGTTTTATATGATTTTTCTCTGAATTTGTTCTTTATTTTTCATTGTATATAATTGTAAATAGTTTACTTAATGTTAATGTAGTATTTATCATAGTCATAATAATAGTTCTTAGGATTGTAATTTATTTTATTAATAATTTTATGTAATTAATTTTCTAATAGTCTAAGTGATACATTTGGTTTAGCTGTAAGTGTCATTTATATAAATAAACAGAATTTGATTTTTTTTATTTCAACATGAAATTATCTAAGTTGCAAAGAAAAGAAACATATATACTTTGTTATTCAGGGATAATGAAGCTTTCCAACGGTGAAATAATAATTTTTCAAATCGGTCCAGTAGTTTCGAACCCTATTCGCCAAACGTTGCGGGACCCGAGTGAAGTCATTTCAAGAAAATACGAATAGATGTAGATGAGAGACATATGTAGATGCATGTGACTAGGAGAAGTATGGATATGATTGTAAGAAGTAGCGGAAGTAGAGGTCGACCAAAGAAGACATAGATGAATTGTGTGAAGGAGGATATGAATGAGAAGGGAGTGAATGTGGAGATGACGGCTGATAGAGTGGCGTGGAAGAGAAAAACAGTCTGTGCCGACCCCACCTAGTGGGAAATGGTAAAGGAGAAGAAGAAGACGAATAGATGGCGCTACGATTATAATACGATTTTCAACAAACAAAAAATCTAACTTTTTTCTCATTATAATATTGGTATAGATATCAAACAAGCTGTATATCCTACTAATATTACCTATAAACTAGTTACGCCCCGGTGCTACCCGCGTTAATCCGGGACAAAAAAGTTAATCCGGTATTAAAAGTTGCCTATGTGTTAATCCAAGGCCTAACCTATCGTCATAGTAAATCTTATCAAAGTCGGTCCAGACATTGGAGTGTGAAGGAGTAACAAAGATTTCAAAGTTATTTGCCATAATAGTTTTCGGGATAAAAAGTAGTCTATGTGTTATTCCAAGGTCTAATCTTCACACCATATCTCATCAAAACTAGTTCAGCCGTTTGCGCGTAAAGAAGTAACAAACATACACACTTTTTTTTTACACTTTCACACACGGCTGGTTAGCCCCATACTGAACCATTTGTAGCTCGTATTATGGTTGCTAACCCAACTGATATGCTACATATACATACATACAAACATATTATATATAAATACATATTTAACACCCAGACCCACAGCCAACAAATTTAGTTAAGCACACAGATGTTGACCGGACCGGGAATCGAACCCGGAACCTTTTGATTAGCAGACCGGCATGGTAACCTTTACGCCAAGGAGGTCGTCAAACTTACACACAAACTTTCGTCTTTATAATATTAGTAGGATATGAAAATGAAAAATATTTATTAACCAAAAAACTTATTATAACCTATAATATATCTAGTGGTAGCTTCACTAGGCGGTTGGCCTGTATTAGGGTTTCTCATTTCTCGACCTTTTTTATTTCCCGGAGCACGAGAATTCTCGACCACTTTTTCCCGGGAATTCCCGGGTTGCCGAGAAATACGATTTGTTTTAAATATGTGTGATTTAGCAATAAAACTACGTTTTTTATGTTATAATCAACACTATTTATTTTTATTTTCACGTCGTGTGACTTGAAAATTTTATATAAGCGAAATAAACTCTACCGAGATCTTGTAATCAATATTTCTACAAACAATTAGGATTAGTCTTTTTCTTTGGAAAATTAAATAAAATATATTCTAAAAACAAAATCTTCATGTGACCACAATAAAACTTAGTACCTTACACACTAAGTAAATTATATAGTGTGTAAACCTTACACTAAGTTTATCTTTACAATTATGCAACATAAAACGACAGTATTTAAATTGTATATGAAAAATAACAACCAGACTAGCTTAATAATTACGAGTAAAGTAGGTACTTTAGTTTAGTCTTTGTATCTACTATTCAATATTTACGAAACGGGAAGGGGGCGGGGGGCACTGTCGGTCACTCGCACACCGCGGGATAGAGCCAGGCGCGAGCGCAGGCGCGTTATTATGTTTTAGAAATTTTTGACTGAATTTCTCGATTTCTCGACCACTCTTTTCTCGTCTCGAGTAAAGCAAAATTTCCCGGGAATTCTCGCTTCGAGAACTCTCGTAGAGAAACTCTAGCCTGTATCGAAGCAACCTTCTCCAGTTACCAATATAACTTATCCTCTAAACAAGACATTGCTAACTTATTTCACTATTTAACTATTGTACATTTAACTTATTTAACTATTTGACCATCTAATATGATACGTCCTAATATGATACGTAGAATCAAATGAACCAAACAAACAGAGTAAATTAACTTTAAATTCCAAAAATTGTAATAGGGTTAAATTAACTTTTGATTTGAAAGCATTATGAGAATAATATCCTAAATTAAATCTTTCGTTGATGATCATAAAAGCGTTTAATAATAACGATGAAACTGACACTCATTTTGCCCCGAAATTAAATTAAGGCGTAAATTTGGTCGATGTTTTCATCCGTAATTAATACGAGTGGTAACGTTCCCGGGCGAAATTTAATTCACTTGGCAACACAAACAAAAGGATAAAAACACGGACGAAAACTATGATTAAAATGGCGTGATCTATATAATATATGTATGTACCTACAACTAGCTGACCCGGCAAATGTTATTTTGCATTATCAACCTGGCAAATGTTGTTTTGCCTTATATTAAATACATCTGTTTCAAGACAACTAACATGAAACTTGCTATAGACATGTCATCGACTGACAGTTTGTAAAATGTCAATCAGGCAATCGAATCCTACTAATATTATAAATGTTAAAAGTGTATGTGTTCGATTCCCGGCACGGCCAACATCTTTGTGCTGAACTAAATTTGTTCGCTGTCGGTCTGGGTGTTAAATATGTATCTACGAGTATATAAAATATATCAGTTGTGTTAGCAACCATAATACGAACTAGAAATGGTTCAGTATGGGGCTAGCCAGCCGTGTGTGAAATGTGTACTAATATTTATTATTTAATTCCTTGTAAAATACGCTTCAAACAGTAACATGATACGAAACCGAGTCGCTATTTTCTCCTTTCACCGACTTTTAAAGTATAGATTGCACGCTTCCAAGATAAGTGCAAAGTGATTGGCATGATTTACATAGATACTTGGATAATGCATTTTTCGCCAGGGCCGTCCAAGGGGGTGTAAAGGAAAATTGATTTGGACAAAATAGGCGAAGGGCGGAGCGGATATCGAAAGCTCATTTCCGGTGCGCGCCAAGCTTCCGGCTAGGGCGGCTCTGTGGGCCAAGTCTCGTCAATGGATGGCAGGGAAATCGATATTGTAAATAATAAAATAATGTTAAGTAAAGCACCGCTGTTTCTGGGAAAGTTGTTTGAAAATTTACCTTGGATGTTTATTTTTCCTTAAGATATTTTTCTTAGAAAAAAATCGTGAACTTTCTCGTATTTGGGTGTAGAGTAGGTATGCCATGGTTTTATAATGTTAACAAAGAAAATAATCCTTTTTTATTACACGCTTTATATTAGCTTCACCTGTATGTTTTGTTATGTTTGTTTGTAACCGACTTCTTTGGGCGCGATTTTGACCCACTTTAAACGGCCAGATTTCGTTGAAACTTTGTAGATTTATTGAGGACCGATGACAATACACTTGATAAAATTATTATTTTTTTTTGTATTTTTGTTTGTATGTTTGTTTGTAACCGACTTCTTTGGGCGCGATTTTGACCCACTTAAAACGGCCAGATAAGCGTGTTTTTTAGTTTTTTTAAACTACTATTATTACTTAGAACTCAACTACCGACGCTAAAACGACGGGTTACAAGTCCTAGTGTTTTTTTATTAACATTACATATACTATACATACACATAGCGTATTATAAATATGCAGAAGAAAGCATCGCAAGCGTGCAATTCAGCGTAGAGCGTACTAGTTTTTATTTTATTTGTAATTGTGATTTTATTTCGCTCTTTTCGCTTCTTTCGCTCCTTTCGCTCATGAAGCTCTCTGCTCACTTAGCTCAACCGTTTGTAAAGCGTAAGGTATTTTGGTAGATCAATGTGTACTAACTGTATCACGACTGTTTAGTTTCGAGTTTCGATTCAGAGTTGATATTTAAGCGAGTCCTATGTTTGTATGTTAATTGGTTCTAGTTTGGTTTATTGGACTGGGAAACTAAACTGCAATTTTATTGACACAAAATTGTTTGAAATTGCAATATATTGTATAATATGTTATTTCAGAGTCAGTTATTATGTCGTAAAGCAGTAATGTGGTGTGTACAGGATTGAATGGTATTTGTTTTTCGATGATATTACTACGGAAATATCGTGAGGTGATACATAGAGGAGACGGCTAGGAGACACCGCTATACAGTTGAAGTTCCAAAAATCCGTACGAAACGTTTCGCTTCCACATTTATTGTGCGGACCATTAAACTGTGGAACTCATTGCCGGAATCCCTGTTCCCTCTGAACTATAACCTTACTGTCTTCTAGGCGAGAGTGAATCAGTTTCTTCTAGGCAAGCGCGCTCCACCCTAGATCGCAACATCACTTAACATCAGGTAAGTTTCGATCAAACGCTTGCCTATCCATCATAAAAAAAAACATAGTTCAGCGACAGGTAGATTTTCATAATGAGTCAATTTAATTGGAATGAATAAGCGTGAAGGTTTCTATCAGGTTAACGACCAGCATTTTAGGCATCATTTTAGAAAAAAGCAATCTATTTTTTTAAATAAAAATGTAATAGGCTTTTTACATAACTCGATTTACTTTATTTTTACCTAACCTAAATATATTGTCCCACTGTTGGGCAAAGGTCTCGTCCAATGATCCCCACGCTTTTTCGTCCTGGGCCAGTTTCTTCCAGTTGGCGGCCTGCCTCGTCTTCAAAGGCCCATCCATTCCATAGAAACCTAAACCGATTTAATAAACAAAACATATCAAAGTTCGCTTCCACTTGCTCATTTGTTTGGGTATGTGAGAGGACATGATTCTTCTTCTTTTTCGTAAGAGCTAAGCGCCCAAGCTCTATTGTCGAGAGTTTTCAAGCTGCTCTAAGGCCTCTGACTTGGCTTAATGACTAGTTGTACTAAGACTAAAAGCCGGGACCTACAATTTAACGTGTCATCCGACCCACGGTAGCGCCCAGATGAATATGCCTCTTGAATAACGACAGTCTTGTTGCTCAGTCAGCCATTCAAACACTGTCCGCATCGAACGTTGCTTAGCTTCGCTGATCGCGTTAGGTCACCTTAGCTAGCCGAGCTACAAGCGCAATATGTTCATTCAAATATTTTCTTTATTGAGCGCAAGCTTGTTCACCACCCGGCTGATTGCACCGGACGCAATGGTTTCCAATACGTCACTATAAATATGACGTGTCATTTCTCTGCCGGTCCGACAACACTCTCTTTTGTGTTTATTTCTGCAAAACTCCACTCGAATTCTGTACAAAGGCTTTATTGGCTTCAGCAATGCACTACCAGCTTGTATATAAGCATACCGTGTACCATTTGTATATGTACACATGTACAAGGTGACTTTTTCACTGTTTCCTCAGTACAGGGATCATATAATAAGATTAGTAGTCTAGTCAACAAGTGCCTTTTTTTATTTGCGGAACTTCATTGTTTTTCGAAAACTATCTAGATGCCATTCCGAATTGAATGACACCTCACTCATAATTTTCGAAGACTGCTGAAAAAAGTTGACCAAAAAGGCTCTTGTTGACTAGACTATAGGCTTGAAAAACACATCCTACTATCCTACTAATATAATAAATGCGAAAGTTTTGTGTGTGTATGTTTGTTATTTATTCACGCTCAAACGGCTGAACCGACTTGCATGATATTTGACACGAAGATAGCTTAGATCCTGGACAAGAACATTAGGCTACTTTTTATACAGTATTAAAGCTAAATAGCACTGCGAGGCCCAACTAGTAATTTTTAATTAAATCTAAAATTGCCACTACTATGGAAAATTTTTGTTTCATTCGTTTTTATTTTATAATGTAAACTTATTGGCGTTTATGTTCATCATCATCATCATCAGCCTATATCTACCCACTGCTGGGTATAGGCCTCCTCCCTCTTATGCCAGTATCTACGATCTTGTGCTCCACGGCCCCAGAGCGTGCCCTCAATGGATCGGATGTCGTTGACCCATCGGGCTGGTGGTCTGCCTATAGGTCGCTTTCTATCCCGTGGAAGCCATTCAGTGGTTATTTTGCTCCATCTATTGTCATGACGTCTGGCAACGTGTCCTGCCCAGCGCCACTTGAGTCGCGTAACACGTTCCCCCACGTCAGTAACTTTCGTCCTGCGTCGGATTTCCGTGTTACGGACTCGATCTTTCAGGCTGATGCCTAACATGGCCCTTTCCATTGCCCGCTGCGCAACTTTTATTTTGTGCATGGATTCCTCAGTAAGGGTCCATGTTTCGGCTCCGTATGTCATTGTGGGCAAGACACATTGGTTGAAGAGTTTGCTTCTTAGACTCTGTGGGATCTTATTGTTTTTCAAGATGTCTTCGAGTTTACCGAACGCAGCCCAACCCAACTGTACTCTGCGTGAAATTTCTTTAATGTGACGTTCTCCGTCAAAAGATAAATAGTGTCCAAGATAAATGTAATGGTCTACCAGCTCCAGCGGCTCTCCTCCGACACAGATTTGCGCGTTAGAGTTAGCTAGGCTGGTCATCACCTTTGTCTTGGTCCTATTCATCTTCAGACCTACTTTTAGAGATGCGTCGTATAATTCTTGAAGCATAGTTTGCAGATCCTGTACTGTTTCACTAAATATGATGAGGTCGTCGGCAAAGCGAAGATGTGACAGGAAGGCACCATTAATGTTAAGGCCTTTATTGTCCCAGTCAAGTGTTTTAACCACGTCTTCCAACACTGACGTAAAGAGTTTAGGTGATATGTTGTCTCCCTGTCGCACTCCCCGCTTTATAGGGATATGCTCTGTAAGTGCATGTACTCGAACTTGCATACTGGCCGTCTTGTATAGGTCTCGAAGGATATCCACGTACCGTGAGTCGATATGACAGCGATGGAGAGAATGGAACACCGCCCAGTGTTCGACGCTATCGAAAGCTTTCTCGTAATCTACGAAAGCGAAACATAAAGGCTTGCGGTACTCATTACATTTCTCCATCAGCTGCTTTACGGTATGGATGTGATCTATTGTGGAGTATCCACTTCGAAAACCTGCCTGTTCTATGGGTTGGTATTCATCAAGTTGGCATGTAAGTCTGCGGCATAAAACTTTAGCGAATACTTTGTATGTTTGGGAAAGGAGGCTAATGGGTCGATAATTGTCTAATTTTGAACGGTCGCCTTTTTTGTGGAGTATCGTTACAGTTGAATTTTTCCATGCATTAGGCGTACAACCGCTTTCTAAAACTTTATTAAAAAGTTTTACAAGAAGCTCTACAACACAATCTCCTCCAGCTCGTAGGAGCTCTATTGAAACACCATCTTCGCCGTTTATGTTACTAAATGAAATTAGTTTTTTCTTTTTAAAAAAATGTAGCTGAATATTTGTTCAATAATGTCTGAAATGGTAAAACCGGAAATTGATTTCAATCCTATTTGTCACCTTGTATTCACATTGTTCCCTGGAACTGTATTGGTATACTGTATATACTGCACTGTATACTGTTGTAACCTTATATATAGAACAATACCATATAGTGCAGCAGCACCATTATTGCATTGCATTGTACGTGTCCGTTGATAAAGAACCTTTTGTGAGATTTTATTTTAGCAGAAAAAAATCGGACGAAATAGCCCGAATTTCGGCGATTTCATGAAGGCTGTGGAACCGAATTTTCGGGATTTCGTTGTGCGGAAAATAAACAGGAATTTTGGCAAAAACTCGACGGTGCGAGTTTATGTTTTCAATTGCGAGCCAACGAGTTATTCGATACGAGTCACGAGTACTTCTCTACGCGGATATGTTTGGGTATGTGAGGGGTTTGTTCACAACTTTCCTGGATGTAGGTTTCGAGCTTCTACTTTGAGAGCTTAAAGTTTTATGCAAATATGTTAGCTGTACTGTTTTAAAGCGAATCGTTGGTACTTTTACTACCAATCGTTAATGGAACTATTTGCTTAGAACAAAATAAAAATAAATAATGTTCACTTTTTTTGTATTTGTTACACATTTCACACACGGCTGGTTAGCCCCATAGTAAACCATTTCTAGTTTTTAATAAGGTTGATAACACAGCTGATATACTACATATAAATACATTATTAATATTCAATTTTAATCTTGGGCAAACTGTTTATTTACATGTACATTTAAATTGTTAAGTAATTTTATAGTGTCGACCGTATGTTACAAATAATATTAATGTAAATATGTTCTCACGTAAGTGATAATTTAAAATCTTTTGTGAGAATAAATATCTTTAAACCTAAACCTATCTTAAAATCGAAAGTGGTGTAACTATGAGTACTTTTGTATTTATTATTAATCTCTCCTGTAAATCATTTTGACACTATTTATTTTTTAATTATAATTAGCAAAAAAGTATTTTATTTAGTTAAACAGAAAGAGCAGACAAACTGATCCAATTTGTAAGCATATACATACGTACTTGCAGCAGTAGGTACTGGTACTCGTACACTAATTAAACTTGACGCAACATGTACTGAGCTGACTTACTGCCAATGCGTGCACTGTGGCGTGCTGCTTTGCATACAATGTAGATTGAGGTGGTATAGTTGCAAGCTAATTTCAGACTTAATTAATTATCATAAGAGTCAAAATCATTTGTTAAAGTTATTTTTTACTCGCGTTTCTAGAAACGCTGTACAGTAATACAACTTAGAGTTGTAGTTATTCTCGGGTTTATTTTCGAATTTATTTTTGAGGCTAATTAATTTTAAGTCTGTTAAATATGAGTTTTTATTTTATACTTTTCAATTATGAACAATTTTATCAAATCAAATGTTTTATTTGGTCCATAATCTGTATCATCAAATAAAAATTATTTTTAAGAAATATTATTATTTTCATTGAGTACAAAAATACTAAAGATTACAAACGCAAGCAATCCAAAATTACTAAACTACATCTTGATACCTATTTTTTTTCTGAAAGATTTATACATGTGTAACAAAGCGGCATTTATGCAGCAACCGCTGTTTTTCTTAAAGAAGGTCTCGTAGCATGTATGTAGAACACAGCGGCGTAGCTTTTCTACGGAGCTACGATTCGTAGACCTTTGTATGTGAACGAGCTTCAATCAAAATTCAAAATTGTTACAACGAAAGTATTTTTTTTCGTTTATTCTGTTTTGTCTGAATACAGTTATAACAATGATTCGTTTCGTCGGACGCTTAAAGATTTCATTAATTACTTCCAAATATATTTTTTTTTCGTCAACTATGTAGTTTCTCTTTATTTTGAACTACAGTGTAAACAAACTCCATGTAACGATTTAACGACAAATCTCTAAAGTGTCGAAATCAATTGGCTTTAGTTGGTTAAGCTGGTATTCCATACAACGATACATTCTGTCCGTTTAACGACCACTCTTTATAACGCCATATAAATGCACAGTCCCTTCAGTGTCGTTATATAGAGTTTACACTTTATTTAGGTATGAAAACCCTATAGTCTGAACTATAATAGTCCATCCATGATCGCGTCTATAAACCCAACTACCTTTAAACTTTAAGTAATAATTTTCTAAGCTGGAAAGTTTTCCTAACTTAACCTAACTTAGTCTGGCGTGAGCATGTAAGTTTAAGTTTAACCCTAACTTAAGGTCGTTAGTACAAACATGCCTGTTCATGCCTCGATTCAAGCTAGAAATTTAGTTTCAGTAAGTACCTAGTGTACTTCACTTAGCTTTTGTAGTTTATTCATGTTATTTTTGTCTTTGCGCTAATGCGCTAAATCGCAATAAATGTGTCGTCGCTTTACGGTGAAGGAAAACATCGTGTGGTAACCGGCATGTTTGAGGACCACGGTATCCGATGACGTGTGTCATCCGCCAACCCGCACTTGGCCAGCGTGGTGGATAGCCTATATCTCTCTCTCCTAGTGAGAGAAGACCCCGAGTCCCAGCAGTGGGAACGTATAGTGGGCTGCTTATGCTATTGCCTTGTGCGTTGCTTTGTTTGTCACAATAAAAAATCTTTCTTTCTTTCTTTCTATTTACAAAATAAGGCTGTACCGATAAACAAATCCTATGTTAAGGCAGTAACACGTTTAACAAGTAGTAAAAGATTTATTATGATTACAGGAAGTACAATAAGGTAACAAAGGCAAACTTTATGTTCCGGAATGCCGGCAGTTTTTCTTTTTCACTAACAATTTACTATCGGAACATCAGTATAGTAGTATCATTAGTTTTATTAATTCTTACTATTGCTCAATTTATTATGATTGCACTGTTGTTGGTTATAAAAAGTTCGCGTTAAAGCTTTCAAGATATTTGATGCCATTTTAGTACTAAAAGAATTTATATATGTATTTTATTTTACAACGACTACACTAAAATTAAAAATTTTATGAAAAAAAAACACAAAATAATTAAAAATTAAAAAAAAAACTTACAAATAGTAGTTTAAACCTAAGTCAGTGTCCGAGGGTAAGGTGCCTAAAGTACTATGGTGCCTGAAGGCTAAGTAATAGAACCTGATTTCTTTTATTTTTAAACAACATATTTAAATTAAGTAATAGTATGAATTAATAAAACTTAAGGATTAAAAATGTGTTATAATTTTTTTTTTTTACACATTCACACACGGCTGGTTAGCCCCATACTGAACCATTTCTAGCTCGTATTATGGTTGCTAACACCACTGATACACTACATATACATACATACATATTATATATAAATACATATTTAACACCCAGACCCACAGCCAACAAATTTAGTTAAGCACAAAGATGTTGACCGGGCCGGGAATCGAACCCGGAACCTTCTGATTAGCAGACCGGCATGGTAACCTTTACGCCAACAAGGTCGTATAAATTAATGTTAAACAGTAAATTCGTCACAACCATTTTCTACCATGTTTTTTCTTCATGTAAACTAAATAGCCTAGCTTTAGAGATGAGATTTTCTAACTGCCCTGGGGTCTGAAACAAAATACTGCAGATTCATTATTTAAAAAAAAACGATTGTTATTTGATTCCACGAAAATATCACGGTACAAAAAATAAAACAACAAAGACATTCTAACTTTACATGTAGCGAAAAAGAAAACAAAAATCAACACTCATTCATTATCATACCACCCATAGGGAAAGGGGAACATACAAAGGTAGTAAAAACAAAGAAGTTTAATCTTTATTATAAAACAATAAAATACAAAATCCTGTGAAACAAGTGATGCAAAAACCGCCTGCAGCTTAGATAATAAAACAACAACAAATACGCCAAAAACTTGACTTTTCTTTTCTTTTCTTTTCTTTTCTTTTTAGGGTTCAGTATCAAAAGGGTAGAAACGGGACCTTGTTAGACCTTAGACTTCCCTGTCCGTTTATCTGTCCGGCTTTTACCATGCTTAGGCTGCTACTAAACCGTGATAGCTAGACAGTTGGAGTTTTCAGATGAATCATTATTTACATTAGTTGCCAAACATATTTTTTTTTAGAAAATGGCAAAGTATTTATTACTTATAAGTCTAGTTGGTTTACAATTTATTTATATCAACGTCACAAAATACACGTTAAATATAAAATTACAACTTAAAACATCATTAAATCTAAAAGGATTACGTCCATATTCAATACTTACGCCCAATGCTTAAATTAAAATAAAATACATACATATTAATAGGGGACTCCATACAAATAATGATTATACAATTTTTATATATAATGGTACGGAACCCTTTTTGCGTGAATCCGGCTCGTATTTGGCTGTTTTTTTCTACTTTAACCAAGAAGGGAGTGAGCATTTAGCATACCGGCGGATTGGAAAACTTTTTCACGAAAAAAAATACTTTATTAATGAACTTTTCGTGAAAAAAGTGAAGTGGGGCGTTTCTTTAAAACTTTCCGTCGCGACTAAAGTCTTTTAAGAGTGGAGCCACTTTCTCTTTTCTCAAAGAAGCAATTTAATAATATTCATTTTTTTTTATCATCACACTAATATTATAAATGCGAAAGTTTGTATGTGTGTATGTGATATGTATGTATTCACTCAAACGGTTGAACCTATTCCTGTTGAAATTTAGTGTGGAGATATTATTATATGACAGGGTAGACATTGTATTAACTCATAGGCTAGTTTTTATGCCGAATGAACGGGTAGCACCGCGGTGCGTAGCTAGTAAAAATATATTGAACTAACTGGCTTGCTTAGATTTAGATCTTCTAACTACATTGATTCGCTAAATTATTAAATATAAGACATTTAATATTTCGAAAAGCCCTTTTAATGTTATTTTAATCAAATTGAAGCGATTGCATCTAAAAAAAGGCATAAACATTGGCAACGTGCTACGAAATAAAATTGCTTACTTGTAATAAAAACAGTACTAGCTATTTTTAGAAATTAACCAATTTAATTTACAATAACTCTACTTTGAATTTTTTTCTGCTTAGAATTTTTTGAAAATGTTGTACCTAAGTAAGTAAGATACTTACTTACCGAACAGGCATGTTATAGTCTAAAAGTCTATTCTCAAAAGAATGACGATTTATTGAAATTAAAATTGGCTTTTCACTACGTTCGTAGTATAAACTATTTATATTAGATTTAGTATAGATTATAATTTATTGATTTTTGAACCATTATATTTGAATTATATTGATTTAGTATTTAATGTTAATGTTTGACTTGTAACTGTATTTTTATCAATAAATTACTTTGACTTTAAGTAAGAGGGTTCAAAGAAAGTTCTGTCAACGGTAAGAAAGCCGCTCCACCTGAGTAATGCTGGTACACAGGGTCCTTGATTATGTATTAATCGAAGAGAATTAATGGAGTTGTGAAGTGGCGAGAGAGTTAAGTAATCAAGATTAATTACAAAGTTAATACGCGCGCAACTTCTAACGGAGCGTTTTGTTTCAGACACGCTTCGAGTATCCTAAAATTTTGACACTAAAGCTAGCTGGTATGATATGTATTTCGTAACAAAAAATAGTTTGGCGTTTGTCTTTTATAACGTAAATTCATAATTAATATAGGGGTTAAAAATGTTTTGGACCAAATGTTTTTTATAGGGTGCCGTACCTAAAAGGTAAAAACGGACCCTATTACTAAGCCTCCGCTGTCTGTCTATCTGTATGTTTGTCTGTCTGTCTTATTTAGTGAACCTTTATTTAGAGTTTTTATATAATGGACTTAATATAGCAACGTGTAGTCATCAAATACCTCACATCATCAACAATGGTACGGAACCCTTCATGCGCGAGTCCAACTGCACTTGGCCAACTTTTTAAAAGTAATAATGAATGACTGAAAGAAGAATAAAATTTCATAAAATCTTGATCCATTTAAGAAATCTATTGCAGTGAAATTTAGAAGCTTAATCCTTGGATTAGAAATAGAAAATAAATACAAAAAAGGAAATAAGCCTTTATTTTCAAACATACAATTAATCATTGGTATTACTAGCATTATAAAAATTCTGAATATTTAAAAACGTCTTCGTAGAAAAGATACTAAAATAGGCTTTTATCCCGAAAAAACTTAGGAATAACTGCAGGACGCAGCCTAGTATAAAATAAAAATATTAAGAAAACTACCCTGGCAATAAACTAGCTAGTTTACGTCCCAGCAGTGGGCCGTGGGCCGTGGGCCGTGGGCTAGGGTGGCGTAATTACCGCGATTGTCTGCATTATCGTAGTGGAGTGAGCTCAATTTCTACTTGATGACTTTTTTATGAGTTTTCCAGTTCCTATGTAATTTATGAGGCAGTAAACCGTTGCCGCGGTCGGTAGCTCCACTGCCGATATAACAATGTAGCTAGGGTTACCAGCTTCATTGACAACTGTAGATATTGATTATGTGATTTTTTACACGATTTATTATACTAATTCTAGCTCACCCGGTAAACGTTGTTTTGCCTTAAGTACAGTTAAAAATACTATAACTTATCAGTTATTGAGTGGGATGAAAAATGATTAAATTACTAAAATGGCCATAAAAAATAGTGGCTAGTGATACGAAAGTAAAAATTAGGGTTTTATATTTCATTGCCACATTATAAAAAGATAATAACAAAACATTTCGTCAAAAAATAAAAAATAAACATAATATAAGGGTCAACCACCCTTATCACTCATATAGGTATACCTTATCAGGTATGAAAAATAGATAGTAGCCGATTCTCAGACCTACTGAATACGCATATACTCGTATGGCATGTAGTAAAAATTGGTCTAGTCGTTACGGAGGATTACGGTAACTAACATTGTGACATGGAAATTGTATACTATATTAGAAGATTAGAATCTCTATTGCATTAGATGCTGAATCCGTTAAATTCAGAAAATGTGAACATTCTCCGTTATTTTAATCGTAATTTTTCCAGCCTGAAACCATTAATTTAATAAAATGTTGGCAAACTTTTGTCAAAGGTCTCTAGTTAAAATTTTGTTAATTCTACACCTAAATTAAAAAATTAACTATATCTAGCTATGGAAAATCCTAGATGGTTCATATCGCGTGGTAACCCTACCTGCCAACTTGAAGGGTCCTGCTGAAGGCAAGGCTGTGGATTGATGATATTCATGGAATGTGTTCATTTGAATTAGGCGCGTTTATGACTGCTTCTCATTCCGTTGTCTATATTTAATAGAGGGTACGAATTTCATGTGAAACACTAGCTAATGGGGTCAGCTATGACACCCGTTGCTCACCAAATTCTGTTCGTTCTGTAACTTTTTTGCTTCCATATCACATTCATATTTCTCAACCCTCATTCGTAAAATTAATCCGTGTCTTCTTAGATTGATTTCTATTTCAGCTACCTCTTAGGTACAAAAGATACCCAAAATTTTAGAAAATCACTTTGTATTATCATTTAAACGATAAAATAAAGCGAATTTTTAATATTTTAGTATCTTTTTTAATATATAGTATCTTTTGTACCTAAGAGGTAGCTGAACTAAATAGTCTTTCTACTTATTATTTTCCTGTTTAGTGCTATGACTAAATAAGAAGGCGCATTCGCGCTTTTAGTTTTAGTTTTATCTTAAAAAGTAACGCTTTGTTTCATAGCAGTAGTAACTATTTTAGTGAATAAATAAATTTGTATTTAACCTAATAAAAGTATAAAAAATAACCTACGTAAAAAAACTGTATCTAATACTTTTTTGTTATTTTACGGTCATAATTATGTTCAAAAACTTTTGTCCGAATAAGTACATAGGTACATAAAACAGCTGTTTATATTTTTCAACTTCATTTGATAAATAGAAAAGTTTACTATTGAAACAAAAATAACATCATTGTAGCGCTTACTACTGTAAGCACACATATATGGTACCTACTTTGTTTTAACTCGTCAAAATTACATAAACTAATCTTAGGTAGATATTTATGATTTAAAAAAGCACCGATAAAAAAATAAGTAAATTAAGAAATAAATTAATTAATTATTTATCAACATTAAAAAAATAAGCGAATTATTTGATGTGTTCCGAAACAGTTTAAATTTTATTCTAAATCAAATTCGTGAGGAATTCTGACTCGGATTACAAACTAAGCATAAAGTTTAAATTAATTACAAAGTTTACAACAAACAAGGATCCTCGGCTTTGGCTCGTGTCAAAATATCTGTTTGAAATAGAAGTTCTCATAAAATGTATTGTATTATATATAATGCCAAGAATGAATTATTACGAGAGGAAATGAACAAACAAAGCTTACTGAAAGGAACTCGACGTACCCTTATAGGAAATGCTTGGTCTTATACTGACTCTATACAAATAGTAAGGGAACTCATATAAGGTATTAAGATAGTTAGTTCATTGAAATGTTACATTTTTTAGGCCTAACCTTGCGTTTTTTAGAGGACGCAAGTTAAGAGTACTAAACAATAGTACTCACTTCGGAGCGCTGTAAAACCTTAGCTATTAACTTAATGAAAAAATGATGCAAATAAAAGTTGTTCCCCAAAAAACGATCTACAAAAAAGGTCTGATATTATTTTTTCGTAAAATGATAAAAAAAAAGTTATATCGAAAAATATTTTTTTTTCTCGAATTTCTGAAGATTTTCGCTTATAACTTTTTTATTTATAGTTTTACGATAAAAATTACTGGGCCAAAGTTGTAGAGAATTTAATTTGCGACAAAAAATGTTAACAATTTTTTTTATCAAATAAATAGTTTAAGAGATATATCATAAAAACCGTTTCAACCCCTATTTTCAAGATGGCGGCCGTGGGACAAGGGTGGCGACCCCACAAACTTGGTTTTAGCTTTACACTGACCCCCCCTACACATCAAAAAAATAAAATTGCGTCCTCTAAAAAACGCAACCCCAAATGTAACTTTTCAATGGACTAAGTGTAATCCCTAAAATGTAGTAATTTAGCGTCTGTAGCTTAACTAGTTAGATAGATAGATAAACTTTTTATTTGGCAAATCGAATACCAATTATTCAGTAAAATTATATGAAATTACGTCCAATATAAATGTCACACACTAAAAACTAAAACGAATACTAATCAAATAACCCGCCCCTGGTCGCCCCCGGTGCAAAGGTGCCCATCACGCTCGCTGCATTACCGCGCTGAATAGCTATGGCCAACCTCTGCACCAAGAACGACCCGGAGCGGGAGTCACCGGTGGTGTTATTTATCCTAAGACCTATCTCGTGGATAAATTAAAGGTAAAAGTCAAAATAAAAAGTAACAACACAAAAGTATGCCACAATCGGCGGCCTTTTCGCTAACAGCGATCTCTTCCAGGCAACCTTTGGATGGAAAGGAGTTGAAAAGGACGAGAAAAAGAGCTAAGGTGATAAGACGCGAACATCGAAGTAAGCAACGGTCTATGCGGACGGTGTTTGGATGGGAGACCATGCACAAGACTGTCGTTTAAAAATTGGTATTTTCATCTGGTTGTTACCGTAGGTTAGATGACACGTGAAATTGTAGGTCCCGGATGTTAGCCTTAGTACAATTAGTCGTTAAGGCAAGTCAGAGGTCTTAAAAACTCTCGACAGCAGAACTAAGCTATTTAACTCATACGAAGAAGAAGAAGAATGTTAAAAATATTCTAGAAATGTATTTTTTTTTATTTCTTGTTTTGTCACGGCCCAAGTCGCATAGCATTTTAACTTGTACGGTACGTGAGCGACCTACCTACAGAAGCTAGTATATCTATAAATATGTAATACTTCCTTCTAGAAATATTCTAGAGAAGTTTCTCTAGAAAGCAGCTCTCTCTTTCATATATGCATTTGTAAAAACCAGACAATAATTTATTCTTCCTAATTTTTTGAGGCTAATACTACTAAGATTTAGTAATATCAATAGGCACAAAGTTGAAATAGTATAAATATAGTCAAAAACAAATTTAATCATTCAACGAAGTATATCGCATTACCTTAACTAGATTCTTTCTCTCTTGCTTTATCGCGTTACTGTCAGTAAGTTTAACTGACACTTGTTTTGAATATTACACCGTAAATTAGTAGGTAAATTTGACAGGCGCCCGTAACGTCTCGAGATTGCGTTCGCGTCGGGCCTCGTGAAGCCTGCTGATAGAAACAATAAAATAATAAAATGTTTACAACCTCCACACTTAACACCTCGTTCTAATGTCGGAAATCTAACAAATAACACGTTTAAAGTTGATATCTTAATAATTGTTCAGTAACGAAAAGCAGTATATTCAGTGATATTTAATCACCTAAACAGTTTTTTTTATTACATAGTGACGTATATGACGACTTCGTTGGCGTAATGGTTACAATGCCGGACTGCCAATCAGAAGGTTCCGGGTTCTATTCCCGGCACGGCCAACATCTTTGTGCTGAACTAAATTTGTTGACTGTTGGTCTGGGTGTTAAATATGTATCTATATAAAATACGAGATTTATATATATTAAGATGTATGTATATGTAATATATCAGTTGTGTTAACAACCATAATACAAACTAGAAATGGTTTAGTATGGCGCTAACCAGCCGTGTGTAAAATGTGTACTAATATTTATTATTATTATTATTTAACGCATAGGCAAGCTCTGGTGTTGAAAGTTTTTGAAGCCATCCTTTGGCTTGACAACTGTTTTTACTAAGTCTGGCAGCCTGTCCTACCATTTAACGTGTCATCCGATCCACGATAGCGTCCAGCCACTTTTTCATTGGCAGCTTTGTGCATGGTCACACATTCAAAAACCATCCACATCGACCTTTAAGATCGCGTCAGATCACCTTAGCTAGCCGAGCTACAGGCGCTACAATTTGACACAACAGAAATACCATTCGACTATGTCGAACAAAAATTGAAAAACTCTTGAAACACCCAAACAGCCTCAGAGCTAATAACTGCAGACTGGATACGACATAGCTTGTACTATAGCATAATACATACACAGCAGTAGTTTATCCGAGCGAATGCAGATCACCGGTCGGCGCGCCGTGAATTCACATCCGCCGGATATTGGACCCCGAGCTCTGAGCTCGCCTCGCTCTGCCAATTATTGTGTCTGTGTTTCTGTTCTGGTATGCATTTGCTGTGTATTATCTGTATATGTATCTAAGCCTTCATCTTCTTCTTCGTATGAGCTAAGTGGCCAAATTCTATTGTTGAGAATTTTCAATCCGCCCAAATGCCTTTGATCTGGCTACACGACTAACTGCCGAGACTTTAAATTTTACATTTACGTACGTGTCATCCGACCTACGATAACGCCCGGGTGAAATGCCTCATTTTAAATTATACTCTAGCAGTTGACCCATCCAAAGTCGGTCTGTGTCTATGTTTCCTAAGAAGTTATTACCTTGTGTTAAGAAGTTTTGTTTTTTTTTTAAATCCCTGGATGAAACATTGGGGGTAGATAGGTATCTTCTAGGTAAGCGTGCTACATCGTAGACTACAGCGTAACTTTACATCAGGAAAGCTGTACTCAAATGCAAATAATTGTCATATCAAATGTGAAGATAACAACCCTATGTAAATAAAATAATGATTAGGGTTGTTTTTACAGTCAAAGTTAAGAATTAGAAACTTCAAAAAATGTAAAATTAAATATTTTGATTTTATGTTTTGTTTTCTGATAAGTCTGATTGGTTCCAAAATTTGTATAAATATTTTGAAGTTTGTACTTTATACGATCTAAAAGTTACTTTTTCTATAATTTTAACTGTTTGTGACTTATATGCATACAACTGTTTTTGATTTAAATTTATGGGTACATTTTTTAAGTTTGTCAGGAAAGTTTTAATATTATCGATACGCTTTAGGTCGGTCTGGTATTTTTTTAAATATTTTAATAGCCATTGAATGTGGGCCCGAGTTCTGCATTTCTAATCTACACCTTTTATCTACCTTCTCAACTTTTTATCTACCTTTATCCCAATTTACTCGTCTGTTAACCTGTGTATGTATGCATTTTTTAAGTTTGTCATGAAAGTTTTAATATTATCGATATGCTTTAGTTCGTCTGGTAATTTGTTAACAACTTTAATAGCCATTGAATGTGGGCCAGAGTTCTGCATTTCTAATCTACACCTTTTATCTACCTTTAACCCAATTTACTCCTAAGTTACCTATGTATGTATGAATGTGTATAAAGGTATACATTTGGTGACTATATAAAAAAAAGTGTCACCCATCCAGCTAACCGTTACACCCTTAATTGGCTATAAAACTCCTCTAGCCGCAGTGTTGCCATATCTCACCAGTTTTACCCGACACAGTGTGGTTTTTGTCCGCAATAACATAACAATAAATTTGTTATATCCGAGAAAATACACTCTTACAAACTAGCTTTTACGAGGGGAAGATAAAGAGTGGGCGTAACGAGGTATATGGCACAGTAATTATGGTATAGGTAGTGTTGTGTTGCCAGTGTACCGCTTTACCCGGAAACATTGTAAAGGGTTTGATGACGCTCTTCTAGGTCGGTCATTAGCGCCGGCTTTAATAAAGGTATGGCAACATTGAAAATCAGTTGGTGTCGTAAAAAATAACTAGTAGTTAACCTAACTGTGGAGTTTTAGCAACTATATATTTCAACGGCAAGTTTGTTTTTGTTCATTAAATCTTCTTAGAATGCTTCTTAACTTAAAAGTCTTTACTTTGCTTCTTTATTTATTGTCTGTTATATTTAGATTTATGTTATCTGAAATACAGATACTTTTTTTTAATTTGAACTAGGTTTTGTGCTGTAGCAAACTTGATCTTCTTTAATCAAGTTTTATCGTAAATAGTTATTTTCTAAAATCATTATATCAAATGGTATTGAAGTGTTACTCATTTTCATACTATGACTTAGCATATTTAGAGACTAGATTTCCGGTGTGCTAGATTCTTATATTTTTTATATTATTTCTTGAACTATCTTTATATATATTGATAAATATAGATATATTTTAAAAGACTTGTAAATATTATATTCTTGTTTTTATTCCTAGTACTCATGAGGTAAACCAACCACACTAAACTATTAAATCGAATCCAATTACTTAATCTCAAAACAAATATACCAGATATATTATGTATATTATATTATTATTTTCATTCCATTTTTAATTAGTATTCTTTTTAATTATGTAAAGTAAAAAGTAAAAAAGCCTTTATTGTATTGCTACATTTTATAAAAGTTACATATTTTTATTTACACCTTTTTATGCAAAAGTTACCGCTTGGGCATAGGCCACCCCGTTTTTTTTCCAACTCTCATCTTTAATTATGCAGTAATTTTCAAAATAAATTATTTTATTACAAGAAGTCATGTTTTTTAATCTTTTTAACTCCCAAAATAACTTTAACGACATTTCTCACCTCCGAATGCTAGCTTTTATTAAATACCTATTCTCTGGCAACACCAGTAATACTGACGTTACCGGAAATGTTGCCATTATCCCGGCGTGCGCTCAGCGACAGTGTAGATATTAATGACTCCTTCAGGACTGTGCTACGGAGATAGCACTTTTTTTACGGAAACTCTTGTTTGCATTTTAGGTATTAGGTATCATAGTTTATTTTTATTATTCACAAAACTTCCTCTCACCCGGCAAGAGACCTTATTTATCATAGGTTTGAGTAGATGTAGTTTACATGCTTATGCGCTAAAAATGTTTTAGTGCTGGAATAGCCACACTATCTATTTTACGTTTGTGACGACCTCGTTGGGTAATGGTTACCATGCCGGAATGCCAATCAGAAGGTTCTGGGTTCGATTCCCGGCACGGCCCCAACATCTTTGTGCAGAACTAAATTTGTTGGCTGTGGATTTGGGTGTTAAATATGTATCTACATAAAAATATATGTATGTATGAATGTGTAGTATATCAGTTGTGTTAGCAACCATAAGACGAACTAGGAATGGTTCAGTATGGAGTTAACCAGCCGTGTGTGAAATGTGTCCTAGTATTTAAAAAAAGGCTTTGTTTTATTTCGCCTTATTATTTTTTCTGCGATTATTATGCTGTATTTAAGAAATATTTTCCGACTACTTTTATTTATTATTATTTCGTTCATTATCTTTCGACACTCTTATGTTTCTGTTATAAAATATTATGGGTCTAGACTAAAGAGGATTCAAGCTTATGGACTGTTGGAAGTGGGGTCCCGACAGTCTTTCCACCGAGGAACCTGAAGCCTTCGATCAAGCATCGAGTCTGGGCACCGAGGAGGTTTAAGTGGATAAAAATCGCATATAACCCAGCTGCACCCTAATGTAGAAATCTTCGTTAAGATACCCAACTAAAAGAAAATTTCTACCGCGTGTTAAAAAAAAGACTAAAAAGGATGTATTTATTTAAACTACATGTTATAAACCTTATTAATTTTCATGGAAAAAAATTCTCAATAAATAATACTTTGATCTACTGAATATAGAAAACAAATATATTAGTTTATCAAAAGGATATTAGTTTAGTGTTGAAATGCGAGTGATGACCTAATATATATTTTTAAAAAACAAAAACGTAAACATATACATAATATACATAAACGTATTTGGCATATTTTCAGCGACCAATTTAAGACTTTCTTTATAACGTAATTTTTACTTAAAAGAAAGTTGCTTTCAAAATTATTCCTTTATCCACTAACCACAACCGAAAGCAACAGTAACTCAAACTGAAAATAGAAAATGAGAAAAAAGCAGAAAAAGCGATGGCGGTGAATGAATGCAATTCCCTCTAACTTAACCATCAGCTTTTTCAGCGCTGCATTTTCTCTAAATAAAATAAATGCGAATAAAGAAAAACCATTACCTCTCTAGACGGTCCAATTTTGTAGTGCGCTTAAAGCACAGTCGTTTACAAAGGGTGGTAATGACGCTAAATGTACTGGAAATTCTTGTAGCGTTTTTAAGACAAAAAAAAAATACTTAAGAAAGAAATGCTATTTGCGAACGTCGTAAAATTTATAAATGTACCTGTGGGAAGAATAATACAGTAACTAATAACTATTGGCAAAACTTTGATTCGATTGATTAAGCACATATAGACAAACTACGTACAGTACTTAACCTATGTACTTCGTTTACTTAATATGTACTACTTTAGTCTACTTTAATGATTATCTAGAATTGAAAATTGACATTTGATTCCTATCATAATATCATACGCGTTCAAGCTAACAAACAAACTGACTCTTTAGCTTTATAATATTAGTATAGATTAGAATAAGAATTGAAAATTGACATTGATACATATCATATACTTTTGTTATGATATCATATTATTTGACTCGTAACTTTGGTGTTATCAATAAATGATTTGTATTTGTACTATGTACAGAGCTATTGCAAACAAAAGTATTTGGGACAACCCTGTATTGCTTAATAATGTTTGTAAGAGTATTTAATTAACTTGCCTATGTTTGCTCTAACCTACTCAATACATATATGTTCCTATATGAATGTCTTAGATAATAGCTTTGTGTTTGGATAATAGTGTTTCATAATACACCGGTTTACGCAGATATTAATATCTTCGTATCATAATTTGCCAATCGTAAACACAAAGGGCTTTATTAGATAAGGATATGTGTTTGACTTATATATTATATTGATAAAGTAACTTAATTACATAACAGAAACTTAATTGGATCTTTGAGAATGTAGATTGCTGTCCGGGACAGTACTACTTTGCCAGTTATTCTGCCTCTTTCTTAGTTTTTTCTTTATGCATAATTCTTTTGTAGCGTTTGTAGCTATCTGTCTTAAAGAACCTAACAGTGTGAGCCACGAGCCTGCTTGGCAGTCAGTTCTTACAGCTTAGGTATATATGCCTAACTAAAAATCATAAAATGAAATTCATTTATAAATGTATTGGCATTTTGCACACCGCATATGCGGTAGCCTACAAGGGACACTTCTTAATATTTACCATATTTATATTTCAACTGTGGCTACGCAATTAAAGTTATTTCATTTCATTGCATCATTCAATATAAAATAATAAATAATGCTTTATTGGACCAAAAACAAAAACATGTTACAACACATTTTACAAAAAAAAATTTTCAACACAATTCTAAACATTTTGAAAGAAATGGAACTTAATAAACATCAATATGATAGCATTCTAAATAAAAAAAAAAATTAACATTTAGTGGTTAAGAAATGAACTGTCTGGCAATCCACACTAATAATCAAGCTGTATAGCAGACAGAGCCACTAAGTTTACAAAAATTATGCTAATTTTACTCAGAAGTTTACAAAAAATAATATTTTCCGCGACAACTAACCAAATTAAAACAACATAATATTATCTTTTATAGTATATGCTCCACCTTAAGCCAGAGTGTCGCTAAGTCGCCTTTAATAAATTTAAAATTAAATGAAATTTAAAATTTTCTAGCTGTAAACAGTTCACGCTCAAACTTCTGAACCGATTTTAAACAAATTTGGTGTGGAAATAAATAGCTTATAACGTTGAATTACTTTATCTATCTTTACTTATAAATACGGATATCGACTATACTACTTCTAATAATTCTAATAATTGAAAATTATAATAATATTTTAACTTATTGTGTTTGTTTGTTTCAGGAGAGCGCACCTCAGAACTTGTTTAGAAAAATTAAAAGACATGGTTCCCCTCGGGCCGGAAGCATCGAGACACACTACGCTAGGATTATTAACAAAGGCTAAAAGATTCATAAAGGTCAGTTTTATTTCTATACTATCTATACTAATATTATAAAGAGCAAAACAGTTTGATGGTGTGTTTGAACCGATTTGGCCTATATCTCTCTTCTCTCCTAATGAGAGAAAGCTCCGAGTCCCAGCAGTGGAAATGTATTGTGCGCTGCACTATTGGTATATTAACTGGTAGTTTCGTAGCTTTGTTTATTTCGCTACATATCTATCAAGTTTGAAGCACATAATGATATTAGAAGTATGAATGTATAGGAGGTACCTATAGTATGGAAGAAACTCTTTTAGAAAAAAAAACTTCGTAATTATTGCTGATATTTTAGACACTTGTATCCATATAACCTATGTCAGAGAACCGAGATCGTCAATATATTAGAAATTTTAGGGATAGTTAACTTGAGCTAAGCTCAGTGAAGCATTGTCAATCAATAATAACTAATGATCTAATTCAATAACTCTTGGATTTAGTAATCATTATCATGACCAATTTGTACTAAAAATAAAAGAAAATATCCAAAACGACGCTTGACATAAATTAACCCTTTTATAAATTTTTGAACAACCGTGCCCAGAGACGTATTTAGGTCACCACTAAAGTCCACCGTTGCGTATAAATCACAAAGACAATGCCTGGAATTAGGCCTGAGCCTCGCCCCTTTCCTGTAAAACGAAACTAATTATAAAACTTCGAGCGTCACAACTAATTAATCAATCGCCACCGACAGTTTTCCAAATTCTGACGCGATTTTCTCACTACCGTATAAATTGAATTATGGAAAAAGTTTTCCAGTGGAAAGAATTATTGAAATACTTTGGACAAAAGGGGTGAGCTGAACAAACAACCTGATTGGATCAACCCGGTTTTAGTTTTCAGGGGTCCTGCAACACGCTTGGCGAGTTTCAATTTGGGTTATCTAACTGAGAAAACTATCACCCGGTAGTCTGTAGAGTAAATAGGATAGATAAGCTTGTTTACATCGTAAAATAAGAAATACTTTACATTAGATAAAAAAGAAGTTTGAAAGTAGCCCCAGTGAGTAAGAAATTAAAGAGTGAAGGGTTAGCGTGGTATGGGCATGTGATGCGTAGAGAGGAGATGCATGATAATTAGTAGGAGATGTATGAAAATGGTAGTGCAAGGAAGAAGGGCAAGAGGCCGACCGAAGAAGACATGTAAGGAGTGTGTGAATGAGGACATGAGAGTGAAAGAAGTGAGTGTAGAGACGACGGCTGATAGAAGAGAGTGGAAGAGGAA
This sequence comes from Mellilla xanthometata, assembly GCA_035578125.1. Lineage (NCBI taxonomy): Eukaryota > Metazoa > Arthropoda > Insecta > Lepidoptera > Geometridae > Mellilla > Mellilla xanthometata. The sequence goes on along the minus strand of JAPUBQ010000009.1, from coordinate 12,988,862 downwards.
ACCTTACTGTGCCGACCCCATCTATGCTATAAGGCAGGGTTTGGCTGCGGGATTTGGCCCCGTCTCGGGGCTAAATAAGTTATTATGTTAACAATGTACTATTGTTTATTACTTTAAAACCTACAATACATAAATTAAACTAAAACTTAACTAGACTAACCTAAAAAAGAACTAGAGGCAAATGTGCCTAAAATAACTATCTAATATAACTATGTACATATATGTTTTATAAAATTTACATTTGTATATAATCATTTTGAAAGCTCACTAGACTGGCGACGTAATACCGACCCCGTATATAATCAGGCCCATTTGTTTGTGAGTTTTCAATTCCAAATCAGAGAGAGGCTTTGATATTTGATTAGAGGGATAGAAGCCAATTGTATGCTATGGTTGAATGTGGAATGTGATTAAACTACATATGTCTAAGTCTTTGCAATTTATTTGTCGCTGCTTTATAAATATAATTTCATATATGCAAACCTCTCTATAGTTGATTATTATCTGAAGTTTGTTTCATAATCGTGGCGATTCAGCGGCAACCACGACTAAACTAAATTTAAAGAAGCCCCGTCTCTTTTCATCTTAGGTGGCCAGAAAGAGACGGCACGTTCTGAACCAAACACAAAACAACTAAAATCACGTCAAATATGAAAAATGTAAGCGGTTTTAGAGCGCATCCAATTATATCAGCTCTAAATCTGACGTGTTTGACGTGATTTTAGATGGTTTGTCTATGGTTTAGATTGTACCATCTCTTTTTGGTCATTTATGATGAAACGAGACAGAGCTACTTTAAATTTAGTTTAGTCGTGTGTGCCGCTGAATCGCCACCAATTGCTAGAAAAAACATACTGATATAATAAATGCGAAAGTTTGTGTTTGTGTTGTATAACATAGACAAAACATCTAAAATCACGCCAAACACGTCAGATTTAGAGCTGATACAGTTAGGTGCGCTCTAAAATCGCTTACATTTTTCATATTTGACGTGATTTTAGTTGTTTTGTGTGTGGTTCAGAACGTGCCGTCTCTTTCTGGCCACCTAAGATGAAAAGAGACGGGCTTCTTTAAATGTAGTTTAGTCGTGTGTGTCGCTGAATCGCCACCATTGTTACCTAATGTATCGAATAATAAAAACAAAGCTGTTTTACTTCTAGTTACAAAGAAGGTCGTAATCACGAAAGTAGGTTTATCTTTTATAGCCACTACAGTAAACGACACTAGAAACTCCAATATTCTCGAAACACACCGTTTCACATATTGAAGTTATCACGAGGCTGTTATGAAAGGCATGTAGTACCGACGTGTCTTACATACATACTCGTACATATTTTTTACTACAACAAAAATATGAAAACATACATATATATTCTATTTTTGAAGAGTTTTGTCTTAGTACTCTTACTTATTTAAAATGGCCAATGAATTAATATCTATAATTTTTGGGCATGTTTCAGGCTTTTAGTGAGACAAGAGAATTTAAATTATCTTAGGTTATCTAAATTGGTTACCCTTTGATGCAGCATGTTTTGCCTTATTAAAAAGGGTAAGTGTTAGAAGGGCTTGATTTAAGAACAAATATAAGTACATATTAAAATACATTTAAAAAAGATTTACTAAATCGGCAAAGCCTCTTTCAAATTTTAGAGTGAATAGAAGAAATAAATAGACTGTAATTTTGCTTTGCAAAAGAAGCACATTTTATACACATTTAAACAGATATATCTGACTAAAAGAGTATTTATGTATGTATAGTATATCAATTGTGTTAGCAACCATAATACAAACTATAGTAATGATTTAGAATGGGGCTAACCACCGCAATTTATACTCGTAATTTACGTTTGTATGAAATCTCAGTACAAGCTCTCCTGCCTTAAACACAGACTATTATGCTCAATACACGGTACACATTTGGCATAATAATACAATTGAAAATAAACTGCGGGCGGTCCGCCAAGACAGTTTGTGAGCTGGCGGTAAACACTCGTGCTCGCCTGAGATACATATTAGTGAACAAATTACTTGGCTATAACTCCTTCAGCTATTATGAGAAGATATGGCTATGAAAACAAGCGAGTGTGCTCGATGGGAAACTGTCTGCTTGTCAATCAGACGACCAATGGTTCGATCCCAGCCTTACAACAAAAATGTTTTTGAAGTTATGTGTGTTTGCACTCGTTTTACGGTGAAGGAAAAACTTGTGAGGAAACCGACGTGTATACAAAAATATCCGAAGACGTGTGTCATCCGCCAATCCGTACTTGGCCTTTAGTGAATTTCCTACTGCCGCGCGTCAGAGGCTTCGCACAAATGTGTATGGCGCGACTGAAGTCAGTACAATAGCACCTTATTACAGTCATTATCTGGCTTTTTGAATGGCCGATTTGATAGTCTATGGTTGTAAAATTGCCACAACTGAAATAAAACAAAACAAAACATTTTTCTAATAAAACAAAAGTTCTATTAAAAAAAAAACAACTGAGGTTTAACTTCTCTAAATATACATCTTGACATAAGAGCCATTTCATTCCAAATAAAAAACAATCTATTTCCTAGTTAAAACAAATTACGACAAACGATTTTCCTTGTACCCGAGAAAAGTTACTTATTTCTGTTTTCCGCCTAAAACATAATTAGATACTATTCCCGTCAAACTTCTCTGGCAGTTAGAAACTGGCGCAATTCAAATAATCTTATTTACTTACCTAAACACGAAAGGATTTCGGAATTTAATTAAGTCACGGCCAAAACAAGGTGCTTGATGTTTTGCGCGTGGGTGAAATTCAACTCTTACAAAAGGTCAGCGACTTAGCAAACGGTTTGACGACTACCCGCAGATTTGGAAAAAAAACTTTTTTCATTATCTTTTGAATTTGGAACTGGTGTCAGAGGCACACAACATCCGGTTCCCGTTTTGCGTAATAGTTGTGAGAAAACCTTCGATAAACAAAGGGCTGTGGCAAAGGGTTTGCGCGCTTCCGCCGACGCTGTTTCCGGCCCTGCGCTTCCTTCCCTTCCCCCCTCTAGCCCCCTCGCCCATCCATTTCTCACAGAATCCCGGGAGGTTGTACTCAGAGTCTGCACTACACGAAACAAACAGTAAGTTTGCGGCTCCGTTTTAGTAGATTTGTGGAACTTAGGATTTTGCCGTCGGGAAGAGATTTCGAAATGCATTTATGACCAAAATATTTTAAATTTTTGTAAGTCCTGGGTATTTTTGGCTTCAAGATAAATAAAGATAAAGATAAATCATTTATTGGCCTAACAACATCTCGTCATATTTGGCAAGTCATTTACATTGGATGTTAATTAGAAAATTGTATCTACTGTATGAAATTTAAATTAAATTAAAAAATAAAATAAATAACGCATTGTCATGCAAAAAAAAAATGTCAATAATTATTTATTTATTCAGTCATCCTTAGTGAAGATGTCACTAGGTGCAGAGTCATGAATTCCTTTAAGAAGTACAGTGGATTAAGAATTTGTTACGCGTCGACACCACAATTTATGGATAGACGTGATAGGACCGGCCTACGTGTATGTAATGCATACCTTTGCTACCGCGGCTTTACCTAGCATACTGGATTCATACCAGTAACTACATATATATAAATTATTATAAGTTTTGTCAAATCAACATATATTTTATTTTGATTTCGACTCTTTATCGTTTAATTATAACGCATTATTTTTATTTAATTGATACAGTTATTCTCAAACACTGAATCAATGTGGCAATAGACCAAATATTTACACAGGAGAACCTAAATCTACCATTTAGTTGTCACAGGCTAATGAAAATCAAAATCTAAATATATACAATCCTCGTTGACGTAATGGCTATGCCGGACTGCCAACTAGACGATCCCGGGTTCAATTCCCGACATAGCCAACATCTTTGTGATAAACTAAATTTGTTGGCTGTCTGTCTGAGTGTTAAATATGAATCTATATAAAGTATATGTAGTATATCACTTGTGTTAGCAACCATAATACCAACTAGAAATGGTTTAGTATGGGGCTAACAAGCCTTGTGTCATAAAATACATTTTGTTTGGGTAGATTTTTTTATTATGATGATAATAATGATTCTCTTACTCCACCTATTTTATATACAGTGTTACCAGCTGAAGTATTTTTCTCACTGCGCTCACTTCCAGGGCGTAATGGTAAGTGCTTTATCATCGAAACACTCACGACGAGCTGTGTTGCCATATTCATATATATACAAACATATTTGTTGATCGAAATTTGATATTGGTTAGAAGTAAATCGCGCGTAGATATTGCAAATTATCTTGAACTTGAGTCTATAAAGAAAACATGAAAGCGCGTCTACTTCCGGTAGCTGTTTCGCCTAGGTCTAGGCTATGCTTCGTTTTTATTAGGCCTTTTTTTTTGTTGACGAGAGGGAAATCTTCAAGAAGATACCTGGCCACAATGAGCCGCAGCCAGGTTATGTGGGATTTGTACCCAGTAAAACCCCCCGGTGACATGCCTCTGTGCTTAACGGAGGACTCTGGGTTCTTCCGGGAAACACCCCGGAGACCTCCTTGCACTGTGCTGTGGCCCTTCCCGGATAACTGACCAATCCACCAACGACGGCGACGGTCACACGCCACTATCGTTCACCCCGGACTCTGTGAAGCGAGTGTCGGAACCCCATCTCCGAACATCCTCGAGTCTGATGCCCCTTTTAGTCGCCTCTTACGACATACAGGGGCAGTTCCGCAGCCTTATTCTTTCACCCAGGGTTTTGCAGGGTTAGCCGCTTTTAGGTCTAGCCTACTAGGTCATCAAAAAAGAAGCCATTTTAGAAGAGAGGCCTATTTCCAGCAGTGGGGCTCAGACACTGAAAACTGGCTGTAGATGATTATAATGACAATGTCTAGAGTTTTTCCTGAAAATGAGTTCGAGGCCTTGAAAGAGGCCTACGCCCAGCAACGGACGCAGACGGTCTGATGATCATGATGAATTTTACTATCGATATATTTTTGACCTATCAAAATTGCGAGATTATATTCTGAAGTCGCGTCAGACCCACATCTCGTGACGTCACTCTCAGAATGAACCCTTTATCCGGAATCATTCATTCATGAACGTGTCAAACATGACCGATTACCGCGAGGACCCTTCACTTTGAAGGGCTCTCCAATCTTGAACGATTCTATTCTTAATTGGGTAGTATCTGCCCGTAATAAGACTGATTCACAGATGATTTATTTACTTTACTATAAGACTCTTTGTCCTGACTCATTCATTCACTCACTCATTAATTCATTAACTCATTCATTTATATGTAGGCAACACAGAGCCCAAGCCTATTAATACCTTTTAAAGCTCATGATAGTAGGATAAAATACAATTTTAATCATCCAGAACAAAAACATGAAGTCAAATAAAGAAAAAGCATCTCAACTGAATAAATAAATGAAACTGCAAAATAAACTAAATATGGTCTCAGCCTTAATCAGTTTGAGAGTCGATCAATAAACAAAAAAATACTTTTTACAATTTTCAGTACGACATATGATTAGCAGTTCACGTAATCACACAAGTCAGCGATACCCTGACTGAAAGTGGAGCATGCCTAGTTTGACTGATGTAATGACTGTTTCTCAAGGAGGTTGTACACAACGCTTGGATTTTGCCATCTAGGTTTCATCTGTAATTATGGCAAACTTCTGCACCGCGCGTTATTATATGAGAATCAGCAACCCTCTCTAGTATTCTGATCCCTGGTATTATGCACAAATGAGTGTTATCAATTCGTATATGAGGACTTACATAATACGCAAACATATACATTATCCATAGTACATATTGCCAGATAGACAATAAAAACGCAAAAAGATTATCGCCCAAGCCTATACGCTGGCAATATTTTCCTCACTATTACAGATTTAGCCATAATAATACATTTTGTATGACAGTAACAAATGCCGCCATTTGTACGGTCAGCATAAAAACACAGTAACGTGAATAATGCTGTTCTGGCTCGGCCGTGCTCAGTAAGACACGTTTAATGTTTTGTGCAAAAATGAAAGTTTTCACAGATTATTATCGTCATTATAAATAAATAAAAAAAAAACTTAATTGTCATTATAAGTACATATTATAATTCTAGTTTAAAGTAGAAGTGGTAGCTGATTATCACTAAGAAACGCCTATAGCTCAGCTAGCTAAGGTGATCTGACACGATCATCGAAGCTAAGCAACGTTCGAAGCAGACGGTGTTTGGATGGGTGACCATGTACAAAACTGTCGTTTTTCAAGTGGCACTTTCATCTGGGCGCTACCGTTGGTCGAATGACTCGTTAAATTGTAGGTCCCGGCTGTCAGTCTTAATACAAGCAGTCGTTAAGCTATGTCAGAGGCCTTCGGGTGGAATGAAAACTCTCGACACCAGAGATTGGCCACTTAGTCCATATGATGAAGGTAGGAATCACTAAGGACGTATTGTGCTGTTAATTGCAAGCGAAATAATAAATAATGAAATTTCGCTGATAAAAATTTCGCTGATAAAAATAACCTATTCGACGACATATTTTATGTGTACGTATGTAGTATCTACGGGACACAAGGCGTTCACACGCCCGATGGAGCCTTTATCGCTTCTAAAACGTAATCGTAACGTAACGTAACGTAAACGTAACAGTGCACCGTACAAACAGATTGAATAGCTACAGTGCAACAAACGTAGCGCGGTGCACAATGGATGGTGAGAAACGCGCGCCGCCTCGGGCGTCCGGCCATAGCTCTCGCCCGCCGCCGTCCGTCCGGACCTAAACCTACAGCCGACTATTGCAGTAGGGTTGTACTCGCTGATATTGGTTACTTAGTAGAAAATAATTTTTTTTTTATTTGATTGTATACACTATGCATATACATATAAAATAACCATTTTTAAATATATACAATCACTAGCTGAACCGGCAAACGTTGTTTCGCCTTAATAATTATTTCTAAATATACAGTAGCCTATTCTCAGACCTACTGAATACGCATAAAAAATTTGAAAAAATAGGTCAAGCCGTTTCGGAGGAGTACGGTAACAAACACTGTGACACGGAAATTTTATATATAAGAATATGTAGTTGTCTGATAAACAAGATGAAAAATTGATTCTCATAAAGCCTGTCGTTCTACTTTTTAATTTTTTAAATATTTATTTCTTAATTTTTTTTTTAATATTTTTTAAATTTTCATTTTTTATCTTTTTATCTTTTTATCTTTTTTTAAATATTTATTTCACACACACACGGCTGGTTAACCCCATACTGAGCTATTTCTTGTTCGTATAATGGTTGCCAACACAACTGATATACTACATATGCATATATACATACTATATATAGATACATATTTAACACCCCGACCGTCAGCCAACAAATTAAGTTTAACACAAAGATGTTGGCCGTGCCGGGAATCGAACCAGAAACCTTCTGATTGGCAGTCCGGCATGGTAACCATTACGCCAACGAGGTCGTCAATAACGCTATAATCTAGCGGTTTTCAAGGCACGAGTGAACCGGGTTTTTATGCATGATAGGCTTGCGCTTGACCAAAAATCACCTCGTAAGTGACATTGTTGACATTGACTTCTATTTGAATGAATATCTAAGTATATAGCTAAACCAAAATAAGATTATATCCCTTAAAATATATTGTAACTTCAGAATAATAGAAACGTACAGTTAATTTTGATAAAATAAGAACGCCAGCCAAATTAAGAACCTCTTGAAGTCAAATTAAGAACCTTTAATAATTCTAACGTACTAGTCCTTTAAGGGTTAATAGCTATAAAGCTGAAAAAAAACTCAGAAACAGATTATGTGATTTTCGTTGCCGACTTAACAAGAAATACTAAAAAAAAATATTTAAAGGGGCTCACATACTAGAAACGTGTTTTTCGCCATTTTCGAAGCTACGGATCTCTTCAAGAGCGTACAAGCTTTTTGGCATCAACAAAAAATGCGTGAATCCCATACTGTTTCCAGTCGTATAGTGATACCGGACACCTACGTACAAAGCGCCTAGCTCCCGCCGCCGGTTTTGCATGCGAAATTAATGTTCAAAGTGTTGAATGCTAAAAAAGCTATTACCGGCCTCCGCCGTGATTTGTGGCACTTATTTTCATAATTTCACGTGAATTCATAGCCCACATGTTTTGTTGTGTGTTAAGGAAGGGTTGTGACGTAGTTTATTAGTTAATTCTAGAGTGTGAGGTTGTTTCTTTGGTTGGTTAGTGGTGGTGACGGTTAAATTGTTAGTTATCGCGTTTTGTTTCCTTAGTGATGGTGCAGTGTAGTTAAGTTATTGTAGCATATGTAAGAAGCAGACAAAAGCATGAAACAGATGAGGATACTTAAAAAATAATAATAATAACAGCTGATACCACGTTTTCTAAGATTAAGTTAAAAGTTTTTAAACATAAATCAAATAATCCTTTAAAATTAAAATTACCTAATTCATGTATCATTATCATCGTTACTATCCTCTGACAGTAATTGTTTATGGCTGGGCATAAAACTTTCTTCAAGTACATACTCGTAGCTTTGAGATTATTTTTTTTACTAGCAATGGGCTTGCGCTTGATCGCAATTCACCTAATGATAAGCCATATTGCAATCTAAGGTGGAGCGCGCTTGCCCAGAAGAAACCGGTTCACTCTTGCCTTGAAAACCGCTAGATTATAGTTATCGGGGAACAGGGAATTTGGCAAAGAATTCCACACTTTGGCGGTACGCACAATGAAGGTGTAGGCAAACCGCTTATTACGCGACTTAGGAACCTTTGAGTATTCTGGCAATATGATGATTCAAACAAATTGATAACAAAATAAATTGGTGTTCTAAATAAATAAAGTAATTAATTGACATTTATTCCCGATTTAGTAAATACAGTATTTTTTTTAGGTTGACGTAATGGTTGCCATTCTGGACTGCCAACCAGAGCGTCCCGGGTTCGATTCTCGGCTCGGCCGATATCTATTTGACGAACTAAATTTGTTGGCTGCTGGTCTGGGTGTTAAATATGTATCGAAATAATGGATTTATGTATGTATATGTAGTATATCAGTTGTGTTAGCAAACATAATACAAACTAGAAATGGTTTAGTATGGGGCCAGCCGTGTGTGAAATGTGTAGTAATATTTATTTATTTTAATAGATTTTAAATGGTAGCAATGTAATGTTTATATAAAATAATTTATTGTTATAATGACTGACATAAAAAAATTGATAGAAGATAATAAGATTAAAAACGAATTTAAAAAAAAACCACTCATAAAATTAATTTTAGGCCACTCCGGATAGAACCTGACGGAAAGGTACCCATAACGCTCGTGGCATTGCCGCGTTGTACGGCTATGGATATATATTTATTTATTATTTATTCCATCACCGTTTGCTACCAATTTCATATAATTATCTGTTCTTCTAAGTTAGTTGAAATTGTCCTAGGTTTAAAGCCGGGCGGACTGTAGTATTCAATTAGTCGGAGCGGACCCGGACACTCCCTGACATATTGAATGTGAGATCCTATTCACGTGACACAATCCATGCAGTGGATGGATTCATGCGACTGATTGAATGTACGGTGCATGTGTGACTGTATACAGTACGACTAACTTGAATAACCATACACACAGAACGTAACGTAATGAAACATGTACCAGTATTAAATTGACGACCTCGTTGGCGCAATGGTCACCATGCCGGACTGCCAATCAGAAGGTTGCCAACATCTTTGTGCTTAACTTAATTTGTTGGCTGTGGGTCTGGATGTAAAATATGTATCTATATAAAATATATATGTTTTTATATATAATATATCAGTTGTGTTAGCAACCATAATACGAGCTAGAAATGGTTTAGTAAGGGGCTAACCAGCCGTGTGTGAAAAAAAAAAAAAAAAAAATGAATGAATGTGTGACTGTATACAGTAACTTGAATACCCCATATTCTTATTTTTCAGCTTACCTATTCTGTGAGTAGATTTAATTTAGAAAATGAACTTAATATCAATATTGAAAAAGAAAATGTAACTGAAATTATGTGTAATAAAAATCACCGTAACTTATTTCTACAATATCGCAAAGATGTAGCTGAGAAAGTCACAAAGCGCAACTAGACTTTAGATGTTTAAATATTCTGGAAAACATTCACAAATTATATTAAACTATAAGTTTGTTCCAGCAACATTTAGTAATGCAAGCATATCAAATGCAATTATGTTCATATTATTAAGATGCAAAATGTCCCTAATTTTGTTAGAGGAAGAAAGTCTATAAAAAAAACTTGAATAACCATACACACAGAACGTAACGTAATGAAACATGCACAAGTATAAAATTTAAAATTAGATATATATAAACACTAGCTGACCCGTCAAAAGTTGTTTTGCTTCACTTAGGGGTACAGCGCCATCTATTGATTACTTACTCAACCCAGTCGAAAGGTATCGACATCTGTTAGAATCATTTGGAGTTAACAGATCATTGTGACTGTCAAATAATAACAGTAAATAATGAGAAATAAATTAAAATTGTGACTATAATTTGAGATTTAAACTATCCTATATCTCAAGTTGGATCGAACTGCACATGGTGCGCGAATTTTATTATAATCGGTTAAGTGGTTTAGGAGTCCATTGAGGACTAACATTGTGACACGAGATTTATATATATATATATATATATATATTAAGATAAACACTTTATTAAAACACTCACAAAAACGAAAATTAAATACAAAAAAACACTTAAAGTACTTAGAAGCTAGTGCCTTAACTGGCGACCTTATCTCTAAGAGCCATCTTTTCCAGGCAACCAATTCCAAGAAAGTACACTTTAAAAGAAATTACAAACGAAGTGTCGTAATAAAAGGGCATATGTAAATTCGAATAAATACATTTATTAAAATTTTGTAAGAACCTGACTTCTTTTTTTGTTGGATACAGCCATCTTGGATCTTTAAAGTGTGTGGAAGTAGTGGAAAAATAAGCGAATCGCCATTCTTTTTGCGGCGCCATCTTGTTTTGAAAATTTATCATAACGAATGTATTTTACTAGTCAAAACTTTTTATTTGATAAGTACCCATATTGGGATAATTGCTAAGAAAACGTTTTTTTTTCATCAAATATACCTAATGACACTTTTGACTAACACACCTTTTAAACAATAAAAACAGAGCCAAAGAGCTTAGCCATTTAGCTCATACGAAGATATAATACGCATATAGAAGAAACAAATTAGTAGCCAGTAACCTTGCACCAAGTCAAATTATTGAATTATTTTGGGAAGGACTAGCTGCCAAGGCACGGGCTAACGCCTATTTTGGCAACTAGAGCTTAATGTTAAAAATATGTATTTTTTTGGTGCCAATAAATTATTTTGAATTTGAATTTGAACCACGTATACTCAAGTTTCTCTCAGAAATTTTCCACGAAATAGAAAGCAAAGCCTATAAATTTAAGATTATTTACGTTGCTACAAAAATAATTATCAATTTTCCCCTTTAGGCTTTGTAATGGTACGAGTATAATAAATCCACGCAGGCTACGTCAAGATTTACAATTTCCGCCGGGAGGTGGGAAGGTGGTCTATATCGGGGAAGTTACGATCCGAAATGGGCGGGCTAAGGCCCTAAATGTCCAGTAGATTACTTATAAAATTAATACGGATAGAGTTAATAGACTAAATAAATTAATAAATATTAGAACACATTTATTATAATTATGGTTCATTACAAAGATAATGACCGTGCCGGGAATCGAACCCGGAACCCTCTCGTTGGCAGTTTGTCATGAACTATCACGCCATCGAGGTCGTCAAAAAATACATATTTACATAAGAATATATTCATAATTCTCTTATTAAATAAATATAACATTTTAAGTCTGTTTTATTTTTTATTTTATTTTTATAATTTGTTTTGTTTATCAGTTTCTTTATCTATCTAGCTATCACCTTACTTCTATATTCATTAAATTGAACCCCTATTTCTCCTGGTCACGCTATAATTGAAACCGATTTCATTCATCGTTTCTAAAATGTTTCCTAAAACTTTTAAAGTATCAAACCTCATCTTCTTACGCAACTTACTCCTTTATAATCTTTTTAAGGCAAAATTCACTCACTAACCTGGCTGAATTAAAAAATAAAAATATTTTAAATTATATAACAAAAAACTAATTAACGAGTGAATAATAAAATAGGATCACCTAACTTCGTAATTCATGTTACTTCTGTTAAAACAACGCTTTTAGCGTTAATTTGCTAACTAAATCTGACACTAATTCGACCATCGCCATAAATTTAATGAAAGCTAAAGCTTACAGCTTTGTTGACAACTGTTGATAACAGAGGCTTTCACAAATCACAAACAAAATGATGTAAGTTTTTTTTATTTTTTTACATCTACGCTATTGTCATATTTTTTGTGGCCTTGGACGGTTTGTGTATTTAGCCTAGAGCAAATGAGGCTATTGACAATTAATATATTGATAATAATATTAAGAGCAAAGAAAATTTAATGGGGTTAAATAATAATTAATAATCCAATATTGTAGTAATTATAGGTAAAAATGTCAAACTATGTAAATATGTACAGTTAAATAAAGGCATTTTAATTTAATTTTATAAATTTAACCGTAAATAAAAATCTCTAGTACAACACAAGTTACTATCTCGATTTACATACAGTAGAAACTCTATTAACCGGACTTATTGTTCAATCTTATTGTTTAGTCAAACATTCGGATAATTAAAAGTAGGTATCAAGAAAATTGTTTTTTTTTTTCGACGAGAAACCGGCGCAGTTTGGGTGAAGCCAGTTCCGTTTGACTCGTCCATGCTTGCATAAATACGACTTTTGACAATTGAATTTAATGTAACATATCTTAGACGGAAATAAAGAATTTTGGAAATTGAATGACAATAATGATTTTTGACAATTGGTCTGTTGTCCTGATAATCGCGATTCTGTACAACTGAGGGCTGGATAATCGAGTTTCTACTACAAAAAAACAATAAAAGAGCTGCTAATAAAACTGCCATCCATTATAATATAACATGGCAACAGTTATAAAGTCAGAAGTTAGCTACATTTGCGAGTGAAAAGAGCAATTTGCTAAATTGGGCGTGACGTCCTTTAGACGTTTCAAGGTAGACGCAAATTGATACTGACAGTTCAGTCGGCTCTGGTGTACCGACGCTGCCTGGATACAGCGGGCTTATTGTGTAATGGCAACACCGCCATAATTCTTTTTCCTTATAAGTTTTTGAGTTTTATGACATAAATGTTATTTTCTTCTAGTTTACGTGGTCAGTAGTCTATTGAAATTCTTCTTCTTCTGACCTAAAGAAAATCAAAATCAATAATCAAATTATTTATTGGCCTTGAATTGACTCGTCCAGTACGGCATCAGGCCGTACTGGGCGAGTCAATTTACAATTAATTTCCATAGTTTATATGCCTATAATACACTCTGTTTACATAAATATCTATATCTATATTTTTCATCCACCTGGAATCGTATAAAAGCTTTCTAACTATAAGACTGCTACAGGAATGAAGATTCTGTTATTGAATGTGACATGAATTCATTAAGAGAGTAAAAAGGGTTCTGTTCGAAAATGTGTTTAATTTTTAGTTTGAAGTCATTCAAAGGTAGTTCTATAATTGCAAGTAGCCAGGTTCTGGTGTAGAGAGTTTTTCAACCCTGACTCTGACTTGGACTAAGACTAACAGCCGGGAACTACGATTTAACGTTTCACCCAACTAACGGTAGCGCCCAGATCAAAGTGCCGCTTCTAAAACGACAGTCTTATGCATGGTCACCCATCCAAAGACTGTCCGCATCAATCGTTATAGCTTCGATGATTGCGTCAGATAAACTTAAATAGCTGAGCTACAGGCGCTGCTTTGCAAATCAGTGCCATATATACTATAGAATTTATGTAGTAGTAAAAAGTTCCTGTCTCTCTATGATTCAAAGCCTAGATATTTAGTCATTTGCTGTGTCTTAGTCAGTTGATGTCATTTTCTAGGTTTTGTGACTACCGTTGTTCACAGAATTGCAAAATAATAAATACAAAAGATCTTTTCTTGTAGTGATTTTATGATTTTACCTTGAAAGCAGCCCACTATACGTTCCCACAGTTGGGACTCCGAACTTTCTCTCACGAGGATAGATATTGTGGTTTTCGTATATACAGTGTAAACTCTATATAAAAACACTGAAGGAACTGTGCATTTTAAGGCGTTATAGGGAGTGGCCGTTAAATGGAGACAATGTTTCATTGTACAAAATTCAAGCTAAATCAACTAAAGCCAATTGATTTCGACGCTTTTGAGAGTTTGTCGTTAAATCGAGTTACATAGAGTACACTGTATGTGATTGGCAAAAAAATACCAAATACTAGTTCAAGAAATTCTTAAGAGAGAAATTTCAATGTTGCCATGTACACATATAGCAAAAAGCCCTTAGAGCCCTCACTCGTGTCCCGCGTCTTGCGATCGCTCAACGTCGAAGCAAATCGACGCGAAATAAATAACTTACTTAGCACAGCCTCTCTTAATCTGTGATCCCTCTTTCCCGGAAACTATAATCTGGCTGTTTTCAAAGCAAGAGTGAACCGGTTTCTGGGTAAGCGCGCTCCACCTTAGATCATAATAACGCTTACCATCGGTTGAATTGTGATCAAACGCGACAGTGTATAATCCAGGGTATACTCGTAAATTATATGAATAACTTATAAGTATTCGAAATTATATAAGCGAACTAACTGCGCTTCGCAGTGCTACCCGAGTTAATCTGAGATAAAATCATTTAATCTGAAATAAAAAGTAGTCTATGTGTTAACCCAAGGTATCCTATCTTCATAGTAAATCTCATCAAACTCGGTCTTGCCGTTGGAGCGTGAAGGAATAACATAGATTTTAAAGTTATTTGCTAGTTTTTTTTTGGGGGGTAAAAAGTAACTTATATGTCTAGGTCTAACCTATCTTCACACGAAATTTCATTGTAAAGAAGTAACAAAAACTCTTGATAACGATCCTGAATTAATGCTGTTATAGAGAGTGGTCGTTAAATGGAGAGAATGTATCATTTTTTTTATTATTTATTTCAGTTTTAATCGTGACTAAAAAAATCACACGACAAATAACCTGCGTTTTATTTGTCGTGGGAAAAATCTTAAATTTATAGTTTTTTTGCATTGTATGGAATACAAGCTAAAACAACTAAAGCCTATTGACATTGACGCTTTAGAGAGTTTGTCGTTAAATCGAGTGACGTTACATGGAGTTTAAACTGTATTTGTAAAATCAGTTATGCCTTACGAAAGTTCTAATACAGTCTCTACAGATCTCTTACTATACTGGCGAGTAGTAAATGTTTGAGAACCCCTGCGAGAGAAGTCACCGGTGATCTATTACACCCGAGGAAACCTTTTGCGCGCACCTTGTATTGTGCAAAGGGGTATTGGCACGGGTTAACACCCACTAGGCTTTGAAAAATAGTTTTTTTTTTCTATCAGCTAAGTTCAAGTGTCTGCCTGAACTTTAGCGTCAAGAGTTTCTACCCGAAGCTAAGTTAAAAGGCCAAATGACATAGAATGTCAATCTTCTTCTTTATAACTGGACTAGCTACGCCCTGCGGTGTTACCTGCGTTGATCTAGGATAAAATGTTGTCTCCAATCCATGGTCTAAACTATCCTCTTAGTAAATCTCATCAAAATCGGTTCAGCCGCCCAGGCCAGCTTCGTACTAGCTAAAAAGATTAATAATTAAAAAAACATTCTAGAAGATACTTTTGAAACTGTTCAAAAAGTTTTATACTTTATTCGTTACAAACAAACAATCAAACGTTTCCTCTTTAATGATATAGTTTTCTTTTACAATAAATGGGCTTGCGCTTAATCACACTTCATCATATGGGAAGTGAAATTTTGATGTCTTGAAATTTTGATTCTAATGTGGAGCGCGACCCGGAAAAAACCGGTTCACTCTTGCTTTGAAAACCGCCAGATTGTAGTTCTCGGGGAACAGGGAGCTTGGCAAAGAGTTCCACACCTTCGCGGTTCGCAATATGAAGGTGGAAAAAAACCGCTTAGTACGCGCATTTGGAACCTCCGCGGAGTACCGAGCGTCACTGTGTGGGTATTTTTTTTTAAATGAAGAATAGGCTTTCGTTTGACCGCAGCTTGCCTGACATTAAGCTCGACTGTGGTCTAAGATGATATGGTAATAATATAATTAGATATTGTCACGGTGTGTTTAGACCTTAACTGTTTGCAGAACGTAAGGTCTGACCCTAAGTACGAAGGGTAGGAGCGTGACGATGTTTATTCTAAGGATTAACTTCCCTCGCAGATATATTGAGAACTCTTAATGCAGCCCTGAAATGTTCACTCCTTGAGTTTATTAAAGAGATAGATGTTATACATGAAAGAGAATTAAAATATTTATTAAATTACCAGACGACCTAAAGCGTAACGATAATATTAAAACTTTCCTAACAAACTTAAAAAACTTACTCATAACAAAAAGTTATTATAAAATAGAAGACTTTTTTAAATGACAGAACATTAAAAAATTAAATGATTTAACAGGGTTGCTCATCTCCAGTAAATAATTGCAATGCCTTATGGGTAATTATGTATCTGTAATGTGACATAATATTGCAATAAATTGTTTGACTTTGACTTTGAGATAGAATGCTATGCACTAGTCATCTTCTTCTGTAACTCGGCTGATCTGACGCGATTATCGAAGCTAAGCAACGGTCGAACAGTGTTTGGATGGGTGACCATGCACAAGACAGTAGTTTTAAAGTGTCTTTTTCATCTAGGCGCTACGGTGGGTCGGATGACACTTCAAATTGTATCCCGGCTGTTAGTCTTAGTACAAGCAGTCATTAAGCCAAGTCAGAGCAGCCTTCAGGCGGCTTAAAAACTCTCGACACCAAAGCTTGGCCACTTAGCTCATACGAAGAAGAATGAAAGAGATAAAATTTGACGACCTCGTTGGCGTAATACCATATTACTATGCCGGTCTGCCAATCAGAGGGTTCCGGATTCGATTCCCGGAGCGGCCAACAGCTTTGTGATGAAATAAATTTGTTGGTCGGTCTGAGTGTCTAATATGTGTCGATACAAAGTATTTACATATGTATATGTAGTATATCAGTTGTGTTAGCAACCATAATACAAGCTAGAAATGGTTCAGTATGGGGCTAACCAGCCTTGCGTGAAACGTGTCCTAGTATTTATTATTTATCTACATTAATTATATTTTAATATCTCTGGCTTCATAGATTTCTAAAACCTAAAGTTATCGAGACCACAGACATTCTGAGTTCTGGAAGTTTCTCGCATTGTTAAGTCTTTCTTCGCCTTTGTCTTTATTTAACAAGACGTTGTTAACTCAGATCTTACTTCCAGGCATCATTATGGAAGTTCAGACCTTGTATTTTAGGAAAACTTAGTATTGTAATACTAAAAGCCCTGGTTGTTTAAGTTTTACTCATTTGCCTACAGTTATCTGAGTTATATTTTGTTTTAACCTTTGTGAATATGGAATTCCTTGTGTCTGTTAAACATAATAATTAGAATGACAACCTCGTTGGCGTAAAGGTTACCATGCCGGACTGCTAATCAGAAGGTTCCGGGTTCGATTCCCGGCCCGGTCAACATCTTTGTGCTTAACTAAATTTTGTTGGCTGTGGGTCTGGATGTTAAATGTGTATTTATATATAATATGTTTGTATGTATATGAAGTATATCAGTTGTGTTAGCAACCATAATACGAACTAGAAAAGGTTCAGTATGGGCCTAACCAGCCGTGTGTGAAAGGTGTCCTAACATTTAATTAATTTAATTAATAATTCAGTAAATGTAATAGTCAAAAATTTCGTAATAATATTTTCATGTGACTAAATAATAAATTTCCAACAATTCGACATATTCTTTGCCCAAAAAATCAGTGTCACTATTCAACGGGGTAATGCAACCAGCATATTTGTACGCTATCACATACGAATTTTAAAGTTTATAGTTTTTGTAAATGTAGGTTTATCTTTTGAAAAAAGTATCTAGTAATATTTTTGTAGTCATTTTTTTCATAAGATACCTAAAAATAAAAATAAAATATCTACTAATAATTTATTTAAATAAATAATCTACTAATATTTATATATATTATATTGATTTCTGAATTTAGGTTTACATATCTTTTGAAAAAAGTATCTATTTTTTATAGTAATATTTTTCGGCCATAAATTAAAAGTAAATAAAGTATGATTAAAATTTTATTTTGATTAAATCTTCCTAAAATACATTTTTATGTTATCGTCATCAACCAATATCGCCTATTGTTAGTCATAGGCCTTTCTCACGTAAAGCCACGTGACTGTCAATTTTGTTCATTATATCTCCATCCTTTCCACCTTTTTGATATAATCATATCCGACCAATGCAACAAGCATATCTATCCTATTATTTTATTATATTTTGATTAAATGTTCCTAAAACACATTTTTTATATTATCGTCATCAGCCAATATCGCCTATTGTTAGTCATAGGCCTTTCTCACGTAAAGCCACGTGACTGTCTTTTGTTCATTATATCTCCATCCTTTTCACCTTTTTTGATATAATTATATCCGACCAATGCAACAAGCATATCTATCCTATTATTTTATTATATTTTGATTAAATGTTCCTAAAATACATTTTTTATATCATCGTCACCAGACAATATGGACCTATTGTCAGTCATATGCCTTTCTCAAGTAACGCCACGTGACTGTCATTTGTTCATTATATCTCCATCCTTTTCACCTTTTTGATATAATAATATTCGACCTTTGCAACAAGCATATCACTAGCCTATTATTTTATCTCTAACTTTATCCCTAGATTATCTATAGGCTGCCTCTTCTCGTAAGCCTCCATTTATAAAGGGCAGTTCTCACCGCATCCTAATCTACACGGTGGTATTAATCACCACCATAATTAACCTCCAGTTTGCCTCGCTCCTCCCGTTACCGGTTTGTGTAGACGCAGCTTTACAGTAGCCAAGTTAGGGATGATTCAGTAAAACACTGAGGCTTTCACTGTTCTTCTTCGTTTGAGCTAAGTGGCCAAGCTCTGGTGTCAAGAGTTTCCAAGGCCCCCGAAGGCCTCTGACTTGGCTGCTTGTACTAAGACTAACAGCCGGGACGTACACTTTAACTTGTCATCCGACCCACGGTAGCGCCCAGATGAAAATGACACTTGAAAAACGACAGTCTTGTGCATGGTCACCCATCCAAACACCATCCGCAGCATCATTGCTTAGCTTCGGTGATCGTGTCAGATCACCTTATCTATCCGAGCTACAAACGCTACAGTTTTTTACTGTCAATAAGTACGGAAATTAAGACTTACAGATTGTATCTATGCTAAGGGCAAAATTTAAAATATCTTTTTCCAATATTTTACAACGAAACGAGGACCGGTATATGGGTTTAGATTTTTTTTGTGTATTTGTGAAAAATGTATATTCAAAACTACTAGTTCGATTTTGATGCAGTTTTCAGTGATGGGTTGAGATTTTTTTATACATGTTTTTAGATTGGAGTGAAACAGAACAGAGGGCGCTATCGTAAACATTTGGTTCAAGGAATGTCATGTACATTATGCAATATTTACATCATGCAATATGATGTTACATAAGCAATAAGACAATATCGCTAATTTGTGCAACTGTTTTCCACAGTTTCCCACTTGAGGCCCTAGCAAGAGGCCGACCTTTGGCCTCGAGACCCTTACATAAATATCTGTACCGACCCTAATTAGGGCCCGCGAGGAAAAATGTAACGGATTTGCAACCATAAACAATGTGAGGCCAGAAATGGTGACAGTTCCTTTTTAATTACGCTCAGCTTTGCTTGTTTTTATTTTAGGAATTAATGTCTTAATTTGGAAGATGGTATCTTAAACAATTACGATGGGGATGGAAATTATTTTGTTTTGAGTGTCTGTATATGGGTCATTCTTAGTTAAGAGGTAATACATTGTATGAAGTGACGGCATGGCATTTTTTTTTAAATTTCTACTTAATTATATATATTTTTTATAGGAACATTTAAGTTGTAAACGTTTACAAAGTGGCCAGTCAATTTGTTAGTTTTTTCTCGATTTATAAGTTACCAGGGTAGATACTCAGTACAGGGTAGAGACAAGATGCACAGGGGAGGATACTTTATGTACAGGGAAGAGAGACAGACATATTAATAACAGTTTTTTTTAAGAATCAACATATTATTTTACTCATTAATTACTAATAATCAGACTTTTCATTTCTTTGCAGTCATTTTTTATAAAATTAAATGTTTCTTAAGGATAGGTACAAAACAAAAAGGTTCTTACTTTTTCTTTCCATCAAAACAAAAATATCTATAATTTTACTATTAATCATATCGATAGTAAATAATGAAATAAAAATAAACAAAACTTAAGTAACAGTATTAAACTTTTCTTGTACTTAAAATATAAAAAACATTTTAATGAAAAGGTAATTAGAAATATTAAAATTTTAAAATCCACATTCAAAGACATCAATAGATTCATTAAATGAATAAAAAATACGTTGCCCCCTCATTTTTAAGTTTGGGGCAGGAAGTTTTCTTAAAACTTGATCCCAGATAATGAAAGAAATATCTTCATCATTAATTCTGAACTTTTTTCCAGTTTCATCAAAGATTTTACAAAATTTAACTTGAAGTTCATCATCTTCCTCAACACCTGTGCACATTGCAAAATAACGATATTCTGTTTTACAATCTTGCAGTTTAACCAGCAAAAATCACTGTTGCAGAATGTTTCCTTTCCAGATGTTGAGGGCTTTAAATTATCTATGTGCAGTTTGCTTTTAATACTGGCAGGCACAGAATGCTGTAGTGTTTCTTGAAGCTTCTTCCTGCGTTCTTGAGATGATTGATTGATTAGTGGTTCATCTTCTGAATCGCATCATCGCTCCGTAAATATCATCAACACATAGACGAGGTTGTGTTTGTCGATAATCCAAAGTACCCAAATGAAAATGACGACATAACTCAGAGTCACAGAAGCAGCTCAAACTTTTCATTATCAGGCAATTATGTATAAGAACGCAACCAGTAACCTGGTGAACCTTTAGTCTGCCTGAAAAAGTCTTTTAACCTTCAGTAGAACCTAATTTTGCTGATTTTTTCAGATATGTTTGCATCATTTACGGAAAATTTTAAATATTCGGGCAGCTTTTCTCAAGGGCTTTAGCTGGGTCATCTATTGATGAAATATCGGTGCCACTCGCAACTAATCTATCTGCAGTTCTCTTGCAAGTAGCTCCCACTCCATCAGGAGCTCCCTTACCGTGGCCTGCTTCATGAAAATTCCAAGTGAAATTTTGAAGTAGTAATGAAAACGCAAACAAACATATCTCCCCTGGACATTAAGTATCTCCCCTGCCATCAAAAGAGCCAGGGGAAATACGCCAGGGGAGATACATTTTCGATTGATATCTAAAATAGCCGTAAAAGTGTTTATCGGATGAAATTCACAACCAAACATAACATTCTGTGCACTTTTAATAGTGATTATTTAAGTAAATATTAATATTTTAACGAATGACTACTAAATAAAACTTACCAGAGGAGAGACTCCATTCACTCAACACTTCTACACCCAGCGAGCGGAGTGACTAGAATGACCCTTAAAATGGTTGCACAGCCGGCTTATGTGCCGCTTGTTGCTAACTTCACGTTAAACTCTATGCACTCAAGGTCATAACTTCGACAAATTTGCTAAACAAAATTGATTTTTAAACGAAAACAAATGGCCAGGGGACGAGACACGAAATACGAAGGACAATTTTCATCGTCGATATTATTTATCAAAAATTAGAATAAAAGTAATTTTACTTATAAGACACTGTGACTTAGTTATTGTTCTATATAAATATAACAATGATAAAGTAAATGTAGAATTTTAATGCACTCATTTTAACTGGATTACAAATAAAGTCGGGTTGGGGACAGACCAGGGGAGAGACTTTTTACTTATATTGGAACTTATTGTGACTAAACTACATACATTTCTGTTATAAATTTGAGTGAGCAAGAAGAAAACACTTAGTTTAAATCAATAAATAGGTTAATTTGGAAGTTAGTATGGAAAAAAAGTATTTTTTTGTCTTAGCCATTGAAAGTACCTCTTAACTAAGAATGACCCATATAGTGAAGTTGGAACACGTTTGAATAGAAGCGTGAAATTAGAACGAATAGTTTTTAGCTGTCAAATTATGACAGCTGTCAGTTGAAATGATTCAGCCTTAGAGAGATCTCTAAGGCTGAATACTGTTACTTTTAGCTTGCTCGAAAGAGAGTGAGGTGTATTTTTTTAAACATACCTCAATCGTACCTATCTTAGCGGAACACATATATTGCGAGGAAGCATAATTCGATTAAGTTGTTTAAAATTCCCGTTTATCGGTCGGATATCGCTCAATTGTTTTTCTGTTGTTTATATTGTTTTTTTTTATATTTCTTCATCACTCCGCTGCTTTGCTCTGTGTCTGAAAAGGCATCTCCAATACATAATACATTAAATAAATACATTAAGAATCAAGTTTAGCGTGAATAGAAGTAGAAAATAGTAGTTTAGTTTGTAGTGATACCGAATAAAAATGGTGTTTCTGAAAGTTAGAAAAAACCTATAGTTCAGATACAAACTTGTTTTTAAAATTCATTATTTCCAAGACAAGCGACCGACAAGTTTTATTGAATTTCAAACAAAAAAAAACTAGTGGTTTTCCAACTTACTCGTAGCTAGAATAATGTCCACCACATTTAAGTTCAGTAGAAAACTTTGAATAAATCACAAGTTTTAAATTGTTCTACAAGTCTCCAGTAGTTGTAAAAGAATTTAGAAACAAAAGAAAAACAAATAAGTGATTCTACACTTATTAGTTCCTAACTTGGAAATTCTCATGTAGAGACATCTGTTGTCTTTTATAATCATACTTCGAATCTACTATTAGGAAATCTACATCACAACAGAAACTGCGCCTTGCAGTCTGAAGTACAGTTAACTAGGCCAAAGAACCTACCAGAAATACCGCAACGGTGTATTTTTTTAACGTTCACGATGCAATTAATAAAAATGTTAAAGAGCTACTTGAAAACCAGCGCTGGAGTACTTAGCGCTCTCAGCATTCATTAGAAAGAAAGTAAGAAACATTTATTTTGTGACACGTACATCAAAGAAAAACAAAGACAAGAAACATAAAAGAAAACATTTACGTGCCACAAAACCATTATGCTGAATTTGATTCTTTTGTGCATACATTTTTAATGATAATGACCTATCGTAAATTGTATGTGTATTTTATTCTGCACAATAAATATATTTTCTGTCTTTTTTCTTTTAATAGGTTCGTATCGATTACGCATCAATTAAAGTTCAAGAAAGAAGTGAAAACGACAATTTACAATTCTGTTCTGCGATAACTCCCTTAAATACAAAATAAAGTGGTAGGAAAGGCCATGTCCAAGCAAACACAGATGAAATATGGAACCCATTTCCATCTATAACGCGTAGTATCGGCGGCGGAAGTTTCAATAGAATTTATACCCGATGTACGGAACTAGAGTTAGCAATAAGCTACGCCATTGCCGATGCAACTCCCGGGAAAAGGCCACGGCTAGTATGAATTATTTAACAATCATAGATTACTTACCTGTGGATACCGCGTTATCTTACAAATTTCTAAAATGCAGCAGCAAAAGCGGTTTTTAAAGGTTAAGTAATTTCTTGGAGCCACCTGATCTAATTTTTACTATTGGTCCTATACCAACTGAATGAACATCTATCTTTCTTCTAATATATAAAATTTCCATGTCACAATGTTAGTTACCGTACTCCACCGAAATGGCTGGACTGATTTTTACCAAATTTCATATGCGTATTCATAAGGCAAAACAACGTTTGCCGGGTCAGCTAGTAATTATGTATTGACACCAAAATTGATATCCTACTTACACATAAAAATAGTGTAAATGTATGTAATATTTCTTAATATTACACAAACTACACATGTTAATTTTAGTACTTCTTCTAAGTTGTTGTGTATTATTTTATTTTGTTATATTTTTTTTTCTTTAATACAATACAAAAGATGCAATATCATTTAACTAATCGCACTAAAGTCTTTACGACTTCGATTTCGAAGTCGATGTATTAATTAGATTTTATGACGAGTACGTATAAATAAAAGAATATGAATTTAAATTGATTGTGTGATGATATTTATGAAATTTTCTCTGAAATAAATACATTATTATTTGTAGGTGTTTGCATTAGTAGCCAGTCGTCCTGTAGAATCTATCCTAGATAATCTGTTCGCGCAGGCTACTGCCGGCGTCCTATTCTGATAACCAGTGAACGATCGCAGATAGTGCGTGATTTACGAGCGATCGTAAACTTGAACCGTTCGAGATACGGCGCGCCTAGATACACTATTATTGTCTTGGATTTTTATACTTTGTTGCTTAGACCGCGGCATAGCTATTGTTGCTTCCACATAGAAATACATTTATACAATTAATAAATATTTACATTGAAATTAATCTAAATGGTCGAGTTCAAGTGTCAATAGTTTATACAGCGCCCAAGAGCTTCTGACTTTACGGCTAACAGCTTGTGCACTACAAAAGTCCACTGGCTTTTTTAGGTCCCAGCTGTTAGTCGTTAAGACAGACTCTGGCCCAAGATGAAGAATCCATATTCTGGAATAACTGGCTCTAAAGAAGGCTGCAGGAATATCTGCTAGCCAGACAATCATTATAAAATACTCTACCACGATTAAAATACGCTACGATTTTCTCACAATGTTTTCCATTGCCGGTTTCTCTGAGATCGAACCTAAAACCTACTGGACGTAAAGCGGCCACATACTGAGCTGTCATCGCTTTAAAACGTGATAGTCGATCGACGGTAGAGTAGAGATGTAAACTATTTAGGCTGACAATGATGATGATTTCTCACTAACTTCTCTCACGACAAGTTTACGAGGCGCGAGCCTATTGCGATCGATATAGCTATTTATGACGACTAAAGGGGAGATAGTAAATATCAGCCGCCACTTGAGTAGCGCTCCGGAATCGGTTTATTGTCGAACGACTACTGAATAGCTCCCTACCACAGATTACATACATACATTGATTGATATCTGAAGTGTACTTTATACCGCTGTGAAATATTTCTTCTTCTTTTCGTTGTAGCGATTCAAAGAGACTTAGAAATTACTCTTATAAGAATAACTTTTATTGCTTATTTACTAACTAAGTTATGCTATTGTCAAAATTAACTTATGTTTACATTTACGTATGTCTTATTTATTATTATTTAATAATAAATGATTACTAACTGTTATTCTTCTTCACCTTATCCCACTTCATGTGGGTCGGTACAATATGTACTCTTAAATGATTACTAACTAAAAACATATAAAAAATTATGTACTTACTCGAGTTCGAAATCGATGAAAAGTTTCAAAAAAAAATAAAAAATATTTTTTTGTTATATATAGTAAGTAAGTTTTACAAAAGTTTTAAATAAATAATTTTGTATTAAATAATACAAAAAATAATAATTTATTTATTATTCAAGCTTCTGATTTTACAAGGAGTTTTATTTCACGATTTTCCAGAGAGACAAAACGCGATTTAAACTTGTACAGTCAGTCAATAATATCTATCTCTTAGTCTCGTTCACAGAATAAGGGTTTAGTCGGGCGTTATTAGGTGCGTGAACCCAGTCGTGAAGTTTGATAGATCGATTATTGAATTTCGTCGGTTGTAAATATAACTCGGTAGTAAATTTTATATTTAAGGCTGATGTTTATATGCCATGAAACTATCTGAACCTTTAATATTGTTTTGATTTGTTAGATTACGTTAACATCAGCATCCTATGTTTGTCTACTGCTGGACATAGGCCTCTCCCAAGACACTAGTTGGCCTATTTTTTCTTTTCCTTATTTATTAGTGGTTAGTGAATTAAAATTATTAAATTAATTTTTATTTTTATTATACCTACTACTGGATCTACCATGTTTCACAATTTATTTAATCAAAGCTACATTTAACAACTTCGATGGTGTCATGGCTACCATGACCCCGGGTCATGCCATGGTCCCGGTATAAAACTAAAATTAAAAGAAAATTATTTAATAAAAACATTTCTCATTTTGTTTGTTCTTTGAAAGGTTTTTCTCTCTTTTCTATGTCTCTCAAAAGCTAAGCTTTTCATATATTTTTCAAATACAAATCATTTATTGATAACACCAAAGTTACAAGTCAAATAATATGATATCATTACAAAAGTATATGATATGTATCCATGTCAATTTTCAATTATATTCTAGTACTATAATATCATTACAATAGTATATGATATTAATCATAATGTCAATTTGTCAATTTAAATGTCAACTACTAATTCTAGTATATAATATAATATCAATACAAAAGTAAATGATATGAATCAAATGTCAATTTGTCAATTTAAAAGTCAATTTTCAAATTTATGTAATCATTTATATTGTACAAAGTTTTATCTAATAGCCAAACCCTGAGTCTAGTCATCTCGTCTTTCATCGGAGACTACGCTCCACACAGCCCTGCAACACTGAACAACAAATTTCTCTTTCATAAAAACATCTATATCCTTAAAAACTTAGTGTTAACGCTCCGCCGTAAACATCTTAACAACAGTTTCTATAGCCCGGAGCACTTAAAAAGCAAATGTGAGGAAAATGATCTCAATAAAGTAAAATGAATGCCCATACATCATACCGCCGTTTATGAGGCCGTCTCATGAAAATTCTATTCAAACTTGAGTGCCTTTCCGGCTCTAACCACGCCTTTTCTCAAAACCTCTTAAAAATCCGACAAAAAAATTCTTCAACGACAGTTTTAAAAGATCACCCCCGCGACATAAAAAATGTATAATTAAATAATCCCAAGCGCAACAGGATGGGCTCCAAAAGATTTAATTATTCCGTTTTTTTATTATACAACCTTGGAGCAGAAATGTTACAGACAGATAATTTTTATACTCAACTTGAAGCCTTCTCAGATAATACGTTAGGTTAGGTTATCAAAATATGTAGCATCATCATCTTCATTGTTTCACCTGTATTTTTATTGACTGATACACATAATAGTGTAATATTTTAAATTCTGGTATTTCTGTATGGCTAGTAGTAGTCAGTACAAATTATTTAAGTCAATCTCGAAGGATTAATAGGTCATAGGATCATTTGTTTAGGCAGAGAAACGAAAACTACTTATATGAATGAGTAATTAGCATATAAAAAAAGCTACCCCTTCTGTATTTAAATTGAGCTAACTGTTACTACCAGGCTAGCTAATACAAACTACAGTTTTTTTTTTTGCCAATAGTAGGATGTTTTTTAGGGAAGAGAATGAGTGAAGAATTTTTTGTTATGCATGCAGTGGGACTGGCCTTTAACACTCACACAAACACACACACACACACAGATTCTTAACTCATCCTCTTCCCTAAAAAATCAGTCGCATGCATCGACTCTTCAATATACAGATCTGTAGTCCGCTCTTCATATCAATTAGTCGTAGGCAACAAAAGCGCAGTACTTTCCGCGGGCCTTGGGCCATTCATAAGTTGGGTAATAAAGAAAATTTCGGCAATAAACGGGAAGATAGCAGCGTTATGGTAGAGGGGGCCATTACCCGCCTCGGTGGTATTGTGGTAGAATTAATATGTGGACGAGAGAGCAGCGCTTGAGTTATTGGTACGGCCAGTGGGACAGGTTTGGGGGAGGCCGAAGGATAATTGCGGAGTACCTATGTATGTATAGATACTATGCTATGTATAGTCGTAGATACTAACACACTATTTGCATATTCTTCTTCTTCGTATGAGCTAAGTGGTGTCGAGTTTTCAAGCCGCCCTTAGGCCTCTAACTAATGACGACCTCGTTGGCGTAAAGGTTACCATGCCGGTCTGCTAATCAGAAGGTTCCGGGTTCGATTCCCCGGTCGACATCTTTGTGCTTAACTAAATTTGTTGGCTGTGGGTCTGGGTGTTAAATATGTATTTATATATAATATGTATGTATATGTAGTATATCAGTTGTGTTAGCAACCATAATACGAGCTAGAAATGGTTCAGTATGGGGCTAACCAGCCGTGTGTGAAAGTGTCCTATTTTTTTTTTTATTTTTTTTTATTTAACTAGACTTGGCTTAACGACTGCTTGTACTAAGACTTACAGATGAAAATGCCACTAGAAAAACGACAGTCTTTCATGGTCACCCATCGAAACATCATCCGCATCGCCCGTTTAAATCGAGCATCGACAGTTAAAAAAGATTTATTTCAGGAAAAGAATTCGTTGCGTACAATAATCTGCACTAAAAGTTTAGTTAAAAACTAGACTTACATAATTATGTACGCTTAGATAAGCGCGAAAGTTTGTGCAAGTTTGTTAATTTACACTCAAACGGCTGAATCTATTTGCTTATAGTTGTAATTAAAACTTAGGATCTGGGAGAAGCTAGTTAATCATAAACGGTTTATATAAAAACTACTTACTTCAACCAATTTAATAAGTACCTTTACTACGAGTAATTTTTGATACCAATAAGATTTATCAATACGAAAAGTTTTGTCAATTGACTAACAACTCATTTTTTTATTCATTGTGATATAGAAGTTCATCTTTTTTTTTTACTTCTGTAATATATGCAAGAACACAATGTAGGCAACCCCCTAATAACGAAGTTCATAAAGAAAACAAACAGTTGCAGAGTACATCAAAGAAAGGAGCGAGTCTCGCTAAAAATGCGATCTTCTCAATCACGCAGTCACGCTGCGACGTGACGAGAATTACGTCACGTGTCATCTGTCGTGACGCGTGACGTCATGTGACGTGACCGTTGTGACGGATACTTACATTATTTATATAGTACCTACATCTGATGCACTTCGTTTGATAATAGTAATGTTGTTATTGTAGAAATATGGGAGCCCTCCTCAAATATTTATTTTATTTTATTAGATAGTTAATATATATCTTAATATATATAAATCTCGTGTCACAATGTTTGTCCTCAATGGACTCCTAAATCACTTAATCGATTATAATAAAATTCGCACACCATGTGCAGTTCGATCCAACTTGAGAGATAGTTTAAATCTCAAATTATAGTCGCAATTTTAATTTATTGCTAATTATTGTCTGTTATTATTTGACAGTCACAATTATCTGTTAACTCCAAATGATTCTAACAGATGTCGATACCTTTCGACTGGGTTGAGTAAGTAATCAATGGATGGCGCTGTACCCCTAAGTGAGACAAAACAACGTTTGCCGGGTCAGCTACTTAATTTATATTTTGTAAATAATTTAAGTGTGTAGCAGCCGTACCGTTATTGATATATAGCAAAAAAAACACGTTTATTGTATGCCCTTAATATTTGTTTATTTTAAGTATTTGTTGTTATAGCGGCACGCGAAATATATATCTTGTGAAAGTTTCAGCTGCCTAGCTATTACGGTTTCTGAGATACAGTCTGGAGATAGACAGACAGCGGAGGCTTAGTAATAGGGTCCCGTTTTGAACTTTTAGGTACGGCACCTTAAAAATAATGTTCGATGTTTGTGTTCAATCATTCCATTAAAAGCCGCATCAAGAATTGTTAAGTTAAAATCTTGTATTGTATTGCATTATTCTGTATATGTATTGTTTGAATTGACAGAGGATTCCTGCAGAGCGCGTTACGGTGCCTCCCTCGATCATTCCCCGGGCATCGACGTCGTGATTTATTTTTGTTTTCACGTAGTTGGAAAAAAGG
The DNA here is from genome assembly GCA_035578125.1 of Mellilla xanthometata. Taxonomy (NCBI): domain Eukaryota; kingdom Metazoa; phylum Arthropoda; class Insecta; order Lepidoptera; family Geometridae; genus Mellilla; species Mellilla xanthometata. The sequence goes on along the minus strand of JAPUBQ010000009.1, from coordinate 12,958,920 downwards.
AATTAAAGGCCGGGGCCGCGTTATGGCCCATAAAGCTCATAATGATCCGAGCCACGCGCACTCGCTTGCACAAACATACTACTATCGCCGGCGCAGCAATGATTTATCGCTTCATACACCATGACTTTCGCTTCTGAAACCTCCGCAAAAGCAACAGATACAAAAACGTTATTAGTTTTTGCGTTAATGGATCTCATGTCCACAACACTTCCCCATTGTTGGCAACAACACGCGAGCCGAGTAAATAAATTATGCCTAATTAATGGCACGGCTTATCGCCGAGTTGAATGGACAAATCTGGCCAATAAAAACGTGACCGGCTCCTTATTGGTGCTTTAAATAAATACCACGTCGAGATTAGAACGACCATTGTAATTGGAGAGATTCGGCCGTCGATAGCGCATCTCACACTTAGTCACGTTTGCGGAAAACGGCAACCGGTTCCCTGAATTAAGATATCTCTCGGGAACTCTCCGCACGGACAAAAGCTTTTGACACCGCAGCTCGAGTCTAACAACGCCAATTTGTGCTGCACTGGAACAGCGTCGCTTAGGTATGTTTATTAAATAATTTCTCGGCACGAATTTAATGGCACCTTCTCGTAATCGCGTTACGAACTCTTGTCTAAACAATTTCCGAAACGGGCGCGCCGCAGGGCGCGTTCCTCTGTTTAATATTTCATACGCATAACACATTTCACCATAATTTAAAGCGAATTCAGTGCAAACGATTTGTTCCCGAGAGCATTTAAGGAACACACCGGAACAACTGACGACCGGATGAGTTTAGGGGGGGCGGAGTGGGGGAGGCTCGTATGGCGCTTCACTAATTGAGTGTAAAGTAAACCGCTGTCATTCGAGCGGGCTGTTATTATACCAAACTTGCTCGGCGATGTATTATTGAGCTGGAATCGGAGCTGCGCCGGCAGCGCATTGTTCGCCGAGCTCGCAATTAATGCACCCGACGCAAGCACTCTTCAACCGCTTCATCTATAGGTTCTCCTAGTGACTATACGCACACATATAGCTAGTATAGTTAGGTATATTTTTGCCCCGGGCTTCATTAGTCCTAATGAAGGCACGTTTGTTTTCGTTATTTCGCATTTCCGCTCCTGCTTTCTTTCCTGTTTTTATGAAATTTGATCGCCTCCGAATAAGGATCGCGAAGCGCTTCGTTAGAGTTTGTTCCCGCTTGGCGCGAAGCTTGTACTTCAGCCTCGGCTAACTAGAGCTACAAACCAAACACTCTGGAACTTTGCAAGCGGATTCAAATTAAACAAAGTAAGTTTTCCAATCAAACTGTATTCTAGACCCTTGTGTTATTATATTATTATGGATTCTGAATGTAAAGCTTTAAAGTTATAGATCGTGTGCTGATCTAATGTTGGCTTTGACTTGCAATTAATACAATACTAGCTATGCTGTGCGGTGAAATCCGTGTTAATCCGGAATATAAAAATGACTATATTTTGGTGTATTTCAACTGAAATACCAAGAACCCTCCAAAAGGCAACGAAAAGAATCCCATATATCCTGGTCTTACCCCATCGCATCGGGTTTTTGCATGAATTGAAGATTTTCCTGTCTCCATCAATATTTATTATCGTAATTGGTAAAGCCGTTTGAGCGTGAAAGAGTAACAAATATACATAAAACAAACAACACACATAAACGTGTTTGTAATATTAGTGAGGTAATGACTTCTACCTAAATTCTTAACTACCGCCGTCCACGTGTACAAGAAAATTAAACATACCCTCAGAAAAAAATAATTGAATTTCGCGTCAAAGGAAAAAGATGTACAAAACAACTCAATATTTCCGACGTCGACTGTCAATTTAACTAAAGACAAAATTACAGACAATCGCCTCCGCAAAGGGAATATAAGCTTTCAAACGAACGAGGAAATTATGGAGCGAACGGAACTAGGGAACTATTAAATGTCCTTTTTTCCGTGCGGATGAGTCTAATATGTTAATGGTGGAGACTCGCGGCTTATTAATATGCAGGTCTAATTAAAAGGTAGCGTTGAGACTCCCCCGAGGAACCGCGCAGTAACCGCTGGTTAGAAAACATGGGGTAAGGAGAAAAATATCACTCAAAATACGCAACATTCAACTTTATATCAACGACTTATTTAATACATTATAACGCTTCCTCATTCATTCTTCGAGGATTTTCTACGTATTTTTGTATCCGGGATACAATACAAATACGACACTTGTGCGAACACCCCGCAATTTTAGAGTTTTTAAGTTGTTACTTATATTAAAGACCTTAACAATAAATTATCTAAAGATCATTTTAAGTAATTTGTCGAAGTAATTTAAAATATTTTTTTCTTCCTCGCTATTTATAGTCATTGATTACCAAATAGGTGATGCATTCATTATATCATGGATCTTTCAAAATAATTACCTTTTAGACACTAAGCAAATAAATAACAACATTTCATAGCGAACGAAAATTAATACATTCCTTATTCCTATTTCAATATCTAATATCGATATTTATGTAACAAGCTAGTTACTCAGCTATTTTTCTGTAGAATTTGAATAGCCAATCAGTCACTGTTACAATCTATATTTAGCCCTCGGAAAAGACTTTAATTAAGAAACGTTAAGTTTAGAAACTAAGAAACATTTGCTTAGTATTTATTTATGAGATAGTTCTAATGTTCACTACTAGATTTCGTGTGACATGCATACTTACAGACCTGTATTCCTGAGATCTAAAAGTCTAATTTGGCGTAACATTGCGTTAATTTGATGTATTGCTGTCAATCTTATCTTATTTTTGTTTCTATTATCCGTGGCTATATGATAATAAGATACCTTATATACATGCATGTATATAAGATATAATGTTACACAAAGCAAACGCGAAATGCGCCGCAGTGTCTTATCGTAAACTACCCTTCCCTACCCTTGTACCCTCGACCCATATAATTAAGATAAGTCGATAGGATGCGATACAGGCGAAGACAGCTGTATAAATATGTTAACACACGTATTTTAGCACGACGTATATTCCATTAACATACATAATATATCTGTATGTGAAATATTGAAAGTAAACTTTAGAGAAAATTATGGTGTCTTCGAAAAAAGGTTCCATTCGTTTTCAAAATGTCTTTCTTAACATAAAACATTGGGTACAAGATAGTGTAAATTAATCCTAAGAGCAAGCAAACAACAAATAGAAAAAAAAACATTCACAGGGAAGATGTATTATATTTTATTTTCTACGTACTTATGAATTACTCACATAAAACAAATATTAATAATATGATTAGTATCTGTATCATATTTGTTATAGTTTAGTTAAGCTTAAGGCAAATTAGAGCTTAGTAAAAAAGGGATTAAAACGATTCTTGTTTTCTCAAATCTTTTTTTTTTCATTTTTGCTATTTATAGTTATTGATTACCAAGTATATATGAATGGATCAGCATGCATTATTTCATCAATGCAGACAGATTAGACCTTAGTAGAAACGAGATGAAATGCTTCTTATGTCAACGATGCATTATTAAATTGATGACCACCTAATATCGGTCGTCAAAAATCAGTTTACTACAGAACTTGTAAACCATGTTTCGTCAAGTTTGCTGGTTAAAGAGACGACCTCGTTGGCGCAAAGGTTACCATGCCGGACTGCCAATAAGAAGGTTCCGGGTCGATTCCCGGCTCGGCCAACATATTTGTGCTTAACTACATTTGTTGGCTGTGAGTCTGGGTGTTAAATTTGTATCTTTATAAAATACTAGCTGACCCGGCAAACGTTGTTTTGCCTTAATAATTATTTCTAAATATACAGTAGCCGATTCTCAGACCTACTGAATACGCATATAAAATTTGGAAAAAATCGGTCAAGCCGTTTCGGAGGAGTACGGTAACAAACACTGTGACACGGAAATTTTATATATAAGATGTATGCATGTATATGTAGTATATCAGTTGTGTTAGCTACTATAGCACAAACCAGAAGTGGTTCAGTATAGGGTTAACCAACCGAGTGTGAAATGTGTCCTAATAAAAAAATAATAAAATGCCTAGTTGTACTGTGTTAAAAAACTTAGCCAGCGGATGCAGAAACACTTCGATCGCTCGGTCAATTAGTGAGTATGGAATGTAAAGTGTCGCGTCGCACCCCTAAATCCGAGATTATGCGAACTGCGCGCGTTTTAATGAGCAGGCTGCGACTTACTTAGGGCTGCCACTTGACATTCACTCTCTGCATTTCAACCCCCGAAGAAAAAACGACTGACTGTTATAATTTTGACTGGGTGTATGTGTGTCTGTCTGTGTCACCGAGGGTAGCATATATACGCCACTTAATTGCAATTTTGTACGTACATAGTAGATTAATAACTTTAAGTTTCTACCCTACCATTATAATGGTGGACAAACTTAAATTCTGTGTATGAACCGAAGCGTCCTAACTAAAATAACTTTTTTTTATACACACGCGGCTGGTTAACCCCATACTGAGCCATTTCTAGTTCGTATTATAGTTGCTAACACAACTGATATACTACATAAATACATACACACATATTTTGTATAAATACATATTTTTAATACTGCAAAACAAGAATTATTTTACTAATCAGCTAATTAGGTAACTTTTTAGCTTCCGTTCCACTTGTCAAATCTTTTATTTCTGACAGACTCAATCACAAACTTTTTCCTATTTCAGTATTTTTACAATGATATTAATAAATTCGTTTGTGACAACCCTAACCCTTCTTCTGCGCAGCCGATAAGCCTACTAAATTACGGCCTACTTGAAAGATACCGAGATCTCTCACAACTCTATACTTCACTAGCCTTAGAGTTTGAATATAGATTCAACTTCATTCATGCTGTTTTTTACCCCCGAAAAATAATAGGGTGTATTTTATACCAATATTATAAAGAGAAAAAGGTTGATTGTTTGTTTGACGCAACTAGGCTCCGGAACTACTGGACTGATTTGAAAAAAATCTTTCACCGTTAGGAAGCTACGTTATCCCCGAGTAACATAATATTTTGTTCTCTTCTGTTTTTGTTTCTCAGTTTTACGGCTCTATTTTGTTTCTCTTTACAACTTGGATTATATTATAGCCTATGCGAAGCCGGTATTGGCTGCTAGTGATTTGATATATAACAGCTGTAGAATTGTATCTACAATAAATTACATTTGTAATCATATAACGTCAATATAAAAAATAATAAAATCTGAAAAGATTACGCCCAAGCCCTTCGCCAAAACATGCCCACCACAAAAAAAATTAGGGATTTTTATATAATTATTTGTTACAATAATTACCCGTTTTTATATGAAAAATTGACTATGCCCTAAAATAGTCTTCTTAATGAATAATAACAAGTATAACCGAGAGGTACAGCTAGTAAACATCTAAGAATATACTCGCACCCTGCAAGCACTTAGAAAACTTTTCCAAGTAAAAAACTGCCTTCGGAAGAACGATAACGCTCCATCCATCATTTTTCTCACAAAACTGGCAAAAGTTAAGCGAAAGACACGCATTCAACATATTTGAAACTTTCTCGCTGTGTCGATAGATTTGTGCTAATCTATTTTAATCTTATTCAGAGGAATGTTTAGTAAATGTTTGAAAATTTGATTTGATTTCATTGAAATAAACAACGTGGTTATTATTATTTTATGAAATTGTACTAAAGATAAACTATAACTTCTATTTATTTATTTATTGTACATACAATAAGTGAGCTTTACAGTTGCCCAATACACTCACTCTTGCTTAAGCTAGTTACTTAAATAACTACTAAGACATTATAAAACGGAGTAAACAAAAAAGAGTCAAATTTAAAAACACATACGTTGATTACATACTCTCTTATGCACCTACTTTATTATTACAAATTTGTACTAGAGTAGATTAGAGTCCATTGCCGCTATAAATATAAAAGAAAGGTTTACTTACACCTTTTATAACTCAAGAACGGCTTAACGGATTTAGCTAGAAATCGTTGGGCATATAGCATAGAACTAGGAGACGGGCATAAGATACTTTTTATCCTTATTTTTTTCTCTAATTAACGCGGGTTGCAGCTAGCTAAAGATAAGATAAAGATCTCAATAATAATTATTTTAAGTCATACCGTTTACCTATAGTAGTATTACAACAACTATTAGTATTATTTTAGTAAAAATGTCCGTAGGCAGTAGTACTACGAATTTCGTAGAACTTCTACGAATTCCTGTACCTTTGCTACGAGGCTGCTACGCTTAAATGTAGCTGTTATTCATTTAATTGATGGAAGAATCGAGAAGTACCTATTCAAAATAGAATGCTACTAAAATAACAAATGGGTAAGTTTATGTGTTCATACATACACGAACTATTCCATTTATTTTTTGTTACTTCTTCACGCTCTAACAGCTGAAGCGATTTTGATAAAATTTGGTGTGAATGTAAGCTAGACCTTGGATTAACACATAGGCTACTTTTTATCCCGGATCAACGAGGGTAACATCGCGCGGTGCAGTTACGAGTAGTGATTAATATAGAAAATCAGAATAGAATAGTAAGAATATAATTTTTTTCTTTCATGCATGTCATTAATGCATTTGTAAATATATTTTACTATAACATTGATATAACTACAAGCTGACCCGGCAAATGTTGTTTTGCCTTATCACTTAGGGGTATGAAAAAAGATAGTAGCCGATTCTCAGACCTACTGAATACGCATATAAAATTTGGTAAAAAGCGGTCAAGCCATTTCGGAGAAGTATGGTAACTAACATTTTCACAAGGAAATTTTATATATTAGAGATTTATTTATTGAATTTAATTAAAACGGTACATAGACCAATTACATTAATTGAATATGAATATTAATAGCATATATCTTATAACAATAGTTTCATTAGTTTCATTAAATTAAGACAATAATAATTACATAACATTAAATTATTTACACATAGAGATAGATATATTAGTCCCTTAGAATGTTTTTTTTATCTATAGCTATCCTTTATGTATATTATCCTTTATATGCTTTGATACAGAATATTTGTGTCTCATCCTATTTGTTTGGATATTCGTCGTCCAAATCTAACATTCTCTTCACCCGGAGAAAAGGTATGCGGTAACATGCAAATTAGGTCGTCTGATGAATTTTAAACATTGCGCCCGAAGCTGCGTAGTATCGGTTATAAGTTAATTGGTTATTTGAAAACTTTTCCAATCTGTGCGCCGGGTCTCGGGCTTTGTTGTTCATTTTAGGGAAAAATTGAGGTTCCGTATTGTGACAGTGAGTGACGAAAAAATGTGACTAAATAGCCCTTTAGCATTGAAATAGGCCTTTACGAGGGTGAATCAAAAAGTTCTTAGAAGTGCATATATATGAAACCTTTTTGGATCAAGTTCGATATTCAAATTAAAGAGTGTATATCACACTATATTTATGCAGACTGTCACTTGTTTTTGTCAGTTCGTTCGCATGTAATAAATTTTTTTGTGCATCGAGTTGCTAAAAAGCTAAAATTATGGATAAAAGTGAGTTACGTGCGGTGATAAAATATCTCAGTTTGAAAAAAATGTCTACGAAGGAAATTTTTTTGGACATTCAGCAGACATTAGGGGGTGATGCTGTACCCTATTCTACGGTTGCGTACTGGGTGGCTGAATTTAAAAGAGGTAGATCAAGCTGTAAAGATGACCCGCGTTCTGGGCGGCCTTCAACCTCCGTTACAGAAGAAAATGTCAAAAAGGTTGAGAATCTGGTTTTGGAAGACAGAAGAATGACTATAAAACATATAGCTGAGATCCTAAAGATATCTTTTGGTAGCGTTCAACCAATTTTAATTGATTCACTGGGGTTCAAAAAAGTGTCTGCAAGATGGGTGCCACGAATGTTAACCGACGAAAACAAAAAGCGACATTTGGAAATTTCCAAGCGTAATCTCGAAATGTTCCAGCGTGATTCGGATAATTTTTGCCGTCGTCTTGTCACCATGGATGAAACGTGGGTCCAATCCATTTTAATCCTGAAACTAAAAGACAAAGCATGTCTTGGAAACGACCATCCTCTCCATCCATTAAGAAATTTCGAGTTGCTCCTACCGCTGGCAAAGTTATGGCCTCTGTGTTCTGGGATAGTGAAGGAATCCTTTTTATTGATTACATGCCAAAAGGCCAGACGATTACTGGACCCTATTATGCAAATTTAATCCCGAAAGTGCGTGAAGCGATTAAAGAAAAACGTCGTGGAAAACTGTCGTTGGGCGTGTTGTTCCTTCAAGATAACGCTCCTGCTCATCGATCGGAAGTTGCGCTCAACGCAATCCGCTGTGCTGGCTTCAATCTCCTTGACCACCCACCATATTCTCCGGATTTAGCCCCAAGTGATTTTCACTTATTTCCAAAATTAAAAGAGGAAATTCGTGGAACAAAATTTCACGATAATGACGCGGTTATAGCTGCCGTAGAGGACTTTTTCGAGAGTCAAGAAAATATTTTTTTTTCACAAGGAATAAGGAAGTTAGAAACGCGTTATTCTAAATGCATTGCATTGCAGGGAGATTATGTAGAAAAACAAAATATTATTATTTAAATCTTTGCATTTTTTAATATTGATTCCAAGAATTTTTTGATTCACCCTCGTAATTTCTCTAAAGCTGCCCGTAAAAGATGATAAAAGAAAAAAAAGCGAGTGTTGATCTGTAGTAAAAACGTCAAAATGTCTGCTTTTCAATCAGACGCCCCCTGATTCGATCCCGGCCCTACAACAATGACTTTTTTCAAGATGTAGATTTGCACTCGCTTTACGGTGAAAGAAACCGTCGTGAGGAAACCGATATGTTTGAAGACTGCAAAATCCAAAGATGTGCGTTATCCGCCAACCCGCGCATGGCCAGCGTTGTGAATTATGACCTATCACTCTTTGAGTGAGATTAAACCCCGAGTCCCAGCTGTGGGAACGTATAGTGGGCTGCTTATGCTTATGCCCGTAAAAGTTTAAGTCAGTCAGTAAATTTTACTTGTTCTATACTATCTATACCAATATTATAAAGAGGAAAAAGTTAGATTGTTTGTTTGTTTGTTTAACGCGAGTAGGCTCCGAAACTACTGGACCGATTTGAAAAATTCTATCACCGTTGGGAAGCTACATTATCTCCGAGTAACATAGGCTTTATTTTGTTTGTCTTTGCTACTCAGATTAGTTCAGAGCCCGTGCGAAGCCGGGACGGGATGCTAGTTACTTATTGGGCTTGAGTAGACAGGTATTGAAATAGAATTGATGGAAAAGGTTACAGCAATTTCGATATCGCTCTACATTTGTATGCGGTATCGAGACATGAAATATTCTACTTGATCAAAGCTTGTCACTAATATATTCATATACATAAACATAAAGTCTACGTTTCATGATACATGGCCGGCATACTTGCAAAGTCTGAGTTTTTTATGCCTAGTTATGACTAGGCATTGCTTCAAAAGGGCATTGACACTGTGGCTAAGGTTTAGTTTAGTTTAGTTTAATAATAGTTATAGTTTATTTATTTACCGAAAAACACATGTACACTCACAATTAGTTTTACAAAAATCCGTCGTTATGGTATCTTATTAATTTACGGTTATTTTCTAAGTTTTCCATAAACTGTTAAAATAAAATACCTAAAGGTAAAGTCGGTAAGTTTGAAACTACTGTCTCTCAAGCAAGTTGCCGAAACACAGCGCTGCGTTAGGTGCTTAACGATTTATTTTCTGATATCTATGCAAAATATAAAAAAAAAACGTGTGTTCCTCCGACCGACCACCACACCTCCACTACAACTCACTCCAGTATGCCTAATCTATCTTCCTACACACAACCAAGTTTCTCTGCCCTCGGCTGGAATTCTCGTTTGCTGAACTGAGCTGAAACTAAAAACCTAACCTAGCTGGACTCCTCTCATGCCGGAATTACCTGAAACATATAACTTTAATATTAACTTTGCTTATCTTGACTCAATAGCTCTTATTCAACACGTGTTTCGCCTTTCGAACGACGGATCGAAAGACAGATGTTAATTTGGTTTCAGATCACAGCGAAACTATGCTATTTTTTTTCATGGAATAATATCTATAATAGGTGTTGAATGTAAATAAAGTTCTTAACTAGGAAAAAAAAATATTGTAACTTCTATCAACAAGATCAACGGTTCGCCCTCGGGGTCTGCCAAAGAGCCATGGAGCGCAGTATCCTTGGCGTAAAGCTGTCAGATCATCACATCAGCTATTTGTGTTCCAGAACACAAATAGCTGATGTAACCCAAAAAGTGTCGTGACGATGTGTGGGCAAAAATTGCAACCGAATGGACGCCGGCCAATACAAGACCTCGCGGCAGACCAAAAAAGCGATGGAGGGACGAGCTCGACAAACACCTAGAGGATTGGTCCACAATAGCGCTAGATAGGGACAAATGGAAAGAGGGTAGGGAGGCCTTTGCCCAACAGTGGGATCAAACAGGCTTTTAATAATTAAAAATTTATTAATAATAATAAAAATTAACAATGGATTTCCGCAAAGTAACTCCTGAGTCATGAGGTTAAATGTTCGTTCTCTCTGTCTTGCAGAGTCTAGAAGAGCGAGACAAGAAGAACTCGTCGCACAAGGAGCAGCTGGCGCGCGAGCAGCGCTACCTGCGGCGGCGGCTGGCACAGCTCCGCGCGGCGCCGCGCGCGCTGCCTGACGGCTCGCTGCACGCGCACGCGCACGCGCACCACGCGCACGCGCACGCGCACGCGCACGCGCACGCGCACCACGCGCACCATGCGCACGCGCGCTCGCATTCGCACGCCAAGCGCGCTGACTCGCTCTCGTCACTCGAGAGCTCCTCGGGCGTCTCCACGGCCGAGCGCTCGCCTTCCTCAGTCTCTGAGAGCGGTGAGTTTAATACATAGACACATACTTTTATATATAGACACATATTATGTATATAGACAAATATTATATATAGACAAATATCATATATAGACAAACACTATCTTATACCTTTAAATGAGCAATTCTTGTATATAATTGGAATCTCAAAATCGGCTCCAACGATTTTCATGAAAGTTTGTATATAGGGGGTTTCGGGGAGATAAACGATCTAGCTAGGAATCATTTTTAGAAAATGTCATATAAAAAAAATACCGAGCAAAGCAGTCTATACTATCTTTACTAACATTATAAAGAGGAAAAGTTTGATTTTTTGTTTGTTTGTTTGACGCAAATAGACTCCGAAACTACTGGACCGTTTTGAAAAATTCTTTCACTGTTGGGAAGCTACATTATCCCGGAGTAATATAGGCTATATTTTGTTTCTCTTTGCAACTTAGATTATTTTATAACCCGTGTGAAGCCGAGACGATCTGCTAATAAAACATAAAATTTCAGAAAACATTTAACCATGAGCTGACTATTTAACTGCAATATGAGCTTGTTGAACAATTTCTCATGAAGTAAAGCTAAGAAGGTCAATATGAAAATAAACTGGTTTAAAAATAATTTTACTTTTACGAGTGATCAAACTAATTGCATAATCTGTATCAATAGATAGATATATAGAATAATTCTGTATTGGGCAGATAATAGGTACAAGTAAATACAAAAAAGTATCAACACTTTATTATTTACATCGTGCGGGGCCCTTATCGCTAAAAGCGATCTCTTTCAGGCAACCTTTGGATGAGAAGGAGTTGAAAGGACGAGGAAAACAGGGAGAGAGGGAGAAAAATAGATCAATCCCAACCTGTTTTATTAACCAACAAAACCATAATTTCATAATGACATTTTATAAAGCAATTGAACACTCTTTGTAAACACTATAACCTTGACATTTTATAAAAATTTGAGTTGTTATTATCATTGACATTTTTTGATATTGTATACTTATTATCTTTTGACATTTCTTTTAAATATTATTGCCTAGCCTTAAATCATAGTGGGTAATTAATATATAAATTTACTAATTAATTGACATTTTGCACACCGCATATGCGGTAGCTTACAAGGGACATTTTATAATATTTTCCATGTTTTAATATTATCTGTGGCTACGCAAATAAATTATTTCATTTCATAGAAGTGAAAACAAAACACAACAAAACAAAACACGTGTTCCATCTCCTTACAGCGATACATCATGTGATGGATGAACAAAGGCAGCGAGATAAATGATGCCATGACAGTGTTGCCATGTTAATGAATATTATTGACTGGGATTAGTTAATGATGGTGTGCAATGGGAGAGAGACTTGGCATGGCATGTGTGATGGTGTGGAAAACGATAAATTCTATAGTATCTTAATTCGTGACTGAGCAAGTTATCAATGTCTTGTTGCTTTGCTAAAGACGTTTGACGAATATAAATAACTTTGGTACTGGTTTATATTTGCTCGTCATCCGATTCACGGTAGTGCCCAGCTTAAAATGCCATTTGAAAAACGAAAGTCTTGCGCATGGTCACCCATCCAAACACTGAACGCATGGACCGTTGCTTAGCTTCGATGATCGCTCAGATCACCTTAGCTAGTCGAGCTACAAGACGTATATAAATAAGATAGATATATACATGCATAGATAGATATATATAAGCGCTTATACATATCTTACTAGCTGACCCGGCAAACGTTGTTTTGCCTTAAGTACAGTTAAAAACACTATAATTGATCATTTGTCGAGCTGGATGAAAAATGATTTAATTACTAAAATGGCCATAAAAAAATAGGGGTTGGTGATAAAAAAAAGTAAAAATGTAGGGTTGTATGTATTTTTAATGCCATATTAAAAAAAAAAACAAAACACAGAATTTCGTCAAAAAAATAAAAAAGAGGTTATTACGTAGGGGTATGGAAAATAGTTGGTAGCCGATTCTCAGACCTACTGAAAACGCATATAAAATTTGTTAAAAATCAATCAAGCCGTTTCGGAGGAGTACGGTAACTAACATTGTGACATGGAAATTTTATATATAAGAAGAAGAAGAAGAAGATTATAACAGCTACTTTTGGCATTAAACGTATTGTAACTAAAAAAAGTCCGTAGACAATACTAGGTAATTATATATAAGAGGACTAGCTTACCCGGCAAACGTTGTTTTGTCTCACTTAGGGGTACAGCGCCATCTATTGATTACTTACTCAACCAAGTCGAAAGGTATCTGTGTCGATACCTATGTATAATACTGTTGTGATAATTGTGACTGTCAAATAATAACAGACAATAATTAGTAATAAATTAAAATTGCGACTATAATTTGAGATTTAAACTATCCTATCTCTCAAGTTGGATCGAACTGCACATGGTGTGCGAATTTTATTATAATCGGTTAAGTGGTTTAGGAGTCCATTGGGGACAAACATTGTGACACGAGATTTATATATATAAAGATATACCTCCACTTTGTCGTATAATAAAAGGCTTTATCAGCCGCCTCGGGGTGGTACGCACTCAAAACTCAGCCACACAATCCCTCACCTATTGTGGCCGCTTATTTATGCATTAACTTCGGCAATATAGCCACCATAAATTTCTAATCTATTGTCGTTGCCGGAAAACTTGGCCTTTCTCCGTTTATTGCGTTTTTATTCGGCAAGAATTGATATGGTAAACAACTGGGCGATTAACCGTCTCATTAGGCCGCGGGAGCTTTATAATGCCCTTCCTTCCCTCCACTTCCTAGGTGGGTACGATGATCTAGGACAGTGGAGCTCAAATAGAAAAAATATTCAAGGCGTTGTTGAACCTAGTTTAATGGAGCCTTTTTTATTTGTATTTAAATTTTACTTTTTATAAATTTTTCTGTGACATATTTTTTTTTAAATTTATATCACTAATAATAATTCAATAATTTTATGTAATATTTGGATATGGGGCTTGATTCTAAAATAAATGGATTTGAATTTGAATAATCGCCAGACGCGCGGTGGTAGTAGGTATTTTACGAATCCTACTAATATTATAAATGCGAAAGTTTGTGTGTATGTTTGTTAAAACTTAAACGGATAAGCCGATTTTGGTGAGATTTAGTGTGAAGATAGGTTAGACCCTAGATTAACACACAAGCTACTTTTTATCCCGAAAACAATTGGGGTTCCCGTGGGATACGCAAATAACTTAAATAAGTATGTACTTCACGCTATAACGGCCGGACCGATTTTAATGAAATTTACTATGAAGATAGTGAATTTCAGGAGCCCTTTCTAGGCCTCGGATTAACACATAAGCTACTTTTTATCCCGGATTATTTTTTTGTTCCGAATCAACGCTAGATACATCGCAACTAATGAATTCATATAAAAATATAAATATTTCTTATTTTTAGATAATGGTACAAAACCCTACATGCGCGAGCCCAACTCGCTTTTGGCCAATATATTTTACTTAATGGTGTGGAACCCTTCATGCGCAAGCCTGACTCGCGCTTGACCTTTTTTTTAACCTATTTTGTTTCCACTGAGTGACCATCAGTTTGACTATCTCTGGTTCGGCCGAGTCGTGGCGGGAGGCAGTTTGCATTGCTATGCGGCCCTCGTAAAAATATATATTTGCATTACTATTGAATGTTTAGGGTAAACAGAGGATCTCCCAACGTCCGCGCGGTTTTCTTCGCAGATAGGTGGAACAGAGTGATAGGTACTGTGATATGTTGTTGAAACGTGACCTACGGTTTAATGCTTGATTTTTAGGTCTATTTTGAATAAGGGTTTTTCTTTTCGTCTTAACTGACAGAGCTATAGTGGAAAGAGATTTCAAGCCGCCACAAAAGCTTCTCTGGAACTGCTGTTTGTAACAAACCAAGCAAAAAAGCCGGGACCACAATTTAATTTGTCTCCATGGAATATTCTTTCCTACTCTACTTTCCCTTATTATAACCAAAATATGTGTTAATCCAACACGTTGACCAAGTACGGGTTAGCGGATGACATACAGCTTAAGATTTTATGGTTCTTGAAACATAAAGGTTTCCTCACGATGTTTCCTTTATTATTCAGTTCAGTTTGTTTCAGTTTATTTATTTTCGCTCAACATAGCACTTATTATACGTACACCGAGTCTTAAATTACCTATAAAATAAATCTAGGCTTTTATTACGAACTATATATTTTAGACACATTACATAAGCAAATTCTACGTGTAAATTGTAAAACAAATCATTGGACACCCTGGATCGAAACCAACTCTAAGATTCGACAAAGAAAACTTTGAATTCAGCTTAATATTTCATTTCAAATTTAGAACCATATTGCTTTAAAACAACGTTTATATAATGTTAGAGTATGTACGTATGGATATATAGCGGTAAATAGGCATGTCCGTCCACCGCCGCGGGCGTCGCGCCGCGTGCCAATCGTATTAGCCTCCGTAATCATGTGAGCCAAGTCATGCGAACTACTGCCTGCATACCTCTATATTTATTTATTTATTTGGTACTGTCACAGACAAAAAGTTGACAATTACAGATTTACTTAATTAACACTAATACCACTATAAACTTTAAGTCCTATTACGACTTTACACAGCTTTCATTATAAAAATATAAACACAAATATAAATATATAAATTACATACTAAAGCGATATACTTTAAAAAAATACCTCAATATATATGTACTAACAGATCGTCCCGGCTTCTCACGGGCTATAAAATAATCCAAGTTGCATAGAGAAACAAAATATAGCCATGTTACTCAGGGATAATGTAGCTTCTCAACGGTGAAAGAATTTTTTCAAAACGGTACAGGTTTCGGAGCCGTTTTGCGTCAAACAAACTATTCCTCTTTAAACATAAATAATTTATTGGCCTTACAACATCTCGTCGCATTTGGCAAGTCATTCATTACATTCAGATTTACATTGGATTTAAAATAGACAATTACATTATATACATTATTATTTACATATACATGATTACTTATATTAAAATTAAATTAAATAGAACTAATTAAAATCTATTCAGTCAACTTAAATAATGATTCCACTAGGTGCATTTGGCGTGTGGCAATTCAATTACTTGGCGGGGTAGTTTATTAAAAATCATTATTTTATTATACATTCCTTGTTTTTGTACTTTGGCTAATCAATCTTTAAATATTGGTATAGATGTAGGTACTAAACCCGACTGTCGCTTCCTTGGCGTAGGCCTCAAATACTTTAACTGACAAAAGAAATCGAACTATTAATACGACATAATAATTATAGCTATTGACATATGAATTTACAATCTGACATGTCATTATTCTAATCAATATAATAAGTAAGAACAATGAAATTTAAAAGAAACAAATTTTCAAAATTAAAAGTGCTTGAAATATGTGCATTTATACTGTAAATGGTGTAGTGGAATAAAAGGTTTTTTTTATATTTACTTTAACTTTCAAGACCCGGCAAATATTGTTTTGCCTAATTAATAAAACGTTTACAAGAACTTTGACTTGTAATGCACCCTCGTATATAAGAAACAATGACTTCCACAAGGACAAGTAGATTTCGTCGAAAAAAATATACGGAAATAAACCACCATCACTTTCAAGGCCAGACTGAACCGGTTCCTTCTAGATAAGCGCGATCTACCGTAGACCTCAATACCACTTACAATCAGGTGAATTGTGGTCAAGCGCTGACCTAAGCAGAGTAATAAAAAAATTTTGAGGCTATCCAGCTTCTTGACAAACAACACACAAAAACCACTAAAGATAACGAAACCACATGCAAATATTATTCTGATAATTAAAATACACACAGACAAAGTCGCGGGCATAAGTTAGTATAGTAATAAAACCTCAATTCTTTAGAAAGTAGGTCCTATAAATCAAGTAGGTAAGTTATGGTAGCTATTTTAATATATATGAACTCAAGTTTCTGTAAAATTGCACCGTTTTAAATGTAAAAAGCGTAATAACATCATGTGTAATGTAAAAAGTTTCATAACTGTTAAAGCTTTAAAAATCTATGATAAATAGCTTGTTTGCTAGGAAATATGGTGTTCGTTTTAAGCACCAAAGTTCAAATATATTGCATAAGATTACACTTTGGGGTATTAGGTACCAAAATATATTGCGGTACATCTCTAAAATTGGTATGTCTAAGTCAAAGTCAAATAATATATTGCGAACACAGTGCGAACATCTCTATTTCTATTCAAATTTCTATTTATATTAACTTTCATGTTCTGATTAATATTTTTCATGTAACTTCTTCTTCTTCTTCGTATAAGCTAAGTGGCCAATCTCTGGTGTCGAGAGTTTTCAAGCCTCCCAAAGGGCCTCTGACTTGGCTTATCGACTGCATGTTCTAAGACTAAAAGCCGGGAACTACAATTTAACGTGTCATACGACCCACGGTAGCGCTCAGATGAAAATGCCACTTGGAAAACGACAGTTTTGTTTATGGTCGATGCGGACAGTGTTTGGATGGGTATCCAAACACCGTCCGCATAGACCGTTGCTGAGATTCGATGATCGCATCAGATCACCTTAGCTAGCCGAGCTACAGGCGCTACCTTGTGTATCTATGTAAATAATTTTGAACTCGATTAACTTAGGGTAATCTAATAGACGCGATCACTGAAGTTATGCATAAAGTGCCCTTTACATGATTGCTACTATGTATCGGATGACACATAAATTATAGACAATCTGTTAGACGTGTTAGACAAGTTAGTGGTCTTTGAGTGGCTTGAAAATTCTCGACACCAGAGGCGGACCCTTTACCTTATACCTACGATGAAATTTGATAAAGAAGGAAATAAAAAAGTCGAAAATCTAACTTCATATAGAAACTACCCACATACTCGTAAATCACCAATAGTCAGGACTACGGTCAATCGCCATTTCCAGAGGTGCCCAACTTTTTCCCAGCGCGGCCCGCTTCACCAGATGGCGCGGTTGTGCGCAGTCATTAGAGCAGTGATTTACGAGGGCGGCCTTATCGCACTCTCTCGCCACCTCCCGCTTTATTAATTACACCTAGACTGTACGCAGGCCAGTTGTGGCCAAGCTGGGGCCGCATGCTTATTATTTTCTTTTTCTTTCTTTGTATAGTTAACAAACAGTATATATTTTGTCCAGAGACCTTTATAATAACTTTATTTAATAAGAAATTAAATAAATAACTTTTATTAACTTTTGTAGAGAGAATCAGTACGAGTAACTTAGGGTTAGGTTCAAGGAATATGATAACTATAATCTAAAATGACGACCTCGTTGGCGTAATGGTTACCATGCCAGACTGCCAATCAGAAGGTTTCGGGTTCGATTCCCGGCACGCCCAACATCTTTGTGCATAACTAAATATGTTGGCAGTGGGTCTGGGTGTTAAATATGTATCTACCTATATAAAATATGTAAAATATGTGTGTATGTACATGTAGTATATCAGTTGTGTTAGCAATCATAACACAAACTAGAAATGGTTCAGTATGGAGCTAACCAGCTGTGTGTAAAAAAAATAATCTCGTGGTTCAAGAAAAAAAACGTTCTTCTTTCTTTCAAAAAGTTTTTTCTGAGCTAACGCGATCTGTCTTTTATCAAAATATCGCAGATAAAGTCTCAGATGAATTGGTTTCGATATAACGCAAGCCCGTTTTGTAAAATTTGTTGTTTTTTCGCGCGTTAATTTGGTTTTTATATTTCTCCGGTGCTCTATTGCAACAATATTTAGATGTTTACAATATTCGGGCAGAACTCAAATTGCTTTTTGACAAATATGAAATAGAAATATCGTTACGACCCCAGAAAGAGTTATAATATTTAGGAAAGGATAAAGCGGACCGTTTATTGACAATAACTGCATCATAAACATTCCACCATCCATAAATACATTTTCCCTATAAACTTCGTACAGGTAAGCTCTGGGGTTTTATGGAATCTTTCATAAGGTGATGTTACAGTATATGGTGGTTAATACTTGGATGGGTGACCATACAAGTCCAATAGTCATTATTTTTGCTTTTAGTGACAAGGTTGCTATTTGTAGCATAGCACTAGTTATAAGTTTTTTTCTCTTTTATTATATTGTCCTTAATTTGTGTTGCAATAAAGAGTTTTTCTATTATCTATTTAGACTATCCACCACGTAGACTAGACAACAATAAGACTTTCTAAAGCTGTCAATAAACCATAGATACTCGTATATCAGAAATTCTTGAAGAGCTTCAACACTTTAGAGACTAGATCTTGGCCTCTTAGGACATTACATGTGTCATACTTTATGTACCCTGCTTGCCTGAAATCTCCTCTGGCCTCTTTAATGATAAAACTGGCATTTGTGTTAAGACTAGCCGTGACCTAAAATTTAGCATCTCATCCGTTTGTTAACGCACAAAATAACAAAGCTTAGATAAATAATAATATTTTTTTATTTTATTGAAGTTATGTTTTGTTATTCCAACGATATATTTGATCTACTTACTAACTGTATTTTTACTTTTTCGTTCAAAATACACAATTTGGTCAAAGGTGAGCTAAAGGTGATACAACATCTTCAAATCCTTATTTCCCTCGGCAATATATCAGTGTACGACCCAATTACATTTGAAGTTGACCTCCCCTGCTGATAAGCCAGCACGGAAGCTTTATCAGAGGCGCGAGAACACGCCACCTCTGATAATGATGGACACGCGATCCTGAAGACTTTCCAGGAGGTTTTTGTAACCTTTTTGACTGGAAGATGTACATTTACATTTACATTTAAAAGGTAGGTATCACATAACGGACCCTGTTCGAGTATTGCAACACAAGAGGAGTGAGCCGGTTTATTTGCATGCAAATAATAAATCCTTATCGTTTAGTAATTCGTCAATAGTGTAATTTAATTTCTTTTTTGTTTAATTAGAATTTATTTAATTTGATTTTTTGTTTTTTGTACTCCACCTTCAAGATACTCGTAAATTATTTTGTCCGTCCAATGTATTTGAAAATTCTCGAAAGCGAAGTAATTGAGTCTTGAGGCTTGAATCTAATCACATTTTAACTACCTTTAAGGTTCCGTATGTAAAAGGTAAAAACGCGACCCTATTACGAAGCCTCAGCTTATATTTTGTGAAAGAAGTGTCTAGCAGCTTTTGTTATGGATATAATTATAGCAAAAAAAATACGAAAATAACACGTTTATTGTATGTACCCTAGCACATTCCTGCGGCGTGCGGGTACCGGCGAGGCTCATATGTAAAGAAAACACAAGTCCGTAACCATGACAACACATCGACTAGCGGCCACATTATGATTGCATCAAGCTCGCGGTTTAATTCCGCATGACGTCATTAGCATGTTAAACTTCTACGGCATATATTTCCCCAAGGACTTCACACTTGCTATACGGACAGGCACGGATGTAGGACGGCCGTGACAGGGCCGCTTTAACCTACACATTTTTTGTAACTAGCTGTGTTCGCGGTGTTATGAGCGCTAATTTGGGATAAACATATAGCCCAATTATTCATCCAGAGCTTAAACTAAGTTTGATAACATTACTTACATTGTTAACATTACTGCCAAGGTGTGGAACTCTTTGCCAAATGCCCTGTTCCCCGAAAACTATAATCTTGCGGTTTTCAAAGCACGAGAGAACCGTTTTCTTATGGGTAAGCGCGTTCCACCTTAGATCACAATATCGCTTACCATCAGGTGAATTCTGATCAAGCGCAAACCCATCTTAGTATAAAAAAAATATATTTACATTGCTTACTAACAGTATTATCTATGCTTGCATTATTATCATTTAACTATTATTTTGTAACTAGCTTTGCTTTGCGGTTAGCATCAGCGTTAATTTGGGGAAAAAATATAGCCCAATTGTTCATCCAGGGCCTAAACTAACATTATTAACATTGCTTACATTATTAACATTATTGACATTGCCTACCATTGTTTCATTTAACTCCAATCAATTCAGCCGTAAGAGACTATTATCCTATTATATATTAAAGGGCTAGTTTTCGAACACATGACATACTATCAATGTCTTATTAACCTTGTTTCTGAATTTTCCTTTGAAAGTCAGGTTGAAAGTACCTTGCAACACTAAGCCAGCTTTCTCTTTCTATCTACTTGAAAATAGGTTACCGAGTATGCCCCCTAAGACACGCAGAATGGGAGCTCTGAAGAGGACCTGGCTGTGGAAACCAGACCGATCACCCAGTTCATGCCCCCTAAGGCAGCCTGAGTCCGCCCCCGCCCGCCCATGTCCGGAAGAGCGGGCGGGCGGTAATTACGCTCGCTAACTTTAATTAGGTTCCGCACCGAGTGTCAACTGTTGACGCGACACATCCTCGCGAGTTGCTTCGTCGCTCTCAGAAATGTCACATGTTATATGTACATATAGTTTACATCTACCGCAAAATTCCTTTAAGGTGGCTTTAGTAGCATCAAAAATAAATTTATAAGAAATGTATTTGAACTAATACACATTTCATTTAATTAAACATAATTTTATTTGTGTTATATATTTTTTTCTGTAAAAAAAAAAAAAAACAAATTTGAATGTGACGACCTCGTTGGAGTAAGGTTGCCATGCCGGGTTGCCAACTAGAGGGTCCCGGGTTTGAAAGCCAACATCTTTGTGATGAACTAAATTTGTTGGCTGTCGGTCTGCGTGTTTAATATGTTTTGATATAAAGTATTTATTTATGCTTATGTAGTATAGTTAGTTGTGTTAGCAACCATAATACAAACTAGAAATGGGTATTAGTATGTATGGGGCTAACCAGCCGTGTGTGAAATGTGTCCGAATATTTCTTTAAACCTTTCTTTTAAACCACCTTTGTTCTATGTAATTTATTTGTAATAATGTTTGCACAATAAATGTGTTATGTACAAAAAAAAAACCAAAGAGAACCGCTGTGAATGATGATGATGAATACTTTGTGACAAATACTCACACAATCAAATTGTATGAAAATACTACAATTATGAAAAGAGGCTCAATATATTTATCTCGGTCTACGCTACGCAAATTTTAATTCTCACTTAAAAAACAATGAACCTTTTTTAAAAAGACTGTTCATTTAAAATAAATTGGTTATGAATTTCTAATTTTAGCTTCTAATCAAAAAAGTAATATTCTCGTTTCATAGTCTCTAAAAAGGCCACTATTAAAGCATAACTCACTTTTAATCAAGCTCTTGTTAGGTATATATTTCAAGTCTCGGAGAAACTTTGATTAAAAATTTCAGAGAAATGGGTAACAAATCATTAATATTAGGTACTTTCATAGTTTTATGAAGCCAATCAAGTTTTCTAGAACCGTTTAAATCTTAACAGTGAAATATGAAACTTTTTGGTAATTGCAAAGACGAAGTTGTTTCTTAGTTTAAATGGAACTAAATTTATACTTCTTCTTATTTGTTTTTGGGGTAATAGGCGAAGAAAATTAATTAATTCATTTATTTCAGAATAATAATCCAAACAATTCAAACATATATCAATAAAACACAATTCAAAGTAGTAAAATCAATTTAAATAATATACAAATCAAATTAATATAGTAATCATATTTTTTCTCCCGCCACAGTTCAAATAGTGGCAAAATCGTGATTTCACAGTTTTTTCGCTGAAATTCGTAAACGTTAAAAAAAAACGCTTAAAAGCCGTCTAAGAACCACTCTAAGATATTTATTTATTTTGGTAGCAATCAGACTTATCAATACGAAAAGTTGGTTCAAAAATCTTTATTTTAGTTTTTGTTTTTAATTCATATCTTCGCCTTAATGATAATTTACAAAAGTTAATAAATTGATGTAAAAATTTTGGCGTGTAAGTACAATAAATATCTTACTTAATAATTACTCGTATCAATTTTATTGATCGTGGCCTAGCGACCTGTGACTCAGTTTGCAAAGCGCGATACTTCGGATTCGATTCCCGCGAATTCGATTATTTTGTGGTGAATTCAAACATCTGTTCCGAGTTTTTATGTGCAAGTGTAGTCTTTGGCATTCCTATACAAGGAAAATAATCATTAGAGGTCCTACTATAGTCCTCCTATCAATAAGTTCGCAATAGTTAGTTTGTTTGTTTGTCGACTTCAATAATGCGACCTACGACCAGTGATGACAGAAAGGTCATTCACCTCCCCCGGCTTGCATCCCCAGTAATCCAGCCAGGAAGTGACGTAACAACCAACGCCTCACATCCGGACATGTTCAATCTAATTTGCCCTTCGATTTCAATAAAGATTGAATTTTCTCCCGTCAAACGTCTTATGAGATCCTAATTTTACGCAAATAGGTTTTTTGCCAACGCTCTTTTTCGTGGCGGACGGATATTTTTGATCGAATGTAACAGTTTC
This sequence comes from Mellilla xanthometata, assembly GCA_035578125.1. Lineage (NCBI taxonomy): Eukaryota > Metazoa > Arthropoda > Insecta > Lepidoptera > Geometridae > Mellilla > Mellilla xanthometata. Next base: position 12,935,630 of record JAPUBQ010000009.1, on the reverse strand, counting down.
TAAATATGAACCCTGTTACTATTTTTGTTACATACACAACTGGATAGACCCATACTAAACTATCTCTAGTTGGTTTATAATTTTTTTATATTACCACCCGAAATTATACATTTCCCGAAATTAAATTGTAAGTACCCGAAAATATTTATTTTTATTTTTAAATATTTTTTTAGAAGCAGCCAATCGCACGTCAATGTTACTTTACAATTAATACTTTGCACTTGGCTTTTAGTACGAAAATTGAAACTTCCCTAACATTCATTTATTCAACGAGTTAGTACTAATTTTCAAAACTAGATGTCGTATAAAAAGAAACGCTAACTGATCGACTTTATTCCTGAGATCTTAAAGACGCCATCGGCGTAACAAAACGCAATGGTTGTTGTATTTCAGTTATGCTAATATTGGCATAATTAGAGACTATGCTTTTACCTATTTTTGTCTTCTTCCTTGTCTTCGTCTTCTCCCACTCGGTGGGGTCGGAACATCCTGTTTTTTAACTTCCACACTATTCTATCAGTCGTCATATTATCTACATTCACTCTTCTCTCTTTCATATCTTTCAGTCATCATTTACCTATTCTTGTCATTACTGTATTATTTTTCTATTCATTTGGTTCACACAAAAAGCAATCAAAAAAACTTAGACTTTACCTTCTGTTTCGTTGTCAAATAAAAATCTATGACGCACAAATGAAAAACCCCATCATTAAAAGTAACCGCAATAGCGAGGAAAGTCAACAAAAATACACCAACTTTTAAATAATCCCTAACTAAGCAATTTGTTTCTCACAAAAAGAGTTCAGACGAAGTTTGCGGCCCTCGATACATAATTTGTACAAGCAAAACAAATAAATAACCAAACTTTTACTTGGCGAATTGACTTTTATCTAAGGAAGGTGCAAAATTGGGTGGGACATTGCCAGGGTTACCAGTCTTACAAAAAATAGGTTTAGCGCAAAATTTTAGCTATTCATATTTTATTAAAACACTATAGAAATTACTTAAAATTTAAAATTTCACCTAAATGTTACATCTAATTTTAATTTCTTAAACATTTAATCCTTACAATTACAATTTTAAATTTTCAACTCACTACTATATTCTATGTGTGTACTTACATAAGTTGCTACACCCTATGTACAGTAATTTGTTAAGCTAAATGAATAAATAACTAATTAAAAAATATAAAAATAATCCTGAAAGTTTTATGTTTCCAATAAAATCATTGTATTGATTTGGAATGGAATCATTAAATTTATTTAATATTGTATTTGATATGTGTTTTATCCTCTATTAGCATCCAGTCCCGGATTTTCACGGGCTATAAAATAATCCAATTGAAAAGAGAAACAAAATAAAGCCTATGTTACTCGGGGATGATGTAGCTACCCAACGGTGACATAATTTTTCAAATTGTTTTAGTAGTTTCGGAGCCTATTCGCGTCAAACAAACAAACAATCAAAGTACTTTTCCTCTTATCATTTTATTTCTCATAATAAAGCCAACAGAACCCAAAAAATCTTCTGATCAGAATCACAACCAGACACAGGGTTGCCAGAGCAACCCTGTGTCTGGTTGTGACGTCACAACATGGAGGATTTATCGCTGCGAGGTACAAACATCTCTGAATTATCGGCCGTAGATTTATTGCAACCCCTATAGACAGGTGTGAGACCCAGTGTATAAATCTACTATAAATAAGACAAAGAATTGCATCTCACTTTTTGTTTTATTTGGATACTAGCTGACCCGGCAAACGTTGTTTTGCCTCACTTAGGGGTATGAAAAATAGTTTACAGACTTTAAATATGTATAGAGCGTATGTTTATGTAATTTTGATGTGAGCTCGCTGATATAGAACATGTAATTTCGTATTATTATAAATGTTTTTTTTTAAGATTTAGAGATATGTATAATAATCATGTTATTAAAAAAAAATTGTCATTAAACACATATCTGTATATATTTATTTGAGGCTTTGTCGCTGAGCGACAATGAAAACACATATCTATGAATATGTTTCTTCAATGAATTAAAATTCAATCAGTGACATATACATACTCTATGGACCGGACCTTTTACTAAAAATGCGTGACCCATTTTTGGCGCACTTTCTTAGAAAATGTGACAGCGTTTGCATGAAAAAGTAAAGGAGGTTTAACGAGTAACGATTTGAAACTTTATCTATGGTTTCTTTAAAAAATGTGCCAGTGTTTGGAACAATATTGTTCTATTTCAAGTGTCATTTGTCACATCAAACAAGGGTAATTTGTTTCAAATCGTTCCAAATCGTGGAACGCGCTTATTATTACACGTTTCATATCTGGGTTATATAATCTGTGGAAAAAGTACTTTGACGAAAACGTAGCTTATTTTAGTAGCGACATTCAATTATATTTCCGTTCTCTATGAAACCAATAAATGTATCTTTATCTTTACTATTCCTAAGCTTTTAAATACTACACTAGTCCCATAATACGAGTATCGGGAATCCTCTCAAGTGACATTAGAGAACCAGCGCCGTAACTACCCGTACTCATACAAAATGCAAGGAAACATCAGCCCTCTAATAGTTTAAGCAACTCAAGGCAGCGTAATGGTGGCATTAATAAACCAATATCTATTCAGAATTGGGGTTAGAAGTAGAGTTTGAAAGACAAGGGAGTATCAAAATCACGGAAGCTCTAGGGATATAGTATGTTATGTAATTTGCTTTTGAGTACGGTGGTAATGGGAATTAAAGGCTTATTAGTACAGTGAAGTGTGGTTGACCAGTGTTGGAAACCAGTTTCCTAAAAGGCTTGTATTTACTTCTAAGTAAGTAACTGGTTTTCCAAAAAGGGTTTTTTATCTTTAAAGCCATGGAGATATCCTTCAGATAATACACATATCCCACTGCATCTATACTATAAGAATCTTTGTCTTGACCTGCAGGCAATGCAGAGCCCAAACGATAAAAAAAACAGCAAACGTAAATTCATTGATCTTCACAAGTAAGGTCCGTAATTAGGTGAGTGGACGCCATCCGAGCGAGTTTTCACACATGGCTAGTTATATAGACTAATAAATATAATAGACGCTCAACCTCTTGTTGAAAATCGTACTACGTGTATCAATCAATACACGAAGCGCCATCTATTCGTATTTTCTAGAAATGTCTCACTCGGGCCACGCAATCTACTATCATTATATCACTATGCGACTGTAACGCGCTGCGGAATTTGGCGACAACTAGGCTGCCCGCTCGATTTGTAGCGCCATCTAGGTTTCATCGGTAACTATGCCAAACTTCCGCGCCACGCTTTATTTTTTATTTTTTTACATAAATGGGCTTGCGCTTGATCACAATTCACCTGATGGCAAGCTACATTATGATCTACGGTGATGCGCGCTTACCCAGAAAAAACCGGTTCACTCTTGCTTTGAAAACCGCCAGATTGTAGCTCTCAGGGAACAGGGAACTAGGCAAAGAGTTCCACACCTTCGCAGTTCGCACTATGAAGGTGGAGGCAAACCGCTTAGTACGCGCCTTTGGAACCTCCACGGTATAACGATGCCGCTTTGGTGTTGTATGGGAATCAGCAATTCTCTCTAGTATTCTGATCCTTGCTAGTTATTAATTTTCGCAGACACACCCGCGGCCGCTAGCTAGTCGCTCGTAAATTATCTCACGGTGGCTGAGCATTAACATAGATAGTAAATTACGTACCATTAAAATATACCGAGAGCTTCAAGCTTAGTGGAGTTATTGGAATTGGGGATGTGATGAGGTTGAGGCGGCCGTTTATGCCGGATATTCAGATGGCCAGACAAAAACGTGTTTTTAGACGGGCTAGAAAATCCTGTATTGATAATTAGTATATAGCAATATATCCAAAAAACGAAAACGAAAAAGGGTAGGTTTTTTGTAGAGCTGAGTTTTTTAGGATATTAACTCTCTTATAAATTATTTTTAGGGTTCTCCGAACAGTACAGCTCGCAAAACGAGCTTCGCTTGGAACGTCGTTTGTAATTAATGCTTTATAACTTTATATCTCAATAATTACTTGATAACTTTTTTATTCAGAAATAAACATGAAAAATATTATATTGAGTAGTAGCACCTACGAGTATACACCAAGTTTCGTTGAGGTTGGTTCAAAATCTCGGTACAGAATGATAAACTGATTATCTATTATAGTTTGTTTGTACATATACATTACATAAGACGAAAACAAATAAAATTAAACCATTTCATTTCTAAATTACGGCCTCTACAGGAGAACAAACATACTACTATATAAAATACATACTCGTACATATATAGGTACAGATGGACAAAAGCAATATTGTACGCACAATGAAGGTGGACGCAAACCGCTTAGTACCCGACTTAGGCACCACAGTATAAAGATGCCGCCTTGGCAGGTGCCGCCAGTATAACTCTAGTTTCACTACCATTTATTGAAAACCGTTGATAAAACAGTAAAATTGGGTCCGGAATTTCGAATATTGTCCATGTTTTCTCATCCCATTTTCTGCCAGGCCCGTTCCAAGCGCTAATTAAAATACATCGATGTCTTAAAGCTTTCCGCCATTGCTTTCGCTCGCTAAATGCAGTAATTTGTAATGTCGGTATTACGGCCTGTCTCGCATTTATTCCACTCCAAATGTTCCCTCATTAATTTATTGATTTTATTTATTACGCAGCGCGTTCTGCAGCTCAATCAATCGTGCAGCAGTTGAAGTGGTTGGGGGTTTTCAATTTTGTTTTTGGAGAAAATTTTAAACGTAAAAAATAAATGCAGTACATGAAAATGTGCCAACGTAAACATATTTCAAATTAAAAAGTGAATGCCTTATATATCTGTAGGCTACCGTGAATTATACGTTCAATTATAGTCAGAGGCTCTAGATGGCTTGAAATCTCTTGACACCAGAGCCTGACTACTTAACTCATACGAAGAAGAAGCAAAGATGTTTGCTAATAATAATAATATTTCGACAGGAGAAATTCGAATTTTTATAATTTTTTAATGACTTTTCATCCGTAAACCGTAAAATACCGGTATTTTTATACCGGTTTACATATGAAAAGTCTGAAATAAATTATCAGAATTAGAATTATTCAATTTCGCCATACATTCCTCCGTTAACACCACACATTTTCACGAAAACACCCGTAGTTAAAAACGCATTACCTTGTCTCTCCGTACCCCGGTCTATTTGGAACCCGTGCCCTGATAACAAAGTTACAAGCGTCCATCTGTGAGTAATATTTTAACGCAGTTTGGGGCGTCGCATCGCTCGCAGCCAGCCCTATTCAATTTCTGTCCGAAATAAATTCTCCTGTCGAAATATTTCACCGCAAACTGCGAACCGACGATGCATTCGGACCAAACAAAACGTTTTATTGAATGTGGAATTTGAGCTCATTTATCTGACGGCCAGTGAGCTCGATGCATCAAAGGTAGCTTTTGCCTTTGGCACAGCGCGCCACAAGGCATGCTCGGCGAAAGGGTATCGATTACGTATTAACGGACGTCTGTATTTTGATGACGTTCGTTTGTAATTGTAACGAATAGGAAGATATTAGCGTCTGTGCTTGTTTAAGGTAATCCGCAAGGTTATTCTGAAATCTTTGAATGATTCCGATTCGACAATTATCTTCGAAAAGTGACGTTTCGAATCGGATGAAACAATCGCTATTCAGGACGCGAGCACCGAAGTAAAGCAGCGCAACGGTCTCTGAATGGGTGACTATGCAAAAGTGTGTCTATTAATAAGAGGTTTTGTCTGAGGGCTCCGTGAGTCAGAAAGTTCAGGTTTTATCGTCTTAGTACAAGAAGTGACTTAATTAATTAATGCATGTATGAAGCATTTATTGTCCGGAGAACTAGGTAGGTATAATATAGGTTGTTTAAAATGTCCTCTAGCCTGTACCCCAAAGTCGTTGGAGCAATTATTTTTTTGTACAATACAGCTAGGTGTTTGAACCGTAGGGCGCGCAAACAATCAGCGACAAACTGGTCTAAGATCGAGCATGCCTGGTTTCGAATAACTCTCCTGAAACACACCAATTGGTGCTTGGAACTTTAGAATGTGTTTTCGTGTCTAATCACAAAACAATCGGGACATCGATGCCGTAATAAATTGACATTGACGTTGACATTAAATAATTATTTGAATATTAACGTGGAAAGATTGACTTAATTTATAGTCTATACCAATTATTATAAAGAGAAAAAGTTTGATTGTTTGTTTGCTTCTTTGACGCGAATAAGCTCCGAAACTACTGTAACGATTTGAAAAATTATTTCACTGTTGGGAAGCTATATTATCCCCGAGTAATATAATCTATCATAATAGTTTGTTTCTCTTTGTAACTTAGGCTATTTTAAAACCCGTGCGAAGCCGGCACGTGATGCTAGTATAGTATAAGTAAATATAGTTGTCCTCGTATATTTTAGACATGTTCCAATTTCACGCGTCTTACGGCTAAAAAAGATAAAGTCAGGTTTATTCTTATATAGCTGACTTTATGTATTATAATACATGTAACATCTTTTTAATGCTGTAAATAAATGATTCGATTTGTAACATTGACCGAAAAGTCACTCGTGGGCGACGAAATTCGAGAAAGTTTGTTTTTTTTTGCACCCCATTTATCACCGAAGGGGCAGCAGGCGGTCGATTGCCGCCATTCAGCGTGTATTGCAGGAAATTGGAGCGCACAAACGCCACCTAGCGACGTGTTGCAATCCGCAGACTACAAGCAGTCACAATACTCTATGGACAGGAACTTATAACAAATGCGTGCTTTACTACAATTTTTGCCGTACTTATGCTTTTGCAGTACTTGTGCTGAATTTTGGTATACTTTTTTATACAAACGCTGTCTAGAAAGACAAAGTTTATTTTAGCAAAAATGTAACTAATGACAACTAAAAGATTCGTTTTAATTCACTTCAGAAGCACAGCATTATTCAATCTTAAGACTACTTTTCAATAAATAAATCTATCAAGTGAATTTCACGTAATCGTGTTTTGGAAATTTCGATTTTTATGAAACCTATTTAAATGGATAGTTGTTGTATTTCTGAAAATTATGTAGAGATTCAAACAAATGTAATAATCATCGAGTTTAAAAAAAATATCAGTGTTGTTAATTACTGAATATATATGAATTTATTTAAGAAAAAGCTACTATACCACTGCGGTTACCATAAGACCTCGCCTTAAACATCAAATGACAACATTAACTCACAGGGAACATTGAATAAACGAAGAATAATGTGGACTCAAAAACGTTTTGTGCTAAAATTGCGTTTCGGCGTTTAAGTCGAGTGAAAAAAATTGCTCTTGCCTTTGAAACACAAATTATATCCCTTCCCGGGGATGCGGAAACTCTTCCGAGATAAAGAAAATAAGGAATGAGTTATTAACATTTTTATGCTCGATAAGAAGTTGCTGGTGGAAATTCTGGTCGGTTCTCAGCCGATATTGGTTTCGGGCGGCTTTTATAGTTGCGCGAATGTTCTCGAATTTTCGTTTTAACGATAATGTGAAAGGAATATCATTTTCTTTTTCAATAAAGAGGCGAAATCTCGTGAATCAAATTTCCATAGCGGCTTATCGGCGAACTGGGAGACGATCCTCTGTGAGCCTGGTAGAATATATCTACCCGCCGACTGGATACATTGTAGACTGAACAAACAGTACAAACTGAGTCACTGAAGTACGTATATATTCGTTTTTATACATACCTATCTTCTTCTTCGTTCGAGCAAAGTGGTCGAGAGTTTTCAAGCCGCCCGAAGGCCTAAGACAAACAATTTAACGTATCATCCGATCCACGGTAGCGCTCAGATGAAAACACCACTTGAAAAACGACAGTCTTGTGCATGGTCACCTCTCCAAACACCGTCTGCATCGACCGTTGCTTAGCTCCGATGATCGCGTCAGATCACCTTAGCTAGACGAGCTACAGGCTCTGGTGACTACAATTTGTAACATCGTCGAATAGATTAGATTTTAGTCTATTTGTCAAGTACAACAATAAACATAACTACATAATATTAATTATAACAATTCTTAGAAATATTATTAAAGGATACATCAATGAACTACTTTGAGTTTTCAAACAATCAAAATGTGAACTATACATCTTAATATATATAAATCTCGTGTTACAATGTTTGTCCTCAATGGACTCCTAAACCACTTAACCGATTATAATAAAATTCGCACACCATGTGCAGTTCGATCCAACTTGAGAGATAGGATAGTTTAAATCTCAATTTATTGCTAATTATTGTCTGTTATTATTTGACAGTCACAATTATCTGTTAACTCCAAATGATTCTAACAGATGTACCGTAGACGATACCTGTCGACTGGGTTGAGTAAGTAATCAATAGATGGCGCTCTACCCCTAAGTGAGGCAAAACAACGTTTGCCGGGTCAGCTAGTATACTATATACTACTACTATTCGAATTCAAATTTTCAAAAGCGACATTACTGATTATATTGTTCTCTTGTTTCCAGACGAGGTGGATGTGATCGGCTACACGTCGAACCAGAGCGACAGCGAGTCGTCTCTGATGTCGGCGCACAGCGCGGACAGCGGCGTGGGCGTGGTGTTGTGCCGCGACCGCTCGCCCGTGCATCGCGCGCGCCGGGCGCCCTCGCCCTACGCCGTGCGCACCAGGCGCGCTACGAGAGTCTAGGTGAGATGTCACTACGTATGCATATGTCAATGTCAAAAGAACTAGATGACACTACACATATGTCAACGTCAAAGTCAAATAATTTGTATTTTTTTTCTTGATTCAAACGAATGTTCTAGACCACAAGTAGAAAACGGGGAACTTATAAGATAAGACTAATAATTATAAGAGAATAATAGAAATTAATGATCAGTCAGGCTATTTTAAAGTTAACATATTATGTACGTACAATTTACATGAAATTACAATTAAATATGTACTATTTATAATTGAACACTATTTACAATTATTTATATTGAAATTGTATCAACTTCAAAGGTATGACGTGATTGAAGAAAATAAATGTTGATTGGGAAATTAATTTTCTGAAGTGTTTCATAATTTATTGCATCATATAGGTATATTTTTTTTTTACCAATACGAATGTGCCAGATGAACTTTGCAGTTACATAAGAACGCTTTAGATATGTAATTGGTAACTTGTTAATTATTTTTATGCCCCGGCCTAGTAACCGATTGCTTTTTCTATTGAAAACTTTGCGGAACTGTTAATAAAGTTAAAATATGAATTGTTGGATGTAACACGTGTGTTTGTGTTGTTCCAGGTGTGGTGTGGCGTGCGCGGGTCTGTCCGAGGCTCACTCGACGTTATAACTATGACGTATAAATAGTAGAACATTTCGTTGATACATGTACTAAGCAAACGTTGTTTCTGTGACTGACGTGCAGGCTACTTCGGCCGCCGCACGATGCGCCCGCGCCGCTTATTGGATCACCCATCACATTATCACACACACATACACATGGACGATTCAACCTTTGACTTCAGCGTCCGTGATTGGTCGGTGAGATTCGGATAATCACGGCGTGAGCTACGATCTGGATGCTGCTTTTTACTAGTATCCGTTTCGGAATCAGCGTGAACGACACGTCCACTCCAAGGGTTTTATACTCTATGCGTACACATGTAATTTACACACATTTCTACGATCCATCACTAAGTACAAAATTGCCAAAAAAAAATATTCAAATTTTATTTTTCATACTATCAGATTTTCTTTTTATATTTTTCTCTATTTTCTTGTATCGAATGTAAAGCCGTGAGCTAAGCTCGGCTGCAATATGAGTGGGCCAACGTGTATTCCATTCTATTTTACGGTGGCACTTACTCTCTGTGTTTTGAACACACATGCATATTTTTTCATATTTTCACTAATATTTTTATTCTAACTAATTTATATTATAGGGGCTATAAAGTTTAGGTACTTGAAAATGAAATTTAAAATGGGCCCTGCAATATCATTTTCTAAAAACAAATATTGCTATGATATCAATTCTTTATTATTTAAAAAATGTAACCCAAAAAAATATATATTTAATAATGCCAACAAATATCATTTTTTTATTTGTGTAGGTACTTATATAAAATATTTTTTCTTTGTATAAATTCAAATAGAATTTAGATCTGTGAATGTATGTACGCCATTTGAAAGATTAACGTAGTTCGATGTATGGTTGATCAGGTCTTTTTATATCTAAGACCTGCTGAAAGTTATTATTTTAAGTATTAATGTACTTTTGAAGTCATCTGAGTCCAAATACTAAACATTGCGGCTATGAAAAGTTACAACATACTCTAAAATATTTCACAGGACGTTGCCATATCAAAACGACAAGATAGGTTGCTGAGGACCTAGAGAAGTTGACATCGCCAATCGACTAGCTATCGCTTCAATTTGATATCGTCAATTGACGTAAAACGTAAATGAGTAGCGTGAACTGTCGTCAGGGCTTTTCGATAGCTTACGTCACTCTAATACATTTTACGTCACTTAACCGGTAGCGGTGGCAACTTGTCTGTGCCCTCTAATATTTCCGAAGTTTTAGGGTTTATTGTGAATGATGCTCTTGATTTTTTGTTAGCTCCAAAAGTATTTGTTCTAAGTCTTTCGGAAATTCCGAAGTTGTAATAATAATCAGCTAGTCTTTGTATTTTGCTGCGGAGCAACTTGCTTTTTGTATGTGACAATAGATTTTATTCCATTAATTTTCTTTAGTTGTCAGTAACCCTGCTTGCTCTATATTATTTTAAAAATATATGAAAGTTAAACTAGTTTTGAACACAGCTAAGTAATTTAATTTTCTGGTTTTTTGTTCACTCTGTTTTAAATAACATCTATGGTTACGTCCTCGAGGATTGTCATTCATTCACTGTATATTTTTATTCTTTTCAATACGTACTTTTTAAGTTTGTTGAACATTTTACGTTGTAAAAAAAAACGATACATATATCAACGCCATCTAACGGCTTGATGCGGAAATTTTGTGTATTATCAATGTTGTGGTAAATATATCGTTTTTTTTTCTATTGAAACTATAGTGTCAAATTCTTTGAAATTTGTATTCGTACTAATGATCAGCCAATTCGTAACTATGGTTTTTTAGTATCAGTTCAATAAATTAAAATAAATACAATTGACTTAACCTAATTGTCTTCTCTGAAAAATTTGGTTCAGTTATTATAGTTTAAGTCAGTTGTATTGTAATTAATTTAGACTTGTTAATTGTCGAATTAATTTGTTTTACATCACAGATTGTCAACCATCACTAACGACCATCATTTAGTATTAACGTTGAATATGAATGATCTCACTCCATTGTCATACGAATCGCCTATGTACATGTGTCACATTAAATTGAGCCCCGCCCCAAACTCTCACTTCTGGGTTTGTTTAGATTTGAAATTTTGTTAAATTGAGCTTCACAATTTTAGTCTATGGTTGTTTAGCGTCATTTCAGAATGTGAATGAATGAAGTTAAATAGAGTTTGCTAAATTGTGATAGCTACGTTTTATTCTGCAGACATTTTCTCCTGCAATCAGAAAAGAAGTGCAAAATATATCACACCTACTACCTCAATGAAATGGATGTTTAGTTTGTAGTCCTCTTGTTCAATATTGTAGAAGAAAATGTACGTAAATCTTGCGACTGCAGCGTTTTGATATTATGAAATACTTTGACGTTTTTACTGACAGATGACAGTAGAAACAAAACAAAACATTTTGTTATCTTTTACGTTTTTGGTTATTTATTTTTTCATATATATTTTTTACGTTTTTAAATCAATTAAGGGCAATGTGACACTACTACTTAAGCGTAATTTTATACTACGATCGAAACATAATTTTCATTTACCAAAAAATTTTTACAAAAATGATTTGTGCAACTGTAAAATCCTTAAGATTTGCGAGAGGATGTATAGTAAGTATAGTACACGGTAATTTTGTTTTTAAATGAATATAACTTGTAAAAATTGTTAATTTTTGACACGTTCGACTGAATTTTATTGTATTATAATAATTGTTTACATCTATTTTGACGCTACTCGTTTGGATCTGAGAGAAATATATTATCTACATTTCTTTCAGGTCTCAGACGATGCGTTACAATATTTAAATACTTTTCTAATATATAACATAAAATCTTATTGTAAATTTGTTTAGTATGTTAATAAGTTTAGTTTTAAAATGCAGTGAACGGCAAACTATAGGTACGACATGGTTCAACACAAAGGTGGCAACTCTGTCACTACATAATTAATTTCAAGTTGACCTGTCTCCTTTCATCATTAGTCACAAGAAAGACATGGCACAAACTGTAACCATAGACAAAACAACAAAAATTTCGTCCAACATTGAAAATGTAGGTAGTTTCAGAACTAAATAAATGACTGCTTTCTAAAATCAAAAAAATACATTTTCCTTATTGCTCAGATGGTGCTGTCTCTTTCTAGTCACCAATTATGAAAAGAGACATGGCTACTTTAAATTTAGTTTAGTCGTGTGTGCGCTAGTATCGCTATTTTTTTTTTAAATAACTTTGACGAATGTCCGACGATATCTGAATGAATTTATTTATTTTTAATTTTTGACATTATCATAAAATATGTCAAGCGCGCCATCTACTAGTCGTTCCGGACAATATTTCCAAACCAAACTATATTTTGCCGCTCATTGTAATATCAATGTGTAAGTTAAATGTTTTAGCGATGATCTCTTACGGTAATAAAAAGCGTGTTGCGGCGTCACCGTGACTTGCCACGCGATATACCACCTTGCTGACCACTCGCATACAGTCCACTTTCCTCTATCTTTCTAACTTGTCATATTACACATTTAAATGATTTATTACTTGTAGTGCCAGCGCACACTGGTTTCTAAGAACATAAGTTGTAATGAAGAAACATGCTGACAACTTTTATTTAGTCAATACCTACTTTCTTGGCACTGGCAAATAAACGGTAAATGTGAAGCCACATGAGAAAATACCGGGCATTATTTCTAGCAATTTAATTGTAATTTTCCTTGATTAGTTAAAATGTGTGCATCTAGTGCCTTCCAGCGACTGGAAGCGAGTGGCAGCGATCGAGTGAAGTGCCCAATACTTGTGTCAGCTAATGTATTCTCAGCGCTCAGTACCTTACGTCAACAAATTTAAGTTTATCGTTCGGAAATTATGTATGTATCACAAAATTTAATTTATTTTTTTTATGTTTAAAAAGTCGTGCTTCGTTTGTGTTTAGCTTCGTTATACAGTAAGTTACTTTTTAAATGGATGTCGGTTTGAATATTTTATTAATGGTCGCGATTTGATCTCTGTGCCTGTAGACATTTTCTTCTGTTGCTTTTCTATTCGTTATCGCCAACTGAAATGAAATGACTTTTCAGATATTTACGTCATCACTATACATTTCATGTTGTTTGACGACAGCGAAATGAAGCGATTAAACTTGTCAAGGCGCTTGCCTTTTTTAGTGTAATGTTAAAAGAGATGTTATATTTCATACCTTGCTCGATAGATGGCGCTAGTGAACACACTCAGCCGTCGACGTCGCACTAGCGCCATGTACCGAGTCGGCGGTAAAACACGCAAACATCAAGTCCACGTATTCACCACTCAATTTTTTTTATCACACACACGCCGCTAGAAGCCGCCGCTACAATCCTACCGATGTCCAAATCAAAATCGCGCTCGCAAAATCTAGTTATACCTGTCATGCTCATTTCGGAATTAGTTAAAAAAATGGGTGCTAGCGGCGACGGGACGCTAAAAGAGTACAAATTCTGTATAAGCCCCTACTTACTTCTCGTTTGTAATACGAAACAGGGATAGTCAGAATCGGTGTAAAGTGTAACGTAGCGCGGGAACATCCGTTCGCGCGGGCCTCTCCGCCATTGATGTTGTCTCCTTATATAATCTGTATCCTATTGCTACAGTGAGCTTGTGTTGCCGTATCTTCCTACGTTCCTCGTCTAGTAGTGGGTTACCGCTGTAACGATAGGGTATTAGAACGTGTGCGCGACTGTACGCGCACTCTTGGTAGATAAGAAAAAAATGTTATTAGAAAAATGAAATTGAAATTCAGTGTCGAACCACCGCACGGGTCGGCTGCGCGACCCTTTACACAACTTAGTCGCTGTAAAATAGTAGTCCGGCATTGTAAAAATATATCAGTACGTTGTAAATATTGGAGCCAAAATTTTTATACAAAATTATTCGTAAATGAAATATATTCTTGGACCAAGTTGCTCGCGAAGCTTACTGGTGCGGTGGAGTACTGGGGCCGACGCGGTTTGAACGGAACAATGTAATTTCTGGAACGTTCTAATCCGGACTTTGGGAATAGTGTTTTGTTTTATTAGGTAAAGGATGACGAAACTATGACGATGCTTTTCGTGCTGTCTGTACGAATACGGTTCCCAAAAAAACTGTAAGCGTAATTCTACAACGACGCTGCATTTTTCTAGATCTTAGTAGTCCTAATTTCAAATATCAAGACACTATTCCCACAGGGTTGTCGGCCGCTAGATAGATCATTGTCTTGAGTAGAGGCGAACTTTAGGTACTATAATTGTGACTACTGCTAAAACGAAGGCAGCATACACGTTGCACATACCTATAATAAATGTAAAAAAGTTATAGAATTAATTTAATAAAATTATAAATAAATAATTTGCTTGTATGATTTTGATACCCTTGCCCTTATCCTATTGATACTACAAAGGCGATATTTTGTTTACTTACCATACATTTAGGAAAATACACAACTTAGGAGCTAAGCAGCTACCGATTTCGATGCCAGTTTAGGTATAAAAGCAGTATGGGAGTACCTTATCTTAAGAAATCCTATAAAATCCTTCTTAAATAATAGCCTTCAGAGTTTTTTAACTCACTGTTAAGAATGGTGACACTTGCAAGACACGATTACGGAAAATTTACTGAATAGTTATTTTTTGAAAAATAGGTTTTTGAAATGTAATTCTTATCTTCAGAAAATAATAGACACTAAAGCGATTAATATTACTTATTTTGTATATTATCTAGAATCGTATGAGCAAATCATATTAATACTGTTAAATGTTGATTTCTATGAATTAATGTCGTGAAATACCGACTGCTGCAGTTCAGAAGATTCGCTCTAAAATATATGGCACGGCTGAACTTGGTCCAGCAGCGTCTTGAACCATCCATCTATCTGCCATATTCCTATATTATGCAAAAAATCTAGTAATATTATCAATACGAAAGTTTGTGGGTGTTTGCTTAATAACCGGGTAGAAAACAAAACACTAAATCAATTTGGATATCATAATTTATTATAATACTTTACTCTAATATCGACATTCTGAAATATAGTCCAGCGAAAACCAGAAAATAGCGTTTAGAATAATAAACAAACTTATTTACCAATTTCGACACAGTTATATAATAACTTATTATAAATTGTATGTATTTTTCTGTGCACAATATATGTATTTTCTTTTAATATTACCAGGTATAATACTAAACAATGTTTTATATATTTTACATAAATTTCGAGGACCAAAAATATAACAATTATACAACACCCTCCTAAATAGCTTCTGGACACAACAAACATACTTAAATTTTCACATTATAGGATAAAATTAAGATTTGTAACAAATGTGTACAATATACCTAAAATACTTTAAATTGACCCTCAAATATGTATAATAAGTAATAGGAATGTTGCAATAACAATTAAAGAATATTAATGAAAAAAACGTAACAAACTTCATAATTCTCCAATAAAGGATTATTTCAAAGTAGAACAAACTTTTAATCTTTACTACCTTTGGTTTTAAATAATCAAGTAACCACCATTAGGATAGCCTTAACATACATAAATAATTTTATAAAACAAATATATAAGTTTTTCAAGTTCGACTAGTGTAAAATAGTGTATCCTTAGAAATAAATCCAAGTAAATACCATCTCATATAACTCTAATCGAGCAAAAGAGGTTATCTTGACGAAGCTTAATACAAACCTTTTTGGAAAGGTAGTAAATCAATGGTTATAACGAAACAATCCAATTTTATTTATTTGATATACATAAATCTTTTTTATATATTTGGTGTATTTAATTTTATGTATAAAATAAAATAGATTCATGGAAATGAGTTTATAATATTCTGGTGTTTAATACCTTAATATACATAATATCGTTTTCTACAATAAAGCTGGTAACAACATAGCTATTCTAATACCTATATGGAATACTATTAAAACTACTCACTTAGGCTAAAAACTATCTCTCAATTTTACATATCTTTAACACAGTAGGTACCCCTCTAGTACTTTATTATTTTATATCTATAATATGCAATTATTACCTAAAATCTAAATATATACAATGAGCATTTTCAATTGTTTAACATTTTATGTAGATTTGACTATGAGCTCAGAATAAACAACCAGAAAGGCGAAAAAAGATAATTCGTAATTTAATTTTAACAATTTATTATGTTACACAAATTATTATTGGTTTAGGCGCATCATCATCATGGGCCTTTATACATCTTCATCAGATGATTTAAGCAGCGTCCGTCGGTGAGCACCTTCGCTGGTGGCTGAACAACCCTATCCGGGAGCCGCAGCCGCGACCGCACCGGTTGCATAAAAATGTGGGCGAGTTAGCGGCATCTATGCTATTTTTATGTCTATGTGCTCGCTTTTGAGCCAAAGCCCCCAACCAAGCTTTATCGTGGACCGCTATGCCGTCGGCGGTGACTTTTCTCCATTTGTCGCGTTCTTCAGCGAGGTCTTCCCAGTGGCAATATTAGTAGTGTAGTGTGGCAATAGTAGTAGTGGTTTAGGCGCATTAGTGCTAATTCTCATTGTGGCATCCGCCTCACTAATGGACTACTTCTCACTTGGGTTACAAGTGAAGAGTATCCCTAATCAGAAGTTGCCAAAATGAGAAGTAGTCCAGCAAGTCGATTGCCACAATGAGTTTTTTTTTAATTATTGATGAATAGGCTTACGTTTGACAGCACCTTGCCTGATGTTAAGCTTGACTGTGGTCTAAGATGTATCACGCTTGCCTAGAAGGAACCTATTTACTCTATAAAGACCCCCAAATTGTACTTCTCGGGAAAAAGAGACTCAGGAAGAGAGTTCCAAAGCTTCGCAGTTCTCACAATGAAGGTCGAAGCAAAACGCTTTGTGCGAATCCTCGGAACTTCGACAGTGAATCGATGTCTTTTCGCTGAATTAGTCCTAGTGCGCCCTAACCAAACTATTAATTTGAAAATTACTTAGAAAAAAAAATCAAATTGATTACTAGTACATTTAGGCTTTTTAATTTAATATCATGTCAAATCAAAATAGAAAAAAAACTTTCAGCTTGCCTGAAACTGTACTACAAAAGCTAATTGGAATTCTCAGATGAAATTTTATTCCTATTGTCCATTTTTTATAATCATTTAAATTAATAATTTATTATACTAATTTGGTGAGCTCTATAATTAATTTTACAATTGATTAAGTACCATTATATCTAGTAGTTAATTAACATGTGACTTATATAAACTTACAAATATAACATCAAAATTTAAAAAAAACATCTATCATTCTTTGGCATAAATATCATTGGAGTCGACAAAAATTTGTTATAGAATCGCCTAAATTGGACAAATTTTTATACATAAATATATATTCGCACTAATTTATTTTTCTTTTCTTATAATTCACTAAAAATGAAATGTTTAATCCTAACAATTCCTAAATTGATCCAAATTTTAAATGTGTGCAGTGAAGACGTGTTTTTTTTTCTTTTTGTTTTATCTCCTAAACCAAAAGGTTTTAATTATATTTTTAAGCATTTTTATTTTGACTGGATTACTTCTAATTATTAATCACATTTTTTTAAGTACACAATTACGTCTGTTTTCTAAATTGTAACATTATACGTACGTTTATTTACTTTATTTAATGGCGTCTGATTAAATTAAAATAAAATATTATCTGTCAGTCCATACATACATTTCCTGTTTTTTTTTTTATGGATGGTCATATTTGTGACAGATTGTTGACACTTCAGTTGTTTTAAGCAGAATCGATGTCCAAAATGGCATCGATTCATCCTTCTTTTTGCGCGAAAACGAGACGAACAACGCTATACAAATAAATTATCGCGCCTCATTTCCACGAGGATAGCTATTGTATCCTTTATCGGCGCCATGTTAAGCCCGCAGATGTTGTGAACTAATTAAAGGAATGTATGATAAAATGTCAATGATTTAAAAACTCTTACGCTACAAGTAGTAAAGGCTGGCTCGCTAGCTAATCTAACATTTCTTTTATTGCTAATTGGTGACAATATTTCTCTCTTTATTAAGTAATAAGTGCAATCAATCACTGCTCTACAAAAAACACTTTTTTTTGTTGCCCTATATGTATATCATCGCAAGTTTTACGTTTTCAAGTGACCAGATTACGAATAATATATTCATCAAAGTTCTCAGTGTACTCGTATTTTAATGATTTTATACTTGACCAATTCAAAATTAAAATAAATTTTCCAACTATGTCGAAAAAAAATCTGAGTGTATCTTACAAAATCATTGATAGTTTCATTAATTGCGTGCATAAATAGACCCAAAATCATTAGCATATCTAGGCAACAAAATCACTGTAGACCAGTGTTATCAAGTGTACATTTAAGTTTTATTCTCTCGCAAGTTAATTGTTTTCTACCCGCGTTATTATGAGATAAAAAGTAGCCTGTGTCAAAGCTATCTATACGAATTTTCTTCCCATCCGTTAAACTATTAAAGGGTGACATAGAAACAAACACCTATCTAACCATTCTCACTAAATTTCCCCATTTGTAATATTAATATAATCTTCTCTCCAACCTCAATTAGAGGAAAATCTTAAAAAAGGATCTCGATAGGCATTGACATACTAGTCTGTAAATATTAAGATATAGCCAGTTAAGTTTAATTTCCCCTTGCGTTTAATAACTATGCTTTTTTTCTTATTAAACTAAACTCAATTTAGTTTAATATTCGAACATTCATGACTACGCATGTAAGAGAAATTAAATTTGAAACGGGGACACTTCTTACATTGACACTTCAAACCAAAAGGATCAAAACTCGATAACTTATTTTCAGCTTCAGACATAATTGTCAGCATTTAATATACTTGTACAATTCTGAAGTTGACTACGAGGCTGCATCAAGCAAGAGAAACGATTACCAAGAGATGCCTCGGTTCAAAACCTCCTAACATTTTTTTTCAATCGACATATGGGCCAACATGTACCTTTCATATCCAAACTTGACATAAGGGCACATCCACATTTGGAAATCAGCATCGCGCTCGATTGTTTTTTTTTTATGAATATTGAAATTACTCTTTCAAGTGCGACCTGTTAGGGGCGAATGCACACCTAATTTTACCGTTCCAATCACATTTCCAACTTTGACTTACAGACCAGCATTTACTCAGACATAAGGGCACGTCTACACTTAGAAGTTCGCGTCACATTTGCGAAATTCGAAATTAGCTTTTCAACATAGACCTGTTATAAAGGCGAGTTTATACCTAATCCGCGTCGTGGACTAGTCGCAAGCTGTCGTCGGTGCGTCGCGCGGGACGCCGCAGAGGGCGCGCGTGCGGCAGAAGGGAGAAACGCTCGCTCGATTGACACTTCTTATTCAGAGCTGTGCGGAGGTGACTCTCGCCTGAAATGTTATAAGAAATTATAAATACCTACTATAAATGTAAGTATTTATAGTATAGACGCATTACGAGCGTCATCATCGGGGACGCTCATTTTTTTCATTTTTTTTTTTAGTAAGTGTGACCGTTTTGGTGTAATATGCCTTACGATAACAGTTTACAAA
Source organism: Mellilla xanthometata (assembly GCA_035578125.1). NCBI lineage: Eukaryota > Metazoa > Arthropoda > Insecta > Lepidoptera > Geometridae > Mellilla > Mellilla xanthometata. The sequence continues at coordinate 12,915,698 of JAPUBQ010000009.1, read as the reverse complement.
GTATAAATATATATTAATACATATTTATATTTAATTTTACTATGCTTAATAGAACTTGTTTCAGGTTACATCGATTGGTAAAAAAAGAGCAGAGGTACACTTGTGAATTCATAATTCATTCAAGCAAAAAAATATTTTTCCAAAGGACAGCTAGATATGTAAAAAATACGATTTCCGCAAGGAAGCTGAGCTGAGCAGCTGTTTGGCAAGTTTGCATGAAGATTTTTTTTTTCTGGCCTCGATAGTGATTCATACAACAGTTGATTCATTGTTTATTGATGAATCGTTTGACAAATTTCATTAAAAATATTGGTAATACTTGAAGCAATAACGATAATGACGAAAAAGTTGATCAACAGACTGATAAAATAACGGTACATATCCGTTTAAAATAACGGATATGTGCCGTTATTTTATCACTCTATTGAACAACTCTTTCTTCAATAAACTTTATATAATAAAGCAGTGGTACATACCTGGTAAAGACAATGGTCTCCCACACAAAGTAAGGTCGTGCGAGCGAGGCGAGGCGGATCGCGAGGAGCGAGGTCGGCTCGGAGTGGTCGTGTTACGTTGCTCCTCGCAGCGCCCGCGACGCGGCGACCGCGAGCCCTCCTGTGGGAATGGACCTTTATGTACTGGACAAGTGACGTTCAGAATACAGACAAGCAATAATTCACACAACTGATATTCATAGCAATATTATAAAGAGGAAATGTTTGATTTTTGCTCGTTACAGTGTCACCAACTTAGTTGTTCAGGTGGGCAAAATTGGAACTACAAGTTCGACAGCATTCTTAAGCTTTGGTCTGGTGATCATGACGCACAACGCTGCGGTATGCGGTATGCGTTGCCGGACACTCAATCATATGAAAAACGTCGAGAATGTTCTCTTGTTCCGTCGCAGTATGTGTCAGCGGCGAGGGGCAAGCGTGGTGCAGTGGGGAGGTGTACTGCCGCATAGCGCGGCGTCATTCTCGGTTCAACGTTGCGGTGTGCGGTGCGCGTCACGGGTGTGCGTCACTGAGTCAATACGGAATTGTTGAGCTGCGGCAAAATCAACTGACCACCTCTCCGCAGGGACGCTAAATGCTGCGTCGTGACGCTGCGTTGCGGCGCATACTGCAGCGTTGTGCGTCATGATCACCAGACCAAAGCTTTAGGTGGAAACAAATCTCCACTGGCGACGCCGTCAACTGAACAGCTAAGTTGGTGGCACTGTACCATGGACGCGAGCTTCGCGCCTTTGTTTGACCGAGGTAGAGCCATTTGTCACATTTCCCTTTAGCATTTCAAGGTTCACTCGACAAACTGTTACGGTTCTAAAAATAGGCTTAAGAGTTTTTTATTTAACGTAACGGTTCTAAAAATAGGCCTAAGAGTTTTCTATTTAACTTGTGTTCACACTTTCTACTATAGTAAATACAAGCAAGTGTAAATTGAAAATTTAGATAGCCCCCTATCTTAGACTTAATTTTATGTTGGCGGCCATCTTTATTTTTATTATACTTGATAGGTTGTGCGTTTGCCTGATGTTAAGCTGCGCTGTAGTCCACGATTTATTTATAAATGTAAGCTATTCTAAAACTTGCTTACATAACCATAATCTCAATACACATTTAAAAATTGTTCTCGAAAAAAAGTCCATGTAATAGTTTTAACTTACTTTCCGGATACAAGTTCTGTATTAGTAAACTTACTTAAGAATAATATTATTTTACTTTACTGTACTGCTAGGATAAATGTACACTAGTATAGTGTGGTTACGTGTTTATTGTACTGTAATCTTCATATTAATAAAGATATTTTGAAATTGAATTGAATTGAGTCTACGATGTGGCACGCTTACCTAGAAGACACCTATTAACTAGAAATTGTTATAGTATCTATGTATCCTACTAATAAATCCCTTTCATTTGATACACACTATACACGTCAAACCTATAACAGTGCGTAGTTGCATGCATCGGTGTTAAAAACTCATCGGATTAACAAGTTTGGATAAGCTTTTTGAATTTTAGTATTTTGTCAATCAAGTGATTTAAAAGTGGTAAGAAAAACACCAACAAAAGATATGTTAAAAGATTACCTTATCATCTAACAAAAACTCATTAATAATATTTATTTTTTAATACGTTTTTTTTTATATAGGTCACATTGGTACCGAAATCAGTATAAATATTAATTTAGAATACTCATTTATATTTATATACCTAGAAGAATTATTCTTTGGATTTTTTAATAATTTTAATTGTATTTTAGATCTACCTCTACTTTAAATTCAAGATTTTGCACATATGTGCGCTTTAAAAAAAACTTTCAAATACATAGGTGGAAAATTGGTGAAAAACATACTCAACCAGTGTGACTCAGTCCTAAGTTCTAACAATTTATGAATGTACGAGCCTAATTAGCACCTAAATAGGCGAAATAAACTTGTGGCCTATTTGAGTATTTACCAAGTTATGTTACTTAGCTCGTTAAGCTACGTTTAACATGGGTATTAATGCTTCGGGCTACGCTATAACTTAGCTAGTTTAAGTTATCGCCGTAATTAGCTGTTATTACATAGTAGGTATTTAACCTTTCAAGAAATGTATGTGGAGAATGTTGGAAAGTATTGTTTTGCATTTTATTTACAGTGTAAACTCCATGTAACGTCACTCGATTTAACGACAAACTCTTTAAAGCGTCGAAATTAATTGGCTTTAGTTGGTTTAGCTTGTATTCCATACAATGATAATATATTCTCTCCATTTAACGACCACTATGTATAACACCATAAAATGCACAGTCCCTTCAGTGTCTTTATATAGAGTTTACGCTGTATTAGTAAATGTATGATATTGTTTAACTATGCATGCTTTAATCTACATATAGACACGAGCTGTATGTTATTTCAATTGAAAACATTAAAAATACATTTAAGAGTACTCATTAAGACTTACCTAAAACTGAAAACACACAAAAAACCCTCAATAATTACAAAAAAAAACTAAAACGTCCAGGTGTTGCGGCAAAAGTACCCATAATTCTGGCAGCCACAATAAGAACTCATTCCCACAAACTTAAATTAAATACCTCATTAATGTAAAATAACATGCTCCTTCTTTGACTACTTTATAGGAAGACATACAAGGTGTTACAAACACATTCGATTTATACATGTGCTGTAAAATATAGACACAGAATTTTCTCTTATTCATACTACTTTCCACATAGAAAATAAATAATAAACGAAACCCACAGTATTTTTTTAATAACACAGTAAACAAATAAAAACAAAATTACATCGCACTAAAAAAAAAACATCGCACTAAACTACCATACCATGCGACACACGAACAATAAGGACAGCGCACAAAACAAGCAACATTGATACACAGCAAGTAGTGTTAGTAACCTTATCGTGTGAGTGGACTGACAGCGCGCTATACGCGAGCCTCGAGTCGACGGCGAAGTCGAAGGCGCTCGTCGTCCGCTGGGACAGTGTGTCTGCGTCCAGGCGGGAAAGGGGAGTTAGTTACTATAAATGTTAGTTAATTCTACACGATCAAAAAAAAATCTAGAAAAACTAAACAGTCAAAAAGGTCAGCTTTTACTTGAGATACATTTCAATGCAAGTGGGCTAAAGTTTGCAATTCACAATGATAAGATCACACTTGATAGCGTCACCCCTCTTCCGAAACAAATAAATGTTTCATCACTTACTCATACTGTAAAGTGAGCTACGCACTTATTTAATGTGTAAATAAATAAAATAAATTCGTATGAAAGCTTGAATTTCTTTATAAAGGTAAGCTTAATTTCACGTTACTGTAAATAACTTAATTAGAAATTATGACGAACACGCAAAAATTAAAACACCGACACCATCTTGAACTCTTTAGTCCGTCCTGCTCTACCGCGCAGACACTTTATAGCTCTGTCCTTTGCTAGCACCGCGTCCCGCGACCGCAGAGGCGAACAGCGCTAATATGAGACATTGCTTACATCGGCCATCAAGTGAAGTGATTATAATCACTACGATAATTATCATTTATTATAGACCAAGCCATTTGGTCAAATGTGATTTCACATTTGCTTTGCTTCCACATAAAAGATAGAGCAAAAAATATAGTTCTTACCGGTAGTCGAGTGAAATAACTAAAATTAGATATAAAAATATGTATATCATTCTACCCAACCCCAAGGTATGGGCACTAAACGTAACGTACTGTCATAGTTATTATTATAATCAGATTTTTATAGGCAGTTATCATGACATATAACAGTCAAAAGGTAATAAAATGATAAGTACGTAGAATTGCAGCGAGCTTTGACCTCTAAAACGATATTTATATGTATTACTAAAAACAAAAGCGTTATCTTTAATTAAAAAAAGGGCCAAAAACAAAGTAGTTATACTATCTAAATTTTTCCTAGATACAAACTATCATAGTAAAAAGGCTTTAACTACATAATAGTCAATCTAATACTATATGTAATCTAAAATTATGATTACGAAAAATGCAATTAGTGAGAATTCAATTCGCAATAATCAACATTTAGTTTTTAATGGTAAAGATAAATGCACATGATTGGCAAAAATGTTTATTCACGTTATCAGAGCTGATAAGAGTGATAAGCCATTAATCATTCTAATCGGTCGTTAACACGCGTGACCTACTTTTAGTAATGAAGAATTTTAGGAATGGAAATGGTTTGGACTTTTCTTCGTTATTACACCGTGACTAAGCTCTAGCGTCGAGTTTTCAAGCCGTCCAAAAGCTTTTAACTAGACTTCTTCACTATATGTACTAAGACTAGCCTCTATGACCTAATTTAACATGTCATCTGACCCATAGGTACCCGGAGTAAGGCCTAGATAGGAATTCCACTTTTTTAATTATTACTCCAAATTCTCATTCATAAGGTTCAGAACGCTTAAATAACTCAAATTGCTTTTGACGTGACAACGTCTTAAATTAGGTTGCGGCTGGGAGTCACTTATGAAAAAGTGTAACGCCCGGTAACGTTACGATGAGTCACCGAACGAGAGAGAGGCCCGCCGAATGCCTTGCATCTCTCTCCCACTCAACTATGATCGGTCTGCCGCGCGCGCAGAAACGCGGCAGACGTTGTCACGTAAAATCTTCGCCCGTAAAACCGACTTTACAGGCAACCATTTTTTTTAAATAAAGGTGAGTTGATACATCACCTGAATTTTTACTATGTGCATAATTTTTAAGTAATCAGCCTTCAAACTTATTTGCAGCTTGCCCCTTGTAATTTATATTATGATGAAATTCATATGTTACTTCTATTTATTTCCTATGCTAACCTAACCAATTTAGAAAGCTGACCTATATTTAGACAAGGAATTGAGCATTGTCATTCAACATGGCAATGCTGCCAGCATTCGGGGGACTTTCTACTGCACAAATGGCTTATCAGATTAGGCTTTTGTAGTTTAGTTAACATTTTTTTTTAACCTCATTATCTTCTTCTTCTTCGTATGAGCTAAGTGGCCAAGCTCTGGTGTCGAGAGTTTCCAAGCCGCCCGAAGGCCTCTGACTTGGCTTAACGACTGCTTGTACTAATACTTACAGCCGGGACCTACAATTGTGTCATTCGGCCCACGGTAGCGCCCAGGTGAAAATGCCACTTGAAAAACGACAGTCTTGCGCATGGTCACCCATCCAAGCACTGTCCGCATTGACTGTTGCTTAGCTTCGATAATCGCGTCAGATCACCTTAGCTAGCCAAGGCGCTACGTAAATATTGTGAAAAACAAACATTACTTCACATTATATTCATATTAAATATACTTGACCAAATTTTTGTACTCATATCTAAATAGCAATGTGGCACTCCTAGCTATTAATGTTTAGGCTGTCATACCACACATTCTCAGCCTTGGCAATTACTGATGCCATAATTTAGGTCATAAATGTGTGATATTATGTGAATAGAACACAACAGGGTAGGGTTTTAGTTAATTGAGCAAAGCATTGTTAATTACAATAGCTGACTGTTTACCAATTGTTTTGAATATACAAAAGGGTAATTAGGATTTGTTGATTTATTCTTATATGTTATGGACATGTTGTTAACTAACTATGAACAGTATTTTAATAAAAAGAGACTTTGACAAATGCTTTGAAACATTTTGAAATAAATAATTTCCCAAAAAGTAAAAAAAATGCTAGTTTTTTTTTTATAAATTATTTAGCGAATACTATATGTACTAATCGAAACATTATCATCATTATGTCTATTATAAAAAAAATAAAGAAAATCCGAAAATAGCCATCTGATAATAAACAAAACAACAGTTATAAAACATAATAGGGCATGAATATTGTAAAAAAAAATTGAGATACATTTAAAACACTTGACCATTAAAAAAGGGAACTAATTATTTAGTACAACATAAAGCTTAGGAAGATATTAATTAAAGTAATAAATTAGTAATTACCATGCGGCCAGCAGCTGATGGGCGGTGGGGATCTTATCATGTGTTCGTGAACTTCTTTCAATGTAAGAGGATCATCTTCTACAAAGTCTAGTGCTGTGCTTCCAAACTCCTGGAAAATACCATGTTTTAGATGAGACCTACAAAAAAATACTATAAACACCTATACTTAATAGCTAAGCTACTGTGATATTCTAACTATGTATGTAACTAACTAACTAACTAACTAAGTATGGTAACTAACATGGAAATTTTATATATAAGATTTACATACATGGAACTATAATTTTTCATATGAGTATCTAACTTCTTATATGCATTTTTTGGTTCTTAGAGGCTAAGCCAAAGAGGTTGTCCTCATAGGTGATGTCTATACCAATATATAAAGAGGAAAAGTTTGATTTTCTGATTGTTTGTTTAACGCACATAGGCTCTGAAACCACTGGAATGATTTGAAAAATTATTTCACCATTGGGAAACAACATTATCTGTAAGTAGCAGGGTATTTTTTATTTCTCTTTGCAACTTAAATTTTTTTATAGGCAGTGCGAAGCCAGGACGATCTGCTAGTACTTTTATAAAGGAGATTGTATGTAAGGAAGTTATTATACACATTTATCTTACTAAATAATAAACCTGGAGAATCTAGCATTAGCTATGGTATAAAGGTAGGGTAATAAATTATGGAGCAACATTAAGTGTTTCTAGTGACACTATACCTCATTTTATTACTAGATTGTTTTTTTTTTTTTGTTCATTCTTGACTAAAAATAACTATGTAAATTAACCGGATGAATTAAATTACAAAACTTAATAGCAGATACCACTACTTATTTCTAGAAACAGTTCAAATAATTTACCATTGCAGAATTCTTGAGTTGCTAGATGATAAAAATTATTGGTTTAACAATCTCATTGTGTTAATCAGATATAGAATGAAAACTAAAATAGCTGCATACCTGAGACATAAGTATTGTATCATCTGATTCACATTCTTCATGGTGGCTGTCTATAAGGCTTTCTCTGCTTGCCATTACTTGCTGGAATATTCAAACAAACATACTTGGTTTCAAATCAAGAAGTTCAAGTAAGCCGGTATTGTTTTTCAATCAATTAATCTTTTGACTATTCTAATACTTACCTATTTGATTTAGGCAACAATGAATAGGGCCGATTTTGCACGGAAACGAAAGCATTACATAAATTTGCATTAACTTCCTACAGAGAAATCAGCAGTTATGTAAGTACTGCAGTAAAACTTACTTGTAAATATGGGTTGTCTTGTCGAGACATCCGTAATGCTTCCATATCCTGAGCGATGTTCCTGGTACGGCCAGGTGTGAGGAGAACCGCCGGAGAGCTACCCATTGGTGGAGCAAGTACTAAAACAACAATAATAACAACAACTCAACACAGCACGACACACACAACTGTTCGGGTGAATTTCACGGCACTTACTGGAAAGGGAGTCGCTACTACCTTCCATAATTATGCTGAACTTAGCAGACATTCGAAAACATGGATCACTGAATAGGCAAATCACTTATTTATGATACTTAATTTCGCGATGAATATTTGAATAGTTGCTCGCACTCGCTATTTGTTTTGTCGACCTGCAGTTATTTCGCACTTAAACTGCATACATTCTCCACATTACGAGGCGAGTTTATTACGTAGTTATAAACGTAAGTAGGAATTCAAAAGCTTTTTTCGAGAATATGAAACTAAAATGAAAATCAAGTGATAACGATTGCAAAGGATTTTGACATAAGATGTAAACGTTCAAAAACAGATAGAAAAAGTTGTCTCTTGTGAAACGTCAAATAATTTAAGGCCATACGTTTAAAAATATTTAAGCGGGAATATGAAAGTACTTGAGAAGAGTACTATGCGTGCCAACTAAGAATAGGACTGTCAAAGCCGCCATCTTGCTCAATCACACGCGCAAACTTCATAACCAAAGTGTATGGTGTGCAAAAAATTTTATGAACAAATTATATTCAGTTTATATGTTTAATGTACGCTGTTTTGCTATTTCTTATACATTTTACGGCAAATAAATTATAAATGAGTAGGATTTGCAAGTAAAAGCATATTTATAAAAATATAATTTCTTTTTCATTTTTGTCACTTCTTTTTGTACTAAATAAAAATATTTTATTATACTGCTTACAACACTTAATTCGAAACTATCCAAAACCAATGTCTCGTCACGTGATTTTTTTTTAGGTGTTGTTAATTTGCCTTGGGTACTTCTTACCTGTAGAATTAATTATTCCAAAATTATCCAGTAATAAAATCAAGAATAATTAAACAATAATTAAATTTATATCTATGAACCAAAAAAATAATTATTAAATTTCTTTTTTACGCTTTCTTTGCTAGCAGTACTTTTTTGACGTTTATCGTGTGAAGTTGAAGCAAGCGCGATCCTATTCTTAGTTGGCACGCATAATAGTTTGTGCCAATCTTCCACAACGAATGAAAGTTTAATAGGCTGTATTAATTTGTGCGATATATTGATTTACTTCCTTACTTTAGATACAGAATTTTGATTCTGAATTCGAATCTACACCCTACTTATTTACTTACGTCTACAATCCACATTTTTTTCCATTTTATCAAATAACTTTGCCAAATAAAAATGGAGAAATTAAAAGCAATGGCTATTAATATTGCCTGCCAATTTTCTAATAGCCCCAAGTGGCCAGTGACAAGGGTATTACTATAATGTGTGCTTACTCCCAATACACAAAGTATAATCACGCATTCTTGTTTTTTTTTAATACTTACCTTGAGCATACCATTTCTTAAGTTCCATACATTTATTGTGGCTTGAGCCTAGAAAATCTCGCTGCTCCCATACCAAAGTATAGTTCATTATGTAGAGGTTGTCCATTCCACGCTGTAAAAATGTATTTCTCGTGTTTTTCGCTAACTAGAAAATATGATATAAAAATAATACCTTTTTATAGTCTATGAAAATAAAACTGTATTGCACCACAAGAAACTTATAATATTTGTTTGAAATCATTAGAATAAAATATTTGTTTGTAATCATTAGACTTTATAATAATGTTGAAGGTAAACAAATTCCACTGCCTTAGAGCGTAAAGCTTAAAAAATAAAAAAAATAACTTATAAAAACAACCTAATTAATACACTCTTGAAGATTGAATTTGTACATTATTACAGGAAAACCAAGGTATCTTTCAAGCTTTATAACACATGCTAGATAAGATAAAATCGCCCACTTGGGCTACCCTTTTGTTTTATTGACTCATCTAATAAATATAACTATGAAAGTATGGCTATATCTAGTGTACCAGATCAAAGACATCAAATCTCAAAGAACAAAATTCTTAGTGCTGTGCTGTTTATTTTATTTATGTATACAGAACCCTTGACTAGTTATAGTATTATTTTTTCTCATTAAATGTTTGTCAAGCATACACTAATGTACTCTTTTACTCTAATGTATTGGGTGTGAATTGAAAAATAATTAGTACCTATTTATTCATAACAGAAATATGCATGGGAAAGGTAATAAATAAAAGTTATATTTAGTGAACATGGTATATGAATTTATTAATCTGAACAAAGGCACTACCTTACACGCGAAGGCACCTAACCGACAACAATATTGATGATACAATGCGACAATATCGTTTATAATTCCATTAGCGTTCAAAAATTTAATTTTCAAGCGAGCATATTTATTTACATTATAATTTGTAATGTCAAAATTGCAACAACAGTAGCATTGAATAGAATCCATATTGTACTAGAAAAATATTATGCTAATTTGTTAATTATGTGGTATGTAAAAAAATATTATCATAATTTGTTCGTTGCTTTCAAAAGTCGATGTTGTCAAGGACGAATTGGACCGCGCTTCCGTATTCTAAGAGAGAGTTTTTGATCGCAGTTAGTTTGTCGATGTAATGTTTGTGAATCTTCGTGTTAGTCCTCTTGTAACGGAGGGCAGTTATCATCTTATCGGCAATGTAATGCAGCCACAGTATGTTCGTGTACGGCTCGAAATTCTTCCATTCGTTTCTGTAACAAGATTACAATATGTTGATGAGAATTATTACTAAATTATTATAACAATAAAGCATTCATCTATCTATAAAAGGCTGACCTGAAGGTTCACAATATCAACAAAAACTCAAAAAATTTATTTGACTGTAGCTGATAATTCAGAATATAATATCTTTACAACACGATGACGAGGCCAAAGTTTTTTATTTACAGTTTATACATAAACAGTAAAAATATTGAAAAAATTGCTTTAAGATCTACTAAAACAACTACTTCTTCAACCTTTTCCCACTATGTGCGGTCGGCACAGCAAGTTTTCCTCTTACACACGATTCTGTAAGCTGTCATATCCACATTCACTCCTTTTTCTTTCATATCCTCATTTACACTATTCAGCCATGTCTTCCTAGGTCGACCTCTCTACTTCTGCTACCTCGTACAACCATATCCATACTTCTCCTAATCACATGCATTTCTTGTCTACGCATCACATGTCTATATACCAAGATAACGAAAAAACTGTAAATTCAAGATTGTGCCCTTGTCGTCGTCTTAATTGTGGCGTCCTTAGAAGGCTTCCATATTATATTGCGACGCCTTGCCGAAAGCCAAGTAATGTATAGCATGAAATTACCATACATTACTTACTTATCCTTACATTTCACTTTGGACTTTGACTTAATTTTCTAGCCTTTTTAAATTAAATTATCGTCCACATCGTATAATAGTGAGACTAACCCCAGTTTCTCCCTCATGAGGCGGTAGACCTCAAACTGGTAGTCTCCGACGGCATCGAACAGCTGGTCGTCGGCCGCGAGGTCGTTGTAGAGCGCCGCGCAGCCCGCGTCGCCGGCGGGCGCCGGCAGGGGGAGCGAGAGGCGAGACAGCGAGTAGTCGATGACGGTGGCCGCCACGCCGCGCCGCGGCACGCGGTACGTGCGCCCGCGCAACACAAACGTTGCCAACTGTACAATACAAACATACAAAAAAAAAATATGTTACTTTATATTTTTATTTCAGATTGCCATCTATAAATTTACAAGAAATAAATTTAATACTAACAAATGTCATCAATAATATCAATCAAAATCATAATCATACTTTAAAACTTTTAGAATGTCAATGTTAGTCAATTATAATTCTACTTGGCACAGCGATGGCACGGCAGCACATGCAGGTGGGTCACCCTGCCCAACAGAGGAGTGTCGATCCTATCAGCTATAAGGTTGAGGTAGGTAGATGACAAAATTAAATATTTAGTGTACTTCCGCTGTGATCCGAAATCCAAATTAAGACAAGTAAAGGAAAAATCAACTAAGATCAATTAACCAAGCTTAATTAACTAAGACTAATTAACTAAGATCAATTAATTAAGATTAACGTTACCTATCACAATTCGGAAGTTCTTAACTCTACACGTGTTTCGCCTAACCACAAGGCATCATCAGGAGATGCTGACTCTTCGAACGACAAGTCGAGATTTTTCCTTTACTTGTCTTAATTTGGATTTCGGATCACAGCGGAAGTACACTAAATATTTAATTTTGTCATCTATTTACAATGGATTTCCGCAAAGTAACGCCTGAGTCAATAAGTTATTGTTGAGGTAGGTGTTGGCGCATCAGGGAGGCTACCCGCTTGCGCATGATTACGTGGAAGCCTTCTACTTAGTACTTAAGAAAATCGCCCAAGTGCAAAACAGACTCACATATAGGGTTTCGGACCCCTTATATATACGAAACTCCATTATATAAGAAAAATCTCGTCTACGTTTCCGATTAGTGCTGCTCGTGATTGAACTTCTAACTACCAGGCGCCTCAATTCGAGGTGAATCGATATCATCTAGGTCAGCACGCTGCATCTTCAGCTACACCGTCGCTTTCGGACGTGCCAAACTTACGTTCCGCAGGTCGTGAGTTGATCCCAACCAACGAGCTCGATCTTTTGGTGAAGCAAAACATCGCAAGGCAACCATAGCATGGTGGTAGAGTATTTTCTAGTGCTCGCCTGGTTAGCTGCCGCCAAGCACTTTACCGTGTGTTCAGGCAGCCTCCTTCAGAGCCAGTTATTCCAGAATGGCTCAAAGGCATGCTTCACCTTGGCCCAGTCTACCCAGATTGGTTACGTGCCATGCTAGTCAAATGCCTTGCCATATTATACATTAGAAAGCTCTCACCTTTTGTTCAGTGGGAGCGATCAGAACATTCCCCCAGTGCAGGTCGCGATGCTCAAACTGGAACGCCTCCTCGCCCACCGCGAGACCGAACGCGAGCTGGAACATTACAATATTATTTTATATAACATTATTTCACAATTTCAGCAAAATTTAGAGTTTACTTACTACTATAAGGTATACATTATAATAAAGAGAACAATCTATCCGTAAATTACAGTTACAATCAATCAGTAAATTACATTAATTTACTCATTATATTAGTTTATTACTACGTTTTTATTTTATTTATTTCTTGTTTTACAATAAAAATATATATATATTACTTATAATGATAAGTGCAATGAAAAAACCTCGAAGAGGTTTAACCTCTATAACTTATACAATTTAAATTAGTCAAAAGCTTAGTTTTACTTTTATACATACAGTGTAAACTCTATAAAACGACACTGAGGGAACTGTGCATTTTATTGCGTTATAGAGAGTGGTCATTAAATGGAGATAATGTATCATTGTATGGAATATAAGTTAAGCCAACTAAAGCCAATTGATTTAGACGCTGTAGAGAGTTTGTCGTTAAATCGAGTGACGTTACATGGAGTTTACACTATATACCTTTTTATGTGAATATGATACTTTACACTAACTAACAAATACTGTATCTTCAAAAAAAGTACTTATAAAAATACAAAATCAATTCTAAAAAATCTATGTATGTATGTTTAAATAGGTAACATTATATCTCTGGTTAATATTTTGACATACTTAAAGTGTAACAGATCGACACATGTTATTCATTTCTTTTTATTAATTAATTTTTATTTGAAGAGGTTTTTAGCCGTAAAACGCCACGCTTGGCGTCGCAACTCGTCTTGGCGAGTTTTTCCTGCCACGTTGGCCTGGGATAGGTAGTGCAACAATAACTTATTGTTGTACTCACCCCAGTTGACGGAGGGGACCACGCGGAGGTGTGGACCAGGAATTGGCATCAGAAGTTTGAGGACTATAGAAAACGGATAAATACAGTGTATTCATTCATTTTCCACACTACCACATACTTCGGATACCCTTTAACCCCCCCCCCCCCCCACACACATGTTATTAAAATTATTAAATATTTGGACATTTAGTTGTCATACTATATAATGCTATTAAACATTGGAAATTATAAATAATAAAATGGCTTACAAATTATGTGCAAGTACTAATAAAAAAAAATCCAATTTAAGTGCTATCTTTATTCTATCAAAGTATAAAATCAAATAAGAAAGTCACTAAAACAAAATTTCTTATCTAAAAAATATTTAGATATTCAAAATTAAGCATCTTAATTATTGTATTACTTGTATGTAATTAAAATACAGTCTACAAAACATGTTACATTACTTAACATTACACAACAATCGTGCAAAAATTATAACAAAAACAAAAAAACATTGCATAAGAAATATAATTAAAGGTCTTGTCTTATAACAAAGAAAACTGCATTCCGGCAAAACATCAAAAGCGTTGTGAGCCAACTCAAAGGATAAGTGAAAATCTAGTCAAGATGTTATTGTAACTTGCACTAGATATTCACCTTTCGTTCGAGATAGCCATGCAGCCAACTATAAAAACAACTGAAAAAGAAAAACAACAACAAAAAAAACACACACACACACACACACAAATAAAAAAATACTGTACGAAATAAAATAACAATCAAAGACAAAGAAACACACATACAAAGTTAAGAAAAATTCTTTCACTTTTTTTTATATTTAGTTATTACCCACACTGATAAGTAAATCTGTTTCTATCTATTCAGGAAGCATGACTTTACTGGTGGTAAACCTTTATCATATTCAAATATACTTTGTGAAGTTTACAAAAGTAAACACTTAAAAACCAGTACGCAAAAAAATCTAAAAATGTTTAGTACATAGTTATTGCAAAAAATATACAGTGTAAACCCCATGTAATGTCACTCGATTTAACGACAAACTCTCTAAAGCGTCGATTGGCTTTAGTTGGTTTAGCTTGTATTCCATACAATAATACATTCTTTCCTTTTAACAACCACACTCTATAACGCCATTATATGCACAGTCCCTTCGGTGTCGTTATATAGAGTTTACACTGTAATAAAAAAAAATAACAACAATGAAATTTAACGCGATTTTACTAAATGACAAGAAAACAACGTTTTTTATATTTTTTAAGTTATTACATTTGTTTTCCCAATTTGTTGGTCTACCGTATCTCCAAAACTAGTATAATTGGTCCAGCCACTGCGAGTCGCCAGGTATCGAAACCCCATGCCAACATCGCCGGTCTTGTTTTTATGGCTACCCCTGACACGTATGTGATTTAACGATGGTAGATTGTGTGACCGGAATGAAGTCAATACGAATAGATGGCGCTACGTGTATAACAGGATCATTTATGATACTTAGCGCGGGGCTCAGTGGATATGGCAAAACGTACACGAAGGCTTAAGCTATACTTTTGTATTTAATTAGTTATAGTACGTTTCACACCTGTATTTGTGTTGAATAAACTATTTGTATTGTATTGTGTAGAATAGAATAGAATGTATTTATTATCATATTGTTAAATAATTATTACATTATATAAACATAATCGTAACTATCATCAATATGGACTCGTCAGTATTTCATTCAATAATAATTAATAAATTAAATTAAAAGAATAGGGGCTTTGTCGAAAAGTAAATAATTATAAATAAAGAAAAAGTAAAATTATAAAATAATATCCTTATTCAATTTTTTAACGCATCATATGAGCGTGCTCGTATGATGCGTTCAAAAATAGTCATTACTAGAAATGGGTCTGAGTCAAAAAAAAAATGTTTACACCCTTCAGACACAATTATTACTTATGTAATTAATAATTATTAGTTTGAAAGTTAATATAATCTTTTTTCATAAATTCTGATATCGTAATATAGTGTCGGAAAGGAGTAGCGCTTTTACTTTAGTCTGGAAGCTGCTTTCATTTTTGATCATTTCATCATTTTTATCATTTGATACTCATATTACGACTTTCAACAAGAGGTTGAGCGTCTATTATAATATTTATTAGTCTATAGATAATATGAATACAAGCTTCAACATGCACGTTACCTGCTGGAAGAGCGCATGCGCCTGCTGCGCGTTGACAAACTGGTAGCTCTCCAAGTCCTGGCCGGCGTTGGCCAGCTCCAGCACGATGTAGCGCTGGTCTGCCGGCAGCGCGGCTGGGTTGTCGTTCTCGCTGCCCTTGCACTCGTCGTACAGCTCCCACAGGTCCAACAGGCGGGACGGGTACGCTCCGTACACGCAACGCACTGCCAACACCTGCAATACACGACACCGTTGTGGTGAATCATCTGTTCAGAGCGTTGGGGTAAATCATTTGTTCAGACCGTTGGGGTGAATCATCTGTTCAGAGCGTTGGGGTAAATCATTTGTTCAGACCGTTGGGGTGAATCATCTGTTCATCATTGTTTTTACGCTATACAGCTATAGGTACATTTGACCAGTAGGTCACATAACAACATGAAAGTTGCGACACTCTGGCCAAGAATGGAGCATGCCTAGTCTCGAATTACTAGCTCTCGAAGATACTGTCAATCTCGTGTTCTTTCGTGCCCAGAACCCAGAGTATCCAATTACCTAAACTGTAGAAGTTCAAAATGCTTGTAGCCTCCCCACAAACTGAAAACTCTGAATGTAGAATAAAGTGTTTATCTATCTATTTTCTATATAAAAAAAACTTTAAAAAAATAATATTCTCAAAAAAACCTGTTTCAAAATTGTTCTCGTCCTACGCTATCAATCCACTTCATTAAGTCGTTCGTACGAGCTTACGTGTGAGCACATTTCTATTGAAATACGTTACGTGATTTACTGTCTGAGCATAGAGAAGAAACGTCAAATGTAACACCAGACAATGAATGAAGACACTTACTACGTTGTGAAAGTTGTTACAGATGAGCGTCTAAAGGGGGTTAATAACCTTGACGACAGATCAACAACTTCGCTTATCTGTTTACGACCTTACAAAATTATTGTATATATATATATGTAACAGTACAATGACATTTGTTTTCCGGCATGAGCTTTAAAAATTAACAGAGAAACTAGACATCTTTACGTATATTAGAATAGTTTGTCTGTGTTGTAAAATAATGACTTTCAAAGTAAAATAAATTTACTTGCGGTCATTTAAGCTATTTTGTAGATATTTTAACCGTTTATATAACGGAAAACTTTAAGGTTTGCGTTTGACCACAGCTTGCCTGATGTTAAGCAACGCTGCGGCCTACGATGGAGCACGCTCACCTAGAAGGAACCTATTCACTCTCGATTTGAAGATCTCAGGATGGTACTACTCAGGAAACAGAGCCTCAGGTAGAGAATTCCAAAGCTTCGAAGTGAACTCACTATGAATGTTGAGGCGGAGCGCTTTATACGAATCTTCGGAATTTCCACTGTGTAGCTGTGTCTCTTACCCGTTGCCCTGCTCGTTCTATAGTGGAACGAATTTCTTACTAATATGTATTTATAAATGCTAAAGTTTGAGTGCGTAAGTCTTTGTACACACGTATGTGTATATTTTACAAACCAAAACTCATCTAGTTTGTTACTTCTTCACACTCGACTGACCACTAACAAAATTTTGATAAAATTTGGTACAGCACATATGTACCTTAGACTAAAACACGGGCTACTTTCTATCCCGAATCAACACCGCGAAGCGCATCTGTCTATGGTGAGAATTTTACCAAACTGCGCAGTTGTTCTATTAAAATAGTCTAGCAAGAGTTGGCATTAGCCCGAGGATCGGCAAGGAGAGAGGGCAATACCCGACCCGGGTTGAATGAAACCAGATGACTGGGACCTGAGGTGATGGAACGGCACTCGATCGATTAGTCTACACGAGGTATCTACGTCACTGAAGGTCAGGTTTTGAGACTAATTTATGTACGAAATCCAGTTGTTGGAATATTTTTATTGGGTTACCTTACCAACGTCACAATTAGTGATTTGAATAAGGCTGATTATATTAAAGGGTCATTACCATAGCATGGAAGATTGTCGTGTTCAAAAGGAATTTTAATTGATTAACTTTGAAAACATAGCGTATGGTTTTTTATTATAAAAATAAAATTCTATTTGCAACGCGCTACTCAATACAATTACTTTTTGCACAAAAAAAAGGGGACACAAAACGAGAATTTTGAGTAATTAATCGGATTTAAGACGGTGGCTCGGTGCGAAAAACGCTGGTAGCATTCCCGCGCTGTACGGCAAGCAAAGCCGTGTAAATAAAAGTGTCATTCATGTAATAATACATGACATTAACCTCTTTTAGAATGACTAGAATCGATTACTAGATGACAGGGCATCAATTATTTGTCACAGAAATTATCACGAAAACTTACAAAACATACGATTGACAAAGCTTGAATGAAAACGTTGCGTGGCGTAATTATGTATATGTAAGTATATTGTGTTTTTCTTATCGCTATAATAAACTGTAGCAAACGCACGTATCCACGAGTACTGGGCATCCATTCAACGCAGCGTGGTTTTTACTCACAAATCACAATTTTGTGACGCGTGTACTGAACCTTTAAAGTTAATTGATTTATTGACAATTATTGAGGACGTACAACAATTGTTAAATGTAGTTCAAGCTTCAGAATAGTTTAATTACTAGCCCACCATTCATATTTGAGAAAGCGCCTGAATCGCGGCATAAGATATATATATTTCACGAAAAAAAAAACGTATTAAATCAACAATAAACAAAATTGAAATTATTGGCTATAACGATTCTAGATAATATACCTATTACTCATTTATAAAGAAGTAAGGTTTATTTATTACATTCAGAAGTCAGTTTAGGTGTGGGTCTCTTTCAATGCCAATGCATATCGGACGATATGAAATTGAAAAAGACCTACACCCAGTAGTGAATTTAGG
The DNA here is from genome assembly GCA_035578125.1 of Mellilla xanthometata. Classification (NCBI taxonomy): domain Eukaryota; kingdom Metazoa; phylum Arthropoda; class Insecta; order Lepidoptera; family Geometridae; genus Mellilla; species Mellilla xanthometata. Next base: position 12,897,051 of record JAPUBQ010000009.1, on the reverse strand, counting down.
AAAGCACTGGATGATGATGCAAACTACGAACATTTCAACTTAATAGATAATTAATATAGTATAAGCTATATTTACTTATTCCGAGTAGCAGAGAATCTTACATAGTTATCAAGCTTCTAATTTTCTCAAAACACATAATTGCATCATTAATTCTTTATTTTCTGGCAAATAATTTTAATACGTACGTATGTATATAAAAGACACGTAATACAATGACGTGGCCCATAGAGGATAAAGCACGCCCATAGTAAAATCATAATAAAGCGCTGATAATCTGGTTCTTGGAAACGTCCATCACAAACTACATCGGGTTAAGTTAATACAAGTGTAAATAAAAATTTTAGACCGCCCTAGAAAACCTGTGTGAAGTTTATCATAATGTACGTATTTTACTAGCCGAGCCCTTTCATTGACACCCATATTGGGGGAGTAGTGATATAAATATGTAATAAAAAGGCGATTTTGTAGCAGTACCGAATTTCATGAAAATACTCATGGCAGCCATATATACTCGGTTCAGCCGTTCACACACACGTATTATATTTAATCCCTCTGTTGTTTTAACCGTGGGCTTGCTTTAAAACTGACAAGATTTTTTTCCATAGAGGAATAGAATAGAATAGAATGTCTTTATTATCATATTGTTAAATAATTATTAGGTGCATTATATAAACATAATCATAACTATCATCAATATGGACTCGTCAGTATTTCATTCAATAATAATTAATAAATTAATAGATTGCAATTCACTACTTAATAAACTTTTTATACCACTAATTGGATGACTAAGAATTCGTCCAATCATTATCAGTAGGTCCCTAATCACCACCTTTCTATCGTTACTCAATAGCTATGATGACGTCAATTGCAGTAGGTACATACGGTTGTGAACACTATGGTATTACGATTTCATTTCTCTAGAAAACTCTACATACATAAGAACTTTCTGATTATTGTCTTTCTATTCTTTTCTATTTTCCGCTACAACGCTATTTAGGTTAACTTAACTTTCTATTAAGTATTATTACAAGATTCAGTTAATAAGCTAGCTAGCTGAAGAGAGCTTACTACGTGTTTGTAAGACCAGAAAAAACTAATCACTTTAGAATAGAAAATGCATAATTTTTGTAGCCAGGCATAGAAAATACATAAAAAAACACTTATTGTTTGTGTGTATGAGTTTGTTGTTTCACGCCCCAACTGGACCGAATATGATGAAATATAATATGGGTATAGAATTAACCCTAGATTAACACATACCTAGGTTACTTTTTATCGCAGGTTTTTCGGTTACTACGATATTAAATCATCATAATTAAAAATTACTGGCTGCATGAAAAAGACAAATTGAGTCGCGAAGCGACCGTAACATCCATGGGTTCTCAAATTAAAAAAGTGTAGTGCGCAACAAACCCGCTTTTCAGAGACAGAAAAATCTTACATTGAACCCGAACTCGCCCGTAAAATTGTAATTTAACTATTTTCAATCCGAAGTACCAAATGCAATTAAAAATTATGTGTCTACTCAGTGGTTTTCCTGAAAGATAGGAAATCCGACACAAGCGGCGACACATTGCTTATTATAACTTCTAAATTTAAATAGATTATATAATGCCTAAATTTAAATAGAATAAGTTTTAGTAATATCTAATTTTTTTTTTGCATGCTTTTTAGGCTAAAACATGGTGAGACTTAGACATTATTTTCCATTATCATGTATTACCCGTGTTTTGCAAAATAAATTATTTGAATTTGAATTTGAACACTTTTCACTTATACGGTTTCGCTCTACAGATTTAGGTATAGCGTATCGCTATCTATCAAAGCCCGTGCATTCCTCGGTCATTTACACTTTGTACATACATACAAGGTACATAATTATGATCACGTGTCCACTCGCCCGATATCTCGTTCCGAAGGGTTGTTCACGTGATCGTTGCGTAAACATGAGCCTAACAATCGCTATCGATTGCACGCATAATGAGCTCTTTGTTAGCAATCAGAGACTTGTGCGCTAACTTTGATTACGTTATAATGTTAGCACGTGTATGAGAAACTAGTGTGGTAGGTAGAACAAGAATCTGCTGGTCATTCCCACTGCGAGAAGTAAGAGGTTTTATTTCTTTCGACAAAACTAAAAATTCATTAAGTCTTAATTACTACTAGCAATTGTAGTAGCAAGTAGCATACTAATCGTCTAAACCCTAATCGTCTAATACGAAAGTTTCAGAAATTACAAGGGAAGAATAGTTTTAGGAACTGTTTAATTAAACAACTGCCAGATTTGTCAGATAGTTCCTTAAATCTTGACATTTTTGAGCTGTATTATAAACAGGATTCTTAGTATGTTAAGTAGTATGTGACCAAAATATCATATTATGAAAAGATATATTTTTTAAATATGTGTTAATGATAGGGCTACGATTTTCAGATTTCTAACTTTGATTCTGAGTAAAGAATCGTCTTGAGAACCAAACCATGATTACCTACTTGATTGAAATTCGTACGATAATTTTACTTTTTATTGCAGGTCCAGAACAGCAGTTGATTTTAAAAGGATTTATTTCGTATAGAAACTACTACCGGTGTTAGGCGCTTCGATGTCTTACATTACCTATATATAAAGCCTCCTATTATTTATCTGAGACTTACAGTAAATTTTCTGTTCCACAGTTTATCTTTATTATAATGACAGTCATGAGGACATCAATATAAAAGCCGATGAATCTGATAAAAGCCAATTTCGAAAACATGTTTATTGCCAAAGTCATTATCAGCAATATTAGCGTTATTATAATGCCAAATAAAAGATTTGTTGTCGCGGCAAAACAAACCGACATACTTGTAAAAACACGAAGCATCGCGTAGCAAATGTTAATGTGACAATCGGTGAGTCAGTCTTTAAAACGAAATCAAATTAAATTGAAATGTTACGACATTATGCCCAGTCTTTTCAAACAAATAAGGTATGTAATTCTGTTGTCTTGTACAGTTAAAGAGGTTTACAAATTTGAAAGAAACATATTAGCTCAAGCCCGAAACAAGAACAAGAACAAGAAAAAAAAGAACAAATGGAAATGAAACAGAGTAAAAATTACAAGGACAAAGCTCTATCATTTAAAATAGCGAGGATGGCTCAGTGGGGCCGCTGTTACAGCCGTCAAGTCCCGAAGGCGATGATCTAAACACGGTGGTAGGGCATTTTCAAAAGCTCGCCTAACTAGCAACCATTCGCAAGTGGAAAAATCTGTCGCCAAGTTAGGTAGCAGTGCGTTCTTGCTGCCCGTTATTCCAGACTAGGCATGCTCCATCTTAGGTCAGAATAATGCTAACTCGTGTGTATACGTGACCTGCTGGTAAAATGAAAAAAAAAATTAAACATAAGATTGGTGGAGCAAATTAAATGGAGTAAGGCTAAGAATTTACATACTGAAACAATGGCCTGAAACAATCGTAAAGAAGCGTTTCAATAAACGAGCACGCAAGTCGTCCGGACATCTGTACAATGATAAACCTGTCTCGTGATAACAGTCTGGCCTACTTCTCTTATCTGCCAATTAAAACGGTATCAAACAGTCACTCGGTGCATGCTACGCCCTAAAACTTGTACACGTTTCGTCCTCTATTACGAAACGTTTGCATTTCATTTGCGTGATATTTTAACTAGGACGGGTGAAGAGAAGGTTCATCATCATCTTCAGTCCATATCCAGGCACTGTTGGGTAGAGGCCTACTTTCTAGCAAGCCATACATTAACGTCTTTAGCCTACTGAGTTCCAGAGAAGGCTACCAACAAAAAAATCTCGCAAGCTTTTCTACAGGCAATTTAGCTCTATATCAAAGCACCTAGACACGCGAGTTCTTTTTGCGTATACATAATTTGGTGTTACATTATTGTGAATTATATGATTTCTATACACTGCACCCGATATATATTTTTTTCAACTCCTTATAGCAAGACATTTGACAAGCAAGACGCGTAACCAACCAGATGAGTTAGCGACTCTCCGGTCTAAGGTGGAGTATGCCTAGACTGGAATAACTAGCTCTCGAGAAGGCTGCCGAAACACACTATTAGGTGATGGGCGTATATTTACAAGATTGTAATTTTTTTTTACTTCTTACTGCTAGGTATTTGATCAACAGGGCGCGTAACCAGACGTGCCAGCGACATTCTGTCATAAAGTGGAGTATGCCTTACCTAGAAAAGCTCTCATTGGCTCTCAAGAAAGTTGCCGGAACATACCGCTAGATGCTTGACGACAGATTTTTCAACTTGAGGATGGGAGCAGTAGAAAATGCCATACCATGCCATGATTTCAAATGCTCTTTAGTCTAACAATTCTTCAAACGCTGACACATCCAAGTTCAACTTATGTTTTTTTTTATGGACGTCTGCATTACCCGTAAGTTGATTAGCTAATTAGTGCCCGGCAAGTGACTAACGCGTATTTTGAAATGCATAAGCATGCGGTTGTGACTACTGCTAGCTGTTTTGACACACTTAAGCGGTGACTAAGTTTCGCCATAATCGCTAATACATAGGTCGTAAATTAGTGCAAACGATGATCTGCGCGGGATTAGGTAACTAGCGACCTAGTTCGTGGAGGATGTCTATTTGTCGAGGTCGAATCTACTCATATATACTCTGGGGGGTCAGAAGTCCGTTTCTGATAAGCGAATAATTTAAACACCATTGTTTAAATTCTAACTGATATAAATATCTACTGTGCATCTTCCTATAAACGAGACCAAAAGTTTTGTATGCTCCAAGGTGGCAAAAACAGTAAAATTGTTAACAGTAGGATTATAACTATAGTGGTGTTGTAATAATTAAGTACTTTTATGAAAAAATACAGAATTTCCAAACTAACCGTAGCAAGAAACGAATAAAACAGAGCTTGGCTCAAGCAATTTTTTATCTTACGTGGACGAATGAGAATATCGATCGAAAGTTCAGAGAATTTCTCGAGTCTGGAAATTCTCAAGGGCAGGTCCTTGGATGAATGGCCGGTAGAACATTGACATTGTGTCCTTCTGAAGGTCAGATAGATCACTAGCTGGGTCCTAATACATTTATTCGGTCTGAGAGAAAGCTGACAGCCCTTTATAAAGATTTATAGTTTAGAAATATATTTCGTGCTTACATTCAAAACGTGCCACTATTCTTTACACGTGAAAAGCTTTGGACAAAGGAATCTATTTTAAAATTAGTCGGTCGCTCTTGAATGACGCCCTTCACAAATTCTGATAAATGACCATATTAGATTTACAACCTTTTTTAAGTGCAATGGAATGCGACCTTTTGTGTTGTTTCGGGCATTTTCGGAGCAGGTAGTGAGTGCTCTTTTCAAAGAATTTTAAATAGCGTACGAAATTGTTTCGTGGTTTTGAATATTTGAACTACGAACAAATAAAATGTTTGATAAAATATGTCTGCAAAAGTACCTATTTGCTTATCCCAACATCCTTCAATGAGTTAGTGCATTTTATTGTAGTCGTACCTACAACAAGATAAGACCCTCGTTTCGAGGTCAATAACACTTCCTGCTCAGACGTCGATGTACCGCTTTGGAATAATTTACCGTATACGGAAACCTACGAAGTCAGCTGTTTACTTAAAGCGATGAGTTTCCCACGTGAGTCATCATGCTCATAATTACTATGCAGTGAAACCAAGCAGCACTTTTGTTTTTTGGTGGTTAAAGAAATTGAGAATTTTCGCGAGACCACGCGTTTCATAATCTTTAATGTGTACTTTTGCGTAGATCAGTTATGTTTGACAATCTATTAGTACATATTATATTTTCGTCAAGTCTGAACTCGTATCGGAATTTATAAAAAAAATTGCGTACTTTATTCGTTAGGTCAAGGTTCCTTATATCAACATAGTTAGATATTATTTAGGATTTCGCACCTAAAAAGTTAAAATACCGTATATCAATAAAATATCATGTATATTTTGTCTTTCTAAATTAGGATTCGCTCACTAACGCAAGCAACTACAGCAGAACTAAAGTTAACCCACTAATCTAGAAAATATATTGAATGTAACACGACAGGCCTGTCTAGATATGTGTAATTGCTTAAAACGACCAATGTGTGCGAGGAATATCCGCCGTATAATAAGTTCTAATGGTCACCTAGTGTGAGCTAATGAGTTGAAACTTGAAATAGGTATAAATGAGACGCGCGTTTCCGTCGACTAGAGTAACTGCACGCCATAGGTAGCCGAGGAAATCCGGGATCCGAGACAATTATGTAGATTTTAGCTGGTTCACACCTTGGTAACTTTACAAGTGCGAGTTTTCAATTAAAATAATAATAGTTTTAAAAAAAACTAAAAAACACGCTTATCTGGCCGTTTAAAGTGGGCCAAAATCGCGCCCAAAGAAGTCGGTTACAAACAAACATACAAACAAAAATACAAAAAAAATGAATAATTTTATCAAATTAGTGTATTGTCAATCGATCGGTCGGTCTTCAATAAATCTACAAAGTTTGAACGAAATCTGGCCGTTTAAAGTGGGTCAAAATCGCGCCCAAAGAAGTCGGTTACAAACAAACATACAGGTGAAGCTAATAAAATGCTAGTAAAAAAAGAACTTTATTGGCCATAAATAACATACGTCAAAGGCAATTCTAACTAAAATCATTACTTAAATACTTAAAAAGACTAATTAGATAAGTACTTATAAATTTCATTAAATATTCTACATCATTGAATACTACACACAAAAGCAATCGTTTTTGCATACCTATCTATTAAATTTTAATACTGAATATTATTTTTTTCTTATCGATTAAAATCTGCCTTTTCTCGGTATTTCTTACGCAACGAATCGTATAGAGAGAAATAAAGATATATGACATATAATATCATCTTGCTAAATAACCATCTGCGATAAAAACTTATAGGCGCTTTACAAACACGTGGTATTTAATATTAACTAATAGTTCAGTGAAGTGTAGTAGTAGTAGTCGATTTTTTGAAGTATCGTTTAATAATGAACTTTTATATCTCAATAATTATTTGACTAAAATTGTTTGATGTTCTAAACATCTTTTAGGACAATATCTTTTTTTTAGGAATGTGGTTATTTATCGCGCTGCCAAACTTCATTGGAGTCTTATTTAGCAGCAAATTTCTCCTTTTTGTGGGAACAGTCTCTCAAATCAAAAAAAGACGACCTGTCTGTGTATAGTTTATACCGAGTCAATTTCAACACATTTGAAATAAATGTTCCTTTATTTTCTTTGACCAATAAGCGTCAAGATGTCGATATGGTTAAAACACTAAAGCCTCTACGCAAGAACCAACATACACACAAACTCACAGCCGAAAGCAAAATAGCCCAGTTAATACAGACTTCGCTCGCTCGCTCAATAGTTCTACAACAGTAATCTCGACAGTAACGTTTTCATTGTTCCAACGCGGCAACGACGTGTTATGAACGACAATCTTCCTGTTTTCGCCGTTTGTTCGTTGAACAAAAACACAATAAAACCTTTGTTTTCGCGAACATGAGTTATTTATCACAGTGTATCAACCTCGAGTGAAATTTACATTGATTTCTACTATCGTCAATACGAGGAAAATGGTTCTTTGATAAGCAAAAGGTCAAGCCTTATTTGGGGAAAGTCAAGACAATAATTTCATCAGTGTTGACATAAATAAAGAAGAACCTTCTATATGTTTCTTCTATACTTTACGTAAGATAGTATTCACACTTTATATTAGCCAGTCTTGTTACTCTGTGGCGTCACTGCCACACGTCAACACTCACAGCCAATCACAACGTTACACAGTCAACACTCACAACCAATCACAAATAATCACGTTACATGTTATACTACCAATCACCACATTCGTCCTAAATCACGCAAACGAATTTATAAGCGTCCTGTCCAAGTTAAAAATTTTCAACTTGTGGTCTGGCACATTCATTAAAGCAAAGTAAAATAAAAGTTATCTATCTTGACTAAAATTAGTAGATTAAGAAGATTCTGGAGAAAAACAAATTATAAATCATGACCCCTGAAGTTGAATGGTGAGGGACCTTTCCTGGATAACATCTATTCGGTGGAATATCCCTTAGATGAATGGAAGATCGGCATCGCCTCATAGAGTTACTCTTAATAAAATGTGTTCTTACCTCGTTGAAGATATCGGTAGCGTTTTCGATCTGATGCAAGTCGAGGTGGTGGATATCGAGCCCGGCGTCCAGTTGGCGTTCAATGTCGGCTATTGGAGCGCGCAGGGCGCTCAATTCCCTGTACACACATATAGCATTATAAGTTTGATGTCTCTCTGTGCATGTGTACAACTATGTATATGTCATATACTTTTGTATTGATATCATATTATTTGAAATGTAACTTTGGTGTTATCAATAAATGATGAAAAAGATTTGTATTTGTATAATCCGTTCAATCGTTAATTTTCTATTTGGCAAGAGTAAAAAAATCTCTCAACTGAAATTAAAACTTCGCATTTAAAAAGTGAACTTTTGCGTAACATAGCGCAGTTACGATCTATTGGTGTTGTCAAAAAGAAAACAAACAGTTGGACGGCCTATAGGCATTTAACCAGCGCTACCGATGACCGGTCTGTCGAAGATGCGTTTGCACGGGGAAAGCTAAAGGGCTGGTGGAAGTGGGGTACCAACGGTCCATACAAATTGGCCCCGGGAGGGTTTTGTATTTCTCTGCCGCTGTGGATGTAGCACAAAAAAATCTAGAAAGGCTTCCGTGTGTTTCCACCAAAGAAGGTTAGTAGGTGGGTAAAAACCCCACATAACCCAGCTGCATCACATTGTAGATGGGTATCTTAGTAAAAATTTCCCCATGGTAAAAACAGACATTTGATCTGCAAAGATCATATGCCAAGTCTAGTACCAATAGATCTCAAGGAAGAAGTGGCTATACTTAACCAGGTTGTAAAAATATCCACATTCAAATGAGATAAAAATGGTTTGGGTTTTCCAAACATTTATATAAATTATAACAAAGCAAATAAAGTGAATTCCACAGTTTAAAGTTGAAATACATTTCCAATGTATAAATAAATATCTACACGGTTTTGTTGTAATTTGTATGTGGAAATTCCCTGCATGTCAAAATACATAAATGTGGTATTTTCCTCTCTAGTTTCAATACTAAAACTAGTGCTGTGTTTATCATATTTATATATAGGTGCAACCGTTTATCAACAGCTTAGTCATTGGATAGCAAACAGAAATTACGTCAATACGCTAGTACCTCTGTTGCTACTTTAATATTATAAAATCTTACAGGAAAACATTTGGTTGAAGATAGATTTATGAACTTTTATAGTATTTTATGATACCAAAATATGCTACTAAAAGAACTAAGATATAACTAAGGTTTCCAATGGGTATGTACGTAGAGCACCAAATCGTAATTACAAACAAAAGAATTATAGTCATGCATTAAGCTGCTTATAACCTGTTTAGTGTAAACGAAGAATATAGTCACTATTTAATATAAAGACCCCATTATTCAATATTTTATGAACATAGTAATGCCATTCACAGAATGGTGGCACGCGAGTGGGTCGACGACATCATAAGAGACTTTGGACCTACCTGAACAAGATCTGCATTAATCGACGCAAATCTATACCAATAATAAATAATATAAAGTGGACAAGTTTAATTTTTTGTTTGTTTGACGCAAATCAGCTCCAAAACCACTAGACCGATTTGAAAAATTCTTTCACCATTGGGCTACATTAACCCTGAGTAACATAGGCTGTGTTTGAAAAAAAAAAAAATATCATCCTCAGCCTGTCTGCGTCCACTGCTGGACATAGGCCTCTCCCAAGGCACACCACTTGACCCTAACCTGTGCATCTCGTCTCCAACCACTACCTGCTTTTTTCTGTATATCATCACTCCACCTCGTTGCAGGACGTCCTACACTATGTGTGCCAGATATTTTATAGCCAGAGCCAATCCGGGACGATCTGCTAGTAGCGCATACAGAGGAAAGTATAGTATAGTAACCCAGTAGAGGGATAAGAAGGGCTGATGATGTACTTACATAGCAATCACAATCTCCGAGATGATCTCATGGAAGTCCTTCTGGGCCTCCCCGTTCACCTTGAGGGTGCCTGCTATGGGTACTATTTTCATAACCCGCGCGCGGCCATCCCTGCCTCGCCACAGGAACACTTCCCCATACACACCTTCGCCGATCTTGTGACAGTTCTTCAAGACCCTGTTGACAAAACATTTTTTTATTAATATGGTACAGGGATATTCTTATTCTATGATGAGGCAATCAGACCTGCACTGACAACCCGCAAGAGGCATATTGTGCATTTCCCTCTACCAGCCTACCCAAGCCATCCAAGCTCCTTAAAATAACGGAGCACGGTCTTGGGTCACTGGCATACCTGTTCCACTGTCATTGCATCATTGGTACAGGGATAGTTCAGATAGATCAACACAGGCTAATTTTAATACTGGATAGAGGGAATACTGAATGGAGTGCAGCTAATAATGAATGATATATTCCAGTTTATGGTTAGTGCAAAGTCCTAAAAAGAGCCAAATTGAAGCTTGCAATTTTTATTACCAGAATTAAAGACCATTATTATTATTGCGGTCTTACAAAGATAGGATTGCAAGTGTTATGTACAATAAACTTATGCTCAAAATAATTATACATGTTGAGAAGTGATCTCTTGCCAAATCTATACAGTATTTTGTATGTATGTACATAAAATAATACCACCACATATTTGTCCATTAAATTTAGCACTTATGCAAGTTGGCTAATCTAACATTTATGCAGAAACATGTTTTCAGCTTCACAGAAATGCTAAAATGTTTTCAAAACAATGTGCAGGGAAAAATTTAATATATGGGCAACATTCCAAAACTTTCTGATACCTTGATTCCATTACTGTTTGGGCACGAGTCCAAAATAACATTTCCTTGAAACTTTCGCGAATTTTTTCTAGTCTTTTAATTTAGAATTTTGGAGCAAATGTTAATGTCTCTTAGATTATATCTATCTTTTGTGGCGATGATCTACGGAGTTCAGCCCTACATACAAATTTGAGTAAAGGGCCTAAAGCATGGCAATATGCATTTCACGAAAGTCATATAGAATCAACATTATTTTCGACATCTCTAATATCATAACTTACAAAAAATAGATTTGTTTTCATTTCTTTATTACTTTGAGAAGCACAGCTTCAAATTTTAAAATAACTTGGAACTCTAATGCTTCTTAATGCTGAATTAATGAAATTAAAACTGAAAAAACTTAGTTCTATCATTTAAATAGGTTTTTATAGGATCTTTCATAATAATATTATGCTCCTATACTGCTTTATGGCAATTTGAATATTGAATTTGACATTTTAAATTGGCAATGTGATATATCAAATCAATGAGTACATTATAGGAAGTAGCCCCACCCCAGTGAGGGAGAAAATAAAGAGTGGAAGGTTAGCATGGTATGGACATGTGATGCGTAGAGAGGAGATGCAAGTTAGTAGGAGATTAGAGTTTCTCTACGAGAATTCTCGAACCGAGAATTCCCGGGAAATTTTGCTTTACTCGAGACGAGAAAAAAGTGGTCGAGAAATCGAGAACTCGAGAAATTCAGTCAAAAATTTCAAAAACATAATAACGCGCCTGCGCTCGCGCCTGGCACACATCAGCAAACGAGCAACTCGAACAAGCGACATCCTTTAAGCTGAAACTAACCAATGACCAATATTGAGACTGTTTTAACAAGAAGTTTGATTAGAAAATAGTTTCAGTTATATGAATCGACTGGTAAAAGAACACTAAATCTGGAAAACTTGTATAAAGCTGTTATGTCAGCAAAGCCTACATCGACAGAAAATGAACGGGTTTTCTCCTTGTCTGACAACTTTGTGACAAAAATACGAAACCGATTGTCAGACGGTGCTATAAATGCCCTCGTATTTTTAAAGGCTTATTTCCTTAATAAGAAGACATAGTGGGCTAGCTTTTAAGCAGTTTCCGCTTTAAGTTGTGATTGTAATTAGTTTACGAGTATTAATTACTTATAAGGTTCCTATGTTTACTAACGTAACGAAAAAGACTGTCCATTTATAACAAATATTGAATAGTAGATACAAAGACTAAAACTAAAGTACCTACTTTACTCGTAATTATTAAGCTAGTCTGATTGTTATTTTGTATATACAATTTAAATACTGTCGTTTTATGTTGCATAATTGTAAAGATAAACTTAGTGTAAGGTTTACACACTATATAATTTACTTAGTGTGTAAGGTACTAAGTTTTATTGTGGTCACATGAAGATTTTGTTTTTAGAAGATATTTTATTTAATTTTCCAAAGAAAAAGACTAATCTTAATTGTTTGTAGAAATATTGATTAAAAGATCTCGCTAGAGTTTATTTCGCTTATTTAAAATTTTCAAGTCACACGACGTGAAAATAAAAATAAATATTGTTGATTATAACATAAAAAAACGTAGTTTTATTGCTAAATCACACATATTTCAAACAAATCGTATTTCTCGCCAAACCCGGGAATTCCCGGGAAAAAGTGGTCGAGAATTCTCGTGCTCCGGGAAATAAAAAAGGTCGAGAAATGAGAAACCCTATAGGAGATGTATGGAAATGATAGTGCAAGGAAAAAAGCAAGAGGCCACCCTAAAAAGACTTGAATGGAGTGTGTGAATGAGAACATGAGAGAGAAAGGATTGAGTGTGGAGATGACGTCTGATAGAGGAGAGTGGAATAAGAAGATTTGCTGTGCCGACCCCACCTAAGTGGGATAAGGTTAAGTAAAAGAAGAATGTGATAAATCAAAAATCAGTACAATAAGAAAACAAAAACTTATTTGGACTAATCACCATGTGAATGTTGGATAAACCAATAATCAAACATAAATTTCCTCTAAGTTTCCTCAATAATGTGACAAATTCTAGGCAAATCTGTGAACCAAATCAAACTAGCCAACAACAATAATTATACAATAGCTAGCCAGTACATTGAATCATCAGTTAGCATTCAATAGTGTTGCAAATTATTTTGTTTGCTTATATAATGATTATTGTGAAGAACAATGTCAGTATTGCCGCAAGGCCACTTCTTGTGACCTGGTTTTGACATTATTGTCAAGCAAAAAGTATTTATTGTGTGGAGCTAATAGGTTATTTTTGAAGTTGGTTACAGGCTAAGCTCTTCTAAATTATGAAAGAACATTGTTTGTTTCTTTTGTGTGGGATAAAGAAGGTAACCTTCCAAGCTAAGAGATATCGCCTGCTCACTGGTAAATGGCTTCCCACTAGGTGGAGTCGGCGAAGCAAGTTTTCCTCTTCAACATGATTCTGTCAGCTGTCATGTCCACATTCACTCCCTTTTCTTTCATATCCTCATTTACATAATTCAGCCACGTCTTTCTAGGTTGACCTCTATTTCAGCTACCTTGTACAACCATATCCATACTTCTCCTAGTCACATGCATTTCTCACTGAAAAATGCACTGTTTCTCGAAAAATTACTTAACAATGCAGATATATATATATGTAATTTTCGAAACGCGTTCTACTGGAGATGTGGTAAGTGATAGAACTATTTAGTGGCAAATTGCAAAATTAAATGTGTTATAAGTGCAAAATAATGTTTTAAAACTCTACTGAGAAGACAATGAAAATTCAAAAGGGGAACTCTGTTCAATGAAATATGCATTTACCATTTTTTACCAGTAAGCTGACAATATAAAGATGGCTCAGAAACTTTGACTTTTAATTATATTAGTTCTTATTTATAGGGTAGGCTATGATGACTAAATCAGTACCAAGTAAAAAGATTTACCCAAACTGTTGACATATCTTGTTTTCAATTTAGCTCTAAAGGTTTATCAAACTCAAGACAATCCATGACTAATGCTAGCCTACTTAAATATAATATGTAGGTAGGTTGGAATAATTTCATTTCTAAAGAATGTCTTTGATACATATGAATCACAATATTTCAGAGTAAGGTGTGTCATCAACTCTATAGTAAATTCATCTTTTCAAGGATAAATGTCTTGGATTTAGTACATGTAGGTGTCTGATATATTGAGTTTTTTCAATGTTAAGTCCCATACAAGGTTCAACAAGGTTATTTCAATATAAGAATATACTCATAATCACACCTGTTGCTTAAATTATTTGTTATATTTGTTTTAGGAAGTGGAAATTAAATCTTTGCCACAACAACAGATATATTACCTACTACCAGTCACCTGCAGTGTTCCCCGTGTTTGTCCAGGACAAAAAGAAGTTGAAGTTATTTGCGTCCTACAAGAACCAAAATTGTTTTCGGGATAAAATGTAGTATATGTGTTAACTCAAGGTCTAATCTATCTTCACACCAAATTTCATTGGTTAAGCCATTTGAGCATGAATCGGTAACAAACACAAGCTTTCGCATTTATAATATTAGTAGGATAATATTGGCTTAAAACCATGATACTACCTTCATTGAATAATTTTGCGAATACTAAAAGCCAACTTCACAGGGCCTAGACCAAATGTTGAGGTCTACATATTAAATGTGTAACACTAAATAGGTTAGCAGAAGTTTTCTAATAATATTATTAGCAAAATACTGGGCAATGTTTTCAAAAATACCACCAATTCGTTAGCGTGACCTACATAACCACCAAATAATAATGTTATTGACTCTTGTTCGGTATAGGGTTAAAATGTTCTCTTGTAATAATTGAAGTGCGTGCATTTGTGTTAGAGACGTTGCATACTCACGTTTCTGGGTAGCATTCATCAAACAGGATTGGCTCGGTCTGGTTGCATCGACGCAACACGAAATCCTTAGCAGTAGTCACTCGTTCCGTTTCATGGAAGTTATCTAGTACTGTGACTTCGTGGTCCGAGTCAGCGATCGAGAGTTTTGATAGCTCGATAACAGTATCATCACACTCCTCGCTCAAATATCCTGAGAAAATACCCACTGGTTAGCGAAACATGGCACAAACTAGGAAGTGAATGACAAACTTTCCCTACCGCGTAATCGACTGACGCAACGTTATTCGATACATTTCACTTGAGATCTATAAATATTGGGATAAAAACTGACCTGTGTATTGCAGGGAAAGATGCATGCACTTGGCTTTGGCCACTTTTTAACAGAACAAAGGCTTAGAACCAAGCTACTATCCCGTTACGGATAATGGCAGTCAGAATTTGTAGTATAAAAACACTGTATTTCACACGTGCAAAGTTTATTCTACTATTATCTAGCAATAGTAGCGTCGTAAACACAATACACTGGCTAGTGTAACGCGTTAATACTAAATAAAAATTAAAATAAAAATTTTCGGACAAAGACCACGCAACGCGTCTTCTTCCGCGAAACGCACGCTTGGTATTGCCAAATTGTATCGTAGAAAGTTTATGGTAGAAAATACAAATATGGTAGAAAGGTTTTGTATAACATGGAAATAAAGCTACTAATTTAAATGAGCGCGCACCTTTCAAATCATCGAAAACTGAACTTGAGTTGAGGCTTACTCTGGACAAATCAGGTTCCTGCAAAAAAATAAAAAGCTTTAAGAAATAATTTCTGAGTTTTACCAAAAAAAATTCAGAAAGTAATGCCAGAATGATACTTACTTTTACAAATCTAATAGTAGGTCTGTTAGCATTAGATAGAATAGAGCTTCTTCGACTATTGATTGAATCATTGTGTAGTGAATCTGTAAAAATCGAGTTGGTTAAGTATAACTTAGCTAAATGCCTGCATTAATTATTATTTTTCCAAAAAAATAACAAACCTGACATTACACTGAAACTTTAGATGGAATGTCACATTTTATTTTGCAGCATATGGCACAAAGCCTCTTACTAACTTAACTAAAGAGTATATGATAATATAAAAGAGTATTTATACCAACCTCTACCTTCCTGCATTTCTATAGTAGTAATCACACTTTGTCTGTACTTTCTCCCTTTGTTTTGCATACTCTCTTCCAATATAGATTGATCTAAATTTTCAGCCATGGTGATTCTCCTGTAAATACTCAATGACCTCTCCCACTTCTTGCCTGGTTGTAGCACTATTCCAGATTTTAGCTTCCCCTCTGTTCCAATGTATGACAATCTTTCTGGATTGGATGAAGTAGAAATATCTGCATGTGTCACTTTATGTTTATTTTCCAAAACAGATTCATCTTTTGAAGTATTATTATCAAAAACAGACAAATCTTCCATTCTATAAGTGTCCACAATAGGTTTTTCACTTTCCGATTCTGAACTAATAGAATAACTTCTTTTTGTCAATCTTGAGCTTTTTCTTGAAGTAACTCTAGAAACTCTTACATCAGATGGACTTTTATCTTTACTAATTGTACTAGTCCTACTTTTTCTAGAAATTCTTGAGCTTTTTCTGGTTTGTATCTGTAGATTTATGGAGCTTTCGGGTGAATGTTTATCATTAACTTGATTATTATATATTTTTGAAATAAAAGAAGTACATCTAATAGATTGTTGTGAGTCTAGGGATATTTTCTCATTAACATTATCAGTCTTTGCAGATTCACTATGTGTCATACTTTCTCTATTATCGTCATTAATTATAAGTTCTGTGACATTTACTTTTTCAGAACTATCTATACTAATTTTCTTGTTGCTTAGTACAGTTTTATCGCATTCTGTGCTGCTACTACCATAAGATTTATCAAACATGAACATTGAGTCTTTAATAATTTTATTTCTTCTTCTAGTTGTAACAAAACTAACATATCTTTCTTCTTTTTCACATTCTTCTACTTTGTCTTCATTGTCACCTTGTTCTTCAGTAGAAATGATATTATCATCAGTGATATTAATAGGGTTCAGTTTGTATGTGGTATAATTGCAATCATCACTCATAGACTCATCAGTACATTCTGCATTAGAATAATTAGCTAGACTTTTGAAATCGTCATCATCAGTTTGTTCATTATTGTCATTATCTTTATTTTTAATCATTTTTTCATAATATTTAAGGAATGTAGAGTCATTCATTCTATTTATAATAACTATAGGTTCTTTTTCAGCTTGGGTTTCATCTGCATCAGTACTTTGATCACTATTGCATGTATCATAATGAGATGCTTTATCAGAACTTTCACTTTGTGATACATTACTTGTATTATATTTGTTAGAATAAATACTCGATTTTGTTGAATTAAAAGATTTTTCTAAATGAGTTTTGTCAGCATCTAATTCTTTGTCACTGTTTGATAGACTATTTGATTCAGATTTTGTGGAATTAAAAGATTTTTCTAAATGAGTTTTGTCATCATCTAATTCTTTGTCACTGTTTGGTAGACTATTTGATTCAGATTTTGTGGAATTAAAAGATTTTTCTAAATGAGTTTTGTCAGCATCTAATTCTTTGTCACTGTTTGATAGACTATTTGATTCAGAGTGAGTAGAATCCATAGCCCTCAGTTGTATATCATCTAACAATGTACCATTATTTGTTTCTGGCTCATTGACAAGTGACAATGAAACATCTTCATCAGTATTGTTTTTAATTGATAAACTCTCTTCAAAGCTAGATAGCATTTTGATTTTAACATCACTTAAATTTTCGGTATCATTTTTAGAGAAACCTAGAAAAGGTTCCACCTCAGATTTTTGAAATGAAGTTGAGCTAATATCTATTTGGGATGCATATTCTTTTTGTTGTACATAATTGCATTGCTCATTAACTAGTTCTATGTTGCTTTCTTTAAATGTATTAGTACTGATATTAATGCATCCACTATTATCATTACTTATTGTTATATTAGTACTGTTAATGCTAGCATTTGATGCTGCTATGGTACATTCTTTACATTCATCAGATATTTTCCGTGGTACACTTTTGCAGACAAGTATTATGCTATGATAACTTTCATTATTTTCTTCCAAAGCTTCTTGGATTTGACTTTGTTCTGATTTTTGTGTTATTGGAGAAAACTTAAGAATAGAGACTCTCTTCTCTCTTCTCTTCTTTTCTTTAAAAGGTGTACTACACAGGGGTGATTGTTGCGTAACTGGAGACATGTATGCTTTACATAATCTATTTTTATTCTTATAAGATGTGTTGAATGATCCACTATAGTTTTTGGACATTGAATTGCATAAGACAGGAAGATTGCTATATAATGTTTTAATAGAATCATCAGTTTCCTTAGGTCTTTCTTCGGGTA
Organism: Mellilla xanthometata; assembly: GCA_035578125.1. Lineage (NCBI taxonomy): Eukaryota > Metazoa > Arthropoda > Insecta > Lepidoptera > Geometridae > Mellilla > Mellilla xanthometata. The sequence continues at coordinate 12,878,825 of JAPUBQ010000009.1, read as the reverse complement.
CACTTTCCACAAGCAGTTCAAATGCTTTTATATTTGTAACATTCGAGTCAATAGTATTTTCTTTGTTAGATTCTGAAAATGTTACAAATAAATTCTATAGCCATAATTGAATATGTATGATATTAAATGAGTATGATTACAACGGATTTGTAAGTGCTCTTACCAAAACTACTATCAGATGTTGAGTAATTAAACTTTTTTAGTTGTCTTCTTCTTTTTCTATAAGTTTTCTTTTCGCTGAAAAATGATGAAACTGTTTAATAGAAAAAATATTATCTGCTATAAATTCTAGACTGATTTCAATATAGTTATGTTTAGATATCTTGTGTTTATGGATGAAAGACAAGTAATGAAGCAAGTTACTGATAACTTGACTACTAAAATACAACTTACTTTATCGGGACGACTACATCCACCTCCGCCTTGGGTCGTTCCTCATTCACTGGTGATGAGTTCAGCAGCATGTCAAATGGATCTAGGATCTTATTCACACGGATAGACTTGTCCGGAGTCAAATAAGCGGAAAAAGACATCCTGTCACTCACACGCACCGGTTTGACATGTTTAACGAGTCTTTTAACATATTTCTTTTTACGTACTCTATTTGATGGAATACCGGCAGGGTTTGCAGATAGCACACATGATTGTTCACGTTTGGTTTGTTTGATATTTTGAATGTAAAATGCATCAAATGCAGAGATCTTTTCGTCCCTATTTAGTAACACATCTATGTGGTCTAAGGCACCACCGGTGTCCTTTTTCGATCTATAAGTACGTTTCATATTATTTGTTAATTATACTGCACAGTTTTAGATAATTAGGTACGTGAACAATTAAATAATCCTTCAAAATTCAATGTTTATTTGCTTTTCAAACTTGTTCGAAATAACTGTCAAACAAGCCGTCAAAAGTACCTACTATTAGTTACCAGTATAACAATAAACTCTCTGGCGTGGTAGTTTTAAAATTTAATTGTGTCTGTTTCTTACTGACTTTCGTAATGCATATTTATATAGCCGGCTATCTATCATTTATGTTTATTATTTTAGTATTAGCCCGACATGTTTCAGCTGTCTGTTTGCTAATGGTAACAGGGATTGAAAATATTTCAGATCCGTGGAAAAAATACAGTTAGGTACAGTACAAGTAATTACTGTAGTTACCTTTTCCGATGAATTAGGATTACTTTAAAGTATATGAGATAAACATTTTTAATGAAATGCACTCTATTACGTAGTTCTACCTGAAGAAGCCGATTTTAACTACTCGGTTTCGCCAGAAAAGTAAGTAGTATAACTACATACAAAAGTTAAAAATCAAGGGAACACATAAGTTTAAACTTATTATGTGCTCTTCAAGCTCATCTAGGTATATTAATTAATTGATCAATCAACTATACAGCCGTAAATCTTCTGCAACCAAAACAGACAGAAGAAAAAAAACACTATCTCCAGAATAGATTATATTTAAAAAATACACTTCTTATAGCTTATTAACGAAATTGTAGCCAACTACACTAGGTACCTAAATTATACATATCTTTATATTATGAACAATTACACTACTTATTTAAGACAAAGATCAAGTCTTTGGCAGAGTTTTATTACCATACAATTTTAAAGTAAGCTAAGTACATTTGCATAGAAAGTGTGACGTCAGTGCCACACGTCACCGCCCTCTACCAATCACAGCGCTCGTTCTCGCGCTAGCTAGCTAGCTACAGTATAATATGACCGTAGGACGGCCATCTCCGGACACAACATCTCTCCGGAGGGATATCCCTTTTCTAAATGGAGGCAGACCGTCGTCGCTTCATAAAAATATGATTTAGTATTTTTTTTTTTAATATAGTTTAAACCTACATACTCCAATAATGCCCAAACCAATAGGTACAACATGTACTAATAATTCTGTTGCACGTTTTACAAAAACTGTTTCTAAAGTAGATGTATTACATGCTTATTTTGTTTTCAAGACATCAAGACTCACGGCGCTTAGAATAACAAAATAGAGGCCTTTTAAATATAATTATTAACAAAAACTATATAAACAATATGTGGAATACAAAAAAAACCTATTAAAATATGTAAGAATACAATATCAGACCATAATAGGCCAATTCAACTATTTTTAGCTTAAGTAGTGGAATAATGACCATCATCCATAATTATAACTCCTACATATTAGAAGTAAAAATTAAATAACAACGTAGGTACAGTAACATTACATAGAATACAAACAATGAGATATGAGTACGGCACTAGCCATTTTTATGGCAAATCGAATTATATAATAATTTGTACCAATAATGAAATTCAACATAATATTGTCATAAGCCCTGAAAAAATTGTCAACCAACTTGGACTGATTTTCATCAAACATAGGTAAGAAGACTCCCGAATAGAAACCAATAAAAACAAAATAGGTTCGTCCATTTGACAACGATGCCACAGATAGATATGTATACACAGACATCAAACTTACAACCCTCCATTATTTTTGCTTCAGGGGTTAAAAATAATTAAAAATACAAACATTAATTCTTATAACAATGAAAATAAAAGGTGTCTCAATATATAACACAAAAAAAATACTGGGTTACTTGTAAATAACGCAATAACTTATAAGGGCAGCTTTTTTAGGTTAAGCCAGTAACACAGGAAACCCAGGGGTCTACGGGAAACTAAGAGGTCTGGGTCTGTCAAAATGTATGAAGATTTTTTTATTGGCTTGCGCTTGACCAAAACTCATCAGATGATAAGTGATATTGCGGTCTAGAATGGAGCGAGCTTGTCTAAAAGACCGTTTCACTCTCGCCTTTAAGACAGTGAGGTTGTAGAATTAAAGTAGTTTGTTGACTTAAGTCACCCTTAAAAAGTTTTGTGTTAGTTAACAGCGGTTTTCGATAATAAATTGAGAGAAAAATAAAATTTAAAGTACTGAAGAAAGTTACCAATTCTGTATCAAACTTAATGTCTAGTACTTACAAGTTGTAAATACATAAAAATAAAGGTAACAAGTACAAACTAAATTGACAAAACAAAGGAGATAAGTTTATTACATCCACAATTACACGCGTAAATTTATATTTCTTTGACATTTATGGCATTTTATTGCACAAAGTTTAGATATCATGTACAAATAATAAAATGCTATTATAAAATAAGGAAGCGAAATAGCATATTTTAAAAAATCCTCAGATTTTTTTTTTGTGATTAATCGCTATTTTGGAGACTGAGACAGGGCCGTCTTTATTTTATGTAATTGGTAATTTATTATCAAAACAAGAATTAATAAGTGAATCTGCATGGATGTCAAATTATTGTTTTTTTTTTTTGGTTAGCCGAATAGTTTATTTATGACACAGCCAATACTCAATCTTTTTTTTCTCAGTAAGGAATTTAGCTTTCAATCAATTATAATTAAACACATAATTATGTGATATAATATGTGAATGGGATGTTAAGATGCATTTAAAAAAAAAAATATTTTAATAGACTCAGTCAACAAGCCTTTTCAACCTATTTTTCACTATCGATTTCCGCCTTCGAATAACAACTATCAAAATTAGAATTTGATAATCTGATAGATGAAATTAAAAGATTTCGTATATTATTTTTTGGTATAATAAAATACTTATTGATCGGTTTTTAAATAAATATTTACGACCCAGTTGACAACACTATTCAAACAATTTTGAAGTCGATTTAAGTTCTGACTTGGCATATCTGAATCAATTTTGAGACTTTCAAACTAAAATAACATTTAAAATCAGTAGAATAGATATAAATTTTGATAAAATAATGATATGATATGAGAAATTAAACATTGGCCATGAATATTTGACATGGTTATATGGACCAACAAAAAGAAAACAAGTTAAAGTTATTACCTAACCATTACACCTTACACCGCAACATTCCCCCATAATTTGTTAATTACCTAATTAGAAATAATTAGCATCAGGTAAAAAGAACACTGGCAAAAACCTGCGCAGATTTCAATATTAATATTACAAATACATTTTTAATATATCTACAATAGTCAGCGAACTAGAATATGCATAGTCAATAACAAAATGTGTAACACCAATGTAACACCAACCCGCATTTGGTCAGGGTCCATCGTGAGAGAAGGTCCCGAGTGGGTCAGTAAACATCAGGTTCTTAAAAAATAAAATAATTAGTAAAGAACTTTCGTGAGCGATCTATGCGAACACACCACTCGACTTTCACGAAGACACTGTCTAGTTTGCCTTGGAGGAAAGCTAGCCAGTGCCTCTTGCTACGCCCTATTACAACAGGGTACATGTAACATATCCTTATGTCATACATGTGTTGCAAGTTAATAAATAAACTATAAACTTCTTTCCAGCGTTCTTTTTACATGACATTGCTATTGACATACTTTACATATTATAACATATTATACAAGTATCTTTAGCTGAAGAAGTCATCATACACAATGGCTCACATAATAAAGGCGATGACAAGGCCAATATTTTCAATTTACAGTTTTTTCCTTACAAATCTAAAACGTTAAAAAGTAGCTTAAAGACCGACTAAAGAAAAACTAAGAAAATATTTATACTTATTTTGTTACCAAACCGACTTATGAATCCTACTAATATAATAAAAATATGTATTAGTTTTTGTTTTATATTTATATGTGTATTGTATATAATGGGCCTCTAGTTGACTGAAATAAAGGAATAAATAATAATAAAAAGAAAAAAGCGAAAGTTTGTGTGTGTATGATTGTTACTTATCCACACTTCAAACGGTTGAACCGATTTTGTTGAAATTTGGTGTGAAGATAGGTTAGATCTTGGATTAACATAAGGCTACTTTTTATCCCGGATTAACGTCTTCTTGTCCTGGATTAACGCAGGAAGCACCGCGAGGCACAGTTAGTTAGAAATAATAACTGGTTTAAAAATATAGAATTTCTAGCTGACCCGGCAACGTTGTTTTGCCTTAATAATTATTTCTAAATATACAGTAACCTATTCTCAGACCTACTGAATACGCATATAAAATTTGGAAAAAATCGGTCAAGCCGTTTCGGAGGAGTACGGTAACAAACACTGTGACACGGAAATTTTATAAAAGACTAGCTGACCCGGCAAACGTTGTTTCGCCTTAATAAATAAAAAAATAAAAATAAACTAAATATGCAGTAGCCGATTCTCAGACCTACTGAATACGCATATAAAATTTGGAAAAAATAGGTCAAGCCGTTTTGGAGGAGTACGGTAACAAACACTGTGACACGGAAATTTTATATATAAGATTATTTCTGATTACATATGATTTACAAGGAAAAAACTGCAAATTAGAGGTTTTGCCCTTGTCTCGTCCTCTTAAATATACTTGTAAACTAGTGGATTATTCATGAGCATTTACAATTACAACCAAAAAAATCTTAGTTTATCAATTATCACATAATTCTTAACTACAGTGTAAACTCCATGTAACATCACTCGATTTAACAACTAACTAAAGAATCAAAATCAATCGGCTTTAGTTGGTTTAGCTTGTATTCCTTACAATTAAACATTCTCTCCATTTAACTACCACTCTCTATAACACCATAAAATGCACAGTCCCTTCAGTGTCCTTGTATAGAGTTTACACTGTATTTAATTAAATATTAACGAATGTATTATAACTATTGTGTCCATTTCAATCAAGTGATTGAACAAGAATGTGTTTAGGGAATTGGTTAAGAAACTTAATATGTTAGCAATGCTTCTAAATGGCTAGAAAACTCTTAATTATAATATTATTAAGAGTACACTTTATGTAATACCTATTAAGATTATTTTTCGGGTTTTCGCTAAAGGAATAAGATTTTATTTAAAAAAGAAAGTATTTAAAGTAAGCTATTATTGGTGCTTCAAAAAGCGAGTGTGGCTCGGTGGGAAAACGTCTAATTTTCACTCTGACGGCTCATGGTTCGATCCCGGCCCTACACCAATGACTGTCTTTTTTAAGTTATGTGTGAATTTGCACTCGCTTTACGGTAGAGTAAGGAATCATCGTGAGGAAACTGACACGTTTGAGGACCATAATATCTAATGACGGGTGTCATCCGCCAACCGCACTTAGCCAGTGTGGTGGATTATGACCTTCTCTATTCATGAGAGAAGGCCCCAACAAGAAGAAGAAAGAGTCCTACGAACGGCTTGAAAACTTGATACCAGAGCTTGGATGCTAAGTTCGTTTAAAGAAGAAAATACTGTTTTAGAATGTGGCATTTCATCTGGGCACTACTGTGGGACGAATGACATGTCATATTGTAGGTCCTGGCTGTTAGTCTTAGTACAAGCAGTCATTAAGCCAAGTCAGAGGCCTTTGCGGCTTGAAAACTCTCGGCACCAGAGCTTGGAGCTTGGCTTAGCTCATACAAAGAAGGAAAAAACAGAAAGTAATCTTGAAATGGACATGCAAGTTTGTGCATAGAATAATTAAATATCACATATGAATTTGAATAAATTCGGACAACAATCACAACATTATGCGAACACATCTATTGGGTGCGGAGACAACACATGCGTGGGGCTGCCAAGCGGGTCGTTCTCTGGTGACTGAGATTCATTCTGTCTTGCCTCTATGGTTGCCTGCTTCACAGCCTCTTTGTACGGACCTCGCTTCTTCTTGTTGAACCTTATCTGAAATAAATTAAAAAGAAAAAGTTAAAAAGACAATTTGAAAGATCTCTTTTTTTTGTAAAATAGCTGATAGCTGGCTGCAGTAACCAAAAAAATCTCTTGCTAACCTGTGATCAGTGCACCAGTGGACTTTAAACATTGACATTGAACAATGGACATTTTATGAACTGTTAAAAATTAAATTTCAACTCAGTGTGATATAAGCACATCAGCATATTGCTGCTCGCCTATAAGTCAAATAAATAAAAAATAAAAAGAAAGTTTTGTAATGAGCAAGCAGTTTGTATATAGCTCAAGGAGTGTAGTGGAAACTTCTTTGCAAGCTGACCCCACCCGAGTGAGATAAGGCAAAAAGAAGAAGAATGCAGTGGAAACTTCAAAGAGGGATGTGAATTCAACATTATTAAGTGACATGACCTTGACCTTAGGCTACCAGGGTCAGAACCTTAAATTAACAGTTTAAGCATTTGTCAACAGTTCCAAGATATAGAGAAATCGAAACCTAGAACATCTAAACACAAGCATGATGACTATATTTTATATTATACTGATTTTATCAGCAACTTAGAATAAATACAAAAGTAACTTGGCCACTAAAATGGTTACATCCCACCGTGGTATTTTAAGCGTGTAAAACACCGCGGTGGTCGGCAAATCAGCTATCCGCGCGCCCGCGTCACATGGTCGGTGCGACCTTTGTGTGTGTGTGTTTCGTTGGGATAGCAGTATACACTAAGCTAGAGGTATTGTAGCTTCGTGGCAGTATAGATGTGCGTACAAGGGTCCAAATTCTAAGCGGCAATTGTATGGAGTTACTCTTCCGTTTATTCTAATTCGCTGGATTTTATGGACATATTTATGCATTTGAAATAAAAATCAGACATTTTTATTTGTATTATTTTTAAACTTCAAGCTGTTCACATAAGGCTTCTTAATAATTTCCGCGCAATTACTTTGAATAATTATTATTTTTTAAGTTTCTTTAGCTGTTTACAATTTACAATGCTAAAAATGCTAATCCAAAGTTTTGGCCTAGTAGTAAGTGCTTCAGAAACCAAAAATTAACTTATTACCAAAGTTATTTTTATGACAAAAAATATGCTGTTAAGGGAGGGAATAGTGGGGTAAACATAAAGTTTATTCTTACTATGATATGGTCTAACACAAAAATAGCTAGAAGTGACAGTAAACAAAACATATACTCCAATATGTATCTAAGTAGCTTAGAACTTATATTAACACTTAGGTTACTTCAACCCAGATTATAAACGGAAAACACCGAGGAGTACAACACAGCTAATAAAATATACAATATAACTTTTTTTGGGTTCTGTACCTAAAAGGTAAAAACGGGACCCAATCACTAAGACTCCGCTGTCTGTCCGTCTCCAGACTATATCTCAGAAACCGTAATAGCTATAAAGCTCAAACTTTCACAAGATATGTATTTCTCGTAAAATGTAGATACCTAAATTTTACACGGAATGTATAAATGTACATTACCTTTAAACTTAAATTATAATATTTCAATAAAATAAATATATGAGGGGGGCTCCCATACAACAATGGTATGGAACCCTTCATGCGCGAGCCCAACTTGCACTTGGCCAATTTTTATTTTACCAATATCTTGTTTACTATCACTTTAGCTATAAATTAGAATATGAATAAAGCAGGCAACTCACATTAAAATCAGCAAGGAAATGACTCAAACTATCACATGGCATAAGCGATGATGTTTTTGATGCAAACCATGCTACATGAGCTTTAGATGCTGAGGTGACACTGAGAACTCGCCCCGGCCACCACGGGAACCCCGTTACCTTGCCCCAGACTATGTCCCCTGGAGATACGCTAAGTAGTCTACCACCTACCCCTTCATAGCTACTCTCAGGAAATTCAGGTACCATTTCTCCCTCCCAACTATCTGAACCACTATCTCCACCGTTCTCACTCCTCTGCTCGTGGGAATTACTACTCAGCCTACTTAAACTAACTGATAGCTTTTGATTCAAACAATGCTCCGTAATGTTGTTAAAATAATCAATTGACTTGTTGCCAACACCTTTTGTAGTATTTTCATCTCGTTTCTTGTCCGATTTGTATTTCTTTTTGTGTTTTGCTTTGTGTTTATGCCGTTTATCTAGCATACTTGTTGTGCAGTCAGATTGGTTATTGCGCGGTGACAGAGCACCTATATGTTTCGGAGATTGACCTGTTACTATTTTTTTGGCTATAGAGTTGTTTTTCTTTGCTTGCTTTCTTGCCTTTTTTAGAGCTTTCTTTGCAGCTTTAGATTCAGGTTTCGTTGGCGTTTTGTTCATGTCACCGGACACACCTGAATCTTCATTGAAATCCCCCGAGAGGGGAGGTATTTTGACTACTGTGCCTTCACCTTCCCCAAAACAGATTTTTAGTGTCCTTGCACTTGAGAACAATGAGCTGAATGATGTGTCTTGTTCATTTTTTGCTTCTTCTTCATCAATACTGTCACTATCTGGCACACTCACAAACGTTAGTTCAGGGGTTGGATCTTCAACATAACTGCTTTTAACACTTTTAATTGATTTTTCACTAGCTTTATTGGAATTTTTGGATGCGCCTTTAATTGCGCTGGAAATCTCGCTCGGATGCAGCCGAGAGAGTTTTGGGATCAGCATGCCACCCATTAAATACTTTTTTTCAAGCCTAGATGACTCAGCGTCCTGGTTCGTGTTCTCTTCATCGGAATCCAGCTTCCTTTTTTTGGACACGTCAACATTCTCGTTGTTTTCGTTACAGATACCTTTACAGTTCGAACAGAGCACCTTTCGGGGCCTTAAACGTACTGTCATCTTTTGACGAGGCTGTGGCTTGCTCTTCGGCGCAGGCTTTTTACTTTTCTGAACGATTTCACTTTCATAGTCAGGTCCTTCATACAAAAACCTTTGGCTAACGGAATGTAGTTTATTGTCACTACTATCGGCCGGTGCGGCTTGTTTAGTAAATGCAGGGTGTAGACTGTACACTCCAAAGGGTAAATTACTGAAAGCAAATACGGGAAAATTAGCTGAAACTTGAAAACACGAGGAATAATCGATAATGATTAAGACGATGTTTTCACTGAAACCTACCCTTTGTTGGAGTCCAAAAGTACACCCTGGAATTTTTTATCATCAGCGCAGTAAGATACAACGATTAAGTCAGCTAGAGCCTCTTCTACTTTAACTAAAATTTGAGAATTCTTCTGAATCGTCATATCGGCTGTTTCAGCGACAGCCGCCATATTTAATTGAGCAGGGGCTGTCAAATTAGATCAAACCATAGACTATTAAAATTTTTGGGCTGGAAGCAGTTTCAACGGAAGTCACTATATTCTCGATTTTCATGTAATCTGGTTTGACTGTGTCTGTGACGGCGCGAAACTGAAGGTTGTGAAATAGTGTGTGAAACTTTTTTCTGTGGTGTGAAATATTTTTTCAGGATTTTTGACGCATTTAAGAACCGGCTGGATAATTTTGACATTTGAGATCGCGATTCCGCTTCGCTCGGCAGGTTGTGCGTGTTCTTCGAATTAAACATAATCTGAAATAAATATTGTTGATAAAAGTTCTAAATAAGCTCGTGAGTAGAATTTAATATACTTTCCTTCATTTACTATATATATCAACTGTTTTCTAGCCTTTTAATTAACGCAGAGAGTTCTTTATTGCACTTACATAACTAGGCATTCATAATTTTTAGTTTTACGAATTGTGGTGCAAATTTACATCCAGTTTCAAGGTCCACTAATAGTTATTAATTGTCCGCTACCTATTCTCATATTATAAAACAGAGATGTAGAAGTTAAAAGTCTCGTCTTCTTAAACAAGGAATTAATATTTTCTGAGGTACATTAAAAATTATTAAAAACAAACTCATTGTGTTATTTTCAATAAACTTCCTTTATATGTAATACATATAAAGGTAGCTTAGTTTGGTCTAAATATTACAAGAAATTGTAATACTAAGTCGGTTCCCATTTGGCCTCTGGGCTTAAATTGTATGTTAACAATATTCCATTATAGACATTGTTATTATTTATTGACAGTTTAACCTTGTCTTTAGAACTAGTTGGTTCTAAAGACAAAAGTAGTAGCATTAGTTATAATGCTAAAACTATGTAGACATCTACTCACGTCAAAGTGAATATTCCTAAGATTTACACAAAGCATTTTGCTTCAATGTTCATAGTGGGGACATAATAATTTTGGTATTCTCTGCTTGAGGCTTGTTTCCTCAGAGGTCTTGTATTCTAGTTTAGCATGTTACATTGTAGGCCATACTGCAGCTTAACATCAAGCAAGTTGTGGTCAAATGTGAACCAATAACATATAAAAAAATGTGAAGAGATGTGTTTGTTTCTAAATTACAATCAAATGGCTGAACTTAGATGAATTAAGTATGTAGAGCTTAGACTGGGATTAAACCAGATGCCACTATGAACCTGGATTAACATGGTTAACCCTATTGGGATACAGCTAGCAACATTATGAAGGCTTTTCATCTTTGAAGTGGCATCTTTTACAGCAACAATCTGGAGCTCTTCTGAGCTCCGAATTTATGCAGTACGGCATTAATTTTATCATAGTTTCTACATCCATTGGTAAAGTTATGATAAAATTTTCTCATCATCATCTTCTTCAACCTTTCCCCACTAGGTGGGGTGGCACAGCAAGTTTTAGTTCTGAATTGAATATTTATGTATACATAATTATTTTTATTTAACCGAAGTTGTGGCCAAAGATGAATTAATGGCCAATTAATTTACTAATTTCACCATATTTATTTTCAGAAAATGTCAATGGAAAAAAGAATAGACATCACCCAGCCTCTCTGGGATCAGAGTACATTCTTTGGAAGGTTCCGCCATTTTGCTTACATTTCCAACCCATTGCTGTCATTGGTGCCTGAAAAAGATCTGTATGCAGCTAAAGAGCTTTATTTCCAATACAAGTAAGTGTTTCAGGTTACAAATAACTTAACAAGTAAAAAAAGTATATGGACTTGCGAATTTTTGACAGTATTTTGTGACATAGTCACAATTGTGAACCACTGGACTGATTTTGATGACAGTTGCCTTTTTATGTTTGATAGGCTTGTACCTGTCAACTCACCTGATGTTAAGTGACATTGCAGTCTAGGATGGAGCAAAACCAGTTCACTCTTGCTTTGAAGACAGTAAGGTTGTAGTTAAGTAGGAACAGGGATGAGGCATGGCATTTAGATTGTGGATTCATACATAGGCTACTTTTTATCCCGGGATAACAGTTAGCTATGAGTAATTACCGACTGTCTCTTTCCAAAGGTAACTAATCATGTAAAGATGTGCCTTAAGTATAACTAATAATCTAAAAGACATTGTCTATTCACCTTCGGAGCGAAGCTAGCCAGTGCCTCTCGCTACGCCCTTTACAACAGAGGATGTTTAACATAGCCTTATGTCAAAAACAAACAAAACTAAAAAATAAACTGAACTAACTAAAGCTCACGTGAATATTTATTACTGACAGGTATACTTGTTTACTTCCCCAGGGTAGGTCAGGAGCCATCAGGCACGACCATGGAACAGTTGGTCCGAGCCAAGCAGCTGTACGAGTCAGCCTTCCACCCTGACTCTGGGGAGCTGCAGAATGTGTTTGGCAGGATGTCCTTCCAGATGCCCGGGGGGTGTCTTGTCACTGGTGCCATGTTGCAGTGGTACAGGTAAAGAAAAGATTTGATGACCTTGTTGGAGTAAAAGTTATTTTACTGGACCAACAACCAAACCAGATCCCGGTTTCTATTCACGGTACAACATCTTTGTGATGAACTAAACTTGTTGGCTGTAAACTTGTTGGTTTGGGTGTTAAATATGTATCAATATGTCAACCAGAGGGTCCTGGCATGGCCAATATATTTGTGATGAGCTATATTTGTTGGCTCTTAGTCTGGGTGTTCATGTATTAATGTATGTATATGTAGTATATCCAGCGAACTAGAATAAACGAAAGAGTAACTCTATACAATTGCCGCTTAGTATTTGGATCCATCTACGCACACAATTACACTGCTATCCCAACACACAAAGCTAGCACGCGATTGGTGCCGTGCCACACCATGTGACACCAAGCGGGCGCCCATCGCGGTATATTAAACTGGTGCAATCTAACATTTATATTTTTATGGAGCTTAATGGTTAAAAATGTTATCATCTCAATAATATTAAATTCAAATGCTGTGTAAAGTAATAATATAGGTACCTAATAGATGCAAGGGTCACAGCAATAGCTTTTATTTTTTATTCAAAATAATGTATACCTGCAAACAAAACATACAAAACAAACAAACTCGTAAATTGGATGAATGTGGTCACCAGACATGACCTTAACTAAAGTGGTTTTAATTCTCGTTCTATATGCAAACAACATACAAGGTGTTTCATAAAGGTGTGATAATATTAAAGACTCTTCATACATGTCCTACTAATATAATAAACGCGAAAGTTTGTGTGTAAGTGATTAAGTGTATATGTTTGTTACTTCTTCACGCTCAAACGGCTGAACCAGTTTTTATGACAATTGGTGTGAAGATATGTTAGACCTTGGATTAACATAAAGGATACTTTTTATCTCGAAAATAATTGTGGTTCCCGTGGGATACGCAAATAATGATAAGCTGTAGGGTTGAAACTCTTAAAGTTTTCGTTAAAATTTCACTTGCAATTACTTAAAATCAATTTTCCTCTGTGTTTTTGTTGTTGTTTAATGTATTATGAATTGTTTCAATAAAAGTTTAATGTAATTAAATGTGATTGTGTATGGATAGACATTACAGGTGACATAATAACTAAATTATATTTGAATTATGAATCAGCATGTTGCGTCGCTATAGGGCTATTTGACGAGTCTGTACTGTATTTTATTGTTAATAATAATATAATTTGTAATACCTAGGATACCTTATTAGACGAATAAAGATATTCTATTGTATGATACTATGGAATACTGAAACCTTGAGAACTGAATTCTATATGTATCTAGGTATGTGTATATTATATAGAATTCAATATCAGTTCATAAGGTTTCAGTATTTCATAGTATCATACAACATAATATCTTTATTCGTCATCAGATATTCTAGTTATTACATATTAAATTATTATAAATAGTAAGATTCAGTTATATCTAGGTAGTATCTAGGTATGTGTGTATTATCACACCATTCAGAAGCACCTTGTATAGATATATCAAGGTTCTTTATAAACTACGATCGCACGAAATTTCGCTGAATCGCGTGACTTCTAGGTCGTTGACTTTAGTATTCTTGAATAGGTGCCAAAATAGAGCAAAATACACTTGATTGTGAGAAAAAACATTTTTGAAAGCTATTGTTTTATAACCAACGAAAATTCTAAAGAATTGAGAACCTTGATGGATTCTTCTTCTTCGTATGAGATAAGTGGCCAAGCTCTGGTGTCGAGAGTTTTCAAGCCGTCCGAAGGCCTCTGACTTGGGTTAAAGACTGCTTGTACTAAGACTAACAGCCGGGACCTACAATTTAACGTGTCACCCGACCCACGGTAGCGCCCAGATGAAAATGCCACTTGAAAAACAACAGTATATTGCAGGATCACCCATGGATTGCCTCCTACTGTGTTTCCTGAAAAATGTAACTTAGGCATATTCAAGACAAGAATGAAAATTTCTTCTAGTACTACATCTTTGCCCACAACTTTGCTTAGGCGGCCGGTGCCAAGCGTAGATTATATAGTATAAAAAAATTGGCTTTTTAGGGTTTGAACTTGGAGCTTCTTCAATGTTTTTAATTTAATTCTTTGAAAATTATTTGCTTACTAACATTAAGCCATTACCTACTGTCCAAAACTATTTATATGATTCAATATTTTTTTAATAATGTTATAAACAATTTAAACTCACGGAATTATGATAATTTAATGTATGGTTATTAGTTATGTAGTTATCTAGTCTATTCATTCGTAATTTTTATTATTACTTACTTAAATTTAAATTTTATTACTTTATAGCCGAGAAATAGTGTATTTATTGTAATGACATAATATCATGACGATTCCAATCTGAAGTTGTGTAATAATGTGATATCTTATTGGCTTATTGGAAAGTAAATAACATTCATTCATTCCTATAAAGCATATTATTATATATCATAGCAGTCTCACTATATGTCAGATGACCGCTGGGCGAAGGTCTTTAACCGGGTACCGACCGCGAGACGACCTCGGGGTCGACCCAGACAAAGGTGGCGTCATGATCTAGACAAATATGATATTAACTAAGGGCCTCTTTGGAACGAGGGAAGAGAGGCCTTGGGCCAGTGGGACACAATAGTTACTACCTATGCCTCTACCACCCGGGGTGGGTCTAGGCCTCCTCTACTAAACTTTGCCACTTAGTGCGCTTCTCTATCTGTTGCCGATGGACATGTATGTGTGCGTGAATATGAGTTACCGTGTTTCGTCAATAGATGTCGAAGCGCCAGGTGTACCAGCGCGTTCACACTTGGACACTCATTACACATCCGCACCCCTTTATTTATTTATTTTTATTTTTATTATTTTATCATAATTAGAACCGCATACACGACTTACACTAATGGTGTATAGCGACAGTAGAACGCTGTGACGCTTACACTATCCTTCCAGTTTCTCCAAGCCTTTAAAATCTTCTTTAACACCTGACACCCACGTTTTACGTGGTTGTCAGGTGTTAAGTCAGGTGTCTTCGTGATTCTGCTGTGGGGACCAGTTGGTAATGTCTTCCACAGTCCTCCTGTTGAATTGAAACACGATTGGCTGAAAATAATAATAATGAATAGCGGTCTAAGTTTAGGTTTAGAGATCTATATTAAGGATGACCTTAAATTTTGGTGATTTAATGGATTTTATTGGTAACATAAATTTAAACTCAGCTACACATTTTTTTTTATAAACAAATTTAAACTATCCATATTATTAAAATAATCAAGCCATGGTTTCCATAATTTTGAGTATTCTCTGCTCCTAATATCATTAATATTTATCTTCCACAGAACAGTAACGGCTGTAGTATTCTGGCAATGGGTGAACCAATCGTTCAACGCGTTAGTGAACTACACCAATAGGAACGCGAATTCTCCGCTGACCACCAACCAGATGACAGTGGCCTATCTGTCAGCCACCTCGGCTGCTATGGGAACAGCTATGGTGTTCAAGTATGGAGTCCAGAAGCGGGCAAAGAATCCTATATTGGCTGTAAGTATTTTACCTAGTTTTCTTCTTTCTTGTTCTTCAGACTTTGTTTTTCAGACTTGAACTTCAGACCATCCATGGTCTGAAGTTTTGACATACGTCATCTGTGGGCCGTTTTTTGATCTGCAAGTAGCGCCTGTAGCTCCGCTAAGGTGATCTGACGCGATCATCGTTAAGCAAGGGTCGATGCAGACAGTCTTTGCATGGGTGACCATGCACAAGACTGTCTCTAAAAAGTGGCGTTTTCATCCGGGTGATACTGTGGGTAGGATGGCACGTTAAATTGTAGGTCCCGGCTGTGAGTCTTAGTGCAAGCAGTCGTTAAGACAAGTCACGAGGCATTCGGGCGGCTTGAAAACTATCGACACCAGCGCTTGGCCACTTAACTCATACGACGAAGAAGAAGAAGTATATCAGTTGTGTTAGCAACCATAATATTACTAACTAGAAATGGTCATTGAAATGGAAATGAAATGAACCATCATTGGTTAGTACGGGGTTAACTAGAACGGCTAGTTAACCCCATACTAACCACCATTGGTTAGTACGGGGCTAACTAGCCGTGTGTGAAATAGGATAGGATACGATTGTCCGTGTATTTTTTATGAGCTTAGCCTAAGCTGTATCTGTTCAATAATTTTCAGAGGTTCGTGCCATTCGTGGCGGTGGCTGCTGCTAACTGGGTGAACATTCCACTCATGAGACAAAACGAAATCATATTAGGTAAGCTTTTGTGTTTGCAAAACATGACCCAGCCCAAGGAACCTAGATTAATTTTGTTAATTAAAAGTTTGTAAAGGAAGTTCAAGAAAAATGTAGGTCTGAGGAGATTTTTTTTGTTTAAGTGTTTTTTTTCTTTTAATGTAATATCTGATTTTGTATTTGGAGTGCAATAAAGTCATATTGTATTGTAATAATACAAGAAAAGTAGTAAAAGTTACAAATTGAATTTTAGACCAAAAATAGTGATTCATCTGCACTTTTTAATGCTTTAATTAAACATTATTGAATTACCAGTTTTCAATAATTAGTAACAAGTATCAAATTCAAAAGGATGTTAAAACGATTCTTTAATTTTAATCCATTTTATTCTATAAAATAATTCTTGAATATGCAACTTGTTGAATCATCATTTTCTTCTGACATAATTTTGCAATAACATCCTTAATTTTAAATACCTACAATTTTAGTCTATGTTACAATAATTAAGTTTACTTAATATTCTTCTGTGTTGCTTCAACTAAATGTAAATGACTCGCCAAATGTGATGAGATGTTGCAAGGCCAATAAATGATTTAATTTATTTATTTTATTTAAGTTAAAGCATTTTTTTTATTAATTTATTCATGTAGGCTTACACTTTGTGGAAATTCATAGTAGATGAGATAAATCTGAGATAAGTTATCACACCAATATTTTATTTTTAACTGTATCTCTGGCAACATCCTAGTATTCCCGTTTATTTTTTTATGCTTAAGATGGGGATTTGCCATTATAGTGTAATTCGTTGTCGGATTAGCTAATCAAGAAAGATTTCTTTCGGATTAGCTAGTCAATAGTATTTGTCTGTGTTTCAGGTTTGGATGTAACGGACGAGGATGGCAAAATAATTGGCAAGTCTCAGATTGCGCCTGTCAAGGGAATCTCTCAAGTTGTCACTTCTAGGTTGGGATTACAATGATATTTACTAGAAACTGTTGAAATCGCTAAGATAAATTGCCTAATTATCTCTTCGCATAAATTAACGGCGTTCTGTCTTTTGTTGTGTGGAGTTAGGATGGCGTTTGATCCCAACTTGCCTGGTTTTAAACCCTGCAGCCTTCAATGATGTAACATTTACCTAGATTCAAAAGAATAATGAAGAATCAAAAAATTCAAAGAATAAGAACAAAAGAGTATGATTCAAATATATTTTGTGTAAGTCTAAATGTATACATATACATTTTCAAATCAAATCGTTTATTAACCTTACGGCATCGGACCGTACTGGGCAAGTCAATATACAATTAATTTATTTCTAAAATTTAATTTGTATACACATACATTCACGACTGAAATATAACTTAAGATATGACATAATATATATATATATAAGATACACACATATGATAATAATAATTATAACGCTATATTATCCACTGGATTTGTTCAAATATATTTTATTAAAATATTTTACTAAAAGAAAAACAGTAATATATGTTAAAGGTAATGCAAAATATTATAATTATATTTCAGAATAATAATGTGTGCGCCGGGCATGCTGCTCCTGCCCGTGATAATGGAGCGCATCGAGCCCAAGCCGTGGATGCAGAGGATCAAGTGGGCGCACATCGGCATACAGACCGCCATCGTCGGCATGTTGTATGTATCTATTTAGCTAAATACGTGTCTTCTGCTTCCAAAAATAGCAGGACATAGTAAAAAACATGTTTAATGCTAAAAACATGCCAAATGCTTTATAGCCAGGGCTATTTATCAGCTTTTGCCGAGCCTTATTTATAATTAAGATCCTATCCCAAGAATTTCTAGACTATCCTCAATTTTATTCCACGTCTCAGGGGAAATAATAATATATTCTACTTTAGTAAGTAGCATGGGAACAAGGGACATTTTATCTCGTTTTTCGTGCACAGTTTATCCCCCTATTCCCCACTGTTATTTTTCTTATGTAGGCATAATAATAGTAAAAAAAACGCTACTTAAAATGTGATGTGTTAATTAGAATGTGTTTTTTTCAGCCTTACGTTCATGGTGCCTACAGCTTGTGCGATATTCCCACAAAGATGGTAAGTGAAGTTAAAACTTATTAATGGGTGCTTTTTAAATAAATTGCTAAAATTTTGTAGCTAGTCAAACCTAGCTAGATTAGATAATATAAAATAGAAGGCAAAATTAAATATTGAGTGTACTTTCCGCTGTGAATTAAGTTAAATATTAAATTTTGTCTTCTATTTACAGTGGATTTCCGCAAAGTAACGCCTGAGTCAATAGGTTACTTATAATATAAAATAGTATGAAATGTTAACTCTCGCGCCGAACCGGCTCGATTCTCATTAAGTATGGAAGCTAGTATGGAGAATGGTGATACTTATACTACTCCAATAGAACCAGTTATTCCAAAATGCTCCAATTTAGGCCAGATTGTAAAAAGGTACAAAGATTGTAAAAAAATTGGACGACGGTCAACGGATGGAAATTACGGTCCTAAATTGGACCTGAACGAGGGGAAAATCTTCAAGAAGATACCTGGCCACAATAGGAACAACCAGGTTATTTGGGATTTTTATCCAATAAAACCTCCCCGGTGACCTGCCTCTGAGCTTAACGGAAGACTCCGGGTTCTTTCGGGAGAGTGTACTTAGCTGATTCTTGTAGTTAAATAGAGCTTTACCAACATAAAAATGTTAAAACAACCTTAGAATCGACGACCTCGTTGGCGTAAAGGTTACCATGCCGGACTGCCAATCAGAAGGTTCCGGGTTTGATTCCCGGCCCGGTCAACATCTTGGTGCCTAACTAAATTTGTTGGCTGTGGGTCTGGGTGTTAAATATGTATCTATATAAAAAATATGTATGTATATGTAGTATATCAGTTGTGTTAGCTACCATAACACAAACTAGAAATGTTTCAGTATGGGGTTAAAACCAGCCGTATGTGAAAATAATAATAATAATCTAAATTCTTACATTGATTTAAATATTTTTCTTTTCTAGCAAGTTATCAACAGATACAATCAAGCGTTTAGAAAAGGAGAACTATGAAAAAATTCTCAAGAACACGAACGGTAAACCACCGCAATATGTTTACTTCAACAAGGGGTTGTAAATATTTATTACTGACTAGTATTATATGTATAAGAGCAATTCGAATTAGGTTTCACCATCTATAGGAGTTTACGAATTAAGTATTACGAGGGATCAGAAATCCTCTCTTCTATTCCCATACAATAAAGCGTGGCGTGGATTTGTGTTTTTCATAATAGGGAATATGCATTTAAAAATGTATTTTTATGGCATTATTATTGTTATTATTATTTTTTTTAGCCTATACTGTCCCACTGCTGGGCAAAGGTCATTATTATTTTATAATAGTAAAAAAACACAATACTCTAAAGTTATTTAAATATATTATACAGTGTAAACTCTATATAACGACACCTAAGGGACTAGGGACGAGTTATATAACTCAAATAATGGTCGAATATACCCTATTTCTGATGCAGATTTGTTATACAGTGTTAGCTCTATATAACGACACTGAAGGTTATTTTATAGCGTTTTAGAGAGTGGTCGTTAAATGGAGAGAATGTATCATTGTATGGAATACAAGCTAAACCAACTAAAGCCAATTGATTTCGATGCTTTAGAGAGTGTTGTTAAAACGAGTGACGTAACATGGAGTTTATACTGTACTTATTCGCTACCTTACATAACTGATCAGTATTTTTTTTTATCTGACTGATGAATGAATAAAGCATTTTTGCTGTCAAAAATAAATTAATTTGAAAGATCTTAAAAGTCTAGATAATTATAGTTATAGATGGTGAAACAGATATTATTAGTGTAAGCGTTAAAAAAGGTGTAGATTAGAATACAAGCAAAAAAAAAACAATCTCATTAATTTCGAATTGAATGGCCATTTTAAGGTATTTGATGCTGTGATTTGAATGTTTTAAAGTATTGTTGAAAATTTAGTATTGATCTTCGGTCTGTTTATTTAAATATATCTTGTTAAATTATTTCGATTGGATTTGGATCTGTTTTTAGTGTTGGATTGTTAATTTCTTAGTTTTTTTTATTACTGTATATTATTTTTGTCTTTTCCTTTTTTTTTAAATATTTTTCAACATTCCGTATTATCATGGCTTTTTTTATTAATATTTTTACGCTTTCAATTAATGTATTATTTTAGCTTTATTAATATTGTTTTTTGTTGTTTTCTCGAATTTTGGCTTTTATTTTATTAATTTGCTAGAAATTTCAATTGAAATTCAAAAGTTTTCGTTTTTTAAAGCAGTTTTATTAGTTTTCTTCTCGCGTCCTGCTCACACTCATTTGCTTGATCACGTGAGAGGTTTTGAACTTATAAATGTTTTCTTTATTGACTCACAGTCATATATAGACAATCTAATAAAGACATACAGCTGTTGATTTAACCTACCAATAATCACTGATAGTGTCAATTTCTAACTATAGTTTCTTTTTTAAAAATATAATTACGGAAACGCCTGTTAGTCTTTTACTGAAAGACTGTGTTAGTAAAAATCTTCAGGTAACTGTTAGTGTGTTATAGAAAATGGGTGTTAGTAGATTTTAGTGATTTTTATGTAATGGCCCATCTTCATAATCGGCCATCATGGTCGAATACAGCCATGCACGATTGCGTAGAGAGCTTAATGTTTTCTGTATTGATTAAATTAATATAATTCGCGTCTGTAAAGGAAACATTTGAAAGTTCTGTTATGCAAGTTAGAGGACTCGAATTATTATCAAATGTTTTCTTTATTGACTTGAGTCATATCTGACTTGTCATATCTGACTTGTCATATCTGACTTGTCATATCTGACTTGTCATATCTGACTTGTCATATCTGACTTGTCATATCTGACTTGTCATATCTGACTTGTCATATCTGACTTGTCATATCTGACTTGTCATATCTGACTTGTCATATCTGACTTGAGTCATATCTGACTTATATCATATCTGACTTGAGTCATATAACTCACTAATCTGTGAGCAAGGCGATGATGGCATCTTATTATTGGCCATGACGGCCCATTGTGAAGAGGGGCCATAAGCTCAAAAGTATGTCGGAAGGGTTTTTGACATACTAATTTACTCACTTAATAATGTGCCATTTTTGGTTCCTATCAGTGTTGCTTGTCATGTTTATATAATAATACTTTGCGTGTAGAATTTTGGTATTTAATATGTGCACTAAAATATGTACTTACATTATTTACTTAGGTTGATAAGTAATGCTTGAATATTTCATTGCAAACACATAATGTATATGTATTTTTAAAGTTAAAGTCAAGTTGAAAAACGTAGCGACTGTAGCTCGGCAAACTAAGGTGATTTGACTCGATCAGCGAGGTTAAGCAACGGTCGATCAAGACTTTTTAAAAAGTGTCATTTTAAGGTCTTACCGTGGTTCGAATGGTTTTTAGTACCAGAAATCGTTAAGACAAGGCATAGGCTTTCGGGTGGGTTGAAAACTCTCGACACCAGAGATCGGCTACTTAGCTCATAGGATGAAGAATAAAGTTGAAAAATCTTATTATTGAAATTGGTAAATATGCCATAACTTATTTTATTGAAGATTGAAAAGCTTATCATTAAATTTTGGTTTCTTTTTGTAATTTTTAAGCATTATTTAGTATTTAAATTATTATTGTTTAATGCAATACAACGCAAGCTGAGACAATAAAGTTTTAGAAACTGATTTGTTTGTTTTACTGATATACATAATATATTTAAGATAAAACTATTGGCCAAGTGCGTACCATTACCATTATCTCGAAAAAAAAATAGAGAAAAAACGCGTTTGTTTTACGGGCCTCTTGGATATTTATTTAATTTAAATTTGTAAAATTAGTACACAATTAAATATTATGGGATTTTTTAGAGGGTCTACTAAATATGGTTATACTAGCTGACCCGGCAAACGTTGTTTTGCCTTAATATATAGTAGAAGATTCTCAGACCTACTGAATACGCATATGAAATTTGGTAAAAATTGGTCAAGCCGTTTCGGAGGAGTACGGTAACTAACATTGTGTCATGGAAATTTTATAATTCTATTGGACACATAAATAAAAAAGGCACAGTAAAAGACAATTAACTTAAAATTAGCGATGAGCCACTTCTTCCCCACCGCACCTACCCCCGCTCTCCCCACGCCCCGTTCGCCTGGCGCCGCTGCCGGTATTTATCGCCGAAATTGCTATGACTCTGCATTTTAAATCTGTGATATCTTCGAAAATATTTATTTAATTTACATGCTGTAAAAAGCCATATTGATATTTATTAAATGCACAATGTATTTAAGATACTTAATTGGATAAGGATTAATACTGTATTGCTTAAAATCGCTTCGTAAATAAGCCATTATTTCTCGTACAAAGTAAAGGATAAAAAATGGTTATTGTGGGTTATTCCTAAGAGAGAAACATATACCATCACGGACTTTTTTGTAGACCTTTTTAAGTTGTACAATACTGTAGTAAATTGTTTTGATCTATCTTGTAGGATTCAGTCAACGTTTGCAATGTAAGCGCAAAAAATGAGTTTTTTTTACGACCTCACATTAAAAACCACAAAAATTGTAGCCTATGTGTTATTCTGATGTATAAGCTATAGCCTATGTGTTATTCTGATGTATAAGCTATATTGTGGTAAAGTTTCATTCAAATCCATTCAGTAGTTTTTACGTGAAAGAGTAACAAACATCCATACTTACAAACTTTCGCCTTTATAATAGTAGTAGGATAAAACATCTTTATTTCCAAAAAAGTTGTACATTTTTGTATATTAACACAAACTATGACTAAATAAGTACCTAATAGGCCTAAAAGTATAAAATATGTGTTAATGTACACTAAGTTGCTCCCAGAATATATAGATAAAGTATTGTTATTGCTTGTTACAAGAATATTGGGGACAGGGCTATCAGGAAAGGGTATGGTAAGCCGAAAACACGCTAAATTACTTATATTATTTTAATTTATCGCTTAACATTATTTTCTTCAGTCTTGTTTTCGTTAAAAACATGTTTTGTTTCGTTAGTAACATATGACAACCAGTTAGGTAGGTACGGATCTCCTATTTTAGTGATAAAATTGTTTTCCGTGAATTTATTAAAGTTTAATGTAAGTTGCTGTACTGTATCTACGAACGCCCGCGCTCGCGCATTTATCAATGAACAATAAACGTCAACAAACTTAAGAGAGAGAGAGAGAGAGAGGGAAAAGAAAGAGACAAACATAGGTCAATCCTGCAGGACAGTTTTAAGCTGACTATACACTGGAGTCAGATAACTCACGTAACATAATTACGAGTTACGACATTTTGGATAAAATAGATTTACTCAAACGGGAAGCAAGCAAGCATGAGATGTTGATGCTTAAACTAAATAATTAAATAATGACACAGACATGATATTTTTTTTTACTAGGAATGGGTTTGCACTTGGCCGTAATTCGCCAGATGATAACAGAAATAACAATTTTAAATTGATAGAGTTTATGTTAGTCATACAACTTACTTGAATTGTAACAATCGGTTTCATTAATAAAATTGTTGTTTTTACTACTACGTAACTACGTTACTACGTAATATTCACGGAATAGGTCATCAACTCGATTGATGAAAATTGTTAACCTAGAATGTTAATTCTAACATGTTCAAATAAATTGTGTACTCGCCTTTATTTTTTACAACTATCTCGTAATACAAAGGAGAATTGCCGAATTCCCTGTTTTCCAATGACTATCTAGCAATTTTCAAGGCGAGAGTGAACCGGTTCCTTCTAGGTAAGCGCGTTTTACCGTAGACCTCAATGTCACTTAACATCAGGTGAATTGTGGTCAATCGCTGACCTATTTAGTGTAAAAAAAGAGTATTCTTTCGAAAAAATCTCATACAGCAAACTTAACTTTTAGCCAATTTTTATAGATTATTGTACGAAATCTTTCATGCGTGAGTCCGACTCGCCCTTGCCCAATTATTTTATTATGTATTGGTTATAACATTATTTTTTATAAAATAAAACAACATAAATAGGTAATAATTAGGTATAATATTCGATAAAATCTTACAAAAAAGAATAATAATAATGATTTGAACTCCACTCTCGATTTACGTAAAGTATAATTATAAATTACAAATATTAATGTACAGTATTCGTGTTTTTTACAAGTTATAATATAAAAGGCACCGGTAATGTAAGAGTATAATAATTATGATCTTCAGTTCTATTTTGGCACCTGTCTCCTAATCTAACATAAATTTTGCTAGAACATTCATCTATTTTCAAGACAACATATAATATTTGCATCTCTTTTTATTACAAAGTAAGTGAAAAAGATAGCAATATTTTATAGTCTAATTACATAGAAAATATTGTAACAGAATTGGCTTTTGTTAGATTTACACCGAAATGAAGACTTATATGAATACAAAGATTAATTAAATAATATCATAATTTATAAGTCTTATGGTGCCTTTGTAATCTAAGGCTTATGCATAAAGCTAAGGTATGCAAAAATTAAAATAGTATTAGGGGTACATTCGAGTCAGACAAACGTTTTATACAGTTATTGTTTTAAAGAGGACAAAATAAACATTGTTTGAAGTAGTAACAAAAGATAATTATTGTAGTACCTCTGTCTGTATGTACTGAAGTAACTTTCCGTTATTTCGCTATTGGCGAATATTCTCACAGACATACAGACAAAATATTGGGGTACTGTGGACTCGATTTAATTTCTGTTTACATACATACAGTAATTATCTATCTACATTGAGTATACATAAATCTCAATACGTTACAAAACAAAGAAAGGCTTCTATCTGCGTACAAAATCCATAACTACCCTATCAATACACGCTAGCTTTCTCGAGCAAAACCGACGCATCGCACATTGCCTTAGCCGTTGACCGAACCAAGAACATTAGATGTAACTGCTCAAATACATTTAACTGGACCCTAGTTCGAACCAAACCGTGCAAAACTGTGGCTCTTTCAAGATCCAACCATCTTTGAAGACTCAATTCCCTTTCGTCTACTGGGACTCCTTGAACGACATCCAAAGGTCCCCAAAGCATGAATTCTAGTACCGATTTCGCTTGATTCAGGGAGATTGCTCGTTCTTCTTGGAGTATTTCTTTTAGAAGTGGTGTTAGTTTGTCTTCTGGTAGGAGAATTTCCGACGCTTTGATGGCGCATTTGCAGAGAGAGTGTTGTTGCTCGTCTGTTGCCTTGTTGCTGTTTACTTCGTCGCCCAATCTGTATAAGATAAGTGAGATTAGTAAGATGATTCCAAGTCAAATTCAAATTTCAAATCTATTTATTGCGAATATAGTAAGAGTATATAGACAGGTATTCGGTAAAACAAAAGTGCACCATAATTTTGGAGTATGTAAAGTTTTAGTGCACACTATCAAGTTTTGACGAAATAAATAGAGTGTAATCTAGACACGAAGAAGAGTAAACTGTGGTGTACATACGACTAAATTTAATGTAGTCCTGTCTCTTTTCATCATAAGTGACGAGTAAGAGACGGCATCTGAATCATAGACAAAGCAACTAAAATTATGTCCGATATTTAAAACGATTTAGAACGCACGCATTTACATCGGCTCTAAAACTACCTACTCGTAGCTCGTATTATATTATCGTTAGAAAATAAAATCAAAACTTAGAATTTTCAGAAGTAATACTCCTGCAGAAGTAATGCATCTAAATTGAAATATAGCCCTTCACCTAAAATAAAAATAATTGATGATGTAAAAATACAGAACTGATCCTCGAATAAAATGATAAGAAATATGTCAAATGCAATATTCTCTGTTTTTGAGAACATGTTGTTAGAGCCAGGAAAAGATAATAATTATATTAATCGCAGAAATCTAAGAACAAAACCTTTGAAGATTCGAAATTGGGTTACAGACAAAATAGAGGAAGCGGTTTGTAAGAAAGTTAAAAAAAATTACGACACTTCGTCTTCGGGTTCGACGTCTACTGGAGTGACATTTCCTGCTTTCGAAATAGATTAGGTGAAATATGATCTTTAAAAAAACTTTCTTCAATACAGCTGAAAACAATTAGTTTGATAGTAAAAGTACTATAAGTGTTAAGACGTAGAAAAGTAAATATAACTATACTATAATATGAAAATCGTTTAGTCCAAATGCTTTTTCTAGGTCCGTCCGGAAACACTGGATATTATCGTCACATCTCTTATACTTTCTTACTTCTAACTTAGTAACAGTAAGTAAGTAAAACCTTATTTTTATGACGGCTTCAAATAACTCAAAAACATAACCAGCCGAGTCTGAGCTCCAAGTCAGGTTTTTAGGACACTGGTAATTGTCACTACCACCTATAATAATAGCGACTGCAGTGGCAATAGGAATAATTACTAGGCTGATCAACGCTACAGTAGTCTAAAATTTATTTTATAACAGACAGACGCAAAAACAGACCCAAAAATAAAAAGTAATATTTTACACTAATGCCGCGCCACTTAGAAATTTGTGTATCTATTAACACTGGTGGCAGTGGATATTATCATTGGCAGTGACGACAGTTGTCATTGTCTTAAATACCAGACTTGGCTCTGGGCTCAGCTCATATGGTAAGATTAAGAAACAGAAATAAAACTCACCCTTGCAAGATACACAACCGTCCATAGCAGTTGGTCTTCGGTGCCGACAGCGAGTTCAATCTATCTTCAGCCACCTGCTCCTTTCCCATTTCCTTCAGGGACACAAATGCCGTTAACGTCTCCGATGTTTCCTCCACCCCTCGGGCTTGGAGGCACTTCAGTCCGTTTATGAGTTGGAGCATCATGAAGATTGCTTCGTGTATTTGTTCGGTTTGGACCAACTGGTGGTCTTTGGTGAGGCCTTCCGTGGAGTGAAGACTTTCGCCGTAGGATTGGATCGTGTCGACTTGCGCGTGCGCAAGGACTACGATTGTGGCTGGAAAGAGATTGGAGGAAGATTAGTGATTGTAGCAGTAAATAAACATTTAGTAAATTTGCTATTTGAGGATGGCGTCGCTATCCACGATCAGAGCTAGCTAGTTTGACCATTTAGCTCGTAAAGTAAAACTCGTAGGATGATATCCAGGGCAACAAAAAATAAAGTATTTTTTGTAGAGCTGTGTATTCCATTTTAAAGTAACGTTATAAGTTGTAGGTCTCTTACACGAAATATGATTTTTGGGGGTAGTCAATTTTCGATTTGTAATTAATTAAGCGAGGAAAGTGGACGAGTAGACGATGAAGATAAGGTTTTATTTGACAGCGAAAGTTTGTTCCGTGAATATTTTTTAGAAGCACTGTATTATATTATAATGAGATTGTAATAAACAAAGGCATTTATCACATAGCATAGAACAACATTCAAATTGAGTATGATACATACATTTAATATTATGGTGTTATAGTACAGGCAAAACATCGATTGAAAACCATGAACTTAATCGTGAGCTAAATTACCTAATAAGGAAAAGTTATCTGACACAAATGCTTGGGTAATTAACTCTACATTTATCAGACTAAGTATATATGGATTTGGTTCAAGAGTAAATATTTTTCCAAACAAGAATGGATGCGAATAAGTATTACTTAGGCAACTAACATAAGGATATATTTATTCTTTGATTATTGATAGTGCTTTGAGGTTGGAGGTACGAAAGACCTTTGCCCAGGAG
Organism: Mellilla xanthometata; assembly: GCA_035578125.1. Classification (NCBI taxonomy): domain Eukaryota; kingdom Metazoa; phylum Arthropoda; class Insecta; order Lepidoptera; family Geometridae; genus Mellilla; species Mellilla xanthometata. Next base: position 12,850,441 of record JAPUBQ010000009.1, on the reverse strand, counting down.
TGTGACAGTACGAGTATATATCGAGAAAAAAAGAAAAGATGACTTTGATATTATTACAATAGAGAAAAATGTGCGTGTACTCATGTGAGTAGTGTTTATTAGGTACACCTTGACTGAACCAGTTCACATTAGATTTTATATGGCATTTACCCTGAGCCTGGATACATAATTAATTATTATATACCTAGTTTAGCACTACTATTCGTTTATATACTAATCCTACTAATATAAAAGATACCGACTTAGACAAAATTTTATGTGCAGATAGTTTAGACCCTGGATATAGGTATAGGAGTGGACGAGGTTGGCAAGAGATAGGTAAATATGGAGTAAACTGGGGGAGGCCTACGCCAACGAGGGACAATTACACCTAAAACTGACAAGAGAAATCGCTAAATTCACAAATAATTTTATATTTTAGACATTCTCAAATTTAAATTCACTATTAGTTTACTTTACAATAGTGACATTGTGAATTTGAAACTGAACCTTATAAAGATTGTAATTGAATAAATGGTTAAAAAAAAAGAAACCGCTAGAACCTTCTTACGCGTTACATGTAGGTATTTGACCAGTAGAGCGCGTAACCAAACCTAATAGACTAGACCAGATATTCTGACCTAAGGTGAACCATGCTTAATCTGGAATATCTCTCAAGGAGTGTACCGGAACAGACCGAGCATAGATGCTTAATGACAGATTTTTCTCATTAAGAGTTGATAGTCAGACAAGCACTAGAAATACCCTACCACCATGCAAACTATAATAAAAATAATAAGAAGGTAAAGTACCTTGAACTAAATCCTCTCCGTCTTCCCCGAACTGCTGCCTCGGGACCAGGTCACAGAACTCCGTGATCGCGTTCAAGCACAGCGTCTGCGGCTGCACAGACTGCTGGCAGACCATCTGCGAGGCCATCTGTTCCTTGTACATCATCAGGGTGACGTTGACAGGCCCCTGGTTTGAGGTCCACACGGCTGGGTGGAAGATTCGTTTGCCCGCGCGCACTGTCTTACTGCTTTGTATCGAGAAATCGCTCCAACGTAGATTGGTACACGCTTTTAGACCTCGAAGGGATGGTTGCATTGCAGCGCTTTGTTGGACCTGGAAAGGTTTGGAGGTTTAGGAAAATAAGTAGATCTTATAAAAGAAAGAGAATAACAAATCTTAATAGTAGTTTGTTTAAACAGAAAATAAAGAGTTTTTGTGAAAGTTCCTTTTATAATTTAAGCGAATATATTAATATGGAGCTTGCAGAATCGTTATTCATGTGTAAACAGTAGTACTTTAAATTTAATAGACATGAAAATCAAGTGCTAATGTGTGTAGAATTTAATGGGGTAGAATATTTATTTAATGAAATTTGTAAGTTTATTTAATTTTATGTAACTAATGTTTTTAAGTATTAAGTAATTATTGTAGTATGACTTGCCTTTAACGTATGTTATTTAGGGCTAATAAAGTTCTGTACTTCTGTATTTCTTATTCTAATCCTATTAAAACCTAATCCTACTAATATAAAAAAAAAGTTACGTGAAAAGTTTATGTGTGTGTTAGTGTGTGTATTTGTTACTTTTTGCGCTCAAATCGATTGAATTGATTTCGATGAAATTTGGTATAGAGATAGGTGAGATCCTGAATTAACTTATAGAATACTTTTCATCCCGGAATAACGCGGGTAGGGCGCAGCTAGTAAAATTATAAATACAGATGTTTGTGTGTGTGTGTGTGTGTGTGTGTGTGTGTATTCTTCTAGCTCGAATGGCTTAACCGATTTGGCTGAAATTTGGCGTGGAGGTTATACCTTGGGCATAATAATATGTCATATGGGCTATTTTTTATCCCAGATTAAAGCGGATAACACCGCGGGGCGTACCTAGTTCGAAATAAATTCCTTATTTCAAGTACAGTGAGATGTAAGTAGAAACTATACGATAAAAAATATATTTATTAATTTTAATCCACTTTCGGTTATTACGATTTGAATCTGATTATTAATAACACATTGACTTTAACTTACTTTCAGTTATTGTTACCCTTTGAATGTCACCTACTACTAGTTAATGGACAATTTATTCATGGTAATTGAAGTAATTAAACCAATTTTTATACTTCCATTGCCAATTAGCCACTGTAGTATAACTAACATATGTATAATAACTTTAGAAAGGAGGAAAATATGCGCACTTGTGTGACATTGAAGTGATAATATTACTGCGTAGACTGAGATACTACGTTAGCTGTATCAAATTAGCCATGAAAAATATAACACGAACTCAGATTAATTCACTCTATTTAGAATAGGTAAAGAGTGTTCAAACAAAATATAATAACATTTAATGGAATTAACTTTTTATTCATTGATTCGTATAAAAGTTAATCTTATTCTAAACTCCTTCAAACTTCTAATTAAATTAAGCACTAAGTCGGTAAAAAATACAAAATTAGATTTGCTTCGTGACTATGGCGAAATAAAATGTTGGTTTGTTTCTTTGTTGATAATTCGATTAAGGTCATTTTTGGCCAGTCGCCAATGATGTAGCAACCACTAGAATACTAATAATTTAGTAAAAATATCTAATATTATTCATATACATATGTTTATCGAAGACTTCGGTGGTGTAATGGTTACCACGCTGGATTGTCAACCTAGGTCCCAGGCTCGATTCCCGGCCCGCCCAAATCATGTCCGGTCTGAGTGTTAAATACGAGTAAGTATCGATATAAAATATTTATGTAGGTATGTATATGTTGTATATCAGTTGAGTTAGCAACCGTAAATGATTTAGTATGGGGCTAACTAGTCTTGTATGAAATAAATTTAAATGTATACCAGAAAGAGTGATTCATATTAAAAGTGTTGTATTATACAATTTATAAAACCAAATGAGTGTGAACCATTTTTAACATTCTGTATAATAAACAGAGCAACAATTTGGAATAATAAAAGTAAATTACCTGTTCCAAGACCTGCGCAAGCGCCTCGTGGTTGGCTATAACGACTGCTCCGTAATTGTCCTCCAAATTCTTATGAACCACGCTGCGACCTTTCCTCACACGAAGCTTATTCGTCGTGGTTTTCGGAGTCATATCGTTGGAGTAATCTTCACTTCCAGTAGCATCCATATTGTCATTAGAGCTGTAGAAACTGTAAGGTGAGTATATCTCTGACTCCGTCTCGCTGCCGCAGTACGGTAGAGATGATCGGTTGAAGATCCCGTTGTTGTAAGTGACAGTATTCTCTACCTCTCCCTTTCTGCTCTCGCTTCGTATTTCTACGGTATTTTCTCGAGGTTTGATGGCCGCGTCACATTCAGGGGAGCTCGACCGCGCGTGGTGAACGTATTCGTAATCGCTGTCACTGTTTTTAGCCGAGTCGCAGTTTTCTTCGTCGTACTTTGCAGAGTTGTATACGTCGTCGTAGCTGTGTATGACGGTATCGTTTGTGGCCTGAACTAATTCTTCAACTGGCCCGTCGTCCAGCTCATCTTTATCATCATCGTCAATAGAAGTTCTGCGTTTGGGAAGTTCTAAGTGAGCCTCTCTCTCGCGCATGCTAGCCGTCCGTTCCGGTTTCCTCGGCGCCAAAGCCGACCTGATCTCACCTGAAAAGTGAAATTACAAGCTTCAATTACCGGGGTTTACGATCTATGACATTCGAGCGGAAATGATTAGCTCAATGAGCATAGTTAAATTCGTTTAAATATTACAGTGAACGAGAAAGTTTATGAATAACTTACCGAGATTAGCATAAATATTGTCAGTCTTATTGCCGGTGGGTGACCATGTTTGCTGTTTTTGCTTCTTTTGTAAGGCGGCGGATTTTGGTGGCGGCGGTCGCGCTGGCTTCGGGACGATGGCTACAGCCTTGTGCTCTTCGCTGGAGTGTCTCGGGGGTGGTGGGGGCTTGTTCAACACTTTGGGAGTGTCAGAGTCTGTAGCGGAACTACTGCCGCTGTAAATAGATGACACGTCATCGTGACTTAATCGACGGAGTTCCGAGATTTCACAGTTCGACTTTACCACTTCGACGTTTGACCCGTTGATATCTAATGGGTGTATAATGACGAGACGCGGCTTTGGTTTTGGCGTCAGGTCGTAAATATCTTCCTGCTTATTTGTCACTTTAACTACCGTTGGGATGGTGAGCTCTTTCTTATCTAAGTCTTTTGACGATCCTATCCTTAGTAATTTCTTGATAGAAAACTTTAGTTTGCCTTTTCTCTTATCGTCTATCAATAGATTGTCATGTGATAGTGATATGTTTCTCCTCGGAGCTGGTTCGGGGACAATTTCAGATTTTTTCACTTCAATTTCTTCTACTGTCTTAGACTTAGGATTCGAGGACATCGTAGCTCTCTCCCGTTTTTCCATTTCTCTGACCACTGGTGAATCGGATTTCATATATCCATTTGTGTTTCTTTGGTACAAATTGGGATACTCCTCGGCTGTCGGCGACATAGGTGGAGTAGGCGCCTTGCGTTTACACAAACTGCTGAGCGATGAGTCACTGTCCTGTTTCGTCAGCACTGGTTGAGCGTAGTAAATCGTTTCACATTTGTCTTCTTGCATTTCTGTGATTTCGTTATTCCGCTCCTCCGATTTCATAACTTTTTCATCATCTTCCTTTTTTATTAGCTGCGAATGCATGGTCATATGTTGTGTTGACGTAACACTTTTTTTAGTCGTCTGCTTAATGACTGGTTTGACTGGTAGTTTAGGTTTTTCTGGCAAAGCTGGTTTATGTGCGGGCATGATGTCATTGATCATGCCGTGTAGAAATGACGGCCGCGGGTCCAGGGTAGGGATCGGACTCTTGGGTAAGGCTGGAGCTTCTGTGGCTTCATCGGGGTCGGCTCTACCGTCAGGCTCACCCGCTAGTTCGCGACTGGCTTCCGCAGAGAAAATATGGTCCGGTTGTTTGGGTAGAATCGGAGGCAAGTCAATGATCGGACTTTGGAATGTTGAATAACCGCTGCTAGGTTGTCCATCCACTTTCCTAAGCTGCCCGATTGGCGACAGTTTGAGACTTTTATCATTCTCGTTGAATACTTTAATTTTAACGGTTTCTTCACATTTTTGCGTCTCCGAGAAATGACCACTATCGTCGTTATCGGAATCTGTTCGTCCGCTGAAACTCTCGTCGTCGGATGCGAGCGAATTGTTTGCTGTTGAATTCAGCGTACTCACAGCTGAGTCCACGCTACTATTATCAATGTTGATTTTACAGAACTTAAACTCTGACCTACTTAGATTGACTTTGGGCCTCTCTTGCGTTTTTGATAACGGAGACTTCCTGACGAGGCCATTCTTTTTCGTTTCTGTCATTTCATTTTTGACTGGTTCCTCTGTCATACTTTCCTTCATTTTCTCTTCTACGACTGTAGGTTTTGTGTTTTCCTTCTGTGGTAGAGTCGTATCAGTACAACTTGTCCTTCTATTTTGCTCTAGGGTTTCAGATATTTCTTCAAGTAACGATTTTTCCGTGCATATACTTGCAGCCGTAGTAATATTATCTGCACTTATAATCGTTTCCGTTTCCTTAACATATGTAGACAAAATTATATTAGTCTTATAATTAGTTTGAGTTTCTTCGGCGGTCGCTTCGGATACATTAATTACAGCGGCGGGTTTACGGGTGTGTGACTTGACATTCTTATTTTCCTGTCCAAATGGCGTAACAGAGACGAGTAGCGTCTTCTTTTTACCGTCGGAATCAGTTCGCATCTTGCCCAGCATCAGCGAAGTGTATGACTTGGCCGTCGAATCACCCAAGAGGTTAGCTTTGACGGTGTTAAAGTCTGTATTAGATTTTGTTATCTTGTACAGTTCTCTCTCTTCTTCCGTATCAGGGAAAGGGTCGTCGTCATCGTTTTCTTCTGATACTTCGAATTCTTCACCGTCCGACCAGTCGTCGCCTCCGAAACCGATGACCTTGCATACTTCTTCTGGGAATCTGACGTTGCGTTTGTTTTTCTTCTTTGGGTGTACTTTGAGTATGCTGGGTGGTGTTTTCTTGAAGAAAGCGCCTCGGTTCTGGAAGGGCGTGGCTAAGTACTTGCTGCCCTCCGTCTGTCGCTCGTGCTTCGCGTGTTCCTCTCGAGACTTGAAGCAGTTGGAGCAGAAGTCCTTCTTCCAGGCATTCTGCACGAAGCTGTGGCACACCGTCGACATCTTGTCTCTTGAATACCGACGGTTGATCACGTAACTGGCATTCTGGAAAAAGAGAGGAGGAAACATTAGAATATAAGTACTTTAGTAAATGAAAAAAATGTTTATAATAATTTTATTTTAACTATCTCTTACATTTAAATATATTGCCTATATATCCCTTAGTACCATTATAGTGACAGCGAAAATACTTATAAGTACACAATTTGAAAACAATCGGGCAACGGAATGTGGGCCTTATTTCTTTGTGAACTTACCTATTCAATGCAAATCTAATAAAATACATATATTATAAAGAGTGAGTGGAAATTGTAATAAAAACGCACAGCTGAACAACTTAATGGCATACATGGCATTATATAAACACGTCTGTCTATCCAAGCAAAATAGCAAAAAATAAACTAGGTCTCAAAACATTTTATTGAATTTGTATTAGAAGCATTTTTTTTTTGCTATTTCTTTTAATTGTCAAGTTATACTAACGAAACCAAGGTGAATGTATTATTTAATTTCATAGCTTCATACTCTAAGCATTGCACGAGTATTAATATTATTATTATTAACTATAGAACTAAAACGAGTGTACCGGTTTCTTCCAAGTGCGTTCCACCTTAGATCACAAAGTCACTTGCCATTATGTGAATTTATAGAAAAAAATTAGACGCCATTATCTACGTTTTCGGCAAAGTGGGCCGAAATTTGATATTATTTTTTACACAAACGCTGTCAAATTTCCTAGCATGCTTTCCTGGAAAGTTTAACAGCACCAAAAATTTGGCACGCATTAGTAGTAAAAAGTTCCGTCTATGGAGTATTTGTCACTGGGTGAATCGTGATCAATTAGGTACAAGCCCATCTAGAATATATATATTATATTATTATTATTTATATGTATGATAAATAAAGAGGAAAAGTTTGATTTTGTTTGTTTGTTAGTTTGTTTGACGCAAATAGGTTCCGAAATTGCTGGACCGATTTGAAAAATTCTTTCACCGTTGTGAAGCTACGTATCTCTTTGCAACTTAGATTATTTTTTAGCCCTTGCGAAGCCGGGACGATCTAGAATATGAAAAACTGAGGTCGGACTAGCTACTGTATCGTGTTTAATACCATAATTTACTCCTCAATAGGCACTATAACCACTTCTTGTCCTACAATTCTAAATAACTCCATACACGATACTGGTTTTCTATAAGTAACGGTAATCCATGCGTTTCGACTCGATAGAAGAGTCGAATCAGGTAATGTTACAATGTACCAAGATTTTACATAACAAAGATCGATTAAAAATCACGCACGAGTTTTGCGTAATGTGAAATCGAGACCTGTATGTAGACAATACCTATCTGTAGGATAATTATGTAATAAACAATTGAAGTAATAAAAATTCCGTTCATTGTGATTTACTGAGTCCCATAGATAAACTAGTAATAGGAAAGAAACATGTATAAATATTATTTGATTTATAAATAGATATAAATTAACGAATTGGAGAAAACGCGCGTTATTTGTTAATATTTTTGTTTCATATCTCAAACTTATGTAACACATAATTATGTTAGCTTTACCTACACTGCTACTGTTTTACCAAAGTTTATTATTCTTATTATAATACAATACAATAGAATACAAAAACTCACTCTCATTGCACACCAAAAACACAGTTATAATAAAGTTATACACAAATAAAAGTTACAAAAAGTTGCACAATAGGCGGCCTTATCGCCTATAGTGATTTCTTCCAGGCAACTTTTGTATGGAAAAGTGAGAAAAGAATAATACAATATAGTTGTGGGTGGTAAACCTCCACTGACGGCCGTAGGAGGCGTTTCGTGCATTTTCCCCTTTCTTTCTATCCTGCCCAAGCCATCCGAACTTCTTGAAGTAACGGAGCACGGTCTTGGCTCATGGCGTACGTGTTCCACTGTCATTGCGTCAGATTCACTAAACTTTTCCCGCAGAAGTATTCAAATGGCAGAACCTACCATAGAATTGAAATAGCTAGCAAATACTCAATAACGTAACACTCGCTTTTCTTTTAGCGTTCCGTAATAGATTGCTTCCCTATGTTACGGTAACTGCTGACATCTTTCTTATGGGCGTTGAACCGCACCTATGTACATACATAGACGTAAGACTTTAAGGTATTTTTTTTACAATAAATGGGCTTGCGTTTGATGGCAAGCGACATTATGATCTAAGGTGGAGCGTGCTTACCCAGAAAACCCCTATTCACTCTTGCTTTGAAAACCGCCAGATTGTAGCTTTTACAAAAAGTTAGTTGACATAGCGAGAAAATCTTTGGGAAAGTGTATTTTTGCGCTAATTTCACCTAATGGTTGCCACACAGAGTCGGCAATCGCAGTCTTCGTCTGACAAATGATGTTACGCGCTAACTCTCTTTCACTCTACCTTAAATATTTATTATCTTTAACAGCCAGCAACCCTTATTTGCGGCCAGATTTAATTAAGCAACTTTATATGATAATTAATAGAAAAAAAATAGCTTTAATTTGACATATAATTCATAAAAATAGGTTATGAACGTATAAGTTTATCGAAATCATACCTGTTTACACCAGGCTGCAAAGAAGTGCGGCCAGGTGAGCAACGGCAACCGTGATTTTTTCGAATCTTCATATTAATTGCTGTGATGTAGACGTTATTTTATTTAAATAATAAATAAACGAAATTTTTTACCAAAAATAAATTAAAAATAATTAAAAAAAAATAATAGCGGCCAAATTTTGATAGGCACCCTAGTAAATATATATTCTCTTAACTATAAATAAACATAAAAATTTGGTTTTAAACAAATAGTCGATGAGCACACCTATCCTGCAGTGGGATCTTAGGCTAATACAAGATCTCGCGGAATAACAAATTTAGAACTAGCGATGGATGGACAACGACAAGCAATTTGGGGATCTTCAAATCGAAAGAAAATTTGTTAACTAATAATGGGTAATAGCGTGTTACATCAAAGCAAAGCTTAACATCAGTCAAGCTGCAGTAAAACGTAAGCCTATTAGGTAAGTAAGGCATTTTCATGATGAAAAAAAAACACCCGAAGGATTAGTCCATATAAGCGCTAGATAGGGGCAAATGAAATTAAATGAAACGAAAGGAGGGTAGGGCTTTGACTTTGCCCAACAATGGAACCAAGCAGTCTCCTAATATCTATTATAAAAATCCAAAGGTTCGTAGAGCTTTTCTACTATAAAAAATATCTAATAGTATACTCGTGCACGTTAGTTATACATTTTAGATAACAAATATAGTAAATTCGAATTTCAGTTTTTCCGAAATAGTATTCTAAGTGAAAACTAGTGAAGCGCCACGACTATGATTTCCATATCGATATTGCTTACTGTCACTCGTCACGGTTGTTATGCGAGACCATCACTACGCAAACTATGTGCTTTCTCTACAAACACTTAGACCCACTTTACATATTGATCAAATATTCATCACTCATTGCTTCACGAGGAAATGGAATAAAAGTTTGCGACATGTATTTTCTCCAACACTATAAGGGCGTAAGTTTATGTAAAATCACAAATATGTAAATTGGTTGGTAGAAGTTTGTAAATATTTCTTTTTTTGATAATATTTTGTAACCTAAAATTTTGGTATTAAATTTTGACACTTTATGTTTTGGAGGTACAATTATCAAAACGTTTGGAGGTACAATTATCAAAACGCAAGGAAGAAGGGCAAGAGGCCGACCGAAGAAGACATGGATGGAGTGTGTGAATGAGGACATGAGAGAGAAAGGAGTGAGTGTAGAGACGGCGGCTGATAGAGGAGAGTGGAAGAGGAAAATTTGCTGTGCCGACCCCACCTAGTGGGATAAGGCAAGGAAGAAGAAGAATTATCAAAACGTTTAATAACTATGCTAGGTTTACTATTTACGATAACATTTTACCATAATGTTAACTGTGTTCCATGTTGGTTAACTAATAAAAAAGGCTGAGCCAATTTGGTGAAATTTGGAATAGAGATAACTAAGACCCTGGATACATTTTTAGGCGCGTGTAACACCACAGGGCTAAGCCAGATGACACCAAAAAAAAATTAAGATAGTTAAAGTCATGAGTAGGCAATATTGAAGTAAGAAGCCACGTCAAAAAAACCTTTTCGATTTCTTTAACAATTGGATACGTTAGTACCTATGTTATAAGTCTCTCAAAAATGTATTATATAAAAAACCTATTACATAGTATTTAGAATAAAATCTATAAATTATATAATTGTTTCTACATATTATAGTAACACAATATAGTACAATAGTGCAAACCGAAAGTTGTTAGTTTCGAAATTTACCTACTTTATAATATTATAGCACAAATTGAATAGCAAAACCTAGAATTCATCGTGTAGGTAGTCTAGGTCTTGCACAACTTTACTTATTTAGGTCCTTACCACGCATTAGGTTATATTGTCGATATCAGCAAAAGCAAACGCACTATATACGCAATAGCGTAAGTCTATATATCTACCTACAATGGTATCAGCATTATTTCTAAACAAGAGGTTGCCCGCGGCTCCGCCCGCGTGTAGGTCGCTTTTTGCGTAACCTGTGGAAAAAATCTATTGTATCCTATTCCCGTGCCAATTTTATATAAACACTACATTGCTACGATATCAAAATAAGCCGCATCTGTCTTTCCGCATTCGATTCCTGAGATCTAGTTAACCTCTATTTTAGCTATTTTGGTGGTGATGCTACAGATTAGATCGTTTTCTCCAAGCCATTATTTTAATATAAATAATAAGAATACGTCAATCATACCACTAAGTAAACCACATACTTAAATTCCAATTCATAAGTATTTAATTTCAAACACACAAAACTTTCCCTTTGAACTTTAAACCCCAATGGCATACCTTAATTCACTCCTAGCAAATATCATTACAAATTTATTTTAACCACCATATAAACTACAACCAAAACAACGTTTAAGACTGTTAAATTGATAAATAAAAAAAAATCCAAACAAACTTTCACCCCCTCCCCCCTATAAACCCTTATTTGACCCCTGGCTACTAACTTGATTTTACATAAACTATACATATTCCAAATTTCATTGCTGGAAGTTCAAAAACATAGAAGTTTAATACAAACTGTTTTTTACCCCCTTTCACCCCCTCCGGGGTGGAATTTCCAAAAATCCGTTCTTAGTACACGTTTAAGTACTAAAATATATACACACTCCAAATTTTACACCTCTTAGTTCAAAAACACAAAACTTTCATTTTTAACTTTCAACCCCAATGGCATCCCCCTTAATGCACCCCTGGCAAAAAAAATATATAATTTTAATATAACCATTTCATAATCTATTACCATGACAACTTTCAAGACTTTAATGCGATAAATAAAGAATTTTCCATACAAACTTTCACCCCCATTACAAACCCTTAGTTCACCCCTGGCAAAAATACTTGATACCATTATTTTTAATTTTACATAAACTATACATATTCCAAATTTCATTGCTGGAAGTTCAAAAACAAAGAAGTTTCATACAAACTGTTTTACCCCCTTTCACCCCCCTTAAGGGTAGAATTTCCAAAAATCTATTCTTAGTACACGTCTAAGTACTAAAATATATATACACTCCAAATTTTACACATTTAAGTTCAAAAACACAAAACTTTTATTTTTAACTTTCAACCCCAATGGCATCCCCCTTAATGCAACCCTGGCAAAAGTTTTTAAAATTTTAATTTAACTATTCAATATACTACTACCATAACAACTTTCAAGACTTTAACTTGATAAATAAAGATTTTTCCATACAAACTTTCACCCCCCATAACAAACCCTTAGTTCACCCCTGGTAAAAAAACTTGATACCATTATTGTTAATTTTACATAAACTATACATATTCCAAATTTCATTGCTATAAGTTTAAAAACAAAGAAGTTTCATACAAACTGTTTTACACCCTTTCACCCCCTTAGGGGTGGAATTTCCTAAAATCCGTTCTTAGTACGCGTCTAGATACCAAAACAAATACACCCTCCAAATTTCACAACCCTAGGACCAGCCGTTTGGGCTCTGCGTTGTCTATAGATGAATGAATGAATGAATGAATGAATAAGTCAGGACAAAGAGTCTTATAGTATAGATAGATATTCACGGAATACTTATTTAGCATTATGATACTTAATATACAGGGTTTGCTGCTTACGGCAACTACGATATTTCTAGGCTAAGAAGCAGTCCTGCATCCACCGTCAGGTGGGACACCGTGAGGTTTTAGTCGCCAGATGGGACACCGTGAGGTTTTAGTCGCCAGATGGGACACCGTGAGGTTTTAGTCGGTAGTGACGGCCCCTCTGGCCGTCGAGCCCGACATACCCCGCCCGCCTCGTCCAGGCTTGTTGCGAGAAATTCGTAAATGCATTTCCTTACGTAAAAAAAAATATAATTATATAAAAAGTTATTTATATAATTATCATTAAATACTAAAAAGTTCTATATTTCAGAGTATACTTTTGCAAATAGTAATAATAATACCTACAAGTCTCAAGTCTCTTAGGCATGTATGGCAATTTTTAAAAACTAAATACTAAGCCCTGTTTAATACTGGTTACCTGTAACCCTATATGTATACATATATATATTTATTTAGCGATCCCTTTCGCAATGTGTATCGAGGTCGATGCACGCAACTGCCTATCCTTGGTCTGCGTTAATAATGGTACAGTCAGTAAGTAAAACCAGGCTATCGTTTTAAAATATTTAGAATATTATTGTAACCTTTAAAATATTTTACAAAATCTTTGTATCAAGTTATAAATATATTCGACGACCACGTTAGCGTAGTGGTAACAAAGCCAGACTCCGAACCAATGGGTGGATTCCCGGCACGGTCAACATTTTTGCGATGAACATAGTATCGATATAAAGTATTTATGTATGTATATGTAGTATGTCAGTTGTGTTAGCCACCGTAATACAAACTAGAAATGGTTAAGAATGAGGCTAACCAGCATTTATTTATTTATTTTTTATATAGACTTTAGACTTTTTTTGCAATCTTTATGATTTAATTTTGATTTAAACTGAAACGAATGATTTTCAGATACTCTATATCTGAAAATCATTAAAATCATTCCTGTTATTAAAAACAATAAAGCTCTACATAATATAGTAATAGTAGAAAATAATCAACACAAGAGAAAATAAATTTCTAATTAAAATATGTAAATCATAAAAAACAAATACATCAAAGCTGTTTTGAACCAAACGCTTACCTGAGAATACGGTCAGCAAAAAAGTATGAAGCAGTCCCGAGATTCAAAATAAGGACTATATATTAAATTTCCTGTTAATTTTATAATAGGAAATTTAATTATAGTCCTTATTTTGAATCTCTGGACTGATTCATACTTTTTTGCTGACCGTATTCTCAGGTAAGCGTTTGGTTCAAAACAGCTTTGATGATGGCAATTTGCATAGTTTAGTATCTTCCATCTCTATGTTCTCGTTTTGTGGAACATTGTACCGACCTATCAGTTTGACCGCATCTTGTGATTAAGAACATTAATTCAAAGTTCTTAGGTATGAATCCTTAATTCCGAAAATAATTTTGAAAACACTTTAAAAACGCATGCAGCTTGTGTTATTTTAAGTATAATGAATTGTTTCACTACTCAAAATTATTATTTTATACTTAATAGCAATTTTTGCTACTGAATTATTGTTATAAAAAAAGACAATCAAAAGAAGACACTTGCAAAAAGTTACGATGGTTTTTTATTACGACCTAAAGACAATAATATAGAAAAGGTGACGTACTCAATGGATCATTAATTTTATACATGTACAAAATGTTAAATTAGAGCAAAAAAAAACACATTTTTTTTTTTTAATTCTGTTCCATTTAGTTTAATTTTCTAACAATGGCAGTAATTGAGGTCGGCAGCTGTTTGCTACCGGAACGCGACGAGGTGAAATTTGATAGGCACGTGTGTATGCACCTTTTTAAATACAAACTAATTATATTACAATGATTTTATTTATCTAAAACATAATTTACTTCACTAAAAAAAATGAATTTATTTAACTACGTAAATGATATATTTTCACAAAAACTATCTTAATATACATAAAAAAGGCTTAATACAAACGAACCATCTGAAATTGGAAATCTGGCTTCAAATAAAGAATACCAACCCAATTTAAATGAAGTTCGGTAAGGGTATCCTTCTCAGTAAAACAAATATTTCAAAATCTGTTCATACACTACTGGCTTAGGTAAAAAACACAAAAGTAAAATAGATCTAATGAGAACCTCCTTACGATTAAGTATAATAAAAATAAGTTGTATCTAGAAAGATACAACTAATTTTTATTATACTTCCAGAAGCAAAACATTAAAAAAAAAGCCTAATTTACAATTTTAAGTATTTTGGAGCTTTAACAATAAGTAACAATCTGAATCAAAGCTAACAAATAAAAAAACCGTAGCCCTATCATTTACGTAAGATTTATAGGACTTTTCAAAATATGATATTTTGCTTCCATAGCGCCTTAGGTGAAAATGCGACGCGTAGTCAGTACTTAGGTACTGAATAGGAAACGTGGGTATCTTTCGTAATGTACTATTATTACCTATTTAGATATTACAAGTTATTTTGTACGTGACTTTTGACTAATTAAGGTGCAAGTAATAACGTTTGTGCAAGGTTTGTATGGATAGAAAATCTTGGACGTAGATTAAATTATGATTTATTTTACTTTTTGTTAGGAAGGTGAATATTAAGATATTAAACATGCTTGTATATGATAGGTTATCATCATACTCACTACAATCTGTCATTTAATAATCGAATTTGTGTAAATATTTTTGTTGTTTTATTAGTTATTTATATTTTTATGTGATCTGAAATTGTTTAATAATAATTGTAAATAGTTCACTCAATTTTAATGTAGTATTTAAGCTACGATTTAAGCCTAGTCATAACAATATTGTAATTTATTTTTGTATTATATTTTTCTACTAGTCTAAATTAAAACTGCAAATATCATTCATGTTAATAAACACAATTTAAATTGTAAATGAGAAAATTTGTGTTAGTGTGTGAGTGTGTATGCTTGTTACTTCTTCACGCTCGAATAACTGAACGGATTTGGATGGTCATTCGTATAGAAATACTCGTAGTTTAGACTCTGGGATTAACACATAGGCTACTTTTTATCCTGGATTAAAGCGGGTAGCACCGCGAGTCGCAGATAGTGAACAATATTAACAGACAGTAAATAATATGGAAGATATTATCAATTTGAATAAAAGTGATTTTCGAAATATATAATATAGTCATAAGGTTTCCGCATAAACGATGTTGCAAGGTGTTTGTGAAATCTTCTGTTTCAAGAATCACTAACTAGGATAGTATCAGAGTATCCATGGAGCCAGGGTGAAAGAATAAGGCTGCGGAACTGCCCCTATACATATGTCGTCTAAGAGGGGTCTGGGTTTAGTGGGTACAAATCCCACATAACCTGGCTACGCCCCATTGTAGCCAAGTATAATATCAGAGTTAGCAAATAAAAATCTAAGAATTGCACACAAGAGTTATACTAACCATTTTATCATTTAAATATCGTGTTATCCGATTACTGCTTTCGATTTAACATTCATTACAATTAGCTTCTAGGATACATCCAGTTATACATTTCTAGCTACAATTATACTCTTGCAGGAAACAAACAATTTATGGTCATTTATTTATTTCCCGTAGCTTTCTCTTATAGGGCAGGATATGGGTACTCTCTAGAAAGGTATTATTCAAGGTTTTCCTAAAAGAGTGTATAACTTAGTCAATAAAGAAAATATCTGAAAGTTCGCTTCCTCCTACTCACACTTATTAGGTAATCCAAATGAGAGGGCATAATATTTTAAAAGTTTTTGATTGATTCGAGTAAAATGATGGTACATAAAACATTTTTATAAAGAAAGAGCAATATTAGTTTTTGGAAGCATTGTTTGCTTCCAAAAACTAATATTGCAAACAAACATTTACTGTAGTCTATGGTGTAGCAGGCTTGCCTAGAAGGAACCTATTTACTCTAGGTTTGAAGGCCCTTTGAGATACTTTGAAAGTAAAAAAGACTCTTGTAAGTTTTTTATATGTACTAAGTTTTTTCAAAGTTTCGGCATCCTCACAATGATTATGAAGGTCGAAGCGAAGCGCTTTGTGCGAATCTTTGTAATTTCGACAGTTTATTTTTAATATTTGTCATAGAGGCAACGGAGTACATCATTTTTGAAAATTTCAGCATTTTCACTATCCCGGTTTATGAGGTACAGTCTGTCTATCACCATTGACCCTATGGGTCCCGTTTTCACATTCAAGGTACATAATATTAAAAGGCTATTTTATGAATAGTAGAGTAGAAAACTTAGTTCTATTTTTCTTGTTAATCCTGTATGCATAGACTCAGACCGCTAATAGTAGGGTGTAGTGATTTACGGATAAGGAACTTTAGATCTCTATCAATTGTGTACTGTAGGGAAAATTATAGTCGACACTAAATGCCTAGAGGTATAGAGATAGAGATATTTACTTACGTAAGGCAGATTTTTGCATGGCAAGAATATGGTAGCTTTAGATAGAACACGGTAAGAATATATTGGGTGAATCACAGTGCATTACTTTGCATTTAATGGTTTGTGTCAACAATTCACCTGATCGTTTCAAATTAAATTAAACTTAAGTAAATTTGCGTACAGAAAGCGTAACGCTTAATAAGTTACCAATAACTGTTAGTGAAGTCATTTATTTCATAACCAAATATGAATAAAAATATCAATGTTAAAGTTTTAAAACTAAAACTAACCCTAATCAAATAACCCACCTCTAATAGTTACCGCTGCAGAGGTGCATAGATTAGTTAAGTTAGAAACGATACACTGATTTTCATTATTCAGACTTAAAAAAAAATACTTTCGTTATGTTTGTGTCCATTATTTTGTTAAAATATTCTAATAATGCAAAACTTAACCTTGACAAAATCTGTAGTTTACAAACGCAATAAAATCTTAGAAAAACAATGACGTAAGAAAAACAAGAGGAAAATACGCGACAATAGAGTCACAAAGAGTTTTCTACGCTCCACTGATAACAGATCACTTCCCAGCGTGTTACCATTGCCACTATCATAGATTACCGCAAAAAGATATAACTTCTTACAAGTTGATGCTTACTAGGTTACTTTAAACGTCTTTGAAATTTAGGATTCTATATGAAAAAGTAGAATAACAAAAGTATTATAGGTGTTTATTGGAGATCTTCCTACATCCACTTTTGTTTGGACAAGCATCTTAATTTGAAGTTTATTGGAGGTTTAATAAAGTATATACCTACATAATATTATACCATGCATATTAAAAAAATAATTAACTATACCTAAGGAGGTTCTTCGTCGGAGTATTTGTTCTCCTTTATCGCTTATCAAAGTCACCTGGACCGAATGGGTAAAATATGTTTGGTTTAAAATGCTATATATACTCGTACTTCCCTGTCTGTCCAATTCATTATACCTTGCTAGTATTTGATGGAGGGAGAATATCGAGGGTAACTCTCATTGTTTAGAAGTATTCCAGTATTAGAATCTGGCAGTATCTCTGTTTTTGAACTAACGAGAAGATTCTAATCCAGGTTATAGCTGCTTTGAAGTCGGAATTTTTTAATAATTTAATTTCAGCATTATAATTTTGTTAATATAATTGAAGTGGGAATTTAAATTATTTTAATAAAAAAATTCCGACTTCGCTTAGATTAGTAAAAAATCTGATTTCTAAAATTTCTTAGCTACAAATAACTCTGTACAGTAGGTATGCGAAGTGGTATAGCGCACTCAACAATAAGCCGTGAGAACGTATTTTGTTCTCTTCCCTACTAAAGAATAACTAAAACTTTTGTTAACTTAATTATTTAGAATTATGAGTGCTTACTTTTAATGAGAGGCCCAAAATAATTCTCGAGACTTTCTCATATTATTTCCTATGAGTAATAGAATAAAAATAATAGCTCATTAGTTTTTGTGTCAATTTTTTAGAGGAACAGTAACAATTTTCTACCGTAGCTGTAGATTATTACATAATTACATTTTTAGTTTGAAAGTTATTTACAAACACAGTATAAACTCTATTTAACGACACTGTAGGGACTGTGCATTTTATGATGTTAGAAAGAGTGGTCGTTAAATAGAGAGAATGTATCATTGTATGGAATACAAGCTAAACCAACTAAAGCCAATGGATTTCGACGCTTTAGAGAGTTTGTCGTTAAATCGAGTGACGTTACATGGAGTTTACACTATATTATCATTTTTAGTTTATCACTCCTAACACTATTATATTGCGATAAAAAAGTGTCTTTTGCAAATGACTGTACTTTTATTCTTATTGTTATTTTACTTTCCGCTAAAACACGCAGGAGTTAGTGTAAATAGGAATAAAAGTACATAAGATACTTAAAAATCTTAGAAAAATCGATAAGTAAAAGATATTCCTTTTTTTGGTTCCGTAATAAAAACCCTATTACTAAGCCTCCGCGCTCTGTCTCTCTGTAGTAAATCCTCTAAATATTTTTACCTATGTATTAACTTTAAAACAAATAAAATAGATATTTAAAGGGAGTGGGATTATTTAATAATTCATACAAAAATTATATGATAATGGTACGGAACCCTGCAAACGCGAGTCCAACTCTCACTCTTGGCAAAATATTTATACGAGCATGTTCTTCGTCTTAAAAAGTAGTTGCCACGTTCGTATAATCATTATAGGGAATTAGAAGTAAAAACTTAACCAGTAACTTCAAGTACGAGTATGTATCGGAAAAGTGAAAAGCAGTGATTTCTAGAAAACATGACATGTTAGTTTAACGCCTACCATATTATGCCAAGTTTAGTACAAGGGAAACATAAACACGCTTTAAACTAGTCGATCTCACTTGACACTTTCGAAAAGTGACGTTTATTCTTAGATTAAGAGTCCAAGAGCCCGTGAGTGCCTGAACTTCGGATTTTAATAAAAGCTGAAAAAAATTCTATGTGTGTCCTTATAGCCCAAGAGCCCATAAGTTTCTGACCTTCCTTATTTAATAAAAGCTGAAAATTTTTCTTGTGTGTCCCTAGTAGAGGTAAGAATGATCCCCACCCATGAAGCTGAGGTAGCGGTGGCTTTGGCAGGTAACTTGTAACAAGGGTGTATAAAATTCGATCTCATTCAATTCATCAATTCTATTAGGTACTGCGTCAATGTCGACTGCGATTAAGCATTTGGGTGACTAAGATTTATTTTTTTAATATAAAGACACATATCACACACGGCTGGTTAGCCCCATATTAAACTATTTCTAGTTTGCATTATGTTTGCTAATACAACTAATATACTACATATACAAACATAATTACTTAATATAGATGCATATGTAACACCCAGAACGCCAGTCAACAAATTTAGTTTATAACAAAGATTTTGGCCGCGCCTGGAATCGATCCCGGGACCCTCTGGTTGACAGTCCGGCATGGTAATCATTACGTTAACGAAGTTGTCATTTTCGACGGTTAATTACTTACTTTTCTATTTGCAACATAACAACTTATAAGTAAATTGACGTAAAAGCACTGCAAGAGACAAAGGCAGGGGGCTGATTAGAGTGAAACTAATATGTAACATTTGTGATTTTTAGCGAATCACAATGCTCACGTCGCTTTTTTTATAAAACTAAACACTACAAAGCGCTGCGCCAAAGGTTCACAAAATACTTAAATTCATTAAATTATTTTTTTCCGAATATACCTCTATATCTAGTAAAAATAGATACAGAAGAATGGTTTATAATTTTATACGACCGAAAATTCGGTTTCCGTTTCGGCCATTTTCGGCCGAAAGAAAGAGCACAGTCGAGATTTGGTTTCGCTTTCAGCGGAAACCCGTTTCAGAAGACCCGTGCTTCATACGGACTCTATTAAAATGAAACAATGAACTAAAGGAACTTTGAGATACGCAAAAAACATGGTAAATTATTTCATGTTTTAAATTACTGTAAACGTGTTTGTTTCCTAGATATAATTACCGTACCGGCTAATAATGCCTTGGAGACTTTACTATGATACAAACAAGCGTTACAAAACTAATCTGATTTGTGTCGGACCTACATGAAATCACGTGTAGGTCTTTAAAAGAAATACCTCAAATTTTTGAAACGAGCTTAGAAAATATTTCCATCTCTGTTTACTCTAATACACCTACTATAATGTTCTGACTTATCCAATTCATTAAAGTTGTAATTGCGTAGTTTTCTAGTAGTTATAACTTTTATTATAACTACTAGAAAAATGCGCGATTACAACTTTAATAAATTGGATAAGGCAGAGCATTTTTCTAAATTTCTGTGTGTTAAATGTGTATCTATATAAAGTATGTACTCGTATATATATTATTTCAGTTGTGTTAGCAACCATAATACAAACTAGAAATGGTTTCAATCATAATACAAAAAATTTGGATGGGGCTAAGCCGTGTGTGAAATGTGTTCAAAAAATAGATATATGTATATATCATATCAAAAATACAAAGGTAATAATATTAATTAAATGTATGCCTTGTATAGTTATACATTTGAAAGGTAGAATGGAATGGTAAGGTGAACATTCTTGTTAAATAACCTTGATTTCTCAGAGCCAAGTGCCAACTTACGGATCTCGGTAAAGTGTGTCGAATATAATTTTCGATCAGTGTTACGTGGTTTTAGTCGAGTTTTTCTTTTGTTGTAAGGAATTTTTGCTGTCGGAAATGTAGTTGAACTGCATTCTTTAAGATTACTGACTGAAACAAGTATTACTTGAAAAGGGATGGAAAACAATCATAGAAGTTAAAACAAAAACAGTTTTTTTATTATTATCTTTTTACTTGGTCCGAGTCCTTGAACTGAGAATGTATAATTAATGTATTCCAGACTATGCATGCTCCACTTCCAGCCAGAGTAGCAAAGATGGATAACATACAAACATAGGTCAAAGGTACAGTGATTCGTGTGATAACACAGAACTATTGGTATTTGGCGTAGTTGTAAAAATACCTTGTGCATTTCAAGGAATAGACATTGTCCCTTGTAGTTAATATCAAATTGCTTCGAAAATCTTGGTAGGTATTGATTTTGAAAGGAATTTTGTATGCAATGAATTCTAGTCACGAAAAAATAATCCGACTTGTTCATACTTAAACCACTTTTTTTATCTTACACTTTTATGCAAAGGTGTGTCAGTCCAAAAATATTGCCCACGAATAAAATACCTTACTTGTCGAGGGATTTTCGACTTTATCTCGTAAGTAAACAAGTTTAATTTAGAACTTTCAAAGTAGGTGACATTTAAGTTCCGTATAACTATCGGATGAGCTATTAATATATTCGAAGTCAAGTATAATTAAGCAGCTTTTGCACTCAGAACGAGTTTTTTGCACTCAGAACTAATATTTTTTGTTTGTTTGAATTTAAAGTTGAAGGACTTTATTTAGCATGCTATTTTTAAATGTCAACTTTGTCTATGATATTTTTCAAGTGTTGCCAAATTTAAAAAAAGTTAGCAAAATAGTCAGTTATGTATTTAACAGGGTACGTATTTAAATGTTTAAAATAAAAATATCTCATCTTAAAACACCTTCGTTACAACGAGTAACAATAAGATAATTATTTTGACAAGATTGTAAAAGATAAGTTTTAAATGAGTTAAGACCGATCAAAAACTATAAATTACTGAAACCTATACTAATGAGTAAAAAAAATGGTTGCCTGTAAAGTCGGTTTTACGGGCGAAGATTTTACGTGACAACGTCTGCCGCGTGCTGCGCGCGCGGCATACCGATCATAGTTGAGTGGGAGAGAGACGCAAGGCATTCGGCGGGCCTCTCTCTCGTTCGGTGACTCATCGTAACGTTACCGGGCGTTACTTTTTCATAAGTGACTCCCAGCTGCAACCTAATTTAAGACGTTGTCACGTCAAAAACAACATAGTAAAAAGCTCACTAAACTTCAAATTACCCTTCAAGCCAAAAGCACCTGTCGAAAGTACGTGTTTGACATTTCGACATGTTGCCATATTTATGAGCTGGCGCGTTAACAGGTAGCCTTTGTTTCAAATGGCAATATTTCTCGAAAAGGTAATCAGCAGCTGTCAGACTTTGCACATAAACACAAACAGTATATAAATAAATTATTGGAACGTGTAAAGGGCAGATAATGTTCAATTAGCTTATAAGCTCCAGTTCACGGCAAACAAGGTGATCCGACGTGATCATCGAAGTTAAACAGCGGTCCGTGCGGAGAGTCTTTGGATGGAGGACCGTACAAGAAGATTGTAATTGAAGAGTGGCATTTTTGTCTGGACGCTAACGAAGGTCGGATGACACCTTAAATTATAGTTTACGGCTGTTAGTTTTAATACAAGCAGTGGTTAAGTTAAGTGCACTTGCACTTGAGCGGCCCTCGGGCAGCTTGAAAACTGGCGAAACCAGAACTTGACTACTTAGCTCATAAGCTTAGCATACAACGGAGAAGACAAAGAATACGATAATGATTTTTTTTTAATTTCGTTAAAGTATTCTTCGTCTTCATATTTTAAAAAAAGTAACTTGCTCTATGGATATATAGCTAGATGATTGTATAGCTTTAGATCCGTAGTATACGGCTGTTTTTGTTTAACTAATAATGTAATTAAACAGCATCATTCGTTTACATTCGTGATAATACGAATAGTTTTGAAACTACACAACTATTGAAAAAACTATGTCACTAAAGTTGTAAAGATTGGTACAAATGCCAAGGGCACACATAATGCAGAATTGGGGACATGTCATTCGTCGAATTCTTTGCTCGATTTTCTTGATTCTCACGGCATTGGGCAACTGCTGTATCAAGTCCATTTGGCAATTTTGACTGCAATTTGAGAGCGCTTAGGTTGCCCTCTGTAATTTGGACCGCGAATTATACGTTACTGGCGATGCTTGCCATGTATCTGGTATATAGACTGTGCATATTTTGGGTAAATGGATTTAAAATAGTTATATCTACTTATTTTGCATATTCTATTACTATTGTCATGGTTTTACAATCTTTGCGAGTATCTAGAGCCAGATATAGCTCTGTTTTCTACTTAGTTTGAACTAAGTGGCCAAGCTCTGTTGTCGAGAGTTATCGAAGCCGCTAGTCATATGTAAAGCTATATTAAGAAAAAAATCTAAAGGTTATATCCAGAATTTGTATATGTTATGTTTCTCTTAATAGTTACAAGTTAATACTTATAATAAATTCAGATTCAAACACTAATTATACAAATAATTATATTATTAACATAAGCTATAATTTATTTTTAGTACATACATACTTAGGTTGATAATCATACGGATATAATATAATTTTGTAACCTATAGTAAACACACTGTAACATTTATATATTTATACACAATACATATGATTAATATAAATATAGATAGTAATTGCTATTAGCTCTACTTATTCCCACGTACAATAAAAGTTATATGAAAAATATCTATATATCTTAGTTAAGGTTTGCAAGTATAGTGCACATGGTATAATGTATTGTATAATTGGTATAATTATGACGAAAAAGGCATATAACAATAGAACACGTATATGCAAGCTATTGTACTTCATACAATGGATGTTTGGATTAGTACCCGACTTAAAACATCAATACCATTCAATAAGTTTGATTTGGTTATGGATTTAACGTAGTTTAAAATAATAGAAATCCATTTCAATATTTTATTCAATCATAAACATATTCTTTGCTAAAATAAATTAAATTAAAGACTTAAAAACTTAACTAGACTACACCTAAACAAAACCTAAAAAACCTGGGGTAGAGACAAAGGAGCCTAAAATGCTAGCATTTATTTTTTTACTATGCAGCATTACCACGTTGGATGGCAATGCTTAGTTTCTGACCGAATAAAATAAATTGGCAAATAATTTTTCAAGCAACTTTACAGGTGCTCCAAACCTAACCTGTCACATGACATCACCAAGGTCACGTGGAGAGATCACAGTCAACGCATGAAGGTCATTCTGACATTTAGGTGATGCAGAGAACGTAGCATGGCAGGGGATAAAAATATCTCCCGAGAAACCCAACCACCGGTTATAGTCAAAGAAATGTAGACTTGTGAACAGTCACAGCTTTTTTATTCGATTGTAGATGAGCTATTTATTTAACTGCATTGTCAAAATAGTAGTGTATACTAAAAAATACCTCAAAACGGGATATTAATACACGAAATACAAAAACGTTGGAATACCTGTCAAACTAAATAAAAACGATTTTTCGAGCGTAAAGTTAAGGGCTCCAGTATACTGGCAGCGTCGCCCCGTTGAATGGCAGGGGTAAAGAGTTGTGCTAGCAAACATTATTATTATTATATTTGATTAGTAACAAAAGTTTATTTATAATAAGTTTTTTTAGTATATTTTAAATTCTTTGGTAACGGTTGTATCTTTCGTACGCAAGGTAAACATTATCTTTCCCTTTCCAGTGTTAAGCGGTCACGAAAAGAAAATAAAAACAAAACATCATCTAAATCTTTAATTTTGAATATAGGAAAATATTATAATTTCTGAAATAATAATTTGGGTTTTAGCAGGTTTTATTAATAAACAGATTAAGAGTAGATTGAGATTTTGGTTATAAGAGAGCTAAAAATATTAGTTTGATAAAAAAACTGGTCATTCTTAGTAGTCTAGATGTATACTTCTAAGCTATACAATATCCAGGACTATTGAGGAAACCGGTTCGCTCCGTAAATTTTACCTGAGGTTGCTGAACTTTTTCTTTAGACGGATCTAAACTAAACTCAAATTGAGATAAGCAAAGAAAATATTTTATTAATCTACAAAATGTAATAATGTATCGCCTATTGCTCGTTTAACCAAGGTGATCTGACGCGATCATCGAGGTTAAGCAACGATCGATGCGGACAATCTTTGGATGGGTGAACGGCATAATTATATCCGCCAACCCGCACTTGGCCAGCGTGGTGGATTGTGGTCTATATCTTTCTCCTTCTGAGAGAAGGACCTGAGTCCCAACAGTGGGAAAGAATTGTGGGTTGCTTATGCTAACGGTTTTACAGTCAAAGCTCTACAGCTTGCCCTAAAAAACTCACCAGTCTATCAAATAAGTGTGAACCACTCTATTCATTATAAAAAATGCAACAATATATCTAACAAGAGAAATTATAATGCCCAATAAATAATATACGGGTATGGGAACAACTCAAAACCGAGTAGAATTTCAACGGTACTGAGTAACAGAAACTTCATCTAACTCTTTATGGAGTTCTCAAAAGTACACCATCAATTAATCAAGACCAGTTAATTACTTCCTGTATTCTTTGCCTTGTACATAGAATGGAATATAGAATATCGTGGGAGAGGACGCTAACGGAATAAACAGGTTGTCTGTGAGTTAACTTGCCACTTTGCAGGTGTGGTGGTAATTGAAGTAGGTAGTTTACTTTTCTATTACGTGAACTTTAATAACGCTTATAAAAGTTCTAAAAATTTTAATAGAAAATTTATTCAGTAGACATACTGAATCCGCTTCTAGAGATTGCGTTGTGCGTTCTAGATTCTTTTAAAATTAATTTTTCCATGAATTTGTGTGCAAATATTTATTTCTTTTACTGAATTATTAAGTAGTTACATACGTCAGTGATTTGATTAAGTTATCAGCTAACTTTGTGATCGTATGTGATTGACCTATTCGTATACATATGTATTATCTTCTGCTCACTGGTAAACATGGTAAATACACTGTTTTATCAAAATGACTTAACAATGTGATATATGTAATTTTCGACGCTCTTTAAGTTCTGGTACGGAAATCAAATGAACGTAGTGAAATGGGGTGACACGACATCCAGCAGCTATAGGCTGGACTGCGGGGTTCGCCAAGGGGGGTTAACTTCTCCGGACCTTTTCAACTTTTATGTTAATGACCTGATAGAGGAGCTGAGGAGTACCAGAGTCGGATGCCACATTGGTGATGTCTGTGTTAATAATTTAAGCTATGCTGACGATATGGTGCTCCTCAGTCCCTCTATCAGCGGACTGAGGAAGCTACTAGCTATCTGTGAACGATTTGCTGCCAAGCACGGTCTTAAATATAATGTAGCCAAGACAGAGATGCTAATATTCCGCTCCGGAAGGGGTCCGGAGATCGTACCTGATGTGTACCTTCTAAATTCACCGGTAAAGGTTGTAAAACAGTTTAGGTACCTGGGGCACATAATGACCGAAGATATGACTGATGATCTCGATATGGAGAGGGAGAGAAGGAACCTGTCCATCAGGTGCAACATGCTTGGACGCAGATTTGCAAAATGCTCTGAAGACGCCAGGATAACCTTGTTCAAAGCTTATTGCATGTGTTTATACACATGCCAGCTCTGGACAAGGTTTTCCAGGAGGTCATTCAGCAAAATAAGGGTGCAATACAATGACGCTTTTCGCATCCTTATGAAAAAGGCTAGATTTTGCAGCGCGTCCGGCATGTTCGCTGATGCACGGGTTCCTGATTTCTTTGCAGTTATTCGATCACGTATTGCGTCCTTCTGGGATAAGATACGTAGGTCGAATAATGACATTCTGCAGTGCCTATCTGAAGATATCAACAGTCATATCTATCGGTCCTGGGTCAACGTCCACCGGAGCGCAAACCGAAAATAGGTTTTAAGTTGTAAGTTTGTGGTTAATTTATTTGTTTTATTTTATTTTTATCTATATCATTTTAATCGGTATCTTATTTGTAAAATTTGTATTTGTAAGTTTTTTAAGTATGGGTTTAATGCCTGCAATAAAGAAATTTTATTTTATTTATTTTTATTTTATTTATACTGGCAATATGCGGTAAGTGATTCAAAGTGTTATAAGTGCAGAATACTTTTTAAAACACTACTGAGAAAACGACGTAAATTCAAAAGGGGAACTCCGTTCAATAAAATATACATTTACCATTTTTTACCAGTAAGCAAACGATATATACATTTGTACTGTTTTTGTTACTCTTGTCAAATTATTTTCGTTCTTTCTGACAATATAACACAGTAGTAAAAAGCGAAACATGTTAATAAACCGAAGCATTATCGCGCATTCGGTAACATATTGTTACGCGATTCTCATTATTGTGACAGAAGCCATAGTAGGAAATTCTAAGAAAATTGGTAGGAAAAGTTAGCAACCGTTATATGTATTATACTAGTCAACGCAACCATGAACCTTGCGATCTTTTAGAGTTATCCAAAGTATGTGAATTATTTGATTGAATAATATCCTTTTAAATCACACATGTTTCAGGTCAAACCCGATTTTAGAACTTTATAATTTCTTTTTACAGCTCTACGTTAATCAATCAGCACAAGGTACAATCCTTTTCGAATGTTATGCGACTTGGGACGTGTCTTCATTAGTAGCGGTTGGTACAACTTACAAAATTATAAATTAATTCGTATTAAGTTAGAAGAAAATAAAACAGTATAAAAATATATATTTCAGCATATTTGTTGCCAAATTATATCAAATACAAATCATTTATTGATAACACCAAAGTTACAAGTCAAAGAAATAATATCATTGTGTTCCACCACTTTTACAAATAATACAGAATCAACGACTAAATTTTGTCAAATTTCGACGAGATTTTTTGCATGTGATTTGTAGACGATATTCCTTGCGAATTTTGATACCTTTGTAGCTCGTCTAGACAAGCAACTTTTTTGAAATTAAATGAATCAGAAGATATATTTAAATTCCTTATATGTCGACGAGGTTTTTGTATGATTGGGTGGTTTTATTTGTAGATTGGTTTCTCATTCATTTCATTTATTGATCAAACCAAGTTACAAGTCAAATAATATGATATCATTACAAAAGTATAGGATGTGGATCAATGTCAATTTTTATTTTATTTTTATCAAATGTCACTAGTGACATCACGGCCCAAGTTAAGACATGATTACTGAATGTAGTGTAATTGTGTTTGTCGACGTCTGATCCATATTCACGTGTAAACTTACCTAAGTAGCGTTTTTGTATGCGCTTTCTCTGAGCTACATTCTATTGTGCGACTATGACATACTGATGGATCATATTGTGACACCAGTGTCATTACATTTCTGTAACTTTACGGAGAATAGAAAACATTGCACATATACTTTGTAAAATTAATGTGACACGTGCTTTATAGTGATATATGGATATTTACTTATAAATGAATTGCTAGGTATTTTAAATTACTATGCTCTTTTTATTGATATATTGACAAAAAAGGTTTTTGCGCGCATTGTACATATACAAGCAACTTATTACGACGTATCATCCAAGCGGCGACAGATTTAGAATATTTTTGATTTTGATACTAGACTTTTAGGCCTTATAAAATAGCGGAGTTCTAGCCTTAAACTCATGTGTTCACGCATCCTGCAGGTTGTATGTCTAGGCATGGTTAAAAAAAACTTACTAATACAAAAATTACTGAAACTAAATTATTTTAACTTTTATAAATAAAATATTAAATAACTAATCTTACTCTATAGCATGGTATCAACATGAAGGAAATGAAACAAGAATTACAAAATCACTTATGTGTTTTTCAGTTGAATACCTAGTTATTGTTGGTATGAAAAAATCGCAGTTGGGTTTTTGATATTTTAAATTATGTACTTCTTACAGGAAATATATTCTAAACTACTTCAAGTAACGAGTATTCAAGTAAAGCTAATGTATTTAAATAAATTTCAAACTTTTCTAATCTTCCTTTTCCTCAAGTCAACTTCGTAAGGGCCTACTTTAAGCATTATCACTTCACAAATTTACTAAATATTTTAATTACAAAATCTTCTACATATGTCCTGGGATTTTATTTAGTATTTCACGATTTTTATTATAAACTACTTATTTTGATCACAAAAACTTCAACAAACTTCCAAGGTAAGGGACACACTATTTAAACGTCGCGTGTTGTTGACATAATGAGTCATAAAATGTAAAGATAATTGCCTATATTCTATGTAAAAGGACTGATTAGTCATTGGCGATTCGCTGATTTAGTTTTATCTTCAAGCATTCACTCGTATTATCATTGTGATATCAAGTGATTGACAATTGTTTTTAGTGTTGATACGTTTGTGTTTGACATAATGATATTGTACGAGAAACAGTGAAGACTCTGGATTAACGGTATTTTAATTTATGAGATTAATATATTAAATATATGAGCTAAATATATTTAACTGCATTTTTTTTAAATACGACATAATTATTATGTATTTGATAATAATGATAGAATAAGTAGTATATCAATATAAACTCGTATATCTATTAGTAAATGCAACAAGATATCGCTCTAATTTCTATTTACTCGAGCAGTTAATTAAATCAAAATAAATAAACAAGAGAGACCATTCCAGTACCAAATATCTACTAACACCAACTACTCCGGCAGTGATCGTATATCAAAGAGCATTAATGCACCCAAACTGCGTTATATTTAACACGCTATTTTTAGCGTCTACGAGTTACTGACCTGTGTTATTTAGATGCTGTTCAAATACAGGGTAAGGGCAGTTTTAGCTGTAAGATATTCCGTAGGGTAGCTTTGGTTAGCCTTAAAAAATAATTTGTGTTCCACCACTTATAGAAATAATACAGAATCAGCGGCTACATTTTGTCAAAGTTTGACGAGTTTTTTTGTATGTTTTTTGCAGATTCCTTGCGAATTTTATAAGGATGCCTTTGTAGTTTGTCTAGCCAAGCAAGTTTTTGTAAATAGTTCTTGAAATTGAAGCAGAATCAGCAGCTAGGTACTTTTAAATTTATTATAGGTCAACGTGGTTTTTGAATGATTGGATGAATTTTTTGTAGATTATATTTCTCCGCATTATTGAAATTCGTAGAATGGAAGTTGCTGGTCTAACGTGACCAAATATAATTGTGAATTTATACATGTTTATTAACCGGTCCGATCCAATTTATAAAAGTAGTTGCGGTTTTTGGTAAAGAACCTTTTTAGGGCCACTAAAAAGGGTTTGCGTCAGCACTGCACCAATCAGATTTATCAATATCAAAAAACTGGTTCAAAATAGATAATTTAAGATTTTTTAACCATATTTATTATGATCTTATTCATAAATCTAATTGGTACCAAAGTATAAATATTCTTATAGTCGCTTTTAATATATTTTTTTCGATATTATTTTCCGGTAACGATTAAAAGCGGAAAAGCTGTAAAATCCAGATTGTATTTCTTATCATAGCCTTAACAGATCCTACATTAAGTTACCCTGTACAGTAGTAACGCTCCAAACGGTATTGTTATGATTAACGTGTCCGTCTCACGGAATTATTACTTTCTGATTTATACTGCCGGTAAACTTATTATTAATGAGAAGATTTTCGTAGACATATCGAGCTATTGTAGTAGAATTTGAGGAGACTGTAAAATTTTCATGGGAATCTTTCGGAAATAGGAAATATCAAGGTATATCAGGAAATACCTTCTTAGTTATGAAGAAACTAAGATATTTAAAACTTTAAGTATGAGCTTAAATTGTTTTTTTTTTTATAAAAAATACGGTTGGGTAGAAGAGCGTTACTTCTCTCTTAATGATACCTACTCGTATGTTTGAAACATGACAACCACTGGTCTTATTTTGGACAAATTGTTACCCATAACATATCTGGATTTGACAATAGACATTTTCAACTTTTTTAGACACTGCCTCACATACTATTGCATGTAACTAAAATTTGAGTATATATAAATTGTGAATTTATACATGATTTGCTATATGTTCACCGTAATAAAAAGATTTTCCATTATCTCAATTATTATCTTAATGAAAAGTGATTTTCATATTCATATAGTTGAATTTCCTATTTATTATTAAAGCCTGTAATATTGTTGAAATCAATCAAATGAAAGAAGAAGAAATTGTTTGACCAGCGAAGAGAGATCAAGGCCAAGACTAGCTTATCTAGACAGGATTCCTAAACCATTCAGGATGGTATTGAACTTGACAATCTGTCAGACATTAATTTAGAACAAGCTCTAAGCACGATCACGCGCTATTCTAGAGACACCGAGACAATAGAATGTCAAAGAATAGAAAAAAACACACGTTCTAATGTTGAGACACGGACTTACAGGGCTAATGATAACTAACTTAATGATAATACGACTATGCACAAGACTGTCATTTTATAAAAAGTGGCATTCCGCTACCGTGGGTCGGATGACACGTTAAATTATAGGTCCCTACTATTAGTCTAGTAAAAGCTGCTGTTATGCCAAGTCTGAGGCCTTCGGACGGCATGAAAACTTTCGATACCAGAGCTTGGCTACTTAGCTCATACTAAAAAGAAGAAGTGGCATTTTTATCAGGGCGCTACCGTAGGTCAGATGACTCGTTTAGTTGTAGGCCCCGACTGTTAGTCTTAGTACAAGGTGCTGTTAAGCCAAGTCAGAGGCGGCATGAAAACTCTAGACACCCGTGCCAGGCCATTTCGCTCATACGCAAAAGAAGAAGAAGATTTGGACGTGCTAAAATCACCTTCAAAGGTCTTTGCATTCATTAACCTTGTAGAAGAACTTCTATTTCAAACAATCAGCATGAAAGCGGATGTAAACAAAAAGACGCAAGGAATGGGGTTAAAATAAGAACGGAATGCCATACAGCCTGGTCACGTACGGAATAAAATATCGCCTTGTTTTGCGCACCGGAATTTATGACTTTAAAAGATACAAAGACGTTTTTGGGCGCAACAAATTTGCTTACATTTGTGAATGTTGTTTTACAAGTTCTGTGATGGTCACGTTATCGTATTTCATTATTAAGTATTAAGCATTTAAAAAGTCACAAATTCTTTCCAATTATGTTATGTAATATGATCATTATTATTTAACTTTTAAGCTCTCACATCTCGTATCTGTCTACATAAACTAATCGTAACACTAAAAAAAGCGTTCCAATTTTACTAACTAATTAAGATAGCGTCGTAGTAACTCTCTCAGCACGTTCAAAGATAATTCCAACAGCTTTTTATGGGGTTCTAATCAAAGGCACATGGGAACTGTAACATATGGCGGGAACCGACGACCATTGACGGTTTCTGACGAGAATCCGTTGAAAGATTAATGTTTTACGGGAATAGACTGCTTCCTGAACACTTTAAGAAACGTTTCACAAACAGCTCTAGTACTTTAGACTTTATCCTTTGGAGATAAAAAACAAAAGACAGGCTACCGGAGAAATCTACAGTTTAGTGACATTTATGTATGAAAATAAATTCGATTTTGGACTCTATTCTGTGGTAGCAGAGTTTAAATTTAACAGAGTTCACATTGGAAGTTCTTCCGCTTTGTTTAAATTTGGCAGAAACTGTTTCCATTTCCTTGCTTTTCTAGGGTGTTTCCTAGTTTCAATGATACATATTTTAAGAGTGTGGACAGGTCTGATGTTTCCTACTAATATCACGCGTAATTACTTTCTTCCTCTCTTGTGTTTGAGCAAACCTTTGTTGCTAATTATCGTCAAAACTACATGTCCGATATTGATGCGGTCTTCAGTAATGGGCTTAGATTTGATTGGTTATGTTTTTCAGTCAAGCAGCAGCCCTGCAGTAGCTATTATTTACAAGTACTTATAAATTAAAAAATATAAGCTCCATAGATAATATCGCGATTGGTTAACATTTTAATTTAATACCTACTTGTGATTCACAGTATCTAAATTCTCACTTTTATATAAATTAAAAACAATGCAATTTACAGTATCATTAGAAATTCCTTCTTCATAATATATAATTTAATATACACGACTTTTTATTTCTGTGACAATGAAATGAAACATTACAAGTATTTATTCTTAGAAATCGTAACCGCAAATATTTATGTATATTATTTATTATCCTTAATAATAAATATTTTCTGTCTAGACTTCACAACTCATGTGAATAGCACTTACTTCAATATTATCACAACAAGTTAGTATACATAACAATTAATGTCATGATAACTAAATTGTGTTCATACATTGTTTACATTAGCTATTCTAAATATGGCCCTTATCTCTGTATATGTAACGCTATATTTATTACATTAACTTACGCTCTAGAAATATATCTGTACCTATACCAACCTCTATATAACGCCACTGAGGGAACTGTGCATTTTATGGTGTTATGGAGAGTGGTCGTTAAATGGAGAGAATGTATCATTGTATGGAATACAAGCTAAACCAACTAAAGCAAATTGATTTCGATGCTTTAGAGAGTTTGACGTTAAATCGAGTCACGTTACATGGAGTTTACACTTTATGAATGTATAACATGTAACATATTATACGTGTTCTACTAATGTGTCAATTTATATAGTTAGATGACATAGGATGATAATTAAAATTTACTTTCATAAATTAAATTATCATATTTATAAATTCTAATATGAATAAATTCACTTCCAAATCTAAGCATCTGCAATATAAATGCAACACATTTATTAATGCTTAATGTATGAATATGTAGATCTCATCGTTCGTTCGATCGATCGATCTCGTCTCTATAACTTAGTTTCAATCTATCATAAATCGATAGATTGAGGCCAGACTTATCATTGGGTTAGGCAGTTATAGCAAATTTATGCGCCCGCCTGCGCCGGCGCAGTCGGCCTGACCGATGCAGTCATTTCCGGTCTCGTAATCTTTCCATTTCTGTCTACAATAATGAAAGAGAAATGTTTCGTGATCATCAGTAAAATAAGCATTTAATTTCATGTGGCTAAATAGTAGTAGAGTGATAAATCATATTTAAAGTTATAGCAGTTGTTGATAAAAAGTTTGGTACTAAAGGAATCGAAGACAAGTACTATCTTAACTTTACGTAAAATACAAAAGTTTATTATTTAAGATATTTCTACAGAAACATTAAAACAATAGATGAGAATGATTTTAAGAACTGTAAGCTGCAGCTTTTGATTAAATACTTTACTAATTTTGTTCCATAATCCCCTCGAAAAAACAGCTGTTAAAAGAATAAATATTTGGTACAAATATCTATATTATTACGTCAATTGAGTATTTAAAATAAAATTTACCTTTGAACTTTTGACTCTTTGCTTAGCATCCAAGAAAATATTTGATTGATGAAATATTTGGAAATATTTGTTCCGTGTCAATGAATTTAGAGATTCTTTGACAAGCGAACCTTTCGCTTTCTCTACGCTTTGGAGTTATGCAACTTATGTAATTTGTTGATTTATAATTGTACAAATTGCAGAGATTGATGATTATTGTGACAGACATTGATGACTGTATCAATCTAACGTATATACATAAATGTCAATTTTACTAATATTATAATAGCGAAAGCTTGTATGAAGGTATGTTTGTTACTTTTTCACGCTCAGGCGCCTTAGATTGATTCATAGACTACCGTTTATCCCGGATTAACGCGGAAACCTCTGCAGGCGCAGCTAATAAAATATTAATTGTCAAAATGTTGTTCTAGCTGTGTCTATTCATATTGTTGATATTATTATATCTAAAACTGCTCAATATATATGACGCATTTGTCCAATCTTGACATAGCTGAATGAAATCTGCATTTGTGAGTTATTCGCTGAGTCTCCAATAAGTACTAAAAAGGAAAGGTTGGTTACTTGGATAAGTACAATCCTTTTTCAGCTATATACATATTCAAAACCATATACTATAATTTAAAGGTCAAAGCAAATGATAATGTTAATTATCAGCTTTAATGATGTTTACAATTGACTTATATGACGACGATTGCAAAGGTCATAATTTTAAATGATCATAGAACTACATATATCATTATTCAATGGCTATCATTTTGCACTCTAATGAATCGTAAATAGTTTTTCATCCGTTATGCAAAAATATCATTAAGTTATTACATCACACACGTTGGTAACTTTTCTAGAACTCATCGTTTAATTCATCGGTTATAACACGAATTTAAATATATATTATAAACATGACATATCACATGACAATTATATAACGAAATCGATTTTGTTTAAAAAAAGAGATACCAACCTAGAAATTAAAATCCAATTACACAACTCTATACAAAATTCAAACAAAGAATATTTTTCCACATTTTAATTTATTGAAATAAATAATTTATTTATAAGTACGACCGCATGTTAAGTTTCAGTTACGGTTAGTTTCGTCTCGGAATGTATCAAAGGATTTTAGATATAAAAAAGTAAGAACAGTTATTACATCAAAGCGCTAACTATTTTAGACCTGAGGACTAAGCGCGAAAGCGCTTACAATGTTAGTGATCTAGCATTACAAAATACATCGATATCTTGGATGTCGGATATACTCGTAGAGTTATAAGCTACTAGCTGACCCGGCAAACGTTGTTTTGCCTCACTTAGGGGTATGAAAAATAGATAGTGTAGCTTATATGACA
This sequence comes from Mellilla xanthometata, assembly GCA_035578125.1. Taxonomy (NCBI): domain Eukaryota; kingdom Metazoa; phylum Arthropoda; class Insecta; order Lepidoptera; family Geometridae; genus Mellilla; species Mellilla xanthometata. The sequence goes on along the minus strand of JAPUBQ010000009.1, from coordinate 12,814,725 downwards.
CGTTCGTAGATTTACCATAACAGCGCCATCTATTGATTACTTACTCAACCCAGTCGAAAGGAATCGACATCTGTTAGAATCATTTGGAGTTAAGAGATAATTGTGACTGTCAAATAATAACAGACAATAATTAGCAATAAATTAAAATTGCGACTATAATTTGAGATTTAAACTATCCTATCTCTCAAGTTGGATCGAACTGCACATGGTGTGCGAATTTTATTATAATCGGTTAAGTGGTTTAGGAGTCCATTGAGGACAAACATTGTTACACGAGATTTATATATATTAAGTTTTAGCATATTATGTGCGAGAATGAGGGACACTGAAAAAATTATGCCATCGTCGGCCACGCGAGCTAGTGTAATATGTTTAGTATCAATTTTGGATAGAGTATGGTTCAAACTTTTGAACGTTCAAACCTCTTTTAGTCGGGCAATAGTAATTACTGATCCTATATACATATGTAACTATAATACATGCATTACACAAACAAATATGGCAAAACAAGTAATTACATGAAATATGATGAAAACTATAACTGCTATAACAGGATTGTCACATAATTCCGTTCAGTCTACAGTCGAGACGTTACAACACTCACACTTTGGATTTGTTAACAGAAGATTAACCGTTAATTAAGCTCACGATGTAACAGCTAACTCGCAGTTAGACCACGGTTAGAGCTAAAAACAATATGGCTGTCATGCAATGTACTATCTGGAAAGTTATATAAATCGTCAAAACTTTGTGTAACAAGGTAGAAGTGATGGTTGTAAATGTTAATACAGTGTAATCTCTATTTAACGACACTGAAGGGACTGTACACGTTATAGAAAGTGGTCGTTAAATGGAAAGAATGTATCATTGTATGGAATTCAAGTTAAACCAACTAAAGCCAATTGATTTCGACGCTTTAGAGAGTTTGTCGTTAAGTCGAGTGACGTTACATAGAGTTTACACTGTACTTATAAACAATAAAACAATGCGCGAGAATTTTTAAGTAGGTAGGTTAATTTTAAATTTTGTTATTTTTTTTATTAGATACAATTAATAACAAAGTTGATAAGTAGATAGATATTATGACAAAATAGATGGATTTAATTTGCATTGGAGCGTACAATAATTTGTTTATTTTTATTTATTAGTCTTGTAATATCTTTTCTTTCTTTCTTTTAAATAATAGCTCTATAATATTTGTATTAGATTATTTTATTTCGTAACATTTTGTGACATAGTCACTTGACTAAATTTGATCCGATGCCTTTGAACAAATAGATAATGAATCAAAATTTCCAAAGGTGGAAGAATTATATTTTAACTAAAATTAGTGACCAAAATTGTGTTTAATAACATTCACCATGATGTAACAATTATTTGTCTATCGGTTGTATGACACGAATACATAATCAACTCCTTAAATCACATAATATTTGACTAGTTCCGTGGGTTTTCTATGGTTATGTCATTTATATGTTTGTTTTCACATAAAATGTAACCTCAAATTCATGTGTCAGAGGTTTCCTTTCACATACTTAGGTCAGACGAATAATTAAGTTTTTATTTTTATAATCTTTGGTGTTTTATTGATCCTTGATATCAAACTATGTCAAGGAAACGGGACCTGTCCCGAAATATTTTAACATTCTCAAGTTACGAGTATATTCTGCAGATACTTTTCGTAGTTGGTCTTTTTATAAAGAACTTTTGATAAGACAGTTGACTTTAGCAAAATTTTCAAATGTGTTTTGCTGCTCTAAAGAAGCTTTTTAGCTTCTTATTTAAAAAGTATCTCGTTTCTATCCTCCAAAACGACGGCGACATTGACCGTGACGTGGCGAGCCGAATAAACGCTGGATGGATGAAATGGCGACAGGTCTCAGGAACAACATGCGAAAAATGCCCCTTATGCTAAAGGGGAAAATCTAGAAGACGATCATTAGACCTGTCGTAAAAAGCTTCTTATTTATTGCTAGTATTTAAATATCCCTGTAGAATAATATATTACCTTTACAATTTTTTTCTTGAAGTAAAATCTAGATAGCATTTACCTTATATTCAACCTCTGTGACAAAGCAGAACGAAACAACCGTTAAACGAACTGGAAGTATTTAGCGCTGAACTACCAAATTCCACTTCTCTCAGTCACGATGTATGTCCGCTAATGATATCGGTACACTTCTACGTACCTATTACTCATGTGGGACGTTAAGAGTACATCGATCATTGATATTCAATTGGTTACGCTAACATTCAAACTGGGACGGGAAAAGAGAGCAGTCTAATTGTTATAATTTTCAAGGAAATTGTATCAAAATTTGCTTCATAAATTAGGAGAAGGCTAATGAAAACAACCATCAGGATCCAGAATAATATCTATATTTGAGGAAACTAAAAGTGATAGTAAAGACCAACATTTAAATAAATGTGTGAAATTAAGTTAACACTATCTCTTCTGAAGAAGAATAAGAAATCTGTAGTTATAACTATACCTGAGAGAATTTTTAGAAAACTCTTAAGTTTATGTTTTCTACCATCTAGGTTGTCTTTAAATCTAGATAAAAATATAAGAAGATCCCTACGGACATAATATTGATTAGTTGAATTAACATAATTAGTTTAGTATTTTAAATGTAATAGATCTGAAAATAGTGCTAATGTGCGTAGTATTTAATGAGATAGAATATTTATTTGAAAATTAATGAAATTTGTAAGTTTGTTTAATTTAATCTAACTAATATTTTTAAGTATTAAGTAATTATTGTAGTGTGACTTGCCTTTAACGTATGTTAATTAGGGTTTATAAAGTTCTGTATTTAAGTATTTCAATAGACATAACCAATAACCTGTAGGTTAGAACTATAATGTATAGAAGACCTTTATTGTGAACAACATTCATACATACATAAAAATAAAGAGAGTATGTAATCTACCTCTACGTATCTGTTAATTTTTACTCTTCTTTGTATTTGTAATGTTTTTTAGTATTTATTTAGTTAACTTAGTTTAAGCAATAGTGGGTGTATTGGGCAACTGTGAAGCTCACTTATTGTATGTACAATAAATAAAATAAATAAAGTACTTATAATTTTATAAAGTCATTCATACCTTATGAGGCAATACCTGTATTTCGCACTGCATTTGAGTGGGTGCATAATTCGAAATTGCAATAAAATCGAGTTGAATAAGTAACCGAAGTGGTAAAGTTAGTATTGTGTCGTAAAGTGGTCATTGTTACAGTTCTGACATAATCGGTGATATCATTCTTAGTTTGTGAAGTACTTTATCGAAGTCATTCACTGTTTACAATAACAGTTAATAGTACACAAAGAGCTCAAAGAATAATCGTAAATAATACGACAGGATACTACAGTTTGTGTTCGTGTTTGTAACTGGTAGCTTCATCCCCTATCCTAAACACAATTCTCAAGGTTACGTGGGGTAGAACACCTTTGTTCGTTAGTTTTGGTAGGTTTGGTACGATAAATTGGGTTCGAATGAGTTGGAAATATAGATACATAAACTTTTTAATGCAACACAGAGGACATCACAATAATAGATAAAATTGTTTTAAAAAACAAACAACCGACTTCAAAAACACAACTAAAAAGGGAAAAATAATTTTAAGCTTAAATCAAATCAAGAATATATAAATAGAATAGGAGAGTTTATTTCATGTACTTATAAAAAACTATTTGCAATTTTTACTAATCCTGTATTCTTGGAGTCGGTGCCAGCAAAGAAAGACAATTGAAAATAGTTTTTTTTAACAAACATTAATTTGTTCTTATTAGATGGCACCGACTTCAAGAATACAGGATTACTAAAAATTGCAAATAGTTTTTTATAAGTACATGAAATAAACTCTCCTATTCTATTTATATATTCTTGATTTGATTTAAGCTTAAAATTATTTTTCCCTTTTTAGTTGTGTTTTTGAAGTCGGTTGTTTGTTTTTTAAAACAATTTTATTTTTACATTTTTAGTGGTTGGTAATGATATTTTGTTTAAGTTTTAGCTATGGAGAGCCAAATAAACTTCACGATGAAAAACTTTTGGTGTGTGCCAGGCAGGCAACCAATTGGGAGCAAATCGAGCTGGATGCGAGCGAAACGAGCTATACGCGAGCGAAGCGAGCGCGAAAATTTTCACCGTATTTGTTCCAACCGTTTGAGCATAAAGAAGTCCAAAGCAGCACAAATCACATAATGTTTGTTGTGTCAAAACGTACTAGAACCAAGTGCGAGCGAAAAGAGATGAATGCGAGCGAAGCGAGCTATGCGCGAGCGAAGCGAGCGCGAAAATTTTCACCGTATTTGTCCCAACCGTTTGAGCATAAAAAAGTCCAAAGCAGCACAAATTTCATAATGTTTGTTGTGTCAAAACGTACTTGTACCAATTGCGAGCAAAGCGAGCGCGAAAAATTTTCACCGTATTTGTTCGAACCGTTTGAAGTCCAAAGCAGCACAAATTATATAATATTTGGAGTATCATAAGCCCAGAACATCCTGGGGGAAATTCGAACGAAGCGGGATAACTCCTAGCGAAGCGAGCGCGTAAATATTTTCCTTATCCGTTCGTGGGTCTTGTCTATATATCAAATTTTACAGTTCCTTCTTCCACTAAGTATGACCCAAGTGGCCAAGCTCTGGCGTCGAGAGTTTTTCAAGCCCCTGATTTAGTTTGACCCCTGCTTGTACTAAGAGTAGTAGTCCAGGCCCAACAAATTAACGTGTTATCCGAAGCACACTAACGCCCAGACGAAAATATCACATTTTTTATGGAAGTCTTGTGCATGGTCACCCATCCAAAGACTGGCCGCATGGGCCGTTGCTAAGCCTCGATGTTCGCGTCAGATTACTTTTGTTAGCCAGACTATAAGCTGCCGATTTTATGAGCGAAATCTGTATTGCCGTATGATCACGAAGAAGTAAAATAGGTTATCGAGTTATTTGGGCTTCCCACAGGAATAGCAATGACTTTTAAGATAAAAAGTAACCTTCGTGTTATACAAGGTCTAGTCTACCCCCTATATCAAATTTTAGCGAAATCAGTGTGTCATGTGTTATTTGGTGCATCACACGGGAACAATAATTATTTTCGGGATAAAAAGTAGTCTATGTGTAAACACATAGTCTAACCTATCTTCATTCCAAATTTCATCAATGTCAGTACAACCGTTCGAGCGTGAAGAAGTTAAAAAGATTTATATGTTATTTTGGTGCATCCCACGGGAATAGTATTTATTTTCGGGATAAAAAGTAGCGTGTGTGTTAACACATAGTCTTACCTATTTTCTTCTCAAATTTCATGAATATCAGTACAGCCAAACGAGCGTGAATCTCTCTACATGCGTAAAAATAACCTAACTTTTTAGGTTTTTCTTCGATTTCCCTAGGAGTCCATCATCAGAACCAGTTTTGGTGACAATGGGACCAATTCAGAACCATACTCATTCAATTAAAAAAATAATTTTGAGAATCGATCCACAAATGGCTGAGAAATCGGTGAACATACATAAAAAAAAAAAAAAAACATACACGTCGAATATATAACCTCCTCCTTTTTGAAGTCGGTTAAAAAACAAAATACTTATTACTAGTGCTACAAATGGTGACCTTATCACTAAAAACGATCTCTTCCAGGAAACCAGGGTACGGAGGAAAAAATTGCAATAAATAATATATAGCAAAAATCACAAAAAATGGTTGTCGAAGCGTTATATCGTTGTTATATTGTAATATAATATGTAGTTGTTTAATACAATCAAACTCATCGTTTATTTGTTGGAATTTTGTACGTCAACTCATGTTCTTAGCTACATACATATCAAAATCCACCCAAATCGGAACGTAAACACATAAAGATCATAAAATATACAAACTCAGCATACAAACTAAACAGACTTTTTCACGAACTTTCGCTTTTATAATATTTCATGTTCCCGCACTAACCGCCAACCCGCACATGGCCAGCGTTGTGGATGGCCTATATATGGCTCCTTGTGAGAGAAGGCCCCGAAGTCCAGCAGTGAACGTACAGCTGCTTATGCCATGTATAAGTGTAATGCGACATCGAATCAAACTCATTCGTTCTAACTATTTAAATAAACAATTGATGAATAAATGAGAAATTAAATTGTAGATGCGAGGAATCCTACGCTAACGAAACTAAGATTCACTTTCTACACGATTTCTATTTCCTAGAACTGTCAAAAATGTAGGTTCAACATAAAATGCTAGCCTAGATCTAAGCGATGGGTTAACCGCAGAAATATGGGGCAAGCATTTAACAACGCTTTTCCTAATGGTGAGTCGAGAAGCGATGTGTGGAGTGCGGCTAATATGACGATGGTATGGGGAAATGGACTGGAATATTATGGCTTAGAATGGGTTTTTAATGACGCTATTAATGTGGCTTGTATGATGTAAAGGTTTGACTTGTAATAACTAATTTTAGACCATATAAAATGATTTGTTAAACCATAAGAATGATGCTCGAAAAACTCTTTTTTTTCGGACCGAATTGCGATTAAAGATGAGTTTTGTACACTGACTTATATTTCGTTTTAAAATTTACCTAAAACTACGAACTCCGTGCACATTCTGGAGATTATATCAAGATAATTGAGTTTACCTTGACTTTTTATTCAAATACTTATGTATGTATCCTTCAGTTTTATTTAACTTATTATATTATAATCAACAATTTCCTCTGCAGGCCTAAGTTACTTTCCAAATTATATATATTTTTGAAAACGGAACAGTTTACTATTAATACACAATTTATCCAATTATCAGGCGGGGTTTCGGGTTTATTATTCGACGGATTTTTTAATAGTTTCTTAAAAAAATAGCGTGTCACATTTCTGTATTTGCGAAACAACATCGAAATCACAACCAAATCTTGTATTCCTTGACATTTCGTCTGAAATTTACATACCTTGACATACATTATTATAAACTTTATCCCAAAAACAAGCATAGGCACGTATGTGAATATATGTTTTATCTAGATGCACTATCTTAGACAAATACGAAGCTTAAACAAACACTCCTTGACACGAGATAGATATATTCGCGAGATAATTATGATAACGTCTGTTAACAAGCCTGCGTATGAGAAATAGAAAATATTTTCACGTGATGATGTGTGCTAATCTACTTTTCTATTGTTAATTAACTCTTTATGCGTGACACTTGATGTCACTGCTGCGTGTTTAGTGTTTTTGTCGTAATTGAAATAAATTGTATTAAAAGTTTGTTTCATATTATTTACCATTAAACTGTTGCCTGTTTTAGGTGTTGTAGTAGTTTGTTTTCCCTTTAAAATATTCCTCATTGATTTTCCTCTCGCTTTTAATTTTAATTTTATTTTTTTATTCACTATTCCTAAGTAATTTTTGCATACATTTTATTCCTATTTGTATTCTTAACACTTCACGGGCTTGCGCTTGAGATGCGAATTGTGCTCATTTCAAGGTTCAAGGCAGTATACGCTGTATATTCGGATGATCATAAATCAATGTTTACCTTTCCGCGTTCCAAATACTGCAGAGTTCCTTGTAAAGAGGTTCTCCGAAAGAATGTTTTACAACTTTCAGTCCAGTGAAAGTATCCTCGGTGTCTCTTTTAAACAGTTCGATGCACTCAAAAACACATGAACACAACACTCAAAAAAATTGTGCCACTAACTTTATGACATCACCGGAACTGTCGATTATGAAATTGTCGTTTTTTTTTATGTCGGAAAGTCACGAGAGGAATGCGCGTGCGCACAGACGCGCGGCGAGCGGACGAGCGGATTGGAGCGATGCGGGCGCACGACTGTTTGCTTCGCTCGCTTAGGTCGTTTGAATCGTTCGTCTTTTGGAATGCAATCTTCCTCGCTCTCTCGAACAGAAGCCGCTGGTCGGCGGTATCGGATCTTGCGACAGTCGTTTGTTTATCAGGTTCTTTCATAATAGTGGTGAAGTGTGTTTTGACAGAATTTTGTGCCGGAACAGGTGACTAGACGGCCTATGATTGCTTAGTAATTGGCGACTTCAATCATGACTGACAGAATTTTTTTAATGATAGACAGGCTTGCGCTTGATCGCAACTCACTTGATACTAAGTGATATTGCGGTCTAGGATGGAGCGCGCTTAGTTGGATTCAATTAACTTAATTTCGCTTAGCCAGGCCAGTTTCTACCTAAATAAGACCGTTATACTTCTGATTTGGTTACAGTTTCAGTCTTATCAACTGTATTTATTTCGCTATTTCACAATAGTGTCTTGTCACTCATCATGGTTATTTGTATAACTGTAGCTGCATTTTGTTCAAGCTGTACCACTGTCTTTAAAGTACATGTACCTACATTGCATGTTTTCTCTAAAGCCGGCGAGTCCCTAACACTGGTGCCCGCTGTTCCCAATAAAAACAAACATTTTTTTTCTCAGCCGTTTCGCTCAGCCATTCTCGGCTGACCTTTTCTTGTTTATAGTCTTTTTGAACTCAAAATATGGCGTCACATTGTTACATTTGTTAGGTTACATCAACGCAGCTGCGGCAGATGATAATGTAAGTTTAGCGGAGTCACGTTTCCGATACCGTTACGGTAGTAATGGGCCTGTTAGAGACGAAATAAAAACTAAAAATGTTATTAAAGTTGAAATGACAACTAAGAATGTTTTTAAAATGCTAAACGTTGGTATTAAAGAAACCCGGAATGTTATTAACCTTGTTGCTTGTTCGTGACAAACAGACGTTGAATATAATTGCTGATCTTAATATGATGAGGGGTTTTTACTGTTAAAGTTAGTTTTTGTGAATAATTGAGCTTATTTACAAGACTGTAAAATATTTTCTACAAATATTTTATTGAAGTTTAATGGAGTTTTGCTATAATTGAAAATAAAAATATCTTGCGCTTGACCACAACTCACCTGATGTTAATAGACATTGCAGTCTAAGATGAAGCACACTTGCCTAGAAGAAACCGGTTCACTCTCGCCTAGAAGACAGTAAGGTTGTAGTTCAGTGGGAACCTTGGATTAACACAAAAGCTTTAACAGTTGTGATTCCTGCGGTATGTGCGGGTAACACCGCGGGGCACACCTAGTATTTCACTTAAAGGATGCCGACATAGAACTATTTATAAGGATAACGACTGCAGAGTTAGCTTTGGTTTAAAACGTGTTTTCACAGCAAAATTCTAACACACACATACACACATATTTTTCTGTGTATATATTTACACACAGAACGTAGATTTGCTAAAGAACCATACCTATTATTACGAGGTTGTTTTATTTATGTTACCAGCTTTATTTATTTGTTTTGAAAATACTTGTAACTACAAAAATTGAAAAAGTAAAATAAATAGCTTCTTACGCAGTGGAGTAAGTCAGGTTGTTATTGGTAGACGGCGCTGAAGAATTGTAATTTGTCTGTCATGCTTGCAGGGTTAAAATATGTATACTTAGTTTAATAACTGTCCAAGTGCGAGTCAGGTTCGCGCAGGAATTGTTCCGTACCATTATGTTAAATTAATGGTAAAAATCAGGTTTGTTGTATCGGAGCCCCGCTTAATAGATTTTTTATTTTTAGGGTTTTTTGTTATAGCGGCACGGGAAATACATAACAAGTGAAAATTTCGGCTTTCAAGGTACTACGGTTTTTGATATACAGCCGGGTATAGACAGACAGACTGACGCCGGAGGTTTAGTAATAGGGTCCCGTTTTTACCTTTTAGGTATGGAACTCTAAAAATGATATTAATGATTGCTTTCTGAAAATACATACAGTCGAATATATAACCTCCTCCTTTTTTGAAGTCGGTTAAAAATCAGGCTTCCCTAACAAATTTATACTTTAATATTTTAAAATATTGGATTTTCATCATTTAGCACCGTTAAGGCTCGCACAAAAGTAAAGAATAAAGAATGGAGGTAATTTTGCGTGAGTATCTATGTCAAGGCGACATCCGTGCGTGATGTATTGACTGAATGTACATGGACAGTTTATTCATAACTTTTTACGCTAAATAGGTTTGCGCTTGACCACAAACACACCTGATGGTAGCGATGCCAATTACAGCGAATCGCTTACAAAGTGGGCGGAGCTTCGCGATGATTGGCTGCCGCAAGCACCAACGTGGTTTTGGCAACCAATCGCATCAAGGATTTTGGCATTACGGCGCCGCTGAGTTGTCGATAATAAGTGAAAAAAGTTTCTCACTCAGCACTAGTCCACTTGCGCTTCGACGATTGCTAGGTTGTAAATATCGGGGAACAGGGAATCCAGCAATTTCAAAGTTATGTTATGTGGTTTAGATAACAAAGATAGACAACAAGTACTACTAATAAATACTAGCTGTAGTCAAACGCAAACCTATCAAAAATATAAATAATAAAAAAAATTACAAATCTTTGCGAAGATTTAAAAGTAGAAAATTAATAAACAAGTTAGCACTTAGGTACTACGTGTCAATATACAAAGTATAAACTGATTAAATATGACAGGAAATATTATTAGATAAATGTCTAGTTTATTTCCTGTTAAAACAATTTTAAAATTAGCTTGTACATTTATACATTTTGCGATATAGCTAACAAATATGGCAGAATACTTAAGCAAATGAAATGATTACAACAACAATTCTGTCTTAAATTTTCTTATTTTTAGATCTGTAAATAACTGTTTTTCAAATTTTCTCTTTACTTTTTTGTTAACACATATGACGTCATCTATAATTGGTAACGCTCGGGGCGTATCCAATTTGTTATTTTTAGGGTTCCGTATCTAAAAGGTAAAAACTAAACCTTATAGTAGCCTTCGCTGTCTGTCTGTCTCCAAGCTGTATCTCATAAATTATACCTAAAATTCAGTGTCTGTCACAAATTATGTATTACCGTTGCTGCTATAACAATAAATACTAGAAGTAAAAATATTAATTGAAAATCACTTTGATTGTAAGGACCTCATACAATTAACGTGTTTTTTTTCATACTTTTGCCCTATATTAATAACGGTAATAGTTAGACGCTTAAATTGTACACAAACTAATAAGTAACATTTATTTATTTATTTAGAAATAAATCAAAGTGAATATTCAATGAGCCTCTTCACATTCTCCTAACGTAATTTTTAAGCAATTTCTTACTTGATATTTACTACAACATTTGGTAGACCCTCTAAATATTTAACTATAAAAAAAACTAGAGGACCCGGCAAACGTTGTTTTGCCTCACTTAGGGGTAAGAAAAATAGATAGTAGCCGATTCTCAGACCTACTGAATACGCATATAAAATTTGGTAAAAATCGGCCAAGCCGTTTCGGAGGAGTACGGTAACTAACATTGCGACATGGAAATTTTATATAAAAAAATATATACATTTAAGGAAAACAAGTTAATTTGTATTTTTTGGATAATGGTACGGAACCATACATGCCGCAATCGCGACTCGCGCTTGGCTGATTGTTTTTACTTCGGTCACCAAAACCTGTGCAAATAATGAGCAAGGGGCCCGAGTAACCTGACACTGCCACTTTCGATAATGCATGAGTCACAATAAGTATAATGTTACGGTGCGATCACTCGCTTTTCCAAATACAGTAATACCCCGGACTTACGCGATAGGTGGGACCGAGCGCTATCCGCGTAAGTCGAATTCGCGTAAGTCGGGGTACAATTTTGCATATACATACCTATAAAGTCATACAAAGTATGTTTCATTGGGACCGGAGACTATAATTTAGGAAATATAAAACAATAATTTAGGAAATAATTTTAATTGGATTCTAGATAATATGACAAACTATATTTATAAAAGGTATAAACACAATCTGAAGTGCGCGGCTTTCAAACAAAAAACGTTAAAATAGACGAGAAAATTAAATCGCGTAACTCCGAATTCGCGTAAGTCGAGGTAGCGTAAGTCGGGGTATTACTGTATAATGTTACGGTGCGATCACTCGGTTTTCTAAATACACATTAAAATAAGCATATGTATAACGCAGGTAATGCGTAAAATTTAATGCAAATGTAGACTTTTATCATCCTACTAATATTTCTAATGCGATATCTTATATCTTTACATGAGCAATTCTTGTATATATATAATTGGAATCTCGGAATCGGCTCCAACGATTTTCATGAAATTTAGTATATAGGGGTTTTCGGGGGCGATAAATCAATCTAGCTAGGAATCATTTTTAGAAAATGCCATATTAAAAAAAAACCGAGCAAAACTCAGTCAACCAGGTACTTAATATTTTAATCCGCACGAAGCGTTTCGCTTCCACATAATATATTGTGCGGACCATGAAACTGTGGAACTCCTTGCCGGAATCCCTGTTCCGTCTGAACTATAACCTCACTGTCTTCATGGCGAGAGTGAATAGGTTTCTTCTAGGCAAGCGCGCTCCACCCTAGATCGCAACATCACTTAACATCAGGTGAGTTTCGATCAAGCTCTTGCCTATATCATCATAAAAAAAGCGAAAGTTTGTGTTTAAGTGTGTATGTTTGTTACGTCTTCACGCTTAAACGGCTGAACCGATTTTGATGAAATTTGGCGTGAATATAGGTTACACGTTGGATTAACACATAAGCTACTTTTTATCCTGAAATCAATTGTGATTCCCGTGTGATACGCAAATAACTTGAAAATCAAATAAAATAATATAAGTATGTTACTCCTGCACGCTCCAAGAGCTGGACCGATTTTGATGATATTTACTGTGAACATAGGTTGTACCTTGGCTTAACGCATATGCTACTTTTTATCCCGGATTAACTTCTTTTGTCTCGGATTAACACGGGTAACTTACAAAAATATAATATATTTGTTAGGCAAAAATATTATATTTTTGTAAGAACTTATTACATAGTAATAAGCTAAATCTACCATAAACGTACGAGCTGCTACGGTCGTAGTACGTAATTACATTTAGATAAATATATAAGTTGTTATTTACAATAAGATTTAATAAGTAATTAGTTTATAACCGTACCTAGACATAAGTTTTTAAAAGTCGTTGTTAGCCTAATAAAAACCTAGTATAGTAAGTTAATGTTGTGTAGAATAAGAACACTGTACAAACATATTGTAATAATTATGTTAATAAAGTATTTTCAAAATCAAATCACTTTTTATCCCGGATTAACTTCTTTTTTCTCGGATTAACACGGGTAACACCGCGGGGTGCAGTTAGTAAATAATATACTTACGAAAAATATCTATTTGTATTGCCAGATTTCCATTTCTTGTTACTAAATTAAATTATTCATAATTTGTTTAAATAAATGACTTCACTTTTTTAAAAAACTTAAGGCTTTCCGAGCCCCATACTAAATGCTTCTCAGACTGGCAACCATTTCCTCTAAGATTTTTAAATAGTAATCACTTAACATAAACTTAAAATGGTCTAATTGGGGCGCGAAATAGGTAATATTATACATTTTTTATCGCAAAACAGATATATCAGCGTGATTTTTTCCAGCAAAATACACATGTATGAGTGCAGTGCAACAACTTAGCTGTTCAGTTGACAGTGTCGCTAGTGGAGATTTGTTGCCACCTAAGAGTGCTGTCGAACTTGTAATTCCAATTTTGGCCACCTGAACAGCTAAGTTGGTGACATGTATACGTATACATTGTTAGTTTCCGTTTCCGTTAGTGTCATTCTCTCTGCCAAACATGAACCCAAGCTTACCATCCGTAGTAATAAATCAACAAAATTCCGTTAGATGGCAGGATCAAAAAAAGTATTGTTAAAGAGTTTGATGAAATTTATTTATTATTTTTAAATAAATTATTGCTATTTTTATATTAAGTATCGTAATAGAATTAAAAATTTAAAATATGTATAATTTTGTTTGATTATTTGAATGAAATTTAGTTATGTCAATGTCAGTTTGTCATATTTGACATACTTTAAAAAACGTATTTATATTGCAGCAATAATTTTTAGGGTTAGGTACCCTAAGAATGAAATTAATATACTACTGCGATCTTTTCTGTACTTAAAAGATAAAAACGAATGCCTTTTACAAAATATTCGTTGTCTGTCTTTATGTCACCAGGCTGTTTCTAATACACCTTGATAGCTGAAACTTTCACAAATTATTTGTTTCCGTTGCCTATAATCCAATGCTATAACCCAAGAGTATACAAGTACTAGATACGCTATAACAACAAATACTAAAAACACAAAATATACAAATATAAAGAGTGGATGACACGTTTTTAAAGTGTACCTTAAAAGACGTGTTATATTTTGTATTTTTGCTCAATATCAAAAACAATAACAGGACACTAAAGAATTCTACAGAATATTAAGCTACGTATTACCTCTTTTTACTCTATCTTTACAATGACACTTGGTAGATTCTTTCATGATTTCTCTCTTTCTTTCTTTCAAAATAAAATGAATGTTTGATATGGGGTTCCCATACAAAAAACATGTTTTTTCGCCATATTTTAATAATGGTACGGAACCCTTCACGCGCGAGCCCGGTTCGTACTTGGCCAATTATATCAAATTTTTATACCTACGTCTTTTGTTTACCTATCAATATCTTTAACAATCTCATAATTACAAAAGGCTTGTTTGTTTGTTTGTTTGGATGTTTTTATGTTTTTTTGACGCGAATAGGCTCCGAAACTATTGGACTAAAATTAAAAATTCTTAGACCGTTGGGAAGTTACATTATCCCCAAATGACATAGGCATTATATTTTGTTGCAAAGGGTAAGAACTTCTTATTAAGACTCCAGTAATGTAACACAAGGTATAAAAAAGAGTAAAAAATTTGTTTCATCGCATGCGCTTAGAAAAGTTAGTTGTGGCGGGTGTCGTTTAGTATGTCTTGAGAGCAGCGGAACCCATAAATACAAAAAAAAACTTTAATCTATGTCAAAATTATAATGCGATAAAATTTAAATGTTTGTTTGTAACGAATAACATATTACACATCTGAACGACTTTCAAACATATCTCCTAGAATTCAATTTTTTTTATGCCCGTGCTAAGCCGGGACGGGCCACTAGTGTATAATTATATCAACGATACATGTAAACTGCCAGATGTACATTTATTATAACTAAGATTTCGACAGGCCTCTTACCTTAGAATAATAATAACAGTTTTTTTTATTTCAAATGTAGCTAAAATTGTATCCATAGTCTAATAAATATAAATTCCCTGATAATATGTAATTATTTACTTTTCTGATCATTAGACTTGAAGCTGATAAGATAGAGTAAAAATTAGGTTTCATCAATAAAAGGTCTCTGGATACGTAGCTTTATCAGATTTTGGCACCCCACGCACGCACTGTATGTAGAAGGTACATATGTGTCTAGCTCCGGTTTTGATGTTCTTAGCTATGTATGATGGTATTCGCATGTCCGCGAATACAAAATATTGGATATGATATTATTCGCAACTTTCCCAAATGAAAGGGCTTACATTTTGGAATCATGCGAAAAATACAACTGTTTCATGCAATATGTTAGATGATTCGTGAGAAAAGTTTTTTCTTGTTACTTATATCATGTACCCTATAGATTTTTACTTTTCTAATTTCGTTTGAGGTTTGAAGGTATGCGCTATGAATATTATATACACGAAAACGAAACCTATTGAAAATATATTCTTTCTCATAATTTTCCTTCAAAAAAAAAGTTTCAAACAAAATAAAATAGCAAGAACAATTCATGAGATTCGAACCATGGTCAATTCAAATCATAAAAATATTTCATGTTCCAAAAATGCTTCCTCTACGAACGAGCTATATAATCGACAATTGAGCGTTCGAAATTGGCATCCATATTCAAATATGCTGAAGTTCAAGTGACAAAAAAAATTGTCAATGCTAGTGTGAGTGTAGCCGCATCGTCACAGAATAGATGATAGTAGATATGGGTTTTATATGGCTTTTTGTAAATTTTTGCTATCAACGCTTAATATATGTTGTTTTGTGATGAGCCTTAAAAATAATACATTAACAGTAGATTTCGCGAACCGATTCTGAAGTTACAAAAGAAATCACTTGGGCTGCTGGGATGAATATAACTAACTTATACCTATTTAACGCCATCTAGCGGCATATGAGCACTTGCAGCATGCTAGCGAACAACCTTAAAATAAAAAAACAACTTTATTTTTTAAACAAATTACTATCACTTTAATAAACGTCATTGTCTAACTTAACAAAGAGCAACATTACAATATCTGACTACAACAAATCTGACAGCGGATTAAAACACCGACATATGAAGGCCAGAGGAACTGGATATGGCTCTTTTATGGCAAACGAATGTTTTGTTTACATAGAACGGGGGAGAGGTGCATGCGAGAATGCGATACCTATTCTTTGTACTTAATGTATGCCTGTATATAATGTATGTGCCACAGAATACTAAATAGTTACTACGTGAATTGTGCCAAGTTGACGTTGCTTGATGCTTTGTTGTGAAATTATATTTTACTAAAAGTTATTATATTCTAGTTAGCATAAATAGTATTGGTAATACGGTTATGAAGTTATAGTATAAAAATATTTTATCCCAAATCAATACATTTATTACACAACTTCAAATATGGCAGATTGAGAATCGTTAATACAAAGCAAGTGTGGCTTGGTGGTAATAACGTCTGCTTTTCCATAAGACAGCACCTGGTTCTATCCCAGCCCTACACTAATGACTTGTTTTTTCAAGTAATGTGTAGATTTGCACTCGCTTTACGGTGAAGGAAAACATCGTGAGGAAACCGGCATGTTTAAGGACCACAACATCCGAACACGTGTGTCATCCGCCAACCCACACTTGGCCAGCGTGGTGGATATATATTTCTCTCCTCGTGAGAGAAGGCCCCGAATCCCAGCAGCGGGAATGGCTGCTTATGAGAATCGTTATCAGATGATGATAATAAAGCTGTTTTTTTGTGTACTCTGTACAGCTAAGTTTAATAGATACAATTCCAATTTTTCAAAAAGCCCTCGCAATAAATTTCCCAATTGTAAACATTAACTTTCAATTAATCTGTCAGTTAACCCTTAACCGCCAGTTAGCCGTCAATTTGTCTCGCTGCGGGTTCTAACCGTTGATTATTCAATTGTAGAACCGATGTGAATGCCCTTCATACATTCTTCAGAGCCCTTCTTTGATAGAAGATGGCACAAAGATGGTCGTAAAAATTATGGAGTGCTTATAAAAATGGTTTTGAAGATGGGCGACAAGAACAAAGGTCAGAAGATCATTTTGTATCATATTGCCAAGCATTGCATTGTATTCTTTTTTTTCGCTTATAAGCCTCCGAAGTCTTCTGTTTTTTATTGTTTTACTTATTTTATTGTATTATGAGATAAGGCTCTGTTTTTTTTTATTGTTAAAAAAGTGGTGCATGAAAGAGGATTGCATGCGGCAGAGATGAGAATGTTGAGATGGATGTGTGGAGTAACGAGAATGGACAAGGTAAGAAATTATAATATTAGTGGAAGTTTGAAAGTGGCTCCATCACCAGTAAATAATTGCAATGCCTTATGGGTAATTATGTGCTTAACCATAATATTGCAAGAAATTCTTCGACTTTGAATTTGACAGAGAACCATCTTTTTGATGTGGGTTAAAATCTTAATATTTTTTTTTTTATAAATGCTTGTTTTTAAATACATATTGTAATAAGTAACCTAACAAATATTTAAGTGTTAGATATAAGTCCGCACTCAAATCACTCTGAAACATTAAAATGTATATTTTTACTCAAACCCCCAAAACAAACAGCACTGTTATTGAAAAAAATTCGTTTGTTTTCGGTTAAGTCTTTAAATTCTGACCCCCGTATATATACTAAAGCCCAGTACTCTAAGTTAGCCATTTAAATTAAGGTCATGAATTCATAATCATAGAGTCTATTTCGCAATCACCATTCACCAAACAAGAGGTATTTTACTTTCCTTTGACCCAAAATGTGTATGGATGCTCTCAATGACCTCTGATTTGCCTTATTGATGGCAGTGACACAACACAGAATGGGGCTTATGTAAGTTTGGCGGAACGGAACCATTTTGGGAGATATTTTATTTTGACTGTTAGTCACGCCTTCTTACTAAGCTATATTTTATTCATCCTACCTCCGATGCTACTTCAGAGACTATTTCTACTCTTTACCTTATGTTTAAAGTCCCATATCACTTTTTTGGAAAAATATTTAATGAACAAACACTCGTTTTTACTGTCTTTATTACCTACCTTAGCAGATCGTCCCGGCTTCGCACGGGCTTTAAAATTATCTAAGTTGCTAAGAGAAACAAAAGATAGCCTATGTTACTCGGGGATAATGTAGCTTCCCAATGGTGAAAGAGTTTTTCCAATCAGTCCGGTAGTTTCAGAGCCTATTTGCGTCAAACAAACAATTGGTATAGATATGCATTGACTTGACTAATATTTTATGAAGTAACAAATTGTAACTTTGACGGATGGCTTGACGTAAAGTTACAAGTGGAGGTAATTACTGTTGCAAGTATAAAGCAGATGACTCAACAGCCGAAGGCTCAAGGTTGGGGGAAGCATAAATAGGCATAGTTTACACTTTTTATGAACGATGCCTCATAAACTACACGTGCTTCTGATTGTGATTAAACAGGTCTGATTATAGGCGGAGTTATGACTAATATTAACTGATGTAGGTAAATAAAAACCACTTCTATTTTGACGCCGATAAAAAAAATATACTCAACCCTGAAAGAGCGTAAGAACCACATTTTACTTTTTTCATTGAGGCATTTCCACGAAATTCTTGACTCTATAGTGAAAGTTTTTATATTGATATACGAGTATGTATACTACCTTTCTTCTTTCCGTGAGCTTAACTGTAATATCGAGTTTCCAGTTCACCTCTGACAGTGCTTTTAAAAATCAGTGAAAAGCTAAATCAATCAGTAAAAGAAAATAATCAGTGCTGCAGAGAAATCTGTAGCGTTTATACTGAGGGCTGACCGTTTTCGGACTTTAGGGGACACATACTATGCTGTCATAGAAATCATAGAAATCATAGAACTTTATTAACCTTATAACATTGCGTTATACTAGGCACGTCAAATTTACATATTACATATATTCATCATGTCTTTCTTCTTTTTTCATGTTCTTTTTATGTAATTTAAAATAATGTCTGAAATAAATGTGTACTTTCTTTCTTTTAAAATGTTTATTTACCCTCTTTTCTCATTTATTATTATCCAACTAGTTAATAGGGAATAGTAATCTAATAGATTGCTTTTCGTTGGATTCTTTAGGCATGAAAACTTACAAATCTAGAGTGCTAAGAAGTACAAATTTAAAATCAAATACATACAATGCTATTGCGATAAAAAACTTACCCTAGAAACATAGTCTAAAACTTTTTTTAATCTTCGTCTAAAATGATGAACAAACCATTTTCTACCATTCCATCCGACTACTTGTTCCAACTAGGTCAGACAGAAGTCACGAACCGTACGCTAATGTGGTTTCGCTTTCGTAATTGTTTTGAGGTATATAAAAAAACAAAGCACCTGTTTCCTGTCAAAGAGGTTTGCTACATTTGTACACAGTCAATAGAAAACGTAAATTAATAGGTACTGCAAAATATTTTGGTAGATCAAATCAAGTTTGCAATAATTGCGAATATGGTTGATTAAAATAAAGTAACTTGTGACAGTGTTATTATTTAACTCCAACTAACTGTTAGTCACGACAAAATTTATGGACTTTTACCAAATATTCTTAGTAAAAAGAAAAAAGTTTGAAATTAGTCGTAAAACAAATCTAGATATAAATGCTGAATTTTACTCGCCTGTATTTTGCACACAACAGTTATTCAACCAAACTTCTATATAAAAAAAACTATCCGTACCGTGATCTTTACGTTATAAACCAACATTAGTAATAATGTTTAATTTATACATTCTATTGACATTATATAGGTATATTTTTTATTTTTCAACATTCGTAATAATGTTAAATTTTTAATTATAGGTATTTAATTTAATTTAATTTTGAATAAGTATTTACATTCTTTTAAAATGTATACATGATACAATGCCACATGTAAATTTACGTAAAATAAATGATTATGAATATCATAATTCTAAAAGTCGCAAGACATGAGCTATTTGTCTAGATATACTACTCGTAAGTATACGCTATAAAAGTTTTGAACCACCAATAACAGCCCATTCCTTCCACTAATGTAGTTATCTAATTTCGCAAACACGATCCAGATCTAAGATTTAATAATATTCAAATAGGTAATTTAAATAAGTCGTTCTAGTCGAGCGGTCAAGTCAAATAAATCACTGGCCGTGACTACAAGGTTGACAAATATATAAAAAGTGCAAGGAAATACCGACAGACAGATAGACCGTATCGGATTAATAAATAAAATAAATAAATATATATTAGGACTCATTTCACACACGGCTGGTTAACCCCATACTGAACCATTTCTAGTTCGTGTTATGGTAGCTAACACAACTGATATACTACATATATATTTTATATAGATACATATTTAACACCCAGACTCACAACCAACAAATTTAGTTAAGCACAAAGATGTCGGCCGGGCCGGGAATCGAACCCGGAACCTTCTGGTTAGCAGACCGGCATGGTAACCGTGGCGCCAACGAGGTCGTCAATAATCGTATTATGCTTTATTTTTCATCATTTAAATCTAGGCTGTAGGAAACGATGATAGATCAATTGAAACTATTTTATTTGCAGTTGTTTGTTGCTCGTTGATTAGGGATTTATATAATTTACTTTCATCGAAGCCAGGCCCAGATGGTAAGGACGAGTTAGCCAGGATAGGGTAGCGTGGCGTGACTTAGGAGAGGCGTATATCTAGCAGTGGATGCAGATAGAATGATCATGAAAGTCAGATAAAATTTTTCAAACACAAACTATACACATGTCTTATACAGGATGTATTTGTTTCAATTCATTATTATCAAATAATAACAACAATCACTATGTTGAACGATACGACAGTCGTCTAGAATATTATTTATTACGCCTGTATGTCAGTCTGTCTGTCTAAATAATTAAAACAAATAAGGTTTAAGACACTTTATCTAATCTAATAGATAGGTCACCAAAACTTACCGTAATAAAGGTTGGGAAAAGAAAAATTGGCTAGAAATAATACATGCAGGTAGAAGCTTTACGGACAATCTGATTCATTCAGTAAAACTATCTGAATCAAAGTTTCTAAGAAAATCTCCAGACGAATAAATAAACAAAGCAGAGTATCAAAAACCACTTAACATCAGCCGTTTACATCTCAATCTAGAACAACATTTATTTATTCGAGAAAAACGGCATTTTCCACGCCAGAAAACTGGCAACAATAATATTTGTAGGAAATCGGTCGAAAGTTCAAAAACCTACAATTTTATTTCAGGGTAACGTGTGAACAGTCATTTGTTACAGTATTTGTAGTAGTTCTTATATATGACTAACGGGAAAGCCGGTACTGCACTGTGGGACGAAAGTTACGAGATGATGGACAATGAACGAGAAATCAATTTGAATAGTTACGAACATTTTTTATGTACGTTTTATATGGTTTATGGAACTAAGACATGTGGTCAACTTAAGCAAAGAGTTATATCAAACTTTTTTACAAGTGAACTAAGCATTGCCATCCAACGCCATGCTGCTAGCATTTTGGGCATCTTTTCCTCTACCCCTGGATTTTTTTAGGTTAACTTTTAGTTATTAATGTTTTATATGTGTATTATGGTAATCGTAAATAAATATCTGTACCTAAGAATGTCTGAATTAAGACAATTTAACTAAGGATAGAGATGGATGAATAGAGAGAAGAAGAAAACAAATAACTTTTTCTTTAATGAAGTAAATCTTTTATAGCAGTAAATAGATAAATGTATTTATTTAACCTTCCACCATGAAAAAGACATAAGCAACCCACTATACGTTCCACCACGCTGGCCAAGTGCGGGTTGGTGGATATATCATACATTTTTCACCATACATTTAATAACCATTTTATTTGAGTAGAAGATAAAATTAAATATTAGTTGTACTTCCTTGTGTGTTTATTGGAGTAGGTGTGATGAAAACATATCTGTAAGAGAACTTACGATATCATTATTTCTTTCATACCATCGGTTTTACCATGTATTGTAATTTCCATGAAGGATATGGTACTCGTAGATCAAAGAGGTGTCAACTCATCATCAACCTACATTCATTTTATACAAAAAATAGTATGGCTTCTTATCATAAATGATTTTTTTTAGTTCAAGTACAATTTCCTAGAATATTTCCCACAGTGAATTTTCCAATGAATGAGTGATACACGCGCGGCGCTTGGCGCAAATTCAAAATATTATGATTCAAGCTCTGACACGGTACTAACTGTGAATTGGTTTCTATTGGTAAGACACGTCATGCTATCTGAGGTTATCATACTTCTTACCCTACTTATATTATAAATTCAAAAGTTTGTAAGGGTATATGCATATATTATTCTTTCACGCCTTAATGGATGAACTAAAACTGAGATTAATTTTGGTGGGGACATTTTTTACTTCATGTATATATCTTAACATGATTGTATACTTTTTATCACGGATTAGCAGATCGCCCCGGCTTCGCACGGGCTATAAAATAATCTTAGTAGCAAAGAGAAACAAATCATAGCCTATGTTTCTCAGGGATAATGTAACTTCCCAACGGTGAAAGAATGTTTCCAATCGGTCCAGTAGTTTCGGAGTCTATTTGCGTCAAACAAACAAACAAAAATCTAACTTTTCTTCTTTATAATATTGGTATAGATAACCGGCAAAAACGCGAGCACCACTAAATCTTATGATATAATATAATAGATATCTTATGATATCTATTACGAAATGCATCTATATTGGTTTTATTCTAATGATTAATATATAAGCTATAAGCTATAATTCTTCCGAGCAGCTAATCTAGATCTTTACAAAATCTACCATAATTTATGAGACGCATTTTGAACAGCCCAAGGCTGGCTAAAATTTCCTAAGCAGAAAGAGCACCTGGTTGCAAAACTGCTCTCGATCATGGTCTCATGTTTGAAAGGCATTACTTCATGCCCTCCGGTCGACTAACTACTATCTTTTACGTCCGTTTTCAATCGAACTTATATCATCATGGTCAAGCATTTATAGTTAGCGAGCCTTACGGAGACTTCCATTACATGTACTTGTATATATTCGAATAAAACATTGTGATAACTTAGGCTTTATGTAAATAATGTTTTTTTTTATTAATAAACAAGTCCATGTTTAGTCGTTTATTAACTTCTTTCCATCCAAAAGTTGCCTGGAAGAGATCGCTTTAAGTAATAAGGCCGCGAATTGTGGCACACTTTTTTTTCTTAGATTTTATTTTATCCTTAGTTTAAGTTTTAAGTTTGTGTCCAATAAAGAATTATCTATTTATCTATCTATCAAGGTCTAATCTATCTTAACACCAAATTCCATCAAAATCGGTTCAGTCGTTTGAGCGTGAAGAAGTAACACACACACATCCACACAAACTTTCGCATTTATTATATAAGTAGGATTATTGCAATTTTAAAATTCATTCATAATGTCAAAATCTGTTAAACAATAAATAAGTAATTGTGATCATAATTTGACGACCTCATTGGCGTGATGGTTATACCGGACTGCCAATCAGAAGATCACGGGTTCGATTCCCGACACGGCCTTCATCTTTGTAATGAACTAAATTGGTTGGCTGTGGATATAGGCTAAATACATATGTCTATATATAAATTATTTATGAATATGTCATATATCGAATGTGTTATCAACCATAATACAAACTAGAAATGGTAAAGTATGTGGCCGTGTGTGAAATGTTTCCTGATATTTCATATTTATATTTAATTAATTAGCTGTCTATTTACGAGTATTTTGAAATCTCAATTCTTGCATGTGTCTAGTTATATATAAAACTGACAAGGCTACAAAACTGTATAACAATTATTTAAAAAAAAAGAGTAAATGAACATCGTTATCTCCTAAACTATTGGACACTTACATATTTAATTACGACCATAATTTAACTGTCAAAAAACTCTAAGTAGTACATTTCCGTTCAATCAGTTACCAAGATATATTCTATTACTTTGCGCAACTTGATTTTAACTAGTATTTAGAAAACGGGTTATTATTTCTAATTCAAATATTTGTAGGTTTGTTTGATCTACTTTAGATACACATATTTTTTCGTGAGAGTGTAATGACCCAGAAAGTAATTTTTATGGGCTTGTGTTGGATTTAGAATTTTATTTCGATCGTACTTCTGTTTATTGGAACCATATTCAATTTTGGTGCAAGTTGAGCGAGTGTGGCTCGGTGGTAAAAACGTCTGCTTTTCTATCAGATGGCCTCTGGTTCCATCCCAGCCCTACACCAATGACTTGTTTTTCAAGTTATGTGTGGATTTGCACTCGCTTTACGGTGAAGGAAAACATCATGAGGAAACCGACACGTTTGAGGAGGACTACATCCGAAAACGTGTGTCATCCGCCAACCCGGTGGTGGATTATGGACATATATAACTGATATATATGACTGTAATATAGTCGGCAAAAATATAATAAAATGAAACTTACTACTAATATGCGGAGAAATGAAAGAAGAAATGATGTTAAGCTTACCTGAAACAAAACAAATACAATTATTAAATCGTCATTTAGCTGATAAAGGCTAAATAGTTAAAGTGAGCTATAATGTATGACAAAGTACGTGTGAGTTTTTTTACTTCACCGTAAAGATAATTAATTTTGTAAAAAATCTTTCTTCCTACTTCAAAAATCACAAATTCGCCATCTTGCACTTGACCAGCGTTGAGGATTATGTCCTGTATCTTTCTCCTTGTAAGAGAAGGCCCCGAGTTCCAGCAGTGAAAACTAAGGCTGCTTATACTATTCATTAATTTCTACGAAAGAAAGCCTAGCGTAGACACATAATAATAAGAAGACAGGAGTTCTTTCTGAGAACTTCAAGATAATAGGTCTTTGTTTCTCATAAATCTCAAAACATCAGTCTGAATGTTTCAAAGAACAAATTAAACAGATATTCGGAACCACCTGTAAGTGGGAAGCAGTATTGTCTCACGAACTAGTCTGGCGGTGTGTTGCGTAAAGTTTATTGTTTAGATTTTAACTGTTTGACTTAATGTGAGAGTAAAGGATGGGTAGATTAAATAATATTATGTACCTTAAAATCACGGGAATGTAATAGTAGAAATCTTTGCAGCAGTTAAAAATAATGTTAGTGTTAAATAATTTTGAAAAGAAAACTAAAAATTTACATTAGATTTTTTTTAATAAGTTTTTTTTAGTCTTAGTCTTAGATATCTTTGCAGTAGTGCTTGATGTTTATTTATCAAGATCTTTGAAAGGTAAAACTTAATGAACTAAAATTAACTTTAGATTTTAAATAAGTTTTTAAATATTAAGTCTGATATCTTTGCAGTAGTGTTTGATGTTTATTATAAAGATCTTTAAAAGGCAAAATTTAATGAACTAAAAATTAACATTCGTTTTTAAATAAGTGTTTTTAATATTAAGTCTCTTATATATATATATTAAGTATCTTTGCAGTAGTGTTTGATGTTTAATTATCAAGATCTTTAAAAGGCAAAATTTAATAAACAAAAATTAACTTTAGATTTTTAAATATTTTTTTAATCGTAAGTCTGATAAGTCTTGAGCCCGGTTTTTACGTTATTTAATAACTTTAACAGTTCATGATTTATAATGATAAAACTATAAATTAAAGATTTTGCATCATCATGTCATCGCCTAAAACAAACTACACACAATTAGTAAACGCACAAATTAGCCGCGAAGCTCGGGTGCCGGATGTCGGGTCCAATGCACATTCCTCGAGCGGGGGACTACTGGGGTGTGGTACAAACACATAGGCTAGGGAGATATACTAATATTTCAATGTAGAAAGAATTCAATTATATAGAAATTAGTTCTTAACAATTAATTCACAGCAAAAAAACAATATTTATTTTGGTTTGTTTGTAATTGTGTCTTATGTGCAACGGGTTGAACTCTTTACATTTTTTTATTTTCATTTAATTTATTCAAGTAATTTATTTATTTTCATTCGAAAATATAATACTAAATTAATTTTTCCTTACGCTTAATTTGATAAGTGACCTTAATTTGCTTAATTAGTTGAACGCTACCGTGCTTCTAGTGACACGAAAAATCGAAGGTCCCAGTTTTTGCTCATAGAAAATAAGTAGGGCATATCGGAGGTCTCTTAATTTAATTAAGGATCGTGTAGTTTTTGTTCAAGTGAGGTTGAACTTACGGTCAAGCAAATTTAGGGTTTCGTAACCAAAGTGTATCAACGGAGCCCTATTACTAAGTATTCGCTATCTGTCCGTCTGTCACCAGCTGTATATCTTTAACCACGATAGCAAAATTTTAAAAGTTTTGAAAATGAACTTATATCTGTTGCCGCTAACAACAAAATAAAAAAAGACACGTTTGATGTATTATTTATTTATTTATTTCTAGCCGGTTCCATCCCACTGCTGGGCAAAGCCTCTCTATCCTCTTTCCACTCATCCCCGTTTTGAGCTTTTTGAGTCCAGCTATTACAGAAGGAGTCTAGTTCGTCCCGCCAACTCCGTCTGGGATTGCGTATGATGTATGGGATTTAATAACAATTTTATTTTAATTTAATTATTTATTTTTAAATTTGACATAATTAAATATTCTGTGAATATTTTACCAAATCTAATATATATAAATCTCGTGTCACAATGTTTGTCCTCAATGGACTCCTAAACCACTTATAACCGATTATAATAAAATTCGCACACCATGTGCAATTCGATCCAACTTGAGAGATAGGATAGTTTAAATCTCAAATTATAGTCGCAATTTTAATTTATTGCTAATTATTGTCTGTTATTATTTGACAGTCACAATTATCTGTTAACTCCAAATGATTCTAACAGATGTCAATACCTTTCGACTTTGTTGAGTAAGTAATCAATAGATGGCGCTGCTATGGTAAATCTACGAACGTGTAATATTAGCTACACTATCTATTTCATACCCCTAAGTGAGGCCAAACAACGTTTGCCGGGTCAGCTAGTGTCATTATAAATATCGATTAATAAATTACTTAAAAATTACGTTTTTTTTTGTACTGAAATGTTTAAGTTAATCTCCTATGCTCTACACCACAAGGCCCAAACAGATTTGTACACATCTGCCATAGAGTGGTTACGAAATAGACCTCTTATGGTTTATAGTCCCATTGAGAAGCTGGTCAGACAGGTCTAAGATCAATGAACCTGTTCTATCTCCTTCTATAGAGTATTGTCGGTCCCCTCTAGCTTTAATAAGGCTTTTAATGACTAGACTTTGGCCTTTTATATATAAGGTTTTTGTTGGTAAAGATAGTTTTTAAGGATTCAATAGTTAAAGTAATTAAAAATATGTCTATAATTAATATTTATATAGGTATGAAATATTTATGCCTAGTCGTTTTTTAAGGTTCCGTAGCTAAAAGGTAAAAACGGGACCCTATTACTAAGACTCCGCTGTCTGTCTGTCTCCAGGCTGTATCTCAGAAACCGTTATAGCTAGAAAGCTGGAACTTTCTCAAAATATGTATTTTTTGTGCCGCTATAACAACAAATCCTAAAAATTAAAAATATTAAGGGGGGTGGGTCCCCATACAGTAAACGTGTTTTTTTCGTATTTTTTTGCTATATATCAATAACGGTAGCATGTAGACACCAAAAATGTTCACGGAATGTATAAATGTAGATCACATTTCAAATCAAATTATAAAATTTAAATAAAATAAATATTTGAGAGGGGCTCCCATACAACAATGGTACGGAATCCTTCATGCGCGAGTCCTACTCGCGCTTGGCCAATTTTTTTAACTTCTCTTCATACAAAAGTTGCCTGAAAGAACATTTTCAAGCAGTATTGTAGGTCACCTAAAAAGTCAATATACATAAACAAAACTACACTTTGTTAAGAAATTGATTATTATTTGATTGATTGATAAATAATGGAAAAAAGTTAGGAAGCAATTATGTAAATCCAACGGTTTCAAAACAAGCAATTTCCCTTTAAGCAACATGATTAAGATTCTATGCATACGCAATGTTATACAAACTTTATTTATATTCAATCTCAGTACCCATTACGATAGCGATAGTGATCTCAATTAAAATAAGTTATGCGTGATTCGATTATCTTTGTTATGAAAGAAGTGCCTCTTATTACGAAGCGATGACCGTTCAGTCGGGAATGCGCCCGCCTTACGTCCCGTGGGTTCAATCCCCGCCAATAAGCTTGAGTTTTCGGTGAAGGCAAACATTTTGAGAAACCGTTCCCCGATAACTATAATCTAGCGGTTTTCAAGGCAAGGGTGAACCGGCTTCTTCTGGGCAAGCGCGCTCCACCTTAGATCGCATTATCGCTCACCATCAGGTGAATTACGATCAAGCGCAAGCCCATTATGAGTAAAAAAAAAACTTAAGCATGGTGGACAAGCATTTTCAAGTGCTTGCTAGGTTAGCAACCAACCTCAACCTCAAATTGAAAGATATGTCGCGAAGCACGTCTTGTATTCCAGCGGCTTCCTTGAGTAAAAAAAAGCGAGTGTGGCTCGGTGGTAATAACGTCTGCTTTTCAACAACGGCCCTGGTTCGATTCCAGCCCTACACCAATGACTTGTTTTTCAAGTTACGTGTGGATTTGCACTCGCTTTACGGTGAAGGTAAACATCGTGAGGAAACCGACACGTTTGAGGACTGCAATGTCTGAAGACGTGTGTCATCCACCAGACCGCACTTGGCCAGCGTGGTGGATTATGGCCTATAACTCTCTACTAGTGAGAAAAGGCCCTGAGTCCCAGCAGTGGGAACGTATAGTGGGCTGCTTATGCCTTGGGAGCCAGTTATTCCAAACTAAATAGAAATAAGTAATAGAAAATACTCGTAGTTTATTATGATAGTAAACAATAAATATAAGTAAATCAATTTCCGGTTCCTGTCACAAGCCATCCTCCACTCAGCGTGTGCTGATTGTAGGCAGTCAGCGCTCGGCAAACTAGGCATGCTCCATCTTAGGCTAGAACTTCGCTGTCAATTATGGTTACGCCTTGCTGGTCAATAGATGTACAGTGTAAATAATTGGCCAATTGCGAGTCGGACTTTTGTTGGCGATTGCATTTTTATATTCTGTGAAAATTTTATTTGTCTACCAGCTACCTATTATATATACTATGTTATTGATATAATATACTCGTAGCAAACAAATACGAAAAAAAACCCTTATTGTATGAGGACCCTCCTTAATTTTTTTTATTTTTAGTATTCGTTGTTATAGCGGCACAGACAGTATTTTTTAATGTAACATACCTTATATAACTACCTATTAACTAAACAACTTAATACCCAAGAAGGCAAGCCGATCCCTTTCATTAGGTATTTATTTCTCGGCCCTTGGCCGTGGGAGCGCCAGCGTCGTACGCTTGGAAGACGTTACGGTTCGATGCGTGCGCGCATGTTTTTATACCGCCCTCTGAACGTAAAGGAATTTTGAGAGACTTAGTTTAAAGGAAGCACGGATGAAAGGAGAATATTTAGAAAGGGCTTTGAAGACTTTGTTATTGTAATAACAATACTAAGAGCAAAAACGATTGTTCAGTTACATTGACACCTTTAATTTCAAATATATGTTACTAGCATCCCATCCCGCCTTCACACGGTCTCTAGATTATTTAAATCTAGGTGGCAAAGACAAATAAACTATAGACTTTGTTACATAGGGATAATATAGCTTCCCAACAGTGAAAGAATTTTTCAAATCGGTCCAGTAGTTTAGGAGCCTATTTGCATCAAACAAACAATCAAACTTTTCCTCTTTATAATATTGATATAGATTGTTTAGTTTCTAAAATAAAGGCAATAATGATTTATAGGCTGGTTTCGGTCACAGAAAATGCTTAAGGTTACTTTAAAAAACCTGATGAAGCTTCAGTAAATATTGTGGCAGTAAAGTATCGGGATCGAATTTGAATAAAAAAAGGAAACTGTATAAAAATACCATTAAACATAAATTCAGCTAGGCTTAATCTAAACTTAACCAAGCAGCCTGGGTGAAAGAATAGGGTTGCGGAACTGCCCCTGCCTGTAGTAAAATGCGACTAAAAGGGCCATCAGACTCGAGGGTGTTCGGAGATGGGGTTCCGACACCCGCTTCATCGTCTCCGGGGTGGACGATGGTGGCTTGTGACCGTCGCTGTCGTTGGTGGATAGGTCAGTAATCCGGGAAGGGCCATAGCGCAGTATAAGGTGGTCTCCGGGGTATTTCCCTGAAGAACCCGGAGTCCTCTATCAAGCACAAAGGCAGGTCACAGGAGGGTTTTAGGGGGTACAAATCCTATATAACCTGGCTGCGTCCTATTGTGGCCAGGTATCTTATTGAAGATCCCCCCTTGTCAAAAAAATAAGAATAATAACAAAGTAATATACTCGTACATCAAAGGTAAGAACGGATAAACTTCTTACTTACCGTCGTCTTATAAGTATTAAGGTTATCTCTCGATATCCTTATCCCTATAATCCCTTATTGACCACCCTTCAAACCCTCGGCTTCATTGCCTCAATAAAAAGCCTTATTTAATTAGTAAGTTCCCTTAGTCTGTCTGGTTTCTTTCAAGGGGTCATGGCCAACCCATGTTATCGCCTTGGGTATAACCATGGTTCTTTCAAAGCTTTAATTAGTAAGCTAAAATTAGATTTGGTAATGGACTCTTGCTTGAACAGTTCTGTTAATAAGTAAGATAAACATTTCGGGAGTGGAAAGGAAGTGTGCTTAGACAATTTTAGAACAGAGTTAGTTCAGAAAAGAATAATAATACACGCGGTACCTAAAATACAATATTTAGGAGTGAAATAAAAAATATGAGTTAGGTCCAGACTTTGCCAAAACCTAAACCTGGGTACAAAGATACAAAAACAAACCATGCAGTCGAATGATAACTCTAAATTATTTACAAAGAACGTATTATTTAATATATCTACATACTTACAATATTTTCCTTTTTCGTCCTTTTTACCAATTTAAGAGGCCAAAATAAATAAATTATGTGTGAACATGCAAATAAGTCTAAAAAGAACGGGGAGAAAACCAGCAAGCCACGTTTTTTTGAGAAACTGCAATGCCTTGTCGATTAATCTGCCTACAGAACCCTATAAGCGTGAGTGAGGCACGCAGCTGTCCAATTATTTTTATTTACATAGCTGCACATATATTTTGATTCTGAAAGCGTTAAACTGAAGCGTGTTTTTAAACCTACCCAAATTTACGACGAAAACATAGTAAAACTAACACATTTTCATCTCATAAAACTTCGAGGGTTAAAAATGTGCATCGAGCATCATTTAACAAGACCGTTAAACTCAAAGACACGGTTTCAAATCCGAAACAACTTTTTCTACCAGAATCGTTGGGTCGTAACGAATTATTCAAACGTGATGTTATGTATTTTCTTTTTCTTGTTTTTTTTCCTTTCTTTCGGACGCACATTATACAGCGTTCACAGTAGATCATCTTTAATATCACCACTTGTATAATCATCTAAACTTTCAGTAGTTACATATTGTGAATAACCAGAGTTAAACAAAAAGTTATTAATCGATAACGTTTAGTCGTTTTATACCATGATATTTTTTCTAGGGTTTTACAAGAATTAACGATAGAAAAAAGCAATACAGCAGAGAGGCTTCGCTCCCTCAGTTAACTACAAAATGATATTTTTAAGAGAAAATATTGTTTCAAATTAAACAAAAGACTGCTTAAATTTAAACAAAAAAAATATGTTTTGGAGAAAATAATGCAAAAATGTATTCCAACTATAGATTCGATATTTTCTCAAAAAGCAAATAATGTATGGAAGAAATTCTGACATTTTTAGTTTTCTTACGCTGTAATCTGAAACCAAATAAGCAAAGAAAACATAAAAATATGTTATTACTAAACATTTCAGTTTATTTTATATCTACAATGGACTTCCGCAAAGTAACGCCTGACTCAATAGGTTTTACAATGTATTTACATTTGGATATCTTGAGCTACTGCTTTCATTTTATTCTGAGCAAATCTAATTCGATCTCACGAAGGACGTTAGTTATAACCGAGCGTTATGTCCCTCAGTTAATATTCCATTAGAGTAAGACAAATGCAGACAACTGACAGATTAGTTCGAAATAGAATGATGGCCATACTTATCCATGTAAGTTTATTTTAGAAGAAATTATTAAGGCGATGTAAAAGGGCCACATCTTGAATTTTCAATTTTTAGGGTTCCATACCTAAAAGGTAAAAACGGGACCCTATTACTAAGTCTCCGCTGTCTCTCTGTCTGTCTGTATCCAGGCTGTACCTCAGAAACCGTAATAGCTAGAAAGCTAAAACTTTCACAAGATATGTATTTTTCGTGCTGCTATAATCACAAATACTTAAATAATAAAATAAAAAAATAAGGGGGGTCCTGATACAATAAACGTGTTTATTTCGTTTTTTTTTTACTATATATCAGTAACGGTATTTGCAAGACACTTAAAATTTTCACGAAATATATAAATGTCTATTAGCTATCAAATAAAATAATAAAATTTGACCGGTGTGAAGTTGGCAGCCAAAAGTTAGCAGCCTATAACCCGACTAAATTAGGATGGTCAATTTTGTGAAGTTAGCAGCCACGGTTATTTATGTTTAAATATGCGTAAAAAATACAAACCACACACATATATAACTATAAAACTCATGGCTAAAGAGTGCCATATAACATAATTTACAAAATAAGGTCTGAAAACTGACAATGACTTTGCTTATGAAAATTCGCTAACTCGATGGCTGCTAGTGAATTTTGATATTTCATCCCCTGAATTTCGAAATTAAACTTATATCAATACCAAGGTATTTAACTAAGCTATCCAATAAAATAAAGCCTATCCCGGCTAAACGATTCCATAAGCCTTCAATGGCCAGTCGAAACCTCACAATGATTTTGCTAAAGAAAATTGGTAAAGTCGAAGGCTGCTAGTGAATTTCGATATTTCATCCCCTGAATTTCGAAATAAAACTTATATCAATAGCAAGGTATTTAACTAAGCTATCCAATAAAATACAGCCTATCCCGGCTAAACGATTCCATAAGCCTCCCATGGCCAGTCGAAAACTCACAATGATTTTGCTTATGAAAATTGGCAAAGTCGAAGGCTGCTAGTGAATTTCGATATTTCATCCCCTAAATTTCGAAGTAAAACTTATATCAATAGCAAGGTATTTAACTAAGCTATCCAATTAAATAAAGCCTATCCCGGCTAAACGATTCCATAAGCCTTCTATGGCCAGTCGAAAACTCACAATGATTTTGCTAAAGAAAATTGGTAAAGTCGAAGGCTGCTAGTGAATTTCGATATTTCATCCCCTGAATTTCGAAATAAAACTTATATCAATAGCAAGGTATTTAACTAAGCTATCGAAAAAAATACAGCCTATCCCGGCTAAACGATTCCATAAGCCTTCTATGGCCAGTCGAAAACTCACAATGATTTTGCTTATGAAAATTGGCAAAGTCGAAGGCTGCTAGTGAATTTCGATATTTCATCCCCTGAATTTCGAAATAAAACTTTAATCAATAGCAAGGTATTTAAAAAAGCTATCCAATAAAATACAGCCTATCCCGGCTAAACGATTCCATAAGCCTTCTATGGCCAGTCGAAAACTCACAATGATTTTGCTAAAGAAAATTGGTAAAGTCGAAGGCTGCTAGTGAATTTCGATATTTCATCCCCTGAATTTCGAAATGAAACTTATATCAATAGCAAGGTATTTAACTAAACTATCGAAAAAAATACAGCCTATCCCGGCTAAACGATTCCATAAGCCTCCTATGGCCAGTCGAAAACTCACAATGATTTTGCTAAAGAAAATTGGTAAAGTCGAAGGCTGCTAGTGAATTTCGATATTTCATCGCCTGAGTTTTTTAATTAAAGATTAAATACCTTGCTATTGATTAAAGTTTATTTCGAAATTCAGGGGATGAAATATCGAAATTCACTAGCAGCCTTCGACTTTGCCAATTTTCATAAGCAAAATCATTGTGAGTTTTCGACTGGCCATAGGAGGCTTATGGAATCGTTTAGCCGGGATAGGCTGTATTTTATTGGATAGCTTAGTTAAATACCTTGCTATTAATATAAGTTTTATTTCGAA
Organism: Mellilla xanthometata; assembly: GCA_035578125.1. Taxonomy (NCBI): domain Eukaryota; kingdom Metazoa; phylum Arthropoda; class Insecta; order Lepidoptera; family Geometridae; genus Mellilla; species Mellilla xanthometata. The sequence goes on along the minus strand of JAPUBQ010000009.1, from coordinate 12,780,393 downwards.
ATTCAGGGGATGAAATATCGAAATTCACTAGCAGCCTTCGACTTTGCCAATTTTCAAAAGCAAAATCATTGTGAGTTTTCGACTGGCCATAGTAGGCTTATGGAATCGTTTAGCCGGGATAGGCTGTATTTTATTGGATAGCTTAGTTAAATACCTTGGTATTGATATAAGTTTTATTTCGAAATTCAGGGGATGAAATATCGAAACTCACTAGCAGCCTTCGACTTTACCAATTTTCTTTAGCAAAATCATTGTGAGTTTTCGACTGGCCATAGAAGGCTTACGGAATCGTTTAGCCGGGATAGGCTGTATTTTTTTCGATAGCTTAGTTAAATACCTTGCTATTGATTAAAGTTTTATTTTGAAATTCAGGGGATGAAATATCGAAATTCACTAGCAGCCTTCGACTTTGCCAATTTTCATAAGCAAAATCATTGTGAGTTTTCGACTGGCCATAGGAGGCTTATGGAATCGTTTAGCCGGGATAGGCTGTATTTTATTGGATAGCTTAGTTAAATACCTTGGTATTGATATAAGTTTTATTTCGAAATTCAGGGGATGAAATATCGAAACTCACTAGCAGCCTTCGACTTTGCCAATTTTCATAAGCAAAATCATTGTGAGTTTTCGACTGGCCATAGGAGGCTTATGTAATCGTTTAGCCGGGATAGGCTGTATTTTATTGGATAGCTTAGTTAAATACCTTGCTATTGATATAAGTTTTATTTCGAAATTCAGGGGATGAAATATCGAAATTCACTAGCAGCCTTCGACTTTGCCAATTTTCATAAGCAAAATCATTGTGAGTTTTCGACTGGCCATAGGAGGCTTATGGAATCGTTTAGCCGGGATAGGCTGTATTTTATTGGATAGCTTAGTTAAATACCTTGCTATTGATATAAGTTTTATTTCGAAATTCAGGGGATGAAATATCGAAATTCACTAGCAGCCTTCGACTTTACCAATTTTCTTTAGCAAAATCATTGTGAGTTTTCGACTGGCCATAGAAGGCTTACGGAATCGTTTAGCCGGGATAGGCTGTATTTTTTTCGATAGCTTAGTTAAATACCTTGCTATTGATTAAAGTTTTATTTTGAAATTCAGGGGATGAAATATCGAAATTCACTAGCAGCCTTCGACTTTGCCAATTTTCATAAGCAAAATCATTGTGAGTTTTCGACTGGCCATAGGAGGCTTATGGAATCGTTTAGCCGGGATAGGCTGTATTTTATTGGATAGCTTAGTTAAATACCTTGGTATTGATATAAGTTTTATTTCGAAATTCAGGGGATGAAATATCGAAACTCACTAGCAGCCTTCGACTTTGCCAATTTTCATAAGCAAAATCATTGTGAGTTTTCGACTGGCCATAGGAGGCTTATGTAATCGTTTAGCCGGGATAGGCTGTATTTTATTGGATAGCTTAGTTAAATACCTTGCTATTGATATAAGTTTTATTTCGAAATTCAGGGGATGAAATATCGAAATTCACTAGCAGCCTTCGACTTTGCCAATTTTCATAAGCAAAATCATTGTGAGTTTTCGACTGGCCATAGGAGGCTTATGGAATCGTTTAGCCGGGATAGGCTGTATTTTTTTCGATAGCTTAGTTAAATACCTTGCTATTGATTAAAGTCTAATTTCGAAATTCAGGGGATGAAATATCAAAATTCACTAGCAGCCTTCGACTTTACCAATTTTCTTTAGCAAAATCATTGTGAGTTTTCGACTGGCCATAGGAGGCTTATGGAATCGTTTAGCCGGGATAGGCTGTATTTTATTGCATAGCTTAGTTAAATACCTTGCTATTGATATAAGTTTTATTTTGAAATTCAGGGGATGAAATATCGAAATTCACTAGCAGCCTTCGACTTTGCCAATTTTCATAAGCAAAATCATTGTGAGTTTTCGACTGGCCATAGGAGGCTTATGGAATCGTTTAGCCGGGATAGGCTATATTTTATTGCATAGCTTAGTTAAATACCTTGCTATTGATTAAAGTTTTATTTTGAAATTCAGGGGATGAAATATCGAAATTCACTAGCAGCCTTCGACTTTGCCAATTTTCATAAGCAAAATCATTGTGAGTTTTCGACTGGCCATAGGAGGCTTATGGAATCGTTTAGCCGGGATAGGCTGTATTTTCTTGGATAGCTTAGTTAAATACCTTGGTATTGATCTAAGTTTTATTTCGAAATTCAGGGGATGAAATATCGAAATTCACTAGCAGCCTTCGACTTTACCAATTTTCTTTAGCAAAATCATTGTGAGTTTTCGACTGGCCATAGAAGGCTTACGGAATCGTTTAGCCGGGATAGGCTGTATTTTTTTCGATAGCTTAGTTAAATACCTTGCTATTGATTAAAGTTTTATTTTGAAATTCAGGGGATGAAATATCGAAATTCACTAGCAGCCTTCGACTTTGCCAATTTTCATAAGCAAAATCATTGTGAGTTTTCGACTGGCCATAGGAGGCTTATGGAATCGTTTAGCCGGGATAGGCTGTATTTTATTGGATAGCTTAGTTAAATACCTTGGTATTGATATAAGTTTTATTTCGAAATTCAGGGGATGAAATATCGAAATTCACTAGCAGCCTTCGACTTTGCCAATTTTCATAAGCAAAATCATTGTGAGTTTTCGACTGGCCATAGGAGGCTTATGGAATCGTTTAGCCGGGATAGGCTGTATTTTATTGCATAGCTTAGTTAAATACCTTGCTATTGATTAAAGTTTTATTTTGAAATTCAGGGGATGAAATATCGAAATTCACTAGCAGCCTTCGACTTTGCCAATTTTCATAAGCAAAATCATTGTGAGTTTTCGACTGGCCATAGGAGGCTTATGGAATCGTTAAGCCGGGATAGGCTGTATTTTATTGGATAGCTTAGTTAGATACCTTGCTATTAATATAAGTTTTATTTCGAAATTCAGGGGATGAAATATCGAAATTCACTAGCAGCCTTCGACTTTGCCAATTTTCAAAAGCAAAATCATTGTGAGTTTTCGACTGGCCATAGTAGGCTTATGGAATCGTTTAGCCGGGATAGGCTGTATTTTATTGGATAGCTTAGTTAAATACCTTGCTATTGATATAAGTTTTATTTCGAAATTCAGGGGATGAAATATCGAAATTCACTAGCAGCCTTCGACTTTACCAATTTTCTTTAGCAAAATCATTGTGAGTTTTCGACTGGCCATAGAAGGCTTACGGAATCGTTTAGCCGGGATAGGCTGTATTTTTTTCGATAGCTTAGTTAAATACCTTGCTATTGATTAAAGTTTTATTTTGAAATTCAGGGGATGAAATATCGAAATTCACTAGCAGCCTTCGACTTTGCCAATTTTCATAAGCAAAATCATTGTGAGTTTTCGACTGGCCATAGGAGGCTTATGGAATCGTTTAGCCGGGATAGGCTGTATTTTATTGGATAGCTTAGTTAAATACCTTGGTATTGATATAAGTTTTATTTCGAAATTCAGGGGATGAAATATCGAAACTCACTAGCAGCCTTCGACTTTGCCAATTTTCATAAGCAAAATCATTGTGAGTTTTCGACTGGCCATAGGAGGCTTATGTAATCGTTTAGCCGGGATAGGCTGTATTTTATTGGATAGCTTAGTTAAATACATTGCTATTGATATAAGTTTTATTTCGAAATTCAGGGGATGAAATATCGAAATTCACTAGCAGCCTTCGACTTTGCCAATTTTCATAAGCAAAATCATTGTGAGTTTTCGACTGGCCATAGGAGGCTTATGGAATCGTTTAGCCGGGATAGGCTGTATTTTATTGGATAGCTTAGTTAAATACCTTGCTATTGATATAAGTTTTATTTTGAAATTCAGGGGATGAAATATCGAAATTCACTAGCAGCCTTCGACTTTGCCAATTTTCATAAGCAAAATCATTGTGAGTTTTCGACTGGCCATAGGAGGCTTATGGAATCGTTTAGCCGGGATAAGCTGTATTTTATTGCATAGCTTAGTTAAATACCTTGCTATTGATTAAAGTTTTATTTTGAAATTCAGGGGATGAAATATCGAAATTCACTAGCAGCCTTCGACTTTGCCAATTTTCATAAGCAAAATCATTGTGAGTTTTCGACTGGCCATAGGAGGCTTATGGAATCGTTAAGCCGGGATAGGCTGTATTTTATTGGATAGCTTAGTTAAATACCTTGCTATTAATATAAGTTTTATTTCGAAATTCAGGGGATGAAATATCGAAATTCACTAGCAGCCTTCGACTTTGCCAATTTTCAAAAGCAAAATCATTGTGAGTTTTCGACTGGCCATAGTAGGCTTATGGAATCGTTTAGCCGGGATAGGCTGTATTTTATTGGATAGCTTAGTTAAATACCTTGCTATTGATATAAGTTTTATTTCGAAATTCAGGGGATGAAATATCGAAATTCACTAGCAGCCTTCGACTTTACCAATTTTCTTTAGCAAAATCATTGTGAGTTTTCGACTGGCCATAGAAGGCTTACGGAATCGTTTAGCCGGGATAGGCTGTATTTTTTTCGATAGCTTAGTTAAATACCTTGCTATTGATTAAAGTTTTATTTTGAAATTCAGGGGATGAAATATCGAAATTCACTAGCAGCCTTCGACTTTGCCAATTTTCATAAGCAAAATCATTGTGAGTTTTCGACTGGCCATAGGAGGCTTATGGAATCGTTTAGCCGGGATAGGCTGTATTTTATTGGATAGCTTAGTTAAATACCTTGGTATTGATATAAGTTTTATTTCGAAATTCAGGGGATGAAATATCGAAACTCACTAGCAGCCTTCGACTTTGCCAATTTTCATAAGCAAAATCATTGTGAGTTTTCGACTGGCCATAGGAGGCTTATGTAATCGTTTAGCCGGGATAGGCTGTATTTTATTGGATAGCTTAGTTAAATACCTTGCTATTGATATAAGTTTTATTTCGAAATTCAGGGGATGAAATATCGAAATTCACTAGCAGCCTTCGACTTTGCCAATTTTCATAAGCAAAATCATTGTGAGTTTTCGACTGGCCATAGGAGGCTTATGTAATCGTTTAGCCGGGATAGGCTGTATTTTATTGGATAGCTTAGTTAAATACCTTGCTATTGATATAAGTTTTATTTCGAAATTCAGGGGATGAAATATCGAAATTCACTAGCAGCCTTCGACTTTGCCAATTTTCATAAGCAAAATCATTGTGAGTTTTCGACTGGCCATAGGAGGCTTATGGAATCGTTTAGCCGGGATAGGCTGTATTTTATTGGATAGCTTAGTTAAATACCTTGCTATTGATATAAGTTTTATTTCGAAATTCAGGGGATGAAATATCGAAATTCACTAGCAGCCTTCGACTTTGCCAATTTTCATAAGCAAAATCATTGTGAGTTTTCGACTGGCCATAGGAGGCTTATGGAATCGTTTAGCCGGGATAGGCTGTATTTTATTGGATAGCTTAGTTAAATACCTTGCTATTGATATAAGTTTTATTTTGAAATTCAGGGGATGAAATATCGAAATTCACTAGCAGCCTTCGACTTTGCCAATTTTCATAAGCAAAATCATTGTGAGTTTTCGACTGGCCATAGGAGGCTTATGGAATCGTTTAGCCGGGATAGGCTGTATTTTATTGCATAGCTTAGTTAAATACCTTGCTATTGATTAAAGTTTTATTTTGAAATTCAGGGGATGAAATATCGAAATTCACTAGCAGCCTTCGACTTTGCCAATTTTCATAAGCAAAATCATTGTGAGTTTTCGACTGGCCATAGGAGGCTTATGGAATCGTTTAGCCGGGATAGGCTGTATTTTCTTGGATAGCTTAGTTAAATACCTTGCTATTGATTAAAGTTTTATTTTGAAATTCAGGGGATGAAATATCGAAATTCACTAGCAGCCTTCGACTTTGCCAATTTTCATAAGCAAAATCATTGTGAGTTTTCGACTGGCCATAGGAGGCTTATGGAATCGTTTAGCCGGGATAGGCTGTATTTTATTGCATAGCTTAGTTAAATACCTTGCTATTGATTAAAGTTTTATTTTGAAATTCAGGGGATGAAATATCGAAATTCACTAGCAGCCTTCGACTTTGCCAATTTTCATAAGCAAAATCATTGTGAGTTTTCGACTGGCCATAGGAGGCTTATGGAATCGTTTAGCCGGGATAGGCTGTATTTTCTTGGATAGCTTAGTTAAATACCTTGCTATTGATCTAAGTTTTATTTCGAAATTCAGGGGATGAAATATCGAAATTCACTAGCAGCCTTCGACTTTACCAATTTTCTTTAGCAAAATCATTGTGAGTTTTCGACTGGCCATAGAAGGCTTACGGAATCGTTTAGCCGGGATAGGCTGTATTTTTTTCGATAGCTTAGTTAAATACCTTGCTATTGATTAAAGTTTTATTTTGAAATTCAGGGGATGAAATATCGAAATTCACTAGCAGCCTTCGACTTTGCCAATTTTCATAAGCAAAATCATTGTGAGTTTTCGACTGGCCATAGGAGGCTTATGGAATCGTTTAGCCGGGATAGGCTGTATTTTATTGGATAGCTTAGTTAAATACCTTGGTATTGATTTAAGTTTTATTTCGAAATTCAGGGGATGAAATATCGAAATTCACTAGCAGCCTTCGACTTTGCCAATTTTCATAAGCAAAATCATTGTGAGTTTTCGACTGGCCATAGGAGGCTTATGGAATCGTTTAGCCGGAATAGGCTGTATTTTTTTCGATAGCTTAGTTAAATACCTTGCTATTGATTAAAGTCTAATTTCGAAATTCAGGGGATGAAATATCAAAATTCACTAGCAGCCTTCGACTTTACCAATTTTCTTTAGCAAAATCATTGTGAGTTTTCGACTGGCCATAGGAGGCTTATGGAATCGTTTAGCCGGGATAGGCTGTATTTTATTGCATAGCTTAGTTAAATACCTTGCTATTGATTAAAGTTTTATTTTGAAATTCAGGGGATGAAATATCGAAATTCACTAGCAGCCTTCGACTTTGCCAATTTTCATAAGCAAAATCATTGTGAGTTTTCGACTGGCCATAGGAGGCTTATGGAATCGTTTAGCCGGGATAGGCTGTATTTTCTTGGATAGCTTAGTTAAATACCTTGCTATTGATATAAGTTTTATTTCGAAATTCAGGGGATGAAATATCGAAATTCACTAGCAGCCTTCGACTTTGCCAATTTTCATAAGCAAAATCATTGTGAGTTTTCGACTGGCCATAGGAGGCTTATGGAATCGTTTAGCCGGGATAGGCTGTATTTTATTGCATAGCTTAGTTAAATACCTTGCTATTGATTAAAGTTTTATTTTGAAATTCAGGGGATGAAATATCGAAATTCACTAGCAGCCTTCGACTTTGCCAATTTTCATAAGCAAAATCATTGTGAGTTTTCGACTGGCCATAGGAGGCTTATGGAATCGTTTAGCCGGGATAGGCTGTATTTTCTTGGATAGCTTAGTTAAATACCTTGCTATTGATCTAAGTTTTATTTCGAAATTCAGGGGATGAAATATCGAAATTCACTAGCAGCCTTCGACTTTACCAATTTTCTTTAGCAAAATCATTGTGAGTTTTCGACTGGCCATAGAAGGCTTACGGAATCGTTTAGCCGGGATAGGCTGTATTTTTTTCGATAGCTTAGTTAAATACCTTGCTATTGATTAAAGTTTTATTTTGAAATTCAGGGGATGAAATATCGAAATTCACTAGCAGCCTTCGACTTTGCCAATTTTCATAAGCAAAATCATTGTGAGTTTTCGACTGGCCATAGGAGGCTTATGGAATCGTTTAGCCGGGATAGGCTGTATTTTATTGGATAGCTTAGTTAAATACCTTGGTATTGATATAAGTTTTATTTCGAAATTCAGGGGATGAAATATCGAAATTCACTAGCAGCCTTCGACTTTGCCAATTTTCATAAGCAAAATCATTGTGAGTTTTCGACTGGCCATAGGAGGCTTATGGAATCGTTTAGCCGGAATAGGCTGTATTTTTTTCGATAGCTTAGTTAAATACCTTGCTATTGATTAAAGTCTAATTTCGAAATTCAGGGGATGAAATATCAAAATTCACTAGCAGCCTTCGACTTTACCAATTTTCTTTAGCAAAATCATTGTGAGTTTTCGACTGGCCATAGGAGGCTTATGGAATCGTTTAGCCGGGATAGGCTGTATTTTATTGCATAGCTTAGTTAAATACCTTGCTATTGATTAAAGTTTTATTTTGAAATTCAGGGGATGAAATATCGAAATTCACTAGCAGCCTTCGACTTTGCCAATTTTCATAAGCAAAATCATTGTGAGTTTTCGACTGGCCATAGGAGGCTTATGGAATCGTTTAGCCGGGATAGGCTGTATTTTATTGGATAGCTTAGTTAAATACCTTGCTATTAATATAAGTTTTATTTCGAAATTCAGGGGATGAAATATCGAAATTCACTAGCAGCCTTCGACTTTGCCAATTTTCATAAGCAAAATCATTGTGAGTTTTCGACTGGCCATAGTAGGCTTATGGAATCAATTAGCCGGGATAGGCTGTATTTTATTGGATAGCTTAGTTAAATACCTTGCTATTGATATAAGTTTTATTTTGAAATTCAGGGGATGAAATATCGAAATTCACTAGCAGCCTTCGACTTTGCCTATTTTCATAAGCAAAATCATTGTGAGTTTTCGACTGGCCATAGGAGGCTTATGGAATCGTTTAGCCGGGATAGGCTGTATTTTATTGGATAGCTTAGTTAAATACCTTGCTATTGATAAATGTTTTATTTTGAAATTCAGGGGATGAAATATCGAAATTCACTAGCAGCCTTCGACTTTGCCAATTTTCATAAGCAAAATCATTGTGAGTTTTCGACTTGCCATAGGAGGCTTATGGAATCGTTTAGCCGGGATAGGCTGTATTTTATTGGATAGCTTAGTTAAATACCTTGGTATTGATTTAAGTTTTATTTTGAAATTCAGGGGATGAAATATCGAAATTCACTAGCAGCCTTCGACTTTGCCAATTTTCATAAGCAAAATCATTGTGAGTTTTCGACTGGCCATAGGAGGCTTATGGAATCGTTTAGCCGGGATAGGCTGTATTTTATTGGATAGCTTAGTTAAATACCTTGCTATTGATCTAAGTTTTATTTCGAAATTCAGGGGATGAAATATCGAAATTCACTAGCAGCCTTCGACTTTACCAATTTTCTTTAGCAAAATCATTGTGAGTTTTCGACTGGCCATAGAAGGCTTACGGAATCGTTTAGCCGGGATAGGCTGTATTTTTTTCGATAGCTTAGTTAAATACCTTGCTATTGATTAAAGTTTTATTTTGAAATTCAGGGGATGAAATATCGAAATTCACTAGCAGCCTTCGACTTTGCCAATTTTCATAAGCAAAATCATTGTGAGTTTTCGACTGGCCATAGGAGGCTTATGGAATCGTTTAGCCGGGATAGGCTGTATTTTATTGGATAGCTTAGTTAAATACCTTGGTATTGATATAAGTTTTATTTCGAAATTCAGGGGATGAAATATCGAAATTCACTAGCAGCCTTCGACTTTGCCAATTTTCATAAGCAAAATCATTGTGAGTTTTCGACTGGCCATAGGAGGCTTATGGAATCGTTTAGCCGGAATAGGCTGTATTTTTTTCGATAGCTTAGGTAAATACCTTGCTATTGATTAAAGTCTAATTTCGAAATTCAGGGGATGAAATATCAAAATTCACTAGCAGCCTTCGACTTTACCAATTTTCTTTAGCAAAATCATTGTGAGTTTTCGACTGGCCATAGGAGGCTTATGGAATCGTTTAGCCGGGATAGGCTGTATTTTATTGCATAGCTTAGTTAAATACCTTGCTATTGATTAAAGTTTTATTTTGAAATTCAGGGGATGAAATATCGAAATTCACTAGCAGCCTTCGACTTTGCCAATTTTCATAAGCAAAATCATTGTGAGTTTTCGACTGGCCATAGGAGGCTTATGGAATCGTTAAGCCGGGATAGGCTGTATTTTATTGGATAGCTTAGTTAAATACCTTGCTATTAATATAAGTTTTATTTCGAAATTCAGGGGATGAAATATCGAAATTCACTAGCAGCCTTCGACTTTGCCAATTTTCATAAGCAAAATCATTGTGAGTTTTCGACTGGCCATAGGAGGCTTATGGAATCGTTTAGCCGGGATAGGCTGTATTTTATTGGATAGCTTAGTTAAATACCTTGGTATTGATATAAGTTTTATTTTGAAATTCAGGGGATGAAATATCGAAATTCACTAGCAGCCTTCGACTTTACCAATTTTCTTTAGCAAAATCATTGTGAGTTTTCGACTGGCCATAGAAGGCTTATGGAATCGTTTAGCCGGGATATGCTGTATTTTTTTCGATAGCTTAGTTAAATACCTTGCTATTGATCAAAGTTTTATTTTGAAATTCAGGGGATGAAATATCGAAATTCACTAGCAGCCTTCGACTTTGCCTATTTTCATAAGCAAAATCATTGTGAGTTTTCGACTGGCCATAGGAGGCTTATGGAATCGTTTAGCCGGGATAGGCTGTATTTTATTGGATAGCTTAGTTAAATACCTTGCTATTGATAAATGTTTTATTTTGAAATTCAGGGGATGAAATATCGAAATTCACTAGCAGCCTTCGACTTTGCCAATTTTCATAAGCAAAATCATTGTGAGTTTTCGACTTGCCATAGGAGGCTTATGGAATCGTTTAGCCGGGATAGGCTGTATTTTATTGGATAGCTTAGTTAAATACCTTGCTATTGATATAAGTTTTATTTCGAAATTCAGGGGATGAAATATCGAAATTCACTAGCAGCCTTTGACTTTACCAATTTTCTCTAGCAAAATCATTGTGAGTTTTCGACTGGCCATAGGAGGCTTATGGAATCGTTTAGCCGGGATAGGCTGTATTTTTTTCGATAGCTTAGTTAAATACCTTGCTATTGATATAAGTTTTATTTCGAAATTCAGGGGATGAAATATCGAAATTCACTAGCAGCCTTCGACGTTACCAATTTTCTTTAGCAAAATCATTGTGAGTTTTCGACTGGCCATAGAAGGCTTATGGAATCGTTTAGCCGGGATAGGCTGTATTTTATTGGATAGCTTAGTTAAATACCTAGGTATTGATATAAGTTTAATTTCGAAATTCAGGGGATGAAATATCAAAATTCACTAGCAGCCATCGAGATAGCGAATTTTCATAAGCAAAGTCATTGTCAGTTTTCAGACCTTATTTTGTAAATTATGTTATATGGCACTCTTTAGCCATGAGTTTTATAGTTATATATGTGTGCGGTTTGTATTTTTAACGCATATTTAATCATAAATAACCGTGGCTGCTAACTTCAGAAAATTGACCATCTTAATTTAGTCGGGTTATAGGCTGCTAACTTTTGGCTGCCAACTTCACACCGGTTAAAATTTGGTATAAATAAATATTTAAAGGTGGCTCCTTACAACAATGGTACGGAACCCACCATGCGCGAGGCCCACTCGTACTTGGCCAATTTTATTTAGTTTTAAATCATAAAGGGTAAAAAAATGCCTTGTTCCCCGAAAACTATAATCTTACGGTTTTCAGGGCACGAGTGAACCGGTTTCTTCTGATTAAGCGCGTTCCACCTTAGTTCACAATTTCGCTTACCATCAGGTGAATTCTGATCAAGAGCAAACCCATCATAGTATATAAAAAAAGAAGTTTCTTGAACAAGTTTTTTTTATTGATAAATCTTATTAATAAGTATAAATACTCTTAGATTTGTGCGTTAGGCATTATTTAAGCATTTTTTTTTATATTTTTATAGCTTGTGATTTATAATGAAACAACTATAAATTCAAAATTTTGCCCTTGTCGCTTAAGACTAAAAGTTTCTTTTACTTAAGAGTAAAAGAAACCACTTATTTCAGTAACAACTAAATATAGTCCTGTTCGTGACAAGAGTGACTGAAATTAAATTAGGTCTTTATTTTGGTTTCCTTTTAGGGATGTGATGAGATTTAAATTAAAAATCAAAGTGTCACGGCAGTCTGATATTTTTTTTTGAGAATTATAATTGAAATTGAAATGAAAGGAAGAAAGAAACTATAAATACGAATCAGTTAAATGTGATGACAACTAAATAATACAACCCTTTTTTTTGGATGAAGCAACTTGGTACTGGTATCATACTATTATTAGTTTGAATAGAAACTTTAAAATCCTTAATAGTAGACGTTCTTCTCCTTCTTTTTTGTATAAGTTAAGTGGCCAAGCTCTGGTGTCGGGAGTTTTTAATCCGCCCGAAGAAAGCCTCTACGACTGTTTGTTGTAACAGCCAGGACCTACAATTTAACGTGCCATCCGACCCATGTTAAGGTCCAAATGAAACTACCACTTTTTAAACGACAGTCTAGTGTATGGTTACCCATTCAAAGAGTGTCCGTTGATTAAATTCGATGATAGCGTCAGATCACCTTAGTATACCGAGCTTTAGGCACTACAGCAGAAGTTCAAGTGGTGTACAACTGGTGACGTCACTGCCCAAGTCGCATAGCATTTGAACAGCGTTGTACGACATTACAATTTTCGATATAATCCCATCAAATATACCATACAATTTCAATACATGGAGGTGTAAGGTAGGTGTATAAATCTTTTAAAAGTAAAGGCGTTTCTTTGATTAATTACCTATTCATTGTTTGGGGTTTAAAGCCAATATTGATTTGACGTGTTTCGACATACTTTTGTATAGATATATTAGTCTTTGAATATGTTTGTTAATTAAAAAACAGAAGGTCACGAGTATTTTAGGTACGTGGATTTGATTTATTTGTGCTGATAATTAATAACTTAAAACAATATAGATGTATGTGGGTTTAGAAGTCAAATTAATCTTATTATGCGTAATAATAAACAATTAATTTAATACTTGTTTCAGAAGCACAACATTTTTTTATATTTTTAGGCGACTATTTTATAAAATATAAAACTCTCGAACATATTTTCGAAAATCGTAATTTGGAACTACATATAACGATTCATTCAAGCTAATAAAACTGAAAAAAAAAACTAAAGCCTTATTATCATTTTCACAGGATTTCATAGGATTTTTCAAACATGCTAGTTTTCTCCCTTAAGTAATCAAAAATAGGTGAGCATATGTGTATGGTAATAAGCTAAGAGCAGTAAGCGTCTCGTGTCCTACAAAAAGTCCGTTATCTAAAGTACGTTTGCTCCATCTATCACGATCGGACAATACTTTCACACAGTCTGACAACCTGTCCCGATACTAATAGATAGTACACCGCACTCTCTTGGCCGACAGAGATTACCCTGACTAGATAACACATTAACACTAAAAAGTACTGCGTAATGGAAGTGTTGAGGGAATTTGCAAAAGAAGTTTAGTCTAAAATTTATTTACATATATAAAGAGTCCTTTAAATCTATTTATCATCTTGGCTAAAGCCCAAAAAACATTCTGCAGTTATATTAGATACTTATTTTAAACAACTAAATCAGATTTATAGTTCTCATTGCGATTGCCACTTCAATATATGAAGCTTCTACACAATTACACAGTGAGTGTGGTCACAGATTAGCAAACATCATCATAATTTTAAACTTAATTCTGGTAGGATTTAAAATGTTTTGTATTTTTTATTGTAACCCTTTTTGACGAAACCAACAAATTTTTACTACGCTCTTAATTATATGAACTCCACCTGTTAAAACGTAACGGACAGACAGACACACATTCCAAAAATATTTTTTTTGTTCCTGTTACTCTTCTTTAATCGTCTCCTATCAGTTTTTTGGAAAAATATTTAATGTACAGACACTGGATTTTTACTGTCTTATTATATCTTAGATGTAGTCTCTATAGATGGTAATCACTGCAGCGCTTACCCGACATTGTGCCACATAGAGCTAGCGACATCTAGATTACAGCAGAATAGAAGATTAATGATCTAATAAACAGTCTTGTATCTTTAAGACTATTACGGAATATTTTGTATTGTAATTTCCATTGTTTAGTTCTGTGTCAGTACCCTATGTGGAAAATAAATGACACTACAGAAATATATTTATTCTATTATCATTAACATAGTGTTTCTTACTAATATTTTTTTGGGTTCTGTAGTCAAATGCCAATAAACGGAACCCTTATAGATTCGTCACATTTGTCTGTCCATCCGTATGGCACAATCACTTTTTTTTCGAAACTATAAGAACGAACTATACTGTCAAATTTTTTTTATAGTTTTGTAAGATTTTATGAATATAAATACTCGTTTTTGATTGGTCGAGCTGTTGTTGAAATAAGAGGTCCTAATGTTTAGATAATTTTAGCTAACAAACGATGATCCAAAGAATTTTGTCCGTAAACTATAATGTTTGGGGAACACTTAAGTTAGTGATACATTTTTTTCCAAATCTATAATGTACAATGGTTCTCCGTACATATCTAAAATGTACTTAGATTTCCCTAGACACATCCATCTTGTGCTAGACACATCGTTTGCGCGCGCGCATCGCTCCCACGCTAAGTAATCTCAACGATCTATCGACGTTTAACGACACTTAGCCTTCTTAATGGTAAAGTTCTCACATTATTATGACTATTATTTAGGTACTATTTGTGACTTACTGTAATTTAAATTTAATTTCTGTTCTCAGGAAACCGTTGTTTAAGTGATACCTTATTTTTAAATGCTTTATTAAGTTTTGAATTGCATGACATCAAAAACTATCAATTATCAATTCTTTGCTTCATCGTCATCCTTTACTTCTAAGATATTTTTTATTCCCAAGATAACCAAAATCTGAAATAAACATTGCAAAGAAACATTCCTTAGGTTCAGGACGAGGAGACACTATTTATTCACAACACAGGACTTATCCTACAGCCAAGAACATCTTATAGTTGTACGATAAAAAAATGTCTATTATACTATTGTACGCCATTCTATTTGACTAAATAAACATTTTATATATTTTTTATTATACACAGTCAATTTTATCCTGCTACTGGATAAAAACCTTCTTTTACACGGGTAATTTTTATGGTAGAAATACGAAAAACACGATTGACTCTTGTTATCGTTTAAAATAGCCCTTATAATCCAACAAATGAATTAACACATTACTTAGCTGTAAGGTCATCGGATGTGTTAGTACCTAATGTCTAAAGAAGTACTCGTATGTTATGTATATACGAGCATCCTGTAGCGTAACCTTACACTTGGGCTTTGTGGATTTAATTTGCCCTATGTACCTACCGACTCGTATTATATGGAGGTCTTTTGTTACGATTGTTGGACGTTTTATTCCCACCAGTTTGAAACAAAGAATACTGGAGTTAACCATTTTTATTGTTAATTTCAAGCGTGTTTTGTCCATTTAATTTACAGTACCTGGTTGACCGGTTTTTTTTTAATATGACATTTTCTAAAAATGATTCCTAGCTAGATCGATTAGATCGATTTATCGCTCCCGAAACCCCCTATATACTAAATTTTATGAAAATCATTGGAGCTGATTCCGAGATTTAAAGATATAAGATAAATTCATAATTTCAAAAGTGTTGGTAGCACGTATATGTGATGGTGCAAATATCATAGTAAAGGTAATATTATGATTTAATAACAGTTTTTTTAAATAATATTTTTGTATTTTATTTTTCTATATTTTTTGTAAAAAATCTTTAAAGTAAGGAGAATAAATATATACAAGATTTATTAATATTTTTTATTGATCATAAGCTAAGCGATTAATATGATTTTGACACGAAACATACATTTAATGTGCATTAGTATTATTTACATATTATTGTGGAATGTATTTGGTGTGCACTGGACCACACTCTAGGGTAACCTGTGTCGTGCGGTCCAGGCCCCTTTTAAACCACTCCTTGTAAACTTTTAAAAAACAAACAAAATTTTAAGGGAGCTGCTACAAAACTATGCAAAATTCATAGAAACAGATTTAAATTTCAATCATAATATAACCTAGCCCTGCAACGGATCATTTAATTTGCATATGTACATGTGTTTGCATGTTAGTACATATATCAATAAAACACTCATCATAAACAACATCCTGCATGGTAGTAACCTTAAACTTGCTCCATTTAGTTAATTCGCAGCATTACTGCTTTGTCTGCCATAATCGTGAACAATACCACTGTAATCTGTTTCAATAAATGTTGGTCTATTGTTGTTTCTATGTGGGCAGATAATCGATCAGATAGGAAGCGTAAAAGGCTAACAGGTGTTAAATGAATTAACTTTATTACCTTTATAGGTCTTCTGCTGTTAGTAAGAATAGTACGGGCGCAGGGATGGCTCCTTGCGGAACGATGTATTACCAAAATACGTTTAGAAAACGAATACATACTTAAAAAATGTTCAAAAACATTTAAATTGATTTATGATTCATAAGTTTGGCTGAACATTTAATAAAATCAACGGTTAATTCATACTACACTTTCAGTAACATAAAATAAGTTTCTTAGAGAGAAAACTTTTCAACCGAGACCCAAGCCAGTGTCAATAAAATACAGTGTAAACTACATATAACGTCACTCGATTTAACGACAAATTCTCTAATGCGTCGTTGGCGTTGGCTTTAGTTGGTTTAGCTTGTATTCAATACAATGATACATATTCTCTCTATTTAACGACCACTCCTATAACGCCATAAAATGCACAGTCCCTTAGTGTCGTTATATATAACGACACTGAAAAGACAGTGTAAACTCTATAGAGTGTACACTGTATCTAAAAACATGAAATACATAGATTATGTGCTGACCATAAATTATGTGCTGTTAAAATATAACATATTTTAAGAAAACTGGCTCAGAACCTCGCCTAGTCACAAGGCCATGTTTCACAACCACCGTCATAGACTAATCGCTACACTTACAAGATCTTTATTTCACATTATGCCGTACTAAAGAGGCAAGTGTGCCAGCTTTCTACGTAATTACAAGCTACGGAGTATGAACTTTAAACGATGCCTCAGGGTGTTTACGGTATCGGTAGCTAGGTCTGAGATAAGCTGGGGAGAAATGGACTCCTATTAGACTAATAAATAAGCGGCAGACTGTAGAAACAATTCGCGCTATAGTAAGTACAAACATAATTGGTTCATAAAGATACTGTGATTGAATTTATTGTACTAAACTAACGATAAGTAATAATTCATCTTTTGTCTTTAAGGAGCATTTGACTGTCACCGTAAATGTCAATGTCAGATGTCATGGAGGAAATGCTCTGTGACTTATGACAGTAGGAACCAAGTCCAAACGGTTAGCGGTAAGGTACCAAATCTCGTGAAAATCGAGACTTCTCTCCAGTTGAAGGCGCACGTGCTTTTCTGGGTCACTTTTCAAGACACAAACAGTAAGAATACCGATGTCATTGCAAAGAAGATCCGTAGTTTAGTCGTGTGTGCCACTGAATCGCCACCATTATATACTTACTAAAAAGCAATAAGTACTATCACTGCTACAGAGTCGACTTCTCTACGAAATTAACATTTCAACATCAACAAGTTTCTTTTACACGTATATCTTCAATTATATTGACTCGAGTCCAATTTAAAACATTCCCATATATTGTGACCGTTGTATAGTCGTGAAATATTCCCATCAATTGTGATGTATTTCCGATTCCAATGCCAAGCCCGGCTTCCATACTGTCAATCTAACAATTAAACCATTCAGTGGCTTCCTCTTTACCAACATCTACACAAACAACACAATGGGAACATATATGTTGCATGCTAATGTCGGCAATGTCGGTTGCGACATCGTGCGTGACGTTGCGTTCAGTTGCAACCTGTGGCTGTCATTTGAAACGTTACGTCTCTTGTTGCAAATGCGGTTTTGTGTACTATATTCAAGTCAGCTTTCCAGAATTCTGGTTAATTAATAAGAGTATTTTGTATTGTGAAATATTTGCGTTTGATTACAGCTTGGCATGGTAGTAGGGCATTTTCTAGGACTTGCCTGACTTGATAGAAAAGCACCCTCAAATAGTAATAATTGGGCAATTACGAGTTGGGCTTGCGCATGAAGGGTTCCGTACCACTGTTGTATGGGATTCAGCTTTCTAGCTATTTCGGCTTCTGAGCCTGGAGACAGACAGGCAGACAGACAGCGGAGTCTTAGTAATAGGGTCCCGTTTTTACCCTTTAGGTACGGAACCCTAAAAACTGTCAAGCACCTAGCAGTATGTTTCGGCAACCTGTTTAAGAGCCAGTAATTCCAGACTAGGCATGTTTCGCCGTAGGCCAGAGTGTTGCTGCCCGTATGGTTATCCGCACTGCTGGTCAAATTCTTAGCTATAATGAGTGAAACAAGTTTGTCTATTGATACATATATTATATAGCTAACTAATTCATAAGTCCGAACGCTATCGCCGAGAAGTCGTCAAAGGTACAGGAGCACCTAATGAACAATTGCAGGCTGCAGAAAGATATAAAAAGTTACATTTATGTTTCCTTAGTTCAGATACATCAGAAGAGACAGTAAAGCAACGTATAAACTGTATCACTGGTTATTCGAAGTAC
The DNA here is from genome assembly GCA_035578125.1 of Mellilla xanthometata. Taxonomy (NCBI): domain Eukaryota; kingdom Metazoa; phylum Arthropoda; class Insecta; order Lepidoptera; family Geometridae; genus Mellilla; species Mellilla xanthometata. The sequence goes on along the minus strand of JAPUBQ010000009.1, from coordinate 12,761,816 downwards.
GATGTTAGAAAACTGAAACTCAAACACGAGTATTATGCCTCTTTCATTTTAACAGTACCAGAGAGCATCGTGCTGCAAGTTATGTCATCGACAGCTTGGCCTGCAGGCACTGAAATCAGTGAGTGGTTTCAACGAAGCGCCGGGCGTGCCTCGCTGCGCTGGCCCCACACTTCCGGCGAGAAAGCAAGACGGAACGGCGAACGCACAAAGTAAACAAGTCTCCAGTACATATGACACACCGCTTACATTAATATGCCAGAATGTCAGAGGTCTTAAAACAAAACCCGAAATAAGAGAGAACATAACTCAGCACTATGCCGACCTAGTAACAATAACCGAAACAAATCTCGACACATCAATGCATGACGCCGAGGTTTGCCCGCCCTGCTGGACTCTATTTAGACGAGACAGAGGCTCCAGAGGAGGAGGTGTACTACTTGCCGCCAGACCAGGTCTAGAAGTACATCGTAGAACTGACTTTGAAACAGAAAATGGGGAAGATTTATGGGTTTCGGTAAAATTTAGAGGTAGAGAATGTTTCGTCTGTGTCGTGTACATTTGTCCCAGTGCTAGTGACATGGAATATATGACCTGGTTCTGCAAAACTGAAGATAATGTAACTGATGTAATACATAAAGCTCCTTTATTTCTAGTTGGTGATCTCAATTTAAATAGCGCTAGTCTCAGTATAAATAATTATCTAGGTTATTTTATGTCTTTTTGTGACATTTCAGATCGTAACCCTATTTTCAATCAGTTTGGCAGTAAATTAGAAATAGTTTTGGTAAGTGAGAGCGTTCAGCAGGTTAACGTGTGTGTAACAGACTCTTTGGTTGACAGAATTGATAATTATCACCCACCACTTGAAATCACAATAGTTTTAAAAGGACAAGTTACTGAAACGCTACTCAGCGCCAGCAACATAGACAGTAGTACAGACTGGGACTTTAAAAAAGCCGATTTTGGGTTATTATATGACCATGTTTTACAAGCGGATTGGGACAAAATTAGTGATAAAAATAATGTTGACAGTGCAGTAGAGTCCTTTTATGAGCTTTTATATACTTGTTTTAATGCTTGTGTCCCTAAGAAGTCACGTAGTACTAAACCCATGAAACGATACCCAACTTGGTACACTAAAGATGTTATTGTTGACTTGCGACTTAAAACAATGCTTCATAAAATCTGGAAGCAAAGTAACGATCTTTATGTCTATAATTTCTATAAAGCTATCAGGGCTAGCATAAAGCACAGAGTATTGATAGCGTACGATGAACATATTAATGAAATTCAAAATGATTTGTCTCTAAACCCGGGTGGATTTTGGACTCATGTATCTAGGTTACGAACTAAAGGTGGATTTAATCCTGAAATAACCTACGAGTCACAAACCTTCAAAGGTCCAGCTGCTGCAGACAAGTTTGCGGAACATTTCAGTAGTGTTTTCTTGCAACATTCACCTTCACTATCTCCAAACAATATTATACCAACATGTAGTAATTACTTAGTCAATATTAATAGATTTACCATGTCAGAAGTAGAATCACATATAATTAAGATGAAATCTAAGAACTCAGTTGGTCCTGATAACGTACCGCCTTACATCCTAAAAGCATTTAAAACACAATTAACAAAACCATTGACACATATTTTTAACTTAGCATTGAGTATGGGCAAATACCCTAGTAAATGGAAGCAATCTCGAGTAGTACCTATACCAAAGTCTGGAGACAAGTCACAAGTACACAACTACAGACCAATAGCTATATTATCATGTTGTGCGAAACTATTCGAAAACATACTCCACTCTAGAATTTCGAAACAGATTGAACCGTTACTAAGTAATACCCAGCATGCTTTTAGGAAACGGCGCTCGGTCAATACTAACCTCTTAAGTATTGTAGAATATATATCCCAGAGCATGGATCGTCAGACTCAGGTTGATGTAATCTATTTAGATTTTCAAAAGGCATTCGATAAAGTGGACAATGATATTCTCCTGCAAAAATTAGAGCTCATAGGTTTTTCACCTAAACTTCTTATTTTATTTGCCGATTACCTTAAAGATAGAAGTCAGTTTGTCAGACTTGGATGCTACGATTCCTTTACGTATGCCACCAAGTCTGGAGTTAGTCAAGGGTCATGTCTCGGGCCACTGCTATTTTCCATTATGGTCAACGATTTAGAAATATGTCTGAAATCCAGCAATTGTCTAATCTATGCCGATGATGTCAAGATATTCAGAGAAATCAATAACATTGAGGATATTAACTTACTGCAGAATGACATAAACGCTATTAATCAATGGAGCAAAAACAATAAACTACACTTAAACACTACTAAATGCTTCTTTATGAGTTATACGCGATCTAAAAATATAAAAGGACAAGGTTATACTCTAAACATGCAACATATAAACAGGACTACATCAGTTAAGGACTTAGGAGTATTATTTGACCCACATTTGACTTTCCACGAACACATACTTAAGCTTACACCGGAATGCTTCAAACGACTGGGTTTTGTAATGAGAAACTGCAAAGATTTCTCTAACTTCACAGCTATAACCATGTTATACAACGCTTTAGTAAGATCCAAGCTGGAAGCAAGCTCAGTCATTTGGAGCCCCCATGAGAAGAAATATCATCTTATGATAGAAAAGGTACAGAAAAGGTTTTTACGTTTCTTATATAAACGAAAATATGGGTATTATCCTTTCCTGTACCCAACCAATTTTCTATTGGGCAATCTAGGTTTTAATTCGTTGGGGACCCGTAGACTCCAAGACCTACTCCTATTGATGCATCGCATATTTCACGGTACCCTGGAGTGCCCTGATATATTGCCGGTAGCAACAAGGTTGAACGTGCCTGAGCAACGAGCTAGGTTCCGCGGTGGTACTCACGGGGTGCTGGGCGTTCGCCTCAACTTATTCGCGCCCACTCCGTCTCGCACATTGGCGCGCCAGCAATCCCCAATCTGCCGCGCGCAATACCACCTGAACGCTCTCAGTGTCTCACATCCGCAAGCAGATGTATTTGCCGACAAACCATCTGTGTTCGCTATAGCCTCGCTAAACTATTGTGAGAATGTTCAATAGGTTTATTTTATTATTATTTTTTTCAATGTGCCTAATATGTTTTTATTTGTTATATATGTTTTTTATATCCACTGAATTTGTTCTTTGTTTCATTTTTATAATTGTAAATAGTTCGTTTAATCTTTGTAGCATTTAAGCCTAGTCATAATAATAGTTCTTAGTATTGTAATTTATTTTATTTTTATTTTTCTACTAGTCTAAGTGATACGTTTGGATTATCTGTAAGTGTCATTTATGTAAATAAACGAATTTGAATTTGAATTTGAATTTGAATTTTTATACCGTGGTCTACGCTGTAACACGCTTACATAGATGGTACCTATTAACCCTAGTTAAAGACCCAAGGTTGATACTTTTCAAGAAACAAAGCCTGAAGAAGAGTAGAGTTCCAAAGTATTAGTTTTTTAGTATCTAGTTAATATATTATATCCTATGCATTCATACTATGGATTTATAACAACTATATCAAATCAGCCTTCCTAAACTGTCTGACCCCAGAACTAATCTGTCACTTCTCGTAAAAAGAAAGCTAAGTGGATTTAATATTCAATGAACGGCTGAAATGGACCCGAAGTAGATTAAAATCATCATCCGTGAAATAACAGACATCAATTTTGTTTCTAAAAGATTAACATTGTATATGACAGGTCAAAACACGTTTCACATCCTAATTGTAGGTTAATATTTAAATAATATTAGATAATATTATATAATAATAGAAGTGGGTGACATAACATCCTACTTTCACGGTTCCTTCCTCTGTTGTTAAGTTACTGTGTCTAGGAAACTAATAGAATAACATTTCCGGTTTTAATCAAGTTTTATATCCTACTAGCTGACCCGGCAAACGTTGTTTTGCCTCACTTAGGGGTACAGCGCCATCTATTGATTACTTACTCAGCCCAGTCGAAAGGTATCGACATCTGTTAGAATCATTTGGAGTTAACAGATAATTGTGACTGTCAAATAATAACAGACAATAATTAGCAATAAATTAAAATTGCGACTATAATTTGAGATTTAAACTATCCTATCTCTCAAGTTGTATCGAACTGCACATGGTGTGCGAATTTTATTATAATCGGTTAAGTGGTTTAGGAGTCCATTTAGGACAAACATTGTGATACGAGATTTATATATATTAAGATTAAGAGACATAATTTGGCACTTCGTAATAGTGCAAACTTCGAAGGTGTAACTATTGAAGTTTTTTTCTTTCGAGAAAAACTTAAACGTAACATGACATTTTCTAACAACATTGCACATGACTTACGTAAATAATGCATAAATACTGATGTATTCATATTCTGCAAACAGAGATTATGAGTATACAGTATATTTCTACAAATAGAGACAGAGAGAAATCAATGATACATAAAATTTGACGACCTCGTTGGCGTAAAGGTTACCATACCGGACTGCTAATCAGAAGGTTCCGGGTTCGATTCCCGGCCCGGTCAACATCTTTGTGCTTAACTAAATTTGTTGGCTGTGGGTCTGGGTGTTAAATATGTATTTATATATAATATGTATGTATGTATATGTAGTATATCAGTTGTGTTAGCAACCATAATACGAGCTAGAAATGGTTCAGTATTGGGCTAACCAGCCGTGTGTGAATGTGTAAAAAAAAAACTCGTAGCTAATAGCTGATACTATAAGTAAGACAAATCAACAGCCATCAGTAGTAAAGGAATAAATATTTAAGATAGAATACATTTAGTTCAATCAGAATTTTCAATTTTTCCTAAAAATCTATTTAAAATAAAGCCAACGAATACACACGATGTAAACAATTTGTTCTAGCTTTCGGAGGCACTAACAAAAGGGCTACCTTTTGCCCATTACCTGGCAGCATTACCACGTTGAATGGCAATGCTGATACGTTGAGTTAGGGACACCCCAGCATTTTTTGTCACGAGTCTTTTCAATCAGGCGTTCCGATAAGTTTAAAAAAAATATGGGCTTCCGATTTTAAACTAATCATTACTCCATGTACATTGTAACTTTAATCAACAACTTATTAAATAAATATATTTTACAGGACTTAAGTATATTTACAAAGCTTAGAAAAGGCGAAAATTTTGTTAACTAAAATAATGGTTGCCTGTAAAGTCGGTTTTACGGGCGAAGATTTTACGTGACAACGTCTGCCGCGTGCTGCGCGCGCGGCAGACCGATCATAGTTGAGTGGGAGAGAGACGCAAGGCATTCGGCGGGCCTCTCTCTCGTTCGGTGACTCATCGTAACGTTACCGGGCGTTACACTTTTTCATAAGTGACTCCCAGCCGCAACCTAATTTAAGACGTTGTCACGTCAATAAAAATTAAGCCACCCGCCCAAACGTGCCCATCAGGCTTGCCGCATTGCCTCTTTGGTAAATCATTACTTATATTAGATGTTTACGATCTATTTACCTACGTTTATGGCTAGTCTTTACTTATCTATACAGTCTGTTGCATCATTATAAGATCACGAGCATGAGATCATCGGTGCCTTTACAGTTGAAATGCAAACATTTGTGGTTATTCCGTCGTGATAAAATTTGGATTTGCATTCGAATATTTTGTATGCAAATGGAAAATTTTAGTACTGGTGCAATCGTTTTTAGAGTTTTGCATAGCAACACTGTAGCAAATGTCAAAATATGTCTAATAATATTGAAGTGAATCGTGATTAGTTTCAATTTTAACAGAAGGGATTATGATTATTTTTGTAAGTATTGGAATTCTGAATATTATCTTACAAGCTAATAATAATTAGTTAATTTCAGATTTGAAAGTTAAGTTTTATCTAAATAGAAATATTGGAGGCTTGCAGAAAACATAGGTGATTCCCGGATCGTTTCTAGTGTTATTTTGCACCGGAAATGTTCTGCTTCTTCTTCGTATGAGCTAAGTGGCTAAGCTATGGTGTCGAGAGTTTTCAAGCCACCCGAAGGCCTCTGACTTGGTTTAACGACTGTTTGTAGTAAGACTAACAGCCGGGACCTACAATTTAACTAACGTGTCATCTGACCCTCGGTAGCGCCCAGATAAAAACGTTAAGGGTTATATTATAAGTTAGTAAAATTATAAGATTGTTTGTATAATTTCAACAATAGTATTAAGTACTGAATACGAGTAATAACATGAACAGTAAAAGTTTTATTCATATAATAAAAAAATATATAAATTTTATTTTATGATAAATTTTGTATAACAAAAAACTGTAATGTATCAATACTTAATCTGGGAAATGAAGGCTATTTTTATTTTATTTTATTTTTAAAGTTTTATTTAAATATTCTGGGTACGAGTAAATTAATTGTTATTTATAACTGTAGAAATTAATAAAAAACAATACGATTAATTTACAACCAATCTCCGATCAAAGACCAAAAAAAAGCTCCAAATCAAATCGTGTGTATCAATTACGAATCTGCACTAGCAATCAGCTTGTTCATTCACTCGCTGCAATCTCGCTGCGTGATGGTCCGATATCTGCAAGTAGGTCATCTATGTACCAACGGGACTTCTACCAGTTAGCTTAGCGATGCTCGATCCTAATGTACGGTCATTTTAGAAATAGTTAGCGCAGATTGGTCAGCCTTTTGAATGGGTGACTGTGTCAAAAGAAAAAGAAGAGAATGTGGGATTTAAATATTCGTTCTTGGGTCGTGTGGCACCATAAATAAAGAAATATTTTTTTTAAGGATGGCACAGACAACCGAACTCTATAAGAATACTAGCAAACGCAGTGAAACCCGTTTCACCACCAGATAAAAACATTACCTATTACATAATTATATATACTAGGCGATCTATAATATAAAAATAAGTCGGATTTTCCTTGCTGATGCTATAACTCCAGAACGCACGAGCCAATTTCCTCTGTTTTGCATTCGTTGGAAAGGTTTCGGGCTCCGTGAGGTTTGTAGAAAACACTTTTTAGGAAAAATTCGATTCGCAAAAAAATCCATCTACACGCGGACGGAGCCGCGGGCACGAGCTAATAATTTATAAAAGCGTTATAAATAAAACAATATTTCGCTACGGGCACAGAATAATAACTTGTACCTACGGGTTTAATAATGGCTTACCAGACAATAATGCGTGTACTTAAATTATGTTAACGGATTATTTTTCAAACTTATATGTCCATGTTTTTATTCAATCTTAATGGCTTCATAAAAAATGATAAACAATGCGCGCAGTGAGACACGCGGAAGCAGATTTTAGTGATTGAGAATGAGAACGCTCACAAAAACTCACCAAAGCGGATAACGGTGCCCAATCCAGTACAGTTTGGCGCACTGATCTATCGCTGGCATAAATATATAAAATAGAAGACAAAATTTAATATTTAGTGTACTTCCGCTGTGATCTGAAACCCTAATTACGATAAGCAAAGGAAAAATTAAAATATGTAATTTAAAAAATATAATAATATACGACTCTTCGAACGACGAATAGAAATAATACTTTCGAGTGAAACTTCGTTGTGTTAGGAGGGTAGTTTACTGGTGTGAGTTGTAGTGGAGGTGTGGTGGTCGGTCGGAGGAACACGCCTAATTTTTTTTAAATATTTAAATTTTTCCTTTGCTTATCTTAATTTGGGTTTCAGATCACAGCGGAAGTACACTAAATATTTAATTTTGTCTTCTATTTACAATGGATTTCCGCAAAGTAACGCCTGAGTCAATAGGTTACTTAAATACTTACTGTTTACTATCTAGGTAAGAAGGTTTTTATGGTAATAGGTACCTTAAGGGTACCAACATGATCCTATTACCAAAAACGAATTAATATAACTATGATATTTATCTTTCTTTATATAAAATCTCTATTTCACAATGTTAGTTGCCGTACTCCTCCGAAACGGCTTGACCAAATTTTATATGCGTATTCAGAAGGTCTGAGAAGCGGCTACTATATTTTTTATACTCTAAGTGAGGCAAAACAACGTTTGCCGGGTCAGCTAGATTAACTGTAAATATTGGTCCTCACTTCTGGAGATCCAAGAGATGGCAAGTATTTCTTACAAAGACTAGGCTTAGCTATGCAACGGGGCAATGCTGCCAGCATTTTGGGAACTCTGAACTCTGCCACGCAAATGATAGCCTGGATGGTGTGATCTGTGAGTTTGTACATAGTATAGTTATACATAGTGAGTTTGTACATAGTGAGTTTGTAAATAAATAAATAAAAATAAATATTAGGACACATTTTACACACGGCTGGTTAACCCCATACTGAACCATATCTAGTTCGTAATATGGTAGCTAACACAACAGATATACTACATATACATGTACATACATATATATTTTATTATATAGATACATATTTAACACCCAGACCCACACTCAACAAATTTAGTTAAGTACAAAGATGTTGGCCGGGCCGGGAATCGAACCCGGAACCTTCTGATTGGCAGTCCGGCATGGTAACCTTTACGCCACCGAGGTCGTCGAATAGTATAAGTTTTGTCATAATTTTGTCACGTCAAAATCGGTTATGGGAAAAAGAAGTAATGTTATTTTTAACCGACTTCAAAAAAGGAGGAGGTTATATATTCGACTGTATGTATTTTTTTTTCTGTGATGCATTGTATATCACAATAAATCATTTTCTTTCTTTCTATCTTTCCATTTAAAGTAAGAACATTGTACAATGTTAATGTAATTGGCAACCGGTACAGACATAGGGCAATGCACTGAAATTAACTTACTGGTTATAGCTTAGTCGTGTTTCCTTCCTGTTATATACGAGTATGTACTTATAAGTAAAATATACATACTTTTATATATATTTCAAAGAAAACTAAACTAACTTTTTTACTAAAGAGCATTTTACCCCATATACCATAAGCAGTCCACTATACGTTCCCACTGCTGGGATTCGGGGCCTTCTCTGACTAGGCTCTGGTCAAGTGCGGGTTGGCGGATGACACACGTCTTCGGGTATTGTGGACCTCTAACATGTCGGTTTCCTCACGATGTTTTCCTTCACCGAAAAACGTGTGGATTCCACACATAACCTGAAAACCACTCCTTTGTTTAAGGCTGGGATCGAACCAGGGCACAGAATAATAACTTGTACTTCGTAACCAGGGGCCGTCTGATTGAAAAGCAGAATGTTTCCTACCACTTGCTTTTTTAGGCGCGGTAAGGTTAGGTTAGGTTGAAATTGTTATAATTATTTTTTTTAATTTCATGACTCAAGTGTTAAGCTAGGGCACTTAACTACATAAGTCAGCGACACTCTAACCTGAGAGGGAGCAAATCTAGTCTGGAATAACTTATTAATAAAAATAAATTTATTTACTTATTATTTTTACGATAGGCACGTGTTTGACCTTTACATAAAGTACAGCCCTGGATTTACTTTTGAATAAATAAAAACTCATGATTGATGATAAATAACTAAATTCGTGATTGCATCGAGATAGAAGATTGTCCAATGATAAATTACAAAGTAAATAACTAACTACCTAAAAGACTAAGAAACTTCACTTGAAGTGCTTAATCATGAGAGAAAATGTTTGAGATACTGTTGTGTGTGCTTAATCCACATGCTCCTACCCGGTCCTTACGCTAATTGGCACCAAACTTTCTGCAAACTTACCTACAAAAGCTGTTTACTTTGCAAATCCTTTTCACTCCCACTCACAACACTGCACTTGGGCACCAAAGAGTTTTAGTAACTACTTTATAAGTAACACAAACTCTTTCGCTCGGCACAATCACAGACCGGTGCGAAGCTAAAAAAAAACAATTGACAAACCGGTTCCGTGTTCGAAATTTGAATCGTTTGACACTTGGTCCAGAAGCGTCGTGCGCCAGCGAAGCGCGGAGGGTCACTGAGGAAGGCGCCTAATGCAACGGTAACTGGTAGTAACTGAGTGATAATCTGTGGCAGCGCAGGAAATGCATCGTTGAAAGGTCAAGCGAACACCTATGCAGCTTCTAGGGACGTTAAGAAGCTTATACCAGGCCACTCAGAAAATTGTGCGAAAAAAAGTGTTTCGAAAATTGGTTCAGACGAATGAAACTTTGTATAGATAGATGCCCATAGAACATTTTTTTTCTGTTTCGCAAAACTTTCATAGTGTCCCACTTATGTTTAAAAATGTAGGGATCGATAAAGATAATATGTCATACTTGATTTCGGAATTTGAAGGAAAGGAAACGTTTCTTCTTCTCGTTCTTTCTTGTTTTCATTGTCTATGTTACTTTCAAATAAGGAACTATGAGGATCTGATTTTTATATTATTGATATCTTCAATACTTACAATACAACAAAAAAAAAAACAGATCAATAATAATTCAGTACATTTGCGACGAATCTTTGTTTCTATTTCTTCTTCTTTAAATCTTTATTTCTATTTATACCTACATATACAAAGCTTGGAAACTGGATAACTTTTCATAACACAAATGCACATGTGTATTGACGACCTCGTTGGCGTAATGGCATAACATGTCTGTAATATAAAAACAAGTCATTGGTGTAGGGCCGGGATCGAATCGGGGGCCGTCTGATTGAAAAGCAGATGTTATTACCACCGAGCCACACTCGCTTATAGACATATACACCATTCTCCAACTAGCTTTCTTGTACGACAAAAGGCGGTGGAACTACAGTCCTATCCAATGGGAACATAAAAAATAATTAGTATTATTCTTCAAATAAATGTGTCAGCAATTAAATTCTAATTAAGCATAGAAAAACTCAAACCAACACTAATGGTGGAATAATTATAAGGCCTAGGAAGCATTAAGAGATAAGCCAGATGTATGCGTCTGCGCACTTTCACACGTATAATTGTGGCTTTTATAACTGACAAACTGCTATTAAAATGCAACAACTATGTGTTTATTACTGATGCCACGTTTTAGAGTAAATAATAGAGTTTATGATGGAAAGAGGGGAACTTTCGCGACATATACATTCAAATTAAATTCAAATTATCATTTATTTCAGACAAGGTCCATACAGAAAATAATAAAAACATTTCATAATCAAAACATTCACAGACAAACAAGCACAAATGTTGGTCATCCGATACAAATATTAAAAGTCATTAAATAAAATAATTGTAATAATTAGCAAATATTGAAGATAATTAAATTAGTTAATGAAATAAAGTAAATTAGTTAGTAAAAAAAATTAAATAAAGTTTTCTTTGTATGAGCTAAGTGGCCAAGCTCTGGTGTCGAGAGTTTTCAAGACACTAGCAGAACTCCGATTTGGCTTAACGACTGCTTTTATTAAGATTTTTAAGACAGCCGGGAACTACAATTTCACGTGTCATTCAACCCACGAAAGCACCCAGAAGAAAATGTCCGTTTACCGTTATAGATAAATAGCAAAATTATTGGCCAAGTGCGAGTTGGGCTCGCGCATGAAAGGTTCCGTACCATTGTTGTATGAAAGCCCCCTTTAAATATTTATTATTATTGATTTTTATAATTTAATTTGATAGCTAATATACATTTATATATTTTGTGAAAATTTTAATTGTGTAGCAGCTACCGTTATTGGTATATAGCAAAAAAATACGAAAAATACACGGTAACAGTATGGGGACCCCCTTAATATTTTTATTTTTTGCATTTTTTGTTATAGCGGCACGGGAAATACATATCTTGTGAAAGTTTCAGCTTCTAGCTATATCGGTTTCTGAGATACAGCCTGGAGACAGACAAACAGATAGCTAAGGCTTAGTATTAGGGTCCCGTTTTTACCTTTTAGCACAGAATAATAACTTGTACATCTTTTAGGTACGGAACAATAAAAACCAACCACACAACCCGTAATTCATACATTTAACGTTCCGTTCTCGATGTTTTATGAAAGTGTTAATCTTTCTTTCCCTTTTAACACATTAATTGAAAATAAAACACGTAACGTAGTGAATGTATTATGCAAGATTTTGTCTCATATTAACAAAACTTTTAGCCAGTCGACGTGATCTGCAATATTTTACGTGAATGTATACAATGACTCTGTATATTATGGTTAAATGCCTCGTTAATTCATTCATTATTATTTTCTTAATGTTAATATAATATGCGGAGTGAATATGATTATGTAATCTCTACTCAAATAAATTTATATTCATATGAAGGCGGTACGGAAGTAACATAGCTTATCTTGAAAAATCAACTTGGTCAACTTTTTTCAGCAGTCTCCGAAAATTATGATTGAGGTGTCATTCGATTCGGAATGGTATTTAGATAGTTTTCGAAAAACAATGAAGTTCCGCAAATAAAAATTACAAAAGTTAATAACAATTAACTAAAAAAAAGAGGGGTTTAGTTTTTTGCAAATATCTCATAAACTGATAAAGATTTTTCAAATTTGAAAGAGGAGGGAATTTCCTAAAAAAAGTTCCGACTCCCGGAATTGAAGGACTATTATTTATAATTTAGTTTTTTTTATTTGCGGAACTTCATTGTTTTTCGAAAACTATCTAGATGCCATTCTGAATCGAATGACACTTCAATCATAATTTTCGGAGACTGCTGAAAAAAGTTGACCAAAAGGCACTTGTTGACTAGACTATTTATCTTCAATCACTAGTTCGCTGTCTTTAATTCAGTATTAAACATCGTTTGACCTGTAAAACATGATTACGTAAAAATATCTGGATAGTTTTATTTTTTGAAAAATCGTTTATTAAAAACAAATGCTTTGCTACTTACTGAGAGTAAAAAGGACAATAAAACAAATCTTATTTTTTTTAGACATTGTTTGAGCTTTTCGTCACAGCTTTTAATTTCAATCTTGCTAATTTTATATTATCTTCTTAATATATATATATAAATCTCATGTCACAATGTTTGTCCTCAATGGCCTCGATTATAATAAAATTCGCACACCATGTGCAGTTCGATCCAACTTGAGAGATAGGATAGTTTAAATCACAAATTTAGTCGCAAATTTAATTTATTGCTAATTATTGTCTGTTATTATTTGACAGTCACAATTATCTGGTAACTCCAAATGATTCTAACAGATGTCGATACCTTTCGACTGGGTTGAGTAAGTAATCAATAGATGGCGCTGCTATGGTAAATCTACGAACGTAGCTATATTATCTATTTGATATGATCTATAACATATGAGCTACATTATCTATTTTTCATACCCCTAAGTGAGGCAAAACAAAGTTTGCCGGGTCAGCTAGTTTTTTATAAAATGTATGGCCCGCCATTTCTAAACATAACTAAAAGAACTACTGACTAAAACACCTTTCAAACAAAATAAACTAGTTTCAAATTAATTCATAAGTTCTGGTGTTATTATTATTAACTTACAAATTTCATTAAATAAATATTCTTTTGTTTAATGAAATTTGTAAGTTTATTTAATCGAATCTAAATAGTATTTTTAAGTATTAAGTAATTATTGTAGTGTGACTTGCCTTTAACGTATGCTATATATGGTTGCTAACACAACTGATATACTACATGTACATACATAAATAGTTTATATCGACACATATTTTAATTATCAATGACCATAATTACATTTAACTTAGCTATCCAGTTCGAACTGCTCTAGTTTTAAATAGTCCTAGTACTGGTTAATAAAGTTCTGTATTTCTGCCACAAACACACACACATACACAGACACGACAAACAAATAACAACCCGTCGTTTTTTCATCAAGGATTAAAAAAAATAGTCACTTAATCATCATTTAATTCTTACGACTAACAAATTCAGCTAGACAACTAAAAACAAAGGAGTCTGGGCAAAAAGCGAACGTTTTCAAAACCTGAATGTTAGACATTCAGGTTTGAACCTCAAGCCGTCGGAACGATGTCGTAATTTTACGTGTGTTGCACAATATACGACTGCTAATTAACTTGTTAACTTTAATTAAGTAACGGTAACTTAACTAGACCTACTTATTATGATTGGGTGGTTAGCTTTTGTTTACTATTTTTTCATGAAAATTTTCTCTTAATTTTTTTATCTTTGAGTTTGTACGAGTAGTATATCAATCTTATCGAAGTACAAAAAACATGTATAATGTAAAATAAAATCCAAGATCTAACCTATCTTCACACCACATATCATCAAAATCAGCTCAGCCGTTTGAGCGTGAAGAAGTAACAAACATACACACTTACTCATTAACACAAAAACGTCGCATTTATAATATTAGTAGGATTTAATGATGTTGGCTTGGGATAATATTGGATTAGGATAATAAATGGCCAAATATTGTGTAATCTTCAAATAAAAAGCCTATTATATATTCCTACACCTGATGCATGTATTATGCATTAGTATGTATGGTTGACCAAGTTTTTTTTGATAAGATATTTTCTAAAAATGATTCTTAGCTAGATCGATTTATCGCCCCCGAAACCCCCTAATGAAAATCGTTGGAGCCGATTCCGAGATTCCAATCATATTATCTTAATATATATAATTCTCGTGTCACAATGTTTGTTCTCAATGGACTCCTAAACCACTTCACCGATTATAATAAAATTCGCACACCATGTGCAGTTCGATCCAATTTGAGAGATAGGATAGTTTAAATCTCTATAGTCGCAATTTTAATTTATTGCTAATTATTGTCTGTTACTATTTGACAGTCACAATTATCTATTAACTCCAAATGATTCTAACAGATGTCGATACCTTTCGACTGGGTTGAGTAAGTAAAATCAATAGATGGCGCTGCTATGGTAAATCTACGAACGTGTCGTATAAGCTACACTATCTATTTTTCATACCCCTAAGTAAGGCAAAACAACGTTTGCCGGGTCAGCTAGTGTATTATATTTACAAGAATTGCTCATTTAAAGATATAAGATTTTATTACATAACTCAAAGCAACCAACTCACAAAGGGTCTCACATCATTTAAACATTAAAGACTTAATTATCTAACTAATTACTCCATCACAATTTAAATAAAGAAAGCACTTTCTTACTTCTTAAAAGCCATCATTCCGAAATAGAGTTTTTTCATGTCATCTCAAACAAAAGAGTTCAATGCATCCGAAATTATATGTCATTCGAAAATGATCGCTATGGTACTTGTAATAAGAGTGGATAATAGAGGATATCTATTCTGCATTGTGAACAGGTACTTTTGGAGGTTGTGAGAAAGGTGGTTGGATTATGCAATGACAGTATGGTGCGGTTCAAAAGACGAGCGCAAAGCATGAGCGACAGCGACTTTTTTTTTATACAGGCATTCGACTAGCATGTCACGTAAGTACACAAGACAGCAACATTTCGAATATGGAGCATGCCTAGTCTGGAATTGGCGTCAGATTTTCAACTTGTGGGTTGTTGACCCAGCCAGGCGAGCACTATATATATTACTTGTAAGGTTTTAATGTAGTTTTTAATATAATTGACTTTTGTAAATTTAATGTTAGATATATTATATTTTTGTGAATACCAGATTTCGATATAATTATGTATACAAAATAATGAACTAATTTCGGTAAAATTTATATAGGACTATTCGGGAAGAACTTTCCACATTAAAAAAATAATTAATTGAAAACAATCACAATAACAGACAAATTGAAAACCTCTTCTTTTATTGAAGTCTGTTAAAAAAACCTATAATCTAATCGAATCTTTCTTCTAATATATAAAATTCTCATGTCACAATGCTAGTTACCGTACTCCTCCGAAACGGTTGACCGATTTTTACCAAATTTTATATGCGCATTCTGTAGGTCTGAGAATCGGATACTATCAATTTTTCATACCCCTAAGTGATAGGTTAGGTTATAAGTACAATAAATTTTTTATCTAAAATACATTTTTTTTTTTTTTTATAAAATACATTTTTTTTATATAATGTGGCAAGGAACAATACATACAACCCAAAATTTTTACTTCTGTATCACCAACTTTTTTTTTATGGTCATTTTAGTATTTTAATCAATTATAGTGTTTTTAACTGTACTTAAGGCAAAATAACGTTTGCCGGGTCAGCTATTAATAATAATATTTATGTATATTTACAAATACATACTTTTTCATATATGTGTTGGTTTATCACTTACACCACAGCACAGAAGGTCGAATACTATCACGCCTTATTGTTATGACAACCACGACTAGTAAAATTACTGTTTTCTCTTTTTTACCGCACGTGACTTAACACTATCGAATAATATTCTATTGACGTGACCTAATGTTACTGAGAATGTTGTGTAAGTGTAGAATAACCCTAAGTCGTTGCAAATAGCGTCATTTTTACTAAAGAAAAATCTAAACAGAACAGTAGTAAATAGAGCCATTTTAGTAGTGTAAAAGATAAACAGAGCAGTAGTCAATAGAGCTATTTTTAGAGGCCGGCCCCCAACTCGATCGCGCAAGGAGTTGTGGTGGACTTCCGCACCCACTGGAAGGTTCTGGCTCAGGACAGAAAAGCGTGGGGATCATTGGGTCATTGGCAATGGTCTCCCTATGGTCATTGACCATGACCATAGGGAGACCATTGCCCAACAGTGAGACAATAAAAGTTAGATAAAAATATGTAGTTTTTATTAAATATGACTTTTGCTTCTTCTTTGTATGAGTTAAATGGCCAAGCTCTAGTGTCGAGATATTTCAAGGCACCCAAAGGCTTCTGACTTGGCTTTACGACTACTTGAATTATTAAACGAGTCTTCCGACCCACGTGAATTCTACTAATTACAAAATAGCACAAATTTTACGCGAAGAATGGATAAAAGATTTTCTCAAGTATATTTATGTAAGAGCAGGTACATAGCGAAGAGACACCGATTCACTGTCGAAGTTTCAAGGGTTCGTACAGAGCGTTTTGCTTCGACTTTCATTGAGAAAACTGCGAAGTTTTGGAACTCTCTTCCTGAGTCTCTTTTTCCTGAGAAGAAGAAGTTTTGAAGAACAATTTGGGGGTCTTCAAATTGTTTTGAAGAAGAACAATTTGGGGGTCTTCAAATCTAGAGTAAATAGGTTCCTTATTATTAATTAGTCAAAATGCGAGCCTATTAATAAATAAAAAAAATATAAATTTTTAAGATACAGTTTATAAAAACCTTTAACATTCAAACATGTTGACAAATAATTAACAATAACTCATTTAATTAACAAGTAGGTAAGCCCACTAGAACATCCGAAAAGGTCAAAATAGCATAAAGTATTTATATAGCACTTAATTTACATCTTATGGTAATCGATCAATCAAATGACGCACACGCAACAAGCAACGCCATCTGTTAGCGCCACTTGACTTTATTAAAATACCGACGCTTTTACATTTGCAACTCTAAATACAAGTAAATACGGTTAAAATTTGCATGGGTTTAACCTACAAAGTCAATTTTTCAGCCACAAGCTCCCAGAAACCTTGCTCCTGAAGATTTAAAGCTCAGTTTTGTCTGTTTTATAGAACAGAATAACTTAATTACGGTGCTTAAGTTCTCTGAGCATAAATCACGTATTGTTTTATTGTGCATACTTAAAGCCCACCCGAGTGCTAAATTAGGAACTCCTTTGTAGGATGGTGGTTAACTACATCCTCCTTTTTCGTTCGTGCCGCTTGGCAGATGCCAGATCCTTTAAAAACTATTTTAGTCATCACTTTAAATGGTACGTAAATTGTACAGGATAGATACGGTAATAAATTAATATTTTTTACATTTTTAATAATACTTTTATTTAGATTAAGTTAACTATGGGCACATTATACGACGTGGAGAGGACGCCATTGTCAATTATAATAGCTACTGGTATCAGTGGCAATATGTGTATTGCCTTTAGCTCGGCTAGCTAAAGCGACTCAAAGCTAAGCAACGGTCGATGCGGACATTGTCTGGATGGGTGACCATGCTCAAGACTGTCGTTTTTGAAGTGGCATTTTCAACTGGGCGCTACCGGTAGTCGGTTGAAATGTTAAATTGTAGGCCCCGGCTGTTAGTCTCAGTACAAGCAGTCGTTAAGTTAAGTCAGAGGCCTTCGGGCGGCTTGAAAACTCTCGACACCAGAGCTTGGCCACTTAGCTAATACGAAGAAGAAGAAGTGGCAATAAATAGAACAATAATTACTATGCTGAGTGACTCGTCAAAAGTACCTTAATTATTCTGACAGACAGATTGACATACAGACAGAAAAAATACTACTATTGCGTCTCTTAGCATTGTGATTGTTGTAGCCATTGCCTCTGAAGCCAGTAACTATGTATTTTCATTGGCAATTGTGACACTTGCTAGTGATTTAAATGTTAGACTTGGGGAGAAGATGACGATGAATAGACATGCAGTAACAAAACATACTCGGCTATTCCTCTAATTTTAATACTTTAGATGTAGAACACTCTTGTTGTCTATGGAATGTCAAATTGTTTGTTGTGAATGTGCTATTATGTGTGTGAATGAAAATAATTTTGTAATGGATTATAGATTAGAATTTAGGTGAGTATTCATAAATTTTAGATGACATTTTTGTAGGTATACTTATATATATTTATTTTGATAATATTGCATGCCTAAGGGCGAAGAGTGTGAGGGACATAAAATGTTAACATGTAATAACCTAACCTTACCCATTCTGCAATAAATGATTTGAATTTGAATTTAGAAGGCATGAACTTTGCCCCATTGCGAATAGTTTTTTTTTTTTGAGACTTGGTCAGCTGAACTTCCATTTTTAGTCTTAACTGATACAATAATAGCTTTTTTTAAGACCCAAAGATCTGTCAAACTAAACATTTCTAACTCGTAGTTTTACAGAACAATAAACAAACAAGGCGTTGTGCAACAGGGTCGCCTCGGTCTGATTGGTTTACTGCTGGCTGTACCGTGACCAGTCTCCTTAAACGGCTTGCTATATTACAATAGGTCAATCATACGCGTGCTATACCTACCTGCCTTTAATATATAATGTATATGGACAGAGGTGCCTTGAGCCCTCAACACGAAAGGTGTTGGTAAAGGCATTCTAACGTCATGGAAAACTTTTATTGAACTTGATGATAAGGTCTCAACAGATCCTACTAATATTATAAATGCGAAAGTTTGAGGCAACTGTGTATGTTTGTTGAACCGATTGACCCAAACAGTTGAGCCGACTTGCCTGACGTAAAGCTAAGCTAACCTACGCTGCTTAGAAATAAAATATCAGGGATGGATTTGTAATGATCATACTAAACAGGTGGACCTTAAATTTAGCAATTTTAAAATATAAAAATACCAAATTTAAAATAAGAACACTCAATGCATTATGTACCTATTGTATGTGTACCTAATTTCGTGCATGTGTATTTCTTTAGTTCATAATTGTAGAAGTTAGCATAAGGCGAGTAGACGGACAGAAGGTCAGAGCAGAATTAAGGCTAATGTTAGTACCACGGAACCCTAAAAATAGCTAATAAAAGAAACTATTTTGTGATAACATATGGCATGAATCTCTGGAAAGTTTTGCTTGGAAAAACTACAAGGCGTTTAAAAGATACATTGCGATTCCAAATGCAGAGCTTTTAAATAAATACTACAAACACATTCTGAACATAAAAATCAATATACTTATTGAAATACATAAATATGTAGCTATAGGTTAGCGCAAACAAATACATTTGTGTAGTTATACTTATATTTGTATCCAAGGCCAGTGTGTCAGTCAGAGGCACGGGTCTCAAACATCTGCAGTAACATCAGTGATTCATTAAATAGGTACCTATCATTCGAGAGATACAAACTAAGATAAACCTTTTTTTTTGTTGACGAGAGGGAAATCTTCAACAAGATACCTGGCCACGATGGGACGCAGCCAGGTTGTGTGGGATTTGTACCCACTAAAACCCCCCCGGTGACCTGCCTCTGTGCTTAACGGAGGACTCGGACTATTCCGGAAAACACTCCGGAGATCTTC
Organism: Mellilla xanthometata; assembly: GCA_035578125.1. Classification (NCBI taxonomy): domain Eukaryota; kingdom Metazoa; phylum Arthropoda; class Insecta; order Lepidoptera; family Geometridae; genus Mellilla; species Mellilla xanthometata. The sequence continues at coordinate 12,741,847 of JAPUBQ010000009.1, read as the reverse complement.
TTGCACTGCGCTGTGGCCCTTCCCGGATTGCTGTCTAATACGCCAACGTCAGCGATGGTCACACGACGCCGTCGTTCACCCCGGTTTCGATGAAGCGGGTGTCGGAACCCCATCTCCGAACACCCTCGAATCTGATGCCTTTTAGTCGCTTCTTACGACAGGCAGGGGCAATTCCGCAGCCTTATTCTTTCACCCAGGCTGCAGGGTTAAAACTAAAATAAACCAGATAGGTTTACAAAATTGCCTAATCCAAGCAAGTAGGTAAACTAAAACAACTGCCGATCGACTTTACGAGGTCGCCTGCATTTCGAAATGTAGTTAGTTCCCAGCGTAGCTCTTAGCTCTAAAATTCTGCCACCATATTACATTCCTCGCGTGATTGGATTTTGATTATCGGGTAATTTTAATTGGATTTTTTTATGGTTAGTGGACTGAAGGTGTGTTTATCAGAGGTTGCTTTGATGTATGTTTTTCTTAAATTACAGACATACATTCCTTTGCCCAACAGTGGACAATATAGGTCAGATAAAAAAAGAAATACCAAAACAAAAATCTTAAAACGACAAGGCAGAATCAAGAATTTACAGTTTTTTTTATTATAAATCAAAAATGGGGAAAAAATATCGAGAAATTTCTTAAAGACCGCTTAAAGAACAAAGAAAATTTATACTTAATTTGGTACCGATCAGACGTTCATTAATCAGTCATTAATCAATATTAAAAAAAAATTGGTCCAAATAATTTATTTTGCAATTTTTAATCGGTTTTTTCTCTAAGTAAAATGAATCGGTAAGAGTGCCACGCCGTAGACTGCAGTGCAGCTTAACATCAGGCTAGCTGTAGTCAAACGCTAACATATCAAGGATAAAAAAAATCTTAGACCATATTTTTCCATATTTTTTTACTTTAGTTTATAACTAAAAAACGAAATTTTGTCCCAGTTATATTAAACGTTTGTTTCATAAAGTCTCATTAGTACTAGTTAAGTAAGTGTTATTTCGGTTGGAGTTAGTAGAACTTACTACAAAAACAAAGAAAATCTGAACATGTACAAAGTACAAGTGATTGATTAATTAATCCGACATTTCCTAACACCGTTCGCATGACAAATCTTTCTCCATTCCTAACAGTATGGGAGTTAGCCCTTGCATGTCGAATCAAGGCGCTTTTGTACCTAGTTTAGACGCGATATTCAAATTTAAGCGAAGCGCCTGTTGCGTGGCACAAATTTAACGAAATCAACCTATATAAAATCATCAATTAACAATATAGAAATTATACGTCCTAACAATTCTTGATAATGTCATTAGCTCAGAAAAAAAAGATTTATTTTAGTTTAGTAAAAAAGATTTATTTTAATTTATTAAAAAAGATTTATTTTAAATTATCAAGCAAAACATAAATATTAGAATATTAAAACGAATTGTTTAAAGACTATCAAACTAATTTTACGTTATCGTGTTTTGGATATCTAACGATTCTTAACACTGAATAAAAAAGATAAAAGTAAATGAGGGAAGAAAACGTAGTACTTTTATTATATTTTTTTTTAATTTGCTCTTTTGCACCTATACCGCCTTAATGAATGGACCCACTAGCACCGATTTCTGATTGTTTATTAAATTTGTTTGTTTGTGTGTAGACATGGTTCATTGATTGGTTACGTCATCACCGGAAGATGTGAAAATTGACGATAACATTTCAATTTTATGGCAGCTATGAATTCTGTCTTAATTAGTGAAGATATACATTTTTATATTTTCCATACCAATTTTAACACTTTTCTTTAACATGCCTTCATCAGCCATAAAATATATAACCAAATCTATAAAACTCCGCGTCACTTATAAAAAAAAGGCTTTACTATAAAAAGATCTTAAAACTAGCTTCTTAACACCTCTCTTCCTAGTTAAGACAAAACCTAGGCCAGGTTAGGTTAGGTACCTAACTAAGCCTTCAAAACAGTTTGTAAAAACTTAGCAGCTATTAAGTCTTTCAATGATTGCAACAAAAAATTAGCACCACTTGTTTTTTAAGGCCTAAGGTCAAACGGATTGGCAAATTGACAATGCACCGGTTGGTTAACCAATCGATTCACGTATTCAAGAGTCATATAATGTAGGAGTCTATTGTTAAACCTCTGAATTACGTTTTAGTTCTCATGATTCAGTCCTACGCGATTTAATCAAAGTATTTTAGGATTTGTGAACCTGATTTGACTTTGGTTCTGAGACCGGCGGAAAGTGAAAGTAGCTTACCTCGTAGGAGCCAGGTTCCTGTAAAACCATCACCTTTTTGAAGAAAATCTGGGGCATTCTGTCAACTCCGACCTCACTCTGCCTTGTCTATGGCACTCGAAAATCAATTGGTCACAGATAAAATTGAGAACTCAATTCAAACTTTTTTCGCACAGAATTTCGATGATAACTTTTTTACTTATTATTTGTCTATAGCAATTTTTCGAATTAAGAATTATGTCACCAATTTTGTTTTATTTAACAACTGGATTGTCTTTTAACTGTTTGTTTTTTTACGTAACGAAAAAACCGGTGTTTGGTTTATCTAATATTTGTTTTTCCGTTGCTGCGGAGTAAAGCGCGGACCTTTCCCTTCTAGCAACTTGTGTACAACTAAAACACGCAACAACTATTAATGTTAGAAGTATGAAACCATGACTGGAGTAGCACTGGCTGTCGCAATTTTATAGTTTCCGATACGATTTTAAGCTTTATTGAATGGCAATAAAAACGATTTTGCATAAAACCTTTTTGCAAATATCAAGTTTGGTTTGGAGCAATACAGAGTCAGATATATTAAGATAGTCATAGATTAAGTTAAGCAGGTATATCTGATTCAAATTTTATGCTAAAGCCTCGAAAATTTAATGAAAGTGAATGCAGAAGAGCGTGAAAAAAGGAAAAGTTAATGCGCATCAAAGGTCTAATTAAAAGTAGTTTATTTACTTTTACAAAATGAGAATGACTTGTTAAGGCCGTGCCATGGGTAAACTCTCGAAATTATAGTTTTGTCGTTATAAATCATAAATAGGTAAAGTTCTTCTTCTTCTTCTTCTCTTTTGACCTAAGTGGTAAAGCTATGGTGTTAAGAGTTTTCAAGCCGTGTGAAAACCTCTGACTTGACTTAACGACTGCTTTTACTATTAACGAGTCTTTTATTATTATTTAATTACTACAATTTAACGCGTCATCCAGGCAACCCACGTTAGCGCCCAGATTAAAATGCTTCATTTTTAAAAGACTTGTGCAGGGTCACTTTCCCAAAGACAAACGACTTAACCTCAATGATCGCGTCAGATCACCTTAGCTAGCCGAGCTATATTCTGGTAGCTTCCATGAGAGCTAATAATATTAGACTAGACATGCTCCATCATTGGCCAGTGTCACTTATTAGTTTGGTAACGCGCCCTACTGATCAAATGCCTAGATGTATAGAGCAAAAAAATGCACACATAAGCTTGAAACATATTATAACCTTTTTGCAGCCAAATAAAATCGTGTTTAATATGTTAAACAAAAACTTGGACAAAATATTATTATTACTGTAGTCAAAACAATTTACATCAAATATGGTGTCAGTGTGTTTCACATTTACATTTGTGTGCGAGACGCATTTTAATGCAATTTATAGAAGAGGAGCCCGTGTCTATATTAGTCACGACAGAGAAAAAGTTTGTTATATTCTTAAAATAAAATTGCAACTCTCGACACCATGTCTTGGCCACTTAGCCCGTACGAAGAAGATGAAGAAAAAACACGAAGATGATGAAAAACAAAACTTTGCTATAATAAAAAATACTTAACCTGGCAAAAACAACCTAAGAAAAGGCATTGAATCAAATTATCGAGAGAAATATATTACCTATACTTCTACAAATACGGATAACTGTATAGAAATAAATGGAATATGATAAATAAAAAAATATGAAAATAAAATATATGTAACTTGTATCGAAATGATGAATTTTATTTATTACTAGCTGCGTCCCGCGGCGCTACCCGCATTAATTCGGAACAAAAATAAGTCAATCCAGGGAAAAAAGTAGCCTATGTGTCAATCCAAGGTCCAAACAATTTTCATAGTAAATCTCTCATCAGCATCGCGTCAGCCGTTAGAGCGTGAAAGAGTAACATAGATTATGAAGTTAATTGCGTATCCCACGGGAGCCAAAATTATTTTCAAGATAAAAAGAAGGTTATATGTGTTAATTATAGTTAGTTCTAACCTATCTTCACAAAAAAAGTTCATCAAAATCAACAAATTTTCAGCCGTTTGATCGTGAAGAAGTTACAAACATACACACACAAACTTTCGCATTCATTAAATTAGTAGGATTATTTTTAGTTACCTTTGTTATTATTATTTATTTACTTATATTAAGCCTTACAGATTTAAGAGTGGGCTATTTACCTGAAAAATCTTTATTTTTCAAAGAATGGTTATCACAATAAATGTCTCAGACAGAATGGTAATAAATCCAGATTTCTTTCATTTTTTTTCGTAATTAAATCTGCCCCCAGCTCCTAAACTAAATCTACAAGGAAGCTACTAAAAGTCACGCCTATATTCACGGCTCACAGAAATGAGATATAAACTCAGGAATTGGAGAAAGTAAAGTTGTGTTTAGAATGCTAAGCAAGGCTTACAACTAGGTATTTATAATGCCCGACTGAGATTGTTGATGTGGAGTATGCACGTGCGTAAATAGCTTAATATGGAGTTTTTGGGTCCCTGCTTTACTATGCGTGCCAACTAGAGATGCGCGATTTGAAATAAAATAAATATTTAAGGCGGTCTTATTCAACTTTTTGCTGTTTTAAGTTACGTTTATTTACTTCCTTGATAAACTAAAAAATATAAAACTAGTCTCATATCAAAATTTAACATAATATCTAGTGATCACAAGAAACAGAAACACGATTAGTAACAATTCGCTCGATAGAATTTTGTTTTGAAAAAAGCTCTAATTTACCATAAATTGGGTATTATCCTTTATATATTTTTGGATTGGTGAGAGATCCTATCACTAAAATGATGTCAAAAAAATATCAACAGACAAAGCACAAAATTAACAAGGATTCTGTAGAGATACTTTTATATCTTGCCATACAAAAATTAACCAGGAAAAAATAAAACCCTAATAAATGAAACCGATTCACGCCATAGACGCGCTCGCGCTCGCCGGCCAGTACCCGCCGAGGCGTCTCAGAGAGTGGACGTATCGCTCGTTGTTCCTAATTGTCAGAAATTCCGAATTTTTGTCGCGGTGATTTTCATCCTAAATATGGACAGAAAAAATAAAAGATAATGACTCCAAAGGCATATCGGAAAATGGTAAGTACCTTCCACCTTTTTCCTTGTTGTAGATTGTAGACCACTTCGTATGAAAACAATCATGCCACAGTCAAAAATAAACAGAATGAAAAAATTAAATCAGAATTAGGTATCAAGGTTTATCTTTTTTGAACACAGGTTTATTTATAAAATATCTTATTAGGATACTTGTACCTATCTTTTTAACCGACTAAGACAAAAGGAGGGTTATGATTTTAACAGCATATGTACGTTTGTACGTAGTGTATGTTCATCTGTGCCACCATATCTCCTCAACTAAGTAGTAATCATAATTTGGCAATCGAGGTACCTATCAACAGACGCGTCTTTACGCTCCCCGCTTTTACGCTATAGGATATATATGACGTCACACAAAATTTAAAAGACGTAGAAGTGGCTCGCAAAATATTTTATGAATTGAGTTAATTTTACATGTACCTAAGATTTATAATGTGCTTGTTGCAGTGCTGCAATGACAAAGCGGAAACAAAAATCCAACGTCGAAATTGGATCTGTTTCGAGCGTCGAGTGAGTATTATTATTACATTATATAAAGTATTTTTATATATTCCTATTTAAAATAAACGAAATTTAAACTCTTACTGATTGTTTGTGTTTAAATGTGACGTAATTTTCTGTTTCAGTGTTGAAACAGAATTGCCAGAAATTACTGTTGAAAAAGTCAGTGAAAGCGATGATTTTCGACCCATAGCTGGAAGGAGATTGATCTTTACGTGAAAATTAACTAGATGGCGCTGATGACGCCTTAACTCGCACAATTGTTTCTTTCGCAGAATATGTATACGAAATTATATTGTAATTGCAGGGTTTTTTTTTATGTGAAAATTAACTAGATGGCAAGGCGACGCTTTAATTCGCGCAATCGTTTCGTTCGTTCGCAGAATATGTATGTGAAACCATATTGAAATTTCCAATATTTGTTTACGTAAAAGTTAACTAAATAATCTTAGAATTTCGAGACAATACTCACGAACTAATTGGTGCGTGATTTAATTATTTTTGATGTCAAAGCGTTAAGTTCGGAAATATAAATTATGATAATAATTTGTGGCAGTGCTTATATCCGTTTGACATCGATGTCAAACATCAATCATCATATTAATTTAACAGCACATAGGTAACAAAATTCGGTTGTGATATATAGATAAGTCTTTACTGTTTACAACAAAAATGTAAGAATAAAACTACTTAATTTACTTTTGCAATTTAGGGGAGATAAGGAGGTTAGAAGTAAAGGTTTTCCTCTATTGTTTTAGTGATATTGATTGAAATTTGAAATTTAAGTCATCATCTTATACAATCAAAACGCCCCTTTATGCAAAACTAGCTGACCCGGCAAACGTTGTTTTGCCTAATAATTATTTTTATTCTAGTTTCTAGACAAAATCAGTGCCAGCAAAGAAAGATAATGTTATAGTGTTTTATTTAACAAACATTTATTTGTTCTTCTTATATGGCACCGACTCCAAGAATACAGGATGAAAAAAAATTCAAGATTTTTCAATAAAAATGTGGTTGTTGTGCCTCACTCGACATAGATAGGTATATTGTGTCGCGCACTTTTTTGTAGATATTTGTAAGATCTACAATTAATTACAACATTTTATGGTTCTATCTTTTGTAGTTTAGGCAGCGTACGCAAAATAAGTAACTTCTTGGGTTGATTTTTTTCAGTTTGTGTCCGAAAAATCCAAATATCTTACGGAACCCTATTTTATTCCAAAATAAAATATAGCTTATGTTACTCGTGGATAATGTAGCTTTTGTATGGTGAAAGAATTTATAAAATCGGTCCAGTAGTTTTTGAGCCTATTCGTAACAACCAAACAAACAAAGTTTTCCTCTTTATAATATTAGTGTAGATAAAAAGGTATTGTTTATACAAATAATTAAATAAATAGGTAATCCAACAAGATAAAAAAAATCATGTGTGTTATTCACACCTGGTAGAAGTGAAACCTTCAAAAATACGATGAAAAAGCTCTACAAATAAACGTATAATACGTTCACGTATACAAAACACCATTGTTGTTGTTGTGATGCCTTTTCTAAAACTTTGTACTACGCATGCGCGCACAATACAGTCGCTTTTTCGTTTCATCGACTTTCAAATCACAACGATGCTAAAGAATTGTTCACTTCAAAATATGATTTCATTTGTACCTAATATTTCACAAGTTGTTACAGTATCATACAATTTTAGAGAAATTATACAAATGATGAATAAAGAAAACTAACGTTGTGCTAGCCTTAGTTACCTTAGTAACTGCATTTACAATGTCTAGAATGAATCTGTAAAAAGATAAAAATATAAAATAATAAGTTTGCTCACTCTGTCAACTTATTTTTTACACTGTGGCGCCGGAACGACTGGTCGCCGGGACAACCACCCAGTCTTAGATCGCGAGTTCGCCGCGCGCGCTTGTGTGCGTAGCGACTTTGTTCGTATCGAGCGCTATTTGCCTAAAGTTTCAAACTAAGCTCGCCTTAAGGAGGGCTCCCATACAACAATAGTACGGAACCCTTCATGCGCAAGCCCAACTCGCACTTGGCCAATTATTACAGATACAGATAATTTATTAATAAATATACATTTATAAGTCAACAAAACAAAGTACAATAATTATTTAATATACATATGTCAATTCTTAATTATGTGATTTCTCAATTATAAATTCCTTGACACTATAGTGTGCTTTATTAATTATATATAATTTAAGCTTACTTCTAAATATGTTAGGGGAAGCTGTATTTCTGATATACTCAGGCAAACGGTTAAATAATCTGGGTCCACCAACATACACCGGCTGCTCAGACCTGGCCAGGGAGTGGGCTGGGGTCGCCAGTCTCTGCCGATGTCTCGTACCGAAATTATGTAAGGCTCCCGCCGTGGGGAATCTTTCGAGATTTTTTGTACGAATACGCACATTTGGAAAATAAACATAGCCGGTACTGTGAGAATTTTTAGCTCAATAAAGAAAGGTCTCGTCCCATTTTTTTATTATAAATCATAAACTGTAAAACATATCGAAACAATAGCAGACCGAAAGAACAAGTCTGAGAATATTTAGGCACACTTATTTTGGTACCAATCAGACTTATCAATATGAAAATAAGCGGGATCAATATTTTTTTTTCTTGAACATCCGCATCCTACTTTTAATTCAAATAAGTAAATATAGTGTAAACTCTATATAACGACACTGAAAGGACTGTGCATTTTATGGCGTTATAGAGAGTGGTCGTTAGATGGAGAGAATGTATCATTGTATGGAATAAAAGCTAAACCAACTAAAGCCAATTAATGTCGACGCTTTAGAGAGTTTGTCGTTAAATCTAGTGACGTTACATGGAGTTTACACTGTAATGTTAAAGGTAGGTGCACAAGGCCTTCACGGATGGATGGATCTGTAGACTCTTGTAGATATATGTCTTGCACACATGCAATAAATGCAAGGCATGTCTTGATTTTACGTAAGCACATGCAAATACATAATTTGCATATCGATTAATAGCAGTCAGTTTTTTTTCCTCCTTACAACAGCTAGGCATTTGTTTTTTTACCTAGCGACATCTGGACTAAGGTGGAGCATGCCTAGGCTGGAATAACTAGCTCTCAAGAAGGCTGTCACAACACACTGTCAGATGCTTGACGACTTTTCAATTTGAGTAAGGCTCGTATTAGTTTGAGACTTTTTATTTTATTTTATTTTGAATTTGTTATCTCTATATGTAACTTTTATTACTTATTTGTGCTTTTGTTTTGTGAAATTTATTTGTATCATAAAAAAATATGTAATTTAGAATTAAATGAGTTCTTGAAATCTGATTTAAATACATTTATTATTATTATTAGAATTTTTAGTTTTCCTTCACCGAAAGCTCGAGCTCATTGGCGAGCATCGAATCCAAGACCGTCAGGACCTGAGGAGGCCGCTCGCTTGACTGAGCTGTTATCGCTTCAAAGCTGGATTCTCTATTTACATGACTTTTTCTTTGCCTTCACCTTTTCCCACTATCTGGGTTTGGATTTTGTATTTGTATTAGGTCGTCCTCTACTTCCACTACCTTATACAATCATATTCATACTTCTCCTCTCTTCGCATGACATGCCCATACCAAGATAACCTTCCACTCTTAACTTTATCTGGCATAGGTGCCACTTTCAAACTTCCTCTGATATATATTATTGTATAGCTAGGAACTGAACACTGGCATTGTACATATGTTAAGATTTTTATTGAAAATAAATAAATTAAATTTAAACTCTTTGAAATTGAATTGAATTTATTCTGATATACTTATTTCTTACCTTACGTCTCTACTTACATGACTAAAACCTATTTATATCGGTGACTTCACCATTTCTCCGTATTAGCATAATTGTATGCAAACAAACACACATTCAAACATGCCCACAACGTAAACATTAATTGTTTGAACAATTGTGTTCTCATTAAAGTTTTCACTGAAAATATTAACTGAAAACACATTTTTTCATAGCTTTTCTGAAACAGTAATTTCTGATGGTAATAATATTTTTCTGTTGCCTTCTAATATTCTCGATTAATCTACTAATTCCTACTAGGCTAAAAAGGCTAGTATGGCTCGGTGGGAAAACGTCTGCTTTCAATCTGACAGCCACTGTTTCAATCCCAGCTCTACACCAATGACTTCTTTTTCAAGTTTTGTGTGGAATTGCACTCGCTTTACGGTGATGAAAAACCGGTCCCGTTTGAGGACCACAACATTCGAAGACGAAGTGTCATCCGCCAACCGATACTTGGCCAGCGTGGTGGATAATGACCTATATCTCTCTCCTCAAGAGAGAGGCTCAGAGTCCCAGAAGTGGGATCGTATAGTGGGTTACTTATGAAAGAAAGAAAGAAAAATAGTTTATTGCACACAGACTTCTAAGTTTGACATACAAAATGACTCGTGTATTGTGTATGTGCACAAAAGGAGCTTGCTTGCTTCATATGATTTGAATCATTTCCACCATTCTAGTATATAATTATATTCATAGACGTTGTTGCATCGTGTTACAAACGTATACTTCTAAACTTACATTCAAATCATATCTGCTAGTGACCCAGGACCTCTTACTCAGGATACCACCAACGTATTTCCTTCTCCATCTTGCTAAAAGTCCTCCACTGTAAGTCCTCTTCGATCGCCGATTCACAGTGTACCGCTCCATCGCCCGTCTACACTAAAACGGCAATCTATCACTCGCACATAAAGTTAACCACAAGTCTTTCCAAAACGCGATGGTCAAACACCAGAGTCGCGGTGCAACTGACTCTAATTAAAAAGATATGTTATTTCGACCGCGAAACACATTAAATTATAATATTACATAAAGCGAAACGGACCGAATAGAACTAATTGCCAGTTCCCTTTGTAAATAGAAAGTGGCTTAGATTGGTGGTAGACAGTTTTGGTTTTCTTTTTTTTTGGTGTGTTTGACGCGACGTCCTGTGACGAGACTCGCGAGGTTAATAATATCGATGGTGAGTATTATTGTCCCCTTATTTGTGCTACGGTATGTCGGAACGAATACATGCGCGTGAGTCGAATAGCGCGGGTATAAATTCGATTGGCACCAGAGATTTGGAAAATTTTGTGGAACGGAAATTGAAGCGAGGGAGATCCATTTATTTAAATATAAACATAATATTACAGCATTTCAGCCAAGATGTAATTTGGATATCATAATAGAAGATACCATGAAGAGGTATTATGGAGGTATTTTGTTTCAGCTAGTACATTATCAATATACGTATCCATTTCACTAAGCATCGACAAGATATTTTACACAAAGTTAGTAGTTAATAATCGGCTGTTTACGTCTTAGTACGCAAATAAAGCTTGTTTTTTTACTTTTGTAATTTTACGAAAAAAATCAGCAATTATGATTCGACAATTTTTTTTATGATACAGCTGATATTTTTCTTCGAGAATTTCTTTATGATTTTTGTCTAAATGTAATGAAAAGCGTTGTTAGTTAGTAACCAGTATTAGATTAAAGTTGTAAAGATATTTAGGTAACTATTTTCTATCTTTATTTTCTATCAATAAAGTGGTCAAAAATAATCGTTAGTTTAAATTCTAACGTTACTGACAAAATAATAATATCCACCGCTTTCAGTAGTATAAGTTTGAGCGCGCGCTCATACTTTCAAAGACGAATAGTTTTTGTGAAATGAACTAAGATTAATTTCTTTGGTTGTGCCCATACTGAATACAAAAGTAACAATACCACACTTGACTATGCGACGCGCGCGCGCCCTCTATGGACAGTGTTTGTCTGTCAGTAGGCAATTTTTCTAACCCAAATAGTTGAACAAGGACGCCTGTGGGAATGAGGGGCCCTGATTTTATTCGGGCCATTCTATCAGTACGTTTCAAGTCATTTACATTTTCATTGCCATTAATTTTTTGGTTGAATTGGTTTGTTTGATCAGATTGTCTGACATGTAGGTACATTTAATATCAGATGGCTGGAGCGAGGTAAGTATAGGTAAGCTATATGGCAAAAACATGTGTGCATAAGAGTTTAAAGTGGCACTATAATACATCGTCATCCATATTCGCGTATTCGACAAACAATTACGATGATTTATATAACTAGCATTTTGAAGTTGTTCAGCCACCAGCGAAGGTGCTCACCGACGGACGCTGCTTAAATCATCTGATGAAGATGTATAAAGGCCCATGATGATGATTTTGAAGTATATAAGTAATGCTTGTAGTGTGACTTGCCTTTAAGGTTATTATATGGGGAAAATTTTGAAATTAGTTTTTTCGTCATAAAAAGGTAAAAAATATTGATAAAATAGCTTAATGACTGTTTGATGAACAACTCTAAGAATATTTTTACTTAATTTGGTACCTTTTGCCTTAACGTATATTATTTATGGCCAATAAAGTTCTTTGTGCGTGCAGACGGTATATTTGATAAAGTTTTTTTTATTTATCTTATTCACCTATTTGAAGATATGGCGAATACCAAATGTTTGAGTGTTAGTTTGTGGATGGTCGTATTTCCTTGGCTTGCATGTTCGCGTATTCGTATTTTTTTTTGCCAAATATAGAAAAAATCAAATCACGATCACAAATAGCAGTTAATGAAAGTGAGAGGACATGACCTTACAAATGTTTTCTTTATTGATTTGAATTATATGGTTTAGTATATATCATATTAAATGAACACAGACATTTACTGTCTATTTATACTGTAAGCCTCATTAATAATGTTATATGTTAAGGTTTTTGTATTCCAACATACTTAAGTTGCCTGTCAAAATTAGTATAGCAAACCTTTACTTGCCATGCCATTTCAACAAGGCGTTTAGCTTAATAAAAACAATAATAGCTGTTAGTATCAAATTTGTTTATTCTTACGTATAATCTAGTATCGCAATCAGTCCTGTAAGAAATTATCAAATCTTGTTTGAACAATTTAAATTATACATCTTCAGCCTCCATCGTAGTTGGACAATCTGTCTCTGCAACCAATAATGGTTCAATACAGGGAGCAACATACATCATTTTTTCTTGAAAGTCTAATTTTCCAATCGAATTGAAATATTCTTTAAGAGTATTCCTTAATTGTATACCCTCATTACTTGGCTCGATGTAAGTTTTCTTAACCGGTTCCAGTTGGACAGGATTTTGTCTCCATTTGCCCGGTACAATTCTTCCGTTTACAACATCTTCTCGGTCCACATCACTTGGCTTCAAATATGACCGAGAATATTTCAGCAAAAAGTTATGAAGCAAGCAGCATCCCATGAGTATCATGTGTACTTCATCTAGATCTAAGTTCTTGGATGTTAGTATTCGAAATCTTGATGTTAAGACACCAATAGCATTGTCTACGACTTGTGTTGCTCGGTACAATCTGTAGTTAAACACTCTTTCTGCCTCCATAATGGCTTCACCTTGATACGGTGTCATGCAACATTTCTCTAATGGACACAAACTATCACCAACTAAGACACACGGGACTGTTTTGTCCGTTCCAGGTAAAGGACAGGACTCTGGCAAATCAAACCATTCCATCCAATTAAAGTCATAGAAATCTCTCAACAGTTCTCCCCCAGGTACTTCGCTTTCATAACCAGTTCCAATGGTGAGAAACTCATAGTTAGCACCTACTACAGCAAACCAGACACTGCTATACTTGCCTTGAGGATTGAGAAAAGTGTTTCTTTTCGGTTCAGGCGGTTTTTTAATAGAAATATGCTTTGCATTTATACTGCCAACACAGTTTTTGAATTGCAAACGTTTGTCAAATGTGTCTATTACTTTCTGCCAATGGTCTTCTGTTGAAGGTAACTGTAACAAAAATTACCTTTAGTATGAGATAAAAAATCAATATAATATATTAAAAAAAAAAAAATTATATATTAGAACATATTTCGGATATGGCTGGTTAGCCCCATATATTTAACAATTTGTATTATAGTCGCTAACACAACTGTAATACATACATAAATACTTTATATTAACCATCAGTGTATGAAATGTGTCCTTATATTTATTTATTAGGGTTCCATACCTAAAAGGTAAAAACGGGACCCTATTACAAAGACTCCGCTGTTAGTCTGTCTGTCTCCAGGCTGAATCTCAGAAACCGTAGTAGCTAGAAAGCTGAAACTTTCACAAGTTATGTATTTCTCGTGCCGCAATTACAACATATACTAAAAATAAACAAAAAAATATCAAGGGTTAAAAAACACGTTTATTATTTCCCCATACAATAACAATACAATTAACATGTTTTTTCCTATTTTTTTTTTGCTCCATATCAATAACGGATAGATACTAGACACTTAAAATTTTCACAAAATATATAAATGTTTACTAACTATCATATTAGATTATACAATTTTAATAAAACAAACATTTGAGGGGGGCTCCCATAGAACAATGGTATGGAACCCTTCATGCGCAAGTCCAACTCACACCTTGCCAATTATTTATATTATTTATCTATACATATTGCACACCCAGACTGACAGCCAGCCAGCCGGGAATAATTGAACCCAGGAGTTTTGGTTATCCATCCGGCATAGTAACCATTACGCTAACGAGGTACACACAGTAAAACCTCCTATAGTCAATATTTTGAGTATCTTAGTCCATTACATTGTGCCTGAGATAAATTTAGCAATATTTTCTAATAGTATAAAAAGTAGCAGGACACTTTAGCCCAGTCTCTAATCTAGATCCACACTAAATTTTATCCAAATTGATTCAACTGTTTCAGTGCGAAACAGTAACAAATTTACACATACACACACAAACAACAAAAAAGCTAGTGTGTGGTGTGTGAGGGTGGTAACAGGCCTGTTTTTCCATCATAACAGCTTCTGGTTCGATGCCCTACACCAAAGACTTGTTTTCATGTTATGTGACGATTTGCACTCTCTTTACGGAGAAGGAAAACATAGTGAGGAAACCAGTATGTTTCATTATGGCCTATATCTCTCTTCTTGTGAGGGGTAAGGCCCAGAGTCCCAGCAGTTAACGGATAGTTGCTTATACTTACACCCAATCAAATTTTCGCTTTTGTAATAGGTATTAGTGCAATGAAACTTACCATATACCACTTCATTCCTTCAAATATAGCAGACAGTGTTGTGGGGATCATTTTTTCAAGTTGTTGTGTACAGATCAGTGTCCTGTCTTTCAAACTCTGATATTCACAACCAGTAATAAGATATAGCAGTGTAGCTACCAGACAATCTTCTGCCCTTACAAACTCGTTCAAGATCTTGCTTGCTTCCAGATGTGGTTCAATCAACTTCAATATCTTATTAAATGTATTAACATCCATTATGTTAGAGATGTCTTCACATTCTATTAAATTCTGTATAATTGCCTGCCTCTTTTCTTGGCGATCTAGCCAAGGTGTTGGCTTTCTCCTCAGATAATAACCCGCGAGTATTAACGCAAGATCTCTTGTGAAATATGCCATATCGCTAAGTAGTAACTGCAAACAGAAAAATTTTTCACAGTAGATTTTTTAGTGAAACTTTGAAAAATTATTTAGGCGTGCTGAACAGATGTAATGTTATAAATACATTAACAACCCTTTTTCAACCCTCCCCCTAAGTATTGGTTTCACTAAATTCAGGAGCCTCGATACTAAAGCCAACCCTGGTAGTTTATATAAAATCAGTGTTAGGTACATAGAAATCTTACCTAAATTAAAGTTTCAACAAGTTCAATGAAATCTATCTGTGTATGGTACCTACATAAAGCTCTTGTGGAATGGCACCAGATAATATCTAGATGCTAGATTTAGTTAAAAAAATACACGAAATTAATCGCACACACAAAGTACACAGAAGTTTTGATTTTTGAACTTCTTTGGTCGGTTTGTCACAGTTTCACAGATCTTATCTTTCTTCTTTCTACGTTCTACGCACAGACTAGTAAGGAGTTCGTTCTACGGTCTACGTGCACTGTTCACCATGAAGTTGTAGGTAAAGTAAAACTTCATGCTGGTTGTTGTTGTTGTTGACAAGATATTTTTTAAAGTTTTTTTTTTTTTTTTTTTTTTTTTTTAAGAGTAGCTTTTGCCTTTAGGCACAGCCAGCGTCATGTCATCGAATTAAGAAAAAAAAAAAAAGGAAACGAAAATAAATTAAGGATATCAAAACCACATTATTAAGTTCAAGAAAGAAAAATAGAAAACTAAAGTTTAAGCTTATTACAAGAAAGAAAAGAACAAATTACACGAAAAATAGCAGGGTCAATACATGAAAGCAGAACAGACATCGAAGTAGGAAAAGAAACTAGATTTGAAAGTGAAATGAGGAAAGAGGACCGATCAAGAAGAGGACAGGTGAAAAACAAATGATTAAGGTCCCCTTCATCTAATCCACACTCACATAAGGAAGAGTTCCAAATACGCAACTTCCTCATGTGAGTGGGAATACAGCAATGACCCAACCTCATGCGAATGATGCATGAGGACAAGGATTTACTAAGGGTGATCTTTGAGAACCAAGGCTTTCGAGGAACTACAGGTTGTAATATAGCATATGAGGATCCTCTGATACGAGATGAAAAACTCCAAGCTGCATTCCAGGACAAGAACAAACGAAGTTTTGGGAGGGAAGAAAGATCATGCGGAAATATACAGAATGGAATCTTGTCACCGGAAACAACGGCGTCTTTTGCTACGCGGTCAGCACGTTCATTGCCAGCCACCCCAACATGACCTGGGATCCAGATAAGACTAACTTGAAGACCAGAAGAATGACAATCTGAAAGCGCTTCTTTAAGAAGAAAAAGAATTAAATTATGAGAGTAAGAAGAAAATGGATTAGAAAGAAGAGACTGAAGAGCACTACGGCAGTCTGTGAAAATAAGAGTGCGGGGCAACTTAAATAAAAGAACATAACGAACAGCTTCTAAAAGAGCCCAACACTCACCAGAAAACACAGAGGTTTCCGGAGGGAATTTGATTTTTTGGACAATATCATATTGTTCATGGAAAATGCCACAACCAACACAGCCAAAAGTCGAAAATTTAGAAGCATCCGTATAAATAGTATGCCAATCTGGAAAATCCCTTTTCAATAAACCTCTCAAATATTCATCAGCATGATTATCACCAGCGCAAATGTCAAAATTCAAAATAATAGAAGGAACGGAAACTATAACATTATAACTGAAATAGAAGACGGGAAGAACAGGAAGACGGGCAACGGGATCTTTCAAAGATTTATAAATAGAAAAGCTCTTAACAAGACAAGGTAATGACTTGAGGTGCCAGAAACGAGAAGACGAAGAAAAATCTAGTAAGAGCTGAAGTTTCGGAGGAAGAGGATGATGGGAAAACTGAAGGCAACGAAAGAAAAACCTATTACAAAGAAACTGACGACGAAGGCGTAAAGGAGCGTCACCACACTCCACTTGGAGTGCATTCGTGGGAGAAGATTTCATAGCCCCAGAAATAATGCGAAGAGCATTAGACTGGATAAGGTTAAGTTTTTTAATGTTCCCTTTACTAGTAGGTTCCAAAAGGAAGGACCCATAGTCTAAAATACTACGTATACACGCATTGTAAATAAGTTTTAAAGTAAAGGGATGAGCACCCCACCAAACTCCAGACAGACAGCGGAGCAGATTAATACCCTTCCAACATCGTTCAGAAATATAATTACAGTGTAAAGAGCCACTTAGTTTACTGTCCAGAATCATACCTAAAAATTTTACCGACTCTTTAATGGGGAGCCTTGCCCCTTTTACACAGATATCAGTGACAGGAGAACAACGCTTTCGAGAGAAGATAACAACGCTACTTTTTGACGGAGAAAGATCTAGACCATTTAAGTTTAACCAAGAATCTAAATTACTGAGAGAGTTAGATAATACCTCAGACGCACATTCAATTTTACAATGGGATGAGTATAAAAGTATATCATCTGCATACTGAAGAATACGACAAAGACCAACAGATGATTCCAAATCATAAGTATATACGTTATAAAGAAGTGGACTGAGAACAGAGCCCTGCGGCAAACCCCGCCAAATAACTCGAGAAGGAGAAATGGAAGGATTGCTACAGCGAAGATGAATATACCTCTCCGTAAGTATATTCATGATAAAGTTGCACAGCTTAACAGGAACATTCAGCCGACATAATTTGACTTTAAGAATGGAAAGCTGAACACTATCATAAGCAGCGGATATATCAAGAAAGGCACCGACAAGGAACTCATTACGAGAGAAAGAGAGACGAATATCAGTGGTAAAAATACTCAAACTGTCTATAGTACTTCTACCTTTCCTAAATCCAAATTGAGACTTGGCAAGCAGGCCTCGGCTTTCAAGAAACCACTCCAAGCGGTTTTTAATGAGGCGTTCAGCTAACTTAGTCAAAACAGAAGAAAGCGCAATTGGGCGATAGGAACAAGGATCTTCAGAATCTTTGCCAGGTTTAAGAATAGGGACTATTAATTGGGATTTCCAAGAAATAGGAACAACACCAGAATCGAAGATAGCATTAACGAGAGATAAAAATGCATAGAGAAATTTATCACTGGCCTTAGAAAAAAAGGAATAAGGAATACCGTCCATACCCGGGGAAGAATCCCTTGTAGATTTTAACACATTTTTCAATTCAGTTAAGGAAAAAGGAGCATCCAAAGGGTCGGAAGAAGAAGGGGCACAAAAAGAAGGAAGTTCAGAGGGAAGGGGGCAATACTGAGGGGCTAATTTATCCATGAAGGAGTCAGCCCAAGACTGAGTAGGTGAGCAACCTCGAGGAGATGAGCACCAGGCTCGTCTGAACCTACGCATTTTCAACCAAATAATAGAAGAAGGAGAACAGGGGTTAAGGCTACAGCAGAACCTCTTCCAGCTCTCACGTTTCTTAGACTGAAATAGACGTTTAGTCTGAGCAGCGATCCTATTCAGTTCAGAATAGTTCTCCTGCGTCATTGAACCAGAAAATTTTATTTCAGCAGCTTTACGGATTTTTACAGCCTCACTACAATCCCTGTCCCACCAGGGAGGAGGAGGAAGCTTGTTACGAGAAGGTTTCTTATTAGAAAAAGATTGACCTGCACAGTCATGAAGAAGGTTAATAAGAGCGTCGGAGCAAAAAGAAATATTTGAAGGATTCGCAACAGGAAGAGATGCAGTAGCAGAAGAAGTAAGCATCTGAAATTTTTCCCAACCAGGATCATCAAACTTATTCAGCAAATATTTTAATAACGGAGGAGAAGCAGGAACAGGATAGGAGTTAAATCTTGGGCATTCAAGAAAAATAGGGAAGTGATCACTACCATGAGAAGAAGGCAGAACTTGCCAAGTAAATAAAGAAGCAAGGTCAGGAGAACACAAAGATAAGTCAACCGCACTAGAGAATTCATGAGGACGCGTCCTCCTAGTAGGAGAACCATCATTTAAAATACAAAGATTCAAATCATCCAGGGAATTTAATAGAAACTGACCAGCAAGATCAGATCTACCACAACCCCAAGCCGAATGATGACAATTCAGGTCGCCCAGAACCAAAATAGGCCTGGGCTGACCTTTGAGGAAAGAAACAACTTTAGAAAGAGCATTTCTCTGCTTTATAGGATCAGGAACATATAAAGAAACCACTGTAAAGGACTTTAGACGAATAGCCACAGCTTGAAACTCAGGACAAAAAGGAACATTTAAAACAGAAAAAGAAATGTTATCCTTCAGAAGAAGGACGGCACCACCATAACCATCATGTCTGTCACATCGCAAAGAAACAAAACCCGGGACCCTGAATTGAGAGCCAGGCTTGAACCAAGGTTCAGAGATAGCCAAAACAGAAAGGTTATATTTATTAATTAAATAAATGAGATCAGACTTTTTGTTATTGAGGGATCTACAATTCCAGAGAAGAAACTTGAGATCCATTATGGATCAGAGAAAATAAAGAATTCAAATCAGCAGCAGCGTTGGACGGTGAGGGAACAGGAGAAGAGGAAGGTCGACGACCAAGAAGAGAGGACAGTTGATTGAGGAGAGCCAGAAGTTGGGAAACCAAATTTTGAGCATTCAGCTGAGAAGGCATATCTTTTCCAAGAGCACATCCATTAGGGGCAGCTCCCGAGAAATCTTCCTTAATGATATTAGCATGAGCCACACGGTCAAAACCTAATGGCTCATGAACACAGGAATTTTGTCTAGGTCTTTTGGGGCTCCGAATTTTAGACTTCGGAACCTGGGCAACTGTACTCTGAACGCCTGCGGCCTGAGAAGATCGAAGAGTAGTCGTAAATGAAGCCGGGGAAGATGAGACTTCAGCAAAAGATTTCCTTGATATGGGATGAAGCTTAGACGCTTCAGAGTAAGACAAGGAGTCGCGAGACATCGATTTTTTAATTGCAAGCTGACGAGAATACTCGTTACAGTTCTTGTTTATGGCAAAGTGACCCCCCTTGCACCAAATGCAAGAAGCATTTTCTGGGGCTACGTCACACGAGGCTGCGGAGTGCGAACCAGCGCATTTAAAACACACAGGTTTAGACCGGCATAACTGCTTGGTGTGACCATATCTACAACAATTGTAGCATTGTATGGTAGGCAGCATATATTGTTCAACAGAAAGCATATTGTAACAGAGGGAGACCTTTGACGGCAACACTTGGCCGTCAAAGGTTAAAACAACCGTTTGAGACGGTTTCCATGTAACGGTACCATCAACGAAATTTTTAAAATTCAGTCGCCTTGCTTTAATAAGCGTAACTTTTCCATAATGTAGAGGGACTCGCAGTTCACTAAGAATTTCACTTTCGGACATGTCCGTCGGAATCCCTCGAACAATGCCCATCCGCGAAATTACAAAAGAGGGGACAAAGGCCTTAAAACCTTCCGCCAATAAAAGCGGAGACACCGCAAAAGCGTTTGCAGAGTCAACCGAATTGAACGTTATAGAGATTCTATTACGGCCAATTCGTTTGACTGACCCGTCAACGATTCCACAGAACGCCGATGAATGTTTGAATAAAAACCGTCCAAACGTGACAGGATGAAGTGAAAGGCCAGAAGAGTCAGAAGTTTCTATTCTCTGAACATGGATGATGAATGGGCCAAGGTCAGAAATGAGATATTTTTGTCTAGGAACAGAACCTTGGCCTAGCTGAAGGGATGAAGGAACTGGGACCTGACCTAAAGGGATTGAAACTGATTGGGTAATGGCCGAGGAAGGTTGAGGAAGGATGGCTGGAGAGAAGTGGCTGATAGGCGTAGAACGACCAGATTTAAGGGTGTTTCCTGATGAAAAACTTTCATCATCAGAGTCAACGAGCTCATTGCGGCTGCGATGCGCAACATGATCTTTTTTCTCTCGCTTACGCTTGGATTTTCCAGATTTTACAGTTGTAAAAGCCCCCGGAGAAGGCGGAGTAGGACTAAGGGGCGTGGACAACCACCCACCACCCCCACCAGGATCAGGAGGATCCCCCATTCTACATAGGAAGGAAGCGGAAAACAAAAATGGATGAACTAAGGAGCAAATTAAAACAGTAATGAAATAGTGATATAAATGATAAAATCTAACTAAATTTTAAACTAGAAACAAATTCAAACTAAAATAATGCAAATAAGATGGAAATATGAACCAAATAATGGGATTAATTAATAAAATATTAATAAAGAAAAATTCAAACGACAGCCGCGGACGATGACAATCAGCCGAAAAAACTTTTTTAAAGTTGCTGCTGTGCTACAATAAAATATGGAGCAAATAAAACATAGACAAAAGAAAAAAAGACTGAGGTACTGTGTGACCGCACATGAGATAGCGATATTTTCGGACAATGTTGCCACTTTAGTAGAATTTCATTGAAGATAGGGAAATTAGGGTTAGGGTATACACATAATAAAGAAAAAGACTTCAGATTATATTTATACGTTATATTAATTTTTAAACAAAATCAGTTGTATTGTACACATTCCTTACTCTTTATTTCCACGCTTCACAAAAACGTCACCCATAAAATGGTTGGAACAAATTCTGGAATTTTGCGTTGATTTCCAATCATAAAATATTATCTACCATATGCTTCTATCCAAATCTCTACAAGTTCAGCATTCGATGGAAATCTGTAAAAAAATATTAAGAAATATAAAATACTAGAGGTTGCCCGCGGCCCGCGTGAAGGTCGCTTTTCGGGTAACCTGTGGAAAAACTCTATGGTATCTTATTCCCGTGCCAATTTTATATACACTTTCCTCATTCGATTCCTGAGATCTAGTTAACCTCTGTTTTTAGCTACTTTGGTGATGATGCGAGCGTTTTCTCCAAGCCATTATTTAAATATGTAAGTAGAATACGTGAACCATACCACTAAGTGAACCATTTACTTAAATTCTAATTCAGAAGTATTTAATTTCAAAAACACAAAACTTTCCCTTTGAACTTTAAACCCCATTAGCATACCTAAATGCACTCCTGGCAAATATTTTTACGAATTTATTTTAACCAAACGAAGAAACTACAAACATAACAACTTTCAAGACTAGCTAACTTAACTTGATAAATAAAGAATTTTCCATACAAACTTTCACCCCCCATTACAAACCCTTAGTTCACCCCTGGCAAAAAAACTTGATACCATTATTTTTAATTTTACATAAACAATACATATTCCAAATAAATAAAATAAAAATCACAACCCTAAGACCAGCCGTTTGGGCTCTGCGTTGTCTATAGATGAATGAATGAATGAATAAGTCAGGACAAAGAGTCTTATAGTACAGATAATTATATAATATGGTAACTTCATGTCAAATAACTGGGCTTAACTTCACTGGGCGAGCGCGGTCCACCTTAGATCACAATATCGCTTACCACGAGGAATATTGAGACTAAGCGCTAACCCATTTAGTGTAAAAAAAAAGCCCGACTAGCGAGCGAATATTTCGATGGAAGTAGATTAAATTAGTTAAAGGACTGTTTAAGCAATTCTCAAGTACAGTGCAAACGGTTTTTGTAAAACTAGGGGTAAAATTGAAAGTCAGATTATGACAACCCTTATTCAATTTCTTGTAGGTTATGTTTTTATTTTGCATTTGCATGTTTTGCCACTTTGAAGCAGAACTTTACATCCAAATCAATAGTACTTGAATTAATCCTATTTAATTAATATTTGGATTGATTTTAGAAGATATATTGTATATAAAAAAGGCCAGTACCAACCTGTGAAATGTAACATCACATAAACCAGGTTCTGTTCTATTCTAATAACTCAAAATACAACACTGCACCATTCTGTCGATGTCCAAAACTATTCACCGCGCGAGAATAACACTTACACTTGAATTTAAACGATATTTTTTCGAAAAAACACAAAATTCTCAGAATCGCAGTAATGTTTGACACCGAAACTGACAAATATGCTGGTGTCAAACAGTTACAGCGACAGAGAGAAAAACAGTATAAGCCTTTCTCTTTCACGCATGTTATTTTTACTTATGGCTGTTTCGCTGTTGAGTAAAAGAGATGGAAATGTGACTCCGTCTATTGCTTTCTCTGTCTACGAAATAAAACTTCATGAGCAAATCTAAGTCAACCAGTGCTGCCAACATTAGAATAAAAAATTAAATCAAACTCTTATACAACATAAGAAAATATAAATAAATATCTCAGACTATTCTAAAAGAATAGTCTGAGATAAATATATGTAGAGAACTGGACGCAGGAATAGAACGACTGTAATAAGCAACGAATAAGAAGTTAAATATGAAATATTGGGTAAACCCACTAGAGAAATAGAGGTCAGTGGGTAAACCTGATATAGTAAATCAGTTTTGCTATCTGGCAGCCCTGCTATCACCGTAAAGGCGACCTGCATCAATATGTCAAAACACGAAGTGGATAGCGATGGTTTCAAAATAGTAAAATCAAAACGAAATTTTAAATCAAAACAAACAAAGATTCCTGACAAAAATATTCAAATAGAAAAAGAAGAAGTTGTAATAGATGTTCAGAAAACAATACGGTAAATATTATTTGTAAATTGGTAGATATTTTGAGGTTACGCAGAAGACTCCTTTTACAATAATTGTTATATTGTTCCAGACGAATACAAAGTGCAGTAGAAGATCTGAGATTATCCAATTATTTTGAAGAGTTCTCTAAAGCTGTGAGTAACATCTTGCAAGACCGTGCTAATATCGAAATCATTTGTTTTGGGTTAGGGCATATCAGTGAATGTAATATATCTAAGTTTCAGCTCGCTTTTTTACTGTGTTTAAAAGAGCTCTGTGGTTCTAGTAAAGTACTAGTCCATGATCCAATATTCTACAAAGACGAGTGTGATGTATTAAGTCAACTAGACCTGCATGTTATACTAGAAAATAATGAATGCTGTTATGTAATATCAGATGAGGTTAGCACAATAGCATATTTCCCTCACTGCCCCAAGCAATTAACTAACAATTTTCTTTGGACCAATTGGAGCATTAAATTACATAATTGTCTGCTTATCTGTAACAGTTTTACCTCAATCATAGATAACAGTCCTAGAAGAATAGTATCGGAAGCAGTACAATACATTTACAAAATCCACCCGCATGTAACTGAAGTGATTTTAGAAAACAACTTCAAATACACAGATATTTTTAATGATACATCACTTCATTATTTTCCGAAAGAAAAACTCGAGATATTAGAATCGAACTTTTGGGTAAAAGGTGACAAACCAACATACGAAAACACGGAAGAGTTTATAACTTCTCTCATGATAGAAAAGTTGAACCTGTGATTTGTTCAAGGTTTCAAGATGACATCAATCACATCTAAACCAGTTCTCATGACGCTGAGGCAACTTCTATCGGAAATTCGAAAGCAAAGCTCTAACAAGAAACTTGTTGAGAATCAGATGGTCAGATTTGTATTCCAGCAGTACAGAAAACACCAGACAACTGATCAGCAACTTTGCAAGGCCATTGATGAGATGCATTTCAAAGCCAGGACTTACTACAACTATTTACTTCATACGAGACTGTTTAAAGAAATAAACACAGAGTTTAAAGGGAAAGGGGAGAGATCTGTAGAAGATACTGCTAACATGGTTGGTTTCAAACTGCCCCATGACCCAAAATAAGAGTTATACCTAGAAATACCAGATTTAACTATTTGGGAAGAATAATTAAGTCATCAATGCTAAACTTAGATTTTAAACCCTCACAGTTCAAAATAAGTATGTAGTTATTATAATAAATATGTCTTAAAATAAATATTTGAAATGTTAAATGTGTTACACTTTCATTACCTATAAAATTAAATATAAATATGCACTAAGAATTAAAATTTTGGGATAACAAATAACTGCCAATATTTTTAAATTATTTATTACCTATAAACAGGAATGGAATATACAAGATCAAGGGACATTTTGACCCTTTAAGATAATATTTACAATAAAACCCTGTTGTTTTATTAAGAAATCACATAAATCTATGGATATTATCCACAATAATCTCGCAATTAATTTCTTTTTGATAGAAATATAGTCATTATTAAAGTATTAAATCAACTTCATTTGAAACTTTATACACACTAAAGCTCAAGCATGTTGATTAAGCTTGATTTTTTTTATCTGTGTCTTTGATATAAGTACAGAATAATAAAAATTAAGTAAATTGCATAATTATTCATTTACAAAGTTCATACCATCCTAAATGCAATTTACATTTTTTATTTAATTTATGGTTTGGTTTTAACTTTTTTATTTTTAATGACACAGTTAATTTTACGTTAGTATTCATATTTATTTATTTACAATTCATACAATATCTGTTCTACAGTTAAGATTAACACAGGATTTTATTTATTTTTATGTTGTATTTAGTTATTTATTGTTTATATTCTCTCTCAATAAGCTTAGCAATGGTTTGCAGCTGCATATTGCTGGTGCCTTCATAGATGGTACCAATCTTGGCATCTCGGAAGAATTTCTCTTGAGGGAAGTCTCTTGTGAAACCCACGCCTCCCATGAAGTCTATGCACTTCGACGTTAGGGTTTGGGCGATTTCTGGAAAGAAAATTAACTGAGTTTTAGACATACATTTTAGATAATGTTCTGACATCAAAATCTGTGGAACAAAAGAAATGATTGTAAAAACTCAAGACTCTTCTTACCCAAATTAAACAAAAAAGTAACAAATAATTTACTAAAACTCACAAGAGCATCATTAGAATCATTACTGGCAGTGGTCAGTAATGATGGTGGTAGTTCAGATCACAGTGGTGATCTCAACTACCACCAACATAAAATAGGGGCGACGGACAGCCCTCTATGCTGGGGCTGTCTGGAAGAAAATGAAACAGTAGAACACGTGCTACTGCATTGTAAGGCAACCAAACAAACCAGAGGGAGTTACGGCCTGATGACAGCAGCTCAAGATGAAAGTTCGCCTTCTAGTGCTAATCTTCAGACAAACAGACCATCTGACGCAACAGGGGTGGAACAGGTATGCCAGCGACCCAGGGCTGTGCTCCGTTACTTCAAGGAGCTCGGTTGGCTTGGGTAGGCTGGTAAGGGGGGAATGCACAATACGCCCCTAGCGGGATGTCAGTGCAGGTCTCATCACCCCCACTTCAAATTAGAATTAGATAATGTTCTGATATAAATTGAGTTCTGGTTCTTTTCCAGTCCTTAAGTCCTAATTAACAAATTATTATAAAGTTTTATGAAAAGTAGTTTTATCACTCTAGGTTTTTGTTGCGTTCAACATCTGTTGGGTAAGCGATTCTCTTTTTTCCGGTACTTATTTATGAGACCAGAATTCACATAACCACAGCAGTTATAAACACTCCATCCAAAGGTGAAGCATTCCGAGCCTTTTTTTTATTTTCGTAAGGAAATGCATTTACGCATCTCCCGCCACAAGCCTGGGGGAGGCGGGCGGGGTATGTCAGACTCGACGGCCAGAAGGGCCGTCACTACCGACTACAACCTCACGGTGTCCCATCTCACGACGGCGGCAGGGATGCAGGACCGCTTCGCGCATTGCCGCTGCTCTTCCCTAAGTATGTCGAGTCTGGAATTACTTGCCCTCAAAGAGGCCGCCGGAACACATAGTTAGGGGCTTGGCGACAGACTTTCAACTAAAGGGTAGCTAGCCAGACGAGCACTAGAAAATGCTCTACCACAATGCAATGGTTTCCTCACGATGTTTTATTGTTTAACTTTAATAAAGGAGGAAGTATCTACTCAATTAGATAGTTTTTTTTTTACCTGAAGCGTAATATTTAGCCATAGCAGCTTCCTTAACGAAGTCCATGCCGTTTTCCTTCAGCCGCGCCGCGTTGTAGGTGAGGAGACGAGCCGCCTCGAGCTGTGTTTGTAGATGGGCAATCTGGTAGCTGATACCCTGAAATATTGATGCATAAATTTAATTAGTTTATTCACATTAGATTTGCGGCCGAGACCAAATTACAAAGCAAGTTAAGTTCAAACTTCGATCCTAATGATTAGTTTGGTATATTTATTTTGTTACTGCGTCTGTAAACGCGGTAAATATCAACATTGTAAACGTGGATAGGGTGATTCAGAAACGAGCGTTATGATTGGTAGTTAGCGGTGTTTTGTGGCAGCGACGCCCATAACAACTGAGTAAATAAGTTTATTTTATTCTGAATGTTTTTTACAAGTTTAGTATACTTGCAAATAAATTAACTAAAGGCTAGTTTTTTGTTAATCTTAAGTTAAGCGTTGGTCATCTAGCGGCAAGATGAGTCGCTGACATAACAGTTGTCGCGGGTTTTTTTTTTATCCTCTTACCTCCGATTTACATGTCGGAGAACTATTTTACACTATTCCTTTCATACCAGTTCTCGCTTGCATGCCTCTCGTACTTGCATTCTCCATACTTAAATAAACAGTAAGCAATAGTAGCACTACCTACAATTAAATTAGTAGAGTAAGTGTACCTAGATGTAAAATAAGTATAAATAAAGTGAATCCCTGAATATTCAATCCATCCCACAACCTTGCAAAAATTACATAGTTCAGTTAGTACCCAGGCAGATTTAGACTAAAACTGAGAACGAAAGATGCTGAATGAGAGAAAGAAAAAGTTGTCGCGGGTTGAACTTGGACTAGATAATAATATGTATCTAAGTGTGCACAATAAATGTATTTTTTTTTATTCTTTCTATTCACCTGGAAGGAATAAATGCTCTTGCCGAACTGCTTCCGTTCGAGGGTGTAGGGGATGGTAGCGTCCATACAGCCCTGGCACAGCCCGATCATCTGCGACGCGATCCCGATACGACCCTCGTTCAGGAAACCTGCCGCGTACTTGTAGCTGGAAGGGAAGTTATGGAAATTAACGATAGATCTAATAGGTAAAAAGGGCCCTATTGAGCGACGATGATCTGCCTCCATCTAGCAAAGGGATTATTAGAGCATGCCCCGGACAGATGTTGTGTCCGGAGACGGCCGTCCGACGGTCATGCATTGTAGCTTGAACCAGTCGTACGCGCTTTGAAAATATCGTTTGCGCGATTCAGGACAAGCGCTCTGATTGGTAGCGGGCGATGAAGTGCGACAGAGACGCCACAGACCCTATTGCTAAGTCTTCACAGGCTGTATCTCAAAACCGTGATAGCTACAAAGCTAAAACTTTCAGAAGATATGTATTTCCCGTGCCGCTATAACAACAAATTCTAAAAATGAAAATATTAAGGGTACCGATAGAACAGTGGTACGGAACCCTTCATGCGCGAACTCTACTCGCACTTACAATAATTGTGTTGCTAATAAAGATATAAGAATTGAAATCAAAATAGTTTAACTTGCAGGAAGGCATTTAAGCTGCAATACAATGGGAAAAGAAAAAGTAGATGATGATGTTTCGAAGTTAATTCAAAAGACGCTATACATATGCGACCCTCGTCCATGAACCAGTCTCGTATTTGTAGCTGGGTTCAGACAAGTTTTGGAAATTAAAGGAAAGTTAAAATGGTTTAACATGAGAGGAAAGTTTTTACGCTGCAGATATTTAACACATTATAGTTAGGCAGGGTGCGTGACCAAATAAGTCAACGACACTCTGACCTATGATATAGCGTGCCTAGTCTGAAATTTTTGGCTCTCAAAGAGAACACACCATTATGAGCTTGATGACAGATTTTTCAACTTGAGGGTGGTTGCTATCCAGGCGAGCACTAGGAAAAGCTCTACCACTATGCTAGAATTCAATGGAATAGGAAGAATGTGGATGATAATGTTTGAAAGTTATTAAAAGATGCTATGCCGATACGGCCTTTTACAAACCTTATTTATAACTGAGATCAGAATTTTAACAATTAGTAAACTCATATTATACATTATGGTTCGATGGGACCGTGAGAAAGAAAGAAAGAAACATTTATTTTGTGACACACAGACAATAAAAAAAAACATAATAAACAATAAAAGAAAACATTTACGTGCCACAAAACCGGCCGGCCTGGTGGAAGTTTCGGGTGTACAAAATGCTGGCTTTTATTTC
The DNA here is from genome assembly GCA_035578125.1 of Mellilla xanthometata. Taxonomy (NCBI): domain Eukaryota; kingdom Metazoa; phylum Arthropoda; class Insecta; order Lepidoptera; family Geometridae; genus Mellilla; species Mellilla xanthometata. The sequence continues at coordinate 12,712,459 of JAPUBQ010000009.1, read as the reverse complement.
GGTCAGAAACTAAGCATTGCCATCCAACGTGGCAATGCTGCTAGCATTTTGGGTATCTATTCCTAGAGGAATCCTAGGAATCCCTCCTCCCCCCCGTGGGGCCCCGCATTGTCGAGGCGGGGGGGCTCAGTAACCGTGGCCTGGTCACCCACGGTGAAGCGAAGAGGGTCCCTGAGGCGGGCCACTCCCTAGACTTGTAATCCCTGTACGCAAGTTCTAGATGGAGTGGCACCAGTAGGTTGCGGAACATCGTTTCGGGGGGGTTTCGCAACTGAGGCGGGCTGCGGTGTGGTTTGGGAGGCACCGCAGCTGAAGGTGTGAGGCCGCGGCAGGAGAGAAGTGTCGGTATTACGATGCGCCGCTCTTCCTACCTGCCGCGGCCTCGACGGGGTCGCCACCGTTGATGGCGGACGCGGTGGGGCCGCAGGGAGAAGGGAGTGGTAACCGGAGACTACCACTTTCCCTATTCTCTGCGGCCGTAGTGGCATGTGACGGGGCCACAGACCTGACCCGTCACGGGGGACCTAGGACGTCGGACTGGGGATGTCCGGCGTCCATTGCACTCACGGTCCCCGAGGTGGTTGCGGTGCACTACGTGCACTGCAAGGGGAGTCATCCCCTGAGGAGGAGTCTCTCTCAGGCTAGCCGAGGTGGGCGGGGTGGTGGGTTAATGCGAGAAGCGGAACCTCACCCCGCCCTTTCCGGTGAGGAGGCCATCGTGAGGTTTTAGTCGGTAGTGATGCCCTTCTGGCATCGAGCCCGACATACCCCACCCACCTCCCCGGGTGTGGTGGGCATGCGTAAATGCATTTCCTCACGTAAAAAAAAAAAAAAAAAAAAAAAAAAAAGGAATCCCTCCTGGTCTTTTTTAGGTTAAGTTTTAATTAGTAATGTTTTATGTATTCTTATGTTTTTAATAAATAGTTTAACATACAGAGTGCACGCGTATATCTCGTCGGCGGCGGTCCGTGTAACACTCGCCCCTGAAGATGGTGCTCGGAAAGCACCGAAACTGTTGGACTCATTCCAACTTTTAATAATAAGTATTTGTGACCGTTTCCTACGCGAAAATACAGAGAGAAGTCTATATAAGGACGGTACAGTGTGGATGAGGCAGATTATGATGATGATATATTTAATGTTATTTTAAAAGAAACATTAAGAGTGATAAGATATCATTAGTACACATTATTGACATAATGAGAACTGATAAAAATGCCTTGTTGTTCAACTCGAGATGATAACAGTTCGGACGCGCGTTCGTTGGTACCCTCTCAATGTCACTTAAGAAGCCTCCTCACTATTTTTAAGGTTTTCGAAATCCTACTGCTGTTTAAATTTTAAAGCTACAGTGCCCCATTTTTAATTTAAGACAGATTTTTTATTTGTCCGGTCCGACGAAATAAAATATTTAAAATATGCTGACTATAATTGTGCAAAATAGCCTTAGTTAAGCCTTGATTTAAAAAATAAATCCAGCTTTACATTAATTAATCAGATCAACAAAAGATGGATTATTTCATAAATTACCGATTGTTCTAACGTCCGCAGAATCCTCAGTCATAAACTAGAATTAGACTTAAGTAATCTCGAATTAGACCTACATAACTGATGGATCAGGAGTAAACTGCCGGAACACACTGTGAGAAGCTTGGCGACATGTTTTTCAGCTTGACTCCTGTCTTACTCCTTTTTAACCGACTTCAAAAAGGAGGAGGTTATATATTCGACGTGTATGTATTTTTATTTTTTTATGTATGTTCACCGATTTCTCAGCCATTTGTGGATCGATTCCCAAAATTCTTTTTTTAATTGAAAGAGTATGGTTCTGAATTGGTCCCATTGTCACTAAAACTGGTTCTGATGATGGACTCCTAGAGAAATCGAAGAAAAACCTAAAAAGTTAGGTTATTTTTACGCATGAAGAGAGATTCACGCCCGTTTGGCTGTACTGATATTCATGAAATTTAAGAAGAAAATAGGTAAGACTATGTGTTAACACATACGCTACTTTTTATCCCGAAAATAAATACTATTCCCGTGGGATGCACCAAATAACATATAAATCTTTTTAACTTCTTCACGCTCGAACGGTTGTACTGACATTGATGAAATTTGGAATGAAGATAGGTTAGACTATGTGTTTACACATAGGCTACTTTTTATCCCGAAAATAATTATTGTTCCCGTGGGATGCACCAAATAACACATGACACACTGATTTCGCTAAAATTTGATATAGGGGGTAGACTAGACCTTGTATAACACGAAGGTTACTTTTTATCTTAAAAGTCCAATTAGTCAAATTGCTATTCCCGTGGGAAGCCCAAATAACTGGATAACCTATTTTACTTCTTCGCGCTCATACGGCAATACAGATTTCGCTCATAAAATTAGCAGCCTGGCTAAAAAAAGTAATCTGACGCGAACATCGAGGCTAAGCAACGGCCCATGCGGCCAGTCTTTGGATGGGTAACCATGCACAAGACTTCCATAAAAAAATATGATATTTTCATCTGGGCGTTACTGTGCTTCGGATAACACGTTAATTTGTTGGGCCTGGACCACTACTCTTAGTACAAGCAGGGGTCAAACTAAATCAGGGGCTTGAAAAACTCTCGACGCCAGAGCTTGGCCACTTGGGTCATACTTAGTGGAAGAAAGAACTGTAAAATTTGATATATTAATAGACAAGACCCTTGAACGGAAAGGGAAAATATTTACGCGCTCGCTTCGCTAGGAGTTATCCCGCTTCGTTCGAATTTCCCCCAGGATGTTCTGGGCTTATGACACTCCAAATATTATATAATTTGTGCTGCTTTGGACTTCTTTATGCTCAAACGGTTCGAACAAATACGGTGAAAATTTTCGCGCTCGCTTCGCTCGCGCATAGCTCGCTTCGCTCGCATCTGGTGGTCGCATTTTACTGGTGGTAGGCTTCGGCCGGGGCTAGTGGCCACCCACCGGACTAAGTCGCGCCGCCAAGCGGCCTGGCCGTGTTCCGGCGCGTTGTCCGGTGACGCCGTTGGGGGAGTTGGGTCGGGATAGCTGCTTCGTTGATGCATTGAGCCGGTTTTAGACACATGAACGTAGGGACACTGGGTATCTAGTCTCGGAGGGTAGCGGGATCCGAGGCACGGTTCTCCGCTGGCCGACCGCAGGTAGTAGGGGACCCAAGTAGTGAGCTAGCTACTCATGAAAGGCTGTCCCGCCAACTAGCGAAAAATCCCGGGGATGCGCCATCGTGCCGGTTAGCGACCGGAAGAAAGGGCCCGATGGACATCCCTGGGGGGGCTCGGGCGTCCCCGCAGTCTCCGGACTAGCTCCCCACTGGTGTCTTTTACGTTTCATGTGTCTTGGTAAGCATCGCGAAGCCTCGTCCCACTGCCATCTCCCCACCGAACTCACTCACGCAAAAATGAAAGTAAGGAAAAAGAACAGGGTACAACAGCGGACGCACTCCCTTTCGCTCAAAGTGCACCTCTCCAACATACGAGGTTTGCACTGTAATCTCGTTGCGGTCCATCACCACCTTGAGACCGACAAACCTGCTCTCTTATTCCTTACGGAGACGCAGATCAAATGTCCATCTGATACGGCGTACTTGCAATACCCCGGTTACACCCTAGAGCATAATTTCAAGGCTCGGGCAGGGGTTTGCCTGTACGTCCGGGATAACATTTGCTGTCAGCGTCTCCGTAACCTTGAAAATCGCAGTTTCTCTGTACTGTGGGCGCTTGTAGACACAGGCTTAGAGAAAATTCTCTATGCCTGTGTCTATCGTTCGCACAGCGGTGACCAGGAGACAACCAGGCTCACTGATTATCTCAGTGAGGCAGCGGACACGGCTCAACAAAAGTACCCGACAGCCCAATTAGTGTTACTGGGGGATTTTAATGCACACCATCAGGAGTGGTTATTCCCATACCGGGACACAGACCATGCTGGGAGAGAGACGAGAAAGCTTGCTTTAACGTTAGATCTCACTCAGCTGGTCCAAGGTGCTACTCGGGTACCTGACGTTGAGACGCATACACCTTATTGCTTGGACCTTCTGCTGACAACTGATCCAGACCGGTACTCTGTGGCGATTTCGTCGCCCTTGGGTAATTCCGATCATTGTCTGGTGAAATCTGTATCCGTTTATTCCCCATCTGACCCGAGCCCTAAGGGCAGTCGTCGGATGTGGCGATACAAGTCAGCAGATTGGGATGAGATGCGGTCATTCTTTGCATCTTATCCTTGGCAGTCTGTTTGTTTCTCTTCTGGTGATTCATCAGTCAGCGCGGATGCCGTGACGGATGTACTGCGACTGGGTATGGAATATTTCATACCCTACTCAGATGTACCTCTGTCCGACAAGGCTCGCCCTTGGTTTGGGCCTCAATGTGGACGTGCTGAAGCACTGAAACAAGAGGCATACCTTGCCTGGGTCGATGCCCGACACCGCAAGGCTAGGAATATTAGCCAAAAGAAGAAAGAATTTAACAAGGCTGCCAAGTCCTGCAAAAGGGTTTTACAGAAGGCTCGCTTCGACCATATTAGCCGTGTAGGGAACAAATTAGCTTCTTACCCCGCGGGTAGTAAAGCATTTTGGTCCCTGGCCAAATCGATCGAAGGGAACTTCTGCCGCCCCTCACTGCCTCCACTGCTGAAGCCGGACGGTTCGCTGGCTCACGCAGCAGTAGAGAAAGCCAACTTATTTGCTTCTCTATTTGCTGAAAATTCACGTCTTGATGCTGGTGGCGCGTCGCCTCCGTCATCTCATGTCTGTGCGTCAGTGATGTCTGACATAAAGATACGCCAGACTGAGGTCCGGAAAGCGCTACGCGATCTAGACGTGAATAAAGCCAGTGGTCCCGACGGTATTCCAGCTTTAGTTCTGAGGACCTGTGCGCCTGAGTTGGCTCCTGTGTTGACACGTCTTTTTCGGCTTTCTCTTGAGACTGGTAAAGTGCCAAGTTCTTGGAAGCTTGCTAATGTGCAGCCCGTGCCTAAAAAAGGTAGTCGCGCCGACCCTGCTAACTACCGGCCCATTTCAGTCACGTCCATACTCTGCAAGAGTATGGAACGTGTCTTGAACCGCAGGCTCCTGGCATACCTAGAAGCGAATGACCTCCTTAGTGACCGACAATATGGCTTTCGCCGGAATCGGTCTACTGGGGATCTTCTAGCGTATGCCACACACATCTGGAGTGAGGCTATTGAGAAGTACGGAGAAGCACTTGCGGTTTCTCTGGATATTTCCAAAGCCTTTGACAGGGTCTGGCACGACGGCCTTATTGGCAAGCTTTCCTCCTACGGCCTGCCTGCTGGATTTCGTGATTGGATATCGGACTTTTTGAGGGACAGATCTATACGGGTGGTCATTGATGGCTGCTCGTCGGATCTAATGGCGATCAATGCCGGTGTCCCTCAAGGGTCGGTGCTCTCTGCGACATTATTTCTGCTGCATATTAACGATCTGCTAAGACCCGGTACCTTTGGGTATGCAGATGACAGCACTGTTGTAGAGAGCTACATATCCACTGCACGAGCCAGTGAGGCCGAAATCCGGTCTCATAGGGAAGCTATGGTTGAGCGCTTAAACTTGGCTCTTCAGGCAGTCTCCGAATGGGGCGATGCCAATCTAGTCAAGTTCAATGCCGCCAAAACCCAAGCGTGTCTTTTCACTGCTAAGAGGAGGCCTTTTGACCTGGCCCCTTCCTTCCGAGGTGCAACCGTATCGGTTACCGACAGCTTAGAACTCCTTGGCATAACATTGTCTTCAACACTGAATTTTGGCTCCTACATCGAGAATATGGCTCACGTAGCAGCCAAAAAGCTGGGTATCCTCTCGAAGGTGCGAAAGTACTTCACGCAGGAACAGCTGCTTATATTATATCAAGCACAAGTTCGATCATGCATGGAGTATTGTTCGCACCTTTGGGATGGATCGGCAAAGTACCAGCTTCAGGCGTTGGAGTCAATTGAGCGGCGTGCAAAAAGGCTCATAGGCAATGACAATCTTTGCAAGGCAAAGTTGCAGAGCCTAGAGCACCGCCGCATTGTTGCCAGTCTGTCGGTCTTCTATCGGTTGCATTTCGGCGAGTGTGCGACTGAATTACATGAAGTAATTCCCCCCGCCCCCTTCCACTATCGGACGAGCAGGGAAACGCCAAGGCGGCATCGGTTTACGGTTGAGGTGCCCAAGGCACGCACAAAGCGTTTTGCCTCCACCTTTGTTGTCCGAACCGCCAAACTTTGGAATTCCTTGCCAAATTCCCTGTTCCCCAATGACTACAATCTAGCGATTTTCAAAGCGAGAGTGAACCGGTTCCTTCTAGGTAAGCGCGATCCACCGTAGACCTCAATATCACTTACCATCAGGTGAATTGTGGTCAAGCGCTGACCTATTCAGAGTAAAAAAAAAAAAAAAAAAAAAAAAAAAAAAAACCAGCTTGCTTCGCTCGCAATTGGTTCTTGTACGTTTTGACACAACAAACATTATGTAATTTGTGCTGCTTTGGACTTCTTTATGCTCAAACGGTTGGAACAAATACGGTGAAAATTTTCGCGCTCGCTTCGCTCGCATCCAGCTCGATTTGCTCCCAATTGGTTGCCTGCCTGACACACGCCAAATTTTTTCATCGTGAAGTTTATTTGGCTCCCCATAGCTAAAACTTAAACAAAATATCATTACCAACCACTAAAAATGTAAAAATAAAATTGTTGTAAAAAACAAACAACCGACTTCAAAAACACAACTAAAAAGGGAAAAATAAATTTAAGCCTAAATCAAATCAAGTATATATAAATAGAATAGGAGAGTTTATTTCATGTACTTATAAAAAACTATTTGCAATTTTTAGTAATCCTGTATTCTTGAAGTCGGTGCCATCTAATAAGAACAAATTAATGTTTGTTAAAAAAAACTATTTTCAATTGTCTTTCTTTGCTGGCACCGACTCCAAGAATACAGGATTAGTAAAAATTGCAAATAGTTTTTTATAAGTACATGAAATAAACTCTCCTATTCTATTTATATATACTTGATTTGATTTAGGCTTAAAATTATTTTTCCCTTTTTAGTTGTGTTTTTGAAGTCGGTTGTTTGTTTTTTAAAACAATTTTATGTGCACATACAAATTACTATACACCACTACTTTTTTTAATATGCGAATTTTCTACACGTTGCCCAGATCGACTCAGTTGCTGTTGTAGATAAAGTTAGTAAATTTTTGCTCCTTTAAAAAACCGTGTATTTAATTAAATTGTAATTTACTCTTGAATATTTTAATTTATGCACTAAAAGTTCTTTTCTTTCTTTTTTTTTTCAATATTAATCTTTAAGTAGTTCTAAGACGAAGAAGTACGCCTTATTCTGTCTCTGGCCGCTATATTGGAAACGTACCCATGCCCATACTCTCCGAGGATGTTGGTCTCAGGAACCCTCACGTTGTCGAAGTGCACCATGCAAGTACCCGATGCCCGGATACCGAGCTTGTTCTCTGGTTTGGCGACCGTCAGCCCAGGGGTCTCACGCTCCACGATGAAGCAAGTGATGCCTTTGTAACCCTGGAAACGGTGTTCGCCTGAATTACACAATACTGCGGAAATTCACAAATTTCAATGGTGGCGATTCTGCCGTACACACGACTAAACTAAATTTAAAGAAGCCCCGTCTCTTTTCATCTTAAGTGGCCAGAAAGAGACGGCACTTTCTGAACCACAGACAAAACAACTAAAATCACGTCTAATATGGAATGTGCAGGCAGTTTTAGAGGTGATACAAGTGAGTGCGTTCTAAAGTCGCCTATATTTTCTACATTTGACGTGATTTTAGTTGTTTTGACTATGGTGCAGAACGTGCTGTCTCTTTCTGGCCACCTAAGATGAAAAGAGACGGGTCTTCTTTAAATTTAGTTTAGTCGTGTGTGCCGCTGAATCGCCACCAATATTATTTGGTGGCGATTATATCGTTAATAGCGAAATATCGTAAGTAGCGCCTGTAGCTCGGCTAGCTAAGGGGATCTGACGTAATCATCGAAGCTAAGCAACGATCGATGCGGACAGTGTCTGGACCCATCCAGTAACTGACTGACTGGATGACACGTTAAATTGTAGGTTCCGGCTGTTAGTCTCATGTAGTAAGACTGCAAACAGAGGCCTTCGGGTGGCTTGAAAACTCTCGACACAAGAGTTTGGCCACTTAGCTCATACTAAGAAGAAGAATATCGTTGAAATTATATACAGTCAACAAAATGATAAAGAATTTAACATGTTGAAATAATAATTACTTAACACTACACAAATAAGCCTTCCACTCACATTGCTATAAATAAACTCTGTATTATGTAAATAGCACTAAGATTTTACATAATAGAATTAATTCGAATTTGAACCTGGCCTAAGTATATGTATTTGTACGGCTAATTAACTTGTGTTTTTGTTCCTTTTACTTTTACACTTCATTCATTCATTTATTTTTTTCACATAGGAATATATAACAACAGTTATAAGACACTTGTAAAAAGTCAACATCTAAATTACATGAGAAAGAATATGTATAAGAATATTTACAAAAGTAAATAGTAGGTAGGTTTTCTTTTAATACGGCATGCCGTAGGTACAAGCTCACGAGCCAGCGACATTATCCGAAGTGAAACTGTTTCCTAGCTACTGACCAGATTTGCACCTGTACAGAGTGTAGATGTGAATATTTTCGTATCAATCTATGTAACAGTACAGTGTAGGGGAGAGGTGGTAAACTTGATCCCTGTTTTGGTTTTCTTTTAGTAATTCGAACCATTTTCATAAATCTGACTTTCTTTTAAATCACATATGTATTTCCGTTCAATACTACTGATTTAGCGGAACTGGAATAAACAATATTATTATTATTAGCACCAATACAGACATTCTTATTTATTTAACAAAACTATAATAAGGGTTTTTTTTAAGCCGACTTAAGGATCAAGTAACCCTCCCTATGGGGATACTTGATCCTGGTGAGTGTGTCAATCATCCCACCCATAAAAGTTTCAGCCATAGGCCTATCTAAATATGGAAATTAAATAAACTTAGGTCTACTATTAATAAGTTGTAATTTACGATTCGAAAGATGAGTAGGTACAAAATGAAAGGTAGGTACTTTTAGACGGTAGTTTTAAATGATTCATGTATCCTCGGGGATCAAGTATACCACCTCACCCCCATGTTCAAGGGGAACGAACGAAAATCACTTTCTTAGTATCAAACTCCTGGTTAGCAAAGATTCTGCCAAGCACACTGTTAAGTGCTTGGCGACAGATTTTCACTTGAGGGTGGTTGATAACCTGTCGAGTCCTAGAAAATGCTCCAATCTTAAGCACTCCAGTCCCAACCAGGCCTGAGCTACATCTATTGCTAAATAAATCGTTCAAGGTATGTGTGGATTTGCACTCTTTCAAACGTTAAAGGAAAGAATGAGAGAACCCCGAGGTTCACCAGCGGAAATATAAAACAAGCTGGTAACCTCGTTGTACTGATATGAATGGCATAAGGATAACCTTATGGTTACGAGTAAATTACACGTAATTTGCCCGCTGTACTGCACTTACATTAGCATAACCTGTCATAGAACTACAGTATTGTTGTCCTACGAGCAATAACTGCACAATGAATGTATTACTAGTACGAGTAGTACATAGGTATGTTTAGGTACTAGCACAGCAACTAACGCAAAAACCTTTTGAAGGTTTTGGTATGTTTAGTCAAACAACTTTTCCCTTTTTAGAGGAAACAAATTTCTTTATGATAGCCTACAATGGACTGGTCCATTGTAGGGTAGGTATTAATAAAAATGTAGCCTTTATGATACCCTACAATGGTCCATGGTCCATTGTAGGGTATCATACTGGCTACAATGTAGATACAATGGCAAAATCCCAAATAACCTAGCTGTACTAGCTAGGTTATTTGGGATTTTAACCCAATATAACCCCCTCGGTGCCTTTCTTTGATGCTTGATGGACTGTTTCTGGTCTTTGCTGAAAACTCAGTGATGCTTTTCTAACTTTTGATTTGAGCTACATTCACAGAGGCAGAGAACTGCCAACCCTGCCGGGCCCAATTTGAATGGACTATCGGAACCCGAGACGAGATGCCCAGGATAGGGTCAAGTGGCGTGCTTTGGGAGAGGCCTATGTCCAGCAGTGGACGCAGACAGGCTGATGATGATGATGATTGGAACCCCACTTCCGACAGCTTTGTCCTAAAGCTGTTGGGAATTTATCCGCTCACAAATCCCAAAAGTTGGCATACAAAAGATTTATTTTACTAATTTTGAGGCACTAAACCCGCATCTATGAGATTACCGTTAATTGCACGAAACCCACCTATGTTTTAGAACTGCGTGACTTATAGCGCAATTCCTAAACATAAAATCTAGGTTTGAACAATGTTACACAATAGATAAATGCTTACTGTGACATTAGCTGATAAGCATATCTACACTATACATATCTACACAAAGGACTGATAAAGTGAAATACAATCGTAATTTCAATGAAGTAACTCATAAATAAATGAATGTTCATAGCTATACAACTCTAAAGGTAACATTTAAAAAAAAAATAAGCTAAGCATTTGCATTTGCGCACGTTTCAACGACACTTTGGTCTGAAGTGGAGCATGCCTAGTCTAGAAAATCTGGCTCTCAAACAGGCTGCCGGACCACCGCTAATGCTTGGTGACGAATTTTTCAACTTGAATCAACTAATCAAGGCTAGGCGAGCAGTACAAATCATTATTGATAACACCAAAGTTACAAGTCAAATAATATTATGATATCATTACAAAAGTATATGATATGTATCCATTTCAATTTTCAATTATATTCTAGTAATATAATATCATTTCAATAGTACATGATATTAATCAAAATGACAATTTTCACTACTAACTCTAGTAATATAATATCAATACAATAGTATGTGATATGAATCAAAATATCTCAATTTATCAATTTGAATCTAATGTCAATTTTCAAATTTAGATACAGTAGAAATGAGGCCACCAGAACCAGAGCGGCCCAAACCAAAATTTGTGATATTATTACTTGACCACGGCAATGCCCCTTTTCAAACCCCTAATTTCAAAGCCAGAGTGGCCAAAAGGTAATTTCGATAAATAATCATAGATGGTGCTAAAAAATATGTTATGGCATTTTGATTCTTAAAACAATGTCAATAGAGCACACTGGCCCAGCACATATCCACATAATTTGTAGTTTAAGTTTGGGCCGCTCTGGTTCTGGTGGCCTCAAATATTCTATTACCATGCATACCAACAACCGATTTTGAAATACTCCCAATGGTACTCACCTTGGAAGGATCAGCATTAGCCATGACCAGGAATACGCCAGCGACATCCGAGTTGGAAATCCACATTTTTGATCCATTAATGACGTAGTCGTTGCCATCTTTCTTGGCGACGGTCTTTAGCGCGAAAGCGTCAGAACCGGAGGTGGGTTCTGTTAGGCAGAAACTGCCAGCCTGTAATATCAAACAAGTTATCGGTAAAATAATTTTGCAAGATAATTCTAATTTGGGGTAAAGTGGGAGTGATGAGAACTGCATTGAAATCCCGCTAGAGACGTATTAGCTTCCTCTTACCAACCCATCCAAGGCTAGAAACAACGGAAAACGGCCTTGGGTTGCTGGTATTCCTATGGCGTAAGATGGTATGTTCTGAAGATTTTTTTTCCTAACATATACTGTCCCTCTGCTGGGCAAAGGATGATGAGGATGTTCTGAACATTATCAATGGAAATTGATCTCGAGATGCTTTCAACGGGCTGAATCTCACTCTGGTTTGGTTGGTAGCCTCTTAGTGCAGTAGCACATGTTCTATCGTTTCGTTTTCCTCCAAACTATAGCAGTACATCAGTTTTACTGAAAGTAGTAGCTTATATGACCTACCTATACACATATATTAGTGTGCGACGAAAGTAATTTTAGTTTAACCATTATAAGACTGACATGCGCTACTAGTAAGTGTTGTTACTAGTTGAAGACTTTTGGGATTAATGAGATAAATGAATATGCTGATCCTTGTAAGCGAATATAATCATGTTTGAATGTTAAAAACATTAGATTTTTTAGCTAAGCCTCAGATTCAAACTGCAGCAAAATTGCAGCAATCACATTTTTTTGATGATAGAATTTGATGATTTTTTTTTCGAATTTGAGTTAGTTTGTCAATATTTTTATGAATAGTACCTAATGTATATTTTTTTACACCATCAGAAAGTAGATATTTCGACGAACAAAAAGTCCCCAAACTTTTTAAAAAAGCTGATATTTTGACGTCAGAATTTTCGATTGAAAATTAGGGTGCTTTTTTTATATATAGTTAAAATAAGACGAAAAAATAAATATATGAAATCAAATAAATAAAAGTGTATTTGAGACATAATAAGGTAAGTTTTAACCAAAACTTGTAAAAAAAAAACTTTTTTTTTTAATTTTTACCTAAATTTTGAGGTTATGTGAAAAAATTGCATATACAAAAGTTGTAGATCTTTTTATTACCTACAACTTTGCCATTTAACCTTTTTCCATAGGTGATAGGACTTGTAATTTTGCGGAAATCACGTCAAACTATTTTTTAAGCCTTAAAAACTCACCCCCTCCCACTTCCCAAACTCAATATCGACCGTAATTTATTTTTCCTTTCATTTTGATCATATTCCGTCCTTTTCTAATGGGTTTCATCCTACTCTAATTTTTTTTGGTTTCAAAATTGTTCGAACTTATTCATGCCAATTCATGGTATATTATTATTTAATGTGTTAACTGCTTCTTTGATTCTCCTTCAACCCACTAGTAAAGGTTGAGGACTAATAAGAAGCAGACTCAAAAATATTTTAAATTACTTTTATCGATAATATGCCTTCATGTACTTGTCTTATTGCAGCTTAGCAGCAGCGTAATCTGCAAATGAAATATAAACATGTCATAAACATTGAACGACGCACCGTTTGCGTGTTTTAAGGCGATACAGCGCCATCTATTATCGTCTTCAGGAAACAGGATCTACGTAATAAATCTACAAACGGATAATATGTTTTTTTTAATAAGTACTTGAATCAAATGTTTACTACAGCGCCCCCTGGAGAGTTGTCATTGAAACACCTAATTAAGAACATGCACTAATAAAAAAATATATAGATTAATAAAAATAGACTGGCTGACTCGCCAAACGTTGTTTTGCTTTTGCATAACTACTACCTATTTTAAATAGTGTTATTAAATGCAGGTGCATTTGCTTTTAATATAAACTACAATCTGAGTTGGCAAAATATACAAAAAATAAGTGCATATTTACTATAGTGTTCATTTGAAGTTCACCATTGGTATATACAAATCATACTTACATATTCAGTACAGAGCTTGGTCAAGTACTTTTGCTTCTGTTCTTCAGTGCCTAGTTTCATAAACAGGGAGTTGACTAGTGTGTTGTGGATGTCCACGTAGGCCGCCACTGCCGGATCCACTCGAGACAGTTCCTCCACCACGAGCATCATGGTGAGGAAGCCACAGCCAGACCCGCTGTACTCCGCAGGTGTCTCTATACCCATAAGCTGAGGAAAAGTTAATACAGATATACAGAACTTTATTAGCCCTAAATAACATACGTTAAAGGCAAGTCATACTACAATAATTACTAACATTAGTTAGATTAAATTAAATAAACTTACAAATTTAATTAAATAAATATTCTACCCCATTAAATACTACACACATTAGCACTTGTTTTTCATGTCTATTAAATTTAAAATACTACTGTTTACACGTGAATAACGATTCTGCTAGCTCTATATTCATATATTCGCTTAAATTATAAAAGGAATTACTTTCACAAAAACTCTTTATTAAAGACATGCTCAAACGTTTGGGATACAAATGTGGATGGGACTACTTATTTCAAAATCAATTCAATTCATTTATTTTTTTCACATATGAATATATAACAACAGTTAGACACTTGTAAAAAGTCAACATCTAAATTACATGAGAAAGAATATGTATAAGAATATTTACAAAAGTAAATAAATAGATCACATTATTACAAATTTCCAGTTCAATAAATTAAATAAACAAGTCATAATATTAATGTCAATAAAATAAACTTAACATTAATTGTAGGTACAAATTTCCACCATGTTCTCACGCCATGCTTTTGCATCTTTGAGAAACTCACAAACCGAATAATGAAGATATCCAAAGAAGAATGCCATATTTGTCACAGAACCTACGTAATTTTGTATAGAACAGTATAACGTAACTAAAGCTATATACGAGTAGGTATTACAAATTTGTTGGCTGTGGGTCTGGGTGTTAAATATGTATTTATATATAATATGTATGTATGTATATGTAGTATATCAGTTGTGTTAGCAACCATAATACGAGCTAGAAATGGTTCAGTATGGGGCTAACCAGCCGTGTGTGAATGTGTCAAAAAAATTGTTTGTATAAATAGGAACCAAACCGTGGGGAGGCATATAACTAAGAAAATGTAAGGATATAGTAGTGTAGGGTCAAAGGGAAAATTTAATCTGCAGTCAAAATTTCGTATTAGAAGCAACGACTTCAATAATACCTTGAAGTCGTTGATTAGAAGACGTGGATTGAGTTTGCAAATGACGGCTAGTAGAAAAAAGTAATAGAGAAAAATATTGTACCGACCCATCCTAGCGGAATAAGGTTGAGATAAACCATAAGAGTGCCAAATGAATTATGATTTTGATAAAAATATTGTTGAAACGACTTTAAAGCGCTGCTAATCAAAGCTCGTTACGGATAAACATAATTTAGAAATTAGCGTCAGATATTTTCTCGGTTTCTATTGTTTTAGGTATATGGAGCGACGACGGTCTGCCTCCATTTAGCAAAGGGATATCCCCCCGGACAGATGTTGTGTCCGGAGACGGCCGTCCGACGGTCATGCATTGTAGCTTGAACCCGTCGTACGCGCGCTGTAAATACCGTTTGCGCGATTCAGGATAAGCGCTCTGATTGGTCGCGGGCGATGAAGTGCGACAGAGACGCCACAGGTAGATATGTAATATCAGTTTAAATAGTATAATGCCATGTCTAAGTGGTCTATATGGAAATCAGTGAATCTAGTTCTTACAAGAAATGTGCCTATTATGTTATAGCAACTGTTGCCTGTTGCTTATGGTTCGCTCGATAGAGAACCGGTTTGAAACGTGTTTCCGTCTTTGGTCTCGCGGTTAGTACTTAACACTAGGTACTTAGCACAACCATTACTGTCTTATGTGAATTAGTCTGATTACAATCATAAGATATGGCAGAAAACACAAAATTAGTGACTAGAGACTGTAATGATATATATTTGCTAATTTTACATTTTTAGGTTAAATTTCGGAGAGTGTGCAACGAAATTGCACGAATTGATCCCCCCGCCCCATTCCACCATTGGACGAGTAGGGAAACACCAAGGCGACATCGTTATACTGTGGAGGTGCCTAAGTCGCGAACTAAGCGATTTGCGTCCACCTTCATTCTGCGTGCCACCAAGGTGTGGAATCCTTTGCCAAATTCCCTGTTCCCCGATAACTATAATCTAGCGGTTTTCAAGGCAAGAGTGAACCGGTTTCTTCTGGGCAAGCGCACTCTACCTTAGATCGCAATATCGTTTACCATCAGGTGCATTGCGATCAAGTGCAAGCCCAGTAAAAGTAAAAAAAAATAACCAATACTTACACCATTGTCGAAGAGCAATTGTCTGACGCTATCGTCAATTTTGTGCTCATCTTCCATTTTCTTGACTAGCGGAGCGATTTGTTCGGTGGCTAGCTTCCTGACTGCAAACAAAATAAGAAATAATGCTCTTTAAGTATCATGAATATCAAATCAAATCAAATCATCATTTATTTCAGACTAGGTCCATACAGATAATAATGAAAACATACAAAATTTTGGTCATCCGATACAAATATTAAATGTCATAAAATAAAATACCTAATAGTAATTAGAATTTGACTCCGTGTTTGTGGTTTATTTTGGTTAAAAAATAAGTTAAGATTAAAATTATATTAAAAAAGGATATATTTTTTTTATTCGAAATTAAACATTTAAACCAAATTATTATTATTTATACAAATACAATAAAATTAAAAAGTAATAAAAAACCACTCATAAAATTAATTTAATAGGCCACTCCGGATAGAACCTGACGAAAACGCTCGTGGCATTGCCAATAATAATTATAGCAAATATTGATGATAATTAAATTATTTAATAAATTAAAAGTTAAATATATGAAATTAAATACACACGATAATATAATATAACAGATAATAATATGATATACAGCCATGCAAATGCGATATTACGAAAAAACTCAGCCCAGCTCACATTTTGCCACGGATTGAAGATTTTTCTTATAGACTATCTAATATGTTTTTGGGATTTCAGGGTTCTTTATACATTCGTAGAAAATTTGTTTATAACCCTGTAATAATCCGTTATTTATCAACTGCTTATCACCGCTTGAATTTACATTCACAATGAGATAAAGTTGTCCTATTGCCAACTATTCTGTAATTCGGTGACTTCGGTGTTATCGTTATCTGACTCAGTGTCAAAAGATATTATGTCTTTTTATAATTTCGTCACTACTTTCGTGGGAGGTAAAAGTAATATTGAAGCGCCTGTAGCTCCGCTAACTAAGGTGATCTGACGCGATCGTCGAAGTTAAACAACGATCGACGCCGACTGTCTTTGGATGGGTGACCATGAACAAGATTTTCTTTTTAAAGGTGGAATTTTCATCTGGCTATCTACGTCGGTAGGATGACACGTTAAATTGTAGGTCCCGGCTGTTAGTATCAGTAGATCAGTCATTAAGCCAAGTCAGAGGCCTTCGAGCAACTTGAAAACTCTCGACACCAGAGATCGGCCACTTAGCGAAAGTCAAAAGTCAAAGTCAAAGTAATTTATTGATAACAATACATATAGTTACAAGTCACACAATCAAATTAAATATAATATAATTAATACAAATGTCAATAAAAATTGAAATATAAATGTCAAATATAAATCAATAATTTATAATTAACCTTATATAAATAGTGTACTACGAATGTAGTGTCAAGCCAATTTTAATTTCAAAAAATCGTTAACAGAATAAAATGCCTGTTCGATAAGCCAATTCTTTAATTATTTGAAAAAGAAGGGAGGTAAAATACTAATGTCCGAAACTTGGTTTAGTGTTTAAATTCGCCTTATACCTTATAATTGCGAAAATGTTTCTCGTAAATGTAGAGCACATATACGTACATATCTTTTAATAATAAATACGTGATATCTTCCAAATTGCATCATATTTAGTTTATCATAAACAAACAAAAGTTGTTATGTTAAGTTACGTATGTAGCATAGTCAGTAGGTACGTTATTAACGAAACAAGTTAAGGCGCTATTGTACCGAGTTAAGTCGCGTCATAAAAAAATGAGCGAAGCCCGTAGAATTTTCACGATATAAAATTAACAAATTACAATATTGAAATTATAAGCTTTAAAGATTCTAGATAATATCATTACCTACTAAAAAAAGTAAGTCTTAGTTTATTTTTTTATTATTTTAATCAGCACAAACATTTTTATATTTAAAACGACTATTTAAAAAATAACTATTGAGTGAATTTTACATAATCGTGTCATTTGTTCTGTGTCCTATCATTAACGCAGAATTTAAAAAGAAGAAAGAAACACTTGTCAAAAAATACTTTTTGCTCCCATAGTACTTTAAATTATTTTAAAGTTACTTTTAAGAAAACTAGCTCGAAATAATGTTAGATCCGTTGAACAAAATAAATTCTTTGACGGTCGAATATGGTCATAATTCTGTAAATCCAGGAATGTCTCAGTAATCTTAAATTTGATGATTCTGATTATAATGTTATTTTTAAGCGTAGTCCTGTCGGTTCCTAAAGCTGGAAGAACTATTTAAGATTCCTAGACACACTTTATTCCTAGATTTACAGAAATTCCACCACTTTCGACCGCCATAGAATTGGCTACATTTAAATTTTATTTACAAGACTCACTTTCGATTTCGTAATAAAATAATAGGTACTAAAATTAATGATGTGTTAAATTAATTGTAATTACAAAAATTACGATTCTACTTGCGATAGTAATCTACAAAACAATGTTTATCTTATCGTAATAATAATTTCATATGGGTGGTGTTTGGTGTAAGATTTATACAGTGTTATTGCGAAAGAGACTTGACTCCCAGTTTAATAAGCTTGGGAGTCAAGACTCTAATTTTAGACAGTAGCCAAACACCACCCATTACTAGGCAGTGGCTAACATAAATTAAAGATACGAGTATTTGTTATTATATATATACAATTTGCTAAATAAATTAGTTTTATATTATATTATAACTAATAATATAATATTGTCAAACTTTTTTTTTTATTTGAAATACATAAATAATTATTCTTATTCTATGATGGGGGCGATCAGACCTGCACTGACAACCCGCAGAATTGTGCATTTCCCCCTACCTGCCTACCCAAGCCATCCAAGCTCCTTAAAGTAGCGGAGCACGGTCATATATAATTATATTGATATTATGTACGAGTACTAGTTACTTTAAATAATAACTGTATTTGAAATGTGTCCAACCTTTGACGTACAATTTGATAATATTATCAATAAATAGAGACCGCTGGTTATCATAATAATTATATCTTTAACTTATGTTGACCACTACCAGTGTTAGTCTGTCTCATGAATAAGAGACTTGAACTTATGTGGGGACTACTTTTGAATCGAAAATGTATGACGAGATAGACTCTGCTGTTCCAAGGTGAAAAGTTTGTTGACCCAAGTTTATATATAGTATATTGACCAAGCGAGCGAAATCTCTATATTTTATTCATTCCGTCTGTCTGTGTATACGTTTGTTTGTATGATGGTTTTCTTGTATATACAGATACTAATACGCGATAGTAATTTTAGCTTTTTAATTCTCATTTCAAATGTAAATACCTAAATTTTTTTTTTTGCGATTTTACTGTTGGATATAAAGTTAAATTCTTCATATTCGTGAGAGCACTGACACGCCTTAGTAGAAAAAGTTTACGAATAACCCAGTATGGCCTAGCTAGCATAACAACTGTCTGTTATCATTTTTCAGTGTATGGATATATTTACTCACTTGTTCTTTAGATAGGGAGGTACCTAACTGTTCTTATAAACCTTATAAGCCCTTCGCAATTTTTTTACATCAAAAGTGTGGAACTTCAAAATTTTTAGGGAAAAAATTGGTAGGTAAGGAATAAGTTTCTAAAATGTTAATTAGGACGCATCCAAATCACTATTTAGATAAATATTGTACTAATGTTCCCTACTTGATATCGAAGTTAAACAAAGAAATCAGAGTCTGTATGTAAGTAATGCGTATTTATTTTCTTTAATATTCGAGACACGTCGCTTTGTATAGTAACGTTGGTACGGACAAAACAACATAAGTCACTTTGTGAACTAGAAAACGTTTTGTACAAGGCTCTATTTAATGCCTAAAGATAAGAGTACATACTACATGAATAATAATACCTATATTAAGATAGAATATGCTACAAATAACAAAGATTTAGCGTACCTAAAAGTATGATAACATAACATTATTAAATAAGCCACTTTGTAACCTTTGATTATTTACTTGTCAAGTAAATAATCAAAGTTTGTAACCAACTTTAACCTACTTAGAAAATGTTTCAGAAGTGGCTCTATTTTCTACGCCTAAAACTACAAATATGATAACATAGGTAGGTACCATTATTAAATAAGCCGCTTTCTAACCAAAGTTACTTTAACCTACTTAGAAAATGTTTTAGAAAAGGCTCTATAATTATTCTACGCCTAAAGCTACCGACTAGGTAGATACTATATGAATATGTAAATCGGCACGCGGTAGTGCGTCTCTAGTCTTAGGAGGGAACAGATCTACAGCATGTGCCTCCTTAAAAAATGGACAACGCAACTTACTTGTTTCTTTCATAGCCATTTCATCTTCAGTGAGTACGGTCAAAGGTCGAGGAGTTGCCTCCGAGCTGTACTTCTGCTTCGAGGCAACAGCAACCGGCGCCCGCCATTGCTCCAGAATCTGTAAACCGCGCGAATTTTATAAATCGAACACAAACTTTTTTGCAATTTGAAATTGGAATGCACTCGCACCTTACTGCCAACGCGGCGTAATGGGATCATTATTTTTGATTTCTATTTGCGAACGCCGCGAGCCGGTATGCGCCTGCGCTGCAGAAGGTAGACTGACTGGTTCTGTTTTTGAATATGTGGCCGAAGTGTTATCTCACTCGCGCTGAGATAACGAGTTTCGTTTTGACCAATTGACGGCGTATTACCACATGTTATTGGTTCCAGTTGAAATGACCTTGAGGGTGTCGATTTGTCAAATGATACGAGTATCTTTGAATGTATAATGTATGTTTCATTATGAAACGCGCCTTGATTAATAAACACTACTAATTAACCAAGGCGCGTGAACACGTAGGTATTTTTATTTTTACTTTTTACAGTTAGACATTTGACCAGCAGAGCGCGTAACCGTACGAGTTAGACACTCAAACCTAATGCGGAGCTTTTTTAGTTTGGAATAACTGGCTCTCAAGGAGGCTGCTAGAACACTGTTAGGTGCTTGCCGGCGGATTTTCAACTTGACTTTTACTTCTAATTTACCCATCAAAACATTTTCTTACCTGGGTTCATAATTTATTCGGTAAATTAACCGAATATATTTAATAATAATATAAAAATATTTCACAAAAATTTGGATAGATTAATATAATTTAGTAACAGAATACCTACTGTAATTTTATTTTTTGCGCACTAAGTCTAAAGGACATTAAAATGTTTAATTTTCAATTCAATCAACATCGAACATCAAATTAGTAGATATGTCAAAGTACCATTTATAAATTCTGACAAGAAATACAGAAATACAGAACTTTATTAGCCCTAAATAAAGCCCGCTGCACACGACGCTTGTTTTGCTGCTGGATTGCTTGCGGGGCCCTCTGCTGGCTACTCTGCTGGCATCGCTGCGAGAAAGTGACGTCACTGCTAGCTCTGCAGCGTGGTTGCGTGCTGGCTGTCGATGATAGAACGTGTGCTATTTTTCGTGACGGCTTGCTTGCGTGTTCTCTTTTTTTCGTGCTCTGTTGTTGAAAAAATATGTCGCAAAGGTGGTCTCCGGAGCAAATTAATGCTTTAATTGACGCATACAAAAAAGAACCGTGTTTGTATGCAACAAATACTCCGAATTACCACAACAAGCGTCTTATTATTTATTTATTATTTATTATTATCATTATTTATTTTATTTATTTCATTATTTCAGCCACAATAGTTTGTTGTACTTGAGCGTCCATGATACTGTTTACTGTTGGGTACTGTAGAGGTTAGAAACACTCGTCTCTTTAATGGGTGCGTCACTTCGATGCACGCCTAGCGACAAGCACCGTGTGAAGCCAACCTACCAAGGGAGCCATCAGCGCACCCAGCGCCACAGCCAACTTCGAACCCAGCGGCAAATTCTAGCAAGCTATCTAGCAGCAAAACAAGCGTCGTGTGCGTTGGGCTTAACATAGGTACGTTATCTATGATTTAATTCTACGGAATCAGTACTATAAAACGTAAAGAAAGACAAGATCTTACTTATTTCATGATCATTTCTGAACCAATACCCATTGACTGCATCGTCAATTCGTCACAAATTGAATAAAAGGAGTGTGTAAGTTTAATTTAAGTTATAAAGAGGGTTCCAAAAAAAAAGGTTTTGACGTGACAACGTCTTAAATTAGGTTGCGGCTGGGAGTCACTTATGAAAAAGTGTAACGCCCGGTAACGTTACGATGAGTCACCGAACGAGAGAGAGGCCCGCCGAATGCCTTGCATCTCTCTCCCACTCAACTATGATCGGTCTGCCGCGCGCGCAGCACGCGGCAGACGTTGTCACGTAAAATCTTCGCCCGTAAAACCGACTTTACAGGCAACCATTTTTTTTTTTTAACTCGATTCCAAAGCATGAGGCTACAGATTAAATTCTGTGTTCTATTCTATCTTTGTCTATGGCCTCTACGGTATGACCGTAATTTCGCCAATGTCACGTTACAAAAAATTCTGTGTTTATAGGAACGTTTCAAATGACATTGACAGCCGGAAATTAGTTTTGTTTGGTTGGCAATAATTTTCTAGAAACAGACAGAAACTATAAAATGTTGCTAGCTGTCTAATATTTCACAGATTAATTGGAAAATAATGACATCATTGGTAACAATTATCAACAATAATATCATATTCATGTCAAAAAATCTGAGTTACTGTTTATTAAAAGCATTTTAGTTATGATCGACTGTTTTGTTTTTTGAGGTTCCGTACCTAAAAAGTAATAACGTATACTATCACTAAGCCTCCGCTGTCTGTCTGTCTGTCACCAGGCTCTATCTTAGAAATCTTGAAAGCTGGAAAGCTGAAACTTTATCAAGTTATGTATTTCCCGTGCTATATTGCGTGCTACATATAATACAAAAAAAATAAATGAAATTATACAATAATCGGAAATAACCATCAATTTTGAGTTTTTAATTCACAGAATATTTGATTATGTATAAGCATAAAAAAAAATGTATTGACGTTATAAGTAGGTAATCGGATATACGTGATGATGGATGGTATGGTAAATTTAATTTAAAGCTTGGCAACATTTTACGGTCTGAAATTCTTCTTGTCATGTCAAGCACAGCATGGGATGGGATTTCATTCAGTCATCGCGACGTTTCTCGAAAATTGCAAGTTGCGGTACGTTTCTGTGAAGAAAACGGATTTTATCAAAGAGTGCAAGTCTATTACTGCTACGAACATTCCAATTCTCTGTTAAGAAACTGTTGTGTGTTATAATTTTGTGAATACCGAGCGGAGTTAATCCGTGTGAAGTTCATACTTCCATAGGTTTTCGAGACCTTGTGCCTAGTTACGACGGCGAAAAATGGCCAAATGGGGCGAAGGGGATCCTCGCTGGATCGTAGAGGAGCGCCCTGACGCTACAAACGTAAACAATTGGCACTGGACCGAGAAAAACGCCGGTCCCTGGTCGAAAGACCGTCTCAAGGAACTGTTCAATAACTTGAATATCGCGCAGAATGGTATTAGGTGTAAAGTGTCAGAAGTGGAGAAAATTGACGGCGAGGCCTCAGCAAATAATAGGAAAGGGAAGTTAATATTTTTCTATGAATGGGACATTAAGTTGAAGTGGGAAGGCAACCTAGCTGGAGGCCAAGATACGGTAAAAGGAGAGATCCATATTCCCAATTTATCTGAAGAAAATGACGTCAGTGAAGTGGATGTAAGTACACAATAAATAAATACGACTTGGTAGCTAAACCATTCAGTTTATTTTAGTGCTTATTTTAGTTCTCTCTTCATGTGTCCCGAGCTACATCTAAAGTAAAAATAACATAAAGTCCAATTGTACCATAGCTATAAGAAAAATTATATTAAGCCATAAAACATCCACACAATTTTTTTTGCCACATGGCATAACTCTGAAATTACAGAAAATAGCTTGTTTAATAGTTAGGTAGTTGTTAATAGTTTCATAAAATAAAAATTGTGGAGCATGGTAAAATGTATTTAAATCCTACTTCACAGATCACAGTGACACTAAAAGGCAGCGGTGACGAAGCCCAGAGAGTCAAAGCATTCATGCACAACTTTGGCCGAGATGAAATCAGAAAACAACTCACAGAATACATCCGAAGTCTCAAAGAAGAATTCTCAAAAGGCCTTATTTTGCCCAAGAAAGGTGAAGCGCCTATCAAGCCTGACAATGTTTCCATGATCACAAGTGGTTTTAACAAGAAAATTAATATGGAACCGGTTGTTTCACCCAAAGACAACCAACAGATTGGTTGCAAGTTGGACACTAAATCTATTGAGCTCTCAGAAAAGTTTCAATGTCGAGCGCAGGAGTTTTACGATGCTATGACCAGAATAGAAATGGTCACGGCTTTTACTCAGGTAATTATTCAAAAAAGGACTTGTCTTGGTAGTGATCACTTTCTAACAAAATGTTTAATTTTTACCATAGATCTATTTGTCTATGTATCTTAAGGAAACAGTGAGTATGAAAATGAATGTGAAATGCTATCTCTTTTCCCAATTGATCTATTGTCTAATTTAAGAAAACAGTGAATATGAAAATGAATGTGGAATACTATCTCTATTCTCCATAGATTGATTGTCAATGTATTTTTAAGATATAGTGAATATGAAAATTAATATGGAATATTAGGTATCTCTATTCTCCATACATTTATTGTCAATGTATCTTTAAGATAACCGTGATTTTGAAGAATGTGAAATGGTATCTTTTAAGGTAGTCTGTCACTTGCTATCATTCAAGGTGTTGGTTGGAGACAGACTAATTTCGACACTTTGTAGATTTTACTATTATTGTGTGAACAATAATAAGGTTATCCTTGGCACATTTTTTGAGAACAAAGCAAAAGTAAAAATAAATAATAACTAAACAATGAAATGCTTTCAATTTTAAAAGTAATCTGATAGCTTGAATTGTAATTGTGGTTACCTGTTTTGTGCTGCAGGAAGTATTGTTTGATAATGAAAACCACAAATGTGACAAATTATTATTAGTCCCTACACTTGAATGAATAAATATTAATATTTACATGACATATGCAAACAGAAGGCAACACAAAATTCACCAAAACTACTCTGTACCAATAAACAGTCATAATATGCAGATGTTTTGACACATATATAACGAAATTCTAGTTAAGATTTCTTACTCATTTCTTGACACAAACTTGCATTTTTTCTATGTAGATAAATTGTTAGTAGTTTTCAGATCATAAGTGCTTACATAACTTATAAAAGTGAGTGTGAGTCTGGCTAATGCATGTAGTGTCAAAAATCAAATAAATATTTATTTCATAATGTATGTTACTCTACTAGTCAAGCCCTTTCATTTGATATTGAAGGAATTGCAAAAAAAAGTTAATCTGCCAGTTGCGGCTATCTTAAACTGAATTTTATACAACAAACCTAAGAACACTCCCAAGTAACATGTTTTTAGTAAAAAAAAAACTAAATTCAAATTGGTTTCATCCATTCATGGTTCTGACTCACACACATACATGTACGCAGACCCATCACAAGTAGATTCACATCAACCTCCTGAGAAGTACCACCTGGGGGTCTTCAAAACTAGAGTAAATAGGTATATTCTAGGTAAGAGTGTCACACCTTAGATGTTTCTTAACATCAGGTAAACTATGGTCAAATGCCAACCCATCAATATAAAAAAACAACCTTAAATTACACATGTTGTTTTTGCATCAAGGGTTTAAAGATGTCCCTAACAAAATAAATATCAATTTCCAGGGCCATGTAAAAATGGAGGCAGAGAAGGGGGGCAAGTTTGCTCTGTTTGGAGGCAATGTGACAGGAGAGTTCAGAGAACTGGTGCCCTCCAAGAAGATAGTCCAGTACTGGAGGCTGAAGCAGTGGCCGGACCAACACTTCTCCGAGGTCACATTCACTATTGATGAGAAGGTTGTCCTTTATTTTATACTGTTATTATAAAAATAAGTTAACTAGGGAGCTAGTGTCCTCTAGATCACTCCTTCATACTGTTACATTCAATGCATCAGTGGGGTTAGCCCAGGATGAAGACTGTTATATCTCTCCACCTTTTTTGCCACTTATTTGTGGAAATAATAATCTTTTCTACCTTAGCACATGGTAACAAGAGATATTTTTAAATATCTCTAATTGATGTATATCCTTGCTATTCCTTGCCTACAAGGTGAAAATCTTGCCAAGCACCTAACAGCATGTTACAATAACCTCCTTGATAGCCGGTATTCCCAGACTAGGCATGCTAACCTTAGGCCAGAGCGTCCCTGACTCGTACGGTTACGCACCCTGTCGGTCAAAAATCAATGATATAAAAAAAAAATTTACAGCACAAAACTTACGCCTTTATCATATTAGTGGGATTTCATCACCATCATCAGCCTATGATCATCCATGCATTGTTCGGGCAATAAATATGACATCCCAGAGCCTCTTTTTGAAAGCACAAGGGATGGCTATTGAGGAGTTTTTAGTAGTAAAAATCTCACATACCTTGGCTACACCCCACCGTAGTCAGGGATCTATGAAGATTTCATTCTCGTAAAAAAATAAGCTCATCCACTGCTGGATATAGCTGGTTCGCCTCTCCTGACGAACTTGACCCTATTCTGTGCTTCACTTTGCCATCCACTACCTGCTACCGTCCTCGCATCGCATTGTTGACGAGTTTCATTCCACCATCGGACGAGTAGGGAAACATCAAGGCGGCATCGTTATACTGTGGAGGTGCCTAAGTCGCGCACTAAGCAATTTGCGTCCACCTTCATTGTGCGTACCGCCAAGGTGTGGAATTCTTTGCTAAATTCCCTGTTCCCCGATAACTATAATCTAGCAGTTTTCAAGGCAAGAGTGATGCGATTTCTTCTGGGCAAGCGCGCTCCACCTTAGATTGCAATATCGCTTACCATCAGGTGAATTGTGATCAAGCGCAAGTCATTAAGAGTAAAAAAAAGAGTTGTAGAGTGGAGACCAGTTTCAGTTTCAAAAATTCTTTATTTATATACTTATACATATTTGGAGGAACAATGTTAGTGTACTTATTACTTTACCTAACCTAACATATTACATCATATTTATTGATGAAAAGTTTCGCAAGCTCTTTGCTCATGTGAAAGTTATTCCTTTCATGTTTAGTACCTAATTCTCAGACAATAAGTTAGTTTTTAATTTAACATTATTTGAATTGTAGATTATATACGCTTTAGTGGTAGCTAATACAGTTTTTTTTTGTAGAGTGGAGACCGCTACTCGGCAAACGAGGACAGTAGTGGGATTTAGTTGATATATTTTTGTTTTAAACTGATGTTGCCCTTGTCCGGTTGCAGGAGGACCACACCCTGGTGACGCTGCACCAGGCGCTGGTCCCCGCGGGCGAGGAGGAGCACACGCGCGACAACTGGCGCCGCTACTACTTCGACAGCATCAAGCGCGCCTTCGGCTTCGGCGCTTTCTTGTGATGGGGAACACGAGGTGCGTTGCTAGGGACATAGCTGAGTGGGAAAGGGCCCGGGGTCATCTCTATGACTGGTAGAATCGTTGTGTTTGATAAAAGAAAATAGGAATAAATGAGCAACGACGCACATGACAGTATAAAATATATATTACACAGATAGAAACAATCGACGATCTCGTTGGCGTAAAGATTACCATGCCGGACTGTTAATCAGAAGGTTCCGGGTTCGACTCCCGGCCCGGCCAACATCTACTAAATTTGTTGGCTGTGGGTCTGGGTGTTAAATGTATACTTATTTATATTATGTAATATGTATGTATGTATATGTAGTATATCAGTTGTGTTAGCAACCATAATATGAACTAGAAATGGTTCAGTATGGGGATAAGCCATGTGGGAAATAAAAAAAAAAACTATTTTTAACAGACTTTGCGGTCCTGTTAAGAGCTTAAATTAAAGCTGACCTGCTCTTTTCAGAGGTTAGGTTAATGGGCACAGGGACCTCTGGGGCCCTGGTGTACAGCACCACCACCCTACGATAGCTATGCCACTGATTGTAGCCTTCTAGTATAACCTTACTGGTTACTCAGTGACGACCTCGCTGGCATAATGCCAAGCTGGAATGCCAATCACAAGGTTCTGGGTTCGATTCCCGGCACGGTCAACATCTTTGCCGATATGCCAAAAGTCTATTCGGTCTGTCAATTCTCATAACCTAACTTTTTACAAATACTTTGATAGTAAATACAGCTACAGAGAGTATATTAGTTTACATGTATAATTCTACTATACACACCTCGTTGGCATAATGGTTATGCCGTAATGCGAACCAGAGGGTCCCAGACTTAATTCCCGGCACAGCCCATTTTTTTGTGATTAACTTAATTTGTTGGCTGTCGGTCTGAGTGTTAAATATGTATCTATATAAATTATCTATGTATGTATATGTAGTATATCAGTTGTGTTAACAACCATAATACAAACTAGAAATGGTTCAGTATGGCGCTAACCAATCGGAAGCAGTCGCAATCGTTGTTCTTCGCCAGAGTCATATACACATAGACACAAATGGTACTTTTCTCTCGGGGTATCGCTTGAAGTTTTTGGAACTATAGAAGGATAGGGCAATTAATTCTGTCATGTAAAAATGTATGAAAAAATATTATATCATGTTTAATACATAAGCCAATCAGATAATGTATCTATTTTAAAATACTCTAATCTGCTGTCATTTGTCAACAGATTCAATTCACCGGTTGGTTGCAAGTTTGACATAGCACCGCAACGCAGCAAGTTCAGGAGGAAATGTTTATCCAGCTTCAATAACACAGGTTTTATGTGTTTAATGTTCACGGGCAAAGTACCTAATCGGTAAATAAGAGCACAATAAAAATTAAGAAAACCTATGAAACTCAATATGTAATGTCTCTCTTGGTGAGAAATGATGAAACTCAATAATTATGAAATGTCTCTCTTGGCGGCTTGATTTTAAAAATCAAGATGAAGAATGGCATACAACTTTTAACAAATAAAGTTGTCATTAACATAAAACATTTAACAAGAAAACACATTCTTCTTATCCGTATGAGCTAAGTGCCGAGCTCTGGTGTCGTGATTTTTCAAGCCGCCCGAAGGCCTCTGACTTGGCTTAGAAGAGTCGACCGCAGCTCAGTGGCTAGAGCGTTCGGCCTGGTTTGTCGGAAGACGCAGGTTTGAATCCCGCTGGTCGTTATATTTTCTTTATGAAATGTATGAATGATTATGAAACACTTAGTATTGAGAAAGAAAGAAGAAGAAGAGATATGATAGCATTATATGAAAATCTCGCTATTTTTTATATAATGCGAACTGCAACCATTTAACAGTAATTAACTAAATATTAGGTACTTTGCTCTATTTGATTTGCAACTGTGATTTAAACATAAAGCTCTGATATCTCGACTGGCTTCGACATTAATTACTCAAATAAAACTTATCAATAACTATATACACTGCCACATAGTATTTGAAAAAAAAAATAGTATTAGAATTATAGTTGTCCTGTGTTTAATGAGAAAATGAATTGGAATTGAGAACAAGATACAATTAAGATATCTTACGAGCTATTACAATTTATTAAGTATTCAGTATTAATAAAAAAAGTCACACGAGTTAGCGACACAACGATCTTAGATGGAGCATGCCTAATCTGGAATAGATGGTCGGAAACTGCCGGAACGCTTCATAAGATGCTTAGTGATAGATTTTCCAACTTAGGTTGGTTGCCAACCAGACGAGTACTAAAAAAATCTACCAATATTTTACATTGCCTTTACAGTTTTGACGTCTTATAAATCGTTGAACGGCGGCTGCATGCTCGAAAAAGCTTAACTCTTGTCACGTTCCATCTAAGCCGAGCGTGCGAACGAGAACGCAGTACAAGCGATAGCACGATCGGCCTAAGCTTTGACCCATCTATACATCTGTAAATCGTTAATCTGTCGACTGCACTACTCACACAGGTATTTGCGTCTCGCTTGTGCAGCGATAAGCAATGCGCGCGTGTGAGTGACCGCTCTCGTTTGTTTACAAACTTGTTTAACTATTCGTTGCGGGCCGGTAGGTTATAATGTAATTATTAATCTTGCACATTATTGTTAAATAATATTAAAACTGGAAGAGGACTCTGGTCTCGTAACACCGTCTGATAACTAGTACGAGACCAGAGGCTTCAATATGCACCATGTAACCATTTATGCACCAATAAATAATTTTGTATCTAGGTATTTCTCTTTCACTCATTCGGGCGAATTAGAATGTTTTCTTATGACTATTGCACAAAAAAATTATATATATTTTTTTTTGTGCAATAGTCATAATTTGTAGAGTTGGATTATAGACTATATAGTCTATAATACTATATAGAAAAACAAATAAAAAAGTAAGTAATTATGTCGAAGCCAATAACTTTAGTTTAATTGATCAAATAAACCTACTTAGCTAATGTTATTTTAGTTATGATTTGCTCTGGCTTTGTGTAAGTAGTAGACTCGCATTGAATGTGTTTTTTTTTCTAATTTATGGATTGATCCAATAAATTATGTTATGAAATAATTTTGTGTTTTATTTTTGAAATTTACCTAAAAGTTAAGTTACTAGAAGGTGCAAGATTAAAGGGATCCGAAACCAATGGGTGCCAATTGGATCCTTTTGCTGAGAATTCGCTGTCTGACCATCTGTATTCCTGTCACCGGGCTGTATCTCAAGAACCGTAATAACTAGAGATATATATATATATATAATCTAGAGATAGCTACGAGCTAGGTCTTAGGATAAATAACATCACCGGTGACTCCCGCTCCGGGTCGTTCTTGGTGCAGAGGTTGGTCATAGCTATTCAGCGCGGTAATGCAGAGAGCGTGATGGGCACCTTTGCACCGGGGGCGAGCAGGGGCGGGTTATTTAATTAGTTTTAGTTTTTAACATGTGACATGTATTAAATGTAAGAATATAATTTGACTTTATTACTTATTTTGTTAAATGTAGAGATTCGCAGATGATGTATTTCTGTTGCCGCCTGTAACAACAAATACTAAACACAAAATAAATATTTAAGCAATATTTTCATAGATAGTGTGCGGAACCCTTCAGCTTCACACGCACTTGGCCAATTTTTTCTACTTTTTGTACAATCATTCTTGTTTCTATATACCCAGTTCCAATAACATTATCACGTGACAAAACAATGATTTGTCCAGTATTTGGATTCAACTGGATGAATATTTACACAACATTGGTAATATTAAGATATATATAAGATATACAGGCACACTGGCGAAATGCACTAGGTTGAATTTACTTAAGGCCGGTTTTATTAAATACTAGCAAATCGTACCGGCTTTGCACGGGCTATAAAATGATCTAAGTTGTAAAGAGAAACAAAATATAGCATAAGTTACTCGGGGATAAAGTAGCTTCCCAACGGTGAAAGAATTTTTAAAATTGTTCCAGTAGTTTCGGAGCCTATTCGCGTCAGACAAGTTTTCCTCTTTATAATATTGGTAAAGACAAATCGAGACCATTGGAATTGAGAGTGTTGTAGTATTAAGATGCGCCCTCGTGTTTCGTTTTCTATCAATAATTTGTCAAGTGTGAATCGGGCTCGCGCAAAATTATTCCTACATATAAAATGTCAAAAATGTAATTTGTTGTACGGAACCACCAAGTTGACAAGTTAATAACGTTGCTACATACAGTGTAAACTCTGTATAACGACACTGAAGGGACTGCATTTTATGGCGTTATAGAGAGTGGTCGTTAAATGGAGAGAATGCAACATTGTATTCCAATACAAGCTAAACCAACTAAAGCCAATTGACTTCGACGCTTTAGAGAGTTTGTCGTTAAATCGAGTGACGTTACATGGTAAATAGAAAACAATCACAATAAACAGACAAATTGAAAACCTTTTCCTTTATCGAAGCCTGTTAAAAACATACACATGGAGTTTACACTGTATGCTATTTTACTCCCATTTCGCCTTTGCAGAGTTTGACATCTCCGTATAACTAGGACGTAACGACAAATGTCTCTGTATATTTACGACGTAGGATAAAATAAAAACGTCGAGTTTATCAGTGAGCCGACCCCAGCGTGCCGTATCTCACCAATACCTCAGTTATTCCAGAACCTTGTCTCCAACATGAAGATATTGTGCTTATTATTTGCAATAAATGCTGCTCAAGTAAGTTTTATATTAAATATTGTTTATAATATATGATGGCTTATGATGGAAAAATACACGTATTTATTTGAATAGTTCTGTAGTCTCTAATATATTAATACTCAGGTTTTGAATCTTGTGTGTATATACATATCTCTTTAGACTGCTAAAGAGATATGTATGTATTAAAAAAATAAGTTAATTATTTTTTTCATAAATGTCTATGAAATACTTTGCATGTTTTTAAGTTTTTTCAAAATAAGAAATACAATAATAATAAGAAAAAAATAAAAAATTAAAGAACTGTTAATGTTGATTTTAATTGTATTCATAAAAGAAGCAGATTCTCCATTTATTAAAAGTAGTTCAAAAGATACCTCAAATTAAATTATTACTAAAACTTACTTATTTAAACTATTAGTTTAACTTTACTTAACTTATTTTTTAAACTATTAGTTAAAAAATAGCTGCACTCCGCTTTAATCCGGTACGAGAAGTAGCTTATGTGTTAATCCAGGGTTTAAACTTTCTCCATACTAAATTTCATCGAAATCGGTTCACCGGTTTGAACGTGAAGAAGTAACAAACATACATACTTACACATAAACCTTCGACTTATTGATATGGGATAACAGATTAATTAATAAATTAAATACTCTATCTTTTTGTAACAATCCCAGCAAAGTTTACAAGATATTAATTATTTTTTCTAAAAATAGGAACCACTGCCTTTTATAACTAAACCGAAGTACAAGTTATTATTCTGTGACTAAACACAGTTTTTAACTAAAGCAAATTGCAGAGCTGTATTACCTTTAAATGGATATTATTGTTTCAAGTTTAAAAAAAATAAATTTGTGTAATAGACATGTATTATTGTCTAGGAAAAATGAGTAAAATATCTAGACATGAATTCACTATACTTTTTTTGGAATAATGTGAGTGTTGTTTTTAAGCTACATTGCACAAAATTGAAAAAAAAAATTAATGAAGTTCAATTTTGTCTGTGATTTTTAGTATGTTGTTTAAAAACAACATTGTCCTTTTAAGGGTTAAACGTAATTATCAATGTAATTTGTTTGTATAAAATTAATATCATTATCTATGTTTCTTTGTCATTGTGTTTATCATTGTCTTGTCTTCTTAGTTCCGGACAGTCCCAAACCTTTAGAAAGTGTGCGTGGGGCCGAAGTTAGCACCTGGAGGCTCTTTAGACAATTTTTATATTATTATTAACTGACGTTGCTTTGCCTTAAAAAATTAAGGGTGAACAACCCTTATCACTTAGGGGTATGAAAAATAGATAGTAGCCGATTCTCAGACCTACTGAATACGCATAAAAAAGGTAAAATTCGGTCAAGGCGTTTCGGAGGAGTACGGTAACTAACATTGTGACATGGAAATTTTATATATTAGACGATTCTTTAATAATTTTGGTAAATTTTAGTGTTTAATATTTACTAGAAGATATGTAGTTATATTTATAGAATGGGTATTCGTATTAGCCCCAGGTCACATGCCTTTATTTTGTGGGTCGAACGATAACGAGTTTAAAGACCGTAGTGTGAATATTTTGGAGATAACAATTAAATTGTCATATTCTCTTCAACACGCTTGCTTATATAGTGACCTTAATTTCACTGTAATTAAGCGCATAATGACAACTGTGATCAAACTGTGACTTTTTGTCGAGTTATAGACATGAATTGTTTCTTCAAATTAACTAAGGACTTACCTATATTATTACTAGCTGACCCAGCAAACGTTGTTTTGTCTTAAAAATTTAAGGGTGAACAACCCTTATCATTTAGGGGTATGAAAAATAGATAGTAGCCAATTCTCAGACCTACTTAATATGCATATAAATTTTGGTAAAAATCAGTCATGGCGTTTCGGAGGAGTATGGTAACAAACACTGTGACATAGAAATTTTATATAGTAATAGAAGACTAGCTGACCCAGCAAACGTTGTTTTGCCTTAAAAATAGATAGAAGCCGATTCTCAGAACTACTGAAAACACTTCTAAATTTTGGTAAAAATCGGTCAATCTGTTTCGGAGGAGTGCTGTAACTAACATTGTGACATGGAAATTTTATACATTAGAAGATAAGATATTAAGCAATACACATATCATACTTCCTATTTGTTAACCGACTTCAAAAAAGGAGGAGGTTATATATTCGACTGTGTGTACTTTTTTATGTATGTTCACCGATTTCTCAGCTATTTGTGGACCGATTCTCAAAATTCCTTTTTTTTTAATGTTTTCAGGCGTTCACGCAGCCTGGATTCGGGAAGTCGTATTTGAGAAACTCAAGATTGGTAAGGATTATATTATAGCTCCTTTGTTTCATGTTCTTCATATCAATAGCCGATAATTTAGTGACACGTTGCTCCCTGACTGAAATAAAATATAGTTTATTGTGCACAAACTCTGAACATACATACATAATTACCTCTCTATTACCTAGATATAAGAATAAATTGAAAGTTCCAAAAATAGGTTAAAAATACATAGTTCGGGCCCTAACTCAATGGCTGTCAAATTATATTTAATAACTACCTGAACAATTAAAAGAAATAGACAAAGACAGTACGTTTGAAAATCAATTAAAACTCTAATTGTTGCATAGATGCTATTATAATTTTGCCAAATTTCTTAATTTCGGCTCACTCATCATGTAT
This sequence comes from Mellilla xanthometata, assembly GCA_035578125.1. Lineage (NCBI taxonomy): Eukaryota > Metazoa > Arthropoda > Insecta > Lepidoptera > Geometridae > Mellilla > Mellilla xanthometata. The sequence continues at coordinate 12,677,874 of JAPUBQ010000009.1, read as the reverse complement.
TGCGATACCCGAACAGGGTCCATTATGAGATACCTACTTTTAAATGTGTAACACCATAATTATGTAATCACTAGCAGACCGCCCCAGCTTCGCACGGGTTATATTCGCAAGGGCTTTTGGACATTTTATTTAGGATCTCCGATATTGTTGGAAACAAAATACAGCCTATGTTACTCGGCTATAATGTAGCTACCCAACGGTGAAATAATTTTTGCAATCGGTCCAGTAGTTTCGGAGCCTATTCTCGTCAAACAAACAAGAAATCAAACTTTTCCTCTTTATAATATTAGTAATATAGAAGTATAGTGGTGTGGCGTCTCTGTCGCACTTCATCGCCCGCTATCAATCAGAGCGCTTATCCTGAATCGCTCAAACGGTATTTTCAACGCGCGTACGACTGGTCCAAGCTACAATGCATGACCGTCGGAGGGCCGTCTCCGGACACAACATCTGTCCGGGGAGATATCCCTTTGCTAAATGGAGGCAGACCGTCGTCGCTCCATAGTTTAGTATAGATAATGAATCAATTAATGTATTTGTCTTTGACAAATATTCTATTATTTTCTTAATATTTTTCCAGTGTAACCAATGGAGCTGCCTCAATACGAAGCTAGGTCTAACAGACTCTCTGCCCGAGTCTCAAGACTTTACCTCCACCCTCCGCACGCTGCTTCCTACAGACTGGCACAGTGTAGTGGATGACGTCATCAACACATGCTACAATGCTCGGCCGAGGAGATATAGTAACACGTGCCCGGGACAAGCTATTATGCACTGTGCTGTGGATCAACTGATTACGGTAAGTGGTCACTCATAAACGTTAGGGACTAGATCTGAATTTACTCGGATATAAAAAAAGAAATGGATGAGAGCAGCGCAAAACCGAGATGACTGGCGTACAAGAAGAGAGGCCTATGCTCAGCAGTGGGCGACTATGGGCTGATAATGATGATGATGAAAAAAAGAAATAAAAAATACTAGGACACATTTCACACACGGCTGGTTAACCCCATACTGAATCATTTCTAGTTTATGTTATGGTAGTTAACACAACTGATATAATACATACACATACATACATATTTTTTATAGATACACATTTAACACCCACCGCCAACAAATTAAGTTAAGCACAAAGATGTTGGCTGTAACCTTTACGCCAACGAGGTCGTATGAGTATGACTTCTTCTTAGTTCTTACTGAGAAGAAGTCACTTCATCACAGTATTTATATAAAGCGGCCAAGTACCGAAAGTTTTCAAGCCGCTCGAAGGCCTCTGACTTGGCTTAACGACTGCTTGTACTAAAACTAACAGTTGTCATAACTTGTCATCCAACCCACGTGAAAATGCCATTTTTTAACCCCAGATGAAAATGCCACTTGTTAAACTACAGGTCACATTCAAAGATTCAAAAGAAAGACAAACACTCATTCAAAGACTGTCCGTATCGACTGTTGCTTAACCTCAATGATTGCTTCGAATCACCTTTGTTAGCCGAACTACAGGCTCTATATACTATATGACTAAAAACTATATATCATTTCCGCGAAGAAAACGGTCACACTTACATTATTATTATTATTGGGTGACTTTTTTGAAGGCACTAAAGAAACTTTTTTTATGACCGGCATTTGAAAACGAGGTGAGGCGTTGGAAACCAGATGTAAGAGGTGCATGGAAATATGTGGAGATGACATGGAAAAATTAAATTACTTTTACGTTTTCTTGCTGAGACCGCTAATTTTACAATTCACCCTCGTAGGTATCATTTGGTATTCCAAGTACTTATTATAAATGACCAAATTAAACTAAATTTACTACTTATAAATCCTATGTATGTTTTCAGAACTGTCCAGAATCGTACCAACGGAAAGGAGATGCGTGTGCACCGGTCAACTCACTTGCAGGGTTCAAGAATATGTTTACACAAAGGTACGTTCGGACACGTAGCATTCTGTTACATTCGGGTTCCAAGGCAAGAGCGAACCCAGAAGAAACCGTTTCTGGGCCCGTTTACCCAGAAGAAACCGGTTCTGTGCGCGATTTTCCAGAAGAAACTTGTTCTGGGTGCCTTTGTCCAGAAGAAACTGGTTCAGGGCGCCATTGCCCAAAAGAAAACCTTAGATCATTATATCGCTTCATTATCACCATCCTGTCTGCGTCCGCTGCTGGACATAAGCCTCTACCCTGAGCATCTCGGCTCTATCCAATGGCGGGACATTGGATCTTTTCCGTATATTGTCGCTCGACCTATTGCAAGACGTCATACGATATCGCTTGCCATCAGGCATCTCCGTCCTGCAAGACGGAGCACTCGAGATAACGTTTTACTTACGTTAAATAACGTGGTAAGGTTACGTAACATTATAATATCGTCAGCGAACTAGAATAAACGGAAGAGTAACTCCATACAATTTCCGCTTTGAATTTGTATCCATCTACGCACACAATTATACTGCTATCCCAACGGAACACACACCCACAAAGCTCGAACGCGATTGGTTGGTCGACACCTGGTAGCTGATTTGCCCCGCCCATAGCGGTATTTTAAGCGTGGACGGTGGAACCATTTTATCGGCCAAGTTGCAATTGTATTTATTCTAGTTCGCTGAATATTTGCTTATTTGTTTGGTTTTATTTCACAGTCGCTATGAAGACATTGAATCGAATATGGCAGCAGACCATCGGCCAGAATGGTTCCTGAAAAATGTAAGCCTAATTAAACTTATTTTACAAGTAGTTTTAATGTAATTTTGTGAAGGTTTGAGCGTACGCTTACGACTACCAGTGCTAGTAGGTACCTAGCTTAACAGCTACTAGCACTAAGACTAACAGCCAGGAGCTACAATTTAACGTGTAATCCTACCCACGGTAGCGCCCAGATGAAAATGGCACTTTTTAAAGACAGTCTTGTGCATGGTCTCCGAGGACTGTCCGCGTCGACCGTGGTTCAGCACAGAGACGTTGGCCGTGCTGCAAATCGAACCAGGAACCTTCTGATTGGCAGTCCAGCATGGTAACCATTACGCCAACGAGGTCGTCAAACGCTGGTCTAACGCCTAGCTGTAAAGTGTAAAAAAAGGATGATAAATACAAAGTTACTCGTATAACCGTTTTGTTCTAGCAGCCTCCTTGAGAGTTGGTTATTCCAAACTAGGCATGCTTTAGATCAAAGTTGATAACTCGTGTGGTTACGCATCTTGTTTGTCAAATATTTAACTATGAAGTGTAAAAGAAATTATAATAAAAAGTTATATCCGTTATATTTCCAGTACTTCAACCGGAAATGCTGCAACTTGCCCCCTCTATTCAATTCGACGACCTTGTCGGAGTGTGGTTTCTCCAACATCATACAGTATTATGTTCACAACCCAACTGTGCTCAGCCCTGGATCCTTACCTTCTCAGGTGAGTAATATTTTCTTTTTTTGGTTCCGTATCTTAAAGGTAACAACTGGACCCTATTACTAAGCCTCCGATGTCTGTCTGTCTCCAGGTTGTATCTCAGAAACCGTAATAGCTAGAAAGCTGAAACTTTCATAAGTTATGTATTGCCCGTGCCGCTATAACAACAAATACTAAAAATAAAAATATTAAGAGAGTCCCCAAACAATAAATGTGATTTTTCGCCATTGTTTCAAGATAGTTCACTTGGCCAATTATTTTGTTTTGGTCTTATTAAGAACTGAGTCCAACCAGTTGAAACCAATAACTATGGGGAATATAATTATTTTCACTAAGGTCATAAGTGTTGCCAGTCAAGAGCCTAAACTGTGTATTAAAAAAATCCTAAAAATTGTAATATATTATTTTATTATTTATAATTACTGAAATTACTTGCTATAAAAATAGTATTCTTATGTTTCAGAGACATTTCGTGGCTTCGACTCCAGCGACTAGCGACGGCGATCATCTAAAAGTAGTTAGCCGGAATGATTTCTTATCTGGTAATACACCTGTGAGTATACATAGATACTTTGATTTTACTATCTAATTTGGAAAAATTGAGTTATCACGCTGTCTATCAGATCACATTAATTATAATCTACATTTTTATTTTTTAATCTAATAATAATGATAAATAATTTAATTGAATTAAAAAGACAATAAATATAAAGTACCGACTTATAAAAAAAAAATTAGTATATACAGCAATATAACACTTTCAAACCAAACGATGAATGAAAATATATTTATAACTTTAGAATGATAACGATTAAGAGAAATCACATTACGACTAATTTACAATTAATATAAAACACGTTTTTCACGCGTCGTTATCGTCGTCGTAACCACACGAGTTAGCTGTCGAAGTAAATCTAGATATAAAAAGAAAAAAAAACAAACAATTGGTACAAAGGATGTTCTAAGAAATGAATACTTAGGTACTTATTCGTACCAAAGGCCTCTAACAAGGTTTAACGACGGCTCTTTATATCTTTCCAGATCACCACCGACCCATTAGACTGTTGTGACCTATCTGAATTCATCCAACCATCATGGCGTCAGGAATGTAACTTTCAACTGAGCTGGGAAGGTCAACGTAGACTGGTTATAAAGAACGAGCCTGTAGCAACAACCACCACTGAGAGACCCTCCACAAGAGCTCCTATTACAAGGCGGGATGTTACTATCGTACCGGAATCAGTAAGGGATTTTTAGCTTTATGTATTTAGGGTTCCGTCAAGTGTACCAACGGGAAACTAAAGAAAATGAAGTTTCCATTCTAATAAAAACAATAATGCATACACGAAGCAAAAAACATTAAACAATGGTGGCGATTCAGCGGCACACACGACTAAACTAAATTTAAAGAAGCCCCGTCTCTTTTCATCTTAGTTGGCCAGAAAGAGACGGCACGTTGTGCATAGTCAAACGAACTAAAACCACGTCAAATGTAGAAAATATAGGCGACTTTGGACCACACCCATTTGTATCACCTCTAAAACTGCCTGCACATTCCATATTTGACGTGATTTTAGTTGTTTTGTCTGTGGTTCAGAACGCGCCGTCTCTTTCTGGCCACCTAAGATGAAAAGAGACTTCTTTAAATTTAGTTGAGTCGTGTGTGCCGCTGAATCGCTACCAATGTGAAAAAAAAATTATATAAAAAAAGTAATAGTCATATTTTTTTTTAATATTTATCACGCATGGATAAAAAGACTGTCTGTCTTTTACCAAGTTGTATTTTTTTTACCCTTCATAAATTTACGTTTGACTACAGCTTGCCTGATGTTAAGCTGCGCTGTAGTCTACGATGTGGCACGCTTACCTAGAAGATACCTATTAACTTATTAAGTGTGTCATAAACCGTGATAGCTAGAGTTGATTTTTTTTCCTAACTCATTCAATTTGGGTATCAAATTAAAGTGTTTGACTTGCAGAATACATGCATTATGACAAAATTAAAATCCAAGATGGCGAATACCACAAAATGATAGGTCGAATGTTTAAAAATTTTTAATCGATTTGTACCAATATTATAAAGAAAAAGTTTGATTTTTCGTTTGTTTGTTGTTTGTTTGATGCAAATAGGTTCCGAAACTACTGGACCGATTTGAAAATTTCTTTCACCGTTGGGAAGCTACATTATCCCTGAGTAACATAGACTTATATTTTGTTTCTCTTTGCAACATAGATTATTATATAGCCCTTGCGAAGCCGGGACGATCTGCAAGTAATTATAATTTTTATATAATTTCAGTGTGAAAAAGAAACCTGCGTTTTTACTAAGCTCAACATGTTAATGAACGGCACAGTTGACCTGGAATCATTTACGCGTCTTCTGGACAACCTCACTTCCAGACACCCGGCCTGGACTAAAGGCAAAGGTCGGGTCCTGACGAGTTGCTTGAGGAAACCTATCACAGAATATGAGGGTCAGTGTGAGGTTAATAAACTTCTGAGCTGTACCTTCGATGTGCTAACAGAGGTGAGTGTTTATATGTATTTAATGGTGAATGCATACTAGATCGAGTCCACGGATCAGAAAAACAAAGCAAACGGTAGGTTACAGCGAACTAGAATAAACGGAAGATTAACTCCATACAATTGCCGCTTCGAATTTGGATCCATCTACGCACACCCGATACTGCTATCTCAACGAAACACACACACACACATACACAAAGCTCGCACGCAATTGGTCGGTCGACGCCACGCGGGGCGAGGACATTATTAACTTCTGACGTCTAATTTTTTAAATTATACACACACGAGTAGCTACACGCTAACTACACCTGATTACATAGTTATATGTTACTATAAGTTGAATTACTTTGATAATAATTTGCGTACATGTTAAACTATAGAAATAAATAAATGAGTAATAAATACATTTTTATTTGATTTGATTACATAGATACCATGTTACCATAAGTTGAATTACTTTGATAATTTGTCTACATGTCAAGCTATGAAAATAAATGAATAAGTAACAAATTATTTTTTATTTTCAGAACTGCCCCAACGCGACCAAAAGCGATCATTGCAAGTAAGATATATTTACCAATTTCACACTAATTTCTAAAAAAAGAGAGTGGTTAAAAACGAGTACTAGGCTCGGTAGGAAAAACTTCTGCTCTTCAATCAGACGTCACCTGGTTCGATTCCGACCCTACACTCATGATTTGTATTTCAAGTTATGTGTAGATTTGCACTCGCTTTACGGTTAGAGAAAACTTCGTGAGGAAACATACATGTTTGAGGACCTCAAAATACGAAAACGTGTTTCGTATGAGTTCTTAGTAGTATGTATACCAGGGAACAGAATATTAGAGATGATTGCTGATTCCCATACAATAAAGCGTGGCGCAAAAGTTTGCCATAATTAGCGATGAAACCTAGATGGCGCTGCAAATCGAGCGTACGGCCTCGCTGCCGCCAAATTCCGCAACGCACTGCAGTCGCATAGTGATATAATGATAGTAGATTGCGTGACCCGATTGAAGTCATTTCAAAAGAATACGAATAGATGGCGCTACGTGTATCATTTGATACACGATTTTGAACAAGAGGATGAGCGTCTATTATATTTATTAGTCTGTGGTGATAATGTTTTTTTTTCAGACATTCTACGGCTGATAGAACCTGTCAGATCAGCTCGTCTAAATACAGACCTGTAAGTTTCCGCAAATCCTACTAATATTAAAAATACAAATGTTTGTGTGTTTGTATGTATGTAAGTCTGTATGTTTGTTACTTCTTCACGCTCAAACGGCTGAACCGATTTTGATGAAATTTGGTGTGAAGATAGATTAGAGCTGGAATTAACACATAAGCTACTTTTTATCCCAAAAACAATTGTGGTTCCCGTGGGATACGAAAATGACTTCAAAAACTTGTTACTCCTTCGCGCTCCAACGGCTGGACTGCTTTTGATGAGATTTGCTATGAAAATATACGAGTTTTATAATTTTTATCCCAAATTAACTTCATTATGTTCCGGAAAAATGGCCAAAATTTTGTTTTTGTATGGAGTTGCAAATTTAACACGAATTTACAAAAAAATAATTAGAAATTACAAAATTTGTGTATATACACACCAAAGCTAACAAGTATTCAAATTGTTTATTACAAGTAACAAAGACTCACAACTAAATACAATATTATAAACAATGGAATAAGTAAATAAAATAAAAACAAGTTAAAAATAAAATAATATGTTAAATTAAATTAAAATTAAACACAATTATCAATTTAAAAAAAACCGCATAAAATAATTAACTGTTATAATAATCTACTACTATTGTGTGAATCATAACTCTGTAGGTATTTTTTTTTTTTTTATTAATTGTTTTTTCTTGTTTTCCAGAAACAACGTCGTGAAATCTGTCCTCTTCCCGAGCTGGTAGACCGCAGCATCCTGACAGAGTGTGGCCTCACTTCCATCGCCAGAACCGAACCCGTTACCACTGTCATCAAACCCAAGACTTACAGACTTTCACCTTCTACGAATAAGGTACACTTTCATTGTTTTCTTGAGTAACTGCTATTGCCATCCATCACTGGTTTAATTAAGTCAAGACAAATTAAATTTGATAAAGAACTTTTGGAAACTCGCTGCTTCATCACAAAGATATTGACCGTACGGGGATTCGAACCCGGGGTCCTCTGGTTGGCAATCCGGCATGGATGCGATGTACAACGCAGTTCAAAAGCTTCGTTACAATTTAATAAATATATTAATAATACTAAATTGTTGTGATAAAAATATATTAAACAATTTATTGTATGAAAAATATGTAAAAATACATACATATAAAACTGTTATTGCGTATTTGTTTGCAAATTATACCAAAAGTATCGTAGTCCCAGGTTGCATACCTAGTATCTGAAACTGTACTTCATTTATTTCATAATTTAACTTTATTATGATCTTGTTAAAAAAATAATAACTGAAAATCAACCTAAAAAGTCTTGATTTTCGTATTTATTATTTCAAACAAGGTTTTTTGATTGGTTATAATTTTTCAGTGTCAAGACTTAACACCATCAACAACCTGCTTGTTTTCCAAAATGGGTGTCCTCAACAAATACGGTTTCCTAGACTATTTCAAGATGAAGGATCATATCAGAAGCTACACAGTCAACAAAGCTCCTACTTCGGAAGGGGTTTATATGAATGCTTTTAACATGGACTTGCTATACAGCGAACATTGCAACTCGCCTAAGAAGCTGCTGAATTTACTGGATTCTATGTTAATGGTAAGCGCTAATATTGAATGCATAAGCAAAATTAATTTATTATTATCTTTACTTATACTAGCTGACCCGGCAAACGTTGTTAAAAAATAGATAGTAGCTGAGAATTGGCTACTTGACTGACTTATTTATTCATCAAATTAAATTAGCACCGCACAGACGAGTTACACTAATGATAAATTTTATACAATACACCAATTAATACAAATTTAAATGAACTTAAACATAACATAAAAACAAAATTTAAATAATTTATACACAATCGAAAAAATAAAAAATAAAAATACTAAACAAATACAAATTAAAAATGTCAATAATGTAAAAAAAAAAAAAATATATCCTTGTCAAATTATTAAAACAGAAATTATTATCATATTATTGTAGATTTTCTTGTGTATGCAGATTCACAATATTTTATGCAGTTGTTTAAGATACTTCTCCAGCAATCGTCAAATATATCAGCAGCTGGGTTAGCGTCAATGAGCTGATTAAGTGCGGTAAGGGAGCGCGGTATCGGTGACACCTCGTGACTAACCGTTCTGCAACGGGAATGCGCAAAAAGTTTCTGGTTACCGCGTACGTGGTGGTTCGGAACACGCAACCGACACAAACGCTCACAGAGATCAGGTGCATCCACCTTCCCTCGTAAAATCTTACACATCAGAACTATCTGGTCGTATGCTCGCCTGACTTCTAAGGAGTTGTAGCCAAGGGAACCGAGCAGATAGTTCGTGGGATAGAGGTAAGGGTAGTACCCGTACGCGCGTTTGTAAAGGTATCTGAGGAAGGCTTTTTGAACCTTCTCCAACATAAGAGTATATTTGTCTTCATGTGGATTCCAGACACAAGCACTCGCTTCTAGTTTACTTCTAACAAGTGCACTAAAAATTAACTTGATCACGCTGATATTAGTAAAATCTCGGGAATTGCGGAGCACAAAACCTAGCCTGCGAAAGGATTCCTTAGCCACCGTCGTAATATGCTCATTAAAAGTAAGCGTTCGGTCGAATGTGACACCCAAATCTTTTATAGTGGTAGATCTTGACATTACGTGATCCCCTAATTTGTAGTAAAATTCAATTGGGCGGCGCATTCGACCAAACGTCATCTCAAAACATTTAGAAACGTTAAATTCCATTTTGTTTTCTAAACTCCATTGATAAATAGCGTCAATATCCTGCTGGAGCCGTATGCAGTCATCCTCACATCTAATTTCTAAAAACAGCTTTAAGTCATCAGCATACAAAAGACACTGTGCAAAGCGGACAACTCTGGGAAGATCGTTAATCATAAGAATAAACAAAAGAGGGCCAAGTACAGATCCCTGACTAACTCCGGAACGCGTGTGATAGGGTTGGGACTCATAAACTCCAAGTCGAACATATTGTCGGCGATCGCGTAGATAGTCTGCAACAAAGACTAGTAGGCTTGGTGAGAAACCTATAGAACTAAGCTTAGCCAGTAATATATCATTATTAACCCTATCAAACGCCTTCCGGAAGTCAAAATATAGGACATCGACTTGACGCCCACTGTCTAGACTTGATGATATGTAGTCAACTAGGACTAAGAGGTTTGTATTTACTGATCTCTTGCTTCTAAACCCATGCTGTTCATTACACAGAAATGGCTCAATCTGTTTGTAAAGCTTTTCACGGATCACATGCTCAAAAACCTTAGCTAAAGTAGATAGTATGGCTATAGGGCGATATTCCTCAACATCTGTCTTATTAGAGGTTTTAGGTATAGGAGTGACCCGTGATAGCTTCCATTCTGAAGGATAAGTACCATTTTTTAGCACAGCATTAAAAATATGACATAACGGATGTACTACATGTTTCCGACCTTCTTTGAGAAACCATGGAGGAATACCATCTGGGCCTATGGAACTGTTGGGTTTGAGTTTTTGAATGGCCGCTGCTACATCCCAGGGCGTAATTTTGTCAATATGAACATAATTACTGGCACAAGATAGGTCATTGCTGGAGATTGTTTTTGCATCAAGTGTGGGTACGTCGGATAGAAAAACGCTTGCGAAATATTCAGCAAATGATTCCGATGCTTGTACACCACAAACTGTGTTACCTTTATACGTGACAGTTGATTCAAAACCACCCTTCGATCGAAGACTAGTAATGTGGCTCCAGAATCCCCGAGGATTAGCTTTGATGTTTTGCTCTAAGTCAACAACGTAAGAAGCATAAGCACTAGTGACGCGAGATTTAAGTTCACACCTCAACTTGGAGAACTGCTCATAAGCCTCCTCAGATCCTGTACGCTTCCAATTTCGATGTAGTTTCTGTTTGAGTTTTGTATCGGTTATTATGTCCCTAGTAAACCAAACAGGATACCGCGACTCCTTTAACGCACCACGGCGCTTTTTAGGTATACAATTGTCAAAGATCTGATATATTGTGTTATAAAAATATGTTACGTTTGAATTAACATTGTCAAAATTATAAAAGTCACACCAATTTAAATTATAAAAATGCTCAAATATTAATGAATGGTCACAATTTTTAAAATTCCAATCTTTACTTACATCGATATTGCTAGGGTCTATTTTATCTTTAAGTATTCGAAAATCAAAATTTAAAGTGATATCTAAAGGTGGGTGATGCGGATCTATATCAACTAATGGATGAGCTGTTATAACTGAAACGCTTTCAAGCGAATTGTTCCTAGTCAGAACTACATCGAGCATTCTATTATTACAATTAGGAATATTATTACTGTCAAATAGATTACAGAATGTCATAAAATAATTATAATAATTATTAACACTAATTGAAGCAGTGTGCAAATTAAGATCCCCTAAGATAAGAACAATACCTTTTAAATCATGAATGACACTTTCAACTTTGGAAAACAATTTCATGTAAAAGTCGTCAGGCCCGTTAGATTTTATGTAAAAAAACACACACATATATTCTATGCCCGTGCCATTTGAAACTCGCCCAGAGATCTTCACCTCCACCAACCGATTCCAGCTCTGGATGCCGGCACAACCTAATGGGGGCGCGCGCTGCCAGCAGTGTACCACCACATGGCGTATTTCGATCGCGCCGCAATACGCTCCAGTTGCCATAAACCACTTCGGCGTCCTCCACGGATCCGTCTAAATAAGTTTCTGTACAGGCCACCAAATTATGCTCCATTGTCGGTAGATTTTGCCTCCAATCTTTCTGTAGTTTGCCTTTAAGACCACGAACGTTTTGGTAATAGACAAATAATTGGCATTTCTTATTTGGTGACTGCAGATCTGGCCGCTGAGGAGCCACGAAAGGGCCGAGGGCTGTCCGTAGCTACACTTGGCTTACTTGGTTTAGCTCGATAATTGATCCAAGGTTTGATCCTGGCATTGACAGGCCATACATCGGTAGAAAAGCAAGCGTCGTAATATGCAACCGGAACACCTAACTTGTATGATTTATATTCCCCTCTTGCAGTGAGTTCATCCACTGTGCACATACCGCCTTTGCAAAGCTGCCGCAGATAATCACGCACCTCATCAGCGCCTGAAGCCATATTCCACAGGTGTAGGTATTTTCGAGCTTCGATAGCTTTAAGAGACGTTACTGATGGTCCTGCAGTGCCGAAGATCGAAGTGTTTCTTTGATTCCTTTTCTTTGTCACCTCAACCCACTCATGAGTAGGGTTAACAACTGCTGGGACAGAAACATTATCTCCGGTACTCCTCTGATTGACCTGAGAGGGACATATAACCAGTTCATTAGAATGTTGCCCATAGTTTCTTTTGGGTTCTTTAAGTTTTATAGGCTTGTTAACTTGCGTCGCAACCGATTCAGTTACAGACGCCGATAAGTTAGCCGTCAGAGTTGCATTCTGCTGATGGCATATGTATTCTGGAGAGTCCAATAGAGATGTAGACGCCACAGTAACTACAGAGGCTCGGGACTGTGTAGGTAAACTTCTGATCTCTTCAGTATTTCTGAGATCAGTATGAGTAGACGGATAAAAAGTCTCAAGCTGTTCAAGATGATAGTTATTTTTTACAGGGATTTTCGAGGTCTCGAGCTCTTTCCTCTCATTAAGCAGCTTTTTAATAAAGTTAGAACTATCGATTAGTTTTGATTCATAGTTAGCGATGATAGTAACGCAATAACTGAGCTTCTCCTCGTAGTAGACCTACAAAGTTTCTCGTCATACTGTTCTATAATAGCTGCTGCCCGCTCAATCTTTAACTCGCAGGCACTAATCAGACTGTTAGAGTGCATAATTTCCTTCCTTGTCTTGCTCATCTCACAACGCATCTCATGAACCTCGACCGTAAGATTACCAACCTTTTCTTCTTCTTCGGATAAAACACGTACTATATTTTTTTTATCACGAATAGTTACGTTTGAGTCACCTCTGTTTTTCTTTGAAGAACCAACGGGGGTATGGGTGTTATCTCCCCCTCTCTTAGTTGAACAATAACACTCAGGGCAAACCCATAACTTTAATGCAGCTGGAGTAGGTTTTTTCTCACCAGTACACAACAAGTGATAGCACTTATTACAACCCTGCAACAACCTGAGCACTTCATTATTTAACTTTTTTCAATAAAGCGCTTATAAACAAATATATGCAGCAGAATTAAATATGCAGCAGAAAAAAAGCTTCAAAGCAAACAAATAAACATGCGCAAGCGAGCGGCAGCAATCAGTAGCGAAGCTATGCGTCATTCACACGGCACGAGCCGCAGCGGATCGCAGCGTGCCGCAGCGACCGGCCGCGCGCAGAGCTCTGCGCGCGAAGGTGACCGGCGCGGGCGCGGCGCGGTGGCGTGACTCACCGCGGCCACTGGTTACGATAGCCGATGTTTTAACCGTTGTAAATCACTTTTAAAAACTGTTTCGTTGATAACTTTTACACCCGTTGACAGAATTTGTCGGGAAATGCAACACTAGAAACGTCTTTTTTTAAGCTACACAACCGTATAAGTTTTGCTACAGCCAATACACTTTTAATCGCGTAAAAAGTAATATTAAAACGGAGCACAGTGCCGTGCTGCAACAGGAACGAGCGCCGAGCGCGAACTGACTTAATGAATACATCATCATCATCATCATCAGCCTGTCTGCGTCCACTGCTGGACATAGGCCTCTCCCAAGGCACGCCACTTGACCCTATCCTGGGCATCTCGTCTCCATCCACTACCTGCTTTTTTCCGTATATCGTCACTCCACCTCGTTGCAGGACGTCCTACGCTACGTATGCCGGTACGCGGTCTCCACTCCAGAACTCGTCTACCCCAGCGGTTATCGGTTCTGCGACAGATGTGACCAGCCCATTGCCACTTCAACTTGCTAATGCGTTGAGCTATGTCGGTTACTTTTGTTCTCTGGCGAATGACTTCGTTGCGGATTCGATCCCGCAGAGAAATACCAAGCATAGCTCGCTCCATAGCTCGTTGAGTGACTTTGAGTTTCCGGACCAGTCCTGCCGTGAGTGTCCACGTCTCGGCACCGTAAGTCAATACTGGTAGGACGCACTGATTGTAGACTTTTGTCTTAAGGCTTTGTGGGATGGAAGACGAGAAGACTCGACGAAGCTTCCTAAATGCTGCCCAGCCCAACTGAATTCTCCTTGCGGCTTCACCCTCGAAATTGTTCCTTCCTAGTTGGAGCGTTTGCCCTAGGTAAACATATTGTGGAACAATTTCAAGAGGGAACCCGTTTACGACAATCGATCCCGGAGCAACGTGCTCGTTGCGCATAACCTTAGTTTTATCTAAGTTCATCCGGAGACCGATGCGTTGGGAAGATTCAGCCAGGCCGTCCAGCATTTGTTGCAGCTCCTCCAGCGATTCTGCCATTATGACGATGTCGTCTGCTAATCGCAGATGAGAAATGTGCTCGCCGTTAATATTAATGCCACGTCCACTCCAGGCCAGCGTCTTGAACATATCCTCCAGTGCGTTTGTGAACAATTTCGGTGATATGACATCTCCTTGTCTCACTCCTCGACGCAGGAGGATATGATCAGTACTCTGGTTCTGAATTTGGACGGTCATTGTAGCGGCGTCATACAAACATCTCAACACCTGGACATATCGCCAGTCGACTTGGCATCGCTGTAAGGATTCCAAAACAGCCCAGGTCTCGACAGAGTCAAAAGCCTTCTCATAGTCCACAAACGCTAGGCATAGAGGCAGATTATACTCTTCGGTCTTCTGTATAATCTGCCTAAGCGTATGTATGTGGTCTATGGTGCTATAACCGCTTCGAAACCCGGCCTGTTCGGGAGGCTGAAATTCGTCGAGTCTTCGTGCTAGACGATTTGTGATGACCCTTGAGAATAGCTTGTAGACATGGCTCAGGAGCGAAATGGGTCGATAGTTCTTCTAAAGAGTTTTATCGCCCTTTTTGAAGAACAAGACAACCACACTCCTGTGCCATGCCTTTGGAGTTCTCCCAGTGAAAAGGACGTTATTGAACAACTCTTGGAGCTCCTTAAGCACCGCTGTTCCACCGGCTTTTAGGAGCTCTGTTGTTATACCATCTTCACCTGGGGCTTTTCCATTTCTTAGCTGTCTAAGGGCTGCCACAACCTCGTCTAGCTCGATCTCAGGCAGATCTTCTGTGTAGTGGCGTGTTAGGGTGGCTCTCGTATCCTCTGTATCCAGAGCGAGATGAGGAGCATGCGATGAGTAAAGCTGGCTGTAGAAGTCTTGTACTTCCTTAAGGATCTCTGTTTTGGAGACAACAGCTCTCCCCTCCGAAGTGGTCAACTTTGTCAGGTGACTTCTTCCCAAAGACTGGGCGAACACTTTCGACCCTCGATTTTGCTCGATCGCTTGTGTAATCAAGAGCGTGTTAGCGTTACGAAGGTCGCGTCGCACCAGTTTGGAAATCTTTTTATTAAATGCCTTATGTTCTGACAAAGTTGACATGGGGCTATCACGCCGTTGTTCCATGAGCTTAAGAGTTTCCTCAGAAAGTTTGGACTTCCTGCCTTTGCCTCGCATCTCGCAAAATTTTGTGCCCTCATCTCGTAGGATACCCACCACCCGGTCAAGTTTTTGGTCCACGTCATCTGTGGTTTCTAGGGCAGCGAATCGGTTCTCCAGTTTTAACTGAAACGTTTCGGAACCAACCACGGTCTGCAGCATATTTGGCCGGAGCGTTGATTTCATCAACCGGGATCTTTCTAGCTCAAAATTGATATTCAGAGTGCCTCTTACCAGCCTGTGGTCACTTCCGGTTTTAAACCTATTGACCACCGAAACATCTCTGAATATATGCTTTTTGTCCGTGATGATGAAATCAATCTCGTTTTTCGTGGAACCACCAGGACTCCGCCATGTCCACTTCCTGTGGGGCCTTTTCTTGAAGAACGTATTCATCACGAAAAGACCCTCTTTTTCGAGGAAGTCTACCAGCATTTGTCCTCTGTGGTTCCTAATGCCGACACCGTGTGGTCCTACTACCGATTCGCTGCAAGTTTGTACACCCACTTTAGCGTTAAAATCCCCCATAACAACGTTGAAGTGGGCCCTAGTTGTGTTGTGTAGGGCTCTAGAGACATCCTCATAAAGAGCTTCCACTTCAGAGTCCGGGTATGAAGACCAGGGTGCGTAAACCATGACAACTTTAAGGTTATACCTTTTTGTCAGTTTTACAATAATGTACGCAACCCTAGACGAAATACCCGAGATCTCTATCACGTTGTTAACGAGGGATTTATGGACCAAAAATCCGACTCCACCTTGGGAGAGCATGTGTCCTTCTCTGTAGTACATAAGATGGCCCGACTCTAAGGTAATGGTGTCCTCCCCCTGTCTTCGGACTTCGCATAACCCGAGTATGTGCCATCTTATGTGCTCCAGTTCCTCCTCTACCTGTGTTAGGTGTTCATCTAACCTAATCGTCTGTCCATTATACGTTGCCAGGGTCAGTTGGGTTTGGCGGCCTCGGACGGTAGCCCGGGGATTCTTCGCACCCCCTGCCCTGCCGTTACCATGCCCGCCGCCTTGGGCAGGAATAGCAGGGCGACCGGGAACTGGGGGCCGTTGGCTTGTGGTGTGGTCCATTGGGAGGTTGTGCCCATAATCGCCACGCTGGGCAGACGTGTTGGCGATCGCAGCACGTAGCTCGTTGCACCGGTGTCGCTGCTGCCCGACACCGGCCTGTGTCATTTCGGCTACGTGAGAGTGGGATGGTTATACCGCCATCAGTCGGTTCGCCAGAGCCTCATTTGTTAGTCAGCAGGATGACCACGTGCAGGTTGAGGTTGACTTGGAGCATGCGGAGTGATTTGCTCCCAACATCCCAATATTAATTTACCAAATTTTATATGTAATGAATACAGTACATATAAAATTTGGTAAATATCGGTCAAGCCGTTTCGGAGGAGTACGGTAACAAACACTGTGACACAGAAATTTTCTAAATTAGATTAGATTATAAAGAAGAAAAGTTTGATTGTTTTTTTGACGCGACTATGCTCGGTAACTACTACTGGACTGATTAATTTGATAAATTCTCTCACCGCTAGGAAGCTACACTATCTTCGAGTAATATATAGTCTGGCAAACGAAACATGACCCTGGAAAAGAGCGGCAAATTTAAAAAATCTGAGTATAGCAACCCCAAAACTAATATCAAATACCTGGAATAAACTAATTTGATACTTTGAAATTATTTATTTTATTTCGTCTGAGTAAAAATGCTTTAAGTACTTTAGGAAGTAATACTTTAGAAATTATACAATCAATCTGAATAAAAAAAGCAGTATTATTTTAATGTTTTATTCACTGTCATAATTAAAATGTGAATCTAAGACTTAAATTTGAAAAGATTCACCGGTGTCACTAGAATCACAGTTTCATTGATTTATATTTATTTTATTTATTAGTTTCCTACTATAATGAAACTTTCCAAATTATTTTCGGTGCTCCTGTCCCAATCTTATTTTCATATTAATTTTCTATGTACATTATCAGTCATATTATTCTTCCAATTCTCTGGAGTTATGGTTCCAAATGTCTCTTTAATCACTTTTTCTGATTCAACACCGCAAGACAGACAAGGCAATATTTTCAGTTGACACTTTGCTTTTACCCAAACTTCATATCAGCTCAATGGCAGAATCCAGATTAAGAAAAACCTGTTAAAGAAAAAAAAATGTTAAAATTACAATGTAACATTTTATGGTATGATAAATAACCAAAATGCATTATTAGGAAGGTGGGAAGGTTTTGACTAATGATACAAGAATGTGAGAATGTGAATCGAAATAGATAATTACTTTATGCAAAAAGATATATAGTAAATACGAATTAAAACAAAGTATCAACTTAGTAGCGTCATACTAACCTAAGAAATCAAACACCACATGTAAACAAACTTGTTTTCGTTGAAATTACGCCGAATTTAATTCTTTTTCTTGTTGTTTTTTATGATACTTTGAGATCATGCGGAACAACAACTCCCGAACTCCACTTTTGATATTTTTTTTCATTTTTCGCTGAGTAATTAGTGTTTAACTAAATCATAACAACACGCCATCTTGATTTGGATATTGTCGTTGACATTATTATAGCATTGCCATATAAAAAGTTTGCAAATAATTCGAGTCTCATGTTTCGTTTGCCAGACTATAGTCCATATTTTCTTTCCAAAAATATTAGAGATTCCAATAATGTGACACAAGCCTTTATATAGCCCGAAGCCGGGCGGCTGCTAGTTAATAATAAAATACTGTTATTTTACTATTTAATTGACATAGTAATTTTTTTCTTTGGTGCTAAAGTTTGCAAGAAGTGCTAAGTAATAAAAAAAAAAAATAATGAAACAAAAAGTTTTTTTATGTTATTTTTGTTAATAGTTTTGAAGTTTTCCTGCATTCATACTGTTTTGTGTTTTAATCCAATTTAGAGATCTTAAGTATCCTAACATTAAATTAAAAATAAGTATTTATTTAAGTTTTAATTAGTAAATGCAATATTACCTTTTAGTATTTACCTATTTCCCTTTCTCGGTTTCAGACTTGTCCAAAACAGAAGAGCAGTACCACAGCGCAGTGTTCCACCATATTTGACCAAATCAACAACAGTCCTATAAAAAGAAACGTATCTCAGGAGTATTCTCAAAGAATCCTCAACCATTTATTACATGTATACAACGTGCCAGCGACAAATTCCAAACCATTTCTACCAAGATATTACAGAAAAATAAAGAAAACTCCCATTTCCCGTTACGGGATATTAAACGATAAGCACGCGCCAAAAGTTGTGACAATTAATGTACCACAGAAAACAAAATCTTTGGTAGAAACTACACCGATGGTAGAAAAGCGACCACTGGTTTTATTACCAGTTTATTTAAGAGTGCCTCACAGTAATTTGATGATAAGGAGACCGTTTGTGGAAAACGGAGTTTTTAGAAGCGCTTTTCCTTTGAATAGTCCCACAAGTAATGCTAACTTCCCTAGTACGGTTTCTACTAGTCGTCCTATATTTACTACTCAAGATTCTACTATTCAAGAATCTACCACTCAACGGATTTCTACCTCTGCCCCGCATTTTTCTTCCAGATTTGTTACTGCCAAAAATGAAAAATTGGAAATGTTGAAACCTGAATAGCAATATTTCCTCTTAATAATGTTTAGTGATTGTTATCGTTATATGGTCACTAGCTGCGCACCGCGGTGTTACTCGCGTTGATCCGGAATTTATGTACATGTGTTAATCCAGGGTCTAAACTATTTCCTTAGGTACCAAATTTCAAGCGACAAGTGTGAAGAAGTAATAATATTAAATATAAAGTAATAAACATACACATGTGTGTTTATTACTTTAGCATTTATAATATAAGTACGAAAAGGTGAACCAATTAATATGATTCTTGGTAAGAATAAAGATTATTAATTAATTGTCTACTCGAAGAGCGAGCAACTCCGTCGAGTACATTCATAAATAAATATAAGTAGTTAAGTTTTAATGAAACAATAACATTGAAGCAATAAATGTATTTAATATAATAATTATGTACTGTTACAGTAGCTATTGTACTTAAAATACTTCTTAATTATCTATAGTTATAAGTAAACGCAAAATTTGTAATGTCACCAATCATAGCATCAGTCTTAAAATATATTTTTTAAACAATTTCATTTGTTTTTCTTTTATATTGCAACACTGTTGTTTTTTCTACTAAAGTATTTAATTTTCACGAACATTTTGTACTTAGTTAAATATATGGACTACAATATAATATGATAGTGTGTAAAATAAATAAAGATTTTAAACTATTCTTACATTCAAACATCACTCTTGTTTTATAGAAATTGATTATACATACATCCAACTCAAACAAAACTAAAAACACTTCACAAAAACATAGATTACAAAAGTATCTAATAAGTTAAAATAAGCAAGAAAATAGGCTACATGAGTTTAACTCAATAGTTTAACAAACTGCCAAATCATAAGTATTTTAATAGAAGGCACCAATACAAAAAATACAAGTAAATAATGTCAGGTAGAAAAATGATAAAATAAGAATTAAAGCATTTTTACGTAATGGCAAGCGAAAAACATAATAATTATATTCGAGGTTCTAAAACCCAACCATCATTCTGTACATTGTCATCTTGAAATTCTAAAAATATTTACAGTAATACATATTATATTTCTTCTAAATATATCTACAGTTACTAAAATCAGTGATATTTTTTTTAAATGTGAAATCGGGTTAAATTAAAATAAGATTAAACACTTCTTTTGTTAAACTTCCTGTTGATATTCCTTAATTGTTCGTTCGATCGCATGAAAAAACAATATAAAATAACTTTTTTATTACAAGAAAGTTATACATATCACTCAATCTTTTTTTGAATTAATTCAGTTAAGAGTCTAAGTTCGGTCAAAGTTTCGGGAAACAGAGTTTGATTATTAATATAATATTAATGAATCATTCAAATATTCAATTCATTTATTTCGGATGTTATGTTAATATTAATTGGCCAAGAATATTTCAATCTCTCATTTCAGGGCATATTTAAACAGATACTGTCGAAATTTCTCAAAGATCTATTATCGCCGTTCAGACTAACAGATCCTGCATTAATTCTTGTTAATATTTCTTGTTGTAACGCTTTTAAAGTCCTGACAGCTGAAATGTCATTAGACGGTGCTAAGAGTAAGGCTCGTTTTGCGTGCGGCAGTGCCTCGGAGGGTCGGTTTAGCGCTAGGATCGCTCGAGCCATTGCGTATGCGCACTCGAATGCGTTTGGTCGAAGGATGGATGCGCGCGCCGCAAGGTCTAACGCGTCTGATGGTTCCTGGAAAGAGAAAGACTTGATATTAGTGGTTATTGTAGTATTGGTAATATTAAAGGAGACTCTGGAGACTGGTATAAATAAAAGAAGCCGGTTCATGATGACATTGACATCTGCTTTATTTTATTAAATAGTGTTACCATAGACTCACCACAGTTATAACTTAAACTATACCTATATAAATCTAGTAGGTAGGTAAGTAATCTGTGATAGCAAAAAGCGGCATAAATTTAATTATATCCCGATACTCC
Source organism: Mellilla xanthometata (assembly GCA_035578125.1). Lineage (NCBI taxonomy): Eukaryota > Metazoa > Arthropoda > Insecta > Lepidoptera > Geometridae > Mellilla > Mellilla xanthometata. Next base: position 12,656,632 of record JAPUBQ010000009.1, on the reverse strand, counting down.
GGTTTAATGACACTACCTACATATAGCCTGCGCAACTTATAAATATTTTTACTACTCATGACTCACTAAGACTTTTAAATACATTTTCACCATTAAAAGTAAACATTTAAGTATTTACTTTAAAAATCTTAAGGATTTTAATGACATTCACGAAATGTGTGATTATTGTTGTTTTTTTTAAATACAATTTTATAAAAAATGTTTTCTATTGCATTAGGTTGATCTCTCAGTTGTTACGTCGTGGGCTCAATCCCCGCTAATAAGATAGAGCTTAAGTTAAAAAAACATCGCGAGAAAACCATAGTATTGCTGGTAGAACATTTTCTAGTGCTCGTCTAGCTAGCATCTGTTGCCAAGATTAATCATGCTCCATTTTAGAAAGAAACATTTATTTTGTGACACGAACTATAACATCACGAAAATTAGCAAGAATCATAAAATAAAACATTTACGTGCCACAAAACTTTAGGCCAGAGTAACTAACTCGCGGTTGCTGGTCAAATGTCTAGCTGTAATGTGTTAAAAAAGAATCCCATTTTAAAACAAAAAGTCTACTCACATTCAACTTCCTCTTGCACCTGCTCAAATTCAGCAGCAGATTAGTCTTGAGCTGCACAAACGCGGCGACGTGTTCCGCTGGGACAGGCTGCGTGCTCGGGGTGGTGAGACCCTCGTCGCTGATGAGGGGGTTGATCTTCTTCAGGGCGTACTGGTAGCGGTGGGCCGCTTCCGATGGACGGTTCTTGCGGTATAGCATGTTACCGTCCTCTAGCAACTTGTTGAGGAGTATCAGCCTGGAAAAAGAGGAATGTTTATGAGTTTTTTAAGTTTTTTTTTTCATTGATGAATAAACTTACGTTTGGCCGCAGCTAGCCTGATGTTAAGCTTAAGCTGTGGTCTAAGATGTAACACGCTTGCCTAGAAGGAACCTATTTACTCTAAATTTGAAGACCCCCAAATTGTACTTCTCGGGAAAAAGAGACTCAGGAAGAGAGTTCCAAAGCTTCGCGCTTCTATCAATTTTGGATTGGTTGATTACTTAGACTATTCTTAAAGCACGTACGGGCTTCGTTTGCAGGATTTAGAATAAGCGTTGTGATTGGCTGTTGTCGTTGAAATGTGACAGTAATGTCACTATTCCATTAAATGCAAAACTTAGAAAACATTTAGAAGATTATCCATAGACAATGGTAAAATTATTATTAGACTTTGATAAAGTATCCTTCATATAACTTAACCTACATGAATTCTGGTTTGCCTGACGCCATAACCCACGTGGTGGGGCCGAGCTTAGCACCTTTCCTCAAGAAGCAGTTGACGACCTGGAAAACAAAATAAAAAGATTGGTTAGTGTCCTATCTAACATTTAATTAACATTTAGTTGAGCTATTTCAGTGGCAGATACTTCAAATAAAAAAACGACTACTATTTCGAATTAAAATTCTAAGCGCGTCATAAGTAAGAGAGCAGGTCATATGAGGTCTTATATCTCATTTTAGAGGTCACAATGCCCTTTGAACCAGAACAAAATCGAGCAAAGTGGATCATGCCTTACTAAGAAATACTGTCTCTCAAGGAAACTGCCGGCACATACCACGGTGTTAAGCGGCAGATAATCAATTTCGGGGTGGTAGATAACCAGGCAAGTAAGCGATAAGGCCGCCAATCGTGGCATACTAATAAGTAAGCCCTTTTTTTTATTTTTTTACATTTCATGTTTGTGCCCAATAAATAATTTCCTATCTATATATCTGTGAAGTACTAAAAATGCTCTTCCACCATGCTATGGTTTTCTAATGATGATTTCCTTCACTGTAAGCTCATGCTCTTAAGCTTGAACCCACGCCTTGCGGGACGTAAGGTGACCGATGATGATGATAAATTATCGTAAAGGTAACTCACGGGAACATTCCGCTGTCCAATGGCTCTGTCCAGTGGTCGCAAGCCGCTGTGGTCAACCCTCTCCAGCGATGCACCTCGCTCGAGCAAGATCTCGACCAGGTCTGCTGGTCCCCCGCAAGCTAACCCTAGCGGAGTCCGTCCACTACTATCTGGTTGATCTGTAGAATGTAAGAAAAGTTTCTTAGTCAAATAGTGTTTTAGCTACATTGTAATGACAGCTGCAAAAAGAGAGAGAGAGAGAGAGAGAGAGCGTGACGGAAAAAGACTTCTTTCTCACTTACACAGTATTTTAAAAATTGCATGCAACGGAGGGACGGGCTCGAGTCAATCAAAACATCAAATCAAATCAAATGAAACCAAATAGGTCAATTGCAATCAAGCGCAAGCCCATTAGGAGTAAAAAAAAACATTAATTCACAAATAATGGTTTATGACACCGAAAAATGGAAAGAGGGTAGGGATAGGGGCGTTTACCCAACAATGGGACCAAACCGTCTCTTTCTTAGTAAGAATAATAATAAAATGGAAATCCGAGTTCCAACATACCTATAGTAGCTCCTTTGTCCAATAAAACAACCATGGTAGGTATCCTGGAGCGGAGACACGCCCAGCCGAGAGGTGACACTCCGTCTGCGTCTACAGCATCGGGGTCAGCACCTGAAATTGAAAAAAAACTTCATAAATGCTTTATGTTTGAAACAATGACTTTCCAAGTGCTACAACCAATATTTTATAATATTGTTTTTATCTAAGTTTTTTTTACGGGGGGAAATCTTCACAGATCCCCGACTACGTTGGAGTGTAGCCGGGGTATGTGAGATTTTTACTCACTAAAACCTTTTCGATGGTTCGACCCTTGTGCTTTCATAAGGAGGTTCTGGGATGCCAATTTATCTAAGGTTAAAGCTATATGTGAGTTGATACGTCACCGTCAACCAAAATCTTGCCAATTAGAATAAAGTTAAATAAAACTTATCTTAGCCCAGTCTGTGTGCTATAGAAGGTTATTAATTATCAATGATTTCAAAACAAGATTTAATGGAGCAGCTGCAGATAAGCATCAGGAACCTCTGAAACTTTTTTGCTTGAGGATTATTTCTCAGTATCATCCAAATTAAGAGTAAATAGATTCCTTTTAGGAAAGTGGTCTACCATACATAACAGCACAGTTTAGCACCAAATATGCTGGGATCGGATGTAGTGCATAAAAAGCTTCACTCACCCTGGTCCAAAAGCATTTCCACCACATCAGCGTGCCCCTCCGCTGCGGCCAGAATCAAGGGGCTCTTTCCTCCTGAGCCCATCACATCAGCTCCTGAATCTAGCAGTCGTAACAGCAACGCTGTCCTGCCATTCTTAGCAGCAAGTGCCAGAGGAGAGAGCTGTCGAGCGTTGAGGGAGTATGGAGTAGCGCCCCGGATGAGGAGTGCGTCAGCTATTGCAGCATTGCCGGTAGAACAGGCTGCAGTAAGAGCAGTCTCTCCAGTTACTGGGCAAATACCGTCGGGCTGGAAGAAAGATGATAAGTTAGGTCTTCACACATCCCACCAGTATTATTAAATGTTGGAAATAATGTTACAGACTTTACCTTATGGTATGTATGTTATTGTAATTAGAATAGAATAGAATAGAAAATTTTTTATTGAACACATTAAATTTAAAAAAAAAACGAATAAGAAAGAGCATAATCTTACCTCTTTCTCGTATAAGCTCAAAGGGCTAAACGAAAATAGTTGTAACTTAGAAAGGATATAGGTTTAGACTCTGAATTTACACATTTTTTGATATCATACTCGTATATTGACGTAAGTTCATAATAACATAGATTGAATGTAATTGAGTCAAATTTAAGTACCTATGCTCACAATACTATTTTTTTAAATTACGCATAGGTATTCAAGAACACAGAAGGCAATTCGAGCCCACATAGTTTGAGGCAGTTAACATTTAAACAATATTCTGCTTAATGTCATTAAACTTACGATCAACTCGGCAGTGTCAAGTAGATACTCCACGATGTCTAAGTGTCCATTCTGAGCGGCTGCAATCAGCGCATGCCTCGACCCCGGCACCAGCTGTTCTATGCTCCCATCAGCTATGTCTAATGAGTTTCTATCATCTCGTCCAGTTTGACAACCAAGGAGGTAGATGACTGTGTCTCGGTGACCATTCTTTGCTGCGTGGACCAGTGGCGTTTGTTCTGCTGTGTCGGTATGGCTTAGTGAGGCACCTGTAACATAAGACGAGATTGTAAGAAGATTTTTGGTACCATAATTTTTGATATAAGCTTTTTGTGATTGAATAAAATATTACATGCTCTTCGAGTCTACTTACCAGCTGCAATTAATCTTCTGGCTACATCCGTGTGTCCTCGTTGACAGGCCAGAGATAAAGCTGTGCATCCTTGAGAGTTAGCCATCTCTAGATCAGCTCCAAATTCAATTAGGAGGCCAACCATTGACAAGATTCCTTGATACGCGTACATGCACAATAACGGGGCATGGCCGAGACATTCCGTTATCTGATTTGGCGATCCTCCAGCCAATAACATGAGTCGCGATACTTTCACATTCGGTGTGTAGATATTTCTCAAGTTGGCTATTGCTTCGCCAACGTTAGCTGAGCTTGTTGCAACCAATGTAGCTTGGAGATCTCTTGGGCACAAACCCAACTGAGCTGGTCCCAAGTTTCTATACATATGTGCCTTCAGTATGTGATGTCCCAGTTCCATTGTCTTTTCCGAATCCAGCGGCGACTGAACTCTTGACAGCCTGAAGGCAATACCGCAGTGTCCGGCTCTTAGATCACATAAGAACTTGGAGCTCTCGTTGTCTTCTCGCCGGATCAACCATTCCCTGAACGACGGGTGGAAGAACATGTAAGTGTTGTCCATTCGCTTCACCAGGAAATCTGTTAGGGTCTCAAATCGGATACAGAATTCATCCCATGGGAGGAAATGATTTGTCAGTAAAGAATTCACTGAGTAGTAAATCTCAACCAATGTGAGAGGATACAAGGCTGCAAGGCAGACACTCAGAATGTGGGTCACTTTCTCAAAAGACTGTACAGTTGGAAACCGTAGGTTGAACTGCAGCAGGAATATCTGTGCTAGCGATATCGGCACCACTTTGTAGTTCGTCGATTTGACGACAATATGACTCTTCTCTAACAGATCTAATATTAATTTTAGGAACAAAAACGAGCCTTGGCTCAGGTGCAGGACGTATTGGGCGAACTTCATCACGGAATTGTGGACTCCTTCCAGCTTGCCGGTCGAACATTTGATGTTCGTTTCTATGATCGGAGCCTGTTGGACTCTCGCATTGAAATACTCGAGCAGATCCTTATTGACATTATCTGATTCATCTAAGCTCAGTCTCGTGTACGGCAGCTGCTTCGATAGTTCCAAGAACTGTGTTCTGACGGTGGCTATAACTTTCAACCACGAAGGCATCTCTGCGACGTGTCTCGCAAGGAAAGAGGCAATGGTATGTCCATGGTCCGGTCGGTGGTACTCCGCTTCACATAATCCGTCTACCAAGATTATGCTGTTGCTCGTGTCTATGCTTCCGTTTCTTCTTAGGAAGATTAGAGGCTCGATGATTCCTCTCATGAAAGCCAGGTCTGCGTCTGCTATACATTCCTTCAAAGACAAGCAGGCGAGGAGATGTGGCTCGCTCAGCAGATACTCTCTGTAAGCCAACAGTCTAGGAGCTTGGCAGAGCTGGGCTGCTAGCGAGTGGACGAATTCACCCACAAGGCACGTGCTGTTGTTATCAGCCTGGAAGAATAAAACAAATTATTTAAGTCACGCAAAGAGAAAATCAAATAATATCAATTTTGTATGATAACAAAATTGATACAATTCGAAACACCTTTCCTTCTCCTCGGGTACCTTTCCGTCAGGTTCTGTGCGGAGTGGCCTATTAAATTAGTTTTATAAGAGGTTTTGTTTTTAGTTTTTATTTTTATGACTGAATTGTATTATCATTATTTTAAATTGTATGTTTTGCCTGTATAATAAAGTTATTAAGTTAATATTTATTTGAAACAAACTTGTGCCACAAAACGTGTTTGCTAGAAACGTCTGACTAAAATAAATAAACTAAACATTTAAATCTCAGGACGATAAGAATAGGTTGTAATCTACCTAGAGGAACCAAGACGTATTGGAAGTTATGTACTCACTTGACAAAAATGATAAGCGACGACTTCCGAAGCCAAGTGTGTGAACATCCCCGCAGTCAACTCCTCGGGCAGCAGCTCTCTGATATCGGATTGTTCTCTCAGCTCGTCGTACACGTAGTTCCGTTTCCGGCCGAAGCATGAGTACTCCACTAGCTGGAGGATGAGAGCCGTCTTCCCGGTGCCAGGACATCCTGAGATTAAGACACCTGCGGAGAAAAATAGGTTTATCATCACTCTGAAGTCACAGAACTCGTTTCGCTTTGAATCTATCGAGCTAGAATTTATAGTTCGCTGTTTGAAGCCATATTCTAGCCATGGAGTTGAGAGTTTCCGTGTTTTGAATGTTATAAATCTTAGAATAACATACATCTTTTTCGTCTAATCACCTGTGCTACCTACCCTACCTGCTTGCAAATGGATGGATATTTATATTTGTATTTTATGTTTAATTATTATAGTACATCACTGAATCCCACAACACAGGATTTGCCTCGTGTGGGATTCAGGGATCAACCAAGTGTAAATTAATACATATTTTATACTTTTAAGCCTAGTACTTATTTAGTCATAGTTTGTGTTAATTTACAAAAATGTACAACTTTTTAGTAAATAAAGATGTTTATGTTTATGTTATGTTTCGTATGAGCTAAGTGGGTGAACTCTGGTGTCATGAGTTTTCAAGTCACCCGAAGGCCTCTGACTTGGCTTAACGACTGCTTTTACAATGATTAACTGCTGAGACCTACAATTTAACGCGTCATCCGACCCGATCTGACGGTAGCCTTCAGATAAAATGCCACTACTTAAACGACAGTCTTGTTCATGAGCGCCTATCTAAGGTCTGTCCGTAATCTTGCTTTAAACATTGTCTTTCCAAAACCAGAACACAGTTGTAAAAGACTCAGCAAGAATAGGCAATTATAACATACCTGAAGAGCTCGACTCCAGCGCCTTCTCCATATCTCGCATGAGCCACTGTCTTCCCGCGAAGTAGCCCTGACTGTCTGATGATGGAACCTCGAAGAACAGCGGCCGGAGAGTCAGCTGCGGAGCTGGGTGGGCTGCAGGAAACAATATTATATTTATTTTTTATCATATAATTTGAAATAAACAATAATGGAGAAATAAATATAAGGATACATTTCTCACACGGCTGGTTAGGGGCTGGTGTGCAAAATGGAATGTCATAATCTTGGACCTAATTACCCATTTTTTTTTATCCTTGATAGGTTAGCTTTTGACTACAGCTAGCCTGATGTTAAACAGCACTGCAGTCTACGGTGTGGCACGCTTACCTAGAAGATACCTATTAACTCTACTTTTGAAGGCCCCCGGATGATACCTCTCAGGAAACAGAGACTCAGGTAGTGAGTTCCAAAGCTTCGCAGTCCTAACAATAAAGGTCGACGCAAAGCGTTGATCCATTGTTTTCCACATGACACGACTGTTTAAGAGTTTGATGAACCTACTTTTCTTGAGTTCGTTGGAGGTAGCAGACTGCTTGCTGGCGACCCTGGCGGATCTCCGCGCAGCTGTCTTCCGCGTCTTGAAGAACCCGCTAGACATTCGCGTCAACTCCTCAGACCTGCTGCTTTGGAGCGCTGGAACACATGTATACAAAATATATAAATAATACTGGAAGTAGAGGACTTTTTAGCTAGTATGATTTCATCATCATCCACAGCTGATTCTATCCCACAGCTGAGAATAGGCCCTACTCCTGTCATGCCATATGTCTTAGTCCTGTGCCAATCTGGTCCAAGTTCGACCCGCGACAGCTGTAATGTCGTGGACCCATCTTGCCGCTGGACGACCAACGCTCCTCTTCCCTAGCCTCGGCCACCACTCGGCTACAAGTTTGCTCCACCTGTCATCACGTCGCCTGGCCAAGTGTCCTGCCCACTTATTATTGTGTATTATATAGTGAATAAGTTTGATTTAAGCATAACCAATACATTCGACTCGCGTCCGCACGTACGTGGACTTCTCAGTGACCAACCAATCAGAGGATGTATAGATCACGTCACTACAAGTTTGTACACTGATCGCCACCGCGCCACGATCTGAAAGCGTCGGTTTGGCTAAGGCTTAACCCACATAATCTTTGTCGCATGAACTTGTGCCTACATAAGAACTTATAATATCAATTCTTGAAAAAAATATAAGCATCTGAATTCAAATGCAACGAAGAAGCACGAAATAATAACCTTTACGGGTGTACACACGCCCAGTTTAAAGACTTTAGTTTGAGTTTGTAAATAATTTTGTTTTTTTTTATTTTGACCTATTTTAAGAGGGTTCCGTACCTATTACGTAAATACGGGACCCTATTACTAAGATGTGTACTATGTCAGTCTGTCTGTCTCCAGGCTGTATCTTAGAAACCGTAATAGCTGGAAAGCTGAAACTTTCACAAGATATGTATTTCTTGTGCCGCTTTAACAACAAATACTTAAAATAAAATAATGAAATATATCGCTATTCAGCGTAGAAACGCAGCCAGTGTAATGGGCTTGGCGAATCATTGCAATCTTGAGACTTTTTTAGACAAATTCTATATGTTTTATTTTTTTCGATGGTATTTAGTTTAACGTACCATTAACAGAATGCCGTCTACTGCCTGGGCTAGAAGACGAGCAGTTGCTGGCGGCAGACAGGCTCATAGACGCCAGGGAGCCAAGCGAGTCTCGACCCAGGGGAGTCGCTGCGTCAACTTCCGAGGAACCAGTGAGGGTCGATACCTGGAAACAAACAATACCGTCATCAGAAGATGAAGTCTTATTTTGAACCTTTGTTTGCAATAAGACTTAAGTTGAAGTGTTTCATATAGACCGTCGTTACAGGCTTTATTTGGAGGGAATGCTGTGCGTAAGTACCTACAAAGATTTGATCTGCCAACAAGCAGTGGTGTGTATTTGAATACTTGTGCTTCGGTTAAAAATGTTATTTTTTCTGTAATAATAACTTTAAGATTTTAAACATTAGAGTACAAACACATTTCGATGATGCGGCGACTTTTGGAAATCAATGTTTGGTGTGCCACTAATAATGATATAATTATAAAATAAATCAAATATTGCCTTTGTTTCTCTTAGACATAAACAAAACATAAATATGATTACAATCTTTTCTATAACATTTTAAAATATTTTATACAACATATTATTTTTCTATTGTTTTTATAAAATTCGGATAAATGCCTCCACGATGCTGGCCCATGCCCTGCGATCCTGAGCCATTCCTGTCCATATAACTCCAACGATCTCTACGATATCGTCTTGTCTTGGGGCTTCAACTTTATAAAGCAAAAATAGCTAACAGAATGTAAAAATCAGTAAGTAACTATAAAAAAATAGGTGCTAAGGAACGTAACACGTGTCACAGTTGTTTTCTCAAGATACTTTTCAATTTTTTAGGTTCTAAGTTGTAGGTATCTTTTTTTTTATCCTTGATAGGTTGGCGTTTGACTATAGCTAGCCTTTTGTTAAGCTGCAATGCAGTCTACGGTACGCTTACCTAGAAGAAACCTATTAACTCTACTTTTGGAAGACCCCCGGAATATGTTCCGGGGGTCTTCCAAAAGTAGAGTTAAAGAGGTATGCCTCTCAGGAAACAGAGACTCAGGTAGTGCGTTCCAAAGCTTCGCAGTCCTAACAATAAAGGTCGACGCAAAGCGTTTTGCAAAGATATCGATATTGTAAGATTTTTTTTCAGAGATATCTTCTGTATATAAACAAATACTTACCGGGCTAGTGTTGTGCGAAGCGAGCGTATGTGCATCGAGCGAAGCGAGTGAAGTGCAGCTCTCCCGAGATTTGCTCCTAGACCCCCTTCGCTCGCCGAGGAGCAACCCTAGTCGCATGTAGAGATCGTTCTGCCGACGCGACTCGTATCCCTGCTTTATGTGCCCTCCTTCATCATCTGAAAGTAAAAACAAAGAACTGTAGTTGCAGAAAACGTAACGAGTAGAAAAAGGTGCATCATTCAAAACTTTGTTACAAACAAACATTTAGTCAAAATATTGTGCCACAATAAACATGGGTAAAATAAATAAATGCACACTGCATGCGAAAAACACTCTGAAATCGTTTTAATCTTGCTATGAATCCTTTTTCTTGAATTCATAAAGTGTAAGTACCTACGTATTTTTGTACCTCAACAACACTCAAAAATCGTTCTTTCAAACTCATATACCAGCAAATAGATTATAATATAAATATAATATAATATTAAGACACATTTTACACACGGCTGGTTAACCCCATACTGAACCATTTCTAGTTCGTATTCTGGTTGCTAGCACAACTGATATACTACATATGTATACATACATATTTTATATAGATAAATATTTAACACCCAGACCGACAGCCAACAAATAGGTACAGCTTATAGGTTATAGATTAAATATAATTATGGTCGTCTTCTGCCTATTATCCTGCTGCAATTTACTAAGCTTAAGTTTAATTTAGGTTGCAACGGCAAGTTTCCGCTTTGAACAGTTCGTTAAAACGTTCAAAAGGCGACCGTTTCTAGTTTCCTTCTGTGTGGGTATCACGTTGAGTTTCCCACGAGTTTCCGCAGGTGGCTGCGATCTGGTTACACCGCAGTATCCTTGCCCCAAGACGGAATTGCGGCGGGCATCAGATATTTGTTAGCTGTTTTATTTATTTCTCTATAAGTTGAATAATAAATATTTATTTTATTAATAATAAATATTTTATTTAAAATAAATATTTGCAACTTGGGGGGGCACTGAGTCAACCCTCAATTATGACGGACCTTTAGTTAGCAGGCATTTGTTCCTAACTTGTTAAATATATGTACATTTATAAGAAAAATAAAAAAGGTGAATCATTTACCGACCATTCCAACAAAAAGTAAACTGCGTGAGCAATATGTTTGGTCTAACAATGTCTCTGACAACCATGGTCAGAGGAAATATAGACGGAACAACAATAAAAAAAATATATATATATATATTTGCAATATAGTCACAAGACTAGCTAGCCGTGAACCTTATCATAGAAATCATAAAACTTTATTAATCTCACAAACGGCACGTCAAATTTTGCATAATATACATATATTCATTAACAATTAATTAGTTAATTATACATAATAATATATTAGTCATACAATGTCATAATAAACCTAAGCGTAACGTTATTGTTTATGGCACTACAAGATTTGAAATACGCGTACATAATCGCGGTGCCACTATCTTTTGTTGACCTGTCTCACACTCCACAGAGTGTGAGACTTATTACTTCCAAAAAACAATTTTGTTGGAAATAATAAGTATTACGTTACTCTTGAGAACTGCTACTCATGTTATTCTAAAGAAATAAAAATACTAATCTTACAAGTTAATCTTTTATCCTGTATATATTTAAAAAAATTTTGACTAGAGATGTATTGTTTATTAAGACTTTCAAACTAACAAATTTAAAAACAACTAGTTAATATTTTAGTAGAGCTATTTTTCTGTGAGTAATTTTAAAACAGAAATGAAGTCTTAAACTTTGTTCTTAATCAGTTTTATACCAGCCTTAAGGTATTCATTGGTCTAAGCAACGACATTTATAATAAATGTCGTTGGGTCTAAGTACGTTTTCCAATCGTGCTTAGACATTGTAGGCTGACTTACTATGAAAATAATCGCACTAAGAGACAATGTTACCAGACCATAACATCTATAAAATAAAGGATTTCCTTAACACGGTCCGTAGACATGGTAACATTAGGAACCAGTTCTATCCACGAAGTAAACCGGCTTCGGCGTGGGATAGCAAACTTTTTGCTTCACCCTGCTTGGTACATAATAGGTGGGAAGATTGCAGGCCGTTTGTGTGAAAAAAAAAAACGATTTTCTTTTGTCTCTGGAGTGAATTTGAAGAAATTCAAGTTGAGTCAGAGAAATAAACCTTACTAAATTCTTAGTCACTTGCATATATATGTACTTACATATTTTATTTTATTTCACTAAGTTTTCTATAGTACACAGTTGCTCTTCACTTAACTTACTTTTTAAAGAAAACTTCTTTAATCAACTTGCGTTATGTTATGTTAGTGACTATCCTGAACAAAATTAGTGGTACTTAGAAACCGATGTACCCAATCTTATGCCAAAATAACAATATATGTTTTACACTCAAAAAGTCTTTAATTATGAAACATTACAGTTAAAATTTGAGTATCATTCGTTTATTAATCGAGCTAGTTCTATTGTTCCAAATTAAATGTCGTGAGAGAAGTCAAACACATCGAAAGTTTTCGGGAATTACCGAGTTCCAGAGGATGATTAAAACAATTGAGAATTTCAAACACGAGCAAGATTTCAAACTAAAAATTCAATTTCGCGAGAACCATGAGAACAATAATGTTATCGTGCGAAAACTCACTACAATGCTCCTCTATCTATAGGATGCGCATATTGACAATTGTCATCAGTTTACAATTGTTATTGTGCATTTCTCGGATTAAAGCCGCTGTTGAATTAAACTGGATATTGTCTTTTTAGAGTTTCGTGTTACAATTACCAGGTGTGAAAATAATAACGGTGTATTGTTGACAATACAATTGTACAATTAGCTAATACAAAATACAATTGACGGTTAATCATTTTCTGTGTCTAATTTTCGACTTTCCCAACTTACGAAGTGCTTACGAATGTAGCAAAATCAACAAGTATTTACGATTTCTGCATTAGAAAATCTGCATCTTCATCAATTAGCCTTTATTTTGTTAACATTTTTACATACGTAAGAATACATTGAAATAGTTTTTCCAAATTTATTATATTTAGCTGACCTAAGGAGGTGATGATACTTTGTCGCTACTGAGAGGCAAAACAGCAACCAGCAGAATAGCTGTAATGTTTATTAATATATTTTCTTCTTGTTTTTTAAGTTCTTATATATTATGATTATAAAAAGTATAAATACAAAAAAATATAATAACCTAAAAGCTAGCGTGTCACTGTCAGCGAGGCGCGGCCCAAGCTACCGGCGGTAGGAGCTACAGGGACAGGAACCTCCGGACAATGCGCGCCGTGTCGAGTATGACTGCCTTCTGTATCCGACCCTTGATCCATCCATCTAGCGAGAGCCTGGCTCTTATCTATTAATATTATTATGATTTCTTTTCTAGCTTTCATTTTCTTTCATTCTAGAAGGCAAATACTACACGTGTAGGTATAGAACGCTGGCAAGGTCACCCCAATAATTTAATCCGTAACGAAGCATAAATAACGGGCAATTCTAACGTAATAAACATTACAGGTGCTCAGTGGACAGCCGTTATGGCTTCCGTTGGTGGGGTGACCATGTATTCAAAAAAAGCATAAAATAATAACAATAGTCAGGAGAATTGGGCAAAACTCTTGCCAAATTAAATTTTGCTATGAAGAAAATTTGATAAGGAATAATTTTAAAATAAATTAATAGTTTATTTTAGCAAAAAGGTACTTGGAACAATGTTTACATCGAGATTGGTCGAAATATTTTTTAAAATAATCGAAATGCAATCTTTATTTGTAGTCGATTTATAACTGTAAACCTTGCACAGAGCAGAGATATTTTAAACATAAATTACTATAGATTCTATATATTACAATAACTTTTGAAACCGACACTAATAAGAAGAACAAGTGATATTACAATGTATACTCGTATTTTTACAAATAAATGCATTCTTCTTCTTCCTTGCCTTATCCCACTAGGTGGGGTCGGCACAGTAAATTTTCCTCTTCCACTCTCCTCTATCAGCCGTCGTCTCTACACTCACTCCTTTCACTCTCATGTCCTCATTCACACACTCCATCCATGTGTTCTTCGGTCGGCCTCTTGCCCTTCTTCCTTGCACTTCCATTTCCATACATCTCCTACTAACAATGCATTGTTGATAGAAATAAACATTTTACAGATGAACTGATAGTGGGTGTATCAATGATATATCCTTAGAAAACGAAACGTGAGGTTACTCTACTATAAAACCGAATGGTGTGAAGTGGCCAGCTAGATCGTATTACTAGTTTGGTTCACTTTATTGACCTAAATAATGCCTTATTGTTGAGCTGGTGAAACTAAACAGGAAATGGTCTGAGAAAAATAACTTTAACATAATCATCGTCAACTCTGTTTTTTAATTTTATATTTTACTAGCTGACCCGGCAAACGTTGTTTTGCCTCACTTAGGGGTATGAAAAATAGATGGTGTAACTTATATGACACGTTCGTTGATTTACCATAGCAGCGCCATCTATTGATTACTTACTCAACCCAGTCGAAAGGTATCGACATCTGTTAGAATCAATTGGAGTTATAGGATAATTGTGACTGTCAAATAATAACAGACAATAATTAGCAAAAAATTAAAATTGCCACTATAATTTGAGATTTAAACTATCCTATCTCTCAAGTTGGATCGAACTGCACATGGTGTGCGAATTTTATTATAATCGGTTAAATGGTTTAGGAGTCAATTGAGGACAAACATTGTGACACGAGATTTATATATATTAAGAATATAAATTATTTTAAATAAATGAATAAAAAACCCATACACTTTTTCATGGCGGATAGTTTGGGTTTGCCAGCTAGACTGGTGTTTATATACATTGTGTTATGTCAGTAATAAGTAAATGGTACAAAAAGTTGATACCACTTTACTTATGCTTCACGTAGAGCCTGTAGGTAATCGAGTGATCTGACGCGATCATCGAGGTTAAGCAACAGTTTATGCGGATTAGATCCTTTTCAAAGGACAATCTTTGGATGGGTCAACATGCCCAAGACTGTCATTTAAAAAGTGGCATTTACATCTAGAGTGCTACCGTGGGTTTTATGACACGTTAAATTGTGGGTCCTGGCTGTTAATTTTCGTACAAACAGTCGTTAAGCCGAGTCAGAGGCCTAAGGGCGGCTTGAAAACTCTCGACACCAGAGCTTGCTCACATAGATCATACGAAGAAGAAACTATACGTCCAAAACATTACAACATATTACAAAAGTTAAATAGTGCAATCTATCATTTACCCCTTCCTTTGATTAGTATTAGGTACATATCCTGTCTTCATACACTGAGCTAAACAATTTCAAAAGGTTCCATTCTTAACTATATTCAGTTTTTTACTCTTACGACCTCCTAACTCTTATGTTTTGATGCTCCAAAGTAATTATATCATCAAAAAGGTGTCCCAACCTTGACAGTGCTTGTCCATCCGTGGTACAGTTCAAAACAATAACTTAGAAAAAACGCAAAGTAATTCTAACTTTATTCCAAAGGCATAAAGAATTATATTGAATGTAAGATAGCCAAATACGGTAGTTAGTGGTATAGAGGAGACTGTAACAGAATACAATAAGATACCATGTGGTTAGATGCGTATGTCATGGTCAACGCGTTTTTGTGGACTTAGAACCCGATTCAGATGCTAAGTCACTTGGGCGGTGACGTCATAAGTGGCGATTAATATAATTTACTTTCAAGTATATGTATTCATACACACACGCTGAAATAATGATCTTTTTCTTCTTCAACCTTTTCCCACTAGGTGGAGTCGGCACAGTTAGTTTTCCTCTTCTACACGATTCTGTCAGCTGTCATATCTAGTTGTATCTACGTGATAGGATGTACGTAGTTTTATGTACGACTATGGTACGTATTTATTAGCTTTGTACCCATTGGGGTGGTAAATTAATTAATACCGCTTAAATAATCATAATGTCGCTTGCTATCAGGTGAATTGTGATCAAGCGCATGTCCATTTATTGTAAAAAAAAACTAAAATCTTGAAATACACGTGTCAACATATTATGTACGTAAATCGCATTGTTATTCCAAAGTTTTCTAAGGATATTGTTAAGTGTTTGTCAAGCAAAACATGACAGCATGGCAACCAAGTCCACAAGGTGAATGACAGAAAAGTCGCTTAGGCTTTATATTAGTAACTACCATAGAATGAGATTTCTAGGAACTTGTAACTAATCGAAAAATTATGTATAAGCAGTTAACTACAATAGAAAAAAGTTTTGTAATAGTTATAAAAAATACAACTATTATTTATTATACGGCAACGTATGCGTATGAGCGAATGAGATACATATGCGAGGATCTGAGAAAATGGGAATCTATTTATTATCTATCTATTTATCTGTCTAGTTTC
The DNA here is from genome assembly GCA_035578125.1 of Mellilla xanthometata. NCBI lineage: Eukaryota > Metazoa > Arthropoda > Insecta > Lepidoptera > Geometridae > Mellilla > Mellilla xanthometata. Next base: position 12,640,374 of record JAPUBQ010000009.1, on the reverse strand, counting down.
ATGAGTACAAAATTTGTAAAGTAAATATGTGAAAACATAATAATTATCCTCAGGCAGGTCCTTGAGAGCCAGTAAATCCAGACAGGCTCAACTTTCGACTAGACTGTCGCTGATTCGTGTGGTAACGTATATAAGTATTAATTTGTTGATTGTACTGTGACTTATATCTTTACTAGCTGACCCGGTAAATGTTGTTTTGCCTCACTTAGGGGTATGAAAAATAGATAGTGTAGCTTATATGACACATTCGTAGATTTACCATAGCAGCGCCATCTATTGATTATTATACTTTTGCTTTTGCTTTAGCTATTGATACTTACTCAACCCAGTCGAAAGGTATCGACATCTGTTAGAAGCATTTAGAGTTAACAGATAACTGTGACTGTCAAATAATAACAGACAATAATTAGCAATAAATTAAAATTGTGACTATAATTTGAGATTTGAACTATCCTATCTCTCAAGTTGGATCGAACTGCACATGGTGTGCGAATTTTATTATAATCGGTTAAGTGGTTTTGGAGTCCATTGAGGACAAACATTGTGACACGAGATTTACATATATTTTCTTTATGTGAGTAACTTTTAATTTACTGTAGCCAATAAACTTCTATGTTTCTGTGTTACACAATCTGCTGGTCAAATTCTTAGCTCTGTAGAACAAAATAACTCTAGAAAGAAAATAGCGATATTACCGAAATGTATTACTGCACTTTACCACCTGATCCCTACCCACTGAGTTGCGCGGGAGTACGTCTGTCAACAAGCAGTCGAGGGCGGAAACCTTGCTCCACTAAACTATTACACTGTGGTTAGGACTTCAGGCCTTGATTAAATCGATTTCACTCACTAGTCAACAAATAAAAAAAGGTAAACATTTAGCCTTCCCTACTAGAGACCTCAGGGCTGGCTGGCTTTACGTGTGAACCTTAGTATTCAAAGAGGAAATGCTGCCAGCATCCTGGGAACTTTGCCGCACGCCGATATATTGGACGATATGGTAATTTATAATAATAATAATTTATCCAAAAACATATTATGTACTTTCATATATTCATAATTACGAGTAGTTTCATAAAAAAATCTTTGTGATTGGTTTAAAATATTTTGTACAGTTTTTGATAATTTTTTTTTTTGGTTAATTTGTGTCTATATAAAATCTCATGTTAATACAGAAATAAAAAGGTTGTGTTTTTTTCAGTTGTACCTTCTTTTTGTTTATCTTAGTCTCATAATTTATAGTTTTGAAGAAGATACTACTCAGAAAACAGACTCTGGAAGAGAGCTTTCAACATTGCTCTTCGGAAAGAAAGCGAAGCAATTTGTTTTAATATTTGGAATTTCAATACCTAAAATAAGCGATAAGTTACTTTTGGCAAATACCAGAAACTATTGAAAGATCTCAAATATTTTCGGTCGTTCTTTTAAGCACTTACCCTGTAAAACTGTTCTTCTTACATAATGTATATATACGAAAAATTAAATTCGCATGTGTATATTTGTAATTAATGACCAATGCAAGGCCAGCGTAATCAAAATATTTCTCTCAAATCGTTAAAATACCTTAAGCCAAATATGTGCAAAATTCCCTTAAATAGCAATTCCGTTTTCCAACTTTGGTCGTTAGTAATTATGACAGTACGTCAAGTCTGTAATTATCTATGACAGTTTGTGACGAAATAATTTGTTTTTTAGTTACGGAGTAAACTGGTTTCCGTTTGATTACATTTTGCCTTTATTGGGTTTATTTGGTTAAAACAATGTAATTTAGATATCGATAAAGGAGAATTAGATATCTATTACTGCACGATAGAAGACAAAGACTAATTTAAAATTGATGATCGTTATGTTAAGTTTTAAAAAAAATCATAAAATAAAGGCTTCTTTTTATTTTGAGCAGAGAAACAAACCAACTCGCTTGGTTGATTGTGTTTTTCCTTATTAAACAAACAAGATACAAGTGAGTAGTTGTTCTGAATGTATGATAATGTCAAGAACTTCTTCAGATTCATGTTCATGTTTTTAATTTTGACACCGTAAGCTCTACGGGAAGCTTTAGGTACCAAAACAAGAGAGCTTTCGATCGTAACTTTTAAACTTACACGAACTTTCTTACGATTTCGTCACAGACTTTATTTATAGCTACATAAGAGACCACTGATTTTATTTCGTTTCACGCTTCTATAAAATTAACTTATTTCCATTTACATTTCGATAAATTACTTAGATATTGATCTTTTATTCCTATCTATCTTTATCAGTGGATCTGATACACCCACGTCTAAGAATTTAAGTAGTTATTATACCACTTACTATTGTCAAAGACTTTTATTTCAACACTCAATTGTTCTGTTATTGTTGTAAAGTGATATAAAGTTATTAATCATGCTAGTGCGATGTTGGGTTTATTCAAAACGAGCCATGTCAGTGTTGATGGATTGTTATCAATCGTCAAATTATATGTGGTATTGTTATTAACAGTGAGAGTATGTTCAAGTGAATAAACTATTACCAATCACAAAAACAAATCAATAATCTATCGTTACACCACTAACTTAATTGTTTTGAATGTCTCTTAAAAATTAGAAGCTGTTACAATAGTAAAAAAATATTACTATAAAACATATTGATCTGCGTAAAACACAAGCACACTCAAAACCTCTTAAGCTAAATCAAAAATCAAACGCAAACACACGGAATACCAATAAAAATAAACCGGTCAAAGCTGTGAGACAACATGAGTATAACAACGTCGAGCAGCAAGCAATAAGATGTGCAAAAATCGACGACCGTGCTCACGGATGCAAGGAATGTGGACCGCATTCCGACGAATCAATTTAAAGTAAGATCGATCGAGAGGACGAGCCTAATCGATCTGGGGACGCTTTAAGAACTGGAAGCATTCGATTTCATAGTGCGCAAATCGATTATCAGATCGATTTGAACATGATTCATCAGAATACAGTCCACATTGTAAAGATAATTCTGTCGTCGTGCCTGTGAGCTGGTTGAGGCCCTGTGGGACGGAGGAATGCGCTGACCACAGCGATCTGATCTTATTGAAGACCAGGCTGTGCCACGCCGCGCTCCGGGGACCTTCCTCCGGCAGCCCTGTCGACCAGACTCTACTTCAATGCGTTACCAGCAGGTGAGCTAGATCTTTTGCAACTTGCCACCGGTTCCTCTATACAATTACAAATTGCAATCCGCATAATCGTCGCCTACTAATGGCAAATTAATCGCGGGGGCAAAGGCCCGAATTAATACTCAGTTTATTAACTAACGCAGCTGTGAAGTGAATATTTCAATTACTCACGGACAACATTAATTTATGGGAATAGAAAATGTAACAGATCGTGCGATAACGCAGCCGGCCCGCAGTCTGCGGTTGCAAAAGTTGGGATTTATACATTTGACTAATAAATGCGGCGGACCGGTACCTGGGACCCCTACGTACATCCGGCGCGGCCGCGTGGGTGCACCCTGTCCTGACTGTCACTCAAACATATTTACGACGCGTGGAATCCTCCATAGAAACTATCTAGGCTTTTGTGAATGAGCCAGGTTTAGTTGGACTTCAATGAAGATTGCTTCACTCACTCCCTTTTAGTCAGTTTGTTTACAAATGTATTTACCTGATAGAGGCACGTGGTTGTCGTGCGAATGTCGGGCGCGTTGGCCGAACGGGCTTCGTAGGGATTTGGGGCTGAGGAAGAATCTTCTTCTCGTGTGAGGTGGGGTAGGACAGCTCTGTACTAGGTTGGTGACCTGTTTGGGGGGCTTGGGGAGGCGGAGGGGGGACTGCCAGTCCTCCGGCCGTTGGGGCGAGGGGGTGTATCGTTCCATCACGGGCCGCTTGTGGGAGTTCCTGGCGCAGATAGGGCAGGCTTCGTTACGGAACATGCAGGAGTAGCAGCGCTCATGGCCGCAAGTGTCGATCAGCTTCCTCTTCTTGCCCTTGTCAAAGGGCATGTTACAGCTGGGACAAGTTGTGCCGCCTGTCTCACTGTCCAGTAGTTGTCGGATTGCCGCCAAGTCTGAAACAATGTGAAACCGAATTATATACCCATCATACTAGTGAAGTACTAGTGATTGCACATACTAAAAGTCACACAATAATACGGGTCGTATTGAACGGAAATATATACTCTTATATAGTTTTCACAGAAATTCATTAATAACATAGGATCGTACTAGCACTTCTAAGCCAACACGTAAAGCTTACTAATCAACGTGGCAGGTAAATATAAAATGTCGTTTGGAAAACCAGCACCTTGGACCTTGTCAACGACCAGTATACAACTATACCCGCACTTACATATGGTAAGCGCTTGAAGCATAGTAATCGATTTGAGCATTAACGACCCTTGAAGTTAATCCAGCACTGGATAATGATATAATATTAGTATAATGATGTGATTCGTGATGTCCAAGGCGTACACAGTTAGAACCAATTACAGCGAGAAGGTATGGGACAGGAATTTAAATATGGACTCGAAGAATTCCAATTTAAGGCTTGTTTATTTAAAAGTTTAATCGCGGTGTTGAACATACATATATGTTTTTCTTGCATCAAGTTTTTATAAAAAAAAGCCATGTAATATAAAAAGTGAAAACTGGTTTACAGTACTTTTGTAGACCTTCTACTGATTTCGGTCATAAATAGCTAAGTACAGAATCATCTAAAGCATTTTCTTTGTTCTAATTTTGTGTCCGAAAATCCTTGACTTGTCTTTTAGGAGCTTTAAATTAAGTGCCATTATTAAAATCGAAATTGATTTAGTGTTTTCTGTCGCTATAACTTCTGAAACGTCTTTTCGAGTCAAAGCTTAAATCAACACTTCCAAAGTAATATACGGCACGTAAATCTTCTGTCTGTGCGAGTAATTAAATCCGAGGGCTGTCTCACGAAATGGCAAAAAGAGAGAGAGAACTAGTTCTTTTCTCTCTGTCTCACTGCAGAATAAATGTACTTTCTGAACACTAGCACTAACCTTTTGCATGTTTATGTAACTTTGATTGTTGATTGTAAGTCTTGTCTGGCTGTCCTATGGCTAGAGGTTTTTCTAGACGCATAAAAGTATAGTTTTGTTTGATTTTGTCTCCATTATGTTAATTTAATTTTTTGTTTACAAATACGTACGTTATATCGTCAAAATTAGGAACTTACATAGTACAGAACCATCAATGAGTAAGAGTAGGAAACAAAAGGGCTCATCTAGACAAATCTATATGTTGTTTGAATTCATTTTATAAGAAGTCTTTATATTTTTTATCTCTTCGCTTCTGTGAAAACGTACCTTTTAAAACTGCTTATTGGGTTGACCTCGACAAATGACATTACGTGAAGATTGACCGTCGCAAGCGCATTCTGCGAGGTCTTTTGCACGTTTTTTCTCCTTATTCATTGCCATTGCAGTAATATCTTATTATCCGTTAATAAAATTAGTTTTTGTGTACCTTATTGTAGTTATTAATTGAAATGGTTGCTTGTTAACAACTTTTACAGTTTTTACATCATTGAATTATGTTTGGGCGCCGTTGGGTCGCTTTCCTTTTTTGACCTTTCCGAGTTAACTTGCAATTGTGACAGAAATAAACTTGTTTATGACGTTGGCGAAATAAAACCGGTTAAAATAATTGTGTACGTGTTACATAAAACCGTGGCATTATAATTAAGCCAGATAATGCACAACGCTACGATTAACAATTGCATGCCCAGTCGTTTTTAAAGCCATATTATCTTATATGTTGGTGAAATCATTTTTAAATATCTGTATTCCTACTTTATATTTGGCATGTCTTTTTCTTTACTACCCATGTTATATTTAAGACGATATATCTTGATCTGGCTATGTCTTTCACTGACTTTGGATATGGAATTTGTTTAAATTAGTCCATTTTTCATCGCCTGCCTCCACATTACATTAAACATTAATTCCGGATTGTAATGTGTCGTCAACAAATTAGTCTCTACCATACATTTCTCATTCCAAAACATCAATTTAGATTCCAGCTTCATTTTCATCAACCTTAATTAAAACGCAGTAAATAATGACGCCTATTAATCAAGTTTTCTCGGCTATATATTTAACGTGTCTACCAAAAAAGCACATAATTGTATTAATATCTCTTCATATCAGTAATTACGTTGTTTTTTGAAGGTTTGTCATTCTCTTCTTGATTGGTTTCACTTATTATGGCTTATGTCATTTTGGCAAGTTTTTGTGTAACTTCGTTATTAATACTGTCATCGGAAGGCGTGTCTTTGGCACGGTTCCTTTCAATGTGTGCCTTTAAGCGATTACTTACTGAATTAATTAGATTAACCGATGAAAAAGATTGTTATCTATCATCTCATTTAAATATCGGAGCAATGATATCATCTATCTAAAAAATGAATGCATAACCGCTCCACGTGGGGTCGTCAGTAGCGGAAAAGTATTATATTGAGTCAGTTGCTACTACATCTATACTGGTACTATGATCTTTTGTTTAATTTAAGCCTGGTGACACGAAATGTCACTTACAGATAATGCTTGAAATAGTATTGTAGGTACATTGTAATACGAGTACTATTAATTATTAAAGTCAGGGGTAATTTCCAATACAATTAAAAAGACTATAAGTGCGTCTAGTAAAAAAAAATCTACGATTATTTATTGGTTTACACAAAATGATGGATGAAGGTGTACGAAGAAGATAAGAAAAAAATAAATTTATAAAATTGCTTTTTCAGGAAGTCTTCAGTTTGGTGAGGTAGAAGTCTCATTAAGTAGATAGTTTTTTCACTTCGCCAAATGTCATGGATGATATATAAATACACGTTTTTTTTCTATTTACATTCGTTACTGTTCATCATGTATCTTTCCACTGTTGAGCATAGGCCTTTTCTCCAACACACCATACAATACGGTCTTCGAACAGTTTTCCAGGTTTCATCTGACCATCGCTACGTTTGAGCTTTACATGTGGTCCGTTATTTTTCAAATCATGTTTTTAGTTTCTATTTTAATCAATAATTCTAACCACGTTTTTATTATTTATTTTGCCATCTTTTGTGTTATGGTACAAAGTCCAGCCCGACTGGTCCAGACGTTGAATCACGCATATCAACCTACGACTAAAAAAGCATTTGCAAGCGTAAAACTACCAACTTATCTTTGCTATCTCCGTTTACTGTCCGGGCAAATTTAACCTTTATGTCTTTGACAATTAAGTTGTCAGTTTGAAGGGAGCTAGACGATGATTCAGTTAAATTGGTAATGTCCATTTCGGGTTTGGGTCACGCGTTAACATGCATATTAAAGTAATTTCGGTAAGAGAACTCATCAATTTCGTAGTCGTTAGAGGTTTTTTGTCGGAGTTCTCTATTAGAGGCTAGACAGCGTTATTACTGCTCGGTGGTTTGTTCGGTTTTGTTTCTGGATTGTCTTTGATTGCGTTGAACTTTGGTTTTGAGTCATTGTAAATTTAGATGAGTAAAGTTTGGTGAAAATCATCGAAATAGAATATTAAAACGACCGTTTCAGCGACTTGGTCACTTAGCTGAAATTTACTAAATGTTACAAGGCAATGAATTTTGCCTGAAAAACGAATGACATATTTATTCAGTTGGACAGTTTATGTATGTTTTTATCATATTTGTATTTATGATATAGTTATAACTTTGTCGTTCACAAACAAGATATCTAACCTATTTTTGGTAGCAACGACAAAATCATTGTATATATCTACGAGTATGTACGTAATACGCCAGTTTTGTGCCACGTCAATAATTTCTTTTATTTTTCTAGTGTATTGATTTTCTTTGTTATTCGTGTCACAAAATAAATGTTTCTTTCTTTCTTTCTTTCTAATACCTACGTAATACTTTTGTATTATAACTCAATGCTAGGTGCATTGCTACATCTAAAAAGTATGCTGTAACACAATCAAGTAGGTAGGTATTTCGTCGCTATCAACATTTTTACGTATGAGTCAAAAAGTTAATTGATGCCAGTATAAAATTAATTGGATAATTAACTACTTGATTAACATAGGTACAAAGCGCGAACAACTAGACAAACACTTTTTTATGATCCTATTATGAAGAGAATTTTAGTTGATCACAAGAAAAACCTCATCAAAATTACTAAAATTAATTATGAAAATTATATTTACGTAAATGACATAAGCTTGTATGCAATGCTTATAAAACTTTTGTCTATAGGCAATAAATAAAGAATTGTTTCTTAATTAGAGACAAAATTATATGTAAATTATTAAAATGATGTAATATCGATAGTAGGCTGTTTATTTATGACTTGTTTATTTTATGACACCATAAAACGGATATTTACTTAGCAAGACTGCTAAGTATTTATAAAATAAGAAATTAATTATAATATAGAATGGTTTTCTAGACGTTTGGGGAGGTAGAACAGATGCCAATTAATAAATAGTAGTAAATTAATTTAAGTTTAGTTTAATTATACGAAAATAGTATGTCAAAATATTAAAAAGTTAATCTAATAACCTGCCCCCCTGCTCGCCCCTGATGCAAAGGTGCTCATCACGCTCGCTGCATTACCGCCCTGAATAGCTTTAACCAACCTTTGCACTAAGAACGACCCGGAGCGGGAGTCACCAGTGAGGTCTTTAAGTCTTAATAAATTAGTCTTAAATTTTTCATAAAAGTTTTATTTTAAAGTTATGAAGTAGTGATGTGAAACAGTAAGTTGTCGATGACCGTTAAATGGAATAAGTTATGTTGATATAGCGACGATAGAATGAACATTTTACAAGTTAATCGACCAAAACCCTTGTAAGTACATTAGTTCAGGGTCTTAGAAAGTAGACTCACAAACTCTGAAGTTCCACTGACAGGCATGCACCTAAACAACAAAAATAGCTGTTTAAATATTTATTAAGGACCAAGGAATTTATTGCAAGTTGTATTTACACGTACTAAGGACTCTCATGGAAGTTGTCGGAACGCTGTTAGGTGCTTAGCGAAAGATATTTCAACTTGAGGGTGGTTACTAGCCAGGCGAGCATTAGAAAACACCCTACCACCATGCTATGGTTTCCTCACGATGTTTTTCTTCATCTAAAGCTCGAACTCATTGGCGGGGGTCGAACCCACCTTTTGAACGTGAGGCGACCGCTCGCCCATTGAACTGATAAAGATAAAGATAAACAATTTATTGGCCTTACAACATCTCGTCGCATTTGGCAAGTCATTACATTATAACTTACATTGGATGTTATGAACATTACATTATTACTTATATTAAGAATAAATTAAACGTATCTAATTATTAACTTAATCTATACAGACATCCTACATGAAGATTCCAGTTGGTGCATAGTCATGAATTCCTTTAAGGAGCGTGCTGTGAGCTGTGATATCTTCGTTCTATCTAACTTATTGACTCAGGCGTTACTTTGCGGAAATCCATTGTAAATAGAAGACAAAATTAAATATTTAGTGTACTTCCGCTGTGATCCGAAATCCAAATTAAGACAAGTAAAGGAAAAATTAACTAAGATAAATTAAGATTAACGTTACCTATCACAATTCGGAAATTCTTAACTCTACACGTGTTTTGCCTAACCACAAGGCATCATCAGGAGATGCTGACTCTTCGAACGACAAGTCGAACGACGAGTCTTAGTTAATTTTTCCTTTACTTGTCTTAATTTGGATTTCGGATCACAGCGGCAGTACACTAAATATTTAATTTTGTCTTCTATTCGTTCTATCTCTTCTCTCTCTATCTATCCTTGTTTAGTACTTACTTTTTACTGTCCTGATTACAATCTCTCACGTGTTAAACATATTGTCACATACTATGTGACACGGTTCTTAACTAGTCACAACTAGGTAAGGTCTAAGGTTATGTACACAAAATATTGAAGAACAGAAGTATTGCTCTTTGCTAGGTCGCTATACTTTTGGGCGGGGAGAGCAGCGGCATTGCGGTCCTGCATCCCTGTCCCCGTCGTGAGATGGGACACCGTGAGGTTTTAGTCGGTAGTGACGGCCCTCTAGCCCTCGAGCCCGAAATACCCCGCCCCCCTCCTCGAGGCTTGTGGCGGGAGATGAGTTAATACATTTCCTCGTGAAAAAAAGTCAGTATACTTTTAAATTCTCTTCTGTGGACCTTGTCAAACATTGTTTATGTATGCCTTGCAGCTAGCAGCACATTTATTTTATGTTTGATATAATTAACAGTGACTGTAATATTATTTTTGTAACGCCTGTATCGGGCGATCGGCTTGCTAATGTACTCACATTAGCAAGCCGATCGACCGATACATACTTGCAAAGCACTGTTTCAAATTATTGCTTGTTGAGTTAAATCAATCAAAGTTTTTTAAACTAGTATATTTTGATAAGTACTTTATTGGTGGCGATTCTGCCGTACATACAACTTAACTAAATTTAAAGAAGCCCCGTCTCTTTTCACCTTAAGTGGCCAGAAAGAGACTGCACGTTCTGAACCACAAACAAAACAACTAAAATCACGTCAATTATGGAATGTGCAGGCAGTTTTAGACGTGATATAAGTGAGTGCGTTCTATATTTTCTACATTTGACGTGATTTTAGTTATTTTAACTATGCTGCAGAGCGTGCTGTCTCTTTCTGGCCACCTAAGATGAAAAGAGACGGGGCTTCTTTATATTTAGATTAGTCGTGCGTGCCGCTGAATCGCCACTATTATCGACGAAACTATATAACAAAGTGCCTTGCCAAAAACAATACTAAAAATAACAAACTTAACAAAATTATACGTTAAAAAGTCACACTTCTGCAATATTCTGTGTAAGTCTCTCTGATTGGTCAACCAGTGACATTAACTCGTATCTGAGAAATAAACGGGCAACATTAAGTGGTAGCATGTTAACTGGTTCACTGAACACTGTTCTAACCTAGTTTTTTTTGCCATCTAGGAATGCGATTATGTTATCGATACTCTTAAGGCCACACGTCGACAATTAAATAATTACTTTCTACGGATCTAAAAAAACAAGTTGTATATACAAAAATATTTATATCAGATAAAAATATGGTAACAGAAAAGCCATATTAAAATATCTATTTGTAAATTTTGTGATTTGACATAAAAGTTTAGTAATAAGGTTGCTTCGATACAGGCCAACCGCCTAGTGAAGCAACCACTATATATATTTTTTGGTTAATAAATATTTTTCTTTTTTCATTTTTTTTTTCATTTTCAATATTATAGAAGTTGTATTTCATTATATTATGTGAATCAAGACAATTTTCTAAAGTTAGTTGTTTTAATTCACATTTCTTTATCAAGAGTAAATCTATCTATCTCTCTATCTTTTTTTAAACTCTTTCCTTTTTATTCCTTTTTTATAGGTAGCTTTCAAACATTTTTAATAATATTTAGCCAATAAATATTTAGCCAATAAATAATTTTCTAATTCCACTCTACCTAATAATTATTCCTTCAACGACCAAGGATAACAAACGACATAGAACGGCCGAAACCAACAGGTGTACGATCTGATAACGATATCTATTCCGAACAGTCACCGGCGCACGCGTCGGCTCGCATAAATCCACCGCCCGCTGATCTATAGATCATTTTGTAGATCATTTTGATAGGAGAGATCGGGAAGGAGAAATGCTCGCTATTGACAGATTCGCAACGAGGTCAGCTGATTTAGTTTATGAGGACTCAATATATATGGAAATGTATGCTAAAGCAGGTAATATTCTGTTTTAAATTAGATTGCCCGAGCGAGTAAAGTGAGCGAGACGCCTTTACATCTCTAACGTCATACTAATTAGTAATTGTAGCGCCTTTAACTCAGCTAGCTAAAGTGATCTGACACGATCATCAAAGCTAAGCAACGGTCGATGCGGGCCGTGTTTGGATGGGTGAACAAGCACAAGACTGTCGTTTTTCTAGTCGCATTTTCATCTGAGTGCTACCGTGGGTCGGATGACACGTCAAATTGTAGGTCCCGGCTGTTAGTTTTAGTACAAGCATTCAGTCGTTAAGTCAGAGGCCTTCGGGCGGCTCGAAAACTCTCGACACTTGAGACAGAACTTGGCCACTTAGTTCATACGAAGAAAAAGAGGAAGACATAATTTACATTTAAGTACATTTTTATTTTCCTATTCTTAGACATTTAATTTTTTTACGAGTAAGTCGCCTACCATATCACTATAAATTTTGAGTCACCTAGATTTCTAATCCGTGCTCAAAATACAATCATCACAACATTTTGTAGAGAGTTTTCTAAACACTCATGTCTCTCATGCATTTATACAAAGCCTGTCACAAAAGTTGTCATCAAATTACGCCCAAACGACTTCGACTAACGAAGGACCAAAACAGGCCTCGTTGCTCTTTAGAAGAAGGCGTCACACATTAAGGCTCCGTTGAATACACCCCACGTCGAGAATATCCATTAAACGAGTGTTTTAAAAAGCTGACAGGGCGTGGGTAGACTGACGTGTGCACTTATCGGCTCAGAGACTTTTGTCCACAGAGCTTGGAAATAGGCCTCCCAGCCCTTCTTAGAGTAGTTGCGAAGGCAAAAATATAGAATAGAATATTTATTTCAGCATAACATGTACAGTACGAATTAAATTAATACAGTAACATGTACCCTGTAATTAAGTTAAATTAGGGTGTTGCTAGTATTATTGTAGTAGGTATATGTATACTAATGTAAACTTTCTACATTTCACACAGTAAATAACACCAAAATGATTTGGAATACAAAGCTTTTTTGACCGCTTGTAACAATCAGAACCTACAATATACTTGTAGCATTCATCCTACAGGATTGAACCAAGAAGTAGAAGCTTATTAAAATACTTTTAAACTTCCAATCGCGTCAGATCTTCTTAGCAGTGCTATAGGTGCTAAACTATTCTTCATTTCGAATTGTTATTAAAAATTGATTTAAATAAGTATAAGTAAATAATATACTCCTAATATTTTAATTTACAATTTGAAATTGTTGTTTCGCTAATATAAGCAAAATATATCAAGGTGAGGCCTGATGCTTAGAACTCTTATTGTATGAACGTAAACACTAAACCTTTATGCCTCGTTTAGATGAACGAGTGACTCAACTAATGCACTGGAGTGCTAATGCAAATTTTCTGTTAACCGCTAAAAATAGCTGCTTTGTTTCGCTTCGGCGATCGTGATTTGTTGATTTCATTTGTGAAGGTGATAAGGCTTTTTGTGTCTACGTAAATTATTTGTTTACTACCTAATATGAAATACTTACTAACTAGTAAAAATATTAAATGTATTGTGTTTGTTGAAATCTGAAATGATTATCATTGAATTAATATCATTGTTAACTCAGGATGCAATAAATACATACAAACTGATAGATAAAGATACAATCTAATCAGCAATCCGAACCCCTATTATAAATAACAAGTAACTAGTTTAATAAATATTTGTATTTAATTATTATTAAATCAAGCCAGTGAAATGTTGTAAGCGATTAGTCATGTGGTGTAAACGGAGCATGAATTCGAAACGAACGGTCAAACTTTCGTGGGAAAGTTTACTGATTTTAATTGAAGAAGGGCAACGTTTTTTTTTTCCTTTTATTCGGTTTGTGTGATGAAGAAATGCATCGCTATATGGAGTCTTGACTAATTTGTATGGAAAACTTCCGGTCATACCCTCTACTTGTTATGTCAAGACGCATTTACGTCTACGCTCAAAAAGCCGAAAACAAGACAATATTTCCACAGCCCATCTTTCGTTTTCACCGCCAATGTATTTCCTAATTAGTAACTACTACTGTAGATGCATGGAAAAAAGTAAAACTTCTATATAAAGCAACCTTGTGATACCGCAAGTAAATTGGGTGTTTTCGAATGCTGACCCAAAAAAAATAATTGGCAAACCAGCGCAAGAAAGGATGAAAATGCAGACAATTTTACAGAAATTGATTCGGTAGGCTCACATGTAAAAAAACTTGGCCATGCTAAATAGGAGTCGATCCTCAAAGTCGCTAGTAAAGAAACGCAAGCGTGGTGAAAGTGTCAGATTACGCCAAGACCTGTCCGATATAATGGCCAATAATAATTCTCAGTTAACACCGAAACTATAACCGTAACTCCGAGAAAACAGTTTTTGATCGTGACTGCGTTTCAACTGTCTTAAACAATACGATGTGAAAGACATAGTCTTTGCGGTTCAAGCTCTAACAAAACTACTACTAAATTATAAAATCTCTACTGCTAAACAATATTTATTTCTTTTTATCAGAATCCTCTTTGAAATTCTAATACAAAATTTTGACGCAGCGAGTTTCCTTGGCAATGTAGAGGGGTAACGCTGCCAGCATTTTGGGTACCTTCGGTGAAGCGCGGGGAGCTCATAGTCTGTTTTAATTGTTTTTCGTGTTTGTGCAGTTTTAATTATAAGTGACGTGTATTAAATATAAATTTGTACGATATTCTTGTAATTAATAATTTTGAAACATTTAATATTCGATAATTAACAGCACACACAATAAATTACTTACTTTTAAAATTCAAATACAAAATAAAATATGATACATTTTATTGCCCCAATACCATTACACCTACCTAAATTATCGGACCACCAAAGCGTGGAACCCTTTTCGAAATAAAAAGCTAAATTGATGCACCTGGCTCGTCGCCTCCGATGTGCGAACACAACTTTTAGCGCGTGGTTTTTTAACACGAATTCGTGTATCGTGTACATCATTCTAAATTCTTAGAAATTTCAATGTAAACAAAACGATGCCATTCTAAGGAAGATGTTTATCAAAAACTCGATCGTGACGACAAATTCGTAGGTTTAGCACGAATTGTTGCGCCAGTTTCGGTGTGTGGCTGTGTCGTGGATCATCTCGCGCGATGATTATCGCGCGTCGCTGTCGGCCGATCGACAGATATCGGGCGATGCGTATCGTGCGACGCCGTGATCGGCGCCCGGGGGTTATCAAGTGATCGTATTTTGTTGGGTGATATTATTTTGGGAATTGAATACCGTTTGCGTGCTTCTGATGCAAGATAACTTCAGAAGATGTACTCAATTTTTAATCGAAGTAAGTAGGTATGGAGTGAAAGTTCTAAAACTATTTCTTTGAATGGATTCAAGTATTTTTTATTCCTAATCTTATTTTTCTGAGTTTGTCAATACACTAAAAATTAAAAGTCTATGTCATGTTCAACTTATTGAGTTTGAAATTAAATATTTCTCATACGTCTTGAGGAGAAAATTGCAATGGACTAGTTAGTGGTACTAAAATAGCTGCACTTGATTGACTTCATAACAACTTTCACAAAGTTTTCCCATCAAAGAAAAGCCCATAAAAGCAATCATCAATTAAGCCCTTCCGTTGAATCGGTAAAGTATCAACATGGATTACCAAGTCTCCAAGAGATTCCATAACAAACACACAGTGATGTATATGTTTGATAATTCACTAAATCACCCTTACGCGTTTTAAGAATCTAACCAGAAACTTTTGTTTTTAAATAAAGAAATGATTTTATTGTACAGGATATTTAGGTATACAGCTACTTGTACATTTGTATAAGACATGTATGGTTTGCTTAATAGAGTAGCCAATAGTGCGCTGCGCCTTACACACTAGGTCAGTCAAGCTGCATGAACAGTGGGGCGGCAGAGGCTCCCGCAGGACTGCTCACCATTACTTGATCTAACTAGAAACTATATCAATATTCTTCTTCTTCGTATGAGCTAAGTGGCTAAGCTTTGGTTGTTTCAAGCAATTTGAAGGTCTCTGACTTGGCTTAAGTACTGGTTGTGCTAAGCCAAGCCGAATTAACAGTCAAAACATGCAATTAAATGTGTCGTCCGACCCACGGCAGCACCCGGAGAAAAAATATACTTTTTAAAGGACAGTTTTGTGCATGTCACCCATACAAAAGGTGTCTGGATTGACCGCTGCTTAATTTCGAGGATCGCGTTAGATCACCTTATTTAGACAACTTACAGACGTTACACTATACCAATAAAACCAGGATTATTTCACAATATATTGGTAAAGTCAATATTTTTTTATCAAATAGTAAGTAAGCTTTAGTGTTCTAAAATTTGTATTGTCACTGCAGCGCAAATTGTTGAATATTTCACACTATACTGTATCTAAGCAAGGTAATCTACGACTTACACCCACAATTAGCAGTTTCCAGTCAATCTACGCATCAAAGCATCAAACCGTACGTCCGCAACAATCTATTGGCCAATTATTATTTTAAAATAATGGAGATATTAAAATAATTACGTCACAGTTAAATATGATTGACACAGTTTAAAATGTCACTCTATGTACATAATAATATCTTATCTCATAATTATAAAAATAAGTCGAGTTTTCCTTCCTGACGCTATAACTCCAAAACGCAGGAACGGATTTACACGGATTTGCATTCGTTGGAAAGTTTTCAGGCTCCGTGAGATTTGTAGCAAACAAATTTCAGGGAAAATTTCAACTTTGTGGCGAAACGGGTGTTCGCAGGGTTTGCTTGCGTTTTTAAAAAAGTCGTTATTTCATTAAGCTTTGAATCAAAAAGTAAAAAACTTGAGGGCTAGACATATCAGACTAGGTTTGCTAGGTTTGCAGCCAGTGTCACTGAATCGTAGATTACGCATCCTGTCAAAATAATGAATGTAGTTACTACAATATGTTCATATAGAAATGACTATGTGGATTAGATCAAAACCCTTTTTTGGAGCCATCAAAAACCTTATTTGTTTTTTTTGGCAAAGCCTTTTATATAGTTAAAGAACCCATTCGGAGTTACAATTAAACGAATAAAAATAAAGATTTGTTTGCTTATTATCTTATAGTATAAAAAAAGGCGTCTATTTGATTAGCACTTAGAAAGTTAGCCTGCATAAATCATCAATGAATTGCAAATGCTACTAAATAACTATATTAGTATCTTTGCTAGCACTAAAACTCTAACCTTTACAAGTGAGAGGCGAAAAAGCTAATATATCTTAGTGATCCAATTAGAGGTATGTAGTCAGACTCTAAACACTTGAGGCACGATCGCAGCTCCACTGTGGGAAACGATCATTTGATGTAATCAGCACCCCAAGTCTGGTATTGAAGACACTGATAAATAGTCTCCACTGCCATTGATAATATACTTTGCTACCAGTGGTGATAGATGCAACGATCACTGAGCTGAGTGGCTCGACAAAATCGTATTAATTACTTATTCCGTCAAAAAATATATATATAACAAATATAAATATTAGAACACATTTCACTCACGGTTGTTTAGTCCAATACTAAACCATTTCTTTTGGTGGTTAACACAACTGATAATTACATATACATACATAAATAACCTTAAATAGATACATATTTAACACACAGACTGACAACCAATAAATGTAGTTCATTACAAAGATGTTGGCCGTGCTGGGAATCGAACCCGGAACTCTCTGGTTGGTAGTCCGGCATAGTAACCACTACGCCAACGAGGTTTAAGCATGTTATAAGATGGCGTAGATATAAATTAGTATGTATAAAACATAAAATAATTAAGGTTAAAATCAACGAATGTATTGGTCTATAGACAGTATATTCGTTATTAAATCTATTGTCAGTGTTAGCAGTGGCTATTATTACTGGCAGTGGCAACAGTTGCTAGTGTCTTAAATATCAGATTATTCATATTGATCGAGACTAATTTGTAGTTCAACGGAAACGGAAAAACAGAAAACCAATCTATCTCATCGCTTATACCATTTACAGCAATAAAAAAATGCTTTCACAAGAATAATGTTATTGCAGGGAAAGGGTAATTAAAATTAATGTTTCCTATTACACTAGTGATTCTGCGAACTGTACAGCTCGCTAAATAGGCTAAAAGACAAAACAAAAGTGGTTAGTTTTTCGGATTAGCAAAAATTTCTAATCTGATTATTTGCCTCTTTTATCTATACCATCTATATCAATATTATAGAGAGGAAAAGTTTGATTATTTGTTTGTTTGTTTCGTCACTCGGAACATCACATGTGGATAAGGGCAGCGCAAAACTGGGATGACTGGCGTATGAGAAGAGAGGCCTATGCTCAGCGGACGATTACAGTCTGACAATGATGGTGATCTTCTTTGCATAATATTTTTTGTATTTATTTAATTGTACCACCGACTTCTTTTGTATTTTTATTCTCCATCAATTCTCGGTTGCCTGGATCAAAACACCATAGGTGATAAGGCCACTATTGTACTCTATTTTTAAGTTTTTAAATTAATTTTTGTGGTTGTACAATAATGACTTTATTCTATTTTATTTTTATGCTAAGATGTAACTCATATTTTTTGTTTAATACGTGATGCAGAGACATTTCGCTCACTTCGCACTCTCGGTCTATGGAGTTATTTTCCCATTACATAAGCTCTAAGCAGTTCCGGTCTTTGTTTTCTTATCGAAGGTTCACGAACATTGTTTTTTGCGACGATAGGAAGAAGGTATTTCTTAAGGAGCTTGCAGGTTGGGTGTAGTGTAACATACGAGTACATACATAGGTTGCCTGGAAGAGATCGCTTTAAGGCGGCATGAAAACTCTCGACACCAGAGCTTGGCCACTTAGCTCATGCGAAAAAGAAAACGTAGCATTCCATCAGACATTAAGATTAGGCACCGAAAGGGATTTAGTGAGAAAAAACTTATGGAGCGACGACGGTCTGCCTCCATCTAGCAAACGGATATCCCCCCGGACAGATGTTGTGTCCGGAGACGGCCGTCCGACGGTCATGCATTGTAGCTTGGACCAGACGTACGCGCGTTGTAAATACCGTTTGCGCGATTCAGAACGAGCGCTCTGATTGGTAGCGGGCGATGAAGTGCGATAGAGACGCTACAAACCTTACATAACCTAAATGACATCTTTTTCAAATTTCTTTCACGGTGAAAAACTGTCATTAATTTTGTGAAACATATTGTTGCATCATGTCTAAACGGAGCCTAAAGCTTAAAGCTTTCCCAGTTCACAGAGGCACATCGATTAGAGTTTTTGCTTCGATATAGTAATGACTCTAACTGCGGGCTAAATGGTTCACACGGCTCAAGCTCGGGTTTTAAAATGTCAAATTCTCACTGTTGTTCCTTAATGTTGGCAACACTGCTTCGATTGTACTGCCAACATTAACAACTTGTAGAAACATGCATAATGTAACGATAAATTATGGGTCCGATTTAATTTATATTAGTAAAGTTTGTTTATGTAATATATTTATACTGTTAGTTTAAACATTGTAGTGCCTACTTAGCATACAATAATATAAATGTGTGTTTTTATACTAAATGCAAAAATTAGTCGCCAAGTGTGTTAAAAATATATTAATTCTGCAAATAGTTTAAATAGGCTTAATGATCCTTGTAAAAGTAATCCTAAATATTGCTACAAAATAGTAGGATCCAAAGGCGTGTATGTACTCTACTGTTTTGTAATATATTTGTATTTCTGTATATAATAAAGATAATTTAAAACTGAACTGTTTGTTTATGTAATGTTTATTGATTCTGTTTTTTTTTATTAATCTGATGACATGATTTATCCATATGAAGAGCAAGTGTGGCTCGTCGGACGAACGTTTGACTGAAGTCTGATATACCCCGGATCGAATCCAGCCCTACATCAATTTGTTTTTCAAGTTATGTGTGGAATTCGCTCTTGCTCACATGCGAAGGAAAACATCCACATGCGCTAAGGATCACAAAATGCAAAGACGTGTGTCGTCTACCAACCCGCACTTAGTCAGCTTGGTGGATTATGTCCTGTATCTCGCTTCTCGTTCCCGGTGGGAACGTATAGTGGGCTGTTTACGCTTAACCAATTTAATGATTTTATTTGTGTAGCAAACAAATACACATTTATGATTGAAATTAAGTTTAAAATACCCTACAAACTGCCATATTACGTGAATAATTTATATCACAATCGCCTATTTTGTGGTGTTTCGCTTTGTTATGTAGATTAATCTACTTAAGTTTGGAAGTAAATTCAATGTTTTATAGCTACACATAGCTTGTGAAGGCTCAAATAGAACATAAGTTATATTAAAATATATGTATATACATGTAAATATTCTGTTAAATAAAAAAGCAAATGTAGCGACTTACAAAAATACATTAGAATCTGCTTGAAAATCATAATATATAGCCCATAATAATTTTTCTTTACACTTTATTACAGTAAACTTCATTATGTAAATATTATTTCAAAAAATGCTTCCGTGAAACGGGTGATTTTTTTTAAATCCAATATGAAATTATTCTAAATCTAACTTTCGTTGTCCGGTTCGCCCGCTCCACATATTATGCATGTGGCTTTACTGAATACCATAAAAATTGTTTTCACCTTTTTTGCACTCCGATCCAATAAAAAAACTCAAACGACAAAAATATTGATTATTGAATACCAACTTTCGTTAAGTTTGGTTCAAAATTACTACCTCTTTGTAAGAGCCAATGCGCGAAATCGGATGGACTACATACAAATAAACAGACGTACAGACAGACGCAAGCAAATTTGACAGATAATACAGAGTAAAGAAACTTCACTAGCTTTTCTTACTCGGTTAAATATATTTCATGATGCGATTTTGCATTAGCCAGGAATTGCTTATGTTGTAACTCAAATATTCTCAGTTCAGTTTCAACACAATAGCTTGTGTTTAGCATGTTATTTAAACATGAGTTTATAGTTCCAAGTACCAGAAATTTTGTGACAACTGTACCTAGTAAATACCTCAATACTTAGTAGATCTCATGGAACTGCTTATTCGATGGATTTTGTGCTATTTACCTGTGGACAAAAGAGAAAAACAATTTCATTAAAATGTCTCCTTCGTTGCAATATTTTGCTATATACCTATTATTGTTTTTTTTATTTAAAAAAATACACTATGACACTTAGGAAATAATCTGAGTATTCATTTGAAAACTATTATCGAAAGAATTAACTATTATCAATTATAATGACAAATAATTTACACTTAGGCAGGCAAAGATTTGATACAAAGTGTGTAAAAATAAAAATATATATATATCATATTCTTTTGAATTAATCAAAGCATCACTGTTCAACATAATATATATACTCGTATACATATATCAGCGACAAAAAAATCCAGAACATATACCTTTTATTTGTAGTTGCCATACAAAACTTTCATAATACATTTAGCTACCATCATTAGCTATTGAAAGTCAAAGCTAAACGCGTGTGCAGTGAACGAGACGAATACACATTTTATTCTATAGACAACATAGTACATACAGGGTTATATGTAAAGGCTATGTTAACTGTAAATGAGTCATTATAGATTTTATAGAAAAATCATTAATTCAGACGTTAATATGAGGAAAGATATTTTAAATCTTAAACTAAGCCCAAAGATATTTATAACTTAGCTAGGATTAATGTATCTTTATTTATTAATCCTTACAATCATCATGCGTAGGTTCATAAGTTATAAGATTTACGTATTGCAGTAAAACTCCCCAGAAATCAGTCTCCGGCTCCAAACTGAGCTACAAGTTTGTGTTTCAGACATCAAAGATATTCACTCTAGAAATGCCATTTCAAATTTTGGTATACCATAATAATAAAATTACAGTAACAAGTGCTACAGCATTAAATAAACTTATTTATTAATTACTTATTACCATTAAAAGAAGAGAAACTTATAAAAAAGAACCTACACAAAATCACGACGTCTCAAGAACGATTATGTCTTTATGTTATTTTGAAAAAAATATTTTGAATTTGTTCCATTAACTGTAGTAATAAGTGCTACAGCACTAAGTGAACTAATTTATCAAATCATCAACCTAAAATAAGCACCTACACAAATCACGACGTCTCAAGAAGGATTTTATGTCTATTTTTTTTTTAATAAAAGCTTTTGATTTTATTCCACGTAGCCCTGTATAATAAAGGTAAGTATAATAAATCAATGCTTTCACATAGCCAGGCTGCAACGCTGCGGTCGATGATATATGTGGTCCAGAGAACACAATCGCGCATAAACAGAGAAATGCATAATCGAGAGCATTCGCTTCTGAGGCTTTTTTTCTTGTGTACTAATGAGTTTTGAAATGATTTCTGAGAATACTAGTTTTGATTGAAAAATATTGAAAGTGACTGAGCTTATGCTTTTATTCAACATCACAGCTAGACTTTGAAAGCTGGGCGCGTAACCTCATGAGTTAGCTACTTTATTGGCTAACGTGGAGCATGCCTAAGCTAGAATAACTGGCTTTAAAGAAGGCGGCCGGAACACGCTGTTAAGGCAGATTTTACAACTTGAAGGTGGCTACTTAGGTGGAGCATTAGAATTACACTACCACCGGATACATTTCAGAGAGTGTGCTCAGGAACTTCATAATTTGATTTTCATCATCCCCGTTCCACCATCTCCGTTCTACTACAGAACGAACAGAGAGTCAGTGAAGAGACACCGATACAGAGTTGAGTTTCCAAACTTTCGTACAAAACGCTTTGCATCGACCTTTATTGTGAGGACTGCGAAGCTTTGGAACTCACTTCCTGAGTCTCTGTTTTCTGAGAGGTATCTTCCGGAGGTCTTCAAAAGTAGAGTTAATAGGTATCTTCTAGGTAAGCGTACCACGCCGTGGACTGCAGTGCAGCTTAACATCAGGCTAGCTGTAGTCAAACGCAAGCCTATCAAGGGTTAAAAAAATCCATGCAAAATTGTATAATTCAGCTAAAATGTTGTGTTTTTTTTAGGAATAAGTGAATTATTATTTTTTTGTAACGCAATAAGACGTTACGCAATGCATATAAAAGAAACAAAAACTTACGCTATTACTTAAACATTAAATGTTGACATTGTATTTAATATATTTAAGATGAATGAAGTATTTTAGAATTTTATAAATAAATATTCTCGTAAAGATATTCTGTCAAAAGCTAAATCAACGATTAAAAGCTGGTTAGAGCATTAGCGCAACTTCTTATGCTTTGGACGTTTGAATTAAAATGTCAGCCGTAACGATGACAGCGTATCCTTGTATGGAGACAACTGTTTACTAATCTCTTGGTTAATGTTTAACTCGGGTTAAACGCGTTGTGTAAGCGGCTTCAGAATAATTCCCGATTTGGAAGTGATGATTTGTTCATAGGTTTTCGCAAGTCGTTTAAAGTTTCATAATTAGGTAATTTTAATAGTTTAGATAAACACACTATTAAGTTAAGTTTTTTATTATTTACTTTACTTTTAGGTGTCGTGATTTAAAGACTTTTGTAAAGACTAAACAAGAAAAAAAAGGGAGAGAAAGAATGAAAATAAGTATTTTATCGCAAAATGATGGAAATTTTAATAAATCAATATTCTTTTTAGAAAGAATGAAATAAATTTTTTTATTGTGACAAAATAATATAATTAAAATAGTACACATAATAAACTTTAATTTGTCGCAACACAACCTCAACTAAGCATAATTGCTGGTTGCTTTTATAGTTAAGTTGCTTAAAAAAAAGTTAAAGACTAAAGTCTAAGCAGCTAAGCAAGCCTATGTATAATCGCGTGATAAAAGTTATCAATCTACCTATACTTTATATTCTTTGACAAACATATATAGTTTACCAGTTGCAGTAAAATATATATATACATACATTTATTCTACATAATAACATAATGTCAGCGCTTGACCACAATTCATCTGATGGTGACTGATATTCAGGTCTACGGTGGAACGCGCTTACCTAGAAGGAACCGGTTCACTCTCGCCTTAAAAATCGCTAGATTATTTTGCTAACTCTCGAATAATTTTTCAACCATCCAAACCGATAAACATATAAATCAATGCGAAATAATAAACGAACTTTGGAAAAATTTACAGCATCGTTAAAAATTCTAAAATACGACTGTAAAAACGATGTCAACAGATTTTCCCGTGTTTATCCATTTAATTGGCCGATTAAACAATTAACGGCTGATTACGCGTGTCGCGACGGACGGTTAACGAGTTAACCGAGAAATGGCGGGTTTCACCGTGGCCGGTTAACTATGATTACGAAAACAAGCCGGACGAAGAAAGTTTTTATGGGATTTGTTTGTTTTGGGTTCGACAGGATTAAGTTGTTAGTAATATTATTATGTGGATGATTATGCATAAAACATATTATTTAAAATGTACAAAGTTACGAGTAACGCTTATGGGCCTAATAAGTATGATGCTTGTGTTTTGGGTTGGGTTAGATATTTTCGAAGATATTACCTACAAGTTTGAATATGCAGTGTAAACTCCATGTAACATCACTCAATTTAACGACAAATTCTCTAAAGCGTCGAAATCAATTGGCTTTAGTAGCTTTAGCTTGTATTCTATACAATGATACATTCTCTCCATTTAACGACCCGTCTCTATAACGCCATAAAATGCACAGTCTTTTCAGTGTCGTTATATAAAGTGTACACTGTATTTTATTTGCTTGTACGTTGACCATAGAAGTCGAATAGACGATAGAATTCCAATATTTTTACATACAGTTAGGCATTTGGCCAGGCGCGTGACCACGTAAGTCAGTTACACTCTGGATAAAGGTGTAGTTTGCCTAATCTCTTAATAGCTGGCTAATAATATTTTTTTTTTTGGTGTTACGCTATATTTGGTTACGCTATTTTTTATTTTAGTTTTTTGACACACGACTGGTTAACCCCATACTGAACCGTTTCTAGTTTGTAGTATGGTTGCAACACCATTGTTATACTACATATACAGCCAGAAGAAAAAGTGTATGTACACATGTATGTATGTATTTTATCTTATATATAAAATTTCCATATCACAATTGTTAGTTACCGTACTCCTCCGAAACGGCTTGATAAATTTTTACCAAATTTTATACGCGTATTCAGTAGGTCTGAGAATCGGCTACTATCTATTTTTCGTACTCCTAAGTTAGGCAAAACAATGTTTGCCGGGTCAGCTAGGCTAGTATAGTATAGTATAGATATACATATGTATATTTAACACCGTGGGTCTGGGCCCACACCCAACAAATTTAGTTCAGCACAAAGTCGTTAGCCGTGCCGGGAATCAAACCTTGAACTTTTTGATTGACAGTCCGGTATGGTAACCATTACTGCAACGAGATTGTCAATTAAATTCATTAACATAAGAAATTCGTGTGGTTACGCACCCCGCTGCTTAAATTCCTAGCTGTATTGTGTAAAAATAATAATAGTTAAAAAAAAACATAAAAAACACGCTTATCTGGCCGTTTAAAGTGGGTCAAAACCGCGCCCAAAGAAGTCAGTTACAAACAAACGTACAAACAAAAATACAAAAAAATTGAATAATTTTATCAAATTAGTGTATTGTCATCGGTCCTCAATAAATCTACAAAGTTTCAACGAAATCTGGCCGTTTAAAGTGGGTCAAAATCGGGCCCAAAGAAGTCGGTTACAAACAAACATACAAACATACAGGTGAAGCAAGTAAGTGTAAAAAAAAGATTTGAGATTCAGAGCGCGTGATAATTACCCCGATCGCATATTTGGTCTCCACATAGTGGAGTCAGATGTTCAGGTCGATGCCCGAGGCTTAATGACCAGTCGGACCACACGACCGAATCAATTCCATCCTTGATTGTGAATTTGAAGATTTATTGGTCCACTGTTATTGAAACCTTTATGGTGCATAATTTAATTTCTTCTTACGAAATACGTTTCTTTTTTTTTCATGGCAGGTTTGAGCTTGATCCCAGCTCTCCTGATGCTAAGGTGGGGGCATATAGCATACATATTATGAAAAAATCCTGTAAAATCCTACGTTAATGATAGGGCCACAGTTTTTTCAGTTTTGATGGCTTTGATTCAGTGTTAAGAATCGTTAGAGTTCCAAAAGACCAGTATTTGATATTTTACTTGATATTCACTCGATAATTTAATATTTATAAAAAATATCGTTTTATAATATTAAGTTATCCTGGGGGAGTAATATGACATAGATAAAAATGTAAGTGATAATGAGCCTTTGTATGTTTTAGATTTATTAGTATTTTAGAATCTCCTCTTTGATACGAATGAAGTCAAAGATCTTCCAAATCTGCTTAATGACTAATGCTAAAAAAAATGCTTAAGTGTTTTTTTTTTTGCAGAATGAAATACAAATTTCGAATCGATTAACTTTGTCGGTAGATTTCAATCGCCCAACACCCACGCTCTACCAATATTTTGTATAATGACACAACAAATCGGTCAAGAATATATACAAATATATATGTTAGAGGAATGTTTTATTTTAATTTATTCGATTAGTAGTTCTATCCTATCGAATGGCAGCACTGTGAACGCAAGAGTTTGTTATCTGTGCTGATTGAAGGAACGTTTGTGAATGTACGAATGAAGTTGTTTCCCATTTGTCAGTAGTGCGTTCACTCGCGGTTTGACTTGAATGTGATTCAGTCTGCCACGAAACAGCGCCTGCGCCATTTGTGCGCAATGACAATATTAAAACCCATAATGGCAGACAACGACGACGACCACGCTGATTTCTAATTGAATCCGCGACTTACATATATTATTCTACTAATATTATAAATGCGAACGTTTGTGTGTTAGTGTGTATATTCGTTACTTCTTCACGCTCAAAAAGCTGAACTGATGAAATTTGGTGTGAAGATGGATTAGACATTGGATTAACACATAGGTTACTTTTTATCCCGAAAACAATTGTAGTTCCCGTGGGATAAGTAAATAACTTCAAAATCTGTTATTCCTATACGCTCCACAAAAACCACAATTGTTTACGGGATAAAAAGTAGCCTATGTGTTAATCCAAGGTCTAACCTATCTTCGCACCAAATTTCATCGAAATCGGTTCAGCCGTTTAGTAGTGAAGAAGTAACAGACATACACACTTACACACAAACTTTCGCATATATAATATTAGTAGGATAACTGTCAAATATACACAACAAGATTGAGCTAACTGTTAAGTAAATTAATTTCTGTTTTGTGCAAATGAGATAGACTAATGAAGGTGATAATTTAGGTCTGGATTATTAAATTTATTACTTTCGGATTAATGGGGTTTCCTTTTGTGTTTTTTAAGCGATTGTGGCTCGGTGGTATAAATGTCAGCTTTTCAATCAGACGGCCCCTGGTACGATCCCGGCCCTACTAGCAACGCGACTTTTGATATTATTATGAATCAAATGTGAAAAAATCAGGTTTTATACTATAACGAATTTGAGATGGAATATTATACACCTTTGTTACCAGTTATCTGCCAAAGCCACTGCTGCCTCAGCTTCATGTTTGGGGATCATTCTTACCTCTACTAGGGACACACATAGAACAATTTTCAGCTTTTATTAAATGACGAAGGTCAGAAACGTATGGGCTCTCGCTCTATACACCAATGGCTTGTTTTGCACTCTATTTACGGTGAAGGAAAACATCATGAGAAAACCAACACGTTTGAGGACAACAATATCCGAAAACGTGGGTCATTCACCACCAACCCGCATGTGCCCAGCGTGGTGGTAATAATATTAGCTTCAGGAATACCATTATACTGACTGAAAGTGGAGTATGCCTAGTTTGAGATGGTACATAAAATATATTTTTTTTAGGAACTATAAAGCTTTTTGATTGTTGTTTAAACATACTGTTCAGCGTATGTTTTATTTTACCGATCCTATTTTTATTTTTATTATTTTTTTTATCTTTTGGTAAATGTAACCTACATTTATTCTCATTTGACCTAAATGTTCGTCCAATTTTAAGAACTACAGGACGGTTCTCAGGTTTACGACGTCGCTGTAAAACTTTCAACATTTCACTTCCGCATTAAAATGTTTCAATTAACGCAAAACACCGAACACTGCCCGATACTATTACGACAAAATGAAAATAAAAAAATTGAAACCTGAATGAATGAATGAAGCGGTCATCTTGGATTAAAAAACTAATATAACTGTGTACCATGGTGTTACCAGTGTTAATGCGTAAACAAAATTGTTCAAAGCTATCTTCAAAACAAATTTCATCAAAATCGGTTAATTAATTTGGGTGTGACGTAGTAACAAACATACACACACACTTATATACAAACTTTGGTCTTTATAATAGTAGTGGGATCTTGGTTTATGTTTTTACTAGTCAAGTTTTTTACCTTACATTTGATATCCATATGAAGGTAGTTGTGAAACAATATATCTTCCGCCGTTTTGTGACGGTTGCACTTTTTAACCGACTTCAAATAAGGAGGAGGTTATTATATTATATACGACTCTAAAATATAGCTAACAACATTTTTGGCTTCGAAACAAATACTGAGTAAAATCGGTTCATAATTTCGGGAGCTACAATGCCACAGACAGACAGACGCGCCAAACTTATAACACCCTGTCGTTTTAACGTCAAGGCATAAAAATGTTTTTTTAACTTGAAACTGGCCATCGTTGGCCTAAATGTCTGACGTGAACCCAATGTTTTATAATTATCCGATCATTTGCATTAAGTAAAAGTATTACGGGAAAATATTATCACAGTACAGGTATAAACAGGACATCAACTCGGCACAAAACATACGAGCATTTTTTTACAAAGTACATTAATTAAGCAATAGACTAGCAGAGCATAGTCACACGAGTTAGTAACATTCCGGCCTAAGATGGACCATGCCTAGTCTGTAATAACTGGTTCACAAGGAGACTGTCGGACACTACACTGACCCTCTATCGCTTACAGTGGGACAGATGAAACTTTTTTGTTCCTTCGGTCACCCCAAGGAGACAACAGGGTTGCAGGTCGGAATAATGTACTGACATAGTTATGTATTTTACTGCGATTGGGCAATGCTCCTAAAAATAAGTAAAAAATAAACAATGACATTAATTTGAGTAAAAAAGCCTTTATTTTTTTATGCAGTGTAAAATAATCATTTTCTGGCAAATCTATTTAACAAATAGTTGACAAAACTTCTGACTTAAAATATATTTAATTCACGTTAATTACTCGTGAAAAATCCCTAATTATACTAACTTAGGAACTATTATTTTTGAATTTAATTTATTATATTTTATTTATTTGGTAGATAGATATTTTTGTCTTTCTCTTGTTAATTTGATTTGTGTTGCGTGTAGGAATGTGTTGCGTTATGTAATCTTTAAAATACAGGGTTTATGTTTAAAATAAATGTATTTGAATAGACGTGCGTCAAAATAAGTAAATTAATAAAACATAATAAAACTACTTGTACTCTTATCCCGTATGTGCCCAATTTGCAGAAATTGCCAAGTAATTATGTAACTTACTGCTTATTATGTACAGATTTTTATCATCGCAGTTCAGCGTAATACAGTAACTGTTTTAAATTATTACTTGAATGGTTTGTAGTACGCATTATTATAATACGTTCCAGCTTAATAGTTCTTGTATCGAATTAATAATAATCGCCTTTCTGTTTACATTAACTGTGGTTTATGATTATTCGAATAATTGAATGAGTACGATACTAATATTGTATTAAAATTAAATACTCTTTCATAGTTGTATTCGAATATTATATAATTTCTATGTCCGCTTATGTAACGTATCTATATTTAATATGGTATTTTTTTGTAACTATTTATTTTTATCTTGTTTATATTATTACTGTAACTGTAATTGATTATGCTTTTTTAAATGTGCTATATAGAGTTTAAAATTTTGTGCAATTTTGAAGTTCGGTCGATTTGACTTTACGTCCCTATTTTGACTTAAAAATAAACCATTAAATGGGACCAAACCATCTGCTTTTTGGGTATATAAACTTGATGCAATTTTTTTTCTATGTAGATTTTCGTATAGGTTTAAGTTTGTAGTTTTCTTTGTGACTTATGATTTATGAACTTAATTTAGAATAAAATTGCATTTATTTTGCATTTCACTGATGTAATTTTAAAACAATCTATACTTAAAAATTTAAGTTTCATATTCAGAGATGTTAGTACTCTTTGGTAGTACTTACCTTTTATTGCAAGACAAAAAAAACTGTAAAAAAAAATACTGAAACTAACTAAAAACTACATAATACTATAAATGGTCACTACCAGTATTGTAACGCAGTGTCCAAATTAAACAATATTATTAACAAAAAACATGTTATGTATGTATATGTTTTGGCGGTTAGTCCCAAACATCATTACACCTTTACTTAACTTTACTCTCGACAGTCGAAAAGTATTGAGTAACACGATACTCATAACATGACAATTGATGGCTCATTAAAGTAATACGATGGCAGCAGGTAATAAAAAGCTTTTTAATTTGGGTACAAACGCGGGACACGCGCGGTACGACGTTTGAAGACTGGCAGAACAAAATGGCGGATAAACGCCATTTTCAAGTAGCCATCGACCGAGAAAGTTCTTTTAAGGCTGTTTTTTATTGAAAGCAAAGGTTTTACGGAGTACCGAAATTGTATATTTCACAAGAATCGCTTCTTACATATTCTTGAACACTTTAAACTATATTTTTTATTTAATTATTTTATGTGGAGTAATTATGCTCGACAATTACTTTATCATACTTTTAAACGAATTGTATGCTTCTTTTTGGATTTTCTTTTTGAATATTTAGTCGTATAAGCATAAGCAGCATACGTTCCCACCGCTGGAACTCGGAGCCTTCTCTCACAAGGAGAGAGATATAGGCCATTCCACCACGCTGGCCAAGTGCGGGTTGGCGGATATTTAGTCGTATCATAATAATAAATAATTTGTTGTGAAATTGCAAACACACGATTTTTTATACTTAACAGATAGGCTTCCAGTAAATAGCTTCCTATTCTTCATGAATACACATAAGAATTCGAAATGAACGGTGGGCAAAACGCATTTAAAGTTATAAATAAAACATTACAGACTAGGCACATGACATTGACTCCAAATAACGGATTAACGATTCATCATCGGAGGGGAATAAAAATTAGAATCAAAAGTCGAAAGTCATGAGGGATTAGCAAACTAGGGAGAAATGTCATAACAGAGAATTAAATAGAAAAGTAAAGGTCGAATATTTGAAGGGACAGATGTGAAATAGTTTTAGATAATACGATGATAACTATCGCTGGAATTCAATAGAGGGGAGAATGAGGATAGTTATTGAGGAACACTTTCTCTTCTATCTATTTTGAGAAAGGTCGCAAATAGTTTTCTAATTATTGAGACATGTTTATAGTATTTTTAAAAGGAACTTTGTATTGTGTATTTTGTATGTATATATAACGAATTTAGTCGTTGAACGGTGTTTGTAGCTTAAGACAGTTCAACCAAGGATATGTATATATGTCTATACATTTAATATTATGTTAGTTTCGTGTATTTGTTAAATTTTAAATATTTTACAATATAGTAAATGTATTAACAAAAGCATCAAGTGGTTTGGCGCGGATGAGACTGTAGCCCCGTAGCACAGGATTGAAAGCGTAACGCGTCGCAAAGTGTCTCTATAACGTACCACACATTTTATTGTTATTACCTTACAATAACCATTACATATTATATTTTCATACACTTTTTAAAAGGAAGTTTTTTTTTGTATTTTATATTTGAAAAAAGTTTCAACTCTGCGTATTACTGCACTACTAGGACTAAGTCTAAGGTATATTGGGCGGTGCTATGATGTCTGCAATAATATTATAACTAGACATAGTCTATGGAGTAAGAGTAATTGTGTAAGTGTAAAATTCGTTAACGAGTGTCAATGAATGCCACTCGACAAGTGCCTATAGGCGAGCAAAACTCACATATTCTAGCATTGTGTTTGTGCTGGAAATAGACAATTGTTTGCAATGCTTACTATCTTCAAGAGAGATGTTTACTCAATTTTCAGGAGGGGGTTAAATCTCCATTGATCCTCGATTACTATGCTCTATTGTTATATAAAATACATGCTGGCTTTCTTTTCGTCATCATTTTCTGTTACTAGTAAATGTAACTTATTAATACATTGTTTTTATATAACTTCGACATAAGTGTACACATACCATTGTGAAAATTTGGGAGACGCCATTGGTTTAACACAGTTTCTTCAAACTACCAAAGAAATATCCCTATTATTGTATAGATTTTGGTAACTTATGTCAAATAAACGTATTTTTGTATTATTGTATATTGAAATGCAATTAGGGAATGTGAGATTCCTACTCACTATGAATCTCCTCGATGAGGTCTATGTGGTGTGTGAAGGGATGTCTTACCGTCCTACTACCATCCAACTATAATCCAGCGGTTTTCAAGGCACGAGTGAACCGGTTTCTTCCAGGTAAGCGCGTTCCACCTTAGATCACAATATCGCTTACCATCAGGTAAATTCTGATCAAGCGCAAACCCATCATAGTATAAAAAAAGAGTCTACTGGAACCGTATTCTCACTACCCTGGTTCAAGGGTTACATATTGAAGAGAATATACTTTTGGGAACTTTGACTCTACAGTTCTGTTCTACCTACTATCTGTATTCTGTAGACCTCTATCTATCTTTTATCTGATTCTAAAGCTGGCAGTTCACAGCATTAAGTTTTCTCTAAACTTTTCTATTCCAACTCGACGTGCTTTAAATACCTATTTATCCCCTTTTCCCTATAAAACAAGCTTCTAATGGCCCTAGCACACGCACCTCGTTAGAAACTGTAACATAACGTTCTAACACGACTAACAAATGAGTTGTGTTTTGATAAATGACGACGATTTAAAAGTGAGCATGTCTAGTTAAATGTGTGTTAATCGCCATGGGAACATGTAATAGGTATCAAAACTGTGTATGGTCACAGATTAGTAAATAGTTACTACGTAAGGTATTATGGTGGATTGGCAGTTCAAAAGAGAGAGATACTTCAGACATCTATTTCGCCGGTTACAAAACAACAGTTTTTTTTTTAAGTTTTTACAATTGTAAAAAACATTAATTATTTGAAAACCTAATCCAATAAGCGGATTCTTTTTCAAAAGGTATCAGTCTATTTAAATAATAAATAATATAAATAAATGTATATGTATGAATAATAAAAAAAATACTAAATTATTAAACACATTTTGAAACTAACTAGACTAGAATTAGCTACAACACTAACAAGGTGTAAATTTTGCACCATTGTTATATTTCTTTTCGAGTGATCTTAGAAGGCAAAATCTTCCATAATTTTAGATTTCCCAATTGTTACATTATTGTATATATAGTGGTATACTACCGGAAAAAACAATTAACGAAACATGAAC
This sequence comes from Mellilla xanthometata, assembly GCA_035578125.1. NCBI lineage: Eukaryota > Metazoa > Arthropoda > Insecta > Lepidoptera > Geometridae > Mellilla > Mellilla xanthometata. The sequence goes on along the minus strand of JAPUBQ010000009.1, from coordinate 12,607,110 downwards.
CAATAAATGTTTTCGGAGAAATTGAATTAATAGTCCCTATAAGTATTATATTTGTTTTATATTGACACCTTGTCTACTATCTAACATCATTCTCATGTCCCACAAAATATTGCTACTAAATTCGTGTTGGGAATTTTAATACGACTAACATGTGGCGATAATAGTAATATATTGGCTTTTATTATACACTTTTACGGCATTCTGACACAACCATTTATAAAGTGTGGATTAATACATAATTTTCTATTTAATAACCGATTAAACTCTCATAATGTCGAATTTGCTCTTTTCAATTTTGATGGATTAATTTGCCGTAAAAATGACGAGAAAAAATAAATTAAGGTCATCAAGATTTTATTGACTTATTTTAAAATTATTTTACAATAAAATGACCAATGCAGTGTTAAAAAAAAGAGAACGTTCTGTATTCCACTGTGTGTTTTATGTTCAAACAACTCAGTCATTTATTAAACTGTTTTGTTCTATAAATTGAAAATCGTACATTATTCTTTAAATTGTTGTCAGTTTTTTAATTTTTAATTGTTTTTCAATATGTATTTAATTTTTTTTTGTTTTTGTAACTGTTAATATAACATCATTTGATTGTTAATATATAACTAAGCGACTTGTAATAACTCTGTGGGAGAGGCCATTGGTGTTGAACCTCAGTCTATGACTAAATCAACACCAATGGTTTAATTTTAATAGTGTATATCTTACTTATGTCAATAAAGGAATATTTTATTTACTTATTTTTTAACATGTGGATAATGTATACGTACATCAGTATGTTTTATTTGAATTTAATATAATACAAATTTTGTAGTTATATACTCTTAATACATAATATATAGTAATGCTAGAGTATTCCATACATTAACTTTAATGTCAACCATAATTACACCAAGTAGCTAATGCTTATAATAACAGTAGTTGCTAGAGCACAATATTACGGCAATTTCTAACAAAATACTGTAAATGTAGGTATCAGTTTGTCCCAGACTAAGCTGTGAGATCTAGACTTGTTCGTGACTAGTGTACCAATTTCGTGACGTTTGAAATTAATTTAATTGCATCGTCAACCTTTTTTACAGGATGTACCTATTTGATGGTTATTATTTTATAGTTCTTATACAAGTTAACAAGTAATTTTTAGATCGCAGCGTGAATATATGAGTATTTTATACCAATTCTTATATCAATATTAATTAGTGCAGCAACATTTCAACCGTCAGATAGTCATATCGGAAAATCTGATATAAATAGAAACTATACAAGATTTTCTTTCATCCAGGTTTTTAAACCAATCAGTGACCAGTTGCCAGTTTGAGGGGACGTTTTCAAAATATTTATCATTAAAAGCTTTTCACTTGTGTATATTTTCATTTAATTACAACCTTGGATCAGTTTTGTATTACAGAATGTAGTGATGATTCCGATAAAGTAGTGAAAGTGTAAGAACAAAGAGAAATTGAAATTTCTGACGTGTCAAGTAATGTCACACTTAACTGAATTTAAAGTGACAAATTAATTGGAGTTGTTAATTTTGATATATATGTTGTAAGTTTGAAAATGTAATATGTAGTAGTGTGGGTAGTGGATGACGTAGAGAAGCGCAGGATAAAGCCAAGTGGCGTGCCTTGGGAGAGGCCTATGTCCAGCAGTGGACCAGCATAGGCTGATGATGATGATGAAGTAAGTACTACAACCAATTTAAAGTAAAGAGTACGTAAATGTTCAGCTCGATGAAAATCTATTTAGAACTTTACAAAGTTGCAAAATTATCTCAACGTTTTCTAAGTTGATTGCGAAGTCCTTCTAAAAACTTTGTAAGTAGATTTACAGGTTCTTGTAAGTACATATATATCTTGACATAGTGATAAGCACATTTACCATTAAGAGTATGCAGTTAAATAATATCTTGTCTATTTTATAGACTATGTATTTGAGTTAACATAAATATAGGCTACATTATTTAAGCCTGAGCTTGATTTTCGATACGTTTTACTTGGTCTACTATTTATACATACTACTATAGATTTTGTCGTCTTCGTAATATTACGAATATGGCAGTTCGTTTGTGTTTGTGTGCACTGGAACTGCTAGATCGAATTATATGAAATTTAATATGAAGGTAGGTTAGAATTAATGGATGATTCAAAGATTAGTTTTATAGCAGATGATCACGAATAAAAATATGTAATTTCATTCACGTTATACATTACAAAAATTAATGCAAAATATTTATAAGTTGGTTTTTTTTTTCAATATTAGGACATACCTATTTCACACACGGCTGGTTAGCCTCATACTAAACCATTTCAAGTTAGTATGATGGTTGCTATCTCAACTGATATACTACATATAAGTACATACGTGAGTACTTTATATCGATACATATTTTAATCGTACGAGTATACAATTTATCATTAATCGTAATAAAATATCTGCAATCTAACCACCAAGTTCATCTAGTTTTTGTATTAAATTCATTATTGTATACATTATGGACATAGTGATAAAAGCAATCAATACATAATCCTAGGGACACTTTAGAACATGAATTGTCATTTATGTATTCCGTTCACACTCAAAACCAATAAAAATGTATGAAGTCAATATTGTATCTAATAAATTATTTTTGCTAACATTTGTAACACCAATTGAAATGTGATGTTGGAGAAGAATGGCAAGAATTTGTTGGAAAGAAAAGAAAACGAATGAAGAGGTACTTACTGTGCCTAGTACAAGAACTAAGAACCATATTAAATACAATAGACGACAGAAGAGGAAAGATGGTAGGCCACCTTATATGTACGACGTGACAATTTAGTTACATATATCATAGAAGGAAAGATAGAAGCCAGGAGAGGAGGATGATCTAGAAGCTCATTTTTAGACCAAATTAAGGACAAGGCGAAAGTTATGTCGTATATGGAGGTCAAGGATTTGGCCGAAGATAGAACTACCTAGAAAAATCTCTACGGCCCAGCTCTTAAATATCGAATGAACATCTGTAATGGGTGGCCAAAAAGTTTATTAACCATTTTAAATTACTTTTCTGATTGGCTGATGAGATAAAAAATATTGGACGTTTCAGTTGCATTTTAATTTAAGGCTTTTAATGAAGTAATTTGTCTTAAAATGCAACGTGATTGAATGAAGTGGTTGTTAACTATGGCCGTTTAACGACTGGATTAATAAGATTTATTGCTATGAACGAGTAGGAGAAAGGGTTCAGGTAATTTATGTAGGATTTTGAAATAGTATTGAAGCAAATTGAATTAATTGCCGTTATAAAAAAATCATTCGGAAACAGGACTGGTTTGCCCCATAATGAACGATTTTTGGTTTGTATTATGGTTGCTAACACAACTAATATACTACATATTAATACATAAATACCTTAGATACACATTAAACACCCAGACTGAGAGCCAACAAATTTAGTTTAGCACAATGATATTGCCGTGCCGAGAATCGAATCCGAAACCTTCTGATTGGCAGTCCAGCATGGTAACCATTACGCCAACGAGGTCGTCATCTAATCTATTACAAGTTACTAAGTTTATTTTACTCCTAAAATTGCATCAAAGTGAAACTGCAGAGTTCGTTAAAAAACAAAAGATCATTCAATAAATTGGCAAGCAACCAATTTAACAAGTAAGTGCATAAATTCACACGATAAAAAAAACTTTAAAGAACAAAGGAATATCCAAAATTCCAAGTCAACAAACCCGTATATCAGGACTGAAGTAATCTCAGCTATAGCCGATGCCCAAATACGTTGTTCAAGCAATAAATAACCGCTCAAAATATCTAAACTGGCGTATTATCTTCACAACAAAAGGATATGATCATTTACCACCAAGGATGTTTTCAGATTGGTCGACAAAAAGGATTAAGTTGCCTCACAAGACTGAGTATAAAAAAAATATTTGAAAAAAGATTAGCCAACGGCCGATTTGGATAGTTTGTGAATGGGTGACCGCGTAAAAAGACTTAGTAGCATTTAGATCTGGGCGCTACCGTTAGTCAGAAAGCATGGTAACTTGTAGGTCCCGGTTGATAGACATTAAACGGTTAAACATGGTTTAATGTTATTACGGTGTTTAATAAACATTAAGCCATGTGCTCTTGAGTGACTTGAAAACTTTCAATATCAGACCAAAGTCCTTTTGCTCATACAAAGAAAGATAGTTACTGGTAAAATTACTAGTAATGACTTGTGAACTCAAGTCAATATGTAAAACATTTAAAATTTCATGTCCTTTGCAAGAAAGAGAGAGAAGAATCGAACCTTTAAATGTTTTCTTTAATGAATCGAGGTATATCTCTAAGTTTGGTAGTTCGGTTTGCAATTAATAGACGAAGCAGAAGCAAATCTCTCGGTTTTAGTTTGCCGGCAGTATATGTATATATGTATGTACATATACTGAAGCTGTTAGAATGTTAATTTATATACGAGTACTAGTATCTAGCTTCTAGCTTTTACTTCATATCGGGAATATCATATAGATAAACACACAATATAGTACACACACCCAATTCAGAAACTAATGCTCATTTTTTTTTGGGTACATTTCACACACACGGCTGACACGGCACCCCATACTGAACCATTTCTAGTTCGTATTATGGTTGCTAACACAACTGATATACTACATATACATACATACATATTTTATATAGATACATATTTCACACCCAAACCGACTGCCAACAAATTTAGTTCAGCACAAAGATGTTGGCCGTGCCGGGAAAAGAACCCGAAACCTTCTGATTGGCAGTCCGGCATGTTAACCATTACGCCAACGAGGTCGTCGTTTATGATGGTAACATAATTATTATGAATTACTTGAATGAAACAGAATTAAAATAAATATGAACTTCATTGAGATTAACAAAAAGTAATAAAGTAAAACAAACAATCTTACGCTCTATGGTAATCTACGATAATCATTAACGTCAAAACTTCCGCCATTTTTCTTCCAATATGGAAATCACATGTGAGCTAGTATGCTAATATTTTATAACCTTTATATATGATTAGCTATTTTTGCATTCATATTTAGTAAGAAAACAATAAAGTCAAGAAAACATTATGATAAATGTTTGCTTGTAAAATTTAATTTACTGCATACTTTTGCTTTTTACGGCACAGTTTTACTTTTTATTTATTCTTCTAGTTACGTTTTCTTGTACTATGTATAATTATCAGTCTGAGCAGTCGATAAGCCAAGTCAAGGGCCTTCGGGAGGCCTGAAAACTTTCGACACCAAAGCTACAGCTTTGGTGTCGAAAGTTTTCAGGCCGCCAAATTTTGAATTTACGATTGTTTTATTGTAAATCATAAGGGGTAACAAATATTGAAAAAAATAGCTTAAAGCCGTTTCAAGAACCACCTTAAGAATATTTACACTTAGTTTAATATCAATCAGATTTAAAAAATGAAAAAAAAGTGGTTAAAAAAATGTTATTTTCGATTTTTTTAACCAATTTATTTCCTAATTCTTAAGTCGGATAAGCGTAAATATTTTTAGAATGGTTCTTTAAGTTCTTTTTAATATTTTTTACCGTTTATGATTTACAATAAAACAATCGTAAATTCAAAATTTTGCCTTTGTCATCGCCTGAACTCATTCGAAGAAGAAGATGAATTAGTATTCTTCTTCTTCTTCGAATGAATGAAGATGAATTATAATAGTTCTTCTTCTTCTTCGAATGAGTAAAGGCATGTACTTTTGCTATGTCATGTACTCTTATACTTATCGAAACGTATTCAAGTTACTTAACTTCAACTTTCATAATCCGAATAACCTCTTAATAACAATGTAGGTACGTTTTTATTTAACCAGACCCCGAATTAAATGGGCGGATATGTAATAAGATGTATTTAATAATGCCCGGTAGCAAAACGTGATTTTTTTCTCCGTTTTCGAAGGTATTTATTGATGATCGTTTTCGATAATATTGATAAGGCAAAAAGTGATGGTGATTGAGATTATTTAGATTAAGTTTTTACGATCGCGACTGGTTTTTATTGGAGATTGATCTGTATCAGGGTTTGCTGATACGGTTTGTTGTTTCATTATAATAACACTATCAAGCGAATTTTACGTAATTGTGTTTTTGAACTCTAACGATTCTTAAGTACTGAATAAAAAAAAAGAAACCGTAGTCCTGACCAAAATGTATTTGGTCAATAACAATACAATATTTTTCTTAAATCTACTGTATAAATATTTTTTTATATAACAATATTAAATATCACTGTTACAAAAATATTAAGTGGCATATTACCGTTCAAAATAAATTATAAAATTGAAATAGGACCATAAAACTAATTAAGAAGACCACTCCGGACAGAACCTGACGGAAAGGTACCCATAACGTAAGGTACGCTCGTGGCTTTGCCGCGTCGTATAGTGATGGATATAGCATTTGCGCCAGGTACAATCCGGAGCGGAATTCACCCGACCTGTATCTTAGTTTGCGCTCAATTTTGTTGAAAAGCAGTATGAAAAGGAAACAAGACGATCTAGCTGAAAATAATAAGTAAGAACTAAAAGTAAAGTAAAGTAGAAGATAGACAAAATTAATTATTTAGTGTACTTCCGCTGTGATCTGAAACCAAATTAAGATAAGCATAGGAATTTTTGTAAAATTTTTTTTTTTTAAAGAATTCCACACCTGGGCAGTTTGCATACTGAAGGCGGAGGCAAATCGCCTAGAACGCGATTTAGGCACCTCCACGGTATAACGATGCCGCCTTGTTGATTTAGCCACTATTATTTGAATCTGACTCTGACCAATGGCATTGTGTGCAAAGCATCTAAAAGTGTCCCGTCTGTGTACCCTAACTGTATCACACTACAAGAGGTTTTGATCCAAGGAACAAAGACCTGTTGGTTTTAGGTTCAACGCACGGTTATTGCCAGATTTATGGTTCGATAAAGGTACATAACCATATAGACTGGTGACATAAACTATTTTATAGAGCAGCTGTAAAATATAATTATAAGCAAAGGCTTTGAGTCTCTACCATGGGAATGTAAAGATAATGGTAGCTACAGTTTATTGCTTCTTATTTTCAATTACTTGAAAGTCATTTTATGATCGTCTCTCATCAATGGATTAAATAATGGTTGTCTATAAGCTGACTTCGGAAAAGGAGGTTCGCAATTCTACCATATGTTTTTTTTATTGACATATCTTTAACGCAGCAAGACACCTTCATGTTATATTATGTAATAGCTTTTAGGTACAACTTACCATAAATACATATAATTAATTGCATATTATGCTATTACATAATATAACTTAAATTTTTAAAAAATACGAAGAAATTACAATGAGAAATTCCACATATGTGTAGACCGTTTCAACGATAACTAACAGTGGATGTAACTAGGTTCAATAAAGAAAATATTTGAAAGCTCGTACCCTTTCGATTGTGCTCATTAAGTTATACAAGCGGGTCATCATTATTTTTGTCTGTCAAATTTAAGACTATATTTTTACCTATATTTTTTTCAGTATTTCAATTTCATATCTAATATATCTAGTATTCTGTTTCGTCCAAGTATATTGTGAAGTGTCGACAATTCGTACTCCTCCTATAAAAGTATCCTAGTAAGATGGAGATACTATATACGAGTGCGGCCAGTCAAAACGTCGGCTTTGGCCGTCAAAGGCAATTTACAGAAACCACAAAGCCAGTTAATCTGGTTCAACGGTTAAATGTCACAATTGTTGTTTTTTGAAACAGTTATGTGAATTGCTCGGCTGGCGAAGGTGATCTGACGCGATCATCGAAGCAAACCAACGGTCGATGCGGACTGCGTTTGGATGGGTGATGGGTGACCAAGCACAGTGTCTGTCGTTTTTCAAGTGTTATTTTCATCTGGGCGCTACCGTGGGTCAGATGACACGTTAAATTGTAGGTCCTGGCTGTTAGTATTAGTACAAACAGTCGTTAAGCCAAGTCAGAGCTAACCGCTGGTTAGCTTCGATGACCGCGTCAGATCACCTTAGCTGGCTTAGCTACAGGTGCTATAACGCCTAACAATTATGCGTTTCTGGGATTTGGTCACATAAATCTTCAGATTTCGTGATCCTCTTTAAATATGCAAGTGAGATTTCGATTTGAACTTCCAAATGTTTTCTTTATTGATTCTAGTTATACCACTATTAAACATGTAGCAGATGTTATAGTTATAGTAAAGTCCAAGGTCAACTTGCACAGAAGGTTATCGTACTTAATGACATAATAGCACATGAGTCATCACAACTACATAGATCGCTGAGATTTACTAGTGGCTGAAAATAATCGTGCAAAAAGTGTGAACCGAGGCGATAGAGCTTGTTAAAGTTACGTTCTGCAATCCATTCCATTTTCAAGTCGGTAAAATGACGGTTTACGTCGGACATGAGTGAAAATCATTTTCTTGAAATTTTGTCAAATCCGTGTAAGAAAATGTTAAATTATATAAAGTATATATTTTTAGTTAATATAATTATATATTAACTAAAAATGCTAAGCTTATTTGTCAAATTACATACTTTTAATGATTAAAAATATTTTTTCAATCCACCGATCAGTTTTTAGTTATAATTTTACAAATGTCTTATTATTGGTTGTTATGTAAAAAATACAGCCTGTGTGTTTAATTACAATGTACAGGATATGCTCCACCTTAGTATACGTAGTGGCTCAGGTGGTCACACACCCTGCTAGTCTAACTTTAAGCTGTATAGTATAGTGGAAAGAAATCAATACATACGATTAGATGAAATAACATTTAATGTCATTTAAATTCACTCTCATGATAAACGACAGAGAGAAGTGAATGAAGAAATGATAGTTGATGGATTTAAATAGAAACAGAAAACTGCTATGCTAACAGAACAGGGAAAAAGCGAAGAACACGATGACGTTGATGATGCTATTAAATCACTGCTTTAAGAATCTCCTGAAAGTCCCATTACAGACTAAAAAGATCACCACAAACCAGTTGTAAAAACTCTGCAGCTTAACACCAAACATAAACCACCTCTTTTGGCATAGCGGAGTAATCAACATTACTCGCAAAAGGCACTACCTATCAACAGATAAGGGCATTTACGACCTCCCTAACGAACCTACATAAATATTTAAAGGATTTAATGCAGAATTAACTACTCGTATTAATGCTTCTGCGATAACAGTCTTTGGCCTGAAGCGGTTTGTGTTCTGTTTCATTACTGACTCCGGCCTGAGGATTCGATCTAGCGATTACTAGCGTTGTTCAATGCTGAGATGGCTTTTGACCTTTTATTTCCTGAATCTTATGCTCTAGATGGTTTTATTCGCTTTAGGGTTCACTTAATTTTGCTATCGTTAAAAGCAGCCCACTATACGTTCCCACTGCTGTGACTCTCTTGGTGGATGACACACGTCTTCGGATATAGTGGTACTCAAATTGTCAGATTCCTCACGATATTTTCCTTCACTGTAAAGCGAGTGCAAATTCTCACACCAGGGACAGGCAGTGTGATTGAAAAGCAGACGTTTTCCCACTGAGCCACATCCGCTTTTTTATTTAAACAAAAAAGCGGTTGTGGCTTGCTTTTTGTTTTGTGTTGCTTAAACAATAAGACATTTTCGCCATTGAGTTAAGTGGCCTAGCTCTAGTTTTGTGAATTTTCAAGCCTAGCTATCCAATTAACCAATCTAACGTAGCTTGCTAAATACTTACGAGTAAGTACAGTTCAGTAAGTAGTTTAGATGTGTTGTAATAATTTACAGTTAATATAATTGTAAGCTGGGGTTTAGCTTACTACCTTTTAAAATGTAACTTGTAAATTTCTAACTGTTTTTAAGAAATTTCTGCTTACAGACGTATTTCTTAGAAAACTCCAGACATAAGCGTTAGAATGTCGTACTAACAGTATGGGCAAAAGTTTAAGTCTATATTTAGATTTCAAAATTTCATCTAGTTTTTGGAATGTGGTACAAATTACCATATGGTTTTGGGATAAAATGTTTTTGATTTAATTCACATGTATGTTTTACTGTCAGTAGGTAGTACTAAGTAGTATGTATCTCTTACGACTAGTAGAATCAAATATGTAAACAAAAAAAAACATAAATATTTTCTCTAGTTTTAATTAAACTCAAAAGCAGTTTTCTAAGCTGTTTACATTACGAAAAAAATTTGTATGGTCTTGTATGAAAATTACCAAGAAACCAAGAAGCCTCGACAAGGCTAGACTAGCTTGTCGTAATTTCATACTACTAGGGATGTGACATCGCTTGTCGATAGTTCTTGACAATATAAGAAATAATTTGATGAAGGTTTATGACACTGTTATGATTGTGGGGTCATACAACAAATTTGGTTGTAATGCAACGTTTTTTCTTGTATTCGCGAATTTAGCGTGCTCATCATGCTACTGGTTAAGAAATACAAGACTTTAAATTTCTGTTTGATATTTAATGAGAATAAAGTTTATCTTCAAGTAAAACTTTAAAAATTAGTTCATACGTTTTCTGTTTCATTTAATGTAATAAAAATTTAGAGTTGTAAATAAAGAGATCGGGAGTGGATTCCATTGGAGTTTCAATCTGAGTTATTTTCTCATTTTCATTACATACGGCACCAAAGTTTAATGGATCATTCTGATATTTATCGGCACGGTAAATCACGATAAAACAAAATTGAAGCTGATTTATTGCTCTCAGCTCGAATTTAATGATAAGTAAGTCTAATAAAACAGAAAATAAATGGCTGAGGTAATGGAAACTTTGTTTTGACATCTTCGGATGCTTGTGACATTTTTTGTTTGTTGTTATAAAATATTTTGAATTAGGCCATAGACACTATATATAGTAACATTTTATCGTGATACATTCAGGAACATATTTATAAATCATCGAATTTTTTATCGATTAAACTATGCATCTCTATTTCACAGACAGGTATTATTAGTTCTTCCTGCTCTTTATTCGCAAACAACATAACTGCAGTCATGGTTCCATTGTTACATACAAAACGCCGTTTGTTTTACATTATGTCATCATATCGTATATCTATGTATAGTGTTGGTCCCATAGCTATACGAGTATATGTATCTATAATTGTCATACGTGTTCTTTACTAGCTGTGCCCCGTAGCTTTACCCCCGTTAATTTGGGACAAAAGAAGTTAATCCGGGATAACAAGGGGCCGATGTGTATCCAAGGTCTTACATGTCTTCACACCAAATATCATAAAAATTGGTTGAGCCGTTAGAGCGTGAAGAAGTAACAAACTTACACACATACATACAAACTTTTAAATTTATAATATTAGTAGGATTTTACTCTCAGATTTCATTAATATATTTGGGGTACTGAGGACCGAACTTTAGGGCATGCTGGAAAGGAGCCCTATGCCCAGTGTAGTGTACTCAGAAATTGGTGTGACGTTAATGATACCCTGATTTTGGGATGTGATTTTATGATCTAGGGCAAAGTAGTCAAAACGGGCACATACATAGATATGCGGGTAGAAAGAGAATGTTTTTTTTTTGACACAAAAGCATAGTTAGCATAAGTAATTAGTAATTTTGAGGATTGAGTCACCATCGTCCGTGGGAGTATACCCCGATTCTGTAACCCCACACGTGATCCTTGGGTGGTGCAAAACAGGTGACACACACACTGGTGGTAGGCTTCGGCCGGGGCTAGTGACCACCCACCGGACTAAGTCGCGCCGCCAAGCGGCCTGGCCGTGTTCCGGCGCGTTGTCCGGTGACGCCGTTTGGGGAGTTGGGTCGGAACAGTCGCTTTTCGTCGCAAGGATCCGGATCTGACTCGTGGGCATTCTGGCATTGGATATCTAGTTACGGAGGGTAGCGGGATCCGAGGCACGGTTCTCCGCTGGCCGACCGCAGGTAGTAGGGGACCCAAGTAGTGAGCTAGCTACTCATGAAAGGCTGTCCCGCCAACTAGCGAAAAATCCCGGAGATGCGCCATCGTGCCGGTTAGCGACCGGAGGAAAGGGCCCGATGGACATCTCTGGGGGGGCTCGGGCGTCCCCGCAGTCTCCGAACTAGATCTCCAACAGTGTCTGATATGCTTCACGAGTCTTGGTAAGCGCCCTGAAGTCTCGTCCCACTGCCATCTCCCCACCGAATTCACTCATTGACAAAAACATGGGAAGAAAACGAAATAAGAAAAGGTTTCAACAGCGGATGCACGCCCTTTCTTTGAAAGTGCACCTCATTAATATCCGAGGCTTGCACTCCAATCTCGTCGCGGTCCACCACCACCTTGAGACCGACAAACCCTCCCTCATGTTCCTTACGGAGACGCAAATCAAATGTCCGTCTGACACGGCGTACCTGCTTTACCCCGGGTATACCCTTGAGCACAATTTTAAGGCTCGGGCTGGGGTGTGCTTGTACGTCCGGGATGACATTTGTTGTCAGCGTCTCCGTAATCTTGAAAACCGCAGTTTTTCCGTTCTCTGGGCGCTTGTGGACACAGGCGTTGAGAAAATTCTCTATGCCTGTGTCTACCGTTCGCACACCGGAGACCAGGAGACAACCAGGCTAATGGAGTATCTCAGTGAGGCGGCGGATACGGCTCAACAAAAGTACCCGACGGCCCAATTAGTATTCTTGGGGGATTTTAATGCTCACCACCAAGAGTGGCTTTTCCCACACCGAGACACCGATCATGCTGGCAGAGAGACGCGTAAGCTCGCTTTAGCGTTAAATCTCGCTCAGCTGGTCCAGGGGGCTACTCGTGTACCTGATGTTGAGTCGCACACACCTTATTGCTTGGACCTTCTGTTGACAACTGATCCAGACCGGTACTCCGTGACGATATCGTCACCTTTAGGTAAATCCGATCACTGTCTGGTGAAATCTGTATCCGTATATTCCCCATCCGACTCGTGCCCAAGGGGCACCCGCCGGCTGTGGCGATACAGGTCAGCAGATTGGGATGAGATGCGGTCTTTTTATGCGTCTTATCCTTGGCAGTCAGTTTGCTTCTCCTCTGGTGATGCTTCGGTCTGTGCGGATGCTGTGACAGATGTACTGCGTCTGGGTATGGAATACTTTATCCCATACTCCGATGTGTCTCTGTCCGGCAAAGCTCGCCCTTGGTTCGGTCCTCAGTGTGGACGTGCGGAAGCACTGAAACATGAGGCATACCTGGCATGGGTTGATGCTCGAGACCGCAAGACCGGGGATGTCAGCCGGAGGAAAAAGGACTTTAACAAGGCTGCCAAGTCCTGCAAAAAGGTTCTTCAGAAGGCTCGTTTCGATCACATTGGCCGAGTAGGGAACAAACTAGCTTCTTACCCCGCGGGAAGTAAAGCTTTTTGGTCCCTGGCAAAATCGATCGAAGGGAACTTCTGCCGCCCCTCTCTTCCTCCTTTGCTTAAGCCTGACGGAACACTGGCCCACACTGCAGACGAGAAAGCAAACTTGTTTGCTTCTTTGTTTGCAGAGAATTCGCGTCTAGATGCTGGTGGCGCCTCACCTCTTGCACCTCTTGGCTGTTCGACAAAAATGTCCGAAATAAATATTCGCCAAACTGAGGTTCGAAAGACGCTACGCAATCTAGACGTGAATAAAGCTAGTGGTCCCGACGGTATACCGGCAATAGTTTTGAGGACATGTGCGCCTGAGTTGTCTCCTGTGTTGACACGCCTCTTTCGGCTTTCTTTAGAGACTGGAGTAGTGCCGAGTTCTTGGAAGCTTGCTAATGTGCAGCCCGTGCCCAAAAAAGGTAGTCGCGCCGACCCTGCTAACTACCGGCCCATTTCAGTCACGTCCATACTCTGCAAGAGTTTGGAACGTGTCTTGAACCGCAGGCTCCTGGCGTACCTAGAATTTAACGACCTCCTCAGTGACCGACAATATGGCTTTCGCCGGAATCGGTCTACTGGGGATCTTCTAGCGTACGCCACGCACTTATGGAGTGAGGCTATTGAGAAATACGGAGAAGCCCTAGCGGTTTCCCTCGATATTTCCAAAGCCTTTGACAGGGTCTGGCATGACGGCCTTATTAGTAAGCTTTCTACATACGGCCTGCCCGCTAGTTTTATTGCATGGATATCGGACTTCCTGAGGGATAGATTTATTCGGGTAGTCGTCGACGGCTGCTCGTCTGATCTTATGGCTATTAATGCCGGTGTCCCTCAGGGGTCGGTGCTCTCTGCGACGCTTTTTCTGCTGCACATCAATGATCTGCTTAGTCCCGGTATCATTGGGTACGCAGATGACAGCACCGTCGTAGAGAGCTACATATCTACTGCGCGAGCTAGTGCGGCTGATATCCAGTCTCATAGAGAGGCTATGTTAAGGCGCTTAAACCTGTCTCTTCAGGCAGTCTCCGATTGGGGCGATTCCAATCTGGTCAGGTTTAATGCTGCAAAAACCCAGGCGTGTCTTTTCTCCGCAAAGAAGAGTCCCTTTAATCTGGCCCCTACTTTCCGAAATGTAACCTTACCGATCACTGACCATCTCGAGCTTCTTGGAGTCTCTTTGTCTTCAACCCTCAACTTTGGCTCATATATTGAGTCTAAGGCTCAATTGGCAGCCAAAAAGCTGGGTATCCTCTCGAAGGTGCGCCGGTACTTCAAGCCGGAACAGTTGCTTACATTGTATCAAGCACAAGTTCGGTCGTGCATGGAGTACTGCTCGCACCTTTGGGATGGATCGGCTAAATACCAGCTTGAGGCGTTGGAGGCAATAGAGCGGCGAGCGAAGAGGCTAGTTGGCGATAATGCTCTGTGCAAGGCGAAGCTGCAGAGCCTTGAGCATCGTCGCCTGGTGGCCAGCCTTTCGGTTTTTTATAGGTTACATTTCGGTGAGTGTGCATCGGGATTGCATGATTTGATCCCCCCCGCCCCATTCCACCATCGGACGAGTAGGGAAACACCAAGGCGGCATCGTTATACTGTGGAGGTGCCTAAGTCGCGTACTAAGCGGTTTGCTTCCACCTTCATTGTGCGTACCGCCAAAGTGTGGAATTCTTTGCCAAATTCTCTGTTCCCCGATAACTATAATCTAGCGGTTTTCAAATCAAGAGTGAACCGGTTTCTTCTGGGCAAGCGCGCTCCACCTTAGATTGCAATCTCGCTTACCATCAGGTGAATTGCGGTCAAGCGCAAGCCCATTACTAGTAAAAAAAAAAAAAAAAAAAGTAAAAGTTACTAAAACGTAAAGACGGCTTAAAGTATTTTTGTATCATTGAATTTCTTAATCTCTTTGTTTGTCCGTATCGTTAACCATGTTATATAAGTATTATCCAAAGAGAGTAAATAAAGAGAAACTACTAAGTACACAGAGCAATTACTTATACCAATATTAACACGGACACGATATGTTTTTCTAGCATCAGATTACTCCACTAACGCATCCTCAAGCCAAGTTTTGCTGGAAGAATAGAGAAGTACAGACTCTTCTGAAGAATCGGTTATTGTAAACAAGCGTTTACAATTATACTCGTAATAACAGTATATTCAAAACTTACCTATTATTTTGCTCGTAAGTATTTTGTAAGAAATATTTCTTTTACTTGGTTTATTTTTGCTTACTTATGTATTTGTATTAAGGCGATGTTGTACAGAGTTCAACCGATCAGGTGCAAAGCTCAAATCGAAGCGCATGAATTGCGGTAGAAGGTATTTATTATAGCATAAAATTTATTTAAAATCAATAATTAACCACATTGAAATAATGAGCTCTAACAATTCTAGATAATGCCCATAACCTGCAAAAAAGAAAGTTTCATTTTCCTAAATCTTAGCCCTTTTATTTACGCAGGATTTTATAGGTTCTTTCAAAATACGCCATTTGCAAATTTTACATACCAACTTAAGTCTACAGTAGACATTTAAAAGATTACTCGTATTTCAAGGTGGCTTTCAGTATCGGATACCAAAGTTAATTTTGATGTAACGGAGATTATAGATTACATATATTTCAAGGAAGTTCGCTCTCTGAATCTCCATAATTTGTGTAGCGCTGTCTTGTTTTCGTAAAAAAACAAGACTAGCAGCTTACTCTCAACAAAACAGGCCACCATCTTTCAAACCGCATCTAAAAACCTGTGACTTCTTGGAAAATATAGATCTTAACTTGTCGCGGCGACATTTTATTTTGACGTCGGTTCACGGATAACAGAAAAATAAGAATATGGTACGGTACGTGAGAAAAATAAACTGGACATACTTTATCTATGATTAATTATGGCGATTCTGGCGTAAATTAAAACATATTTAAAGTAGTACTATCTCTTTTCATTATTAGAAAGAGACGACACGATCTGAACCAAAGGCAAAACCACTGAAGTGATTTCAGTGGTCAATTATGCAAAATTTTGTCGCGTCTACGACTGAACCGCCGCCATAGCCTACTAACTTCAACATATGCACCAACTAATATTCAATTTGTGCTTTCTCGGCCTACATACGTCTATACCAACATCAATACTACCAATTAGCTCCAGACAGTTCTGCCTTCCTTCCTTCGACGGCTTGACAGAAAGATACCTAGCATTAGAGGAGGTAGCAACCCATAGATTTACACCTCTTGAGCCACCATTATCGGTAACGGATATCGACTTTGAGACTTAATGATTGCGGAATAGATACTTATAAGTATTTTCTATAAGTTTTACTTATGTAACAATCAATATTCAAGCGGCAGGCTGTTGTTCGCGGAGTTTTTTCCATATCTTTTTCCATCCTCGACCAAACATTTAACTTCCATATACAACATGACTTCGCCTTTTCTTTAATTTCATCTATTAAGTATATTTTATATCTTCTTTTGCTCTTGCATCTTATGGTTTTTAATTAAATTGCCATTATAAGGCCCACCGTCTTTACCTTACTGTTCTATATAGTTGATAATGATACGTTTAGTTTTTCTTCTAGGCATCATAGACATAGCTTCTCCTGATTCAAAACTGTTACAGTCGTTTGCACGAAACAAACTGTCACACTTACTTAAAAAATATATAATATGCCTTACGATAACAGTTTACAAAAGTTACAGTCGCCTTTAATTAAAATGAAATATAAGAAGTTGGTTGGTGAGAGTCGTTTTTTGGACCTACATCTCAATAACTGCTTATAAGTACATGGTCATTTTAGACACACAATGTTTTTTCGACCAATACATTTCCAAGAAAATTAATGTCACACAGTTTTTAGGATCAAAATCTCCAAGGTTTATAAAAGCCGCTCATTTTAATCCTGCTCAAAATCTTCGTAACAAGGTAGGATTTAAGTCAGTTGACCTTCTAAATTCCCGTCATCGAAGGACAACCAGGTCAAGGCATATTAGCATGGCTTCATTGGATTAGCGTCTTACAGCCAGCGACGTGTGAAACGCGCTTGACGTGATTTTGGATGGTCCTTTTATATTTTATAACCCCCGATACAATAACTATAAGGTGTTATACGTTTGACGTGTCTGTGTGTGTGTTTATACGTGTATGTTTAGTGCATTATAGCTTCAGAATAAACGCATAGATTTCGATTAAGTTCTTTTTTAGTTCTATTGAAAGGTGTCTTAGTCAAGAGTGATATTAGTTATGTTAGAAATTCAGTCTAAATTGGCCGCCGCCACAAAATGGCGGATTAAATACAACATATCAAATTCTTTCATAAGAAAAGGGAGTGAATGTGGAGATGTCGGCTGACAGAATGATGTGGAAGAGGAATACTTGGTGTGCCGACCTCACCCTACAGAGAAATGGTCAAAAAGAAGAAGATCATATTGAGGAGGGTATGGATACCAAATGATAGAATTTGATAAGTGGAATATAATTATATAACTCAAAAATCCAAGATGGTCAGCTCCACCGATTACTTTCTTCTAGGCAAGCGCTCTCCATCCTAAATCAATTAATTGATATCAGGTAAGTTGCGGTCAAGCCTATATAATGAAAAACACACAATGTTAGTCGGGTTTGTTACTCGTATTAGAGAGGAAATGCATCTAATAGGAAAGTCAGTATAATTGTAAGAGGTATATGTATGTATTAATAGTCATCAAATACAAACACATCAATACAAGAAAGCTAAAAGAGAGTAATAAGCATTTAAAATTCACTTAGTGCGACTGTTAATACAGCTCGTAACAAGAAAATAGTAGAATTCCAAATGACATAAGTTGTCACTTTTTAACATTCTTTATATTTTAGCTACGCTTTAAAGCACTTTAAAAGTCTAGAAAAATTAAAAATTTGATCAAATTATAATTCTAAGTCAACTGAAGGCGACCAAACAAAATTGCAGGATATAATTTATCACTTAATTAAGGTAAATACCTTAATAGCATCTAATTAACATCACCGAATTATACTAAATAAGCTTATTAATTAAATTGAACAGTTAAAAAACTAGTTTGACGTTAGCAAGTTTTTTTGGCATGTCCGTTCTTGTTTTATTAATGTCACTGTCAAATCGAATAAATTATTACATTCCATTACTTAACGTCTGTCAATCTGAATACTTGTTGATGAATGTCCAAAAAGCTTTTTCTATCTACGAAAAAGGGGATTTTAAATATATGTTTACTTTTTTTGGCTTTGTTTCTTTATTTAATATTTGTTATATGGATCTGTGTTATCTGAAATAAAGAACAATTATTATTATTATTTATTAAATAACAAATAATAATAATATAATCCAAATATTTTATAAGAGGCCAAGCTCTGGTGTCGAGAGTTTTCAAACTGCCCGAAGGCAACTTGGCTTAACAACTACATGTACTAAGCCAAACAGCCGGGACCTACAGTTAAACGTGTCGTCCGACCCACCGTAGCGCCCAGATGAAAATGCCACTTGAAAAACGGAAGTCTTGTGTATGGTCACCCATCCAAACACCGGCCCCATTTGCCGTTGCTTAATTTCGATGATCGCGTCAGATTACCTTAGCTTGCCGACCTACAGTTGCTACATGTCCGACAGATAAGAACTTAACTAGGATTATTTATTGATATTGACTTAACTTGAAAGGTTTACTTAATTCCAAACTACCTTACAGAAATTCGTAACTCAGCTCAGTCACCAAATCCATCATTATGTCGCAACTTGTACTTACTTCCGAATCCATCTTATGTCGTAACTTGTATTTACAACTTGACTGTAACTTGAACTGCGTACGTCAATTATTATGATTTGCTCACTCGCTTGTGAAAACAAATTGACTTCATCGAATAATCGTAAATTACACTCGGTAATCGATTTGTACGGGTCGCTCGGGATCGATGACATTTACTAGATAGGAAAAAAAAGAGTTGAGATAAAGTATTTATTTTTATTTATATTAACTCGATAGAGTAATAATACAATGCTTACTATTGTAAACTGTAATGCGTCAAAACTCGTTGGACGTATATCCAACGTTATTTAAGTAAGTGTGACCGTTTGTTTCGTGTAAATATATACAATGCTTAATGTTTTGATTTGACTCAAAAGACCAATATTATTCTATTTTTTAAGATTATAAATGTGATTGTTTGTTACTTCTTCATACAAAACCAGCTGATTAAATTTGTATGAAATATAATATAAATATATTTTTATATTATAAATAAAAAAGCTAGTGTGACTCTGTGGGAAAACGTCTGCTTCTCAATCTGATGGTACTTGGTTCGATTCCAGTTCTACACTAATGGCTTTTTTTTTCAATTTGGATTTGCACTCACTTTACGGTGAAGGAAACCGACACGTTTGAAGTTCACAATATCTGAAGACGTTTGTCATCCGCCAACCCACACTTGGCCAGCGTGGTGGATTTCAGTCTATATCTCTGTGCTCTTGAGAGAAGGCCCCGAGTGTAAATGTTAGTGTTTGTAGTAGTGTATATATTAGGCGTAAAGAAGAAATGTAGACTTTAGCTAAAGGTACTTTTATTTTAAATTAGTTTACGAAACAATATTGTTGAAGGTACCCTAAAGAAAACAGCACTTACGGCACGAGACTAGTTCTCAGTGTAAATGCTGGTCGCCATATCATATCATAATTAATGTTCATTTTTATAATATTTGTTTTGTTTAATATATTTTGTAAAGACCTGTAATTATTATCATCATCATCATCATCAGCCCGTCTGCGTCCACTGCTGGACATAGGCCTCTCCCAAGGCGCGCCACGTGACCCTATCCTGAGCATATCGTCTTCATCCCCTGCCCGCTTTTTTGCGTACATCATCGCTCCACCTCATTGCAGGACGTCCTACACTACGTGTGCCGGTACGCGGTCTCCACTCCAGAACTCGTCTACCCCAGCGTATTATTGTAACTATCACGGACTTGTAAATGTTTATTAATTTGATGAATTATACGCATTTTTTAAATATTTTTTACTGTACAAAACAAACCCTATCACACAAATCTACTGCTACAACAATCTAGACGTCGGTAATACGACACTTGCGCGTAATTCAGTCCTGCCGTAGACCGGTAGCGGTGCACTAGATATCCCGGATAATTCAATTATGACATGCGCCCGCGCACCGCCCGTAACTATTGACAATTGATTGTTAAGTTTATGATCTTACCTTGCTTATTTGCACTACTTTCGAGTTAGAAATAGTTGCTAGTTACTTAGTTAGTTTTAAGTTATTGTGTACAGTATGTAAACAATTTGTCGACTTGTTGGCGTAATGATTACCATGCCGGACTGCCAACCAAACGGTCTAAGATTCGATTCCCAGAACGGCCAACATCTTTGTGATGAACTAAATTTGTTGGCTGTCGGTCTGGGTGTTAAATATGTATCGATATAAATTATTTATGTATGTATATGTTGTATGTTAGTTGTTTTAGCAACCATAATACAAACTAGAAATGGTTTAGCATGGGGCTAACCAGCGTATATAGTATACTATATGGTCATGCAACGGAAGAGCCACGTCTTGGGATATTGCAACCCTAAAGTGTTGGTTTCTTCACTATGTTTTGCTTCACCGTAAAGCGAGTGCAAATCCACACATAACTTGAAAAACAAGTCATTGGTGTAGGGCCGGGATCAAACCAGGGACCGTCTAATTGACAAACATTTTTTTTTATTCTTTGGTTATTTCAAGACAGTTGATACAGTTTTATTTAAACTAAAATGATTCAAGTAAGTCTTGTTTCTAACTGGAAATCAACTTAAGCCACTATAATAGATTCAACGACTTAATTCAGTGGAATAAACCAGTCAAAACTTCATTATTTATATATTTGCTCCAAATCCATACCAAAGCTTTACTATTCGTGACAGGGCTAGTTATTCTATATCTACTGTAACTATATCAAAGTTTGACTTCCATTGCTAATCCTCAGACAAACAGACCATCAGATGCAACAGGGGTGGAACAGGTATGCCAGCGACTCAGGGCCGTCCTCCGTTATTTCAAGGAGCTTAGTTTGCTTGGGTAGGCTGGTAAGGGTGGGTAGCATAATGCATTTATAATTTGTGGTTATGCACAGGGACAATATTAGTTAAAAATAGAGCATGGAATGGGTACTATGCGATACAACTCGGTATAACAACCATTTGAGATGTACAGCGCTGGAAACCTTTAGGATAATAATGTGTATTGCCATATAACATTAGAATAATAGCCCTGCATAGCTTATAGAACTATAGTACTACTTGAAAAGTTGGTCTTGACCAATATTATCCGTATTCAGAAAATCTTTTGAAATCTTTTTTTATCCTTGATAGGTTTGCGTTTGACTACAGCTAGCCTGATGTTAAGCTGCGCTGCAGTCTACAGTGTGGCACATAATCCTAGAAGAATAAAGCTCCACCATATATCCTTCAAATTAATTTAGTAAATAGCACTGCTAGTAAATTTAAGGAAATAAGCCATATTACTCTTATAAGAAGGAACACACCTTATAAAAAATAATATAATATACATATTTTTATTCGATAATAATGTATTATTTCAGTATATTGTTACATTTCTTTCTTCACAGCTTTTTTTGATAAGGAAACTGAATTTAATGTTTTGTTTTACAGGCAGCGTTTGAACCTTGTCATATTAAATAATTTTAAACAGAAGGTAAGTTAATACACATTTAACTATCAACAGATCAGTGTCAGTGGACATAAGGTCAATATGTCTCAATTTAATGCGCTTAGACTTGTACCTGTGCTAAAGTGCTGGAGAATTACTCAAACTGCCAGAGATAAGGAATCAGTTTGTCCTTGTTTCATTTGTTGTTAGCTAATAGTAGGTGTGTCTAGAGTTTGTAATAAGGGCTATATAGCTGAACCACTTGGTTCAGCTAAATATGTACTTTTTTCTTTTAAATGCAAGATAGACTTGCGCTCATGTAGTTTCAACCAAAAAAGGAATAACTACAGCAATTTTATAGGAATTTTATATTATTGATATTAGGAAATTTGAAATTTAAATGAAAATTTAAATTTTCCAGATTTTTGGTTGTTGCTGTCTAAGATCTAACGCGCCTATATACCTTTTTTTAATAAACATATATGTATACAATACTAGGGGTCTACTAGAAAAGAAGAAATTATAAGAACAAAAGTATGTTTTCCTTCCTTTCATGCAAACTGAGTTGATTAGGTATTAACCAAAACTTAACCTAATAGAATTAGTTTATTAAAAAAAAACTATAAATAAGCTCAACTGAGAATAGTTTTGTTGAGAAATATCTCAACAAAAAATCAGTGTTGAGCTTATTTTTAGTTTTTTTGTAATAACTAACTTTCAGCTATAAAAACACACACAGTGGTTTAGCCAAAAGCTTTTAGTCATTTCTTAGTTTGGTGCTAGCTTTAACTTAGTGATAATAATTATTATAATTCTCCACAAGTTTGCTCAAAGTGCCACATCCATTTAAGGCGACAATTTAGCCTAACTTAACTGGCTAGTTAGAACATTAGGTATCATTAACGGTGCATGCGTAGTTAACACTTTACGACTATATTTGCTTGTTAAATACCTTGTTAAAATAACGGACTTAACTAGTCAGGCGATATTCAGAAGCTCTGTTATTAGCTAAATTGGTAAATATGAAATCTTGAATGGGCTCATAACATGCACAATAAGTGATTATATTTAATATCTACCTACCGTAATTTCACACAGGTCTTTGATTACTGCGTTTAATCAAATAATTGCTTAATTTTGCATTGCCTTTTGTTGCGTTTTTTGTAGTATTTATCAAAGTAATTATAAAGTAGTCAAATTGATTAAGACAAGTGTGTGATTTGGGAGTTATTTGTTCAATTACGTATCACCTGATTTATTTTTATATTTAATTGATAATAATGTTATTGACCATACATTAAACTTTTACAATAATTATATTATTGTAAAGTATTTATCCTTTTTGAGCTTTGTAAGGCAGGTTTTCTTACTAGGTAAAATAAAAAAGTTAAGTGCAATTATTAAATTGCCAACGCAAGTTTTCAGACAGAAGAATAATTGATTTTACATTCTTTTGGGGACTACATATCAACATATAAATTATTAACTTACTTAATGTGTTCGCAATGTTCTTAAATTATTCCAAAACATAATTTAATAAAGAGAAAAGAAATTCAAGGCTTAATTCAAACCATATTCCTCACAATAAGTATTTGTTTACTCACATTTCTGGTTCCTGCTCGTACATATATCTTTGCACTGGTTATCTAAACGTTATCTCAATACTATTTATAGAAACATAAAATGTAAACACACGGTTGTAAAATAAATTAATTGTCAGCCATTACACATTTACCACGTGAAAGTTGCCATTTTATAGCGTGTAAAAACTTGTATTTACGGTGTTGCCAGTACTCGCGTTAATTACACGTGTAAACGGTAGGTATTTAGATACGTGGTTGGTTTTGTAAACAGTTAGTTTAGTTTGATTGTATGTTTTACGTTAAAAATATGCTGGCGAAAAAGCTGTGCTGTAGGCTAGTGGATGATTTTCGAATGCGCTAAAATGCATGTATAGATAGATAGATGGAAAATTCCTTATTGGACACAAAGAAAAGACACAATAAAATAAAATTATGAACTTAAAATTAATGTGCCACAATTGGTGGCTTTAAGCTTTAAGCGATCTCTTCCAGACAACCTTTGAAAGAAGGACGTTGACGTATAGTTTAGTAAATAAAAGTTAAATGCTTATAATACTGCCAATCTTATTAGTCAAAATGTTTGTCATAATCAATAAGATTGGCTTATAACTTTTGTCTATGGATAGAACTTTTATGAAATAGATATTATAATCACTAATTGTAGTTTTTGACCATAATATATTTAGAGTAATAATGTACTGGCCCCGCAGAAGTGATTTATTCTAGTCTTGATATTAAAAATAGCAAGAGTCTCTATAAGAAAGGTATTTTGTAGGTTGTTTTGCATAAACTTGCCATTGAAGAGAGCGTTACTTAGGACACAAGCGGAGAAAAATGATGATTTCCATACCTGAAACAAATCAAAAGTATTTGTTAGATCACAATAAATCATTAGTAAAAAAATCATAAAAACCTATGTATAATTCAGGATCAAAGAGATCTTCATTAAAATTTCATCCCAGTTGTCGTTAGAGAGTCTTTTTCTTCTTCTTCGTATGAGCTAAGTGGCCAAGCTCTGGTGTCAAGATTTTTCAAGCCGCCCGAGGAAGGCGTCTGACTTGGCTTAACGACTGCTTGTACTAAAATCAACAGCCGGGACCTACAATTTAACGTGACATCCGACCCAAGGTAATGAAAATGCCACTTAAGGACAACAGTCTTGTGCATAGTCACCCATCCAAAAACCGTCCGCATGTTACCTACGACCGTCACTTAGTTTCGATGATTGCGTAAGATCACCTTAGCTAGCCGAGCTACAGAGATTGAAAGGGTAAATAACATACATCCATCGCCTGTCTCGTGAAAAGCACTAATTTGAGGTCTTCAAATCTAGAGTACCTAAATAGGTTAAATAAACATTTTATTAACATTATGTTACATCGTAAATCACGGTAAAGTTGCGGTCAAACGTGAGACTGTTCCGCATAATAAAACTCTTTTTATAAATAGGTTAAAAAGCAAAACTTATAAAAAATATAACATACTGGAAATCTATTGTATATGGAAGAAAGACTGAAATATTACGTGAAAAAGTACATTCATATGTGTTTATCAAACAATAGTATTTTACACTGTTTTACTATTATCGTATTCATTTAGTGAATTCTTATTGAATTTAGTTGGTAGAAAAAGGGACAAGTCTCAACCTATTTGAACAGGTGGACCAACAGTTCCACTGTTTAGATACGGGCTTACACAGACTTACAAATCGTCAAAGCACTCTACTTAGATTGAAATGTATCTACTGTTTTTACAGAAAAAAGGAAAAACTGGTTGTTTTTTTTTGTTTTTTTTTTTTGTTTACGGCATGGATTAAGACTTTGAAAAATAATCAGGAAACTCTTTCATCTCAAACAAATTGAGGTAGGTATACAAGAAAAGTACTTCCAAGGACCAGAAAATCACACCGTTAAATGTAAGGACCAAAATAGCACACTTTTTTATCTTTTATCTTTAAAATTCACAGAACAGTAAATTTTAACTTTGTTATGTAAGGACCAAAAAAATCACACCTTGGAATGTCAGTCTAGGTGTTAAATATTTATCGGTATAAAATATGTACATAGTATTAGTTGTGTTAGCTACAATAAAACAAAATAGAAATGATTTAGTATGGGCTAACGTTTCTTTCTTACCATTCTAATAATATTTTAAAATCTCTTTGCTTTTCCATGGTTCTAACGGAAGAAGGGACGTGACGTTTTATATCTTTGTTTCTCGATGTTGTACATCGCTCGAACATGTTGGTTATCTTATTATCTACTCACAGGGACTGGGTTTAATATTGACACTTGACATTCTTGGTGAGTAAGGTCATGTTATATATACTGTTCAGTTAAAATACTAGTATAAATGACGATTTTTTCAGACAATGGGCATGCTCATTAGAAGTCCGCTATACGTTCCCACTGCTGGGATTCGGGATCTTCCCTCACGAGAAGAGAGATATTACTATAATCCATCACACTGGCCAAGTGTGGGTTGGCAGATGACACACGTATTCGGATATTGTGGTACTCAAACATGTCGGTTTACTCCGGATATTTTCTCGATAAAAACGTCCCTGGTTCGATCCCGGCCCTTCACCAATGACTTGTTTTTCAAGTTATGTGTGGATTTGCACTCGCTTTACGGTGAAGGAAAAAGATCTTGAGGAAACCGTCACGTTTGAGGACCATATTCGATGATATGTCATCTACCAACCCGTAGTTGGCCAGCGTGGTGGGTTATGGCCTAAATCTCTCTCCTCGTGAGAGATGGCTCCGAGTACCAGCAGTGGAAACGTATATTGGGCTGCTTTAGCTATATATGTTTTTAAAATTTAAATCAAAGTGGTGCTGAGGAAAATATGTAGTGGTAGTCGAAGTACAAAAAAGTTACTTGAAAAAAATCTCCAATCAGTTATATTAGGTACGTAACAAAGTTAAGTTGACATTTTATATCTGGAATTATATTAAAACTATTTTACCAATATCAAAACTTGCAGCAGACTTACTAGATCAGCTTATAGGAATTATCTAAAACGAACTAGTTCCATGAATATTGATGGATAATTATAATATTTTACATGGCAATATGATTTAGATCAACCACCAATCACGAGGTATTATTAGTGATTTAAGGATAGCAGATTTTATTTGGATAAAAAGGTAAAATTATTAAGCGGTTTACAATTGTAATTTTAAATTTGATGCTATTTCGTATTATTTTTTATCTATAACAAAACCACTTACATCATCATCATTGTCAGCCATTTCTGAGTTTCTGGCTTTTGGTCTTAGAGAAAAGAAAGTATTATTAAATTAAATAAAGTTTATTATTTGTATTTACCATAACCTTTAAAATCAATGTATAATATGTGGCACGGAAACGTAACTATAATTAAATAATAAAAGACCCAATTTAATGAAAATACTACACAATAATTAAAAATTATAAAAACCTAAATTACAAATAGTAAATAAATAAATATTAGGACTCATTTCACACACGGTTGGTTAACCCCATACTGAACCATTTTTAGTTCGTGTTATGGTAGCTAGCACAACTGAGATACTACATATACATACATATATATTTTATATAGATACATATTTAACACCCAGACCCGCAACCAACAAATTTAGTTAAGCACAAATATGTCGGCCGGGTCGGGAATCGAACCCGGAACATTCTGGTTAGCAGTCCGGCATGGTAACCTTTACGCTAACGAGGTCGTCATAGTAAATTATGCCTAAGTCAGTGTCCGCGGGTAAGGTGCCTAATATGCTAAAGTAGAAAGAAAGAAAGAAATTAAATAATTTTTTAATAAGATATTAAATATAGTTAAAGTGAGTTTAGCGAGTACTGAAATTGCCAGTTACCATCGAGTTACCCAGTATTGAACCCATAATAATTGAAGCCTACATTTAACCTGTATTCAGATCTCGCCGAAAACACTAGTTAACCTTTATTTTTACGTAAGAAGGTGGTTAAGTATTACTTTTAGGTGCGAAAATTATCGCCATATTTAACAACGTATAACCTGCAATTTTACAATTATTTAATTTCATAATAAAAAAAAAACTTGACACCGACGTTTTAAAGTATCGATAACTTTTAATATTTTTAATGCACAATAAATATTAATATAAGTTTTACATAATATTGAAATTCTCTTTTATTACGTTTATTTTCATACCTTTCTCGTTGGGTTTTGTTATGTTTCTTACAAACGTCAACTATTTTGCGTCAAAAATCCGCCATTTTGTTTTATCTTATCAAACACCTGTCTATAGAAAAATAAGTTATAAGAACTAATAAAACCATATATTAACTGTCGATTTAATATATAAAGTTATAACAAATCATTATATACTTACCTACAAATACGTGTAAAAACAATTATTTTGGATTAATATTACTTAAAGAATCCGCCATTTTGTTTTTTTCTTATTAAACACTTGAACATACTAACGTAATGTAACTTGCGTCAAAAAAAATTTGCTCGTTTGACTACTTAAGATAAAATACAAACATATCTAAAGCAGTTTAAAATATAAGGTAATAGCGAATCATTACATACTTACAAATTCGTGTGAAAAACACAAGTATTTCGAACAAAAAGAGAAATTTGGCCTTAAATATACCTTATCCAAAGTAGCATTATTTATATTACACTATTATTAACGGCACTTAACCAACTTGTCACTTCGGAGGTGTAAAAAAATCAATAAATATCCACTAACAATTAATATTTCGAAATATTTTAACGATATTCGGTTCTTTTGTAAAGTTTTTCGTGTTTTTGATTGCCAATAATTCTGATGGTTTTATGTTGAATTGATTTTAATAATTTGTAAGTGGAAAGTCGTAATATATATAGGTACCAACACTTAAAAATAAAGTGAGAGGATATGAAGCATAAGTTATTTAAAAATATGGCATAATTGTACAAAACAGTCAATTTCGAAGCGACGACAGCTCAGTCGGGCCTTCGGCTGCTTTACGCTTAAAGGTCGTTGGTTCGATTCTCGCCAATAAGCGCGAGCTTCCAGTAAACAATGTAAGAAAACCACATATTTATGGGAAATAACCTATTTTCTAGTGGTATTTTAAGGTGCTTTCTAGCTCATATGTTTAGCGACCATCCTAAAGTTGTAAAATATATACAGTGTAAACTCCATGTAACATCACTCGATTTAACGACAATCTCTCTAAAGCGTCGAAAACAAATTGGCTTTTTAGTTGGTTTGGCTTGTATTCCATACAATGATACATTCTCTCAATTTAACGATCACTCTCTATAACGCCATAAAATGCACAGTCCCTTCAGTGTCGTTATATAGAGTTTACTCTGTAGGTAAATATAGCGGTGTGTTCCAACAGACCCCTTGAAAGCCAGTATTTCCAAACTATCCATGCTCCACCATAGGCTAGAGCTAACTCGTGAAATTTTGTACTAAATATGTATTTATCCATCACGTGATGTCTGAAATTGGTTTCCTAAAAATTACGCGAAAAATGTAAGTTATCCTAAAAACATAATTTTAAAATGATTATTTTTACTTTAAACATTATTAGTTACATTTTATTATCATTGCAATTTAATGCGAAACATTTTGAATTTCGTAGTTTATCTTTATAAATTGTACCAAACGCTAATAGACGTCATGACCCAAGTCGCATAGCATTTGAACTGAGTTGTAGGTACTCATACAAGCTTACATACAGTTATCTGATAATTATTAGCTTCAAAGACACATCCGATGTGTCAGCTGAGATGATTCTCACGTGAATCATTCCATACTTGTCTTATACCTAAAGTACCTAAAAAGGTGATTCACACAAAAATGCAGACGTTCTACCGGTCTACTTAAAATTCTAAGATTTGGTGATTTGCATTAAACTGCGTATTGAAGAATGCAAAATGCATTTTAATCACGTTTTGGACACAGACATATGTTTAGGGATTTTTACTAAGACATGATTGCTGTTGCTTGTAATTAACCCAGTAACTAATAAAGATGTGTCATAAAAAAAATAAGCCCTCCAAAAGTTTGTTGATACACGATTCCACTCCAAAATGTTTGAAGCACGTGATATTTTTTCGTATAATTATTTTGAAAAGGCATCAATCTTTGTGGTGTATTAAAAAATCCATCGACTAAAATTTGTATATCAAGACTATCTAGACTAGATATTTATCAAGGTTTTGCGTAGTCCATCTGAACTATGAGCTAAGAGGCAAGCTCTGGTGTCGAGAGTTTTCAAGCCACCCGAAGGTCTCACACTTGGCTTAATGAGTGTTTGTACTGAGACTAACAGCTGGGACCTACATTTTAACGTGTCATTCGACTCACAGTAGCACCCAGATGAAAATACCACTTACTAAACGTGTCGTGTGCATGGTCACCCATCCAAAGATCCAAGACTTTCCGTATCGACCGTAGCTTAACCTCGATGATCGCGTCAGATCACCTAAGCTAGCCGAGTTATAGTTACAGGCGCTATGTTCATTGCGTAGTAATGTACTTTGTAACTGCTGATCAACGGCAGGCGCAATCACGTTTGCCAAAGATAAAAATCGCACTTTCCTTTTTCAATCACCAAAAACAAACATCTGATCTAGTTACACAATGACTAAACTAATTTAAAATGCATTACATGTTGTAACATGCAAGTAGAGCCAATGAAAGGAACAGTGGTTCACATCGTTTTCGGGTGTCGCCCACTTCGTCACATTATTCAATTGTTCCATTTTAGGCACCATATTAGAGGCTGGGTTAGAATATGAGCGGGCTAATCTCTGTACAACTCGCTACTATACTAAGTGTTTTTTGAAATACTGACTCATGAGGAATATATAAATAACTAGCTAAACCCGGCGAACTCCGTTTCGCCACAGAGTTGAAATTGATCCTAAATTTTGTTTAGGAAAAATTGTTACTAACCTCACGCAGTCCAGGACTTTTCCAACGAATGCAAAACCGTGAAAATCGGTTCTTGCGTTCTGGAGTTATAGAATATGAGCGGGCTAATCTTTATACAGCTCGCTCTATGAAATTGTGACTCATGAGGAATATATAAATAACTAGCTAGCCCGACGAACTCCGTTTCGCCACAATGTTGAAATTTTTCGTAAATTTTGTTAAGGAAAAATTGCTACAAACCTCACGAAGTCCGTCCTGGACTTCTTTCCAACGAATGTAAAACCGTGGAAATCGGTTCGTGCGTTCTGGAGTTATAGCGTCAGGAAGGAAAACCCGACTTATTTTTAAATTATAGAAAATCATTTATTGCAATAATTATAGGTACGCATTATTTAAATGTGTCTAAAAGCCTTTTGTTTTAGCTAATTACTAAAAAAAGTGAGGTTGTTAGGAATTGTTCATTTTGGGCGGGATAAGTGACCGGTAATTCCGTCATTACTGGTGTTGTGGGACACCTTTAAGTTTTTAGCGGGTATTGTTTTTGGGATCGACATATCCGGCCCCTTCTCCCTGCGGTGGGGATGTAAAAATGCATTTTCTTCTTGAATAAAAGGAGTAAGAGTGGGTTATTAAAGACGCCTGGTGTTAATTACATTATATTCAAAACAAACGTATACACTTGCTTTACTTGAATAGCCCTCATAGATGATTCATGGCATAAATTAAATTGCTTGTCGCTGTAAATTGGCCAAACCCCAAATCATAAGCGTCAAGCGTTTAAAAATTAGCATTTCCGCGCATGAGTTGATTGTTATTTGGAACACGGTGGCAAGTCTCAGTTTCAACTACAGTTTCTATGTACGTGGGCCCCAAGGTTTATATGTGTGGGTTTTGCGCGTACCCACACAGAAGTCTGTCTGTTAACATACGTACTGCGATTTATTCTGTGGCGCCGGTCTTAAGTGATAACGGTAAAAGGATTAGCCATTTACGGAAGGGACATGAGTTTTTATGCGGGCAGAACGTTGTCGCTAATAAGGTTGGATATTATGTTATGATACTCGTTCGAAGGAAAAAGTGAGTTATAGGAATAAGGGAATGTAATGTTAAGGCTAACGACTTTATTTTATGTTGGTAGCAAGCGAGAAAATAATCGAGAATATAATTTGAGTCAATAAAGAAATTATTTGAAAGCTCGTCGTTCTTGCTCACACTTACTTAATGAAAAATGATACCAAAGCGCTAAATTTTAGAACTAAAGTCTAAAACCGGAAATGCGCTCACGATGTAAATGATGACACTACAGACTGAGACATCGATATCTTGCAGTGTATAATACCGATAAGATACGAGTAAGTTATAGCTCGTCGCGTAGGGGCCGTTTTAGCATTTTAGTTTGTAAAACTGACATATGAATATGGATTGTTAATTTTTTTTGGGAGAAGACATTGGCTTCCAATATACAGTTTATACAACTAGTTTGGAAGCCTTTGGATTCCATATAAATTTGTTGATTTTAATTTACTGTGTCAAATAAAGTTATTTTGTATTTGTATTTTATTTTAGCATTTTCTGTGCGAAAATGAGGAAGGCTCATCAACTTGTGCCATCGCCGGCCACACGAGCGAGTGTGATAATCAGAGACGTACTAATAGAAAAGGCTTAAAACATTCAGATTGTCAACCTTACCGCAGAGTACCATACAGAAGTCTATGATGTACAAAAAAACTCGTGTGTCGAATTCTTAACATGCAAATCCACCTGTATGCTCTGCAGCTTAACGCGTGAGTCAGAGGCGCCAAAGAACGGTGTCCGGCGCCAAACACGGACATTCTGCTGCTGAATATGGAAGTCGGTTACGAAATACAAGCATGCATGTACAATGTACATTTGTACACACGATTTGAACAACTTGCATTTTATTTGGGTCACACTTATTAAAGTTGGGCTTGTTAAAAGAATGTGGAGTAATTCCAAAAGGATTCCGAAAAAATTACAATTCCAAGTCACGATAGACTTGGAATTGTCTTTGTTTTGGTTTAAGTTTTATCGTTATATATTATTGAAGGTTAACAATTTTTGATACTAGCTGCGGTCCGCAGTGGCACCCGCGTTTATCCGGGATAAAAGTTGCCAATATGTTAGTCTTAAGTCTAACCTGTCGTAACAGTAAATTTCATCAAAATCGGACAAGCCGTTTGAGCGTGGAGGAGTAACATAGATTTGGAAGTTATTTGCGTATCCCACGGGAATCACAATTGTTTTCGGGATTTCTCAAAGATCGTCTAAAGAACAACCCTAAGATTATCTAAATCAATTTCGGTACCAAATTTATATGTGTCTTTATTTTGTACTCTACTTAAACTACGAGTATCTTAGGATTATAGTTCTTTTGGTAATCATGCATGTTTTTTATATCAATAACAAGTTATTAAGGCCTTTTTTAAAACACCATATGTCTTGACACCAGAGCACTCAAACTAATCAAGCAAAAGGTCATTCAAATACATCTAATACTACTAATATTATCACAAATGAAACGTAAGTAAAAAGCACCGTAAGAAGAGTTCCGATAAATCAACAAAAGCGCTTTTAATAAGATTCTATCCAGTCATGGTGCCATTCTATGAATCCGATATTATAACTTTAATAGCTATTTCATTAACTTTATAGCTTTCACGAGTCAACTGTTGATTATAATTGTAAGCTTTTATGGCAAAATTGGCAATGTAAGTAACGTCTGCAGATATATGTACAGTTAGATTGACATGGTTTGGAATTAAGAATCAAATCGTTGGCGTCATACTTATAAAAAAGTATAAGAATGAATCGAAGAAAGCATTTCGATATATTCAAACTTGTATATTTTTGGAGAATTTTTGACACTTAAACTATAATTGTAAATAATCTAAAAAGAATACTAATTTTTATCACTTACTTTGAAAATATAATAAGATTGTTGTAAATGCATGTATATTGGGAGATAAAGGCGTTTTTTATATATATTTTTGGAGGTTATATTAAATTTTATATCCCGCGTAGCATTATCAATAAGTTTGTGCGTGTTTTTATTTCTGTTTTCATAGTTCCTGAGTATCCTTGGTTATGGTTGATGACCACCGCAACATTAACTTAAAGGTAAATATTTTGCAACTACCTTAATATGTATATCAAACGAAAGGGCTTAACGAGTAAAATACTAATACTATGATACGAATTTGACGACCTCGTTGGCGTAATGGTTACCATGCCGGACTGCCAATCAGAAGGATCCGCGATCGATTCCCGGCAAGGCCAACATCTTTGTGCTAAAGTAAATTTGTTGGCTGCCTTTCTGGGTGTAAAATATGTATCTATATAAAATATGTTGTGTTAGCAACCATAATACGAACTAGAAATGGTTCAGTATGGGGTTAACGTGACTGTGTCCTAATATTTATTTATTATTATTATTTACAAATCAAATCCAAGAAGGCGACTATTAGATAAATAACGACGAGGCCTTTGTAAATATATTTTATTTATTATTGTAATAATATTACAGATAATAATTTAAGTGGCAGAGAAGTAAGAAAGGAAAGAGTTTGTCTTTAAAACATAATAGTAGTTTAAATTGAAGATCGAGCCAAGTTTCCTGTAAAAGAAGCGTAAAATCTATACTTACAATAAACAAACACCAACCATGGAGTCATAACTAAACCCTAATGATGAGAATTAACGTACAGACGGTGTCTATTCAAATTGCAATATTCAAAGAGACAATTACCAGCCATCCATCCGGTTATAAAAAACTTTAAGTAAGTCCATTTCCTGGTAATTGTAGTTCTTGCACTAAAATAACAGCTGTAGGTAGGTATTTTATGATAGAAGTTGTTCTTTATTTATTTCACTCTTGTGCCTTCAAATAGAGTTTTGTATTCTGCCTGATTTAAAATTCTGATTACTTTTGGCAAAGTATATTAAATCTGTTATGTCAGTTTGAGACGATGATACGGACCATTTAAGAATGAAAAATATCTAAAATTAATTTATTTTCATGCTGATATGATACCTAAATGATTGTAATATAAAAAATTGTGCTTATATATATTGTCGGTTAGTACACTTTTCATTACATTCAGCCGTTTATAATTTATTGCTAACGATAAAACTGTTTAGTCCATGTTGTTGACACAATATAATTTTGCCATTTAATTTTTTTATTCATTTTTATTCTACATTTTCCAAGTGTGTACAGCATTAATGAAGATGA
The DNA here is from genome assembly GCA_035578125.1 of Mellilla xanthometata. Lineage (NCBI taxonomy): Eukaryota > Metazoa > Arthropoda > Insecta > Lepidoptera > Geometridae > Mellilla > Mellilla xanthometata. The sequence continues at coordinate 12,572,350 of JAPUBQ010000009.1, read as the reverse complement.
CACATTAAAAGGTAAAAGGCATTGTGATTCTTGAAAACGGTAGCATAGACTCAATAAAATCAGCACGAAAATATATATACAGAAGATTCTGTATTTTGTTTTAAATTATTTTATGAAGATGAGCGCGAACGTGGACTACATTGAATTTTTTATTAGGTGAATTGTGTCCATCGCAAATCTATTAAAATAAATAATTATGTTAAATAAACTTTTTTATTTAAAAGCTCATATATTAAAAGTAAATAAATTGCTTCTTATTTTTTTTTGTATTCAATATTCTTGTGTGATTAGGTACTTTAATTTTTGAACGGTACAGTTGATGCAATCTTGAATAGCTTATTTTCGTATTGCACAATCGCATTGATGCCAGCTGCACTTTAATCTGTATCTCGATTATCATCAATAACAGTTCAATAATTATGGGCTTTTTGAATAAGGTTGATTGCTGTAATTATATCATTTCTCTGTTCCGGGTTACATACAATTACATGATAAAAAATATAACAAAGAACATCAAATACAAATACAAAAATATTTATTGTTGCATAAATTACACAATAAAGGCTTATTTTATTTTTTATTTTATTTTAAATATTTACATGGTGCATTTTGAAGCCTCAGGTCTCGTACTAGTTATCAATAATATTCTATTTATTCTACATATCCAATTTGAGTTTCATCTTCTTAGAAATACAATATTGGCGTTTGTAAAATAAATTAGTTATATAAACTACATTGTTTTGTACTGTAACCTAAATACATTTCTACTTTACTTACCAAATTTCCCTACCTACTATTTGACTACCGGTAACCAGCTAAAATGTCATGTTAGAAGAGAGGTTTATTCCCAGCAGTGGAAGAGAACGGTAGTGGATAATCTTTTTATTACTCTGAAGAGGTCAGCACTTAACCACAATTCCCCTGATGGTAAGTGATATTGAAATCTACGGTGGAGCGCGCTTACGCTAGAAGGAACCGGTTCACTCTCGCCTTGAAAATCATTGATTGTTGTCATAAGGATGATGAACCAACTTTATTATTATTTATGTTATTTTCATATTATTTTATTTTATTCAATTTAATTTAATTTTTGATATCCAATTTTTTTATGTAACTCTGAATAATTTCTCTATTCTACGCTAATGAATGGTCGTCCGTCATTTTTGATCTATGAAGCTCGGTGCTATTGAAGATTAACATCGTGTTACCTTTATCTTTATAGATCTTAAGTTCATTGACTTCGGAGACTGGGCTGATAAAAAGATCATCAGGAATTCGGTTTTATAATTTCTAGAAGATGGATGTTTGTTTATATTTCATTCTTCTTCTTCATCTTCTTCGTATTAGCTAAGTGGCCAAGCTCTGGTGTCGAGAGTTTTCAAGCCGTCCGAAGGCCTCTGACTTGGCTTAACGACTGCTAATACTAAGAATAACAACAAGGACTAACAATTTAACGTGACATCCGAATCATGGTAGCGCCCAGATGATGAAAGTTCCACTTGAAAAACACAGTCACCCATCTTGAAAAACACAGTCAGACAGTCTTGTGCATGGTCACCCATCTAAACACCGTCCGCATCGACCGTTGCTTAGCGTCGATGATCGCGTTAGTTCACCTTAGCCAGCCGAGCTACAGGTGCCTACAATTACTACATTTTTTATTGTTTAACTATGATATTATGTTATTGTTTAGAAAAGTAGAAAGTTTATTCCTTTGTAGCACTTTGAATGAATCTTAGCTCTTAATAGACGTATTTATTTAGATTTATTTGTAGACAGTAATAAATAGAAAGTAATACAATTTTACTTGAAGGTAGAAATACTATAAAATCCTGCGTAAATGATAGGGCTAGGATTTTTTCAGTTTTACTATCTTATTATATTAGTGTTAAGTATCGTAAGATTTTTAAAACACGATTAAGTAAAATTAACTCAATGGCGATTCACTCAAATATGTATGGCACTCAATCACTCCAGTTTGGTTGTATTTTTTTTAAAGCGAGTGTGTCTCGTTGGGAAAACTTCTGCTTTTCAGTCAGATGGATCCTGGTTCCTGGACCTGGAAGATTGTTTTTTTTTTTTATTGATGAATAGGCTTACGTTTGACCGCAGCTAGCCTGATGTTAAGCTTGACTGTGGTCTAAGATGTAACACGCTTGCCCAGAAGGAACCTATTTACTCTAGATTTGAAGACCCCCAAATTGTACTTCTCGGGATAAAGAGACTCAGGAAGAGAGTTCCAAAACTTCGCAGTTCTCACAATGATGGTCAAAGCAAAACGCTATGTGCAAATCCTCGGAATTGTTGAGATTATGTTATGATACGTATGAACATTAACGTTTATGTAAATGGAAGCTTACATGATGCATATTTTAATTTCCTTTAGGTTACATTACTTCGATACTTCGATGGGATTTATACATTACTTCGGTTTGTTGATCTATAAAGTATGTAGATTTTATGTCGTATTTTTATGACAATGGTACGGAACCCTTAATGCGCGAACACGACTAACACTTGGTAAATTTTTAATATTTTTTTTTTGTAGTGAAGTACGTGCTAAGCCGTCAACCTTCAGGTCTCTGGTTTAGAATACACAAGTAATGTACTAACGCGAATTAGTTACAGACACGCAGTAAAAAGTGCATTGTTTTGTTCCTATTAAATTGCTGCAAAAAATCTGAGGGACCTATTGTTGCAACGTCGTTAAATTTAGCATGCTCAGTATTGCTCAGGCTTTGAGAAAGATGTATTGATTCTTATACAAACATAAACATAACATAAGCAGCCCACTACACGTTCCCACTGCTGGGATTTGGGGCCTTCTCTCACGAGAAATATAGGCCGTAATCCGCCACGCTGGCCAAGTGCGGGTTGGTTTGTTTTTATTTATATATATATAAATTGAATATGTTAGAATGTTGTAGGTTACATATAATGTGACCCGCCATATTGTTTTTTATGCATGATAGGTTTGCGCTTGACTACAATTCACTTGATGTTAAGTTATATTGTGGTCTAGGATGAAACGCGCTTGCCAGAAAGAAACTGGTTCACTCTTGCCGTTACGTCCAAGCAGTTGTTAAGCCAAGTCAGAGCTTCAGGCTGCATAAAAACTCTCGACTCCAGAGCTTGGCCACTAAGTTCATAGAAAAGAAAATTCCAAGGAGTCTATACGGTTTGTAAGTGTAAACAGAAAAAGCCGAAAATCTATATATTATTTACTAAAGCAACTTTATCTCTTACAAAGTACATATTAGTAAAAACAGTTATGTTAAATATAATTGTTAATATAATATCTCAACTTGTTTGAAAAACACAACAAATAAAACAATTTGTGTCACTACCGCAGTAGTTTATACGAAAGACGGCTCAAAAATAATCACAGGCATAATCATTATGGCCAATTTGCTTTTTTTATAATATCGGGGACCTTTAGACTTCGCAAATAAAATTATGCTTCTGAAATTGATACTCACACACACATACGCACAAACAATGTCATTACACCCACACATTTACAGTGTCTTTATTGTGTCTTGTCTGAATTAACGTATCAAATGTCAAATTGAAAGAATGTAAAGTGCACTTATAAGAACATTGCCTTGTACTACATAGTAGATATATGACTGAATCTACTGAACAGTCTATTCATCTGTTTATACATTGAGTTATGTACATATCTATCTTCTAATATATAAAATGTTCATGTCACAATGTTAGTAAGAGTACTCCTCCAGAACTGCTTGACTGATTTTTACCAAATTTTATTTGCGTAATCAGTAGGTCTGAGAATTGGCTACTATCTCTTTTCCAAACTCTGTGATATTGGGTTGTTCACCTTTAACTTTTTTTTGTTTTTTTTTTTATGTTTTTTTTTTTTATAAAGTGGCACCAATAAATCATACAACCCTTAATTTTTACTTTTTTATCACCAACCCTTATTTTTTATGGCCATAAAGGGTAAGCTAGTATAATGTATAATTGTATACAATTGTTAGGTTTTAATTCTGTAGCGATTAGCTAGCTAAGGTCATCTGACGCGATCATCGAAGCTAAGCTACGGTCGATGCGTATACTGTTTGGATGGGTGACCATGCACAAGACTGTCGTTTTAAAAGTAGCATTTTCATCTGGGTGCTTCTATAGGTCGGATGACACGTTAAATTGTTCGTCCCGGGTGTAAGTGTCATAGAACAAGCAGTCATTAAGCCAAGTCGGAGGCCATCACCAGAGACACCAGAGCTTGGCTACTCATACGAAGGTTTTAATTTAAAACGTCAATTGGTTAGTGCAACGTTTTCTATTGAGATATATTGACGTCATTTTATCTAATGTATTACGTCAGATACAATATGAATATGTCCTTATAACTTATTAAATGGTTATTTCAGGATCGAGAAACAGAGAAGCAATGAATTGACCTCAGAATACACTGTATTCTGAGGAATTGACATAACAGTACTACTAGACTATGCATCATCTATGATCCACCTTAGGCCTTTGTCGCTTGAAATTACTCTGATTCTATTTTGTAATTGTGAATATTGTGCTATTGGAAATTTTTGTGAATAAATCATTCTTTACGTGTAATTTCGAGTCTATTTTTGTATTATTTTATGTTGTGAAATTAAAAAAATTGTTTTTACTTTTGTTTTTTTTTTGTAATTTATTTCACTTCTGGTAAATTATATAGGTACTTATTTTTTTTTAATATCTCGATAGACAAATGAATAAAACCACATGTTTTACCACCATTAATTAACATAAATGAAATATTAAACTACAATAGAATTAGACTTTATTCCACACAAAATACAAAAATAATATTTCATTAAAAGAAAAAAAAGGCAGATAAAAAAGTACAATAATAGGTGGCCTTATCGCCAAAGGCGATTTCGGCCAGGCAACCTTTGGATGGATCTTAGATTACGGACAAGCAATAGGCACATTTCTTACATTATAAAGCCAGGCCGGATTTGAACAGGGGTTTCGCAGATTGCCAGTCCAAAACTCTTTCTTATTGGTCACAATGCCCTGATATTGGTCAGCGTATTGCGCATACGCAGCCATCAATAGTTTCAATTACGTAGGCGGGTCCGTCCAGCCAATTCATGCCAATTGTGTTCTGCAATCTCGCCAATCGATTCAGGGAATACAAACATTGATTTGTAGACTCTGAACTATGTCATGCTTCTTCTTTGTTTGAGCTAAGTGGCTGAGCTCTGGTGTCGAGGGTTTTCAAGCCGCCTGAAGGCAGAGGACTTGGCTTAACTGAGACATTCACTGAGACTAACAGCCGGGACCTACAGTTTAACGCAAATAGGCTCCGAAACTACTGGATCGATAATTTATCCACATATAAGATAAGATAATTTATCCAATACATAGTAATTTAAGCTATATTTTGTTTCGAAAAATATCAGTGTTCCAATAAAACCCTTATATAATCCGTGCGAAGGCGGGGCAGTCTGCTATTTTATAATATTAGGAGAATAAGTGGATTTATTTAATTTTATATCAGTAAATTGATATAATTATATAATATAGATAGATAGATTATGTGCACAGAAACAGACTATTTATTATTAGTTAAAGATCTATACCAATATTAATTACTTAATTATATTATATTATATTATATATTTAATGTTATTTTATAGTTTACTTAGTTTACTTTTGCATATGTAAATTCGAATAAATACTTCTATTAAAAAAAAGTTAAAGATTATTTTCTAAAAGTTAAAGCAACAGAACAGCCACGTACGTGTATTATACATAAACAAATCAATCAGTCGGAACCTATCTTTTGTCAATCTGCACTACTTTCACTTGGACATTTCCTGCGATTTGCATTCAACCACCTCGCTCCACCGTCTGGCGCCTTGCCGTAAGTCATTCAATCGATCATCGATACTCAATACGTGTATACAGGGTACTTTATGTAAAAAAATATTGGGCTTTTTTTTAATGATAAATAGGCTTACGTTTGACCGCAGCTAGCCTGATGTTAAGCTTGACTGTGGTCTAAGATGTATCACGAAGGAACCTATTTACTCTAGATTTGAAGACCCCCAAATTGTACTTCTCGGGAAAAAGAGACTCAGGAAGAGAGTTTCAAAGCTTCGCAGTTCTCACAATGAAGGTCGAAGCAAAACGCTTTGTACGAATCCTCGGATCTTCGACAGTAAATCGGTGTCTCAGTCAGTAAACCCCTGCTTGATATACCTTTTAGGTGAATGCAGACAAAACTATTGTACTTATCAGCCACGCCAGACATATTATTTGAAAGAAGCGCCTTGCGTGCGGCAGTGGATTTTTCACGAAATAAATTTAGCCATACATGCCATTTTGCTTCCATACCGCATTTAGGACAAAAAAAAATATCTCTTTGGAGCGCCTTAGTTTTATATCAAATCAAATCATTTTATTTCAAAAATAGTTACTTACTTACTAGTATTTCTTTTCATTCCAGTGTATGCAAACTTATTTTTTTTTATAAATATAATAAAAATAGCCGTAACTTCTCTTCATATCAGGCTTGCCTAGAAAGAGATTCAGCGGCACACCAACCTACCCCTTTTTTTTTTTTTTTTTTTTTTTTTTTTTTTTCGTGAGGAAATGCATTTACGCATCTCCCGCTACAAGCCTGGGGGAGGCGAGCGGGGTATGTCGGACTCGACGTCCAGAAGGGCCGTCACTACCGACTAAAACCTCACGGTGTCCCATCTCACGGCGGGGGCAGGGAAGCAGGACCGCTTCGCGCATTGCCGCTGCTCTCCCCGCCCAGGCCGCTGTCCGCAGTCCGAGCGGACCCACCTCAAGGGGGGCGACGCCCCCCTCTACGGCGCGAGCGATGCCCTGGGACAACCAAAGGCATCGTCTCCTCGGGACACCAACCTACCCCTAGTATTAATTTTTTCATTTTTATCTTTAGTCTATTAATGGTGTATATATTTAGCCTTAAGTTTATATAGAACAATAAAAATACATTTGAATTTGAATATATTTCTTTGTTCTGTTATTAAGATGTAAGTTGTTTTTTTTTTTATTTCAACGGATTTCGCAAAACATAAAAAATAATATCTACTCCACATATAGATATGCTTAGGCCTACTTAAAAAGATTTTCAAGAAAAATAAATAAATATGTTCGAAATTCTAAAAACAAAATAAAATACAAATTTGAGTTATCAGTTAACTCTGTATAGGTTTAATACAAATACAATGTCAATGTAATAGCGTTCTGTATGCATCACGCGCCATCGACAGTGAGACTTGCTATAGATAATAACTATTGCTTGACAGACTTATTGAGGGCAAAAAGAGCAGCAACAAAGTATTCGGCAATTCATCCATCGAGTGTCTGTACATTAAATCTATTTGAAAAACTAATAGGGGTCGATAACAGAATCAAAAACACTGAAAACAAAAATAAAATATTTTTTGTCTGTTTTTCTGTGCATCTGTCGGTCTGGTACATTATACAAGTTACTTTACGAAACTGCTTAACGAATTCGAATGTGGTTTTCACAGGTGGATAGCACACTATAAGTTATTAGTAGTTTAGTGTCAATTTTATTCTATTTCATGAAGATCAGTGAAGGGACAAAGAAGTTATAGTTGAAATTTATTTCAAGCACTGCTTAAAAACTTTTAAACATTCTTTTAAATGCGGATAACGTAAACGTTTTTAAGAATAAACTAATATTATAAATGCGAAAGTTTCTGTGTGTTTAGGTGAGTGTATATGTTTGTTACATTTTACACTCAAACGGATGAACTGATTGACATCGCAGGTGTTAGTTAGAATAGAATAGAATGTCTTTATTGTCATATTGTTAAATAATTATTACATTATATAAACATAATCATAACTATCATCAATATGGACTCGTCAGTATTTCATTCAATAATAATCAATAAATTAAATTAAAAGAATAGCAGCGGTATAGGGGCTTTGTCGAAAAGTAAATAATTATATATAAAGAAAAAGTAAAATTATAAAATAATATCCTTATTCAATTTTTGAACGCATCATATGAGTTAGTCTCTTATTGTGTCATATAAATTTATATAGTGTGTGTATTAAAATATGGATCTGCAGTAAAAATTATATATGTATTTTATAAGCTAATTTTAACCTCAGACTAACGCAGGAAACCACTGAGCGCCGCTTGTATCAAATAATTCATACTTACAATTAAATTTGGCTCTGAATCGGACTAGATTATTATTAATGCACGGTTTAACATAGTAATTATTTAGTAAAGCCATGTTAAAGCTATTATGTAATAATTGACAAGTGTGTAATTGTTACGCGTTCTTTAAGAAAGTAGTAGACTTAATTATAAAGCTCCATTGATTTATAACAAAAGGTGAACAGCTTAATCGTTATTACTATATAATATGTATCTATGGTTATAAAGGCGTATATTTTAACAGACTTAAAAAAAGGAGGAGGTTCACGATTTGACTGTATGTTGCTTTTTTATTTTGATTTGGTTATTTTTTGGTGATTAAATAGTTTTTTCATAAGTCGCTTAATAATTAAACAATATTGTGCTTCTGAAAGGAATGGAAACCAATCTTACTTATATTGTAAAATCGTTACGGTTTATAATTTCGATATTGTTAATAGTCGATTGACTTAGATTTAATCTACTATTTGTAACGTTTTTTGTATTGTGTGTTTTTTTTCATGTAATTTTTAATTTTAGTGTAGTCGAAATTAAAATTATATTACATTAAAATTTTGCTGCCAATTTGATTTCGTATAATTTTGACTGGTACGCGCCAGGCTAAATTCTAAGTAAGCGACACAAATAACATACACGTGTGAACTTAAATAGGTAAGCAACACCAGGCAAATCAATTGATGTCAAAGTCTAGCTCAACTTAAAGGCAATTTATACACTATCGGGACCTCACAAAGTGAGTTATTGTAAATTGATATTGATATGACATATAATAATGAACAATTAAATAACATTGTTTACGATAATTGATTGTTTATTTATAGAATTAATGAACGAAGTTCAAGGTTCGATAATAGATATACAATTTATTATTATTATTTTCAGCCTGTTACGTCCCACTGCTGGGCAAAGGCCTCTCTTCCCTCCTTCCAGACAGCCCGGTCTTCAGCTTCGGTGGCCCAGTTTGTGTCATGTTCGTCTAGATTATGACGCCACCTTTGTCTGGGTCGACCCAAGGTTGTTTTGCGTACCCAAGTTGTACAGTTTACTCTTTATATCTTGAAATGAATAGTAATTGATTTTAACGTAGTGTCATATTTGCCGGGTTCAGTTCCCGGCACGGCCAACATCTTTGTGATGAACAAAATTTTTCTGACTGGATGGTAAATATGTATCGATATAAATCATTATGTATGTATATATATGTAGTATATTAGTTGTGTTAGCAACCATACTAAAAACTAAAAATGGTTTATTGTGGGGTAACCAGCCGTGTATAATGTGTCCTAATATTGATTTATTATTTATTTTGGCTGCGGTAGTAAAAACATGCGTTATTCCAAGACCTAAACAATCTTCATGCGAAATATCATTTCAATCGGTTCAACTGCTAGAGCGTGAAAGAGTAAAAAAACATAACTTACTTAAACATACTTCTCTCTCTTAGGTTTTATATTTGGGGTAGGGCATTTTCTAGTGCCCGCCTGGTTATATCCACCCTCAAGTTGAAATATCTGTCACTAAGCATCTGTTCTTCCTTGAGATCCAGTTATTCCAGACTAGGTATGCTTATCTTAGGCCGAAGTGTTGATAACTAATGTGAATACGCGCCTTGTTTTTCAAAAATAAAAGAGAAGAAAGATGTGAAAAGCAGCTTTCAAAATTCTGTCACTAGTCTTAATCTATCTAGCCTTAAGCAAGGAAGCTTTAGAGCTTTTAAAAGCTTACATAATACTTAGAGGTAAATCAAGTTAACGGTACTTTGAGAGGTGGTAAATAATAGATAAGTAAAGTGGAAAAAGTACATACATCATTGATAAGATGTCTCGTAAATCCATCTGGTAAGTACTAAGTGCGTACACAGCTTTCTTACTCGTCAGTTAGACTTGATTTTATCTCAAAATTTATTAGACTTGGTCCAGGAGAAACCTTTATTAATATACTTAGCATGGAAAACACTAGAAAAGTAAATAAAATAAACTAGATACTATAATGGATTAAAAATACTATAAGTTAGACCTATCTATGTGTGTTTGTCTGTGCCATCTTAGTTCCCGCAAGTGATAAACCTATTTTAATTTAGTTTTTTTGTAATAAAAGTGTTATAGTCAGTTCTTAGCTATTCATAGTCGGTCCAAAATGGGCGTAACTTTCCTAATATGAATATCTAATGATAAGGTTTAAATAATAGAGTATATACACAATCATAAATGTCAAATCCACAACAAAAATATTGTTAGGGGTATTCAAAATTTTTGAATTACACATATTTTTTTATAATATTTATTTATAATACTCGTATGCCAGATTATATGTAATAGAGCTTACATTATAAAATCTTAAGAAAAAGAAAGTTACATTTAAGAATACTCTTAAAAATAAAATAAAATATTGGATTGAATAAAACAGTATCTAAAACTAATCTAGATGGTCAATGATTTGAAACTTTTCAAAGATATTAGATATACTTGACACGTGCTATTAATGACACAAGGACAACCGGGTATTAATAATAGAAATGAAATTAAAATCCCCAGGTCATTAGACTTTCATAAAAAAGAAATACCAATATATCTTATCTGGTTTCCAACCTGATATACTTATCTCAAAATAACTTAATCAGTAATCGAGGATCTAGCTTATTTAGTCAGGTCAAAGACTTAAAAATTGCTTTTACAAATCAGTTAGCCTAAAGCCGCTTTAAGCATTTTTTATTTTATTATATTTTTAATGGAATGCGTGGTTTTTTTCTCTTGATGAAACTAAAATCTAGCCTACCAAGCTAAATATTATTCTAAAATAAGCAATTTTCATTATTAGTAAAAGTTTCAATAAAATTTCAATCAATTCAAATAATAACAATAAAGTAACAAAATTAGTTCAAAAGCAACAGGACCAAAAAGATTTATAGTCATTTTTGGTGGGAATAAACCATAATAAAAGTTTTAAGATTTTTTTTTGTTTAAATATTCTACCTGATCATCAGATTACACGTAACAAAAAGATTACTTATTTTTGAGATGTAAGTTATGATTTTATTAATATAAAGACTTAATCTAGCAAAAAAGGCTGCCAGGCTTAAAGGGAGTGGGCGGGCCACGTGTGCAGGTGCAGGATGCACCCTGACCGTTGGGCAAAGGTTTCCATGGAGTGGGACTTTTCAGATGGCAGAAGACGACGAGGCAGGCCGCCAACTCGATGGCGCAAGGAGTTGGTAGACTTCCACAACAACTGGAAGGAACTGGTCCAGGACAGAAAAGCGTGGAAATCATTGGGGGAGACCTTTGCCCAACAGTGGGACAATATAGGTTAGATAAAAAAAAATAATCTAAAACATAACTAGACTAAACCTAAGGAAATTACTTTTGTACTAATGATTTCGTGTAAATAAAATTTGGACACCATTCACACTTTCATCCCGTTGAAAGTAATCTAAGAAAGTAATCAAAAACAGCTTATTATTAAACGCAACCAGCAATTATTATTACCATTATGGTTTAAACAAAGGGTCATCAAGATCACGTCTTAGCACCTATAACTCAACAATTAACATTTACTTGTTAAATGGCAAGGAGGAGTCCAGTGTCAGGAGAAACACGTAAAGTGAATAATTGGGTTCCGTACAATAATAATATCCCTCTTGATGGCCGAAGTAATGTCTCATATTAGCGCTGTTCGACTCTGTGATCGCGGGACCGGTTGCTAGCAAAGGACAGAGCTTATAATAATATACATATATGTTTACTTAATAGTTTAAGTGTAAGTTCTTTAATTTAATCGGATAACTGAAAATAATTACCTAAAAGAAACTTAAACTATCATACGGATTGATTTGATTTGCGCGGAATTGTTTGTCAGAAAAATTCACTTACTTATAGCACAGCAAAGAAGCACCGATTCAATGTTCCGAGGATTCGCAAAAAGCGTTTTGCTTCCAACTTCATTGTGAGAACTGCGAAGCTTTGCAATTCTCTTCCTGAGTCTCTTTTTACCGAGAAGTACAATTTTGGGGTCTTCAAATCCAGAATAAATAGGTTCCTTCTAGGCAATATCTTAGACTACAGTAAAGCTCAACATCAGGAAAACTGCGGTCTAACGTAAGTCTATCCAGACGGATCTAACAACGCAAATTAGCATTTCCAAGAACCCAAGCCGGCGGAAGAGGTTAACCAACGAAACAGGTTTTGTATCGATCCGAAAATAGCCATCACACAGACGTAAATAATAAAAAAGTATCCTGACAAACATTCGTCCCGACATCCACAAAAGGAAGGTGTTTACTTTCGATGGACGAGTTTGTGCTCCCTATACCTAAAGAGTTTTAGGGTTCCTTGCAGGTTACGTGATTAACGACAGATCTTTAAAAATCGATGGATAGATAATCTTCGCTGTCAACTCACATTCAAATTCAAATTCGTTTATTTACATAAATTACACGTACAGATTAACCAAACGTATCACTTAGACTAGTAGAAAATTAAATAAAAATAAATTACAATACTAAAAACTATTATTATGACTAGGCTTAAATGTTACAAAGATTAAACGAACTATTTACAATTATAAAAAGTATACTAGCAAAATGTCAGTTTTCTCTTCCTTTAATTTTAAATACAGTAGAAACTCCATTATCTGCCCTCAGGTATACGGATTCGCCAATAACCGGACCAATTGTCCAAAGTCATATTTTTGCTAACATGAACGTATCGGACAGAACTGGTATCACCCAGCTTCTCATCGGAAAATAAAAAAAGCCGATTTTAATCATAGTTTCAATTATCCGGATTTTCAATTATCCGAATGCCTAACAACAACAATTAGTCCGGTTAATCGAGTTTCTACTGTATTCTGAAAACTAACCCAAATATTAAACTGGACCGATTTAATAGCGATCGCTCGTTTCGTGTTATTTGATAAAAGAATGAAAAAAAACACCACTGGCACTGGTTTTTTAGATTAGACATATACTTTTAATTTAATTAATTTTAGATTAGATTTACATTAAGTAATATTGAATTTGTAGTGATTAGTTATCCGTCATTAAATAATATTAAAATTGAAAAAAAAAATTGTTTTGTTACACCAACCTCAATATGAGTATGACATAAAAGGGTTTGACAATCCTCTCGTTCATAACCTACTCAGTGCAAGAAAAAGGAAGCGAACTTTCTAGTGTTTTCTTTATTGAATCGCGTCATACAACAGTCTACAGGTCATTTCGAACCTTATTAGCCCACACTTATTGGCGCGGTGAAAAGTACCAAAGTTATATTTAAGTAAGTGTTTCATGAGTATTTTGTTTTGGACCATACTTTGATTTTTCTTTTTAAATATACTATAGGTTGTCTTCTTTCAGTATTACTAGCTTTTAGTGCAGTTTTCGGGGGTTGACATAGCTCAAAACAGTAGCAGCCATCGTTACACCCGGAGTATTCTGGTTAATTCTTGATTTCAACTCGTAGGTTCAGTATGAAGCAGGCCCACTGCCGTGCTGAAACTTTCAGCAAAGGTAGCTTTTATCATTGTCTATCTTATTTAATACTCGCTATATCAGGCGCACCCTCAGAAAAGTCTGGCGAGCGTTATAGATTTTATCTCTATAAAAATATTTTTTACATGACTTTTTTGTTGCCTCAGTTTTGCATGACGTGGACTCACTGCCGGGCTGAATTTTTCAGCATAGGTAGCTTACACCTTTATCTATCATATACATTACTCGATGTATCAGGCGCACCCTCAGAAAGGTCTGCCTTGTGTCATAATTTTCAACACAAAACATATTTTTAGCATTAAAATATTGTTGCCTCAGTTTTGCATGAAGCTGACCCACTAATGGGCTGAAGTTATCTAGTATACTAGGCAATAGTGTTATTTATTATTATAATTCGTCAAAAGTCTAGATTTTCATAAAGAAATATATTTTTGTGGCCCACACATATCGGCGCGGTGAAAAGTACCAAAGTTATATTTAAGTTAGTGTTTCATGAGTATTTTGTTTTGGACCATACTTTGATTTTTCTTTTTAAATATACTATAGGTTGTCTTCTTTCAGTAGCACTAGCTTTTAGTGCAGTTTTCGGGGGTTGACATAGCTCAAAACAGTAGCAACCATCGTTACACCCGGAGTATTCTGGTTAATTCTTGATTTCAACTCGTAGGTTCAGTATGAAGCAGGCCCACTGCCGGGCTGAAACTTTCAGCAAATGCAGCTTTTATCATTGTCTATCTTATTTAATACTCGCTATATCAGGCGCACCCTCAGAAAAGTCTGGCGAGCGTTATAGATTTCATCACTATAAAAATATTTTTTACATGACTTTTTTGTTGCCTCAGTTTTGCATGACGTGGACTCACTGCCGGGCTGAATTTTTCAGCATAGGTAGCTTACACCTTTATCTATCATATACATTACTCGATGTATCAGGCGCACCCTCAGAAAGGTCTGCCTTGTGTCATAATTTTCAACACAAAAAATATTTTTAGCATTAAAATATTGTTGCCTCAGTTTTGCATGAAGCTGACCCGCTAACGGGCTGAAGTTATCTAGTATACTAGGCAATAGTGTTATTTATTATTATAATTCGTCAAAAGTCTAGATTTTCATAATGAAATATATTTTTGTAGCCCACACATATCGGCGCGGTGAAAAGTACCAAAGTTATATTTAAGTTAGTGTTTCATGAGTATTTTGTTTTGGACCATACTTTGATTTTTCTTTTTAAATTTACTATAGGTTGTCTTCTTTCAGTAGCACTAGCTTTTAGTGCAGTTTTCGGGGGTTGACATAGCTCAAAACAGTAGCAGCCATCGTTACACCCGGAGTATTCTGGTTTATTCTTGATTTCAACTCGTTGGTTCAGTATGAAGCAGGCCCACTGCCGGGCTGAAACTTTCAGCAAATGCAGCTTTTATCATTGTCTATCTTATTTAATACTCGCTATATCAGGCGCACCCTCAGAAAAGTCTGGCGAGCGTTATAGATTTCATCACTATAAAAATATTTTTTACATGACTTTTTTGTTGCCTCAGTTTTGCATGACGTGGACTCACTGCCGGGCTGAATTTTTCAGCATAGGTAGCTTACACCTTTATCTATCATATACATTACTCGATGTATCAGGCGCACCCTCAGAAAGGTCTGCCTTGTGTCATAATTTTCAACACAAAAAATATTTTTAGCATTAAAATATTGTTGCCTCAGTTTTGCATGAAGCTGACCCACTAATGGGCTGAAGTTATCTAGTATACTAGGCAATAGTGTTATTTATTATTATAATTCTTCAAAAGTCTAGATTTTCATAATGAAATATATTTTTGTAGCCCACACATATCGGCGCGGTGAAAAGTACCAAAGTTATATTTAAGTTAGTGTTTCATGAGTATTTTGTTTTGGACCATACTTTGATTTTTCTTTTTAAATTTACTATAGGTTGTCTTCTTTCAGTAGCACTAGCTTTTAGTGCAGTTTTCGGGGGTTGACATAGCTCAAAACAGTAGCAGCCATCGTTACACCCGGAGTATTCTGGTTTATTCTTGATTTCAACTCGTTGGTTCAGTATGAAGCAGGCCCACTGCCGGGCTGAAACTTTCAGCAAATGCAGCTTTTAGTATTGTTTATCTTATTTAATACTCGCTATATCAGGCGCACCCTCAGAAAAGTCTGCATAAACATACCAACTTCATGTATGAAAATACATCAATACTTTTCCATTTTCAATATTTTTCTTTGTTATTTAGAATGTCTTGGGGTTTTTCAACAGTTTAGTACATATGTACCTAAATTGTATTTGTACTTAACGAGAAAATAGCGTGGCTGCTAACTTTTCAAAATTGACCTTCTTAATTTGGTCGGGTTATTGGCTGCTAACTTTGGCTGCCAACTTCACACCGGTGGTTCGAAATGACCTGTAGACTGTTGTATGACGCGATTCAATAAAGAAAACACTAGAAAGTTCGCTTCCTTTTTCTTGCACTGAGTAGGTTATGAACGAGAGGACGATACACATACATATATAGCATAAGTAGCCCACTATACATTCCCACTGCTGAGACTCAGAGCCTTCCCTCACGTGGAGAGAGATATAGGACATAATCCATCACGCTAGCCAGGTGCGGGTTGGCGGATGACACATGTCTTCGTATATTGTGGTTCTCAAACACATCTGTGTGTTGCTGTTGGTGTTTCAAATTTAGATACACTCGCGAGAATATATTATTTTTAGACTCTCTCATTTTTTGAATTTTCATGTTGTTTTTTTCGAGTTTCTTAAAGCTTTTGAAATGCAAAAAAATAACAAATATTTGTTTTAGCGAAAGTATTTCTCGAAAAATAAATTGGAAGTTTTTTATATTTTGTCGGTTGCCACAATTAAAAATAACGAATTAAATAAAAGTGAGAGATTCAAACAACAAAGGTATTATAGTCAAGCATATTATGTAGATGGTATATAATATGAGTCTTCTACTCAATGGTATATACTATGTGCCTTCTACTCTATGGTGTACATTTACTATGTGTCTTCTACTCAATGGTATACACTGGTATACACTATATGTCTTCTACTCAATGGTATATATGTACTACTTGTGTCTTCTACACAAGTTCCACAGACGCTTCGCTTACTTCATTCGCGCGGCCTATAATTAACAAGAATCCTGATCTTAGATTGACCATCTTATACCTAATCGGTGAAGTTCAGAAAGTATCATTACTCACTACTTTCCCGGACTTGGCCGAAGGAATCAATGTCTCCATTGATTACATCTAAGTACCTATCCACTGATGCTAAGCTAAAAAGAATTGTATTTTTATTTAGATTTTTATATAAATTTCCTATGTTTATGTGTATATTATGCGATTAATAATAATATTGACATTTTAATTGAATTGAAACTTGTTAATGTAATAGTGAATAATGTATGAATGTGAAATTAACGAGAACGTACTGTATCCTTTTATTAAACCTATAAGTTGTTAAATTAGGATACGTTATGACGAATAAATTATATTCTATTCTATTCTATTCTAAGGGATAGATTTCATGTTACAGAAAAAGCTATTTGGCGTATTTAATACGTGTAATTGTTTTGTTTTTCAAAATCAACAAAATAATATGTATGTGGGTTTGTTTTATTTCGTTTTGTTGTTTCTATTTGTGAAAGATTTACAACAAAAAAAAACATTTTTTGTAATTTCCCTCAGCAGTTTTGAGTTGTTCCGTAACAATGAAAACATTCATTTGCATTGAGAACTTACTCCTAATATCCAATTTCAATGAAATATTTGTAAGATTTACATTTCAATTTATGATTTCGAATAAAAAACAATGCGTAATCGATTTTAAAATATTTAAATATGAGGATCCAAAATGTTCGTATCATTCAAACAGCAATTGAAAAAAGATGATACATCAAATACGTAGCATAGCGCTTTGAGATAGATCGCTGAAACCTTACTATGTAGGCTTTACCTGTAACGGTATAATGAAAGCCTTAATTAAGCAACCTTTTGAAGATGTTCGTTAGACGCATGTCGTACTTATATAAAACCATTTAGAGCTTAGGGATTGGCAGAATAGTTTAGTATATCATTGATTTTCAGAAAGAACATTTAGACTTTATTAAAATATACTCATTGATCGATTTGAATAATTGATTTTCACATAATAACTCTATTATAAAAATCTATCCATTAAATATCTTTTTACTATAGAGTTAATACTAAAGTCGTCTTTAAAACTTTCGACATTAGATTCTGGCCACTTTTATAAAGAATATGGCAACCAAAAATATGTCAAAAGAAGAAGAACCACTTTAAAATATTTTTTTAACTAACACATCGTCCCGGCTTCGCACGGGCTAGAAATTAATCTAAGTTGCAAAGAGAAACAAAATACAGCATATGTTACTCCAGAATAATATAGGTTCCCAACAGTGAAAGAATTTTTCAAATCGGTCCAGTAGGTTCGGAACCTATTTGCGTCAAACAAACAAACAAGAAACAAACTTTGCCTCTTTATATATTGGTATAGATAATTTGTTAAACGCGTTTCAAAGCTGCGTCGTACTCAAAATTTCTCATAAAAAATATTGAATTATGCAAAACAGCGAAAGAATTCCAAGCACGTTCTATTTTTTTATAAACAAAAAACCAAGGCACGCGCATAAAACTAAAATAGAAATGAGTCATCGTGTTCTAATCTATATTTAGCAACACTTAATTACAACACTACATTAGGCTATCTGTATGCAAATTAACTTCTGTGCATGTAAGTTTTTGATTATGCTAGATTATTCTGAATATTTTTGCATACTTTTAAGATAATGTTTGTCACTTTATGTGCTGTTAACCGCGATATTGCCAGATAATGGTTTATGGTTTGAAGGTTATCTACCTTTCAAGTTTTTAGTTTTATGGTGAAATTTGTTTTATCATGCTTTTGATTATCTATAATCGGATCGTATAAATTGAGTTCAGGTCAAGAATTTGTCCGGATTCATTCATTATCGGAACTGTCATCTAATTTCATGAATATTGGCTATACCTATAAAGTTCATTTTATTTTTCAAGTTATGTGTGGATTTGCATTCGCTTTACGGTGAAGGAAAACATCGTGAGGAAACCGACATGTTTGAGGACCACAATATCCGAAGACGAGTGTTATCCCGCACTTGGCCAGCGTGGTTGATTATGGCCTATATCCATCTCCTCATGAGAGAAGGCCTCGAGTCTCAGCAGCGGGATCGTATAGTGGGTTGCTTATGCTACTTATAGCTTAGAATTAAATTGACATTATATTTGTTTAGACTTTGAATTCATTCAATTCACATAATTACGAATAATATAGCAATATCGCTTTTTGTTATAATTGGCGCTTAGTTTACAGATTTAAAGTGTTTTTTATTTTGAATAGCTAGTTCTATTATAGAGTAGTTGTATACAGTTATTATTGTAGGATTTTAGTTAAAAAAATGAACACATTTATTGAAAACACATTTATTGATTTGTATTTATCATTTAACTTAAACCACGTTTACATCTTCAATTAATCTATGTCCGTATCAAACTAATCTGTACAGTAATCAGTAGCAAGCAGCTGTCATGTTGTATATACTTAACGTCTCAAGAACAACCACCATATATGTAAACTAGCCACTGGACTATTCTTGAAACGACAGAGACGAAAACTAACAGACAAGAACTAATCTATATGTGTATTTGAAGCTACATCAACTTTGATGCTACTACGAGAGCAAACCACAATGCTTGAATACTTAAATAAATATTCGTCATTATACTTATCTATATACTATAAAGCAAAATAATAGTAAAGTTTGTTTTAGAAATGTTTGTTCTGAAATTAAATTGAAATTACGTCACTTTTGATTTTATTTCAAAACAAGAATAAATTTTGTAATAATTTAATTATATTTTGGTTGGTTGGCTAAATCGTTTGTTTATGGCTTAGTTAACTTTTCTTTAAACTAGAAGTAGTCTAACTTATGCCGGTATCTTTTTAAACAACAGTTTGGATTTATTTTTTAAAGTAAATTGCTTACCGTAAGTCAAGTCAGATGCCTTCAGGCGGCTTGAAAACTTTCAACGCCAGAGCTTGACCACTTAGCTCATACGAAAAAGAAAGACGCTTACTGAAATTAGTCACTTAGCTTTCAACAAGTTTGCAAAATTTATATAGCATAAGCATAAACAGCCCACTATAAGTTCCCACCGCTGGGACTCCCCTAGTCCCTTCTCTCACAAGGAGAGATATATAGGCCATAATCCACCACGTTGGCCAAGTGCGGGTTGGCGAATGACACACGTCTTCGGATATTGTGGTCCTCAAACATGCCGGTTTCCTGACGATGTTTTCCTTCACCGTAAAGCGAGAGCAAATCTATACATAACTTGAAAAACAAGTCGTTGGTGTAGGGCCATCAGGGCAAAATTTGTATGGATTGTATTATCTGTATTCAAATCTCATCTGACACTTTCTTAGTCTGCTTTACAGAGCATCCAGTGTCATTAAGTAACGTTACTCGAACGGTGGTCGAATGTAGTTCACACCTTATGTGGGGGTGTACTCAGGAAGTAGGGCACTAAACATGGTGCTAAGTACGGCCAGACTGGTACCAAGATAACAAGTCTTACAAGTCAAAAATCTTAAAAAAAACATGAACAAAAAAATAAAAAGATCAATTTATAAATTGTTGCTTAAAACTTTAGCTATAGAGTACCACAATATTTACATATTATACTGTCAAAAAATGTGGCTTACAAAATTATGAATTTTGTATTTGTCACGTTAAAAAAATAACATCGAAACACGTCTTCATCGTCGAACATCGAAAGTGATCTTTCGATTCGTCGTTCGAAGAGTCAACATCTCCTGATGATGCCTTGTGGAAAGGCGAGACACGTGTTGAGTTAAGAATTTCCGGATTGTGATTTGTAACGTTAATCTTAATTAATCTTAGGTTAACTTTTCCTTTACTTATTTTAATTTGGGTTTCGGATCACAGCGGAAGTACACTAAATATTTATTTTTGTCTTCTATTTACAATGGATCTCCGCAAAGTAACGCCTGGGTCAATAAGTTATGAACATATTTAATTAAAAGTATGATAAAAGGCGTCTCAGCGCAAAGCCTCGACCAACATCTCTCGAGACTCTCGCTAGATGGATGGATCAAGGGTCGAATACAGAAAACAGTCATACTCGACACGACGCGCATTGTCTGGAGGTTCCTATCCCTGTAGCTCCTAACCGCCGCTTGCGCCTTGCTTCGGTGCCAGTGACATGCTAGATTTTAGATTTTTTTTACAATGTTTTCGTATTTTTTATATTTATTTATTGTAGAAAGCTTAAAAGCGTAAATTAATAAATGAATACGGAAATAATTTATCGTGACATTATTTTGTACTTTCAAAAGCCTCAATCAACCTGAAACGTTCACAGTAAGTACGCGACAGGAACGTCACTCATCCGCGATATTGTCCCGGACTTCATAAATAAAATCTTTCACTTTCGTGACCAGTCCATGAGATTTGCTCTCAAAAGAGTGGCTTGTGTGGTACAACACAGGGCATGGATAAATGCACGTCAGAAAAAAACTACAAAATTAAAAGTGAAAAAGCTTTGCAGAATTTTTTTTTTCATTGTACTGTTAGGCACTTGACTAGCATGACGTGTAACTGAGAACCATTGAGAGACGAGCTAAGAAGCTTATTGGCAATTTTTGCGTTGCGAAGGCGAAGCTTCAGAGCCTAGAGAACCGACGCAACGTTGCTAGTTTGTCGGTTTCTTATCGGATACATTTCGGGGAGTGTGCTCTGAAACTTCATAATTTGATTCCACCATCTCCGTTCTACTACAGAACGAGCAGATAGTCAGTGAAGAGACACCGATACAGAGTTGAAATTCCAAACTTTCGTACAAAACGCTTTGCGTTGTTTATTGTTAGAACTGCGAAGCTTTGGAACTCACTACCTGAGTCTCTGTTTCCTTCAAAAGTAGAGTTAATAGGTATCTTCTAGGTGAGCGTGCCACACCGTAGACTGCAGTGCAGCTTAACATCAGGCTAGCTGTAGTCAAACGCTAACCTATCAAGGATAAAAAAAACTACACGAGTCAGCGACACTCTGGTTAAAGCTGGAGTAAACCTAGTCTGAAGATAATGTAGAGCCAGTAACTCTTGTTTCATCATGAAATAACAGTGACTGGCTGATAAATAGGCTTGCGCTTGATCGCAATTCACTTGATGTTAAGTGATGTTGCTATCTAAGATGGAGCGATAGAAGAAACCGATTCACTCTCGCCTTGAAGACAGTAGTGGGGTTAATAGTTCAGAGGGAACAAGGATTCCTGATTTGGTGTGCTCAAGCTGCCTGAAAGAGTTTGCTAGAACAGACTGTAAGGTTCTTGGTGGCAAATACGTGGCAAATAAGTTGGAAAAGATCACCACAAAAACCACGTGGTGTATAACAGAGCAATGATGTATTAAAGCAGGATAGGGCCAAGTGGCGTGCCTTGGGAGAGGCCTATGTCCAACAGTGGACGAACAAAGGCTGATGATGATGATGATGATGATGACGTATTAAAGACATTAAGATTAGATGATGTATTTTATATTTGAAATATCGCAATTCACTTAATGTCAAGTGATACTGCGGTCTATATTTAACGTGAAAAAACGATTCGCCACGCCTTGAAAACAGTGACAGTGTTGTTATGCAGTGGGAATAAGAATATTTTTTTTTTACTTTGAAGGTCAACGTCTAAGTATAGTATATGTATCTATATCATATTATATCAGTTTGTATAATTTCAGTTGTGCCATTTGAATGCGCCGAAAGTGTACAACATTTTAATATATTCCAGTTATGTTTTACTGTTGTCGTTATATAGATCGACAGATAAACAGTTTCGCTTTCCACTGTGAAAAATGAACTAGTTTAGCGAAATAGATGTGATTTAGCATTACTTAGGCTGTTTGTAGATAAAATGATAACGGCTTTCTAAGCGGAAATTTACGTAATATTTGATCAATATCTTAGAGAAAATACGAACGCCATTTAATTGGAACAGACAATTAGTGATTCTTTAATCTTTATCCATCGCTAGTTTAATTAATTCCAATCCCATAGCCGGAAAAGGTGCGACATAAAAATTAAAAGTAACACAATAAATAAATAAAAAATGTTTCTAAAATTGTATCGCAAATAAGTTCTCACGTAAGTGATCAATGTAATCTTTGCGAGATATAAATATCTTTAAACTTTAAACTCTATAAATGTCTTAGTTAATACTTGTACTAGGAACAAAGCAAAACAGAGCATTAAGAAATAGATAACCAACCTCGCTGGTCGACACAGAAATCGATATTCCAGACTACATTTATTGTGTTAGGAGATTTCTAAACGACCACAGAATAAAACACAGTCCTATCAGATACTAAACAATAGACGGTGCAGTTGAAAACGACGCAAACCCTTTACCCTAATATATCGATATCGCGAAAGGGCCCTACCACGTGTCCGCTTTCACTCGAAACGCGATAAACAAAATCAACCTGACATGATCTCGCACCAACTCTCAAACCCTGTGATCTCGAGATGAGAATACCTCGCGGAAACAATATCAGTCTACGTAAATGTCATCGGTCGTATCGAAGGGCGGGGCTGAGAGAAATCGAAAAACGTACAACCATTCTGTTGAACACGGACATTACAATGCATAATTTTGATATCTATTTAACGGTTGGAGTCGGATTAGACACGAATGTAAGGCTTCCGAGACGAAACGGTTTGTAAAGGCGACTTTATATGACAGGTATGGGTAATCTTTAGAGCGTTGCGTGACAATGTTTACAATTTTAATACAGTCACCGGCCAAAGCACGAAATAAAATTTAGTAAAAAAACTATACTTTCATTAGACTACTTTTGAAGTTAATTCTAGTATAAAGGTTATGGTGATATTGGATTCTAGACTTTAATTGAAAACAAATAAATCAAGGTCTTGACTAGTTCCGATTAAAAGGAAGCGTGTTTTAACGGGAAAGGTTTTCAAGAGTTTCAGTCTCGAGCGATTTTTTCGTCTATCAATATTGTTACCAACCTTTAACCTCACGCATATATTCAAAATATTTCATGACCCGCTTCAAAAGCTTTTTTTTACTCATAAGGGGCTTGCGCTTGATCACAATTCACCTAATGGTAAGCGATATTGCGATCTAAGGTGGAGCGCTCTTGCCCAGAAGAAACCGCTTCACTCTTGCCTTGAAAACCGCTAGATTATAGTTATCGGGGAACAGGGACGTGGCGATTTCGTCCCGCCAGCCCGATGTTACTCATATGTGTTGTAAAAAAAATGAGCGGTATACCAGTGTATTTATTAGAAGATCACATACTGAGAGAAACCTGTGGTTAGGGCCCAATTTACAGCGTCAGTCCTTAACGATATATCATTACTTTTTGCAATAAGCGCTTTTAAGGTCTTTTCCTTTTTACTCAACCTTCCCGTAAAGCCTGTTTATGTAGACGTAACGATACAAATGGCATGACGCCAAAAACAAACTAGATCGACAAGTACGACTTATGAGAATAAAAAGCTCAATAAAACGCCACATAAAAGGCTGGCCGCAGGTAAACGGCGCGCGCAGTTAATGCTCTTACTGATAAGCTAATTAAACCGAGATAAACGAAATAAAGGGTAACAAATCACAGTTTACGATTGCGACAATCGACGACTTTTCATTTGGACGTTATCTCGAAGCGAAATGTGAACGACTTTGATCACTATCGCGATCGCTTGCGAGAATACTTCGTAGTGTCTTGTCACTTTTAGTTTCGCCAGTTAATTGATTAATGTTAAGATAGACGGACAATGTTCGGCAAAAGTGAAAGAAAGAGATCGACGTGTGGCCTCGGACGATTAAACTCTTGCTTGTATTGTTAGATGGTCATTAACTTTCTACGCGAATTTAATACCCACCTGATTGAAGATAGCTTTGTTCGTTCCGCGCTCAATGCGTGAAGATAGTTTATTTAATTTGTTTAGATAACGTCAACAGTTCGTCACGTTTTGGAAATTAATTTAGCGTGTTACCGCAACTTGTTCTGTTACAATCAGATACAGTGATGTTATCTCGTGTTTTGCTTTTAGTTGAGCTTTTAAAATTAAAGATATAATATAGTTTGATGTTGATATTTTTGTAATAACATACTGAATAATGATTTGTTTAAACTATGACACAAAATGTATTAAATACATAAAAATAGGTGTGCTACAATCGGTGGCTTTATTGATCAAAGCAATTTTGTCAGGATTGTGATAAGGTATGAATTTAAAATAAATTATTTTTTTATCTTTCTACAACAAATCTATTAATAACATACCATATACTAGAATCAAAACATGACCCTGTCTTTTTGAAAAGAATAAATTGAATAATTTAATAGGATATACTAACTGTACTTACTACAAACGCCAAAGATTGAAAAAATTCCCACAATTTCCCTAATCTTGACGTTTGGTGAGCACTTATATGGAATTTAGAAAAACTCTAAAGATAATACTGTGCTTAAAGAGATTATGATAAATTATGGTCAAATATATCAAGACCTAAAACGTGATATATACGCTTACGCTTCGCTTCTTTTAAATTGCTTACGGTATTAGTGATGCACTGTTAAATAAGTGAAATTAAATTGAGTTAAAAAGTAAATATTTACTTAAATTTCAAATTAAAAAAATTAAGCTGGGCTCTAGAGCGTGTATTTTTTTTATTATTTTTTCGTCCACTAAATCCTCAACCTTCTTAAATGATATGACTTCCGCCTTTTCCTTAATTTAGTCTAAAGATGTTTTTACAGTCTTCCTTTCTCTCTTTGCTTTTGCCTTCTCTTTAATAATATTGAATTGTCAAGTCGTACAAGGTAACCTACTTTTTTTTAGTCTAACAAAAATATTTATTACTTTAATTATACTTTTTACTTTTACTATTTTATCTGTTTTACTTTCTGTTGTCGCTAATTTAGTAAGGATTTGTTTCGCTAGGCGTAAAAAAACGAACTTTACTATCGTCTTAGTAGTAAAGACGATCATATTCTTAAATAGTTTGTTATTCTAAGTCGACGACGCTGCAATCAGATTTACCTAGAGTACATTCGAATGTTGGCACTTAGATCAGCGTAGCCTGAAATTTTTCTATCCCATTTTGTAACAAACTCATTATCAGTAAAAACATCACTAAGACCACTCTGGTTTTCTCGTCGTCAGATCGGGTTTTCATCCATCAAATAAAGCTCTTCAATATAAAGGGAACCGTCACCAACTATGTGTCAAATTTCCACCTCTATCTCACACCCGTTTCTTAATCACTTTCAGTCGTGAAGAATCATTCACCAAACAATTACAGCGTCGACTAGCAAAGTAATAAATTAAACAATACATTGGCACCGACGCCATTATAGTCACGAAATGTGTTAACTCCTTTCCTAAAGAGATTTATGGTCTAGAGTTAGGTTCTGCGTTTTCTCACTTCGAGATGAGTTTCGAGTGAGTTTACGAGTAGTATGATCGAGTTGCAGAAGTAACAAATTGCTGTAGTAATTAAATCAAATCAAAAGTTTTTATTCGCAGAGTTAGTTAGATATTATTTTAATAATATTTTTTTAGATTTTTTACGTCAAGAGGTGTTAAATAAGTTTTAAAAATTATTATGTTCTCTACACTAGAACCGTTAGGGTGTACCAATTTATATACAATCTTACACTATTACATATTCTTTCATATTAAAAGTGCATACGTATTCGTGGAAAATGTTATAGAATTTATTTTTTATTTTGGTATTACACAATTGTTAATAAAATAAAAAAATATTACAAGGAATTACTGTTTCGTGGATATATATGTACTACTTATACGTATACTTTTTGAAATTCCTTAACTTTTTTAACTTGAGATTTTTACAAATTAACTCAAATAATAAAAAATATACAGCAAATTTTATTTGGTTTCAAACCGGAAGACAAGACAACATTATTTCTTTTATTTGACGTGGTCACACGCGTTTCTGCAAATTCGTCTAATTAGCATACAACCGTTTGAAACGCTTAAATCCAGTTAATTTGAATGTAAGGTGCCTATCAGATCCTGAATCACGAAGCATGGAGTTGCATAAATTAAATATGCACATTAAGCTCCGAATTTAATCTCGTTAGAGCGTGCAAACGTCAGCGTCTGTATTTCTGCAGGTGTAGTTTGTTACATTTTCGTCCAACTGTCTCGGAGGCTTAGCACGATTGTGACATTTAGCGCTGAGGGATTGAAATGTTGGGAAATATAGGTACACTAGCTGATCCGGCAAACGTTGTTTCGCCTCACTTAGGGGTATGAAAAATAGATAGTGTAGCTTATATGACACGTTCGTAGATTTACCAAAGCAGCGCCATCTATTGATTACTTACTCAACCCAGTCGAAAGGTATCGACATCTGTTAGAATCATTTGGAGTTAACAGATAATTGTGACTGTCAAATAATAACAGACAATTAAATAATTAGCAATAAATTAAAATTGCGACTATAGTTTGAGATTTAAACTATCCTATCTCTCAAGTTAGATCGAACTGCACATTGTGTGCGAATTTTTATAATCGGTTAAGTGGTTTAGGAGTCCATTGAGGACAAACATTGTGACACGAGATTTATATATATTAAGATAGGTACAGGTATAGAGTACTCGTTCTTA
The DNA here is from genome assembly GCA_035578125.1 of Mellilla xanthometata. NCBI lineage: Eukaryota > Metazoa > Arthropoda > Insecta > Lepidoptera > Geometridae > Mellilla > Mellilla xanthometata. The sequence goes on along the minus strand of JAPUBQ010000009.1, from coordinate 12,544,900 downwards.
CGGGATTAGTGGGGCAGTCTAGCGATGCGCGACTGTGAATGATTCCAGTCGAATTATTCGACTTTATAAATCATTCGACATTTACGAATGATCTCCGAAAATTAGTAACTAACATGATACCTACTAAAAATTAACCGGACTGAATGAATACTACATTAGTTACTACTTGAGCCGACTCCACTCCAACGGTTAATTCATATTTCATTCATTTGAAACTAACAAGTGACATTGACAAGATTCGCTAACAATCGAATCAAAACGCCATTAGTAACTAATTAGTAGTCATCATTCGATTATTAACATTAGAATATTACTAATATTCAAGTCGAACGTGTATATTGATAGTTGTAGATAATTCGACTGGTCAGATTATTCGCAGTCGCGCATCTCTATGGGGCACTAAGCAATTATTTATTTATTAGCGAGTGTGGCTCGGTGGTAATAACGTCTGCTTTTCAATCAGACGGCCCCTGGTCCAATCCCAGCCCTACAGCAATGACTTGTTTTTCAAGTTATGTGTGGATTGTGCAAAACCTTTTAAGTAAGAGTAAGTTTCTTTTTTATTTAAAACTTTCGTAAGGCATATTTGAAAAATGTATAATGTTTCCTTTGAGTTACTCACAAGTTTGTCGACAGGTTAACGTATCTGTTGACACTGGTGATCAAAGATCTGTTGAAGTTGATGCTTACCTGTAAGAAGAAGAAAATATCGTTAAAAATATTCTGAGATTTGCGTGTTTTATAAAACAAAAACACAATAGTTGTCGTATATTTTCATTTTCACCAGGGTGTGTAAGCACAAAAGTTAGCGACTTGAGCTGAAGTTTTAGTGTGCTTAGTCTGGGTGTATCATAGCATATGTTTAAAAAACTTTTAAAATTATAAACAATTTATCATCATTTTGCCATCATCAAACTTAAAAAATATGTACAATTTATTTATATGTATCCAATGACACAATACTTGTTTAATTTAATAAATATTAGTAAAATAAAAGTGACGGCCACAATTGAGACAGAATAAGTTATTTTGGCATCATGAAACTTAAAAAAAATTATATATATTTTTCCAATGGCATAATAATACTTGTTTTATTTATAAATGTAATGTTACATTTATAATTTGCACAAAACAAAAGCAACCGGCCCAATGGAGACAAAATATGTACTAAACTTTGAAATGGTTTCCCTGCCTTATCTCAAAGTTGCAACAAAATAATAAAAGTACAGAAGGCATGTAAACGTTGAATAAACGTTGTAATATGATCTTGGTTAAGTGCTACAAGTGCTTTGATTAAAGTTATGACCGCGGCTCACCAATAAAAAGCAAAGGATAAAGACACAAACATTCCTGCGGAATAGCTGAGAACCGGTTCTTTTACTTGACTATTTTTAGACAGGTTGCCATACTAATACATTTCAACTTATTTTTTTTTATGACAGATAGAACGAAAATGATTTATTGTGACAAATAAAGCAACACACGACAATCTAACAAATTACAATACTTAAAATAGTACACATAAATAAAGTATATGCATTTTAATTTGTCACAACACAGCATGAATTCAGCATAATGCTGAATAAATAATGCTGAGAGCAACCAACGCTGGTCTTCCGTTGAGGCTGGCTGTAACGTCACGTACAGGACATCAAGAAGAAGTGTCAGTATTTAAGGGTCAACCATTCAAAGACTTCCCGTATCGACCGTTGCTTAACTTTGGTAATCGTTTCAGATTACCTTGGTTAACCGAGCCAGAGGCGACAACGATATTTTAGTCACACTTAATGAAAACATAAATAAATGATTTAAAAAAAACGAGGGATTTTTTAATATTTTGACGAATTATTTTTGAATGATTAGTATATAGAACGACAAGTCGAGAGATCTCTCGACTTGTCGTTCGAAGAGTCAGCATCTCCTGATGATGCCTTGTGATTAGGCGAAACACGTGTAGAGTTAATAATTTCCGAATTGTGATAGGTAACGTTAATCTTAATTAATCTTAGTTAATTAATCTTAGTTAATTTTTCCTTTACTTGTCTTAATTTGGATTTCGGATTACAGCGGAAGAAGACTAAATATTTAATTTTGTTTTCTATTTACAATGGATTTCTGCAAAGTAACGCCTGAGTCAATAAGTTATTTAATGATTAGTATATTTTTTTATATTGTAATTATTGATTAATATTTGATGTGTAACTTGTATTTGATGATTTGACGTGTAACTAGTATATTATGTTTAAATTGTAATTGTTGATTAATAAATATTTAATGTGTAACTTGTAACTGTATTATTATTATAATTAATTACTTTGACTTTAAAAAGCCCTACAAGGAAATAAAAGCTCATAAAAACGAAGATCCTAAAGTCGTCTCGAAAGGCACCAGATGTTAACGCATCTGTCAGTGTATTGTCTCCGACGCCAAATTCTTATAAAGCTGAGCATTCCATTTGTAAACAAAGCGCCAGGCGCCTGCCGCGTCTTGCAGTACTACAACTATTTATGGACAAGAATTCCTTGAGAAAACAGAACTTAAAAATGTACCCTTCCAATTTAAAAATGATGCCGATTTTCAACCTTAACGAGATATTAATAAAGCTATGTAGCGCCTTTAAGTCGGCTAGCTAAGGTAATTTGACGCGATTATCGAAGCTAAGCAACGGTCGATGTGGACGGTGTTTGGAATCCCGGCACGGCTAACATCTTAGTGCTTAACTAAATTTGTTGCCTGTGGGTCTGGGTGTTAAAAATGTATCTATATAAAATATGTATGTATAAGTAGTATATCAGTTGTGCTAGCTACCATAACACAAACTAGGAATTGTTCAGTATGGGGTTAACCAGCCGTGTTTGGAATGTGTCCTAATATGAATGAATAATAGTAGTTTCAAAAAACTAAAAAACACACTTATCTGGCCGTTTTAAGTGGGTCAAAATCGCGACCAAAGAAGTCGGTTACAAACAAACATACAAACAAAAATACAAAAAAAAATAATAATTTTATCAAATTAGTGTATTGTCATCGGTCCTCAATAAATCTACAAAGATTCAACAAAATCTGGCCGTTTAAAGTGGGTAAAAATCGCGCCCAAAGAAGTCGGTTACAAACATACAAACAAACATACAGGTGAAGCTAATATAAATGGAATGTGTGAATAAGTAATTATAGACATTATAATATAATAAGTAATTAAACTTGGTATAATTAATAGGTAGCTCGGTATATGATTACTAGCATTGATAATTACGACTGAACCGTTCAGTGATGACATGGTTTATGGATCTAGATTCAAATCGATTATAAAATACACGAATGATAAATCATTACGTTAAATGATTAATCAACAGATTGAAATTGAGTACTTTTGAAATGATTGTAACTGAATTACTTTGCTGTTTTTCTCTAATCAATATTCTCTAATTTGTACCACCTTTACAGAGCTTTTATTTTCATTCGCGTAACCTCCCGAGAGATAGTCGACCTAAGGTGGAGTATGCCTAGTAATGACTGGCTTTTAAGGAGCTGTGACTGAGGTTGCTGAAACCTGAAAGATATTTCAACTTGAGGGTGTCCCCATACTGGTTAGCCAGGCGAAAAACTAGGCGCACTACTAACTTTCCGGTGAGGAGGCCATCGTGAGGTTTTAGTCGTTAGTGATGCCCTTCTGGCATCGAGCCCGACATACCCCACCCACCTCCCCAGGTGTACGTAAATGCATTTCCTCACGTTAAAAAAAAAAGGCACACTACTAACTAGCACTAGAAAATGGTCTACAACCATGAAAAGTAAATTAAATTTTACAAGAAAGATCAAACATAAGAAATAAATAATAAGAAAACCAAATAATTTCACAAAGGCGTTAATAAGTAAGTATTTTAAAGTAAACAAGTATTTAATGGTCGTCATAATATTATAAAAATATTATCGGTGAGTGCAATACAACTGTTATCTCTGACACATGCGGCGCCAAAAAGTCGAGTGACCGCGAACCGATAAAGACTGTAAACCGATAACAGATAGACTAAAGATAATCTTTTAACCAAATTACCGATAACTTACAATAAAAGTGGCATGATATTTTGTTTTTATATAGCAATTACGAGTACTAACTTTATTAAATATAATACTAACTTACTACTGCTAGAAAAGTCTAAGTACAAAAGTAAATCAAAAAATAAATAAATAATTGCTCCCTTCTAGAAAGATCAATCTAGAAAGGAACAATTTGGATTAGCTATAGATATATAACTAGAGCTAGTCCTTAAGCTCTAGTCCACTACCGGAAGGCAGTGTGTCCATACTGGCAGCATTACCACGTTGAATAGCTAAGTTGTCTATAATTTACATGTATTTAATCATGATAAAATATATTACATTTTCATGTTTATTAATTACCCTCAGATGCTATAATGATTTTTGTAGAATGGGCCAATTTGTCTGATAGTTGAAAATCCATACAAAGCTGTAGTTCTATTTTTAATGTTTTTATCAGCTTATGAAGGTTGCGCCAACCAATTTTGCCAGAAACCCACTTTTTATATTTATCTATCTACCAAAAAATTGTCTAAAGAATATTCAATTCCTACTGACACTGGTTTTTTAGATTAGATATACTTTTAATTGAATCAATTTTAGATTAGATTTATATTAAGTAATATTGAATTTTTAGTACTAAGTTATTCGTCAATAAAATTTAATTATTAAATACCAAATTGAAAACTCTTCTCAAATAAAAATATGTATAAAACATCATAGACACTATAAATACCAGGATATAAGAAAATTATGACAAATATCTGTAAATATAAAATACATTTTAGGAAAGTAGCATTGGAGATTCAATATGAAGACATCAAATAACTTTGAACAGGAAATCGAATAAACAACCTGAACCGTTCATACCATAAAACCATTGAAACTATTTTATGTAACGTTTATTTCGTAGATAAAATATTTTATCAATGTGTTTAGTGATAAAATTGATATTATTGCTTCATAGAAATGATAAATACGACCTCGATTGATAAAAATGAAACTGGCTTTAGGTATGTGTACTAAACGTTTCCTTTTGTCGTGTCTGGGGTTTCTTGGAATTGAGATAGGATTAGATATAAAATTAGTTTATAATCAGATAAATAACACTAAAAATGTTACTTTTTAATTATAAAATAAACACGTAAAAGAGGTATCATTCAAATCAAATCAAACGTTTTTTGGCAAAGTATAGTTACATAGTTATAAAAAAAATAATTTATTCTATACTATACCCGTTAGGGTGTGCAAATTTATATATGATCTAACACTATTGTATAATATTATCTATGGTTTATAAACATAATCATAATTCAAATAAAATACGGTCAGGATATAATAATAATAGCTCACAATGTGTCATTAAAAATCTTTTAGGGAATAGTAAGTCTTGTCAAGTTTCAGCTTAAAGATAGAAAACGAGTTGGATTCCTTAATTATTAAAGGCAATTTGTTATATATTAGGACACTCATGTTAAAAACAGTATTAATACGTAGCAGTTCTATGTGTTGCTATACAAAGTTTAAAGTTTATTCAGTATCTCATAAAATAAACACACAAGGACCAAAATCAATCTTCATTTAAGAAATCATTCATTTCATTAATTTTAAAACCAGCAACTACTTAATGCTCTTTATTTCTTATCACATTGTCAAAATTTGACATACATCACGATGACCTTTTGAAAAAAAAACGAATTGTCTTGACCATCGTCGAAAACCGAATTGTTCAGAGAAACTGATAAAATTGATGACTTGGGATGTAACGCGACAGATAAATTATAATGGACATTGTTTTTTATAATTAGGCGAGTATGATTCGGTGGAAAAACGTCTGCTATTCAATCTGACGGCCCTTATTTCGATCCCAGCTTACTTGTTTATCAAGTTGCGTGGATTTGCATTCGCTTTACGGTGAAAGAAAACTTCGCGAGGAAATTTACATGTTTGAGAACCACACTATCCGAAGACGTGTGTCATCCGCAAACGCGCACTTGGCCAGCGTGGACAATAAAAACCTCTTTCCAAGTGTGAGAAGGGCCTAACTCCCAGCTATGGAAACATATAGTTTTCTGCTTTTCTTATGCTTTGTATAATTAAAAAACTGTAATAATCAATTGATATATAGTACCTATCTATATTATACCGAAAATTGCTACATAGAAAAGGTACTCAACTAATTTTTATTTAGAATTTTGCAAAAAATAACATTTCTGAAATAAAAAGCCAACGTACATGTACAAAATACATTGTAAAATCTGTAAAAATATTGGCCAAAGGTCAACACCATCAAAGGCAGCATCTGCAAACAATTAATCTCCCGGCAATGGCGGATTGCAAATCCTTAATTATAGTTTTAAAATATTCTCTTCGTAAGCAGTCGCACTTGCATCGTTAATAATATTTATTTATTAGAGAGCAAGTAGGGTAACAACACTCCTTGATTTAATGTTGAAGTGATTATCATTAAATTAATCAACTTTATACATAAAGCTATCGGGCCGATGATACAAGAGCCTCAACAAATTGCAATTACCCTTCTTTCTGGATCTCTCTATACTTTAAAACGTATCCCTTATTAGCATGTGATATAAAGTTGAACTTCCCTTGACTTTTAACATTGTAATGATCAAGATTTGGCCTTTCCTTTGCCTTGTTATCTTGACTTGCTTTCTCAATGTTGTGTTTATAGTTAATGGTAATAGTTTGAGTTTGCCTAGAGCATGCTGAATACTATTTTAACATTAACTTTCGCTAAGTCAAACAATATTTTTAAACTATTGCTAATATTACTAAGGCATTCCATAATATAGTTTTCAAAATATACGGAAATAAAAATTGACATATACTACGAGTAGTAGTATAAAACGAATTTTAGAAATTGCTCTTTCAAGTGTATGTTTTGCACGTCTAATAGGGGAAAAAAAAAACAGAAATGACAAGCAGAAATAAAACTTTTCTATTGCCAAAAATATAATTAAATCCCCAAGAAATATGTAAAAACGTATGATTAACATCTAAGTATGTGTTAATTTTGGTTTTATTATTATTGAACAATGTGAGTAGAAATAAGCTTTGCCATTGAATTTATCTGTAAAGTAGAAAGGCGTAAGTTTGTACATAAGTGTGTGTATTTATAACTTCTTTGCGCTCAAACGGCCGGAAAGATTATAATAATATAATGTAAAAACTTTGATATGAATACAGATTTGACCTTGGATTAATACATAGGCTTTTTTTGTACCGATTAACGCGGCACAGGGCGTTACTAAATAAGGTGAATGTTTATTTCGATGTTTATACAACTTAGAGTCGTTCCCGAAGAGAGGAGAGGGTCGGCCGAGGGAGCGGACTCTCCGGCGTGACGGCGAGTTGGCGCGGGTGCCTGTGAGGCTCGTGCGCTCGGATAAGTTGTCGCACGTTATAGGGCCGAAGGTATATAACTGTTTGCCTAAAGATATTACAAATGTATGTAATGATAACATTTTCAAGAATAAGCTCAAGAACTGGCTCGTTCAGGAAACTTTTTATTCCATGGACGATTTTTTTAATATCAGGAAAAATGTTATGTGACATGTATTACAATTTATTTGTATATCATATTGACATTTTCTTTTATATTCTTATTGACATTTTTTTAATTTTTGACGTATAATTGTACAATTATCAATAAATGGTTTATCTTGTTTATAAAACCAAGCAAAATAAGTATGTATAGTAAGGGATGTATAATTAATCTACCCGCAAGCAAAAGCATCAGTCCGATAAGTCCGGCGCCGACCAACATCCGCTAATCGCATCAAATCGTCTCACTTAACGTCCATCGCCGGTTTTACATTACCAGCTGCCCCGCATATTCGAAGATTGCAGATAATGTACACCGACTTTAGAGATAGGATCTCGCGCGTGTTCAGGAAGGCTGTCGGTAAGCTGATAACTTCAGCTGCGTTATGTAACGGCTGCGGTTTCTGAGCTAATGACTGCTGTTGTTATCTAACTTTGCTTGACGTGACGTATTCGTGCTTCCGATGTAGACTGGCCAAGGCCAGTTGAGAAGGAAAATCAAGGATGCGTAAGCTGACCCTGGTTATAGAGTTTCCTATTCAAGAACTCTAAATTTGTATCTAGAGATTTTCTGTTTGGTTTCAGCTTCTAGTGTGATAATATGAAGTTGATTTCTAGTGCATTGGTTGCCCTTACGATCATAGCCTTTCCTTTTTGTCTTGTTTTAGTTTTTATCCGCCATTTTTCCTCTTAAGTTTATGATCTTATCAGGCCCATCACCATAATAATAATTGTTATGGTATTTTCGATCTACAACTGAGCTGATTTTACGTAGCATTTGATTGCACAAGGCACGTAACCATTAGCGACACTGGCTTAAGATGGAGCATGCCTAGTTTGGAATAACTGGCTCTCAAGGATGCTGTCGGAACTCACCGTTAAGTACCTACTTGGCGACAGATTTCTCAACTTGAGGGTAAGGGTAGCAACCCAGGCAAGCACTATAAAATTATCTACCACCATGCAAATTGGTTTGGCCTCAAAAACTTTTTAGGAAATATGGACACAATCTCGGCAACTAAATTGAATCTATAAATAATTAATCTCATATGATCTAAAACACAATAGCGAAAGGAATACTAATCGAAACAGTTACAAGCAACTCTAATTAAAGCCGTTACATACTCTGCCCTGTCAACAGAGTAACATTACCTAAGCTTACGTGAACTGATCCGAGCTTTCGATAGTATAAGTCTGCGCTGGATGTTAGAAATGCCGACAGCTATTCCGATTGCCGAGATTATGCCGATGGTTGCTTCATCGGTTTTTAAAACCACCTGTAGGGTTGTATTTATACTTTCATGATTTAATCGTATTGGTAATTTCTTAAATTTATTGCTATTTTATTAATCCTCGTATAGTGTTTTAAATAGTTTATTATCCATCAAAATGTCATATTATATTATATTCTGTCAAAGTATCCTTAACTTTTTTTGACACATTTCTCGTCGAAATAACAAGTCCATTGAGCGCCTTGTCGTACAAGGGAAAGTAGAAGGCATCAGACCGCGCGGAAGGTCACCCACGAGGTGGACTGACCAAATCAAGGCAGCAGTTGGAGGCCCCTTGAATGACTGTAACCGGATGACATCCAGCAGGCAGAGATGGCGAGACGTCATGAGGCAAATCATATCCGCCCCCTCTAGTGACTCTCCATGACGATCACGACCGCTCTGACAAGAGCTTCACGAATAAGAAGAAGAAGAAAGTATTATTCGATATGTAGGTATGACATATATTGATGTTTTTTTTTATTAATTAATATGGCGACCAGCACTTACAATACTGAGAACTAAGTAGTCTCGTACCGTAAGTGCCGTTTTCTTTTTTTTTTTTTCATCCACTGAGTATTGGTGTATTTCAATGCATCACACACACAAATCTGTCCAATCGGGTTCCGGAGCAATGATGACCATTTTCTTCATCTCAAAAAAGTTTTAACTAGACTATGTAACCTCATTAAATAGATCATACATTTTATTTTTGTCATATCTAACCAGTGTTTAAAGTTTACGCTTCACAAGTCAACGAGTAAATAAGTTTGATTACTTTCCTTTCAACAATACTTCCTAAGTGCAAATGTTCGAAAAGACTGATGAAACGAACAAAATATCATAATAAATGTTATTTTATGGTTTATTTTAAGGTTATCTTTTTTTGTAAACGTGTTTGAAACACTTTTACTAACTTTATATGACAGAACTGTGCGTGCAGATTTTAATCATCGGATGATTAAAAGATTCGAGTTCTAAATTGCTTTTGCACGTTTTTTCCTACAGTTTATTTTGATAGTTAAGGCGGTGAAAGTTGTTTCATCTCTCCTTTTTTGGAATACAATTTCTTATAATAGTCTTTAGAGGAATATCGCGAAAAGTCTTATGAAGGTCGTATTTTTATGTTCATTATACAAACGCTTATTATAAAGCTATTTCTCTCACTCTAAGAGCTTTTTTGTAGATGCTTTCTTAATTATTATGAGTTTCTTTTTTACTATGCGTTCAAATTAAAAATAATCAAGAGCAAAATATGAGAGACAGTTTTTAACTTTATTCAATACGGGTAGAATACTATCATTTTAACACGCAAAAAAAATGTGGTAGCAAAACTAAAGCTAACTACATAATTCCATATATTCATTATTAGAAATTATCTATATCCATGAAACCACAGTATTTATATACACTTATTGGATAGTGTTACATAGCATTCTGTCATGGTTGCCTGGAAGATATCGCTTTCAGCAATAAGGTCACCATTTAAGGCTTTTGAGTTATTTATACATATACATACTTGTACATCAATAGGTATTTTAAAGGGTCTGTTTAACTCTTTCATGCTGAACAATATGTACTCGTTTTTCGAAGAAATATATATTTTGGGCCATGGATAAGTGTAATTCTATGATATTTTTTTTCCTGACCTAAGGCTACCACCGCAGAGAAAGTTTTTAGCTGGACACATATTATGTTTTTATGTTCTGCTTTTCTTAACTCTTAGCAAAATGGTCACAAAGGGCCTGATGTGTAGATTCATTCAACATACATTATAGTACTCGTATATTTGCGTTGTTCGCACAATAGATATATTTATCAACAATGGCATCATTGTATGATATCATTGCGAATTCCAGTTCTAAAGTATTCATGTGATTACATACACTTGTGACACACAATGATAGTAATTGATAAGCGTGATAATTCTAAATTCTAAGAAATTAATATTTAATTTATATTCGTATTTAGCTACTAAAAAAATAGATGTTCAATTTTACATAAAGAGTACTTTGTAAAGGTTTTGGGAGAAAGATCCTTTTGAGGTCCTCTGAGGAGGTTTTATTCTATCTGTATGTTTTTATTTTTCCTTATTCTTTCTTCTTCTTCTTTGTAGATCAAGTATTCAATAATATAGTTATGTGCGTGAACAAGAAACGGACATGTTCTCCAGTTTCAAGTTTAATTTTGTCAATACATTAAAAGTGACTATGTTACCGGAAGTAGAAATAATACTGTTAGTAGATGTTTGAATACCATTCGTAGCTCAAAATATAGATCATTAAATAATAAATGACACTACTGAAATTTCTTCAACATCCAGCAAGTTTATTATATCGGTTTTCTGAGCTATAAGTGTGATCCGGGTTTTTAAGGGCAAGTAATTCGACAGAGAACCAAAGTTACCACATAGCTCAACGTATAAGCAAGCTAAAGTGGTAATGGGCCGTACATATGAGCTGAAGAGCCAATGACCGCTATGGTAGATGAGTTCTAGTGTGGACACCGCGTCTCGGCAAACGTAGTGTAGGACGCCCTACAACCAGGTGAAGCGATGATCTGAAGAAAGTAGCAGGTAGTGGATGGCGAAGAGAAGCACAGGATAGGGCCAAGTGGCGTGCCTTGGGAGAGGCCTATGTCCAGCAGTGGACAAGTATAGGCTGATGATGATGAAGGGCAATCTCCACTTTAAATGATAAAATCGCTCACCATTACGTAAATTGTGATCAAGAGCAAACCTATTAAAAATGTCAGTGCCATATTTTCTACTAAATACAGCAACAAAGTGACTCACCGACAGCACAATATGCGTTTCCGAACCCCATTGTGTGGTATCCTGTTTCCGCGCTATGGTAAATTGAAATGAAGTCACAGTTGCTAGGCCGAGATCACACATTTTTTTACGAACGTCAGTTGATGCGAAATATTGGGTGGGTAATGAAATAGTTACAGTTAGATTTCGCAGTCAATATAAGATGTTTTTGAAATATTTTTCTAAATCATTTGTTGAATAGGGTAGAGTAGAGGCCTTTGCCCAACAATAGGATCAAGCAGGCTTTTTATAATAATAATATTTTTTTGAATAGATTCTAATTTATCTACTCAAATTGATGGAATATTATTAAGATAGATAGATACTGTATTGGGCAAATTAAAGGTACAAGTCAAAATAAAAAGTAACAACACAAAAGTATGCCACAAACGGCGGCCTTATCGCTAACAGCGATCTCTTCCAGGCAACCTTTGGATGGAAAGGATTTGAAAAGGACGAGAAAAAGAGGGGTTGCACAATAAAGAATAGTAATACTTATAATTATGATAGAGGACTTAAATAAATCAAAGTTAAAATAACATTAAAATTATTTAAGTTTCTTTTACTGTAATTTATAAAAGGAACATTAATTCAAATGTTAAATTTGGTAATTTGGCAAATATCACATGACATAATATATGACAGAAATAATACAACCAATTGATTCAAATCAGCAAATACGACAAAAAATTTATATTTTTGCAGGATATAAAGTTCTAATCTATAAACTTTTCGTATTATAGTTATATATGTATGTACTTATAGCCTGGTGTTTTACCGAGTCATCTATTCATGTATTCATAGCCTATTGTTATAAGCTGCCACATACAACTAGTGTGAAACCTCCATAACTTTTGACCGTTTGCATGTTATTTGCGAATTTAACAATAGAGCAACTGATTTACCATCTGCTTTGTTTTGCTCGTTCTGCTCACTGATCGCTCTTCTTTTGTACATTTTGTATAGTTTTGCGATGAATTTCATATTTTTGACGGATGTTGTCTGGTGGGAAGCAGACAGTTTATTGTTTTTGATGTCAATGACACTTTTGAATAGTTCAATGATATATAGTAAAGAAGATAGCTGTAGTGGATAGTAGAACATCTGGTTTTAGTATAAAAATAATATGAAAAAGATAATTATACAATACTAGCAGCTTAAATAATCTTAGTTGTAAAGAGAAACAAATAAAGCTCAAGAGAAACAAATGTTATTCGGGGATATGTGTGGGAATATGATGATGTAGCTTTCCAACGGTGAATTAAAAAAAAAAAAAAAATTCTTTTATTTTTAAGATTTAAGGATTTACTACGGTTCTCGCTATTAGTTTAAAAATACAATGTAAACCCCATGTAACGTCACAGGATGTTTATGACAAAAACTCTCTAAAGCGTCGTTATCTATTGGCTTTAGTTGGTTTAGCTTGTATTCCATACAATGATACATTCTTTCCATTTAACGACCACTATCTATAACGCCATAAAATGCACAGTCCCTTCAGTGTCGTTATAAATAGTTCACACAGTATATAAAATATTTTTTATTCAAAAAATTATCTGAGAATTTGTAAGGCCTCATATTTATCCTAAAATATGATGGAATTACCAAAGGTTCTTTTAACGGTTATTTTTAAACGGATCGTTCCATTTACTCTAAAGTTAGTGTACTTTAAAACCTGTGACTCCCTGTTTCAAAAGCTTGCATAATCTTATCGCAAGGTATTGAAATGCGTTAACCATGTAACAAGCCGAATTGAGATCAATTGCTGTACCAATTGGGCTCATTTTTCATTGACCGTCTAAGTGAATTTACATAATGTAAGAGTAAAAAACTGCATCGATTTTATAAAGGACAAGGACTGGTTTCGAATATTGATTGCATTGCATGCAATTACTTTTGAAAAAAAATATTATGTATAATAAAAAAATATGTCGGATGTTCCTTCCTGACGCTGTAACTCCAGAACGCACGAACCGATTTCCACGGTTTTGCATTCGTTGGAAAGGTCTTTAACAAAATTTAGGCAAAATTTCAATTGTGTGGCGAACGAAGTTTGCCGGGTTTGCTAGTATATAGAGGATTCGGTACCAAATCTCCCAAATGCAAAATTGCTACTAAATTGTAGTTATTTGAAGACCGTAAGAATACTATGTAATTTTTTTTTTTACATATATTTAAACAAACATTATGTATGTAATGATATCGAGGTGCTTTCCTCTTACAAAGCTTTCAGGCCACTGAGGGAGTGCTTATCGTTTAAACAGAGCTTCTCAAAGTTTAAGGCCTAAAAGTGAAATATAAATAAATTAAAATACGTTTAGGTAGCTTCAAATTAACTTATTATAAGAAAAATTTGAGAGCTGTCAAGGGACACCCGAATGGAACGAAGCGATTAATTAGTGAAGGAATTGTAATATAATTTTATAGAATAGCTTATAGAGAGCAATTGGATTGCTTTCTATAAGAGAGAGAGAGAGAGAGAGACAGACAGACAGAGAAACATGCGCACGCCGCACAGCTTACTATGGCAAAAAGTGTCGTGACAACTTTTCGTAAGATTTTTTTCCGTCTAGCCCCCTTTCACAGCGCGCGATAAGGAACTTCGTTCCAATAAAAATTGAGCCAACTTGATATTCAATTGAGTAAGTTTTGTTGGTATCAAACATTTTTTTTTTTAATACTGAATCAAACAAAAGTAATAACACTGAAATGGAAATATATATTCTATAATTTACTCGGGATTTTAAAGGATTTTTCAAGGTACGCTTCTTCTATTTTGCTTCCGTACCGTCTTTGCTTAAAGTTGCCTAAAGTTTGAACTTCACTGGAGTGTCATAGCAACCGAAGGTGCGTTTATCGCTCAGATAAGATAGTATCGTAGGGTCGCGCAGGGCATGATCCCTGTATTTATTGTAGGGTAAACACATCTGTTTACGAGATATTAGAATGTTACGCGAGTAAATCTTGATTTGACTTGTGAATGGAAGCTTCGTGATCGTTTTGTTACTCTCTCGGAAATACTTATAACTATATGGTTTTAATTATTATTTAGTAAATTGAAATCCTACTAATATTATAAACTAGCTGAGCCCCGCGGCGTTACCCACGTTAATCCGGGACAAAAAAGGTTAATCCAGGATAAAAAGTAGCCTATGTGTTATCCATGGTCTAACCTATCTTCATAGTAAATCACATCAAAATCAGTTCAGCCGTACGTACTGTGTTTCTAGACTGGTAATATCTTAATTTTTTTTGTACATAATTTAAAAAGCTTTTTCTGAATATTTGTAAGACATATATTACTGGAGTCTTGATTGAATTATAAAACTGATCGTAAACTTTGCCTATTTACCTACCGAGCATTAAGTCCGTACTTGAGTATTCTCAATAATTCAAAATAGATAATTCCAATTATTAATAACAACGACTGTACCGTTTTCCAAACCAGGTTTACGATAAAAGCCTTTCTCTTAAGTCCTAACCTGCGGTTATAAATGCACAGTCTAAAAGGTAATACTGAGCTACTGTGAAAAAAATGCTTTAAGAGGTTTAAATCAATCTGAGATTGTACTCATAGTAATTACAAGATCGGATGTCAAATTCTCTATTACAAAAGTACAACCTGTATTTTATAGTTGTGATTACAAGTACAAACTTGTAATAACATTATATTTATTAACTTAAAGTTTAACCTATCTTCATAGTAAATCTCATCGACATCGGTCCAGCCATTGGAGTGTGAAGGAGTACCTAACGTAGATTTTGTAGTTATTTGCGTATCCCACGGCAACCACAATTGTTTTCGGGGTAAAAAGTTATTATTCGGTATAAAAAGGCTTATATGTTAATTCAAGGTCTAACATATCTTCACACCAAATTTCATGAAAATCGATTCAGCTGTTTGAGCGTGGAAAAGTAACAAACTTACACACACACACACACACACACACACAGAAACTTTCGTATTTATTATATTAGTACTCCAGTGCTGGTTTTTAAAGCCGAAACGTACGAGTAAAATTCATCAGAGCCATTTTATTTATTTAACAAACTTAAGTACAATGCGATTAAATACATAGAAACGGCTGCATTTTAATAAGTTCTACAATTCTTATGGCAAATACCGGCAGGCAATATCTAATAATCTACTATGCTTAGTTTGGAAGTCATGAAAACCCCGCTATTCTTCAATGAGCAAAAAAACAATAAAATATTTAAGAATCACCATAAAGTACCGAGTGGTATCTGAGGGACGGAAAACGACAGAGAGGCAGACCACCAGCCCGATGGTCAGATGACATCGTTAGGCACGCTGGAAAGAGCTGGTGGAAACTGGCTGAAGACCGTACTATATGGCGTGTTGGAAAGGAGGCCTATACCCAGCAGTGGAAAGACACAGGCTGATGATGATGATGATGATGATAAAGTATCAAATAAGTCTGTACACCCAGTAATGCCAGGCAGTCTGGTGCCTATCTGAATACCGAGTAAATGATTTAACTGCTTAGAAACAATAGGAGATGGAAAGATACGACCTCCCGTATTAGTTGTAAATGATGTACCCGCCTATACCCTGGGAATTTGTTCCTGTCAGAAAACAATGATATGGCCGTAAAGTAAAATGGTAGAAGTGTAAATTATAAAATGTGCTGCAATGAATAGAAGGTAGATTTTGAATTCTTCATGGTTAAATGTTGAGTGGGTAATGAATGAAACCAGTTTTGTTTAGTTAATTACGTTCAAAGCTTCTGGCGTTTAAATTTTTATAATATTGTTAGCTCATGTTTAAAAGATTGATAATTGCTTGGCGATCCAGCGAGGTAATGCCGCCAGCATTTTAGGCACCTTACTCACGGACTCTGACTTAGATTTAATTTACTATTTGTATGGATTTTGTCTGTGTTTTTTTATTTATATAATTAGATTTATTGGACTTATTTGGTGTTATCAATAAATGATTTTATTTGTATCCAGTTCGTTTAAAAATTTTATTGACGTTTTTGATTTTGGTATTGGTGGACATAAAAGTATGGAGATTTTGGTCAATATAATTAAATCACGATAAAAAGCTACGGGTATTTTCAATATAATTAAAACCTAATTATTAGTATACTACATTAAATTACGCACGGAATTTGAATAGGATTTCAAAAGAAAAAGGGGTCA
This sequence comes from Mellilla xanthometata, assembly GCA_035578125.1. NCBI lineage: Eukaryota > Metazoa > Arthropoda > Insecta > Lepidoptera > Geometridae > Mellilla > Mellilla xanthometata. Next base: position 12,528,049 of record JAPUBQ010000009.1, on the reverse strand, counting down.
TCAACTTTTGAAACTTTATAATTCCGTTATTTATACCGATTTCAAAATATTATACATTTTTACTAGTTGACCCGGCAAACGTTGTTTTGCCTTAAGTACAGTTAGAGGTATGAAAAAAAAGGTAGTCGATTCTCAGACCTACTGAATACGTTTATAAAATTTGGTAAAATCGGTCAAGCCGTTTCAGAGGAGTACGGTAACTAACATTGGGATATGGAAAATGTATATTAGAAGATAACAAAAGCTAGACTTTCCGGAAGGTTCTACATAAACCTTAAAATCATTTGTTTAGTTAGGTTTTTTTATCGTTCTAGAACATGTTTCTCAGTCATAAAAGTTTTACATAAATTTAAAACAGTCGTTTACTGTGACTTAACAATTCTTATGTACAATTATTATAGTCGGCTTAGCTAAATATAACATTCCATTAATTGTTTGACCCGACCCTTGAAAAGACATTGACATCAGTTCTATTGCTTCCTTCCGGGACACGTGGTGTCTACATGTGTTGCTTCCCAGCTGTTTTTATGAAGTTACTATAATAAAATATCCGACTAGGGTGACGAAGTTCAAGTTATAACGAGCTACCAACTTTTGCGAAACAGCTGGAACTTTTTATACACTTGTTATGTTTCGAGGAACTTTTGCGTTAGTTTTTATGACTTATTTTTTAGACACGTCAGCACTTCAATAAAAAATGTAGTAGATTTAAGGTGACGTCTCTAAAAACGGCAAGGAAAATAGGAGCACAAGTAAGAGTGTGGTCTAATTTGAGTTTGAGGAATTTAAGCGTTAAAAGCATAGTAATACAGTTGTGCTTTCTAACACTCACTGCGTACAGTTATAAAATTTTATAGCTATTATCGCGGAGCAAGATAGCTTATGTTTATTACGGCACTAGTCGAAACTTAACCTTAAAATACAGTGGTAAGGTTGACTTGAATTGAAATATTTTTTGTGACGTAGTCATATTTTGTATTTTATTAGTAAACTCATGCCATTTTTTGTGCTATCTTCTGTATGCAACACTGAATCTGGTATACCTACTATATTTGACCGAAGCGTCAGTAATACATACGATGTGATCTGTTACTATACTGAGATGAGGCTGACTGTCTTTCCATGTAGGAATCTGAATGTCTTTCATAAGTCTGATTGGTACCAAAATAATTATATTTTTAAGATGTTCCTTAAACGGTCTTTAACCAATTTTTTTTCAATATTATTTGCCGTTTATGGTTTATAACGATAAACTGTAAGTAAAGAGGCAATGCTTCAAAATATAGCTTCAAGTATACCTAACGCTTAAACCATAAAATCACCCAATGTTTGCTTAGCACTGGACACACGCAAACTTTTGCACATGTTTTACTATTTTCCCAAACATCGTAAGTTCGTTGTCCTAAAAATTACTTGCACAAACTTCTGTTAAAAATGCGAGTAATTTCAACCTTATAATCACTGTGATAAGAGTTATAATGACTGCTTAGATTTTTTGATGTCAAGTGTTACCCGTATTTGCACAGATGGCTACCGTTTTTATGGTCGCAACCGTTTTTAAAACAATGATGAAATTATGACACGAGTCAGGCGTAAGATTAGGCTTGTTGGAAGTCCGGTGCAAACAGGCATTCAATCTTTTTCTCAAATAAAAGAAAATAAATACGCTAAAATATTGCTTAAGTTATAAATTGTTTATTCTATAAAATTTAAGGACCCTTAGGTTAGGTTAGGCTTAGTACAAGCAGTCGTTAAGCCAAGTCAAAGGCCTTCGGCGGCTTGAAAACTCTCGACACCAAAGCTTGGCCACTTTGCTCATACGAAGAAGAAGAAGATGGAAAATAATTAATTTTAATGCAAATTGAAAACAGGGTAAAGAATAAACAAATTACTGTTGGAAAAATTAAAACTAAAAATTGAAAACGAAGATTACCAGCAAGAAGGGTTCGAAGAGTTAAAAAATAATAAATAATTTGATAGATACTGAAATTTCTAAATAAGACTGACGAGAACTGACTTTAAAATGATATTATTTCAAACATATGATCAACACTTAGAAGTCGTACTAAAATTAATACTATATTACTTATACATGGCACGTAACCCATTAAATATTTCATATTTCATTCAACACTCACACATCCCAAACCGAGTCAATATGAACATCTATAGAGATAAAACAACATCAAACGTATAATCTATTTATATTTATGACAAAATTGCCTAACTATGAAAGAGGTTAAGACCACACACGCAGTTTATCTGGTCTCAATAAAATTAAAGAGAAATAGCACTGACTGCTTTCGGAAAGATAACCTCGACTCACCTTGATCCTGAATCAAAACAGTTAATTGATAGAGATTATTTTAGTGGTGTAAAATTAAATTATCTCGCAAAATTAATGAATTCTTATATACTGACACAGTGACAGTGACTGTGGAGATTGCGTCTCGGCAAACGTAGTGTAGGACGCCCTACAACCAGGTGGAGCGATGATCTGAAGAAGGTAGCGGGTAGTGGATGGCGAAGAGAAGCACAGGATAGGGCAAAGTGGCGTGCCTTGGGAGAGGCCTATGTCCAGCAGTGGACGAACATAGGCTGATGATGATGACACAGAAGAAAAAGTAAAGAGATTTAGCCCTACAGTGGGTCAAGATAGGCTTATGATAATGAAATCAGTAACTAACTTACATACACATGCAATAATAACTTTGTTGTTTAGTGTATCGACTTATGGAGGCGGTTTTTTTACCCTTGATAGGCGATTGACTACAGTTTGCCTGATGTAAAGCTACGCTATAGTCTACGATGTGCCATGCTTACCTAGAAGATACGTATTAACTCTATTTTTGAAGACCCCGGATGATACCTCTTAGGAAACAGACACAGAGAGAGAGAGAGAGAGAGAGAGAAAGAGAGAGGGTTTTTAGATATTTAATTCGATTCGATTAATCCTACATGGTGCAGAGGATAGCCAAACTATTCAGCTTAGAAACGCAGCCAGCGTTATGGGCACCTTTACGCCAGGTGCGGTCGTAATATTTTTTTTTGCTACAATTCAAGTATACATTCATATATTTGTCGAAGCACAAAGCAACTATCTCTTGAGTTGTATGGCATTTTTATTTGGGCATTATTCGTCATCAAAAAAGCTCCATAATATCTCTTAAACATTACTTCTAACATTTATTATGGACGAACACAAGTTACACTTTGATCACAGAAACTGTGTTTCTCTCAGAATCGATATAAGGCATTACAAAATCGATTTGTCGTGAATAAATGGTGATCACTATATTGCTATACACTTGTAATTTATAAAGCTTACGACCAAAACTTTGAGGACACAATTTTTTTAAAGCGCTTGGCAATCTTATATTCGAAGACAACCAAGGTTAACATTCATAAGGACTTATTTGCAATTAGCTATCCAATTTGATCAAGCAATTACGGCAAATTATATTGGTTATTTTATCCGCTATTATGAATTTAGCAATTGGAAATTACTAGGCTCAAATAAGCTGGTACCAAAAATGGTTTATGCCAATGTATTTTTCAAAGTATAAACTCCATGTAACGTCACTCGATTTCAAACGACGACAAATTCTCTATACCGTCGAAATCAATTGGCTTTAGTTGGCTTAGTCTGATTTTTATTCTCTCCATTTAACGATCACTCTCTATAACGGCATAAAATGCACAGTCCCGCCAGTGTCGCTATATAGAGTTTACACTGTACATATATTGTGACGAAATCCCTGTTTCCAGTGAATTACAACCTTACTGTCTTCAAGGCGAGAGTAAGTGGTTTCTTCCAAGCAAATGCGATACTTCCTAGCCTGCAATTTCAAATAAAGAAGATGATTTCTTAAAAAAATAAAACTTTAAATATATTAAAGTAGTGTTCAATTTAAGGTACGTCCACTTTGTTAAAGATAAATAAAAGCTATTTGTATTTATATTTCTTATGAAACGACCAGCCACCATAGAAAATGTATCCACCGTTAAATCTAAAAATAAAATATATAATATCTACGTACATATTTTTTTTAAATTTGTATGTGCAATTATATGTTAGCAAGTATTAAGATTAAAAACATAGTTTGGATAAAATACACTGCATTTAACTCCGACATTTGCAAACTGCAAAACTTTAGCAAGTACGAGCAATTTCAAAGTTCACTTACGTAATGCCATAGAATCAACAACATGCAACTTCGTCCACTTTCTTACAAGCGACCTACTTGTGAGAAACAAGATACGTCATGCTGCGATATCGTTTAAAACCGAAACCAGGTTTAAACCACACTTAAACTTAACGTAAACATTAATGGTGTCAAATTAACAAGTGTTAACCGCTTCAACTGGTCAAGATTAAAGCCGATGGGTATTGATGACCAGATTGATAAGTTTGTTATTTTGATTCTGAAGAAAAACGGTTGGTTTGGCGGTTTTATGAAGGCCAAAATGGGAGTTTTAGACAAGAAGTACACATACAAACATTATAAGAAGTTTTAAATTGTTGGTTCCAAATCTGACGTTTGGCTAGGATGACACTTTTATATTACACTTATGGATAGAAAATAATAAAAAGAAGTGGCACAAGCTCGCCCACTATACTATACATTCCCACTGCTGGGACTCGGGGCCTGCTCTCACTAAGAGATATAGAACATAATCCACCACGCTAGCCATGCGCGGGTTAGTGGATTGAGAAATAAGTGGCCGTCGCTAAAATCGAATCGAATCGAAATACGAAGAAAAAGAAGAAGTGCCAAGGACTTGCCAAGGAATGTTCATTAAAGGGTTCCTTATCTGTATTTATCCTTACTTTTACTGCATCTAAGTATTATTTTGTAGTTATTTGTAATGTTTTACTACCGACCCGTGATTGTACCGCTTAGCCAAACTTGTTCGAACGTGCAAACTTTTTGTTAAACGTTAAATAAAGCTAAAATTCAAAATAGCCCAGTAGGAATCTACAAAAGAGCAGCCTTCAGATACCTGTTGAATTATTCAAAGGTAATTTTACCACATTACAGTCTAAGTATTCAGCCTTCGTAGATCAATGCTAACATTTCTATCAATGATCTGGAGACCTATTGTCTGCGGTCCCTTGAGCCTATCCACGGTTAACTGCTAACCACAGGTTAAACAACAGTTGACTAAACGGTCGACTGGCCCTTTGTTTCTGCCCGATAACTTAATCTTTTGTACTAAAAAAAAAACAAAGGAGAGTGAAGATATTGACACATATGGTGATAATTTTATTTGTTTGATAGTTGTTGTGCCCTGCGGTGTTACTTATGTAAAACTCGGGTAAAAAATTACTATGTTATTATCACAATATACTTACATATTTTTATTTTTAAGCGTAATGAGGTAGCAAACATACAAACACTTTCGCCTTTATAATATTAATGAAACTGCCGGGTTCCGATTACAATGTTTTTCAGGCCTTTCGTACTTTGTTATTTATTTGCCATAATCTTATATATAAAATTTCCGAGTCACAGTGTTTGTTACCGTACTCCTCCGAAACGGCTTGACCGATTTTTTCCAAATTTTATATGCGTATTCAGTAGGTCTGAGAATCGGCTACTGTGCATTTAGTTTTTTTTTTTTATTTATTTATTTATTAAGGCAAAACAACGTTTGTCGGGTCAGCTAGTATTGTTATAAAAATATGTTTTTTAATTCAATAATTTAGCAACAAAAAAAAAACGAAAGATTATCATCGGTTTGGCGCGCAAATTGAAATCCGATGAAGATAAATATAAAAAAGTTTAAATTTTTTTAAAAACAACTCAACAGTTACTATGTGTTTTAAACGTCATTGATCCGACACTCCCTTCTATAGATACCATTTCCCTTTTTTATGTTTTGTAATGCTCTATTCTAGCAAAAAAAAACGAAAGATTAAAATCGGTTTGGCGCGCAAATTGAAATTCGATAAAGAGAAATTTAAAAAAGGTTTTTTTTTTAATGTAAAAGGTTTGTTTTATGTGTTTTGAAAGTAAAAATCAACTTTAAAACCAACTCAATAGGTACTGTACTATGTGTTTGAAACGTCATTTATCCGACACTCCCTTCTACAGATACCAGTTCGATTATAATTGCTAGCATTAGCACTCAGTGCTGGTTTAATAACTGCGTTCATATTGCTGTGACAAAAAATCTAAAAGCTCGGATATGTTTCAATGGACTCGTCTTATAAATCATAAAAGGGCTCGCCGAGGTCTGGTTTTTATAAACATGGCGGTTTAGTTTAGTGTCCGGGACTTTTTTGTGCTCTGGAGATTCTCATTTTCTCGATTATTAGACAGCTCATGTTATATAAATTGACGGATGAGTGTATTTATTTTATGGGACTGATTATTTCATCCTTTATACTAAGTCTAAAGTAGTAGTTGGGCAAGTGCAAGTCATGCTCGCGAATCTAGTGTTTCGTATCTTTAAAAAATGCCAAAAAATCAAGTTTTTTTCATACGCGAACGAGCCCTCTTTGAAAAATTATTTTGTTTTTGGTACTTGTTATAGCGGCAACAGTAATGCATGATGTGCAAATTACAAAATCTACTCTTCTCTATCTATCAAAGTTTATTGGATACATCCTAGTGACAGACGGATAGACAGACAGAGCGAAGACTTAGTAATTAGGATCTTTATCTTTTATACAAAATATTATTAGTTTTAAGAAGTTTGAAGTGAATTAATTATTCCAAAATTGACATTTGCGAAGAGCAGCTGAGTGAATGAATGAAGATAAGGCCCATGCTATATTTAATCTACGGATCACAAGCGTCACATCGCGGGGCATAGCTCGTTTGTTTATATATGTTAGAGGAATGTTTTATTTTAATTTATTCGATTAGTAGTTCCATCCTATCGAATGGCAGCACTGTGAACGCAAGAGTTTGTTATCTGTGCTGATTGAAGGAACGATTGTGAATGTACGAATGAAGTTGTTCCTATTTGTCAGTAGTGCGTTCACTCGCGGTTTGACTTGAATGTGCTTCAGTCTGCCACGATACAGCGCCTGCGCGACTTGTGCGCACTGACAAACAATTCAATTATAATGGCGGACGACGACGACGACCACGCTGATTATAATCTAATTGAATCCGCGACAGCAGCGGTGGGATCGATACAACGCGTCTCCAGCGTACTCTACTGACCTACGGCTACCACCTGCGAGGCATATTTCAACGATCCAACGTCTGATCCGGCACAAGAAAATTTTCGATCTAATCGAGAATCTGATTGATTCGAAATCAATCGCGAAGAACAAACCACGCACCACGGTAACGAAAATAACATGCCTCCTATGGAAAGCAACCTACCCAATCTTCCTACGGCTGTGGGGGCATCGTTTTTTCGTGGCATGTTGGAAAGTTTTCGTGTTAATGAAACCAGAAGTAGGACACCGAAGGTGGTTATGAAGAAAATGAAACCTTTTGATCCTGATAATTATGAATTCACGGTATCTCAGTTGTGTGAAGAAATTGATCACGATAAAACGCAAAACGAGTGGACCGACTATGAAACGCGGAACGCCGCGCTTACGCATCTACACAGGCGTGCTCGCAAATGGACATCGAAGTCTTATCCTCTGTGTGTGGGAACTATGTGTGTAACTATGTGTGTAACTCTGTGTGTACGAAGCTAAGGAAAGACTCTCACGTTAGTTTGCTGCTAGGAAGAGATTCTACAATCTGTTCCGGGATACGGTGCAGTACACGAGTGACAAGGCGGTGACTTACGTGGAGTATTCCACGAACAAACTGGTGATGATCGACCGGCTGGAATCGGGCTAGAGTGTGGCGAATAAGATAGAGGTTGTCATCTCAGGTATCGTCGATGACCAGGTACGTTTCGATTTGTTATAAGAAAAGATACGCCTACGGATTTTATGGCTTTGGACAGACACCTTGGTACTTTATGTAACGTAAAAATCTTAAACTGTGCAAGCACTTTGCATTAAGTGAACAGAAAAGGCGTAGAGTAGATTCTACCGATCGTAGTAACATTTTGTGTCATAATTGTGGTATAGTCTGACATTACATGCGTAATTGTAAATCTAAGGCCCAGGCGCATACCTCTACTAGCGAAGATGCTTCCTGGTCAGCGACTATAGAGAAAAATGTTCAATGTAGCTATTATTATAAAATAGGCCATACAGAGCAAGTCTGTTTCACCAAACCATGAGACGTTTAAAACAAACAAGCGACAAAGTCTGTTAATGGTGACAATTCGCACTAAACTAAAATTGCTCGCACTTAATTTTGTGGTTTGGTGCAAAACTAGTCAAAGGCTATTTATTCGGTGTTTTCTTCGAACTAAATTGGAATTGATTTTGGTCGTGAGATATATTGAGCCAAATTAAGTGGAGCCTACGCCGTCTAGTGCTGAGTAGCAATGTTAGATCAAGGTGTCGCCAATAGATGGCGCAAAATATTATTCTTTTTGTCTTATTTTATCTATGACCTCTCCTAACTAATTGCCGTGTTGATAAAGGGGTAACAGTTGTGTTTTTATTTTTCGATGTTTGGTTTTATGACATGCATTTGAAATAGTGTCGTTATCCCCCAAAGGGAAACAAACGAGCGAAACGAATATTTAGGTTTCAGACTTGGCTTGAACTCACTTGTGTGTGAGATGGCGTCTATGTGTGTTTTATGTGTGTACACAGAATGCGCAATTTATGCGTAGTATAATGCAAAATAGGGCTATTATTGTAACTTTGGGTGAAATATTTTGGCAACACTAATTATTTCGAACAATCCATCAAAATTCAATGGTTTTATTTTGCTTTGATAAAACTTTTGTTTGAAAAATGAAAAAGAAAGCGGAGAAATTATAAAAAGCGAGCTTTACATGTTTTGGGATACCTTCTTGAGATGTGCTTCCTACATTGGGAACTTCCGTTAACTGTTGAGCTCCTGACTTTGGAACTTGAAACAGCTTTTTGAACTTTTGCTCTTTTATCTGAAATGGATCTGGTGCCTTCCTGGTGTTTCTTAAACGGAGTCTCTTTGATGATGTCTAAAATTAAAAAAAAAAAAAAAGGATTCGGATTTTACCGCTGCATTGGGGGCTGAACCACGCATGCAGGCCCAAACTTGTTTTGTGGAGAAGAAACGGAATTTTGATTCTTCACATACCCTTCCAATGAATCGACGGCTGCTACAACAAATTATTTCATATTTCTTGATTATTTACGAAAATCGATGATATAATCCATTACAAAATCATGTAAACTTCTTGAACTAATTTTAATCGCGATGTTTTGGTGACGACTAATTTGACAGTTGGATTTTGGACAGAAAACACTCTAAAATGTGGGCCGCTGAATGCGCTTTAACCGGATTGAATAAATAAAATCGATTTAGTTGACTCGACTTAAAAATTAGTTTTATCGTGTATCCACCCGAATACCAAAGCCTAGTTTGACAGGACTAAACTTATTTTAGTGAAAACTAAACTAAAATGTGTGTCGCCGAGCCACCACCAATGTGTGCTCACAATGCGAAGCCCCGCTTATTTAAATAAACTTTGACGAGTTTACGTTACAAGCTCTTTTGCCAGCGGCACTGATTGTTCTTTAATTTTCAAGCATGTTGCTGATGAGATTAATAGCGCAGCACTCTGAGTTTACGCGTCTTGTGGGTATCGGCTCGGCCCCCGCTTATTTTTTCGCGGCCAATACGAGTCAAAGACTTGCACATAAAAACCACCTTAGTTATAGTAGATTCTCACGTTTTGCTTTATGACGCCCTCATAGGACGTGACGTTTAAAAGTTTATGCTTTATTAAGTACCGTAAGTTTTGCTACGAGTATATCGTAGCAAAACTCTATACTGAGCTGACAGGCCGTAATGACGTTACTCGATTGCGGTCCATTATTGAAAGCTACGGAGATAAATTTGCTAAAGGAAATTCTTAATCGGTGTTCAAGACTGACGAAGTGGAAATAAAACTTAAAAGTTCTAACAAAATCTAATACGGTTTTAACCGTATAATACGGTTAGTGACAATTATCCTTTGCGGTTGATATCAGAACAGTTAGATACGCTAGGACAGCCCACTGTTTTTACTACACTAGATATGGCGTCCGGGTTTTATTTATTCCTTATATCTGAGAAATCAGAATCGATAAAAAGAAACTGCATTTTCTACACCGGATGGTGCATATGGTTCGTAAAAATGCCATTTGGGCTTTGTGGTGAGGCTGCAGCGGTTTATCTAAGGGCCAATAAGCAGGTTGAAAGGTTTATATTAGTTCTCACGAATTGTTTAACGTTCGCAGAAAACCACGAGCGTAAATCGTGTAAGTCTGTCCTGGGTGGGAACTAATTGGCTGTTAATTGTACAGTATCGCAAAGAACTGGAAAGTGTCCGTCATAGCAGTTAATGGGTTGTAATAAAAGCCCACCCCGTATGTTTTCACGAGTACGAGAAACTTGATCTCCTTGATGTTAGAGCGCAGGCTAAGGTCAGGATGGACGAGCGAGCTCGACATGACAAAATTCGATATGACTAGGGCAAGGCAAAAATGCGTCCGTTCGTTGTCGGTGATATTGTATTGGTTGAAAAGAACCCGAGAGTAAACACTAAATCAGGCGAAAAGTTCTCGAATCCGTGTAAGATTGTCGAGGTTTGTGACAATGAAAGGTATAATGTGGGGTCTATATCCGGAGGACGTGTTCAGTATGTTCGTCACGAAAAATTACGTAGATACCTTTCAGGTTTACTAGATTTATCTTCTGAATTAGACAAAAGTCCTGGTGACGGAACTGAAGATGCAGAGTTCTGCCATCAGACCTTGCCTTGAATTGTAATTAGCGTCTTTAATTAACGCGCTTCGTGTAACACTATTGTAGTACACCAGAAGCTACACGCTTCGTATATCACTGTTGTAGTAGACTGTAATCTATGCGCTTCGTGTAACGCTATTATAGTGCATTGGAGGCTAAGTGCTTCATACATTTCAGTTGTAGTGCGTTAGAAGTTTCGCGCTTCATGTGGCTCCGTTGCCGTAAATTGGAACTCCGTGTTTCGTATAATTCGTATTGTTATGTTTCTAACGTAACGCCATGCGCTTCGCGTACATTTGTCGTTGAAAGCTGTCACGCTTTACGAGTTTTTACGATTGCTGTAAGCTATTACGCTTAGCTGGAGTTTTGGATTGAAAGCTTTGTTCGCTTTGTCCGCAAGTGTCGTTGAAAGCTACCACGCTTTACGAGTTTGAACGGTTGCTGTAAGCTGTTACGCTTAGCTGGAGTTTTGGATTGAAAGCTTTGTTCGCTTTGTCCGCAAGTGTCGTTGAAAGCTACCACGCTTTACGAGTTTTTACGATTGCTGTAAGCTATTACGCTTAGCTGGAGTTTTGGATTGAAAGCTTTGTTCGCTTTGTCCGCAAGTGTCGTTGAAAGCTACCACGCTTTACGAGTTTGAACGGTTGCTGTAAGCTGTTACGCTTAGCTGGAGTTTTGGATTGAAAGCTTTGTTCGCTTTGTCCGCAAGTGTCGTTGAAAGCTACCACGCTTTACGAGTTTGAACGGTTGCTGTAAGCTGTTACGCTTAGCTGGAGTTTTGGATTGAAAGCTTTGTTCGCTTTGTCCGCAAGTGTCGTTGAAAGCTACCACGCTTTACGAGTTTGAACGGTTGCTGTAAGCTGTTACGCTTAGCTGGAGTTTCGGATGGAAAGCTTTGTTGCTTTGTCCAAAAGTACGGATTGAAAGCTTTGTCGCTTTCTGTAAAAAGTACGGATTGAAAGCTTTGTCACTTTGTCCAAAAGTACGGATTGAAAGCTTTGTCGCGTTGTCCAAGGGTATCGTTGAAAACTACCACGCTTTATGAGTTTATACGGTTGCTCGTACTGAATTCTTGTTGCCGAAAGTTCACGATGCATTGCGCCAAGTTGAGTGGAAGACTCGTGTGTTACGTTGAAAGCTCTACGCTTTGCGTTTGTCATTTAAATAACAAAACCTCTTTGAAATTAGTTGCGGCTGAAAGCTTCGGACGGAGTTAACGCTTTGCCGGTGTTGTTGATTGCTTCCTGTTAAGTTGCTTATAATTGTAAAACAACGCGAGAACGCGTTGAGTGGCAGAATGGCCGTGTTAGAGGAATGTTTTATTTTAATTTATTCGATTAGTAGTTCCATCCTATCGAATGGCAGCACTGTGAACGCAAGAGTTTGTTATCTGTGCTGATTGAAGGAACGATTGTGAATGTACGAATGAAGTTGTTCCTATTTGTCAGTAGTGCGTTCACTCGCGGTTTGACTTGAATGTGCTTCAGTCTGCCACGATACAGCGCCTGCGCGACTTGTGCGCACTGACAAACAATTCAATTATAATGGCGGACGACGACGACGACCACGCTGATTATAATCTAATTGAATCCGCGACATATATATTATACTAGCTGACCCGGCAAACGTTGTTTTGCCTCACTTAGGGGTATGAAAAATAGATAGTGTAGCTTATATGACACGATCGTAGATTTACCATAGCAGCGCCATCTATTGATTACTTATTCAACCCAGTCGAAAGGTATCGACATCTGTTAGAATCATTTGGAGTTAGCAGATAATTGTGACTGTCAAATAATAACAGACAATAATTAGCAATAAATTAAAATTGCGACTATAATCTGAGATTTAAACTATCCTATCTCTCAAGTTGGATCGAACTGCACATGGTGTGCGAATTTTATTATAATCGGTTAAGTGGTTTAGGAGTCCATTGAGGACAAACATTGTGACACGAGATTTACATATATTAAGATATTCGTTATATCAACAGATCATCTCTCTACTTCATAACTGTATCCATTCGATATCTCTTCAATCAAAACCGTATTGAGCGTAATGGCGTTAACTGTCATTTTGTTTATGATGCGTGGGCGCAGCCGTGTCACTGTCAACTTAGACAGAGCTGGCAACACTGTTGTCGTTTGCTACGGACGATTGTGTTTTAAAAACTTGGTGTTGCAAGTGTCACTTGTTAAAACGAATTTAATAAAGACAAAGGATTTACTCGTATTCTATGCAATGTATGTACATTCCATGGTATTTTACGCAAAGAATTTTGTATTCGAATTCCACAAAAAATATATAATTATATAAGTTAGTAGAAAATACATTATATATTTTTTTACACTTTGGCCTAAGATGTTTGGAGTGTCTAGTCTAGAATAACAGGCTCTTAAGGAGACTTTCGGTACATATTGTCAGGTGGTGTCTACTTGGGGGTGGTTGGCGAGCAATATAAAATGCCCTACCTCCATGATATGGTTGCCTCACGACGTTTTCTTTCACTGAAAGCTTGAGCTCATTGGCGGGAATAGATCCCAAGACCTGCGGAACATAAGGCAGCCGTATGCCCGACTGACCATGTCCTAATGATGACCCAAGACATCGCTCCAAAACTGATTTCTTAGCTATGAATTGAACTGAAGTTAATCATAAACTAACAGTTCCATGTATAAATACGAAATGATTTACGACCGCGATTAAACGAAACTTGATTTCAATTAGCAATAATTCTTTTCGTTGATAGAAATGCCATTAAACGTAAACAAATCTATAAATCACTCGGAAAAGGCAACAAAATTATCCAATTTCTCTCTAGGGGTCCAATATAACACACACAGGGCTTCCTGTGTTTTGTAAAATTTACTGTTAAACATCGTTTCATATTAATTAACACGGATAAATGGTAATTTAGTGGTAAAACCGATGTGCTCGTACCGTTAAGGCGTGGGCCGCTTGCCCAAGAGACCTCATGAATGGACGGAGCCAGACTAGTCCGCCCACTGAGCGCTATCAATGAAAACTTGTGTAGAAATACGCCAGTGTCCGCGAATAGTTACGAAATTTGCCATTGAAAGCTTTGAACGCCCCACTTATACGGCACTCGCAGGTCGAATTGATTCGATTTTGTTTCCCTTCGTTTCCTTTTCTGTTTGAGAATTCGAATTCACGAGTATCTATCATCTTTTTTCCATCTCTCCTTTATCTTTTATCTATCTTCTGTCATCTATACATATACTAGCTGACCCGGCGGCAAATGTTGTTTTGCTTTATAAGTTATTTCTAATAATAAAATAAATAAGGGCGAACAGCCCTTACCACTTAGGGGTATGGAAAATAGATAGTAGCCGATTCTCATACCTACTGAAAACGCATATAAAATTTGGTAAAAATCGGCCAAGCCGTTTCGGAGGAGTACGGTAACTAACATTGTGACATGGAAATTTTATATATTAGAAAAGAGATTATTTTATTTATTGATCAAATAAAAAGTAGAATTTTCATATGGGCGCTATGGTGGATTGAATGACACGTTTAATTATAGGTGTCGGCAGTTAGTCTTAATACAAGCAGTCGTTATGTCAAGTCAGGGGTGGCTTGAAAAGCTCTTACAAAAAGAAAAAGACTAAATAAATTAATCAGTCTTTTTTTTCAAAATCACCTGTGTTTTTTTTTCAATGCTATTTAACTAATTCGACCACTTTATGCTTTCCGTTTCTCCGCACCTCATTTAATTTTGTTCAAGAGTCTCTTTCTCATATAAACTTGGAGCCCACGCATGAGAAAAAAATCGTATCGCCTTATTTGGTGACTTGTGCACATTGAATGTAGATTTGGTGGGATCGGCGATTTGATCTTTGTATAAAGTTTTGTGCCTTTGTTGTATTTAAGTATATCTTATTAATTTATGCTAAAAAAAGTTCTACATTAAATAAGTGACGTAATGTGCCAGCTTTAAGTTTATAAAAACATAATTTAAAGCATCTTAATTAATAAGTACACTTATCTTACTAATATTATACAAACGAAAGTTTGCGTGGAAGTGTGTATGTTTGTTACTTCTTCACGCTCAAACGGCTGAACCGATTTTGTTGAAATTTAGTGTGAATATATGTTAGCCCTTGGATTAATACATAAGCTACTTTTTATCCCGAAAACTTGCGAGATGCGCAAATAACTTCAAATCTATGTTCATTACTTATTCACGCTCCAACGCAAGATTCCGGGTTTGATTCCCGGTACGGCCAAAATCTTTGTGCTGAACTAAATTTATGAGCTGTGGGTCTGAGTGTCAAATGTGTATTTGAATAAAAATTGTAAGTATGTATTTGTAGTATATCAGTTGTGTTAGCAACCATAATATGAACTGAAATGGTTCAGTAAGGGGTTAACAAGCCGTGTGGAAAAAAAAAGTAATAGAGTTAGTTCATAAGGAAGAGAGAAAGGTAGTTTACTGCAAATGAATGATGATAGTAACTTCTATTTGCAACAATGTGAGAATCAACATGTTACAACAAAGTGTGGTAAAAGGCACATTGCGCGTGGATACTAGCTTTCAAAGGAAGTCAATTAAAATTGTAATACTGCTTACTAAGTATTTAATATCAACCAATCTGTATGATATTTATCTTTCTCTATTATTATGTGATTATATGATTACTTTATGTACCGGCCATAGTCGCTGTTTGACTTAGGTACCTAATAAAGATTTAAAAAAGTACTATATTATATATTTGTTTTTAAAGGCAACAATATTTCTGATTATATTAGTTTTTGCGAAATATTATAAGTTTGATGTATAAACACACAATGTGTGTAATTCGAAAATAACGATACCACATACCTACTTTATGTAATTGAAGGATTGAGTGTGGAGATGACGTCTGATAGAGGAGAGTGGAAGAAGAAGATTTGCTGTGCCGACCCCGCCTAAATGGGATAAGGTGAAGAAGAAGAAGAAGATACCTACTTTATGTGTGTGTTTCTGTGGTATCGTTTTCGAACAAACCGTTTATGATTTAGGTCTTTTCGAATAAAAGTAAGTTATTCAAAAGAGTTCTTAGCTATGTGTTGTATATACCAAAATATGTCACATTTTTATACAATGTGTACTATCGGCTAACACTTTATCTTAATAGTTAAAACTAACTGAACGATAATAAATTGATCATCTTTATAACCTGTCTCTACCAATAATTATATCTAGCAATAATTGCTCCTTTCAATACAAATTTTATTGGCTCTAAAGGCTCGCATTAAAATCCATTAGCTAATCACGGCGGAGTCTTAAAATTAATATTATCTATAAACTTAATGAATGAATTTATCTAACAAGTTATGGGTCAATGGCAAATCTGGTCAGTTTATCAGTTTAACCTTCCTTGTTCTGATTTCAGATAATGTAGTTTGTTTCTAGCAATACAAGTTAAGATGTTAAGCGTTTTCGATAAAAAAATAGTAGTATTTCGTTACTCGATTTTTGACCAGTGACGCAAAAGTTATATTAAATAACTTCTTTTCAAATTTGTTTCCTACATACGTTTGCTGTCAATTCAGCGGCACACACGACTAAACTAAATTTAAAGAAGTCCCGTCTCTTTTCATCTTAGGTGGACACGTTCCGCACCATAGTCAAACCAACTAAAATCACGTCAAATGTAGAAAATATAGGCGACTTTAGTCCGCACTCACTTGTATCACCTCTAAAACTGCCTGCACATTCCACGGGATTATTTGACGGGATTTTAGTTGTTTTGTCTGTAGTTCAGAACGTGCCGTCTCTTTCTGGCCACCTAAAATGAAAAGAGACGGGGCTTCTTTAAATTTAGTTTAGTCGTGTGTGCCGTTGAATCGCCACCAAACTTCTTTTATTCAGATTCAAATATGTTTCCTGCATACGTGTTTGAATATATGTTTCAACTCCAAAGTAAAGTGCCAGCCACAGAAAATGGTTCAATTTAGTTCGCTACAGTATGATGTAACATAGGACAATTACAATATTCATCACATTCACGGGTGACTTTTCAAGTTGGGACCGGTCGAATAAATCAAACTTCAATCATCGTTGTCTACTTGACAGCACTGTGAATAAGGTATTCGAATGTCGTAACAACAATATCGATCTGCGGGCTTGCCATGGCATTGGGTTAGATAAAAATATCCCAGTGGAAAACGGCATAACGCTATGAAACTGAAAACCACCAGATCTTTTAAAGTAAATATGAAACAATGGATTTATTAATCTCTGAGTAGAACTAAAACAAAAGAAACGACTTGGGAAGTGACGTAACTGGTGGCATTTGGTGCTATTTGCAAACAAACACGCTTAATAAAATATGTTTTATATTATAAATTATTCATTATATTATTATTAGAACAACATATTTTATTACAATATAATACAAAATAAATTATAATTCAGCGTACATTTCAGCAAATTGTACCAAACTTTACTCAGTATGTGGTTATTAGCATTTGTTATTGGTTACATTGCCCAATAGCTTAAATACTGGACAAGACTGGGGCAGGTCTCTTTTCATTTTAATATTGTTGTACTTACTCGCAATTTTGCGCATTTAAAAAGCTTATGTGCTCGTATTTTTAGGAACAGATCGTGTCCCGTTATCCCGCGGGATATATTTTTTATCTAAATCAATGTCATGTTAGAGGTCCCTAAGAGCAACCGTTGCGTATTAGATTCGGTTCGTTATCATGCATCTAGCAAGCAGATGATTGTCAGATGATGCGGTAGTTTTTTCTAGTGTTGTTATTTAGTACGTCTTATTTAAAATCGATTTTTAAACTGGTACATATTTGGTCAGAGTTTTCCGAATTTATTTAAACTTCGGATCAAGTTTAAACAACTTTTATTTTTTCCTATGGGATCTTTGAAGTAAAAAATAAAAAACGAACTAATGTTTAGTTAAAGTTGTAATAACTACGTTTTCTACTATACTCTCAATAGTTCTAGCTTAAAAAATGAGGATGTTATCAATTCGTCTGTTTGTATTTTGTGATTGTTATTTCATAACTTAATCACTTATTAACTGATTTAAAATAAACCTTTTGTTATATATTATTTCTAAATGTTTCTACATAAGTATTATAACAATTTTGAATTATAATGTTAACTTAATTTACTTAAAACAATTATCTGAAATAAAGTATATTGTTATGTTAGTTTATTGTTATTATATTAAAGGCTTTAAATTCATTCCATTACATTTTCGATCCCATTTTATTTTTCACCTCAACAACAATGGCTAACTTTCCAAAGCTATGTGTAACAGTTATACGTTAAAAGCCTTCGATAACGTGACGTTTGATGGCTTCTTAAAAAGGCATTGGGCACGGCCGCGTCAGTCAGTGAATGACTGACTTGATTATGAATATTATACACGCCAAAAATGATTTTGCTCAGCGATCAAATTATCTAGGTCAAAGATAATTAAATAAAAGCACCTAGCGCATATAGCTTGTCCAACTAAGGTATTCGAAACGATTACCAAAATTAAGAATGCGGTCGATGCGGACAGTTTTTGGATGGGTAATCATGCAAAATACTATCATTAAAAATATAGAATTTCCATCTGGGCACTACCGTGGGTCATGACATTCATGTCATGTTAAATTGTTAGGTCCCGGCTGTAAGTCTTAGCACCAAAGTCTTGACTTTGGTGATTTTACGATTGCTTTCTAAGCTGACTTTGAGCGGCTTGAAGAGACTCGACACCAGAGCTTGGCCACTTAGCTCATACGAAATTATTAGTACCAATTTTAAAAGTAAATGGTGGTAATTCAGTTATTCAAAAGTTTAGTAAAACAATGGTTATTAGAAAGTGTTGGTCGGCTTGTTCAGGTGACAATCAAATGTGCTAAGAATATCTTTGAAATGCTAAGTTCATGACAACAAGAAAGTTCATAAGAACAAATGACCCAAGAGCAGGCGCTTACCTCACCAACGTATAAGCTTGGCGATCCAGCGAGGTAATGCCGCCAGCATTTTAGGCACCTTACCCGCGGACACTGACTTAGATTTAATTTACTATTTGTAAAGGTTTGTGTGTGTGTGTGTGTGTTTTTATTTATGTGTTATTGAATATATAAGTTCATTATAAAATTTGAAGTATATACAAAGTTAAGTGCAAAAATTCTGTTCGATATCATTCTAAAGCTTTTAACAAGATGCGATCGTAACTCTGAATAAACCGCAAGTCGTTTGTAGATATCATTAATGTATCTGATTCACCAAACGATGTTGCATATGATCGTAAATATACTTCAAAGACCTTATAAGCTTAACGTTTTGATTGGTTACGGTTGCTGCTGCCAGATTAAAGGTTTATCTACTGATACAAATTTGATTTAAATACATATGTAATATACAATATACATGTGTTGTCTCTATCGCACTTCATCGCCCCCTACTAATCAGAGCGCTCGTTCTGAATCGCGCAAACGGTATTTACAACGCGCGTACGACTGGTCCTAGCTACAATGCATGACCGTCGGACGGCCGTCTCCGGACACAACATCTGTACGGGGGGACATCCCTTTGCTAGATGGAGCCAGACCGTCGTCGCTTCATATATAAAATGCACATCAAATAGGTAGGTTATTGTTTGAGAAACATACCAACTGCAACGACGAAATTCCCAGTCCAACCAAATATTGAAGAAAAACATACCTGAAATAAAAAGAAAATCACATTAGGTATCTTTGATTAAAATGTTTCTAATGGTCAAGCTTAAGATACATTCGCTTGCCGTTGAATATTTTTCCATACTTTAATTTACAATATTCCGACGTTAACGGCCAAAGCAGTTCAAAATCACAATAATAAATATTTAAAACCGATTCTCTAGGGCCATTCGGCTCATTAAAAAACTATAACAACTAATAAAACCGTTCTAATGTTTAGAATTTTAATAAAGTAACTGGTGTATGCAAATATTCGATATCTAAATTGTGCATTACAATCATTGCGTAAGCTGGAATATTTATACTGCTGACATCAGCTCAGAAAATAAATCTGTATCTAAATGTGGGAGGGATTGACGGAGGTTGATGGAATCGATCGGCATTCATAATAACAAATACGACCTTGGTGGTTATTGTTTGGGATTTAATTGCTTGAGAATTGTTATGGCTTTAGTAGAAGTTGCGAATGACTGCTATGTATGGACGAATGAGGATTGTTAAAAGTGTGGAGGCATTTTAAATTGATCACATTTCCTAAAAGAAATCTTTTACTTAAACATTTTGGCTTTAGATTTAGTAAATTTAAACAATAACTTTTTCTATGATACTAAAATATAAAGATTTAAATATACTCTAGTATCTTCCCAGAGCTAACAATGCTTATATTTTTTATTAAATACACATTATTATTTTATTGCAAATTGGTTAAAAGTACATCATAGTTAAATAGTTATTTTATCTATGGTTAACTAATGCCAGTTCGTTTTAAAATAATAATATACTATATTTTTGTTTATTACATATATTAATTTGTTTCTTCTATTATTATATTTTTAAAGTACACCTCCCTTCTTATTTGCTCATTTTTTCATACAAAGGTTACCTGGAAGAAATCGCGATAGGCAAAAAGCCGCCTATTGTGCAATATTTTGTACTTTTTTATTTATGTATAAATTTATTATAACTGTGTTTTTGGTGTGCAATAAAGAGTTTTCGTATTGTATTGTATACTAAGAGGTTGTTTACTATTAGAGTTGTATACTATTACAAATACTCCTAGTTTCATACATTACTAGCTGACCCGGCAAGCGTTTTTTTACCTTAATAAAAAAATAAAATCTAAATATACAGTAGCCGATTCTCAGACCTTCTGAATACGCATATAAAATTTGGAAAAAATCGATCAAGCCGTTTCGGAGGAGTACGGTAACAAACACTGTGACACGGAAATTTTATATATAAGATTTATAATTCCAGCTGTCTCTTCGAGAGCCAGTTTTTCCAAACAAGGCATGTTTCACCTTAGGCCCGAACGTCGCTAATTCGTTGTACTATGTAAAAAAAAATGTTATGAAGGTTGCAACAAATCAGCAATTAAGCTGTTATTATATTAGTGTTGGAACAGCGAAACTGATCCATACCACTGGCAGGCACGTTTCACATACTTTAAGACTTACTTCGGAATGCGCGGAAGAATTTCCTTACTTTCTTACTAAACACCGACATTGTATAATGTGCAATCGGTATGCCAGTTGGAATCCTTCCAAACGCAACAAACGTGACTTTGAGGCAGTTACATTATGACTTATCATCAAGGTTTACAAGGTGGCAGAAGGTAACGGATCCACGTACTTTGTTCATGTTTTGGTTTTTGCTGATATAGTACTTTGGGTGCACGTTCAATACACATTTTTATAAGTTATACAGACAGACCGCAAAAGCGTAGTGATTGGGTCCTGTTTTTACCTTTTAGGTACGGATCCTTAAAAATCTTAAATTCCTTAAATTGGGACATACCTAACGATTGAAGAAAGAAGCGTTGGACATAATGATTACCTAAATTAAGAAAATATATTAACTCCGAAATTGAATATATCGAAATCTCTCATAAAATATAGCTGTTATCTATCTCAGACAAAACAGATATATCAAATAAATGATTAATAAAATTCTTCTAATATTAGAAAAGCGGTCCAACGTCTGGACTAATATTAGTGAAATTTTGTACGAGCAGAGCTTCGTCTCTGGATTAACATATAGGCTACCTTTTATGCCAGATTTACGCGGGTAAAACCTTGGAGCGCAGCTAGTCTCAAATATAATATGAACCGATGGAGTAAACGATATAGTTTTAATTACATACATTTACTCGCATGCTGCAGTCCTCTAAAGCCCTTCTATTCTCCTTATATAATGTTATTACAAGTTCTACTGACTTCCTTATCAATTACAAGCCGTGTTACTCGTTTCACGTTTTCCATACAATTTTCCAACACCTGTCAGTCCTGATTGATATCTCGTGTTGAATGGAATTCCTGTAATCTAGATACCTCTATAACTTGTTTTGAATTATCTATAAATTATTCAAACCGATATGCAAGCAAAATAGCATCAATTGAAAAATCCATAATTGAAAAAAAAAATGCTACCGTTCTTGAAGTTTTATTTTCTCTAATTATAAATATAAAAATATAAATAATCTAAGTGTTCCAAAACACGATAACGTAAAATTTATTCAAAAGATTTAGTTTCCTAAAATTTGACGATTTAAAATTAAAAAATATCTGTTTCTTAAAGTAATAAAAAATTAAATAGAAATTTAACTTTTTTATAGGCTATGATTATCTAGAATGGTTAGAGGCCATAATTTTAATATTGTTTAGTGGACTTTATATCAATTTATTTCGTGCAATTGCCGCGCTTTGGCGCTTCGCTAAAATATCTATGGTGCTCATGAAGTCGGTACAACAGCGCTTTAGGTCAAGATATTCAAGTCAAGCTCATTATGTTTAAAAAAAATTGTTACATGTACTTAAATAAATAATTTAATGGTCATTATCGTTGGCATCCACAGCTTATTTTATTCCACTGTCAGTTATAAGCCTTTTTCTTGTCTTGTTAACGCCATATCATTTGACCAAATTTTAAGTGACTTAAAAATAAATCTGTTTTAGGAATGAAAATCATTTATGTAAATACAATTTTAAGCCTCAATTTGCAATTCATCCTTGAAGCCCTAAGATCAACTTATAGCCTAACCCATAATCTACAAACCTAATTCTTTACTACTGCGCAATCTAAACCTCGCAACCTAAAAGCGAGTGTGGCACGATGGGAAAACGACTTGCTTTGTTGATGCTTTTCAATTTGACATCCCCTAGTTTAATCCTGGCCTTACACCAGACTTTTTTATCAACTTAGTGTGGATTTGCACTCATTTTACGGTGAAAGAAAACATCGAAACAACACAAACATTTATTTATATTTGAATATGTTCTATAAATTTGACCTCGTTTCAAATCTCAATGGGTTTTCATTGAAGATATACTTTTTAAACAAAAAAGGTTTCTTACAAAAGCATTTCGTAAACCAAACGAGGGTGCTTACATGAAAGCGCATTGTGGCAGTTAGAACTGGATCAAAGTGGATTGTGGACCATTTTGGGAACCGAACGCAAGTTGTCGTCAGACTAAAGAAGATGCAGTTACGTTATCAAACAGTCCTGCACCTTTTTCGGTAATATAATAAAGTCTATAACTTTAACTTCAAAAAGAAGAATATTTATTAACAAGGCTCCTCAAAAACCCAGATATATATTTCTTTCTAACCAGATTTTTTGCATACAAGTTTTCCATTCAAGCATTTTTTGCATTCGACTACCATCTCGTCAGATAGAAAGCGTCGGTTTAGCCAAAGATGAAGCATGCTGAGATAGAAAATAGTAGTAAAGTTAAAAGAAAATATGCCTTGTTTGATCGATCTTCAAATAGCGTACTATTTTTATACATTACAGCTAGCTATTTGACCAGCATGGCGCGTGGCTTCACGCGTTAGCGGCACTGTTCTAAGATGGAGCATGCCTAGTTTGGAAAAATTTGCTCTCAAGGAGGCTGCCGGATGACACCGTTAGGTGTTTGGCGACAGATTTTTGAACTTGAGGGTAATTGCTAGCCAGGTGTGCACTAGAATACCCTATCACCACGCTATGGTATCCTCACGATGTTTCTTCACCTAAATCTCGAGCTCATTGGCGGATATCGAACCCATATCTTTCAGGACGTAAGGCGGCTGCACGTCCAACGACATCGCTTCATAACTTTTTTTTTCCACGTAATAGTCATTGTTGGGAGATGTTTTACTGTTTATATACCCATAGCACCTCAGTTCGAGTTCGGGATCACTTTCAAGCGTATCCGTATATGGTAACGAATGCCTCATGAATTATACGGTAGGCAGTTTTGGACTCCTTGTCCTAAGACGAGCGCTGTTTTTAATAAAATAAATCGCTCGAACTTTAAATGAAATTGAAAGTGCCGTTATGGAAAATTATATATTGCAATTATAATATTTTAAAATATAGCAGTATTTATAAAAAAATAAATTTACGTTAAATGATTCAACAGTATAATAACTGGTAAGAGGTTTTTTTAATCAAGATTAGTAATTTGCATTTAGATTATAATAACATGACACATTATATTAACTAGTCCCTGGATATAATATCAGTTGCAAATTATTTCCTTATTTTTTTCTTATATTTTATTGACTTCTTTCATGTCCTATTATTATATCTTTCCTTTCCACAGGCTGTTGTTACTAATTTTCCAATATTGGTATTTGGTTTCTTATATACAGTTTTAATCAACTTATTTTTCAATTTCAATCATAGACAAAGGAAATAATATGAGATTTCGTTAGCTACGTTTTCGCCAAAGCACAATGTGCTGTATACATATATACATTTTGTAGGTATACTTTTCCACATGAACGCTGTCAATTTGACTAAGAAAGTACGCGAAAGACGAGGCACGTATTTATAGTTATAAGTTTCGCATCGTTGAGTTTAAGTTACTAATTTCTAAAAATAAATTTGACTTTGACATATGAGAAAAATAAATTAGGTAAATACTAGCTGACCCGGCAAACTTTGTTTTGCCTCACTTAGGGATATGAAAAATAGATAGTAGCCCACTCTCAGACCTACTGAATACGCATATAAATTTTGGTAAAATCGGTCAAGGCGTTATGGAGGAGTACGGTAACTAACATTGTGACATGGAAATTTTGTAAGATAAATAATTAATTAATGTTAGTTTAATAATTATGTAACTAAATCAAAGTCAGTAAAATACATGTATCTCACGTTTCTAATGTAAAAACTTATCATAGTGTCTAAATTGTGGTAAAAGATAATTATCAAAGAACTAGCATCGTAATGGGATGTAAAGTAGTAACACATGTTTTATAAACTTTAGTACTTACTCATAGATCTAGAATTAGAGATTAGCTCGTGGGAGCTTAAGAGATAACAATCTTATAAAAACTAAACTTGTGCATATGCAATGTTTTATGTTATGTTTGTAATATCTGAGTAAAAGTTGATGTTTTTATGACTAAGTTCTCTGTTTTCACTTAGTGAGTGTTTTCTAACACTTAACATCAAACATCTTATAAAATATGGGAAGAAATTTTAGCATTATGCGGCCATGACAACATTTTGTTTGATGTTTCTTGTTAGAAAACAGAGTCGCATGAGACCCAACTTTATTTGACCATAGCACAGAATAATAACTTGTATGCCATAGCACAGAATAATAACTTGTACTTCGTAATAGTAGGGCGCATAACCACACTAGTAAGCGACACTAGTATACTATTGTAATGATATTATAGTACTAGAATATAATTGAAAATTGACATGGATACATATCATATACTTTTGTAATGATATCATATTATTTGACTTGTCACTTTGGTCTTATTAATAAATGATTTGTATTTGTATTTGACACGGTTTTGTGCTACGTAAATGATTTTTTTATTGTTTTTTATGTATTGTTTTACTTATGCCACAAAAAAGATGTTTCTTTCTTTTTATCTTTCTTTCTTTCTCTGGCGTAAGGTGAAGCTCTGGTGTCGACTGTTTTTCAAGACTCTCGAAGGCCTTTGACTAGGCTTAACGACTGCATGTACTAATACTAACAGCCGTATATATATGATACTTAACTTTTATTAAACTGTCAAGACTACTGTCATTTATTCAATTCATTTCTCACGACGCAGATCTAATCTCTGTGTCTTGCAACTTCCTTCCCACATTAAGTCTTCTTATCAGCTGCATCTCATCAATGTTAGATATAATTAACATGCTTACAATTGAATCCTGATCAAGATCTATTGATCTAGATCACTAGATTTAGCTATCAACTATCTAGTCTTCTATTCTCTTATTATTCGTCTTTTGATCTTGGAATCTTGATTGGAATAACATGTAACTTTATAGCGATGACAGCTCAGTCGGGCGTGTGATCACCTTAAGTCCAGAAGGTCACGGGTTCAATCCCCGCCAATGAGCTTTTGGTGAAGAAAAACATCGTAAGAAGGTAGGGTATTATCTAATGCTCGACTGGCTAACTACCACCCTCAAGTTGAAAAAGCTATTGCCAGGTACCGAACAGTGTGAACTTGTAGTCTCCTTGAGACCCATCCAATGACTGTCCGCATCGAGTTGATGATCGCGTCGGATCACCTTAGTTTGCCGAGAATTCCAATTCTGTGGTATTCCAAGATATGCAGCGAGTCACTGAATTATGCTTACACTTTAAAATAATTAGGTTTCGATCCTTATACCTGAGTACCTCTTTATTAACATATTAAACTTACTAAAGATTTTTTATCAGTAAATCCAAATAAAATTTTAAAACAATACAAAACGCTCTGAGCTCCAAATGAATTCAAGCTTACCTATGAATATGGCATAACACACGTCAAGTAAACTGCAATTATTATAAGCACATAATAACATAAGCCGCAGTTATAAACTCGTATTTTAATTACGTATGTCAACTAGGGACATTAAAACACTTTACTGCGCAGTGACTTAAACTACACCTAATGCAAAGTTCTTGCGTAAATTGTATAAATATGTATTATATAGAATAAACTTATGAATACAGCAGTTAAGGGTCGAGATTCCAAATTCCTTTATACTCTGTCCAGTTCGCATCTTTGGGACGAACCGCCTAAGTACCAGATAGAGGCGTTGGAGTCGATTGAGCGGCGAGCAAAGAAGCTCATTGGTAATGATGCTCTTTGCAAGGCGAAACTACAAAGCTTTGAGGTTCGCAGCTTAGTGGTCTTTCGGTTTTTTTATCGGTTACATTACAGAGATTGTGTGACGAAATTCAAATATGATTAATTATTATAACACCACAGGATGAGCAGAGAAACGCCAAGGCGTCATATAATATAGATACCAAAGGCGGTAACTAAGCAGTTTGCCTCCACTACATTGTGCGAACCACCAAGGTGAAAACTATAATCTAGCTGTTTTCAAAGCAAGAATGAAGTGGTTTTTTTTCTGGGCAAACGCGCTCCACCTTAGATGATCAAAATTTCGCTTACCATCAGGTGCATTATGCTCGAGCACAAGCCTATTTAATGTAAAAAAAAATAAAAGAAATACTTAGAGATCGACATGTTCGGACATGACCCAAAAGTTGACTCAAGTCGAGATAAGCGCCGGAAATAAAATTTCGACGTTATAGATAAGGTCGTTCTTATGGCGGTGTAACTGACTCTACATAGTTATTCGAAACTTTTTCCGAAGCGATGACCGCTCAGTCGGGTTTGCGGCTACCTCATATCTTGCAGGTCCTGGGTTCGATCCAATGAGCCCGAGTTTTTGGTGAAAGAAAACAACGTAAGGAAACCACGTTCTTGGTATAAGTGAAATCAACTTAGAAGAAGGTAAGAATGAAATCAAGCATATTTTTATAAAATTCGCAAAAAAAAAGAAAACATTATTTGACATCACGCATAAAGCGGGCCAACGAACTATTTTACATTTATAAAACTTTAATAAAAAATAGGGATGAACTAGGCTTAAAGAAGAGATGGGCGGGGAGAGCAGCGGCAATGCGCGAAGCGGTCCTGCTTCCCTGCCCCCGCCGTGAGATTGTTTGATTGGGACACCGTGAGGTTTTAGTCGGTAGTGACGGCCCTTCTGGCCGTCGAGTCCGACATACCCCGCTCGCCTCCCCCAGACTTGTAGCGGGAAATGCGCATTTCCTAACGAAAAAAAAAGGCTTAAAGAAGAGTTGTACTAATGCTGTATCAAACCATGTAACTCTGTAGGCATACATATTACGAAACGTCAATATGCAATTGAGCGGTACTTTTTATACCTATACATAATAAATAAACGTTACTTTCAGTATATCAGATAAGATTACAAATTATATATCCTACTTGCATACACACGATAGTTAAGTTTCCTTAGACGTTGATAGAGAAAACGCAACGCTTAAAGTAGAAACATATTTTTTCTTAGCTTGCAGAGAAAACTGATCGAGCACGTAAGCTAATTACAGAATTTATTCATACTAATAATACCTGTATACAAAAACTTGAAAAGTAGAAACCCTTGCCCGTATCTGACGCTCAACGCAAAACGTGTCTGTGCATGTGTCTAACTGTGGCATCGTAACTCGCCGCTATGCATTTGTTTTTTTTTTGTTTGAAAGATGTGTTAGTTATAAGTGATCAAAATTCCTATGTTTAATGAAAATCGGTCCCAGATAGCCGATGCTACAAAATGTCAGATTACATTTGTATTATTTATTCATAACTTCTCAATTTCAACTCATGGGTGTCAAATGAATAGTAGAAAGCATTAATTGCGATATAATTGAAATTTAAGTTGGCCCCCACCAGTGAATTGTGAGTGTATTGAAATTAAATTTATACATATTGCTTAAAGTATAAAATGAAAAGAAACGTCATGAACAATGCATTTGTATGTGCACGATTAAGAAAAGAAAGTGAACCACGATATAAAAACAGAATCTGATGTTTTCCGTACGAAAGAA
This sequence comes from Mellilla xanthometata, assembly GCA_035578125.1. NCBI lineage: Eukaryota > Metazoa > Arthropoda > Insecta > Lepidoptera > Geometridae > Mellilla > Mellilla xanthometata. The sequence goes on along the minus strand of JAPUBQ010000009.1, from coordinate 12,499,659 downwards.
ATGAAAATACCACATAAAGCAGCTATGAAACGTAGCCCACGCTTCCATAAGTATCTCTAGGCAGAACAAGATACCCATTTAGATATAAATCCTTACAATAACTCAGTGAAAGCTAAGCGAAATTGAAGGCCTTCAGATGTTTAATACTTTATACTTATTACTAGATTTCTCTACTACAGGTCTTTCGGAATAATTTATTTTAATATCTTATTGGAGACCTTTCACACAAACTTCGTTAATCAACTTTACTGATGCAGTTTCCGTTTTGCCTTACTGGGCATTTCAAAGCATTTTTATTTCTCTTTAAGTTTTCAAAATATAAATTGATTTTATTTTTGAAGTCTGAGCTTATTTTCTTAATAAGTCTAAGTCAATTTATTGCATTATTATGACACTTTCCATAATTGCCTATTGAGCATTACACTTTTTAATTGGCGATGTATGATTATGTATGGCGTCACCATGTTTATTCATATTTTTTTATAGTATTCCATCATTTAAATATTCTTCTTTGCTATAGTAGTTTTTATGATGAGTAGATTTTTATGTATGTAAGGAATTATTTTTGCGTTTGAAATTTATTGGCTTAAAACTTTTGTTTTAATAACAACTTAGACTAATTATTGACATTAATTATTGTAATAGCTTTGTTATTGCACCTATCACATCAAATGATTCATCTTACCTATCTTCATTAATCAAATCTGCAATTGACAGTCTCGTTAGATGTATCTGAATAGAGATTAGAAGTCACGATACGTTAGGTCCTTTCTTGAAAGTCTTTTGAGAATGTCTGCGTGAGCTACTATTAAGACGACGTTTAAGATTTTTGCTCCATTATTTTATGGTAATTATAAATTACAAGCTGTATAACTGAATTTGAGAATGTTTGTGGATTTGTTTGTAAATAAAAAATTTAAAAGCAAATATGCATCCGAAATATTAACAGCGTTTGTTACTGATATCATCCTACTTCCTGCAAATACATATTAAATTTTGTCGTTGCACATATTACGTATATTGAAATGTATGAAACTTCTTGACGCTCATGCGGTTGATCCGATTTAGATATTTTTTCATAAGCACAAAGACTACTAATGCGAATAACACCACAAAGCGTAGTACATTGTAATAAGCTTAACACAAGTACTTGTGATTAAGTGTATGTTTTATTACTAACATATTATGCTTAAAATCCCGCAAAATGACTATCCAAATGTAAATTTACATTTGCACAATTCCTCCACACGTATCACTCCATTTGAAGACATCTTTACTATTAAGCTTGTTAACGGTGCATGCATTGAGACTGGCCTTCTTAAGTCTGTCGACAATTTATAACACAGTACTGTATAGATATATAGACTCCATCAAGTACAGTAGAACCTCTATAATTTGGGACTATTTCCGTCAATGGACATCAAAATTTTAATTTTAGTATCTGAAGTCTTTGTATACCTACTTGTGTTAAAGGACTTTGGACTAGTCGAAAATTTTCGGTTTAACGACTGATTGTACTAAAATTAACTAATAGAACCCCACATAAAACCTAGAGAAGGCCACTTGATTTTCACAAAAAACATCAATATTTTGCAATCACAAAAAAAATATGGAACACGATCGCCAGTGTCTCTATTTTTATTCACACACATACTGTTAACTTAACTAAAGTCTAAACTAAATAGGTTCCTTCTAAGTAAGCGTGAGACATCTTAGACCACAGTCAAGCTTAACATCAGGCAAGCTGCGGTCAAACGTAAGTATTTATCATTAAAAAAAAAACTTGGTGGTAATATAAATAACAACACATCCCAAGTTACATAAAGACAGTTTAGCCAGTTAGTAATCAATAGTATTGATTTGAACTCTCAGACTAATTCTGAAGTTGCCACAAATTTTGCAGGCGGCATTTGATTTCTAGTTCCAAAGTTCAAACGCCTTGCTTGATTGGAAGTTATGTGGTGACTACGTGAGGAGTTGTCTGTTTATTCTCTATGATTCTCTATGATATAAATGACTTTGTAAAAATTACAATATAAGATATTAGAACTAGTTTTTTTGACATTGTTTTAATTTTTTAGATTGATGACATACTCATATTTAACTGAAAAATGTACAGAAGTATATTTATATTATTTTTGTTATATTATTTTATAAAAATGTGTGTATGAATTGACTTGTAAAACATTTTTACCAATAAATGATGATTATGATGATTATGATTATGATTATTTTCATTTGATTGAGCTTTGAAAAGTTACTAACTTTTTATTCGAACTAACTTACCCCAACATTATTAGGCAAATTATAACACAGGTAAAATATAGAGTTACTTACTTATTGATAAAATAGTAAAAAGTAAATGCTTTGCAAATTTATAATTTTAGATTTATTTTTATTCATATTAATTTATTGCCCGGGCAGTAATTAAATTTAAATTGGCTCAATTTGAATAACTTTTATTCTAATATGCAAACTTGCTTTCTTCATTTGTTTTTTCTTCCTTCAACTGTGAGAAATAAAGAAATAACAGACTTAGCCAAATAATGCAACGTTTTTTTAGGTGTAAGACATATTGCATAGAATCGATCAAATAGCTGACCGATTCTATGTATTTGGTAAAATATACAAATCTAAACTGTATGTAATTTCAAAATAGACATTTGCATTAAAATACAGATAGCATAGACGTAAAATTGCAAATAGGCGAAGTTCTATCAAGTTGACGAATAATATGTGTTCTGTGGTAGAAAACGTAGCCACAAACGCCGCAAGAGAAACATACCTCGACTCGCTTGTCATTGATAGTATTCCATATAGCTGTGTTGATATCTGTGAGGTGATTATGTTTTATATGTATGTATATTTTCGCGTCTGCTTCACCACTATGCAAAACCATATTGGTTTGTAGTACATGCTATGTATCAGAGATGACGCTGTATGTGAATAATGATTTTCTCTGTTTTCCTCCTTTTTTGTCAAAATTTTTCGTAAATTTTGTTAGCTACAAACCTCAAAGAGCCCGAGATCTTTCCAACGAATGTAAAATCGTGGAAATCGGTTCGTGCATTTTGGAGTTATAGCGTGAGGAAGAAAAACCCGACTTATTTCTTTATTATAGATAACCTACATACATTTCTTATGATTGTTTCTTGTATTTTCTGAAGTCGTGTTGTGTTTTTGGCGTGCGTATGTCAGAATCATTACTAGTACTATCAAAATTCAAACGTTTTAAAATATATTGAGGTACAGACGTAAAGAAAACACAGCCTTCTGTTTCCGATGAGGCAATATTGATACAAATGGCTAAAGCCTTTGATGCCAGTTTAATAGTAATAGGGATTGTAGTACAATGAGATATGACTCGAGGTAATCGTCGAGACGAGATGAGAATGGAAAATGCAAATAGAAGGGACTCGGAGAAACGATCTGACCTCCATTGGTTTGATGATCTTATTGTATGCTTATACTAGAAATGAGAATTCAACACAATTTCTTTGAGTTTAAATAAGCTTTTAGATAATTTGATTCTTTGTTGGATATTTGATTTTAGTCTTTTAACGTAGGTAACATTTATTTGTTTTTGATCTGGGTTGGTACCAAAAATGTGCTACTGACCACATTATATATTTCGGATACTTCTTAAACAAAGCCTACTAAAATTTCAGATCATATTTTTTATTAAAATCGGGTCATTGTCAATAAATCGGAAAGACATTAAATTAATATGCTACTGCTATTGCATAAAGAAGATATAGCCGTGACTTTAATTATACTCGTAAAAATCGTTTATAAATTAACAGTAACGAGAACTGTTAAATTTACAAAGGTGAATAAAATTTATGTAACATGCAAACTTTCTCGATTAATAGAAGCATTTCTCACAAATATAAAGCTGTCATTGATAGTGACCCGAAGCCAGAGGCTGTGCTGAACCGTTGAAAGCTGCGTGCGGGTCGTGCCTGATATGTATTGGCAACACTATGATTTACGGTATATAGCCTCTTGATAGTGATGGCGAATAGAATGGATCATTTTGTGCTGGCAAACTGTAACGAAAGCTCTTTGAAGGGTGGCTTTTAGATATACATCTTTATACATTCAAATTGTTGAACAATGACTTATGTGATTGTCTTCTGTGGAAATTAAAGAAATAAATATCACTCGTTCATCCATAAAAATAAATATGTTTATTTTGAAAAATCTTTATTTTTCGTCTTTTTTGGAGGTCGTGAATAAGATGTAGATTTTCTTTTTCCTCAATTTGTTGTTAATATTATTTCTTGTTTTTGGTCTAAATTTCTTGTATTTATATGTTTTTTATATTGTTTAATTCTTTGTCAATACCCCTTTTCTAAGCTTTCTCTTTTCTAAATTATTCGCATTACATTTCATAAGCAAAGTAAGTAGTTTAAGTACAATCGTGCATCTCTGATACTCCGTCTATTGCTTCGTGTATTATCTATAGAAAGTCTTCAATAATGTGCTTTTACTGGTTGAAATAGTATTGTTTGGCTCGATCAGCCCAGTCGTGAGTAAGCTTGACGTTTGGAATGAACATTCACGTTCAGTTATGATTTCATTATTGTATCGCCTGCCATTAGTCTCTGATAGTTCACAAACTACCATTATCTTTATTCTTGTCAACTTCAGTAAGTTTATTGAATGTATGTTTGTGATACTTTGGTCTATGCTCCGCTACGTTTAGGGTAAACCACGAGGTTTATCTTTATCGTAATCTCTAAACTTTGACAAACCTAAGAACGAGCAAGAAAAATAATTACGCTGTACTATTAAAATAAGTATGTCATCCAAGCTGTCACTGCGTGACAGAGATCCCAAGATCAGAAAAGGCAGCATTTCTTCTTTGAATAGCCAAAGTAAGTAATTGTTGCCAGTCCTTAGGTTTCCATAAGCGAAGACCAATCGTTTTCCAATATCTACACAAAAATGTTTAGTGTTTATAATCTCCACGGACTGAGTAATAAACTCATAATTTACGCTATTCCGTGATTATTCCTGTGATGTCTTTTACCCTAATTTAGTAAAGAAATTATCTCAAAATTAATGGTATTTTTATAAGACGTAAGTATTAAACTCCTCTTCCAAGCGGAGTCATTCCTAATTTTCCCATGAATGTAGTTTGCATAGGTTACTTTTATAGCGGTAATTCAGATCTTTATGGTCCTAATCTAGCAAATCTGCGTGGGCGCTTATTATCATAGTTGGGCTTATGTAGGACGGCGGTCAGCGGCGGAATTGGGATGTCACTTCCTCATAAAATTAAAGATTTCCGTTTGCTGGCGGTAGGAAGTCTCTCTCCTTTTAATTGTTACTTTCAAATGTCATATCTTCAGAAGTTAAGTATAAATGTAAAAACCAAGATGAGAAAGTGAATTCACGAGATATTTAATGTTTGAGTGAAGCTAATTAAAAAAAAATACAAGAATATATAAAGTAATAAAGGAAAAAGATATATAAGTAACGCACTCAAAGGCTACCTTTTAGAAGGCTCTCAAACCACTTCCTTTGAAACGTTTGAATAATAGCCTCCTTAATAAGAAGTGAACAAAGTGCCGCATTACAACACAGATCCTTAATGTCACAGTAATTCGGGCAATCTTGGCCTTGTCATACTCGATCCCAAAGTCCCGTAACTTTGCCTTTCTTCAGAACAAATTCAAGACTCACGCAAGGCACAATTACAGCCCCACTTTTATAAAATTATTATTTTGGGCATTATTGGTCTAGACTCAAGGTTCAAATTGAAAAATTCTGCAGAGAGCTCGCAATATTTAATTTATTGTCCTACCCTTTAGTCAAAAAGTTGCGTAATGAGTCTCATAATGTATCAGACTTAATTTGCCCAAACGAGGGCGTTAAAGAGAGGCGTGCCTTGGACGTAATTAGTTTTTTATAGATTGCTCTCATGGTGTTTTATATTTTACATCGAGAAAACCTTTTGTAACGTTTGTTATTATATGAGTCACACTCGTGTAGCGTGTTCTGTTCGACTCATGCAATGTGATGTAATATGTAACAAGCAAATTACATGTATCATATTACTTTGATTATTTAATTTGTAGTTAACGCTTAAACTTAATTTGTTTCTTAAATCAATTAGTACGTTTAATTTAAGTTCTTACCAAACTATTACTTTAGTTATATAAAGGTTACATTATTTCATCTTTAAAACCTACCAATGAGAGACCGATATAAAGAAACATTAAAGAACTACTTGTTTACTAAAAAAATTAAAACCAAAACTCATAAATCAAACGAAATTTTTAATAAAAATAACATTAAAAATGTTAATAGACCGATCTCGTTCAACCAAAATCGACTACCGCTTTATTAATTGTTGGTTTAAACGCGAACTATTATAAGTAATCAATAGTTAATTGTCCAAGCAATAAATTCTATCCGTACAGCACTTCCAATAGTCGAAGACAAATTACTAATAAGCCCTGATAAACAATAGCTTTTAACTATGAAGATATAGGGTTTAAAATCGGGTATAATTTCTTGAGGCATATATTTTAGAGTGCAATCTGTTGATTTTAATGCTTTCTAAATTATAATCTCGGTCCTGTTAATGAATGGTTAACACGCATTCGAAAGTCCAGGTCGTCTTGGAAACCCTTACAATGTCGAGTACATCTTGGTTAATTGGAAATCTAAAATGGAGAGCGCTTACTTCTGACCTTACTAACCCTGGTTGGTGTCTAATTTAAAATTAACAAGAGAATAGAGTAATAGATAAGATGCAAGAGTCGAATCCAAAAGAGAATTTACTTTTAGCAATTTAATGACACGTGTATTTCTTGTGAGATTATTTATATTTTGTTTTGAATTTTTCGGATATTAATGATACAAACTCAAAAAAGGTAGAACGTGGGATAAAGCGTTTCGTAATTTATTTAAAAAAACACAGTAATCCCTTTAGGGTGGGAGCTATATTTACGTCTAGGCGCTAAAATGGGTTAGATGGCACATTAAAATTGTTGGTTCCTGATGTTCATATTAGTGCAAACAGTCATGCCAAGGCAGAAGACATATCATATGCTTTTGTATTGATATCATATTATTTGTCGTGTAACTTTGGTGTTATCAATTAAATGATTTGTATTTGTAGAAATGGCTTGTAAACTTTAAAACTTGGCCACTTAGCTCAAACAAATTATTATTTTTGTAATAACTATATTTTATTCAAATTTTCACTAGCCTAAAGCACAAAATTACAACAATTAATAAAAACCTGTCAAGAGATAACTTCACCGACTTCCAAACCGAAACCGGCGCACCTTTTTCAATTAGCGGCGTTTGGAAACACAAAATATAAGGCAGATGTCCTTTTTGAACTTTTTATATCGAGTCGTGTTTTTATGTTATCGACAGGTAATAAAATCTATAAAAGAATGAGCAGTCTTTTGCTCGTGAGCATTGCCATAGAATTGAAAGTTATCAATTTGAAGCATTTGGAACGGATTTTAATTTGTAGGGTATAAGGTAATTAAATCTCTGCTAGTAATAAAATAAATAAAATAATAATAAATAAATCATTTATTTGCACCACAAGTATATACAAAAACAGTTACATTATAAATGTACCCTATGGTTATGACTGTTAAAAAACTGTACATATTCAAAAGGACAATTCAAATACTAAAAATATATACATCTTAATAGTACTGAAAATTTGTGTTTAAAACTGAAAATTGTACCAAATGTAATTAATATATATTGAGTCAACTGATGCCTTAACTAGTAACTAAACTGTATCTATCTATAGTGGATATCTAGTGCAAAATATTTAGTTTTGATGTACGTATATAGGCTTCAAATTAGGTAATTAAATTAGTTTTTAGGGTTTCGAGGGTACTATAACGGACCCTATTCCGGAGTCTTCGCTTTCTGTCTGTCTGTTTCTAGATCGATTTTGAAAGGGTGCACGCATACAAAAACCCTTTTTTGTTATTCTTAATAGATAATGGTGTCTTTATACACGAGCTCTAAGCTTGCGATGAATAAAAGTCTTTTGCCTCGTGACAGGAAAACTGATTTAACTAATATGATAATAATAATAATAATAATGCACGAGCCTGACTCGCACTTGACCAATTTGTTATTTCTGCCACAAAAGTAATATAACGCAGCATACAAATTTTTCGTTTATCTTTTCTCACAAACAGTAGCTTATTCACACCATCTGGAACAGTCGTAATTCGAAAAAGTTCCAAGAAAAAAGCCCGCACTAACATTTGCGTAACATTATCAGTCGTAAGTTTACCATGACTTGACGATTCCATTCTATGCTCCCGGGAACCTGCTGTTTGAACCTTGCGAGTCGCGCCTATGATAATAGTCCCTCTATCTATCCTTCTCTCTCTTATGGTAAACGAGAGAGATGAAAGATTTACTTTTTACGCCCACAGGATTCCGTGGTCACCTCACTTACCTCCCGTTGCTTTAAGATCTTGTTTCAATTAACCATAACTAATTCACGTCAGAGTTTTGTGGACGGTTTCGAGTATTTATCGAAGAAATTTGACTAGATATTGCAGTTTACGAGTTAATACTCTTGCTTGATGAGAGTTTTTTTATGATGATGAATTTTATGAATATTTAACATTGGAATATACTAGTTCGCTTTTAGCAATAAGGCCGCAGGTTAAGGCACTAGCTTTAAAATTCGTGATTCTCTGTACATTTATTTGATGGTGTTTTAATAAAGTATTTATCTATCTTATTTACATATCTATCTATGAATGTCTTTAACTGGATTTTTATACAGAAAACAGAGCAGCAAGTGGATATCTTTACACGTGTTACAGAAGTATTAGGTACTTCTATAAAATGATGATGCTTCTTTTACAGATGTATACCTACAAAACAGCGAACTAGAATTAACGGAAGAGTAACTCCATACAATTGTCGCTTAGAATTTGAATCCATCTATGCACACAATTATATTGCTGTCACGCAACCAATACTAGCCGCGCAGGTAGCTGATTTGCCCCGCCCACCGCGGTATTTTACGCGTGGACGGTGGAGCTATTTTATCGGCAAGGTACTATTCTATTTATTCTAGTTCACTGCCACAAAACAAATATGAAGTACAGCGAAAGCACTTGAACGAAATGCATCAATTATGAGCAAAACAATATCAGCTAAAATACTCTTATTATCAAGCTGAAATTGTTTGCAAAGTTTGCATAATAGTTATCGCTTGTTCAAATTTATAAAGGCTTACTGGGTTTCTAGGTAATGTCAACAAAGGCGCTAACATTCGGAACAATATTGGTATTTGAAATTATTCATACCGAAATATTTCTGTCTTTTGTGTTATAAGAATTGATGGTTAATCTATGGATATACATATAAAGCATGGTTTATCTTTTTTAAATAGGATTTTATGTATTTAATTTTTACAACCCGTGAAAACTAAATGGTTACTAAAACTATGGATTTCGGGTTAGAATAAACATATTTAGTGTCCCAGGTGGAAATTCCTAGTCTTTTTTTTATCCTTGATTTGCGACGTTTGCCTTTGACTACAGCTAGCCTGATGTTATGCTGCGCTGCAGTCTACGGTGTGGCTCGCTTACCTAGAATATACCTATTAACTCTACTTTTGAAGACCCCCGCATGATAGCTCTCAGGAAACAGAGAATCAGGTAGTGAGTTCCAAAGCTTCGCAGTTCTCACAATAAAGGTCGACGCAAAGCGTTTTGTACGAAAGAACTTCAACTCTGTATCGGTGTCTCTTCACTGACTCGCTGCTCATTCAGTAGTAGAACGGAGATGGTGGAATCAAATAATGAAGTTCCAGAGAAGAATCTGTAGTAATTAGCCCTGAAAGACGCTACCTGAACACTCCATTAAGTGCTTGGTGACAGATTTTTACACTTGAAGTTGGTATCTTGATCAAGGTGCACTAGGAAATTCACTACTGTCATATTGTGTTTTCTTCACGATGTTTTTCCTCGAGCTCACTGACGGGGACCAAACCTACACCCTGTGAGTCGTAAAGCAGCCACGCACCCAGCTGAGCTATCATTGCTTCACGTGACATATATTCTACATTTCCAAACCGACAGACAACAATTTCCACTTTCTATTTGCATTGCATGCGTGTAGGTCGCCGTAGGGACCTTTGCACAGGTTTACATGACTACCTGTCATTCACTGGTAACCTCCAATAGAAACATTTAGATAGTAGAAATCTATAAACGTTCAGCTTTAGTCGAGTAGTTGAGGAAATGGGATTGGGTGATAGAATCTAATTTATTGCCAGGCTCGCCTAGGTTTTTATCAGGATTAGTAATAATGTACAACGCTGTTCAAATGCTATTCGACTTGGGCCTTGTCGTAATTTAATGAATACATAAATAAAATCAATCGTGTAGGCAAAAAAAGCGCTGCAAAAACCCATATTTTGCGCAAACAACAATATAATATAGATATGATATTTTGATGTTTTGATTTTTTGAATATTATAGAAACCATACACATGATTAATCAAACAAAATGAACTAGTGCTAAAAAAATTCCTATTCTAGGTCTGCCAACGTTGGCAAACTGTGTGTAAATTTAGTGTTTTGTATATAAAACTGTAAGCTTTTTTCTCGCCGAAGTTAAGGAAGCGTTAACTTTTCAGACACACATATTACTGCTTTCCAAGCTCAATTTTCCTAAGCTGAGTGGTTTAACGGACAGGGAACGTGTAAAAAAAAAACACGAATGCTATTTAATACAACACAGAATCTGTATGAATAAAGATGGTTTACCTTATTGGGATGGCCGTTTAAAATAATCAAGCTTCCAAGATGCAGTTTTGCACGTTTGCTTGTAATACTCCACGTTTATGTGTTATTAATGCAATTGAGTCTTAAACTAAGACATCTTTATGATCAGAGCTTAAAGACGTAAACAAATGAGTAAAAAAGGAGTGAATTAAAAAAATATAAAATCCCCAAATATTTTGTTTGATGGCGATTATTTTGGAAGTTAAACTCAATTTTACGTAACTAGTAAAGTCTTTTCATTTGATACTCAAATTGATGGAGTTGTAAAAAACATAAAGTCCACCATTTTGTTACAGCGGCCATTTTGTATCGAACTTTACCGAAAGACAAATTAGCAAATGTATCTTTTTACTAAGTTCTTTTCTAGTTTCAACTACCTGATGACATAAAACAGAAAACGGCCAACCAAACATTTTAACCCGGCGTATATTTAAACTCACTTTATAAAGAAGTAAAAGCTGGACAAATATTAATGAAACAAATTAGTATGTCTACTCCTAAATTGTGGAGCCTGTCCATATTTGCTTAGGACCTCTTTGTCTTATGCACCCATATGTTTTTTGAGGAAGGGATGCTTAAAACAGGTCTGGACAAATAATTTCGAAAAACTGGTCAGCCTTCGAAATGACTGTATACTTACGTTGAGTTCCAAGCTAACATAACGTCTAATAGTATAAAGATAAAGTGCAAATTGCTGGAGCAAAGCAGAATGCAATCTGCGATATTAATATTAAAAATAATAACGACAGTGATAAAGCGGATAATAACAGCATTTGCAAAGACTGCAAACGAATATAACAAGAAATTGAATTAAAATTTATTTTGTACATCGATGATGATTGATATTTTGTAAGTATAGCAATAACTTCGAGAAAATATCAAGAAATTAACGCGACTTAGTTAATACTAAGTGAAAAATTAAAATACGAAAGTTTTAGTTTTTTTTCAGCTTTACAGAGAACTTGCCAAGCGGTTGGTGGAGGTTTTGGGTGTCCAGAATGCTGGCTTTTATTTCTGTCAGAGACTAAGCATTGCCATCCAATCCAACGTGGCAATGCTGCCAGCATTTTGGGCACCTTTTACTCTACCCCTGGACTTTTTTAGGTTAAGCTTTAGTTTAGTATTCTATATCTTTGTTATGCTGGTTGTAAATAAATAGTTTTTATCGAAAGTTTTTAAAATAAGTTATAAAAATACTTATTAAAAGCCAACTATTTTGCATGCGGTAGAACATTTTTTATTGTTTGCCTGGCTAACAACACTCTCAAGTTTTAAAATCTATAGCTAAGCACAAAACGGTATGTTTCTTGAGAGACTGTTATTCCAGACTAGGCATGCTTTACCTTAAGCCAGAGTATTATCAACTTGTGTTACCAACTACTATTTTAAAAAATACTAGCCATGAAGTAGTTTTTTTAACCTGGCAATCAAACACAAAACCATAGAAATTTAAATACCATAAACACAATATCTCCTTAAAACCATAAATAACCCATAACAACGATCAATAAAGATAGCCATCAAATCATAAGCCTATTATTACCACCTCATTACTTTGGCAGCGGTGGAAAAAATTACAAAGCCAGAGGCGGGTTCACACAAGGAAGTCTTTGTAGTTCAATGGACCACACAGAGGCTTATGTGTTTACGTGTTAAGCCGAGAGTAGAGAGATTAAAAGGATCATGGAAAGTGTAAACTTGCCATTACAAAAATTTGTAAGAGAAAGGAATTCGGATCTGTTGAAGTGAAATAAGCATTGCTATAATAGTTCCTGTGAGAACTTTTGCTTAAAATTTAGGTACATTTTTAAACTCTTGACTATAATAATGCTAATTACAAGAAGTAAGCAAATTGAACAAGCTTTTGAAAAATAGCTCAAGCCAGTCTAAAAGCTTTAGTGTGCTGGCAGAATTTCCATGTTGAATGGCAAAAATGATACGCTAAGCCAAGAATACTACGACATTTTAGTTACAATATGGTAAAAGCGTTTTGGATGTGTTTCTTTGGTGTTTTTTACCTTTGTATTTTGATGACAAACTCTTTCAAAGAAAAGTATAAATTTTAACGTGGAAAAGCATTTCGTTGGCTATAGCTCTGTATTTAGCTTGACTTTTAATACACAAGAACATAAACAGCTGTTTGTTAAGCGCTATCCATAGAGTTTATATTGCATTCGAAAGCAGTGAAAGGTAATTGAGAAGTTGAACATTGTTTAATGTACCCAGTAAACACAGTTTAGCTATAATTTACTCAACATTATCTTGTATTTTAAATATTAATCCGTTTACAATACGTTGTCTACTCTGGATATTTCATTAAATTATAAGTCTAATAGTGCCTTATATGGCGGTAAATTTGAAAGGCAATGTGATTAAGCTTAACGTTAATACATTCAATAATCCCATAAAAACCAATGGTTTCAAGATGATCTAGCAATAAAAAGTATGATAAGTAATTGAATACCATAGGTCCGTTAGTAAAATACAATAACATTAAAATAACCCAAGGTAAATTGAAGGCTTTGAAAATGTTATTGGAGGAAAGTTTCCTAGTTTAAATATTTATAAGGTATTAAGGGATAGATTTTACTACTTGCCTCGTTGCTAATAGATTTATATGTAAAATACGTTGGTCCATTAAATTTCAGCCTGTCCATTAAATAAAGTATATGAAAGGGAATATAATAATATTTTTGCTTTTGACCAAAGTTTTATGTGAACGGAGAATAAATAAATAATCATCAAAAGGTAAAACATACTCAAAAGATAATGATAATAATATGTTATGATATATACACAATTCTAGATAAATTATAATTTATAACTGTAATCTTGACTAGCCCTATAGATAGATATAAAATTAATGATGTTTGCAATAAAACTGCTACTATCAGAAAACAATAATTAAAGAATTTAGTACAAGAAAACACAATAAATAAATACTAAAGGCAATGAATTATAAAATTGATGGCTGTAAGAGAAAGTGAGATATCAACCTGTGTCTATTTATTCCTTTTTATTACTTTCTTCATAAGTACAAACACATTTCTTGCGAAATAGATGTCGAGAAAACCGAAACCCTGTTCAGGGAAAACTATGAGTTAGTATTATATTTAGTGTATATTATTTTTGTGTGAAAAGTCAACATTCTTCATTTCGTATTATGTTTATGTATGCGCAACTGTGCTCATTAGTAGGTTTGACATTGTAAGCTTCCGGTAAACTAGTCGTTCATTGTTTTAAAACACTACGTTTCGCTTTATTTGAAATTTTCTCACAATGTCTCTTACAAAGGTTATTTTGTAAAAATCAGAGCATAAAGACAAGTCTGTTTATTTAGAGTTTGTTTAATGTAGTTTATATTTATTTTAGTTAGTTAAGCCAACTTAGAGTCTTTCGGGTGGCTTGAAATCTCTTGACACCAGATCCCATCCACTTAGCTTATACGAAGAAGATGATTTGAGTTAGTTAAACTTAAATGTTATTATATTAATAGCAATCATATTAATATCAAAATGAGGATATTAGTCATTAAATAAAATGTGCTGTGATTGCTTCAGTTCTTTTGCAATAAAACGGAAGTGTAGATATGCAAAATTTAACTGTACTGTACAATACCGATAGCTGCTTCAATTAAAGTCACAAAAAATATACGGTATCAGAGTAATCGTTTAATTATAGCTTGCAGAGTATTCAGTTCATTGCCAATTAACGAATTTTTTCACAAACGTTAAAGGCCCGCTTTCTTTAGTTTTAATGGTGAAAGCAATAATAACAGTGCTATTCTATAGCTATGAATCAGATTTTAGGTTAGATCTTTTGTATAATTAGGTATGCTTTCTCAAATGAGTCGCAATCACAGTAACTGTCAAAGAAACTATAAACTAAACTACGTATTTGTTTGTCAAAGTAGCAATTTTGACCTTGATTCTTACTCGAGTCTCAAGATCTAAGCCAATTAAGTCTTTTTTGTCTTCCTCTCCAATTTGCCGGCATAGCGTCTCAAGCCTTGACGTGCCTTCAAATAATTGTGTTATTTATGAGTTTCAAATTGCTTCTTGACCACCTTTTGATCGTCTTCTTTCAGTTGCAGTATCAATTCGACTTTGGTCAAATTGATTTCTACTCAATTAACCGTTTTAATTTATATGTTGCGATTTCTCAATTTAGCATCTATGATTGAAATTTGGCTTACTTTATTGCTATTAGTATATGAAATGAAAATATTATTCTCAATCAATTATTATTGGTCATGTAGTGAAATTAATGTTCAAATTGAGTCTCGTTTTTAATTAACAATGCTCTGTCTTCATTGGTAAAAAAGCCAAGGTATCAAATGTACTACATGAGCTGGTATCCTACATACGATATTACACCTTGAATGCAATAACTTTTCCAGTCACAATAAACATTTCAAGAACACCAGCAACAGTCTTGCAAATTCCTGTTAAAACGCTATTAATTTTTGTATCTCTCGCATCTAAAAGGATTACTCGTAAAACAAGAACTGTTAGAGTTGCGACGGTCGGCATTTCTACCATATTGAATTTCACTTGCAACCTCCATTAAGATTTCAACTTGACAGACGAAAGGCGTGGGTTCTGCACCAGGGTTGAATTGACTCAGAGCAGGATATGGATATGGTACGGCTTCATTAAACTATGAGTAACTACTCCTCCACAAAGTATATAACTATTATGACAAAACCTTGTGAAATAAGAATGATCCAAAATTGAGAGCATTTGGTATGTCATGAATAAATTTGTCATATTTTTTTATTCTCACGTTTTTTCATAAAAGCTTCTACAAGGTTGATGACACAAAAAATAAGAATACTTGCAATATCTTTCGTTATTTTTCATATCTATAATGTGTTCATAATCGTAATTTTGCTCAGTACATTGTAACTTATATCGCGATGCAAACCTACGTCTGCTCGGATTCGAACTGGAAGGTCTTGTTTTATATTTGTATTATGGTTGAAGTGGTTAAGACATTCTGATGCTTAGCATGAGCTATTTAAGTCCTTAGCTCGGGGGCTTACATTATCCACTCACCCACGAGATTCTCGAAAATGGCGAGTTACATAGAACCTTTTACTTTCTTTCACCTTCTGTTAATAATTTCTCCTTATTGTGGTTTTAGTCAATTAAATGTAAAAAATAACCTAGCATAAATTCCAAAAAAACCACATATTCAAACATACTCGTATATCCAAGATAAAGTCGTGCAAGATATCGCATAACTAAGGCACGACACTTATTAATATCTGCCCTAGCTCGATGCTTGTTTATCATTATCGCGTTTATTATTCTAGTCACTTGTGTCAGTAATCGGCTACTCATTAGAATGTCAAAAGTTATCACTGTCACCGCTTTTGTTTACGTTTACACGTTCCTCAATGAATAGGCAAAACTTACCTAAAAAGCTGAGACTCGGTTTCCCATCCACAGAATCATCGTCCTCGAAACACTCGAGCTTTTTCGAATTCATATTTCCATCCAGAGCACTCCTTAAGGTCACATGCACTTGTCTTTTGATCACACACAGTTAGAACCAATCAGAGAGCACACGAGATTTGAAGTTGCACTTGTTTTGACACTGTTTTGTATTTTTTTTATGTTACAGTTTGAATATTTGAATTTGGAATGTCAACGGTTTGTGCGCGCGCGCTCAGTACGTGCGACGCGCGGCTTGGGTCCGACGCGAGTGAAGCGATGTGAACGCTCTGTGTCTCGCCGGCTACACTACCGCTGCTGACTTCTGGCGGGACGGACTGACCTGCATGTTGCTAATCTGATTATACACACAGTGCATTTTGCTTTGTGCTAAGTTCTATGTACACTTTGATTAGTTGAACAAAGCGGCCGATAACGAAAGTAGGGTTTCCTTTATTTTCATTTTTCATTTCCAACGCTGTTCTAGTTGGTTGTACGAGTTCATTAGATTTACATTACAAGCGTACTTCTTAAAATTAGTAGTTTCAAAATAGTAAATGCCTGTTTTTAACCACAAACTTTTCAAGGACAATCATATGACAATAGCATGTGGTTAAGCAATTACATTCAAATTTTTAACAATACAGTTTAATTTGCTGACATTGGTTTTACAAACCAGACTCACAGCAATATTTGAATACGAGAATCGCTATCAAAAGCGTACTAATTTTTAAATAAAGCTACGAACACACAAGTTCAAAGCCACTAACAATACGAAACAGGGCTCAATACTAACTATTATTACTTGCGAAAGGGTCGTACGCGCCTCCCCTCGTAAGATCATGCATTGTTCTCAGCGGCACGCATGCGCCAAAATTGTACTAACAATACTATCGGTGTAGCCTGCCCTTAAATTTTACAATTAACAATAGCTGTACTTGAGTGTTAATTTAAATTCCGATCAATATTTTAGGAAGAATGATTTTATAAAATTGGCTCGTGAAAGCAAAGCGGATGTGTTTGTTAATTCTTCATGTAGAACGTAAATGTAACCGGTAAAAAATATTTTTCATAACCATTTTATTTTTTCTTTAATATTAATTTCGTGTACCAGTATAAATGTAATTAGATTTCACGCTCTCTAAAGTTTCAATCCAATTTCCTTCGTCGTTTTTAATTTTATCGCTTACAAGGAGTTATTAAAACCATAAAATTGTTAACGATCATCGCTTTGATACTCAGTTTGATCGTATCGATGCGCGTGCCCATATCGATGGTCCAAAAAGACCACACTTCTTACTTCTTATAATACGTAACGTCCTGTTCCCACACCATCTTCGGGATTTTTTGTCTCAATTTTGTAACCGAAAACCGAGGTTCTACTCCGGGGCAATTTCGTCCGTCGTGGCCACCATATAATTTCAACGAACATTAATCATCGACGAGATTCAAGAATGACAATCCGAGACAGTGAAAGTCTACAGGTATAAAAATATGGCTTAATAAAAATGATTGCCTTTGTAATTTTGATCAGATAAATACTTGGAGTTGGATCAGGTGACATTCGGTGTGACTGATAATGTTATTCGAAGATGTACTTATTTGAATAATTGTAAAATAAACACTTCAAACTATAATATTGGATATTTGTAAATATTATGATGTCGATATCTAATTAGGATAGGTAAACAGATTGTGATATATGTAATGTGAATTTACCATTTGTGTCAGTTCTACTAATAGAATATTATTAAATCATTTTCGCTCAACAAAGAAATACAGATGCATGTACGAATACCTGTTGAAATAGATATGTCCTAGTTGAAGTTTCTCACGTCTTATCGGAATATTTGTGTCTGTGTCCGGTAAAAACCAGATTTAGCTAAGTACGGTTGGCAACAGCGGCAATGTCATCAGCGAACACAATGCTTAGAATCTCAATCAGTATTTTGCCGGCCTATTTCTGTCCGTCTGCTCCTAACATGTCTAACCCGTGATTCATCTGGTCGTTTTTCATCTGAACACCAGGCATTCCCGGTTACCTTTTAAAGGAGTCTGTTTAAAATTCTTCTCCCGTTCAAATGAAGGTGCGCTCCAAACATTTTTAGGCGTTCGACCATCCCGCTCCTTTCCCATACGCTTTTTTTTCAATAAAAAATGTTTTTGTTGTTTTTTGTCAGATTTATGCGACGCTCTTGTTATGGGCAATTTGGTAAGTTTATTTTATCGGTGGTTATTTTTGGAGCGAGTTTTTGTGAAAGTTGATTGATTTTGCGAAGGGATATTTTGAGGACAGCGGCTTTTAAAAAAATGTAACATGAAATAATACGAGTATTTTAATAAAATTTCAGAGTATATCCTTCGACTTATTTCTTTTGCTTTAACCTACGTTAAAATTTGTTTTAAAGTAAGAGTTTTATAACAAATTCTATCGAAAACCAGCTGGAACAACTAAAATGTAAATCAGGTTCAAGTGCATCGAATTGAAAATGTGTTTTTAACTCCATGGAATAATAAAAAGAGTGTCAAATTGTTATTCAAGTCTCACTGTATTGAGTTTGTCAGTAGATTTATCGTTTGTTTATTGGAGTTTAACTGTTCGGTTAAACACGTAGGTATTTTTCATTCATGATTTCGTGTGTACTCAAAGTGAATTTTATCAAAAAGTTTAAATTAATTGAGTAACTATTGTTTATGTTAGGTTGATATTTAAAATTCGATTACAGTGTATTCAATAATAATAAGCCAAGTTTGATGGGCACGTTTTGACGGGAGCTTAATACATACAGAAGTTAAATAAATCAATTAATATATTATATATTTATTTTAGGTTTTGTTAATATTTGTAAAAACTGGACTCAAAAAGCTCAAAACCGGGATGAGTGGAAAGAGGATAGAGAGGCATTTGCCCAGCAGTGGGACGGAACCGGCAAAAAAAATTATTTAGGCCCTAGATTTATAATTAAGAAAGTATACATTATTTGTTTACAAAACAAGTACACAATTAAAAAAACTAATACGCTTACATATGTCCAACATAAAAAATATACAGAAAATATGTATTGAGAACCAGCTACTCTAGACTAAGTATGCTACACATGAAGGAAGAATGTTGCTAGCTCGTTAAGTTACGCGCCCGGCTTGATAAATTCCTAGCTTTAAGTTAAAAAAAAAAAACATAAATACATAGGTATTTATAGTTTAGAGATTATCACGAAATAATATTAAGTAAAAAACAATTAATGAGTCAACGCAGTAGTTATCGACAAGAAAGCGTATTAAACTGTTCACGTAAGGCATCTTAGTATTTTCGCGTAGAAAACGGTCACACTTACTTATTATTAAAAGTTGGAATGAGTCCAACAGTTTCGGTGCTTTCCGAGCACCATCATAAGGGGCGAGTTTAAAAAATATAATAATAGGCATTTTAGCCAATAGAAGGTTACTAGATTAAGTATCTGATCTGACAAGCGATACGTAAAGAAGAAATTAAAGGTTTTAAGTTCTAAAAGCCTAAGAACCATACCATGCGCCGGCGCAAGTAAGGCGCGATCGTTGACTCTCTGACTCATCACAGTAACTACAACTTAAACTGTGCCCAACGCAAAAACTTGCCAAGGCTCAGTAAGATGTTGCTAAGGGCTAAATCAAGGAATGTGGCTTATTTATAAAATTTTACGTTATGTAATAAAAGTTTCTTTAACGTTAGGTGCTAAGTAGTTTTTACTTTGTAGGTACAAAAAAATAAAAAGGTAATAACCGTAAACAATTTTTCAATTGACGACCTTGTTGGTGTAATGGTTACTGCCAACTAAAGGGTCCTGGGTTCGATTCCCGATACGGCCAATAACTTTGTTGTGATGGACTAAATTTGTTGATTGTCGGTCTGGTTGTTAAATATGTATTGAGATAAAGTATTTATACATGTTTATGTAGTATATCAGTAGTATTAGCAACCATAACACAAACTAGAAAAGGTTTAGTATGGGGTTAACCAGCCGTGTGTGAAATGTGAAAAAAGAATTTCTTTGCATCGGGAGCGAGCAGGGACAGGTTATTTTATTAGTTTCAAGATTGAATTTTTTATTTTTTTTGCACTTCACATGTCATTTCATAAACATTTGTCAATTATTTTATTAAAGGAGCTAAAGGTAAGGTGTAAGGTAAGGTAGTCTTTTAAGTTGGTGAAATAGTAAAGAGTACAGTAGGTACAGCTAACAAGATATTGCTTGTAAAAATGGTATCATTCTTTAGAAATTAACACAAAGAAATATGTAGATAAATGTAAAACAAACATGAATGTGCATGATTATTTAATTTACCCCTGATTAAGTTTCTTTTGTTACATCAATTGAGCAGGAGGAATTTGTTCACTCGTTTCTAAAAACTTATTTTTATAAACAGATTTTTATTTAATCTAAATTGCATTTAATAATACTTTTGCGTAAGGTATAAAAAATGTATTTACAAAACAGCAAATGATTATATTTTCTGTGAGTCAGTATGTATGAAGTAGTCCATGCAGCATTTTAGCTTTTCATTTTTCTCGACATCTAATAAGTAAATTGTTTGCCATAAAGACTCCAAGTACATAACCTGTTCCCATTGTTGGTTCAAAGCGAAAATATCATCACAGCTACCAGGGTTACCAGAACAAGTTACCTACTTATTTTGCTTATTCTTTACCCCCGTAAAGACATACCTTAAGACAAGATTTAAAAACTCATAGTTCTCCGATTAGAAAGAAGACCTTAGGAACTAAACATCTTGGCACGTCTTTTATAGTACTAAATAATGTAACCCAAATTTTATCATAATAATTCTTATTTGACCCCACAACGCTACCTACTTTGTTAACTGTTCATCAAGTAATAACTATAAATTTTGTAAGATTCTAACCTCACTGTATGATATATATTTTAGACAGTTTTTTGTTAAATAACTTTGCAATTATTTGCGTTCTAGCGAGGTAATGCCGCCAGCATATTATGCACCTTACCCGCGGAAACTGACTTAGGTATAATTTACTGTTTGTAATTTAGGTTTTTTTAATTTTAATTGTGTAGTTTTTTACATTTAATTGGGTCTATTAAATAGATATTTTGACATTTGGCACAATTTAATGTTAATAAAAACAATGAAATTAATTGACAAAATATTAAAATTTTACCATTATTTTATGAGTATTTCAATCCACATGGCAACATTATCTCAAAGTTTTATTTGAATGACGGTGTCAGGAAACTTGTCTTTCCATTATGTTTTTTCCTCCATGGTGCTGTATTTACGTGACAAGTAGCTTTTTGCTGCTTCAATGGTGAAGTTGACAGATAAAGTAATTGAATTCTGTGAAAATTGGTTTAGTAGTTTTTTAGAGTTTTATAGAATATTTTTTTGCACACTAATTATATTGTTGTATACTCACAGTGTTGTTTGTATGTGTCTTTTAATACGACCTTACTGTCAGGAAAGAATGCCAGGTTTCGCCCTCAGACTACTGGAATAAAGGTCCTGTAGTCTGAGGTTTCGCCTAGGCAAGCGCGTTTCATCCCAAACTGTGACATCACTTAACATCATGTGAGTTACAGCCATGTGCTATATTAAATAAATCTTCTTATTTTATGTCTTTATAAAAACGCAGGTATATATAAATATTTTTTTTTATTCACACACGGCTGGTTAGCCCCATAAACTGAACAATTGCTAGTTTGAAATTTGGTTGCTTACACAACTGATATACCTACTACATACATATAAATATATGAATACTTTATATCGGTGCATATTTAACACCCAGACCAAGACAACAAATTTAGTTCATCACAAAGATATTGGCCGTGCCAGGTGTCGAACCCGGGATCCTCAGATTGGCAGTTTGGCATGGTAACCGTTACGTCGAGAGTAAACTTCACACAAACTTGCGGTTCACTAAACGCAAAACTGTTGCGCGCCCCTGCACCCGACGCGCAAGCTGTCTCGTTTTGCCGAAGGTTCGCACGAACTACGGCAAAACAATGATAACGTTTGCAGGCGCGCAGAGTTATAGTAAACTACCCTCAGACCTAAAAAATGTAAGCCCGTTCACCGCATTCAAAAGTCGACTTTACCAGCACGTAATAACGGATAGCTCACTTTTATGAATGCGTTGGACGGGTAAACTGTTTATTTACATGTACATTTAAATTGCTTTGTAATTTTATAGTGGCGACGAATGTTATAAATAATATTAATTCAAATATGTTCTCATGTAAGTGATAATATCTTTTGTGAGAATAAATATCTTTAAACCTAAACCTAAACCTAACCAATGAGGTCGTCGTATTTAAGTTACAAAAGTTTATAAATAAAAAAATTTATGATTTTAATTAATCTTGCACCAGAACTGGATCATAACAATAATTTTATTTACACCCATAAATGTCCATAAGAAATAGTACAGAAGCTTCACCAGTAACTGAAACCCTTCTATTTCAGTCCTAGATTTTGATTACGGAAGCATTGCATACAAAAAGTATAAACATTTACGTCCGTTTACCGTGTGCACGCGCATCTGGTGCGCTTTAATACAGAAGGCATTTATGCGTAAATATAGAACGATTGCTGGCAAAGGTACGTTTTAGTTTGATTACCTTATGCAACGGAAGGTAAGGCTGCGAGAGGAAATTTCTGGAATCATATCTTCCTGTATGGTATTTTTATTAAAATTCTAGCGCCTGTAGCTTGGCTAAGGTGATCTGACGCCATCGTCGAGGTTAAGTAACTACTGATGCAGGTTGGGTGACTATGCACAAGACTGTCGTTTAAAAATCCCTTCCGAAATTTGGTGACAAACTGGTACTTGTCCTTGTAATCTAAATAGTATATTGTATACCTATTTGTAATATTGTAACTGTAATATTTAAATTTAGTATATTTTATGTAGTTGTATATTAGTAGGTATATGTAATATATAGTATGTAGTATATTTGTATAAATTCATATACTTTTTTGAACTCCCTACTCTCGTTTTTTATCACTGTCCTTCCTCTGGTTGCCTGGAACAGATAGCTTTTAGCGATAAGGCCGCTATTTTCGGCACTAGTTATAAGTTTCTTTTGTGTATTATTTAATGTAATAAGTGGGAAATAAAGTATTTATCTATCTATCTATATACTCGTATAGTTTGCGCGTCACTGTGGGTTGGATGAGGCGTTAAATTATAAGTCCCGGCTGTTATTCTTAGTACAATCAGTAATTAAGCCAAGTTGGGCGGCTTGAAAACTCTCGACAACAGAGCTCCGCCACTGCTTGTACTAAGACTAACAGCCATTTTTCGCTTATTACCTACCTACTTCAAATCAGTTTGTCAAAGGCGAAGATAAGGGCAAAATACTCCTAGATTGGTTTTTTGGACGGTCTCTAAGCAATTTTTTTATCGTTCTTTTTTTTATAACTTCCTATAAGTTATAAAAAAAACCGTACGTTTGCGTTTGACCACAGCTTGCCTGGTGTTAAACAATACTTTGGTTACACGCTTACCTAGAAAATACCTATTAACTCTAGATTTGAAGACCAGTACTAGTCTAGTTGGTACTTCTCAGGAAACAGAGAATCAGGAAGAGAATTCCAAAGTTCAGTCTTCACAAGAAAGGTAGAAGCGGATCGCCTTGTGCGAAACTTAGGGATTTCGACTGTACTGTATCATTTACGATTTAAAGCGAAAAAACTGTAAATCAAAGTTTTGAATGAAAATCATCGCCTTAATGTGGTTTGATTTAAGTTACCAAATTTAACTTCTTAAGTTTTTATCTATTTTACTTTCTCCGATTCAAATGTGAGCCATCAAAGGGAATCCATTAGTCCGTAGATACGAACAAATAGACAATGAGTGCGCAAGAGCAATTTGCGATCATCAAAATTTAACGGCCAAGTCATTGTTTCCTTTTAGGGCGCGCCTGATGGACAGGGATTGGATTAAACCAATAATCCGTGATACTACTGGTAGTGATTTCGAAATCAGAATAGGCATTTAATTGGCTGAGCCAGCGAATCGTTTCTACAGCATAATATGGTCTGTTTTTTTCTTCTATCAGAATGTACGCATGTATGCTTGTGGTAACGTGTCTTGGAAATTCCTAAGTCTATGGTTGTTATTTACACACACACACACACACACATTTTCTCATTTATAATAGTTAATAGTTCTTTATTAAAAATAAAAGTTACAAACGTTACAATTAGTAGGATATAAAATTAGTAGGATTGACTTGAGTCATAAGAACGAAGTAAAACTTGTCTCATAATCACAAGTAAGTAAGTGAGACAGGAAACGCATTTCACAAGTGATTAGACAAAGCTTTCGCCGTAGACCAATCAATCAGGCTTGAGCTTGCAAAAACATTACAAAGATCCCTCACTTTGAGATCATCTGTTATGGCAGGTACCTACATAGGCTTTGTACACATAGCATTAATTTTTAACACATTTCACGCATGACTGGTTATCCTCACACAAAACCATTTCTAGCTTGTATTAAGGTTGCTAACACAACTGATATACTACATATACATAAATAAATACTTTATATCGATACATATTTAACACCCAAACCGAAAGCCAACAAATTTAGTTAATCACAAAGATGTTGGCTTGCTAGAATCGAACCCTCTCTGGTTGGCAGTCCGGCATAGTAACCATTGCGCCAACGAGGTCGTCGCATAATTGGTATACACACGTGAAATATATAATTTGGATACAATATTATTATTAATGTTTCTGTGGATGAATATTCTACAAATACAAAATGTTTATTACACAATAATATTCTGGTATGTTTGTTAGTTATTCACGCTCAAGCTGCAGAATAGATTTGCTTATTTTATCACTTTTAACGCGGGTGCTCATAGTTAATATGTATTTCGTACATGCCTAGTCGGGAACAACTGGCTCTCAAGGTCTACCGAAACACATTGTTTGGTGCTTAGCGACAGATTTTTCAGCTTGAGGTTGGTAGCTAGACAGACGAGCACTAGAAAATAGTCTACCACCATGCAAATACAAATTTACAGTTAGATACGTTTAACTGTGGCTATTTAATGCTACAACTTTTCAATTGGATTTATAATTATCAGTATAACTACTCCTTATCCTTTTATGATTGTAAAGCAGTTCTATAATTGATTTGGCAAAGGAGAAAGCAGTGTGCAAAAGAGTTTCATATACTAATTGAACCTTTTTTCATTTGTTAATTAAACTCTTTGATTGAACCTTATTTGTCTTGGATAATGATTTTATTTTTTGCCAACTTAATTTTGTTTTGATCGTTTTTATGAGGGCTAATTATTAATTTTACTTGGATTCACGCAAGACTCAGCTGATTTTTAACTCATTAACCTTTTTGGTGTGACGTAACGATTGATTTAATAAATTAGCCTCTTTGTGTAATATTGTAAATGGTTACTTTGGGAACTTTTAGGAAACTTGTCAGACGCTCTGTTTCAAAATTAAACAATATTTTATTGATACGAAAATTACATATTTGGTACATATTATTATTCAAATATGTATGTATGTGTTTTGTCGTGTCATTTATATATAATATGTATGTATGTGTATGTAGTTTATCAGTTGTGTTAGCAACCATAATACGACCTGGAAATGGTTCAGTATGGGGCGGGGCTACCCAGCCGTGTGTCAATGTGTCCTAATATTTATTATTATTTTATAATAACAAAAAAAATCTATTCATATTAATATGTATATAGGTACTTTTGGTAATTTAATTTGCGTTAATGGAATACGTTTAATTTGTTAAGAATTGTTGAAACGAAAGGTAGAAAAAGATCCAATTATTATTGAAATTTGATTTACTTTTGTGTAACATCCCTGTTTCTGAACTTTAGCTAGTCTATTAGCTGGTAGAGCTTTGCCTATTTTTTATTTTCCTTCGTAAACAATATTGACTAGCACTGCCCTCCCGAGCCTAAACCGCAGTAATAGACTTTTTATTAGTTTTAAGCTAATTAATATTCTGAAACCGCATTTTAAAAACCTATAAATGAAATTGATATTTTTTTTTAAATAACAGTAGAAGTATTTTTTTAATATATTTCGTTTGCGGTAATAGCAAAAAAAATACAATTCTGCTAAAAATATAAAGTGTTTCCCAGCTAAATTGCAGTAAAAAACATACTGCATAAAAATTATTTTATATCTCCAGCTAAATTGCAGTATTATCACTTATTTTGCAACAATTTAAGTGGTAGGTTTATCTAGGAGAATAAATAAAAAAACTTATAAAAGTGCAGTATTGTTTGCCTCCATACAAGTTGATTTTACTGCAAATGTAGTTTTTATTTGTATCCCTAATTAAAGTGCAGTATTAGTTCAGACATGCTGCATGTCTTTTAATTAAAGTGCAGTATTAGTTCAGACATGCTGCATGTCTTTTAATTGGTATATCGAGAAGCACATCGTAGCTTACAGCGAAACTTTATCAGGCAAATAGTCAAACGCAAACCTGTCAACGATAAAAAAACTGTACTTGCATTTATAATAATTATTAATCTTAGCGAGTGTGGCTCGGTAGTAATAACGTTTGCTTTTCAATCAGACGGCCCCTGGTTCGTTCCCGGCCCTACACCATTGACTTGTTTTTCAAGTTGTGTGTGGATTTGCACTTGCTTTACGGTGAAGGAAAACATCCCGAAGAAACCGGCATGTTTGAGAACCACAATATCCGAAGACGGAGCCATCCGCCAACCCGCACTTGGCCAGCGTGGCGGATTATGGCCTATATCTCTCTCCTAGTGAGAGAAGGCCCCGAGTCCCAGCAGCGGGAACGTATAGTGGGCTGCTTATGCTATTATGCTAAATATTTAATCTACACTATCACTACTTCAAATCATGTAGGTGTTTTTTGCCTTTGGTGATAAACTAGGTATCTATTTCCAATTGAAAAGTTTTTTTCTGTCCAAGAGAAAATGAATGTAAACTTTCTTGCCTTTTATGAAAGTCAACAAATTATTCCCGACATACATTAAGGCTAAAGTGAAACGATTCACACATACTAGGTGAGGTAATTAGACATAGTTATCTTGTGATAAATTACTCTGCTGGGTAGGGAACCATAAGCCTAGAAGAAACCACAGGTATTTTCATCATATTTATGGAAATATATACATTTGTTTTTTTATTTATTTTAAGGCAGTAGGGGAAAAAATATTTTATTTATTATTTATTTGTTTATTTCTAAATCAACTAACATATTACATTTGAGTAAAATATTTTTTCTAAAAATCTGGGGTTATGCAAGGTCAAAGTGTTCTCACTAATGGCAAATTTTGAAATATTCTACGTAAAAGATACAGCCTACGATTTGTTCAGTTTAATTAGTTTCAATGTTACAAAGTTTAAATAATCGTTACTAAATCATAAAATTTGATGATATCTAAACGATGTTTTCCACCACCGAGAGCTCAAGATTATCAGCTGCCATCGCCTCTAACTCAAAGTAAAATGGAAAAAGTAATAAAACCATGATGGTGGATGGTTACCTTCTACCTACAGTAGTTCCCCAAACATGTCAGAATGTGCAAGTAATTGCTTTGGAGAGTAGATCTGGCACATTCCTAGGATGGCTACTCTTTGCTGGAGAACAAGTATTTGCGTGGCGTGACGCGATCTAATCCTACTTATAATATACACGTAAGAGTTTGTGTAGATACATACGTAGATTATTGTTACTCTTTCGCATTCAGCCGGTGTTAAGGTTGAAAGGTTTGCTCTGCATACAATTAGTACCTAATTGTAAACTAGATGGCGCCACAGGTAAAATTAGCTCGCGCTAACGACTTTTTTCCACGCATCACATACAAGTTTGTACGTTATAATCAAGATTCAAGTGTTCTATATAGCCTAAGATCCCACTGCAGGATAGGTGTGCTCATCGACTATTTGTTTAAAACCAAATTTTTATGTTTATTTATAGTTAAAAGAATATATATTTACTAGGGTGCCTATCAAAATTTGGCCGCTATTATTTTTTTTTTAATTATTTTTAATTTATTTTTGGTAAAAAATTTCGTTCATTTATTATTTAAATAAAATAACGTCTACATCACAGCAATTAATATGGAGATTCGAAAAAATCACGGTTGCCGTTGCTCACCTGGCCGCACTTCTTTGCAGCCTGGTGTAAACAGGTATGATTTCGATAAATTTATACGTTCATAACCTATTTTTATGAATTATATGTCAAATTAAAGCTAATTTTTTTCTATTAATTATCATATAAAGTTGCTTAATTAAATCTGGCCACAAATAAGGGTTGCTGGCTGTTAAAGATAATAAATATTTAAGGTAGAGTGAAAGAGAGTTAGCGCGTAACTTCATTTGTCAGACGAGGACAGCGATTGCCGACTGTGCGACGCTTTTAAGCCATTGCGCATGCGTCGAATGCTCAGAATACAGAAAGAACCAGAAACCGTGAGCGCGCCTAATACTGAAGCTACTAAAACTACTCTTAAATAGAGTAGTTTGACGCGCGACCGATCCGATCCGATGAGATCACATTTCACGTGTAGGTAAGTATCGTATTTAAGTATCAACTTTTTTAATTATTGAATAAATTTCTCAGTTTTAAAATTGTCATAGATAATGAGGCATCCATCTTGTTAGTGTTGCCAGTATAAGAGTTTTGATTTACCCTACTTTTTATTACCTCTTGAGGGCTTTTATTCATTGTAGAATATTAATAATTAATTTAATAAAAATTAACCGACTTGAAAAAAGAAAGTATAACACATCAGTGCAGCCCGTGTGTACATAACCAATAGTCCTATTAAATAGTATGTTTATATCTATGAAAAATACCTAGACATAATATTTCATCATTTATCTAAATTTAAATTTTTGTTAATAAGTTCAAATTCTAAGAGACAATATTATATAAAGCTTACTCAGCAAAAAGGAAATTAAATGTATTTTTTTCTAAAGCGTCTTTTATTCAATAAATCTATCAATTAATAAAATTGTCCTAATCTATAATAATATAGATTAGGACAATTTTTATTCTATTATTATCTCACCTCCTGGACTCCCAAATATTACGCTAAAAACGGACACATAATGCCTGAGCTAGCAACATTACGCGGGTGGGAAATGACGCGGGCGGGGGGCAGTGTTTTGTTTTACGCGGCTTCTGGTTCTTCGAGTTTGTAATAAACAATGTTTTATATTTACATTGTTATTTTATTTGTGCATCTAAAAAATATTATATTAATTAACGTAAAATAGAATTGATAAAGACGAAGTCGTGTTTTTTGTGTAACGAAAGAAGCAATGTACTTGACTTTAATAATATATCATTCCAAAAGTGCTTGCTAATGTTATTGTATCGTCGTAAAAAAAAATGTAAATATCATGACCTTTTATTTACAATTGACTCTACTAATGATTTTGGATATCATTCAGAGTTTAATTTTTTGTTGCAATTTATAAATTTATCATTTTGAAAAAATTACATATTTTTTGGAGTATTTATTATAAGTCGTCTCTATTTTCCCCGGTGGTTGAGAACACTAACGTTCGACGCAAGCGCAACGGCTTAAAAGCGTCGCACAGTCGGCGATCGCTGTCTTCGTCTGACAAATGATGTTACGCGCTAACTCTCTTTCACTCTACCTTAAATATTTATAATCTTTAAAAGCCAGCAACCCTTATTTGCGGCCAGATTTAATTAAGCAACTTTATATGATAATTAATAGAAAAAAATTAGCTTTAATTTGACATATAATTCATAAAAATAGGTTATGAACGTATAAATTTATCGAAATCATACCTGTTTACACCAGGCTGCAAAGAAGTGCGGCCAGGTGAGCAACGGCAACCGTGATTTTTTCGAATCTCCATATTAATTGCTGTGATGTAGACGTTATTTTATTTAAATAATAAATGAACGAAATTTTTTACCAAAAATAAATTAAAAATAATTAAAAAAAAAATAATAGCGGCCAAATTTTGATAGGCACCCTAGTAAATATATATTCTTTTAACTATAAATAAACATAAAAATTTGGTTTTAAACAAATAGTCGATGAGCACACCTATCCTGCAGTGGGATCTCGTACTAATAGTTTTAATGTCATTGCAATGGCATTTGTTGTACTTCATCTTCATTATGGGAAGCACTCGACTCAATCGTACCTGTTTAAGATACCCCAGTACAAGCAGCTTTCTTGAACCTTCACTCGTATAATTAATAAGAGGTGTTTCAATGTCTCATAGATATCACGCAGTTAAATTAACTGAAGTTTATTTTACAGTGTTGGCCTACTAAGGAGCTAGTAGTACGATAACTAGTACTAAATAACAACTTAGTTGAAAGTTGTTGTTTGTTTGAATAACCGAGTTATTAAAACTACGCTAGTAGTATAGTTCATTGGTTTGAATTGGTTTTCTAATGTAACGGATAAACTAAAACAGCTTCTTCTCTGGTTTTCTTATTCGAAATGGCGTTTGCGCAAATTTAAAATTAAACGAAATATTTTAGATGTCTAAAAATGTTATAACACAAAATTTTTTGATCGATCGGCGGTATGCGTTTTTCGGAAATACACCCAATATTATACCCATCTCGAAATTAAGACTAAAATATAATATTATTATTATTGAACAAAAAACACATACATAAATACCTTATGCCGATGCATATGTACACCCAGGCCTACAGCCAACAAATTAAAAATCACAAAGATTTTGGTCATGACGAGAATCAAACCCAGGATCTTCTGGTTGGCAGTGGCATGTAAACCAATACGCTAACGAGGTCGTCAAAGCTCAACACCATTAAAAAAAAAACAGAAGAATAAAGTTAACAATATCATCGACTGGTTTATAACTAAGCAACCATAAAGGAAGCCATAATATTGAGTTCAGTGTATGACAGCTTTTTTCTGAACCATGCTCCTAGGCCTTTTACTAGGTTTTTGCTAACTCTACCCTAGCTAGGTTTCCTAGAAACACTCATCATATTAAGTACTAACGGAAGGTACTAGGCATAGATGTTTTACTATAGACAGATAAAATTATATTAAAATTTCCCTTAAGAAGTGTAGCTGTCACGTCTTCTTCGTTTGAGCGCAGTGGCCAAGCTCTGGTGTCAAGAGTTTTGAAGCCGCCCTAAGGCCTGTGACTTGGCTAACGGCTGCTTGAACTAAAACTAACTAACTTAAAATTTAACGTTTCATCCGACCTACGGTACCGCCCAGATAAAATGCCACTTTTAAATGACATCAGTCTAGTGTATGGTCACCCATCCAAAGAATTTGACTTGTAACTTTGGTGTTATCAATATTTGAACGCTTTCTGAAGAAGAAAAAGTGTATTTAAACTAACTAACTATGATGGCTCGCTAACCCCAAAATGGATCCTGGCCTTCGACAATAAGGGACGCCACTTTTCTAAAATTTTATGACTTTTTTTATTAATCTAATCTGTGTTGATATAATAATATGTCCAAATAAATAATTAAAGTAATTATATTTTTATCTTATATACAATAATAAACCAAACAAGTTAAAAACTCTCGAAATAATTATTTGGTGACAGTTATATTTACCATTACAGTCTTTTTTTAGGTATCTATTCATAAAATCTCGCCTTCTCCATTCACCTTTTAAACGAAATAATCAAAATTGGTCCATCCCTTCGTTAGCTACGAAGCCACAAAAACATCAAACCGAATCAATCCATCATTTTTGCTTTAGGGGTTAAATAAATAGGAATCTAAAAGATATAAAATCTAGTTTTATCGGTCAGGTTTTCTCCCTATTTGCATATTGATTATCAAAACTACGCGAGTGTAGGACGATAGCCGTTTATGTGTAAGTGAACTGGTGAAGAGTGCTGATGTAGTACATGATGTTGAAAAATTTATGTTAATACGTGAACTAGGATAAAAAACTAAGATTGGATTCTAAGAAAAATAAAATGCTTGATTTTAAGAGCTTGCACTTGATCAAAATTCACCTGATGCAAAGCGATATTATGATCTTAGGTGGAGCGCGCTTACCCAAAATAAGCCAATTCACTCTTGCTTTCAAAAACTGCCAGATTTTTGCTTTTGAAAATAAAGATTCACAAGATATCGAAGAGACATAATTATTCGGAACTTTCATTATGCATTTTTTCCACAACTATGAGTTTTTAAATAAATCTCATAGTTTGGATAGTTACGTGCTTTGATTGGCATTGGTCTCATAAAAATAGTATAAAAAGTATATTCTTAGTCAACGTTTAAAATATAAAAAAAAACTATGAGAGTTTCCAAAAAATAAAAGTCGCATTTGCACTCTTATTTTCAAGACAATACCATGTAAGACAACTATTTCTAAACACAGATACAATGTTCTAGTCTGTATACCGAAAAAACCGTAGTATGGTGTACATAACGGAATATATTTAAATCTCCCCCACTTCCCACCGTAACCCTTTTACCGTTCTTATATAAAAAATACCGCTTCTCACGATATATTTTTATCATATTTTCTATTTTCTGCAACTACTTTTCACTCTATCAGTATTAGTCTGCCTCGTCTAGACGGAGTAATGGCGGCAAACCACTTGAAACAGCGGATGTTGTTTATACACTACGATATATATCAGTAAGGAAAGCAGTCGAAATAAGAGTTGCACAAAAAGCCATGGAAAGGTCCGTGCTCGGCATCAAATTAATAGACCGAGTCCGCAACTAATTCAAAAGTAAGCTGTATTCAAAAGGTATTTTCTGGCGATAAAGTCGACAATTAAGGCACTAGCTTTTAAGTTTTTTAAGTGTTATCTGTAATTTTTTTTGTGAGTGATTTTATAAACTGTTTATCTAGCTTTATTTATATCCATCTCGTAAGGTATGTATTTTATTTCATAATTGTACATATAATGTACTCATACATATAATAATTTTAGTAAATACTGCACGAATTAAAAAAGTTTTTATACAAATAGACGCAGTAATAATAAGAATACAAATTTAATTTAGTTTAAGCATATAAATTTAAGTTACTCATAATCAAAGTAGGCTGCCCTACCCGCTTTGTTAAGGAACTGATGATAATGATGACTAATAAACTTTCACCTTTTTCATTTGTAGGTCAAATTCCGAGATTAATTTCGGTAATTAGTCGTAATTGCTTCATCTTGTGTGCAGTAAAACGGTAAACAGTTGCAATATATTACCAAAAACAATTACACGTATGATTTTATATCATTATCAGCACATAAAAGGCTTTTGCATTCGTCAATGTCTACCCCCCAAAGTGAAGCGGAAACTTACACTTAACTTTAACTTAATGTCAATTACTCAATGTTACAAAACTTAATTTAAAGCAAAACAGGGAATTTTTATTTTTGTGATTTAATTAAATTTAAAGTCTACATATATCTGGCTAAATGCGAGTCGAACTCGCTTATGAAGGGTTCTGTACCATTATCTAAGACGAGAAAATGGCAGCCTTATTGAACATTAATTTTATTATTTCTGTGAACAGAAATGCATCTTCTGGGAAAATTTCCATTGTCTATCTATCTCGTTTCATGAGATACTGCCTGGACTTAAATGTCTGTATTTTTAAAGCCTTAGTAACAGGTCAGAATCTTCTTGGTATGGAATCTACAAAATGAATCGAAAAATAATTAAACATGTTTAAAGTTAAAATATTTAGAAAGTAACACATTTTTTTATCTATACATCTAGGCAACCAGCTAGGCGCGTAACCGCATAAGTTAACGACACTTCGGCTAAAGGTGGAGCATGCCTAGTCTGGAATAACTGGCTCTCAAGAAGGCTACCGGAATACACTGTTTGGTGCTTGACAACAGGTTTTTCAACTTGAGGGAGTTTGCTAGCCAAGAGAGCACTAGAAAATGCCCTACTCAATTGATCATAATTATGAAAAAACTAAGTTGAAGTTGTATGTATATAGTGAATATCGGTATATTTTTTCTAAATTCTAGAAATCTAGGTAAACCACCTAGCCACCTGCCTGACTAGAATCGTCAAGGATCAGGTTTAAATTCAGGCAAAGATAGAGAGATGAGCACAGACTGTTAAGTGTTTGGGGCAGATTTTTCATCTTGAGGGTCGTAGCAGGCTAGACTAGATAGATAGACGTCTCTTTCTGGCCACCTCAGATGAAAAGAGACCGGGCTTCTTTAAATTTAGTTTAGTCGTGTGTGCCGCTGAATCGCCACCAATAGCCTACCACTATGCTCTTGAGTCATAATACTGTTTTTAAAGTAAATAAATAAACTTTTTTTCTCCACAACCACATAGGTATAACCAGCTGGGTGGTCGTGGCTTTCATCATAAGAACTAGAACTATAACAGATGCCCTGTCTGTAGAACCACATTAGAATTAACTACGGCGGTAAACAAGGTTTAAAAGCTCAGTTCAAGATACGAGTTAGAAAAAGTAAATTGGCATCGAGGTACTACTATAAACTCTTATTCCTAATAAGGAACAAGTATAAAATAAAAATTTTGAAACTGCTGACAACATTTGTGGTATGGCGGCCATTTTGAATTTAAAATTTGTAATATCTTAGCTGTTTTTATACGTTTACTAAATTATAACGGAGCTTGTAACTACCTCAATTTTATTTTAAGGCATAAGCTACTCGTAAAATAATTTAGTTCAATTCTTGAAGATATTCTTGTAGTTTATTTATTGTTGTTTATATATAGAGATTTTGTGGAGAATACATTTTAAATTTTTTGTTCAGATTTGCATATATATTATCGATAATATTTATAAGTAATTTTTCTAATACAATGTATAGAGTTGTTCGAGCTAAGTGGGCTACAAGGTAGACCATATTATTGTAATCACAGCTTAACATCCGGCAAGCTATAGTAAAACGAGAGCCTGTTTAGCTAAAAAAATAGATAGATAAACTGTTTATTGCAACACAGATAATAAATACAAATACAAATAAATACAAATACAAATATTTTTATTTACGATAAGGTTGTGTACGTACAATAAATATGTGCTTAGAGTGGGGTAAGTAAATTTTGTGGTACGTTCTTGGGACGCTGTGCCCCGCGCTAAGTATCTTGCGATCCTGTGCTGCGGGGCTACAGTTTTATCCGCGCCGAACAGAGAACTAGAATATTCTAGTTCGCTGGCGCCAAACCATTTGCCACTACACACTTAACTTAGATAAAGGACAGTACCCCCAAAAAAAATACCGCCCAGGCCCTCCGGGCGGTATTTTTTTTTATATGACATTTTCTAAAAATGATTCCTAACTAGATCGATTCATCGCCCCCGAAACCCCTATATACTAAATTTTATAAAAATCATTGAGCCGATTCCGAGATTCCAATTACATTATATGATTACAATAACGGAACAGTAAAATACTTATAACTAGTGCTACAAATAGCGACCTTATCATTAAGAGCGATCTCTTCCAGGCAACCAATAAAATTACATTCCAGAATATGAGTTAAACATTAACTAAGGTTTGTAGTAGTGTAAAATCTGCGTAGATATTAATTAAAGCAGGCCCATTGCTTCCCGTCGCAGACAATCATATAAATCTAGAATAACGTGGCAATCTTCAAGTTAATCTCAGTTAATTGATAAGTACATTAATACCTACTTAGAAGGAAAGCTTGTTTACTACTCACTACACTGATTTTATTCACTGGAAAGATTTGTCTTTATGTTTGTAGTGTGTAGTTTATTTTTCGAATTGAACACATTTGTTTCATTCTGTTCAAGTTTCATTTTTAGTTTTTCATTTATAAGTAACTAAATATTTTTTTGTGATCTGTGGTACCTGAGAGGGGGCTGGTAACTAAAGTTCGATTTTGTTGATATTTTGTAGTGCGATTGAAACCATGTCTTATAAACAATATGTGAGGTTGTAGGGACTGTTTATTTTCTTACTTTAATTACAATTATACCAACTAGGTATTTTTTCTAGCGGTTTTCAAGGCAAGAGTGAACCGGTTTCTTCTGGGCAAGCGCGCTCCACCTTAGATCGCAATATCGCTTACGATCAGGAGAGTTGCGATCAAGCGCAAGCCCATTAAAAATAAAAAATAAACTAACTGCTGCAAGAAGTAAGTAATTTGGATAAACTGAAGCCCAGTTCCTAAGGGAAGCATGCCCAAGATGCTTTCAGCATTATCATTACTAATTTTTTTTGTAAATATAAATCAAAATTGTGATTTTTGTAAAGAAATCATAATATTAAGTTTTCAAGAACCTTAATTTTGAAACTTTTTTGAAACTTTTTGAAATATATTCACAAAATCTTTGCAAGGTCTATCTACTGTTTCAAGAACTACTACTTACTGGTTTAAAATAATGAGAGAAACCTCTGGAAGCAGCTAGTTATCTACGACCATGTTTGTAAAGTAGATATTTATATACTAAGTAGGAGAAGTTATGTGTTTATCTAGACCTCTGATATGATGTTATGGGCTTAGAAAGTTCACGCGGCTTATAGGTTAATTATACAGTAGTACATTATAATTATTTTGAATGAAATTAAGTTTACAATAGAAGTTTATATTATAATGAAGAAGAATGAAGAAGAAAATACGATTAATTTACATAGCTTTAAAATTAAATAACAAGGAAATCGGCTAGCAGGGCGCGTAATCTCAAAATTTTTTGACATTCTGGACGAAGGCTGAATATGTCTAGTCTAGACTAACTGGCTCTCAAAGAGGCTACCGTAACACATTGTTCGGTGCTTGACAACAGATTTTTCAACTTGAGAGCGATTGCTAGCCAGGAGAGCACTAGAAAATGTCCTACTAATTTGATAATAATTATGAAAAAATGAAGATGAAATTGTATGTATATCGTTAATATCGGTATATTTTTTCTAAATTCTAGAAATCTAGGTAAACTACCTAGCCACCTGCCTGACTAGATAGTCAAGGATCAGGTTTAAATTCAGACATAGATAGAGAGATGGGCGAGTGAAACTTGTTATTTGAATAAGAATTTGATAGTATTTACAACAATTAAGCTAATGAAATAAAAATGACCAGAGACAGATAAGAAAAAAGTATTTTTTTTTTACCAGCCAAATATAAAGTTTTCTCTTTATACAGAAGCAGTATTTACCATTATTAATGTAATACGTATAAGTATTATAAATTATATGTATTACCTTTACTAATGTAATTTTGTTCTTTTTATAATATTGTGAAAAAATTTCATAACTAACTTGTAATGTTATATATTATACCCATAAATTTGTTTATCTGTTTATTGTATGAGAGTTTCGTGTGTTTGTTTTTCACTCCTAAACGAGTGCACATTATGGAATAAAGTTTAGTATGAAAGTATTTTATACTTTGGATTAAGTGCAACATATTTCCCTTGCAATCCAAAGAGGCAATGCGGTAAGCTTGATGGGTACGTTTGAGAGAGTGGCTTTATTTTGTCTTTTCAATTTCTGTTTTCTTTTTTTTTAAGAGTACAATATTTTAGTTTTTACTATGCTTTGTAAATAAAAATCACTTTATCATTCTTAAGTTGTGTTTTAATTTATTTTCTCATGACTACTAGTTTTGTTTTGTTGTCATATATAAATACTAATACGGGAACAAATTATAGTAAGAAATAATAAACAGTAAATCTCTGTAATAATGTTCTACTCTTTCTATAATCTCAATTAGTGTTTCACTAACAGCACCGCCTGGAATCCATCAAGATGTAATCTGACGAATTCGATTTATGTCTTGGAAACTGATTAAGATTATGTTTCTTCCTTTTTGAGAATCAGGTAAGCTTTTTGTAATAATTATTGTGAAAACTCTGCCGTACTATTATTAATCACATAAATTAATAAATTTCAGGACATATTTTACACACGACTGGTAAGTCCTATACTAAACCATATTCAATTTAAAATAACGTATTTAATTTAATAAATAGGTATGGCACCTTACCCGCGGACGCTGACTTAGATTTAATTTACTATTTGTAAGGTTTTGTGTGTGTGTGTGTGTGTGTGTATGTGTGTGTGTGTTTTTATTCAGACTTTAATAAAAACCAATAAGTAAGAGTTTCGCTTACTTGTGTGGTGACGTGGCCCGCTGATAAAATTTTTTTTTCGTCATTAGTATTGTATAAAATAATATATAAAAAAACAAATGCAAACTTTTTAAGGATGAATTTACTAGGTAGGTAGGTACTAGGACCAGACAAACTTGTTCTAAAACTTATTTATTTATTTTTTATATATTGTATATTGTGACATGAAATTAAAAATGATATTTTTTTATATTGTCAATGATACTACCCTAATATTCGCCTATATAAATATATAATGAGTTAGATGGCTTATTTTTTAACTTACTTTTTTTATTATTTAGAATTTCCAAAAGTTCTCTAACAACAGTTATTAATCTAGACAAGGTGCTTACGTCTTGATACTTGTAAAGATTTTGCTTTTGTTTTATAAATGTTTAAAAAAAGTTAGGTAGTTGATAAATTAAATGATAATGGTTTAAGGACTTACAATAATAAAATTATTGATTAGTCCTTTGTGTATTACTGAATATTTTGGCTAATATCAATGAGTCATTAATCAGCAAACATGAACTTCCACTTAACAAAGTCTTGCAAGAAATCAAGTTGATAACGAATATAATTAATCTGCCTTAATTTTTAGCAGACTTGTCAATGATACTGTGCAACCAATATTTAAAATTAAAAATAAATCTTACGACATACATTTAGGCATTGATCGATTGGGTACGATTAAACGGATTCACAAAGGTATCAAAGAAATAAAGAAAAAACTTACCCTTGTAGTGCCTAATATTGAAATGCTGTAATAATCAGTAAGAAATTGTGCAAAAGAGAGCAATAAGAATGCCTACCACAAAACTAAGGTATTATTAATCAAGGTTTTAGATGAGTAAAACAATAATAACAATAACAAGACTATCGTTTTCCAAGTGACATTTTCACCTGGGTACGTGGGTCGGATGACACGTTAAATTGTAGGTCCCGGATGTTAGTCTGTTTCAGAGTACAAGCAGTCGTCAAGCCAAGAGGCCTTCGGGTGGTTTGAAAACTCTCGACACCAGAGCTTGGCCACTTAGCTCATACAAGAAGAAGAAGCTGAATGTGAGAGGACACTAACTTTTAAAGGTTTTTTTTATTAACTCGTGTTACGCTTTTTATTATGAAATTGGTTATAGATAGCACCCGCTACCAGCTATTCAAAGTAATGGAATGCATTCAAATTGCGCAATAAAAAATTCAAATTCATTCAAACAGAGCGTCTGTTTACAAACAAAATACAGACCGATTTGTCGATAGAATTCTATAGACTGCACGCCCTAATGCTTCTCGTAAATTTGGTCTTTCATTTGTATGAACATAGACTCTACTACCTTGACTCAAGTAACATATTCGGTCAGCAAACGATTCTAGATAATTATGATAATGCTTGAACCGAGATGATCATTGATGTATGGCTATCGTGATGAGACCACAGTTTAGGTCAATGTTACTATTAATGTCGTCACAGAATAGCTTAAAGTTAGTATTGACTAATCATACATAGTAACAGTTAGTAAAGGTAAAGCCACAGATGAAGTAGTAGTTATTACGACAGAGGTGAATGATCCTATATATGAATGGAATAGGTACCTATATGTTTTGAGTGATGGTTGCACTTATGATGTATTAAGAATCGATCAGAGAAAATATGGAGATCTAATGAATGGTCAATGTCAAAATTTGTTAAGAGAAATGAATGGACATAGATTGTGTAAAGAAACGCATCAGTGTCAGACGCGATATGAGAATTGTTGTTATTCTATCCATTGTGGATAATAATACAAAGAAAAAGAAAGCACTAAAATCTTTCTTTACTTAAATTTAGGACTAAATTTGGTAATATACTTAGGTCATTTGGCATTTTTTTTTACTTTACTTTAGATCTCAAATTTGATCACTATTAGGTTCTTTAGCATTACAAAACTACTTTAAGCTTCTTTATTTTCTTAAGGTACGAGTTAAAAAGTTTTGCTTAAAATTCAAAACGAATTTAGCAACCAAAAGAAAGATCCTGTAGGTACACTCAAAACCAATAATTTGAAAAATCCTACTTTTAAAAATACTACTAAAATAATAAAGATAATTTAATTTCCTGCAAACGCAGTTAGCAAATTAAGAATAACATACAAGTGATATTTGAAGCAACAAACATAATAAACACCTAAATAATTTTTGTGTAGAAATTTAGAATCTCAATTAATCGCGCTTTAAATAAGTAAGAAAAATCTTGCAATCTATTACGTGAAACAATGAAATAAATCAGAATTAACTTATACTATTAACAAAAAATAAAAAAAAAACCTCATATACTATGCTTTCTTCATTCTTTTTTTTTTCATGTGTTCTCTGTATCTATGTGTCTTCTGTATCTGAAATAAATTTGTTATAATTTTTCTTTTTTAGATAAACTAACCTTGATTCCAAGCAGCCGTAATATTTTCATGGTAGAAATACTCCGTTTCCTCTTCATCCGACCACAGCACACCTTCGATGCTCGACGTGAACTGCCCCTCAGGACCTTCCACCAGGGACCTTCTCGACAGCTGATCATAGCTGGGAGGTCGCGATAGGGAATACGTTGAAATATCCGCTAGTGACGATCGAAAATTCTTAACACTTCGACTATCTATAGGTCTGTAGGACGGACGAAATCTTACGTCCTCAGACTTGACTGAACGCAACGATCTACAGTCGTAATTAGGCTCAGATAGATCTCCTAAGGATACTTTGAAGTTGTTAGAGGATATATCGCCTAAAGGAACTTCGCATGAGCGTCGTTTCATGCTTTTCTGAGTCTTTTGCGACGGGGCCTCGCCGGTTGCCTCCATATGGCGGCTTACACCGGCGCTGTTCAAAAACTCGTTCGAAGTGTAAGTCTGCATTGTGCTACTTATTCTAACTTTAGGAACTTTAATGTTGACTAAGTTGTGGAATTACTCGTTCGTTCGATATCTGGAACAAAGGAAAAAAGTATTAGTTAGAGTAATAAAGCTTTTATTCTAAATGTGAGTGTACCTATATCGCTAATTTTATTCTTTTGACGATTTATTGAAATTAAAATGTATTTGACAATAACATAATTTATATTTATATTACTGATTTAATCTGTGACTTGCAACTGTGTTGCTATCAATAAATTACTTCGACTTTACTTACTTTGACTATAAATAACAATGTTTTTCCGTGATAATTGTAATGCTACTGCTAGCGCCATCTATGTCTTTTGCTTAGAACTATAATAAATGTCTGGTTCGTAAAGCTGTCGCTGTCGAACCGTAAGTTCTACGCTTTCAGGTCCAGCAAGGCATGGGTACGTAAAAGTTAGCAAACCTGCCGATAGATGGCAGTAAACCAGAAATGTTATAAGGATGCGTTCGAAATAAAAAACTTCAATTATTGGCATAAGTTTATGTAAAAATAAAACAGTTACAGAGAGTTTATTTTTAAATTGCAATCTAAAGGTGATAATTATCTACCGCCTAAACTATTATAATACATATATATTTAACCTCTATATCAGACAAAGTAATTTACAGTTAATTTGTACAACGCAGCTCAAATGCTATGCGACTTGTATCACTATTAATGTGTGGTATAGTTTGCAAAATATACTTTAAATTTTTTTTAACATGTTTCGTATGAAATAATATCTCATGATATGATAAATAACGTAGTAATTATAATATGTACCTATATACTTGTATAGCATAGTAAAAGTTCTAAGCGATAAGGCCGTCTATTGTGTACAATTTTTCTACAATTTTTATTTGTAATCCTTATTTTAGTTTACATAACTTCAGTGTCCAATAAATAATTATCTATCTATCTTTCTAATTATTATATAGCAACATATTTGTTGGCAAATTGTACTACACATTTCTAAATCGTATAGGATTTGATACGGATTGTACTTCCGCAAATTCCTTAACAACTAACCTTATACAAATTCACAAACCCATACTACAACGTAGCGTTTATTCAACACCCAGTGTTTTCTGAACATTAGGCACGTATGTTCACATTATCGATGGTGGTGAGAGTATAATCGATTGAGCAAAGTTGGAGAACTCTCGATCTATAGTCGTTTCATTAGAGCCTACCGCACACATCTACTGTATAATTAATCAGTGTACTCTGTAGGGATGGGACAGGTTAGGGTACTCAATATCGATGTTTAGAGGCCATTTTTAAGGTTCCGTTTCTAAAAGGTATAAACAGAACCCTATTACTAAGACTCCGCTGTCAGTTTGTCACCAGGCTATATATATCTCTATAGTTAGAAAACAGAATTTTTCAAAATATTTAAGACCCCATTCATTTAACGTGTATTTTTGGTATTTTTTGCTATATAGCAATAACGGTAACAGTAAGACGCTGAAATTTGTCACAGCATATATATGTACAATAACTTTAAATAATAAAATTAAAATTAATTATTATTTAAATTTCATTTAGATCAAAATTAATTTAAATTTATTACAATCACTTTTGAAATAATTAAATAAATACTTCAGAGGAGCTCCCATACAACAAACATGTTTTTTGTCATTTTTTTTAGATAATGGTACGGAACCCTTCATGCGCGAGCCCGAATCGCACTTGGTAAATAATTTTAACTTTTTGGTCTCACTGTCTCGCTCTTGGCCAAATATATATACTCCTTGAATCCCGGTCAATAACCGCCTTGCATCAGAAATTTGAAAGCTGGTCAAGATTGTGACACCAAAAGGTCTTCGGCCACGCGACGGTTAAGAGATTTTTGTTTTGAAATATTATATTCTAAATCTAAGATGGGCTTAGTTGGCGAGTCAACATCACTGTTATATTGGTAATATCATTCCGCTCTTTTTTTTTTTTGAAAACTTTTGGGATTTTTATGTTATTTAAATTATGTTACTTACAGTGATTTCAACTTGCAATAAAAAGATATCGATAAGTATCTTCTCAAACTTGCCCCATCTCTATTCTAACACATGCGGTCTGTGGCACGTGTTAACAAGGAATAAAAAAGAGATGTAAGATTGAGATTACTCAACATGTATTTAGGTTGGTTTGTATAGATTAGAAGTCAAGAAATTCGACCCATAGTCAGTAAAATGCATCACAGGCATTGAAGGCATGAAAAGTTGTTTTTTTGATAAACGAGCGACATCATCGGTCATAACTTTGCTTATTATCAGGCAAGTTGGTAAACAAACGCAGATCTAGTTTTATCATAAAAAAATCCTTACTTTGAAGATATACGAAGAACAGTCACTAAATATTTTTTTACAATAAACGTTTTTTTTTTCGAAATAACACATACCTATTTAAATAATCACACAAAAAACACAATTTTTGTGATCAGTTTAATTTCTCCATGAGAAGTAGAATCGAATATTTTAATATCGAAGGATTGATTAAATAAGCTGTGTTTTTTTCTTAGAGCAACCATGCACATACTATTTTAATAATTAGCTTATTTGTAATTCTTCGTAACGAAGAAATTGAAACGAAAATAAAACTTTGAAAAAATTGCTCATTTTTGATAAATAATAATATGTCCTCTGATAAAAGAACTAGAATGCGTTGGTTTAACTAAGATTACAAATGTATTTTTTTTAAAATCAATAAATGTTTTTTTTTCTTACAACAAGTACATAGTCTTAATTGTATTTTCTTACATCTAGTACATAGTCTAGTATTAATGAATTTATGTTACATAAACATTGACATGCTTAGTTATTATTTATGAATTTATTAAATTAATTTATTATTTTAATGGTTTATAGAAGTATGTACATACTTATAAGATTTTTTTTATAAGAATTTTGCATGTAAATTGGTTTTACGAAATAAACGATTATGATTATGATTAGTCTTGATAATACTTTAATAACAAATAAAGAACAATCAACAAAGCAAAACATATAACCTCACATACCCTACATAGGTACTTAAGTTGCCGACCTCAAAAGTTTAACTCTAAAAACAGAAAACAATCAGCGTAGTGAAACATAAAACCGGCGAAGACAATCCGCTTGCAATAAGCTGCATAAATCAGGTCCTTCCTCAACTAGAGTTTAATTACAGTGCAGAGAATGATGGACATTCTACGTGTAATATAACTCCTATTTGCCGTTAGTGATGTTATATTTTGGGACCAGTTTTCTGTAACCGAAATTAGATTCTTTTTCCAGTTACCGCAATTTATACTACTGAAGTTTTATATATGAAGGTCTTGACTTAAGTTATATTTGACATAGGTAAATATGAGTTAAATAACTTGCATAAGCAAATCTTAATTATTCATTTGAGTTAAATTATATTGTGTATTTACATTTGACAAGTGTCTTTAAGTTATGCTTGAATGAGAAAAATGATCGATATATCGAGAGTCGAAATATTGTTGCTTTTATATTGTCAGTCCAGTTTAAAGTCTGTAAAAATACATTTAATTTGATTAAGCATATCCAAAAGAAAATAAAGGTAAAGTTCT
Source organism: Mellilla xanthometata (assembly GCA_035578125.1). NCBI lineage: Eukaryota > Metazoa > Arthropoda > Insecta > Lepidoptera > Geometridae > Mellilla > Mellilla xanthometata. The sequence continues at coordinate 12,454,853 of JAPUBQ010000009.1, read as the reverse complement.
TACTAGAGAAAATGTAATTAGTTCCTGTTCATTTCGAAACTGACTTGAAAATGACCATTAAAAAAAATATTTGCTATATTATAACTTCCTATATTACATTTATCTAAACACTACTTAACTAGGCAAAGCCTGAATCTAAGTAATCCTATACTTACAATTTTAAATAAACTTAACCTCTTTACAAGACAGTATAACCTACAATTAATAATAGTGATTACGATACAAACTAAGAAATTTTTTTGATATCTTCGGTTATACATTTTCGGGCCACGTTAACTTTCGGCCCCACTCATAGTTTGTCCTACTTAATCCCATCCCTAGTTGTAAAGCCTGGACTGTAAAGCTGAGACCGTAAACCCCGTCGGTTCCTGAGCTGCAGCAAAGTACCCTCTGAGTGGTTTGATTAAACGTACTCTGCTTGGAGTGATCGTAAAACAATATTTTATTGTACTGCGCTTTTCATCAATTTGCAACTATGAAAAAGTAGACTAAAGAGAAGTATTGACAGCATATTTAAATAAGGGCGAAACTATTTTTGATGAAATTTGATTATTTTTAATGTGGTAAGTGACAATCATTTATGGTTTTAAATAAGGTTAAATTAAATAATTGCACCGGGAACTATTAGGGGCGGGTTATTTATTTAGAATTAAGTAATTTATAATAAATTAAATTTAATTTTGACATTTTAATTGTATAATGTGACATGTAGTAATAATTGGTAAAAAAATATATATTCCAAAGAGATGTCGAAAAAAATTGGACTTTCAGATATAAAGAGTGTGGTTTTAGCAACCACTTTCAAGTTGATCAATCTGTCACCAAGCACTTAACAGTGTGTTTAGGCAACCCCGTGAGAGCAAGTTATTCCAAACTAGCTTCACCTTTGGCGAGTGTCACTAGCTCATGTGATTACGCGCCCTGCTAGCCAATTGGCTAGTCGTCTGGTGTAAAAATATTAATTTTAAAGCTATGTAAGTTACACGTAATTTCTTTATCATTATAATATTTCTTTATCATTAAAAAGAGGTCCTATAAATTTATATCTTAAACTTAACTTCAATCAAAAGAGTCAAATGCATAGCTGTCCAATTAACATTGTTGGTTACAAGTAATATTTCAGCTAAAACCAAAAATGCTGATTAAAAAAAGGTCCGAGTCAAATTAGTTTGATGAAAATAATTCATTTGGCTCTCATTATATAAACAGGTCACCACAAAAAGAAGGCGTCGAAGCATGTCCAATATCGAAACCAATTTTGCGACAAAAAATAATGGCAGTATTGTCGCGCCGGATATTAAATGCCAATAGCCTGAAAGGCCGTATCATGTTGCTGCGAAAAATCAGATGCTGTAGTCTGAGAGATACGACATTATTTAGTTACATATGTTATACTCGAAATTATGTAATTGAATATGTAGTAGAGAGGTATGAATAACTATTTAAACTAAATATCGTCTAAGATAACTAAATAAAAAAATATATTGTTGTTGAGGTCTTGCAAAAGTTTGTGCTCGAAAAAAAAACATTGTTCGAGCAAATAATGTTTTTTTTTCTAACTAGTGAACTATTTGGATGAAATTTGGCAGGTTCTGTTCTGTTATTCAGGCAGTTTATAACTTACTCAGAATATAATTAACAAGATCAGAAATAACTGACTTCGCAGAGATTAAAAAGGAAAAAGTCACACAACATTACTGTAACGGAAGAAACTCCTAAACCTTACCAGTCGAATGGAGTCCAAACTGAAGATAGATAGATTTTCCAGTTCACGTGGTTATAATAGGGTTGCCTCAACACATTCCACTTTATTATTATTATACGTAAAGTTTATGTCGATCGGTTTCTTCTGGTGAGTTCTTTATTGCATTAGTTTTTTTTTTGTGATAATTATTAAGGTCCAAGTTGTGATCGGTCATCTAATTTGTGATATTATTGAAAATGTCTACATTTAGTTTAGTCGGTTGTACATACGACTAAACTAAATTTAAAGTAACTCTGTCTCTTTTCATCATACATGACCAATAAGAGATGGTACGATCTAAACCATAGACAAAACAACTAAAATCACTTCAAATATGGAAAATGGAGGTAGTTTTAAAGCTGATGTATTTAGATGCGTTCTAAAAAAGACCACATTTTCTTTATATATTACGTGATTTTTGTTGTTTTGTGTATCGCTCGAATCGTGTCGTCTTTTTCTAGTCACTGATGATGAAAAAAGACAGAGCTACTTTAAATTTGGTTTAGTCGTGTGATTGCCAGAATCGCTACCAGTGTCTCCTAAACTAAGGTGAAAAAAATTCAGATTGAGTGCGAGTGGACGGAAATGAGGCGCCGACCCGCGCCCATGCAAACACCGACTCGGACCAATGGAGACCTCTGTTTGTTGCAGAGACATTTTAACTGTAACTGGACTACTTCATGACTGTTTTTTAGGGATCCGTACCTAAAAGGTAAAAACGGGACCCTATTACTAAGACTCCGCTGTCTGTCTGTCTCCAGGCTGTATCTCAGAAACCTTAATAGCTAGAAAGCTGAAACTTTCACATGATATGTATTTCCCGTGTCGCTATAACAACAAATACTAAAAATATAAAATATTAAGGAGTTCCCAATATTCTTAACATGTTTTTTTCGTATTTTTTTTGCTATATAAATGTACATTACCTTTCAAATTAAGTTATAAATTTTAAATAAAATAAATATTTGAGGGGGGCATACAATAATGATACATCACGAGCTTCATGCACGAGCCCAATTCGCACTTGGCCAATTTGTATCCTAGGGTCTTTACCTTTTTTACAGGTATGCGTTTGACTACAGCTTCCCTAGTGTTAAGCTGTTCTGTAGTATACGGTGTGGTACGCTTACCTAAAAGAAACCTTTTAGCTGTACTTTTGAAGAATCCCCGTTTGTTTCTTTATTTAACGAGCCTATGTGCGTGTGCGTTTGTGTCTGTGGAATCGTATCTCCCGAACTGATAGACCGATTTTGTTTTTTTTTTAAGTGTTTTAGGCGACGAGAGTGTTTTCAACTATACGTGACGAAAATCGGTTCCAAACGGCCGCTGCTACAAAACTGCAGGGCATGACCCCCCAAAATTTAGTCAAGGGTTTTCTAAATTTTAACTACTTTTTTGTTATTTCAACTACTTGTTCCTTTGTTTTAAGTACAACTACGTGTTTATTTATTTATTGTCTTCGAAACAAGCAGCTTAAGCAGCCCTTTGCACACATTAGGACTCAGTGCATGAGGAGAGATGTTTAGACCATAATCCACCATCGTGGCCAAATGCTGGTTGGCGGATAACGCAAGTTTTCTGATATTCTAACTGACAGCTAGACATTTGACCAGTTAAGCGCATAACCACACAAGTTAGCGACACTGATCGAAGGAGCATGCCTAGTCATCAATTATTAGATCTAAAGGAGGCTACACTGGAATACGCTGTTAGGTGCTTGGCGACTGATTGATATTAACTCGATATGGTAGTTAGCTAGACGAGCACTAGAAAATACTCTACCACCATGACATCTTTAGTTGCTTAGTAATCTTTTCTTAACCACTAATAAATTTCTATGTTTTTAAAACTATTTTTAGAGTATTTCCAACTTTTGTTTCAAGTGAACAAAATGTAGTTGACAGATACCAACGCAATAACTTTGTTTTGTTCAAAATTTGTGTGCATTTCGTCGTCATACTCGTTTATCTTCTTATATATAAAATTTCCATGTCACAATGTTAGTTACCGTACTCCTCCGAAACGGCTTGACCGATTTTATATGCGAATTCAGTAGGGCTGAGAATCGGCTACTATCTATTTTTCATACCCCTAAGTGATAAGGCAAAACAACGTTTACTGGGTCAGCTAGTTGATGTATAAAAAAAAGTAATTTGAACGAAAAATAATCAGAGAGTACGAGTACCTTTATACACAAGCTTTTATAGTAACGAAGTGTTTTCAACAACAACAAACAATAACAAGAAATTAAAATTAACGCTCAATTAATCTAAGTTAACTAACTAACTACATTAATTAGCAACCTTTTCTTAGAAAAAGCCTTGCAAAACGAAATTAAAAATTTAACAGGAAAACTCTGCCTAAGAACCTTGTGTGCAAATTCCCTTTAATATTAAGTACATTTTACACAACCTTCTCGTTTCCTTTTTTTTCCTCGTGCCTTCTCTTTTTTTGGGGTATTTGGCGTCGATCAAAAATTTACTAGATTTAAGGTAATGTCTCTAAAAACGGCAAGGAAAATAAGACCACAAGTAAGAGTGTAGTCTTATTTGAGTTTGAGGAATTTAAGCGTTATGAGTATAATAATACAGTTGCATTTTCTTACGCTCACTGCGTATGGTTGTAAAATTTTATAGCTGTTATCGTGGAGCAAGATAGCTTATGTTTATTACGGCATTTACTAGTCGAAACTCAACCTTAAGATACAGTGGTAAGGTCGACTTGAATTGTAACATATTTGTATTTCTGTGTATATTGTAATAGATACAATAATATGGTAAACTCATGCCATTTTTTTGTGCTGTTTGTATGCAACACTGAATCTGGTATATATTTGATCGAATTATTTTGTGCACAATTCTGTACGCCTGGCGTTTGCGAGACCGGATTATAACCACTTGCGTTAAAATGAGCTGGCGCTGACCTAAATGTTCAGGATGTAGTGTGCTCATAAGCGAAGCGGTTAGGTTAATAATGACAATTTAAAATTTAAAACGGTTTTTGTATTATAAAAATCGTTTTTCAAGAGAATAATCATTTAAGAGCAAGTCTCTCTCGCGCAAAAAGTTTCCGTAACATTATTTATAAAACAGCAAAAAAACTTGTTTGTTGCTTGGGTTCTATATTATGTTATTTAGTGTTTTCTGTATCTGTAGCGACAACATAAACATATGCACATAATCTGTTAAACATTTAAATGTTTAGCTATCACGGTTCTTAAGACACAGTCCAAGTCTAAGAAAAATAGCCTTAAAAACACGATTTTAAAATGTGTAATTTTAATTATTTATTTCGAAAGGTTATATACATCTGTACATTCTGTGAAAATATAAAGTGTCTAAACGCTACCATTATTAATTTATAGCAAAAAATACATAGTGACAAACAGACAGACAGCGGAAGCTAAGTGATAGATAGGGTCGGGACCCAATTTACCTTTTAGGTAAGGAACCCAAAAAAATCGGGCAAATATTTCCTACCAAACAAATTATTCACTCGTTATATATTTTCTCAACCTGCGTATCACCAAATTCCTCCCCAATCTAATCCTAGTTGACGACACCAGGACAAAGTTACTGCTCGGCTGATTAACTGCCACTAACTGTCAAATGAGATCTCCTCGCCAGCTTTATGCTATCAGATCTGGGGCGGGAAGTCATTTTGTGACGAAGTTTCTTTAGGTCCAGGCGAATAGTGACGGATGAGGGCAGAATAGGCGGTTCTCGGGCCTCGTTTTGCGAGTTTTGTAGCGAATTCCGGAGCAAAGTAGGTTAGTTCGGATAATGGACGAGTATCAAACGAGATAGGGCGTTTATAAGTGGGTTTGAGGCTTCGATCAAATATATACCAGATTCAGTGCTGTATACAATAATAGCACTAAAAATGGTATGAGTTAGTATTTATTTTGGTTCATAATTTAATAGCCAAAAGAGGGGTTTTATTTATTCAGTTCGTTCACAATAAATGTGTTAAAAGAATTTAGTTAAAAATACTATTGTATCTTCACAAAAATAATATGTCAATTCAAGTCAACTTTACCACTATATCTTATAAGGTTTGAGTTTCGACTAATGCTAATAAACATAAGTCATCTTGCTCCGCGATAACAGTTCTAAAATTTTATGACCGTACGTCGTGAGCGTTAGAAAATGCAACTGTATTACTATAGGAATAATGCTTAAATCCCTCAAACTCAAATAAGACCACACTCTTACTTGTGGTCTTATTTTCCTGGCCGTGTTTAGAGACATCACCTTATATCTAGTACATTTTCGATCGAAAGTTTAAGGCCCATGTTTCGGTTTACCTTAATTCTACTTGAAAATTTATTTTCATACCGAGTGGGAGTTAAATTTCTGAACTACGAGTATTGAGCCGAGCACTTTGTTAATATGATAAAAGATAATCAAATTGTTATTTTAGCTACGTAGTGTATTGAAATGTGTAAACATCACAAAGTCTGAAAAGGTCGAATTAACAAGTTATTACAAGTTATTAGCCCAATACAGTTTTGGTAAATTATTTATTGAAATATGAGTTGTAAGCTCCAGCTGAAAATAGGTCAAACCTTTTACCTGCCTACCTGTTACCTAATTTTCATCGCCGTTTCATTTGTAATCTGTTCATCGCCTAATAGGCATATACTCGTACTATATAAAGAAAAGAAAGAAATAATTATTTGCCTCCATAACTTCTAAAATACATATAAAACGAAAAATGAAGTGATATAATTATCTGCTGGCTGTACTAAATTTGACTATACATTTAACATAATTACAGTCATACTCTAACTAACACTTCATATACAAATTTGCGCCTGTAGCTCGGTTAGCTGAGGTGACGTGACGCGATCATCGAAGCTAAGCAACGGTCGATGAGGACGGTGTTTGGATGGGTGACCAGGCACAAGACTGTCGTTTCAAAAGTGGCATTTTCACCTGGGCGTTACCATGGATCGGATTGACACATTAAATTGTTGACCTTGGCTGTTAGGCTCAATACAAGTCGTTTAGCCTTTGGACGGCTTGAAAACTCTTGACACCAGACCTTGGCCACTTAGCTCATACGAAGAAGACAAAGAAGATAGACGATAAAGATATAGAAGTTTACGAAGACTAACAAAGAACCTGTATGTGTGTGACGCCTTATTTTACTGTAACCAGAACTTTTCAAACATTTCTGATTGTGACCGAGATTTTCACGAGAGGATTTGCAAGCGAATTTGGTTTCATAGTTTCCGGGAAGCGTTCAGCCTTTTTCCATTTCCTTAAAAATACGTTTTAGAAGGCTGCTTTCGGTTCCACATCACACGTGTTTCTATTACCACCACTAGTAAGGCTGGGGTGTACATTCAAACAGAATGTCAGGGTTATTTTTGTGTAATAAAAGTCAAAATATAATATTAACTAACTGCGCTCCGAGGTGTTGCCTGCGTTAATCCGAAACTAAAAGAAGTTCATCTGGGATGAAAGTAACCTATGTGTTAAACCGAGATCTAAATTATCTTCATAGTGAATCTGATGAAAATCGGCCCAGCCGTTTGAGTGTGAAGGAGTAATATATTTGCGTGTCCCACTGGAACCACAATTGTTTTTGGGTTGAAAAGTAGCTTATCTTCTCACCAAATTTCATCAAAATCGGTTCTGTCTTTTGGGATTGAAGGATTAAGAAACATACACATTTACACACAAACCTTTGGAATTAATATTATTAGTAGGATATAAATATTTAAATACATCTTTTTTTTGACACAAAGTACGTGATAGAAAGAAAATTTTTCATTGGACACAAATCCTGAAAAAAAAAAATCTAATAAAATCTCAAATTGAGTATTATTATTATAAATGTTACCAGATTTGGTATGGCTAAAATAATATACATAGGTACTAAATTATAGAAAATATTTTTTGAAATATATTATAATAAATATCGATAAAGCCTTTGCTCCAAGAACGACCCGGAGCCAGAGTCATTAGTAATATTATGATTCTGCCTTTTCTCTTTGACCTAACAAAATGATACAATTTTTAACAAAAAAAAATTACAATATTGAACTAACATGAAAACCCTATTCTAAATAAAGATAAGAAGATAAAGATAAATGTATCTGTAAAGTTAAAAATAGTGTACGTACAAAGTTCTTACGTCTACATGATACCTTAAAGATAAACTGGTACGCTGTAGGAAGCACTACGCCCTGCTATAGGACTGCCAGGAGCCTGTATCACAGGGCCGTAGGAATTAATATATTCATGAACTATTTTGTGTACTGTTTCTATGTCTATAGGAAACCGTAGTGGTAGCTCTGTGTGCAATTTCACGTAAATCAGACTGTTACCTATTTGTCATCGCCTGGTAAAGCCTTGTGGGGCGTTATATTTCCGTTTAGAAGTCGTGAAATGATGTTAAGTTACACGTAAATCACAAATACAATTTTTTTTTTACTCTGAATAGGTCAGCGCTTGACCACAATACACCTAATGGTAAGTGATATTGAGGTCTACGGTGGATCGCGCTTACCTAGAAGGAACCGGTTCACTCTCGCCTTGAAAATCGCTAGATTGTAGTCATTGGGAAACAGGGAATTCGGCAAGGAATTCCAAAGTTTGGCGGTTCGGACAACAAAGGTGGAGGCAAAACGTATGTACGTATTTTATGTACAGTAATTCACTAATTTTAATACAGCATTAATGTTCTCCTTCGTATGAGCTAAGTGGCCAAACTCTGGTGTTGAGAGTTTTCAAGCCGCCTCAAGGCCTTTGACCTAGCTTAACTATATACTGATTAGTTATTATATACTGTGCGGCAATTTGTTGAAATAAATGTAATTAAGTCAGAAATATTCCATTATCAATATATGTAAATCTCGTGTCACAATGTTTGTCCTCAATGGACTCCTAAACCACTTAACCGATTATAATAAAATTCGCACACCATGTGCAGTTCGATCCAACTGGATAGTTTAAATCTCAAATTATAGTCGCAATTTTAATTTATTGCTAATAATTGTCTGTTATTATTTGACAGTCACAATTATCTGTTAACTCCAAATGATTCTAATAGATGTCGATACCTTTCGACTGGGTTGAGTAAGTAATCAATAGATGGCGCTGCTATGGTAAATCTTCGAACGTGTCATAGTTATAAGCTACACTATCTATTTTTCATACCCCTAAGTGAGTCAAAACAACGTTTGCCGGGTCAGCTAGTAATATTTATATTTCCCCGCTTTCCATTAGGCGGTCGGCCCCCTAAACAGCCTTTCTAATAATGCGGCTATTACAAACCCCTTCTTTCCAGGTGTCAAGAGTTAACAGAAGTTCCGTTCGATCCGGGATCGAGTCGGTAAGGATTTATGGTCAAAACTTAAAGCAATTTATGTGCGCCTATAAGTCAGGGCGCGCAACTTTCGGGTCCACTTCATTATTTGGTCTGTTCCAGTTTAATTTATAGAAGTTTACAATTTGAGGGCCGAATGTTGCTTATTTGGATGTTTCGGCAAGCGTGTATGCTTATGTGTTGGTGTTTTTAATCTGAATAGGTCAGCGCTTGACATTGCATCAATTCACCTGATGGTAAGTGTTATTGAGGCCTACGGTGGAGCGCGTTTACTTAGAAGGAACCGGTTTATTTTCTCCTTAAAATCGCAAGGTAAAGTCATTGGGGAACAGTATTATTATAAAAAAAACTTTTTATTTCAAGTGGAGTCAAAGTGAAGTATGTTTGATTACATAAAATATATATAATTGATTGTATGCGATATAATTCTGACATAATATGATGTGATGTTTCAGTACATAGGTTATTTAATTGCATATACATTTTTCGCTAACCTCAACATGAGGTATACTGATTTGGAGCGTCACATTTTATCTAAAATTTAAATTAAGAAAAATACTTAGACATCTAAAACCAACCAAAGCCACTTATTTCTTAATGGTGACCGCACACTAGCTGAGGAGATTGCGCTGAAATTCCAAAATTACGAAACGTTCAAGTTAAAATTTGTTTTATTAGTTCTAATGTTACAAACTAGATATCTTGTGAGAAGAAGTACACATTGACTTATTAATTGTGATTAATATCAAGCCCATTTAGAATAAAAAAAAAAATGACAGGAGTTTATTTTGAGATATAAAAGTAGAAATTAACGCATCACACTGTATGGATGTTGTATTTTCATTGTTCTGATTTACCACAATATAATTGACACGTTTTTTCATGACGTAAAGTCATTATTTTTCTATTATTCGTGGTATGAAATACGATTTTATATATCGCTCTTCAGTCACTCTTGGCCGTAACGAATCTAGTAAAACAGCCATTTGTTTTCTTGACTTTAATTAGCTTTGCACGTTCGGTTCGGACTTATATGCGATGACCTTTAACTGGCAACGCTCCTAACATACCTGCGGGTGATTTATTCGAGAACTGTCTGAGTTATTTACGCTGTTTGTACAGTTTTTGATTTAAAGTTAGTAAGGGTGCTGACAGGAACTGTGCAATTGAAACTGCCTCGGTACGGATATAAATTGCCGACCCCTGTTCAACTTTACATGAGCTAACTCTTTACAGTAAAGAATTACTTTAAATGCTCCCTGTTCCCTGAGACCCACAATCTGGCGGTTTTCAAAGCAAGAGCAAACCGGTTTTTTCTGGGTATGCGCACTCCATCCATGTTAAATTTGCTTGCCATCAGGTGAATAGTGATCACGCACAAGCCCATTTATTGAAAAAAAAAACGTTCCATGATAGCTAAATTCCGAGGTTAATTTAGATCTTGGAATCGAATGCGGAATGACAGATGCATCTCAGTTTGATATCTTGGCAAAGTAATGACTTTATAAAATTGGCACGGGAATAGGATACTTTAGAATTATTTGGGTGAATTTTGGGTGAAAATAATAATTGTTGGCTGTGGGTCTGGATCTTAAAAATATATCTATATTTAATATATATGTATGTATATGTAGTACATAGTAGTGATAGCTACCATAACACAAACTAGAAATGATTCAGAATGGGGATAACCAGCCGTGTGTGAAATTGTCCTAATATATATTTTTTTTACTATTCGTTAGGAAAGAACGATGCCACAGACAAACATACACACAGAGACACGTCAAACTTATAGTACCTTGTCGTTTTTGCACCGAGGTCTAACAATAACATTGTGAGAAACCAACATGAGAGTATCGACACTACTTTAAAATCTTATTAGCTCACGCGAGATAGAAGCCGTGTAAGAGCATATTAAACCTCGCCCTTGATAAGGTTGCCATGACAATTTTGCATTATTTTTCCATTTTATTACAAAATATATGAATATTGTGAATAACAATAAAAAATACTTAAATATATTGAATTAAGACAAAAGAATACATCGTTCGTACTCAAAAAACAAAATTAAAATCTCAATTAATAAATGAACACACACAATAAGCATGTACTGTACCCATTAATGTTTAAATAAGCTGTAGTAAAGAAAAAAAAATAACATCTGATTCCTAATATTTTTTTTTTCCGAAGTAGATGGTTCCTGTAGATGCCTACAGCCTTGTAGGATATTATAATGAAAATGCCATTTTAAGGCGCAGGTCGGATGACATGTTATATTGTAGGTTCCGGCTGTTACTCTTAGCACAAGTTGTGAAGCCAAGTTAGAGGCCTTGGGGCGGCTTGAAAACTCGCAACACCAGAGCTCAGCCACTTACCTCAAGATAAAAAAAAGGAATAGTGTTCAAATTTTATTGCAACATATATGTGTATTTTTAAGTGTTTTAACAAAACCAATATGACTGATAAAAACGCACTATGACTTTTTGTTAAAAAACAAGGACTAATTAAATATGACAAACTTCTTATTTTTAATTTTAAGATTGAACTCTTGCCTTATACGTATTTTTTAATCTTTTAGTTATATTAGACGTATGAAAATAGTAAACGATATAACCTACTCATGCGTTACTTTGCGGAAATCCATTTTAGATGGAAGAAAATCTGAAATATTTAGTGTACATACGTTCACAGCGGAAATACATGATTTTCTAATAAATTTCTAGTAAAATGCTTTACTTGGAAGTACTTACAAGTAAACCATTTTATTAGTAACCCACAGATCAAATCAAGCAAACATGAATCACGTGGCTTCATAAATCTGCGAAATTTCATATATTCTGGCAACCCTTACTCAGGTTAAATTAGATTCTAAGTGCTACTTTATAAGCTGGCAAAATGCAGCGGAGATTTTTAATTTATTAAAAACTGCTGGTTGCCTTTTGGCGTAAATAAGGTTGGGATTTTTGCTTCGGGTTTTAGCTTTTCAGCTTATGTTGTAAGCTTGGCTTGCCTTTTAAGTTAGTGGGCAGATAATGTAAGTATGTTCGTTTTTTTGCTCGCCTTATATGTAAGGTTTTTTCGAGTCTTAACTGACTGAACGAGCAATTTTTTTATATTTTTTTTATTTTACATTCTGCGCACCATAGACACCATGGGTCCAGCCTTTTGTCATCATACATAAATTCTTATATCTTATACCTTATACCAATTCCTGTATATATATATTTGGAATCTCAGAATCGGCTCCAACGATTTTCATGATATTTAGTATATAGGGGGTTTCGGGGGCGATAAATCGATCTAGCTAGGAATCATTTTTAGAAAATGTCATATACATTAAAAAAAAATCGAGCAACCAGGTACCTACTTATTATTGTTGCAACATATTTTTGTCCTTAACAAATACAGGAGAATACAATAACTACTAATTATTTCTAAATTATTATAAGTTACATTTTGACAAATTGGTGGAAATTACGAGCTAGTTTATTTTGTGTTAGTTTCCGACCTTGCGGACCAAATTCCTTTGCATGGTGGTAGGGAAATAATGTTCGGCTGGCTAGCAACCACCCTCAAGGTGAAAAATCTGTCACCAAGCACCTAACAGTGAGTTCCGGCAGCCTCCTTGAAAGCCAGTTATTCCAGACTAGACATGCTCCACCTTAGCCCAAAGTGTGAGTAACCTGTATGTGGTAAAATAGTGTAGGGGTAAAATAGGGCACTAAAATAAGCTGAGTAGCAAAGAGAAACAAAATATAGTCTATGTTACTCGGAGAAAATGTAGCTTCCTATCGGTGAAAGAATTTTCCAAATCAGTCCTGTAATTTCGGAGCCTATTCGCGTCAAGCAAACAAACAATCAAAGTTTTTCTCTTTACAAAATTGGTATAGAATATCAATTTCCTTTTAAAGTTAAGGCAATAATTATTGAAATCGACGAGCAATTAGCGTGTCGAAAATCCCTCCATTTTGGTCAACAAAAAACTGGGCTACAATTAAAAAAAAGTGTAATAGTCCTTCTGTACCAAATTTCGTCCCAATTTATTAGAAAATATGGCATCTAACTAGCTGCGATCTACGGTGCTACCTGCGTTAATCCTACATACACACACCTAAATCAACACATTCGGTGTATTAATAATAATCTAACTCCCATAATTACTCTCGCATTATGCCGTGTAGTTGTTAATTAGAATAGCAAGCAAATAGGATGATTACGCGCCTAATAGGGCAAATGATTCAACAGGTTTTGTCAATTTAAGGCTGGGTTGCATCGTAATGAAAGCGAGTGTGGCTCAGTAGCAAAAACGTCTGCTTTTCAATGAGACGGCCTCTGGTTCGTTTCCAGTCTACATCAATGACTTGTTTTTCACTTCAAGTTATGTGTGGATTTACACTCGCTTTACGGCGCAGGAAAACATCTTGAGGAAACCGACATGTTCGAGGACAATAACATCCGAATACGTGTGTCATTCGCTAACTCGCACTTGACCAGCGTGTTGAAATATGGCCTTTATGTCTCTTGTCGTGAGAGAAGACCCCGAGTCCCAGTAGTGGAAACGTATAGTCGGCTGCTTATGATTATTAAGCTTAAGCACCGTAAAATAGCGTCTGTAGCTCGGCTTACTAAGATAATCTGACGCGATCAACGGAGTTACGCAACGGTTGATTCGGACAGTCTTTGGATGGGTGATCATGTGCAAAGCTGTCATTTAAAAAGTAGTTTTTAGCGTATTTTTTTCCCGACTGCCTCAACATGGTTAACAAATGAAGCGTCTTAATAAGTAGAATGTGTACACTATGATAAATCTTAAAAGCGAAACTCAGTTATCACCACATATTGGCGAACGACATATTATTATTTTAACCCAATGTTTTTTACTCCCTACTGCATTGGCATTTGACGAGCAGGGCGCGATACTCTGGCCTAAGGCAGAACAACGGTAGTCTGGAATAACTAGCTCTCAAGGCTCTGCCGAAACACACTGTTTAGGTGCATGGTGCATAATGGGTATCGATTAAAAGGACTTGATTGGTAGAATACATACATTACGCTAAATGTCAAACGTATACCGCCTCCACAAAATGTTGAGTATCAGTTTTCACGAGTCATAGACTTTAGAAAGAAAATACTTCCCTAAATTTTGTTTAGGACAAGGAAGTAAAGGTTAAGCAAATTCGAATAACCTTTATAATAAGATTATAAGAATAATTTGCATGCTGTTACAATTATTATTATTATTAGGTGACTTAGGAACCTTTGGTTGGTTTAGCTAGTTTTACTCGTTTTGTATAGGGAAGGATTATACAAAAATATGATAAGAAACAGTATGGATTTATTTTATTTTTATAAAACAGACGCCTCACGCAAACACCCGTTAGAAGTTTCGTATTAAAAGACAAGGTCGAAAATATTTTCAAACTTTTTTTTTTATAAATTAAATTAGTCGTAGAACGTTAAAGTAAATTACTAATATTTGTCTTGTGTTCGAAGCAATCGTAGCTCCAGCTATTAAAAATGGGCGACAATGGCATCACCGTATTAATGACAGGTTGGTACCTGTCCGAATCGACAAATTTAATCGCGTTGAATCAAAAATATTTGACGCCATTTAGCAATGATGTTATATGTACTAGATTGGCAGTTTACGGCAGCGACGCGTTGCAACTTCGAAGACGCCTGTGGCCTAATCTGACGTCAGTTGCCTGCTTGACATGTAGTAAGCGTGACGCGCCCTTTAAAATAATTCATAATGGTGAAATTTGCTGTTAAAAATTGTGTATCGCGGTCTGAAAAGGATGATAAAGCAAGTGGCGTTACTTTTCATGAGTTAGTTTGAATAATTTTGATCATATTGTCTAAAATTAAATCAGAAAATAATATAAATATATCGTCCATTATTTTTGACATCGATGTTGCCAGTAAAGCGATTTTGATTTTTCCCATTTATTTGGGAGTTTAGTTAATTAAATAATGAATGACGGAAGTGTGTGCCGGTAATATCTGTGAATAAAATTTCGTCAACGTCTGTAATATACTCAATCATTACGAGAAGTATTTTATTAAACTAAGTAATGTTATTTCATCATCGTAATGTGTAATCATCTTAAAATTGTATTAAATTCTCTTAGAATGATATTTTATTTGTTTTAGTAGAGTATGTCCCTAAACCTTCTACAACAAACTTATGTTACACAGCGGTGTTTAATCACAATAACACCCTGCAGTTTTATATACAATAGCACACTTTTTATTTTTATTTCTATCTACAGAACGTGTTACTATCTTAGATTTTTATTATTTACTACCTTTTTAAATAAAAATCTGCCTTTTATTCATATCAAAATCTATTCACTACAGCCTTTTCAAAATATTTTCAATGTAGGTACACACACGCTTCCGTTACAGTTTTGTAATAGTATAAATTGAAAGTTTTATTAAATTCTGTTCAGAATATATAACACCAAAGCAATTAAAAACATTTATTCGTTCATTTATTTTGGGGAAATTATTTCGCGCCACTGGCAGCTCTGTCCGTTTTCATGCCAGCAATGTCTTGTCTCACTTCTACGGTAATTAGATAATGACTGGAAGAAAAGAGACAAATATAGTTTACTTTGGCATAATGTATCGGTTTCAAAGCTACGTCTTTTGAACTATCAAGTGGCTACGCATTTCTGAAAATCGTTTGTTGTCATTGCTACTCTAGTATATATAGCTCAATGCCATTTAGTGTTATTTTTGCGATGCCAGAGCTACGATGGCTTCGAAATATTACTAATTTATTTTTACGTATTAAAGACTAATTTGATTTAAATAAAAAAAAAATGTCTGGAAATATTTTCCTCCTAGTCTTTTTATACAACATTTCTAACGGGTGATTGCGTGAGGCGTCTGTTAGGACTACTTTTTATCCCCATTTAACTTCTTTTGTCCTGGATTAACACGGGTAAAATCGCGAGGCGCAGCTAGTATTAAAATAAAGAATGGTGTCGTGCAATATATTCTATACTGCGTGCGATGCTGTATGAAAAAGCCTGAACCACTAAAGGATCGGTCAACGTACCTTGTGACATGGGTACGATAAAATAAGGTCGAAATAGAATATTGGTGTAGACAACCCTTTATTCTCCTTCTTGACAGGTCAAAAGAAAATTTGTTAACGCTTTAGGTTATTTCGTGTTATTTTAGCCATCACTAATATAGTGCGGAAATTATAGCATGGAAGTAGAATATTCTCTAGTGCTTGCCTGGCTTGCCTACCAACCTCAAGTTGGAAAATCTGTCGCCAAGCACCTAACGATGTTCCTATAGATCCCTTCAAAGCGAATCCCAGTTAAAAAAATAATGATTTATTTCAATATATTATGATTAGAAAGTTAGAAGTTTAGGCATGCTTCACCTTTGGTAGAGTCTTGCTAATTCAGGCCCTACTAGTTAAATGCCTAGCTGCAAATCCTACTATTAGAACAAAAGCGAAAGTTTGTGTGTGTATTCATTTCTTTATTACTGAGAAAAGCAACAAAAAAAAGAGTCATAAGATTTTCGAAAAAAAAAAAAACATTCGAGCGAACTTTACGTAATCCTGTTTTGGAACTCTGGCGATTCTAACACTGAATTAAATCTAATATAACTGAAAAAAAACCGTAGGCCTATTTTATCCTGCGTATAAATGCAGAAGAATAATAATCGTCATCGGTTTACGGTTGAGGTGCCCAAGACACGCACAAAACGTTTTGCCTACACCTTTGTTGTCCGAACCGCCAAACTTTGGAATTCCTTGCCGAATTGCCTGTTCCCCAATTACTACAATCTAGCGATTTTCCAGGCGTGAGTGAACCGGTTCCTTCTAGGTAAGCGCGATCCACCGTAGACCTCAATATCACTTATCATCAGGTGAATTGCGGTCAAGCGCTGACCTATTCAGAGTAAAAAAAAAACATATTTCAAAATATATTATTAATCCAATGCCACATGTAAAAATAAATTAACATTACTGAGACAAATTAATGAGTTACAGTAAAGCCGTGATAGAGCGGTTTTGAAAGCATACCGAAGTAGAAGGTTTCAAACACAACTTTACTAATGTCGTATCTTTTTAGTTCACCAACCTCGCGTAGCGCTTTCCAATGGAAGCTATTTAAAACCCCCACATGGGCTTTTACCGCGTCAGCTTCAGTTCAAAGGTGAAATGTGACGGGTGTCAGTGGCAAATGGAGGGTTGAAAAATATCGAGCAGAAGTTTTGCCTGCCATACGGTTTTAACTTGATGACTGGGTTTTTGTAGAACCAGTTTGGAAAAACATGCTTTTACGAAAAAAAAATCTACCTAAAAAATATAATTTATATTTTACTAGCTGACCCGGCAAACGTTGTTTTGCCTCACTTAGTGGTATGAAAAATAGATAGTGTTGCTTATATGACACGTTCGTAGATTTACCATAGCAGCACCATCTATAATAGATTACTTACTCAACCCAGTCGAAAGGTATCGACATCTGTTAGAATCATTTGGAGTAAACAGATAATTGTGACTGTCAAATAATAATAGACAATAATTAGCAATAAATTAAAATTGCAACTATAATTTGAGATTTAAACTACCCTGTCTCTCAAGTTGGATTGAACTGCACATGATGTGCGAATTTTATTATAATCGGACATTCCATTGAGGACAAACATTGTGACACGAGATTTATATATATTAAGATAATACCATTATCGATTATATTATAATGTTTTGTTATTTTAATTTAATACATAATCAAATCAATCAATTAATGTAAAGCTAATCTAAAATAATGAAAGTAAAAGTATATATAATCCAAAAAACCAGTGCCAGTAGGAAGAGTACCTTAAATGCCAGCCGAGTTGACTCTTTGTATAGCAACGCTAATCCGCTGTACTTTTACGGTATTTTTTAGAAGCGTTGGTAAAAAAACATGACAAGTAGGATAATGATCAAATGAACTTATCTCATTGAAGTTCGAACAGAATTATGCGAATGGCTTCATTCGAGACGATAAAGGTTTACCAGTTCGTACCCTTCCTCGTCCGACCTCCACACGGATGTTTTAGAAACCTCATTTAGGAATCAAAGATTCCTTCTTCTAAATTCGAATTTCAAAAATTGCAATCGTCTTTATTCTGAAAGGCTTCAACAAAATCTCCATAGCGTGTTTTTCCGTCGACGACTGTCCACGAAAAAGAAAATTTATTTTTAATTTATTTATGGGAATATCAAGTAAAAGAAGAAAAATTGTGAATTTTCGCTGTGATAAATGGCCACCACAAGAGTCCCTTTGCTGTTATACATATGGTTCATGTGAAAAGAACTTTGATGCGTTGTACAGCCGTAGAACGCATATTAATTATTTTAAACAATAGTTTATGTGGTGCACTTTAGATATACATTGATTCATTCCACAGCATGAAACGCACCACAAATTGAAAACAACCAAAATCATCATACCAGAATAACTGTTTGCCTAAAGAAATTACAAATGCATGTAATGATAGCATTTTCAAGAATAAGCTCAAGAACTGGCTCGTTCAGGAAACTTTTTATTCCATGGACGAATTTTTTAATATCAGGAAAAATGATATGTGACATGTATTACAATTTATTTGTATATCATATTGAAATTTTTTTATTTTTTTTATTTTCATATTGACATTTTTAAATTTTTGACGTATAATTGTACAATTATCAATAAATGGTTTATCTTGTTTATCTTTATCATCTTGCGATGGAAAATACTACTTTTCAAAATATTATAAAAAATGAGATTCCTTTTAGTAACAAAAGTTATACATGAATTATATTAGCAAGTACTAAGTAACGTAACTGCGAGACATTCTTAGAAAGTAACATAATATATGAGAGTAATTTGAAATTCAAGTTAGTTTTTGGAAAACGTTTCCAATTATTTTCTTCTACGAGTAATTTGAAGTGAATTAATTATTTTTACCCGCGATAGAACTTAGACCGCTATACGCGTTTCGGCTGAGGGAATGTATGTGTGTGTGTGTTTGTACTAGTGTTGTTACTCGTATTTATATTCATAAATCCTAATAAGATTTTAATTTGATTTTTAGGCTAAATTTGGGATCGTTTTTTATAGCGCCTGTAGTGTAGGAGCTAAGTGTCCAAGCTCTGGTGTCGGGAATTTTCGAGCCGTCCGACCGTAGTCTAGCCCTTTCATAAATAGAATATAATATACACTACTAGTTGATCAGTCAAACACTGCTTTGCATTAAGTACAGTTAAAAACACTAATATTGATCAGTTATTGAGCGGGATGAAAAATGATTGAATTACTAAAATGCCCATAAAAATAGGGGTTGGTGATAAAAAGGTTCAAATTTATATATGTATTTTTAACGCCACATTATAAAAAAATAAAAACAAAACATTTCGTCAAAAAAAAATTAAGGGTGATCCTTTATCACTTAGGGGTATGAAAAATAGATAGTAGCCGATTCTCAGACCAACTGAATACACATATAAAATTTGGTAAAAATCGGTCAAGCCGTTTCGGAGGAATACGGTAACTAACATTGTGACATGGAAATTTTCTATATTAGAAGAAGATGATACATTTAAAATCCATGTTGGCTGGCAGCAAAAGTGTGGTCGAAGGTTTTATAAATTTTAACTTATACTTGCTTTTCACCACCCATAAAGAGTTCACATCTAAACCGGCATTAGATTACCGGAGACGTTCAGTTAAGTGTCTCATCATTATTCAGCGTGGCTTTTACACGGTAACTCGATGTCGTAGAGACACCTTCATGTGTTATACTGCTGCTTGATAGGGATGGGAAAAACCGGTAATACGCGGCTAAATAATGTTTTAGGTTAGGTTTTTTACAACCACCCTTAAGTTGAAGCCAGTTATTTTCAACTAGGCATGCTTCACCATACCAGAGAGTCGCTCGTATGGTGAACACTGCTAGTCAAATGTGAGAAAAAAAATGGTTGCCTGTAAAGTCGGTTTTACGGGCGAAGATTTTACGTGACAACGTCTGCCGCGTGCTGCGCGCGCGGCAGACCGATCATAGTTGAGTGGGAGAGAGACGCAAGGCATTCGGCGGGCCTCTCTCTCGTTCGGTGACTCATCGTAACGTTACCGGGCGTTACACTTTTTCATAAGTGACTCCCAGCCGCAACCTAATTTAAGACGTTGTCACGTCAAAAATAATCAAAAAATTGAAAACCGGCAAATACATACAGTTATTGCAATAATTATGTTGTTTTATTCATGTATTTCTTATGATACATTTGCTTGCACTTGTTCTCAACTCACCTGATGTCAACTGATGTTACGAACTAGGATGGAACCTATTCACTCTCGTTTTGAAGATTGTGTTTGGTGAATAACTTATTTTTTTTTTTTTCGAAAAATAGTGGTCAAAATGATTTCCAATGTAATAGAATCGCGTCACATCACTGGTTTCTAAGCACCAGCCAACTTACTGAAACGCTTATGGATGGTAATTGGAAATGGCTTGTGCTAAAGAGAAGTAACACACTTTACGGTGCAAAATTATTTTATAGGTGCTTTATGTCCTATACTTTTAAAAGGAAAATTCACTTTGCAACGCCTGTAGCTCGGCTAAGGTGATCTGACGCGATCATCGAGGTTATTAAGAACCTCGTTGGCGTAATGGTTACCATGTCAGATGTCAGTAACTTTGTGATGAACTAAATCTGTTGGCTGTCAGTCTAGGTGTTAAATATGTATCGATATAAAGTATTTATGTATAGACATATAGATGAAGACAAAAATAAATTGATTATGGTCAAAACAACAGTGCTTTTACCATGGGTTCTTATATCTACCGTATATGTTAAACGGTATTGTAAGATGTACTTATTATGCTCTGCTGTAGAACTATTAGGATCCTGAATTACAGAGCTGTAAGAATTCCAGATTCATTGGAGAAACTTCAACTGTTATGCATAATAGAAGTCAAGTCTCGACTTGTCGTTCGAAGAGTCAGCATCTCCTGATGATGCCTTGTGGTTAGGCGAAACACGTGTAGAGATAAGAATTTCCGAATTGTGATAGGTAACGTTAATCTTAGTAAATTTATCTTAGTTAATTTTTCCTTTACTTGTCTTAATTTGGATTTCGGATCACAGCGGAAGTACACTAAATATTTAATATTGTCTTCTATTTACAATGGATTTCCGCAAAGTAACGCCCGAGTCAATAAGTTAGTTATGCATAATACTAGCAGGTCTGCTATGTATGTTATTTGTTGATTTGCCTTAAGTAAAAATTTAAGGTTGAACAACTCTTAACACTTAGAAGTATGAAAAATGAATAGTAGCCGTTTATCAAACCTACTGAATACGCATATAAAATTTGGTAAAAATCGGTCAAGCCGTTTCGGAGGAGTACGGTAACTAACATTGTGACATGGAAATTTTATATATTAGAAGATTTAATATACACTTTTATTATTCGCGATGTTTTCCATTGCGAATCTACATAGTTTACCGGCACTATATTACGTTTTCTATTTTTATCATTTGGTTGTTGTAAATTTGGAACTAGTTATACTTATAAACTAACTATTATAATCTAAAGATTTGAATGGCCTCGAAACCTTAATATAGTAATACATACGGGTTCGTATCAAAAGGACATTTAAGCAGAACGCCCTATTAGCAGATCGTCCTAAAAGCAAAACGACATATTAGCATAACGTCCTACTAGCAACATGACCTGTAAAACGGCCTAATATCAAAACGACATAGACATTCATGTACACAAAAAAATTAAAGATTTTAGTAAAACTGTACAGTAAAAAATTTTTTTAGCTTGCAAACTACTGCTTGGCGGTAGAATAACTAGTAAAGCAAACTCCAGTTGGCGCCTGCAGAGGAAGCTAAAATCACAGCACTTGCTTTTCCTTGTAACTTTCGCTTAAAATAAATAAAAAATCAGTGCTTCCCCGTTTTGTAAGGAATGTACACGGTTTAGGACACAAAAACACTTTAACGACTATTTATGGGCACCAAGTGTGGTGCCCCTTTATCTTAACTTCCTACGCTTTGATACAAGTATATCGAATCAGTACATAAGTTTGAGTACTATTAGCAGGCAAATTAAATCAAAGCCAATGCTTACCAACATCAAATTTAGAACCTATGGGACACTTTTTATCGCATTCCATCCCGTCCCACTTCCCCAATAAGTATAAAATATAGTTTATGTATTGTAAACTAGCACACCGTCCCGGCTTCGTACGGTTTCTAAATAATCTAAGTTGCAAAGAGAAACAAACTATAGCCCATGTTACTCGGGGATAATATAGCGTCCCAACAGTGTAAGAATTTTTCAAATCGGTGCAGTTGTTTCGGAGCCTATTCGCGTCAAACAAACAACCAAACTTTTCCTCTTGATTGTATTTATTGTAAATATTTTAAACAAATGCGGAAGTTTATGTGCGTTTGTTACTTGTTTACGTTCAAATGGTTGAACTAAATTTGATGTAATTATGTATTATTTGTATG
Source organism: Mellilla xanthometata (assembly GCA_035578125.1). Lineage (NCBI taxonomy): Eukaryota > Metazoa > Arthropoda > Insecta > Lepidoptera > Geometridae > Mellilla > Mellilla xanthometata. The sequence continues at coordinate 12,432,243 of JAPUBQ010000009.1, read as the reverse complement.
AATCACATTAAGTGACATTTATCCAGGATCAGCATAGACATTACCGCGACACATAGTTTTTACTTTGGCAAAATTATAATTATCATTCATTCATTCTGTTTTATTTTACTGTATTTTTTATTGACCGGTAGGAAGAAGGTAACTTTTATTTTTTGCACATTACAGCTTGTCTTTTCTTGTCTTTTAAACAAGCAGGACGCGTAACCACACAAGCTAGCGACTTTCTGTTACAAGGTGGAGTTTGCCTAGTATGGGATATCTAGCTCTCAAAGAGGCATCCGGTACACCTTTAGGTGCTTGAGGGTGGGTTTTAGCCAGGCAAGCGTTAGTTAATCTTTACAACTATGTATGGTATAGCTTATACGTCCTTTTTGTGGCCTAGCAGTTTACAATATTCGTAGCGATTCAGCGGCACACACGACTTAACTAAATTTAAAGAAGCCCCGTCTCTGTTCATCTTAGGTGGCCAGAAAGAGACAGCACGTTCTGAACCACACATAAAACAACTAAAATCACGTCAAATATGAAAAATATAAGCGATTTTAGAGCGCACCCAATTGTATTAGCTCTAAATCTGACGTGTTTGACGTGATTTTAGATGTTTTGTCTATGGTTTAGACCGTACCATCTCTTTTTGGTCATTTATGACGAAAAGAGACAGAGCTACTTTAAATTTAGTTTAGTCGTGTGTGCCGCTGAATCGCCACCATTATAGCGGCAGTCAAAAGACCAAACCTAAGCTTCTGTCTCCACTGTATAGCATCACATAACGTCCCATACACGTCGCATTACTGTATTTACATTATGGTAAACATTATTTTTATAATAACGAAAATTTCTCGCGAAAAGCTCTTAGTGTTGTAGAATAAATCACAGGCTCTAAGTAAAGTGGGTGAGGCGCCCACGCAATATTTAGTGCTCGCATATTTCATAATAATCATATTTCTAGCTATTTCTTTTGGATATGAGTGCTACTGCGCATTTTTAAAGATATAACTTTGAATTTAAGAGAAGGGTGGCTTAGTCAACGGTATTTTGTGAAGAATATGGCAAGCTAGCTGACCCGGTAAACGCTGTTTTTCCTTATCAAAAAAACAATATACAAATAATTAATAGAATATATACGTATCAACAACAGGAAAGAAACACAGTAGAAGTTCTAAATATACGTACAAAGCGCTTTGACTCAACATTCATAGTGAGGACTACAAAGCTTTGAAATTCTCTGCCTGAGGCTCTGTTTTTAAGTACCATCTTAAGATCTCTTCAAATCAACAGTGAATAAGTTTCTTTTAAGTAAGCGAGCTACAATGTAGTATGCAGTGCTGCTTAAAATCAGGCAAAAAAAAATCTACCTATCTTTATAGAGAACATCAATATATGGGATATAATACGATCTGATATAACAGTTGTTGTTCCATGTAACTGACAATTGTTATGCACAATTCCAAGGTTATACATAATAAAAAAAAAGTAAAAAAAATGTATCATCGTCATCATCAGCCATACTCATTGAATTATTTAAAAAAATTGACATTTCACTCAATATCTGTAAAAATTATAGACTATATGTTATCAGAAATTAGCGTTTATAACATAATAAGGATAAGTTTTTAAGTTTTTATGTCTTTATGTGTTACTTTTTTTTTATAATCTAAAAACATGTTACTGATTAATGTTGCAATTATTTTGCTTTTAAAGATTTAAGTTTATTTTATACAAATATAAAAATGAAACTTAAACTTTACTATAAAAACAAAAAAGGCTAATCTAATATGCCGCTGTGGAGGGGTTTTTTTTTAAGCATCAGGTTTTCTAAGTATCCCACACAAAAAACATTAGTTTAGCCACGATAAGTTAAAAATACACAGACAGAGTTATGAAATTAAATATACACATGGATAAAATCATTGAAGCGCTTGGGAAGCCTGCTTAGCGAATAGATTGAAAAGTTATTTCAGGGAAAATATTACCCAAATTTAATTTATTTGCCCAAAATAAGTCTTTTAATTTATTTGTTCGTAGGCCAGGAGACATTTTCATGGAAAATTCATCTGGGAACGAGAAAAACAAAATGTTTATTCATGTCAACAACTTTATTAATATATTTTTTTGTTAGATAAAATAAAATATATTCTGGATCTAAAGGAGTATGCAGGAACACAACGCAAGAACGAAGAATATTTTAAATCTATTAAGTAACTAACTGCGCCCTTCGGCGCTACTCGCGTTAAGTTTGGAAGTTTGGAAGAAGTTCCGAGATAAAAGTAGCCTGTGGTTACTCCAAGGTCTAACCTATCTTCATAGTAAATATCATCAAAACTTCTCCAGCAGTAGGAGCGTGAAGGAGTAACATAGATTTTGAAGTTATTTGCGTATCCCATGGGAACTACTATTGTTTTTGGGATAAAAAGTAGCTTATATGTTAATCCAAGGTCTAAACTATCTTCACACCAAGTTTTATCAAATCGGTTCTGTCGTTTGAGCGTGAAGATGTAACAAACATACACACACACAAACTTTCGTTTTTTTTTGTATTAGTAGAATTTATCTGCTAGTTTTTACCCACAGGATTATCTTGAAGGTTAACTCCTAGCCTAAACACGATTTTCCCACCCCAGTGCCTGTAGCGGAAATGAAATGCAAATTTATGTCGGGTTATTTGGGTGTTTATTTAATTTCTGTCTGCAAATAAGCAATCTATCTAAAATGAATCCCGCAGTTGAATTTTATTCCGTGTATTTGATCAAACGGTATAATATTTGTATTGGAATATGTTTTTATTAACAAAAAAAGAAGACTTCCATTTCGGAATTGGGTTTTCTACATTGGTTGTTAAATATTCTAGAAAAATTAATGAAAACGTGGAGGACGAAATTGGAATAATTGAAATAGGAATTATATTCAAAGTAATAAAACAGCTGAAATTATGAATTTAAATTGATAAAGTAACAATTCTTAAACGACTTTTTTATAGGAGTATTCAAGAATATTAAAAAAAAAAACAAATAAAAATGTTGAGGTTAAAGTTGGAATAATTATAATATTGTTGCAGTAACAATGCTACATTATTTTTTATGTCCGTCCTCTTTATAACCTTTGGAGTGAAAAAAAGGTGAAGATTTAACCTTTTTTTATTGTGATTCTGTAGATTTTTTATATAAAACTAGAAATATAACTAGGTATTTATACTTTACTTATTCTTTTACTTTTTTATATTATTACAAAAAAATAAATGTGTTAGCTAATTAGTTAAAACACGTAATACTCAAATAATTTCAATCCGTCCCTTTGATCCCAGGGGTATGGGGTTTACTAGAATGGCTTTACGCAAGGCTTCTGGGATTCCAAATAAGAGAAGTGTTATACATAAATAAACAAACATTATTAACATTATTATCCTGTTTAAATACAGGCAAGGTAAGGAAATTGTGTCAGTTCGTTTAGCAACTTGGACGATTAAACTGTGAGACAAGAAACGGATAGTTACATTCCTAATCTAAACTAATATTGTAGAGAGAAAAAGTTTGCGCGTTTATTTATTTGACGCGAATAGGCTCCAAAACCTCTGAACCGATTTGAAAAATTCTTTCACCGGTGGTGAGCTACATTATCTCCGAGTAGCATAGGCTATATTTTATTTCTCTTTCTCTTATACTCTCTTTTTGGAGACCGCGTGAAGCCGGAATGGTATGCTAAAATTCAATTATGAGTTAGGGTAAACGTTTGCTTTTTATTGAACAAAAATAGTTTTAAATAAAAAAATCAGTAGTAAAATACAACAGCACATTGTTGCCCTAGGGATGAAAGTAACTTATTTAGTAGTAGTTTGGCGCCCGGAACGAAGTAAGTGCGCCAATAGTTCGAGGGACTCAATGGTAATTTCTAAATGAATGTACTCATATTTTGGTACTTGATTTAATGCTTTCATAGTTATTAATAATAATTAGCCCATGATAATCATTATCCAACATAATCTCAAGGTTGATGATGATATTAAGTTCAGATTGCTAAGGTAATTAAAAACAGATTGCTAATTATATACATAATTCTTATCCCATCTTTATTGTGTCACGGTTTCTGAAACGAGGATCCTAAATTCAACGGTTAGGAGATTTAAGATTATCCGACAGCTATTTCCGGATTCCAGAGGTCTCTTTCCGGCATTATGCCGGATGTAAACAGGGATTGTTAGTTTAGTTTCATAACTTTATTGACACGGGACCTTAAATAAAGGACGCCTATATGCAGTTGTGTATGTGTTGAGAAGTTAATCCGGGATAAAAGTACCCTATGTGTTAATCCAAGGTCTAACCTATCTTCATAGTAAATATCATCAAAATCGGTCCAGTAGTTAATAAACTTCAACAGATACTTATCAAAAATGTTATTACGAACTCAAAGACTTCTTTGAGGATAAATTAGTATGAATAAATGTATTTTATATTTTGTCTATGAATATTCACAATGTGTACTTTACTATGCAAAAATATATCAAAAATAAATTAATTATTGTTTCAAAGTAATAGAGCTGTGATAATAAATAAATAATAAATACAATATGTTATACTGTGTAGTTATTATAGTATTGTATATTAATAGTCACTAATATTGTAAAGACACTGTCTAGTTTGCCTTGGAGGAAAGCTAGCCAGTGCCTCTTGCTACGCCCTATTACAACAGGGTACATGTAACATAGCCTTGTCATACATGTGTTGCAAGTTAATAAATAAACTATAAACTAGTTGGAGCGTAAAGGAGTAACATAGATTTTGTAGTTATTTGCGTATCCCACGGGAACCACAATTGTTTTTGGGATAAAAAGTAGCTTATGTGTTAATCCAAGGTCAAACCTACCTTCATACCAAGTTTTCTTTTTTAATTTTTGACGACCTTGTTGATTTCCATGCCGGACTGCCAAGCAGAGGGTCCCGGGCTCTATTCCCGGCATGGCCAATATTTTTGTGATGAAATAAATTTGTTGATTGTCGGTCTGGGTGTTAAATTTGTATCGATATAAAGTTGTTTATGTATGTATATGTAGTTTATTAGTAATGCTAGCGACAAGAATATATACTAGAAATGGTTTAGTATGGGCAAACCAGCCGTGTGTAAAATATACTCGATAATATGTTTAAAATAATATCAAAGCGTGGCCGTGGATTTCTACGAAATAAATTGAAATGATAAACTCTAACGATTCTATATAATATCACTTCATACAAAAAACTTATTTTTCTTTCTTTTTTTCAGAAGCACAAAAGTTTTCATTTTAAGCTATTTTTATATTGTTATTAACTATCGAGTGAATTTTACGTAATCGTGTATTAGATTTCTAACGATTCCTAATACTGAAAATAAATTGAAATTCCGTAGACTTACTAACGCAGGATTTCATAACAGTAAAGAAATATATATAACGAGTATTTTGCCTCCAAAAGACACGCTTTTAATCTTCTGGTACGTACGTATTTAACTTTTTGGTACGTAGGTATTTAAGTTCCTGATACGTACGTATTTAAATTTCTGGTACGAAGGTATTTAACTTCCGTACGTATTTAAAATCTTCGTAAATAAAACCTCGGTCTCCAAGCTGCCAGATTCGCTCACAAACTCTCCGAGGTTTAGCCGAGTAGATGTTTATTTTAGAAAATTGAAAAAGGGAACGCAGTATGTGCTTGTAATAGGAAATTATTTGAGTTGATAAGTCCCCCGCTTCCGACGTAACCCCTACTATTTAAAAACGGTTCGAAAACCATAATATCCATGATGGAATAATCCTTACATTCGCTATGTATTTATGCATATTTTGCAAATGATTTAAACTAAATGAGTTAAATTGAATTTAAACGGCAAAATTCAATAATAAGTTCATATTATTTTAACGACTTCGTTGGCGTAATGGTTACCATGTCGGACTGCCAATCAGGAGGTTTCGGTTTCGTTTCCCGACACGGCCAAGATCTTTGTGCTAAACTAAATTTGTTGACTGTCGGTTTGGGTGTTAAATATGTATCTATGTAAAGTATGTATATGTAGTATATCAATTATGTTAGCAAACATAATACAAACTAAATATGGTTTAGTATGGGGTTAACCAGCCGTGTGTGAAATGTGTCCGAAAAAAAATTAGCTAAATGGAGAAGGTCTGGTGTCAAATTTTCAAGTTTTTCGAGAGCCTCTGATTTTTTTTTAACTGGTCGTGAGGCCAAAGCTAACAATTTAACATGTCATCCGACTAACGGTAGCGCCTAGAAGTAAATGCCTCCTACAAAAATATTTTTTCCATGGCATGAAAATGAAAGTTCAACGTGTCACCCGGCCTATAAAAATGCCACTTTTTAAAAGACAATCCAGTGCATGGTCATCCATCCGAAGACAATTCGACCGTTGCTTTCCCTCGATGATTATTTTTTTAACGACAAATAGGCTTACGTTTGACCGCAGCTTGTCTGATGTTAAATAACTTGAAGATTGACTACAAAGTACAAGTTATTATTCTGTGGCTTGACTGTGGTCTAAGATGTATCACGATTGCCTAGAACCTATTTACTTTAGATTTAAAGACCCCCAAATTGTACTTCTCGAGAAAAAGAGACTCAGGAAGAGAGTTCCAAAGCTTCGCAGTTCTCACAATGAAGGTCGAAGCAAAACGCTTTGTGCGAATCCTTAGAACTTCGACAGTAAATCGGTGTCTCTTCGCTGTGCCCCTGCTCGTTCTGTAGTGGAATGGAGAAGCGGGAATTAAATTGTGCAGCTCCATTGCACAGTCTCCAAAATGTATCCGATAAAATACAGACAGACTGGCAACCTTGCGCCTATGTTCAAGGCTTTGTAGCCCTGCTTTAGATACGCAAGGCTGTTCACGAGTTTCTATTAAAAGTTGCTTTTCGTAGTAAGGTAGTGGAAGTTCTTTCGCTATACTAATACCCACTACAGTGTCTCCAACACGCCTGCCTCGTACAGTTTCCTCAAATATATTTACAATTCTAAAATAAACTTTATAGTAAGAGCCATAAGGTTCAACAAGTCTGGGTTTTTTAAGTCAAAACAGACGTAGTTCTGTACTTATTTATTAAAATCTTTCTTTTTATAGAGGCAGTAAGTTAAGGTTCGTTAAAAGTGACTTTATTATACAAGGAAGTATGTATGTACGTGTGTAAACATTGAGGAATAAGAAACAAGTTTTTGCCTATCATAACAAGTATAAGCAGCCTACTATACCAGTCTCACTGCTGGGACTCGAGGCTTTCTTTCACTAGAAGATGATTATAGGCTATATCCACCATGCTGGCCAAGTGCGGTTGGGCGGATGACTCATGTTTTCGGATATTGCAGTCTTCGACGTTGGTTTCTTCGCGATGTTTTCCTTCTTAGTAAGGAGATTACGAATACACAAATATCTTAAAAACAAGTTATTGGTGTAGGGCCGGGATTGAACCAGGGGTCGTCTTTACCACCTGAAAAGCTAACGTTTTAACCACAGAACTACGCTCACGTTTCAGCCTCACTCGGTTTTTTGTCCTTAAGATTCAACTAGCCGACTAAATGTTATAATTATTTTATGTAAAGAGATTTTATTTCATAACAATTATAGATTTTAGCTCCCGACGGACAAATGACGGGGTGTTTTAATGAAGTATATGTATCTTTGTATGTGTGTGTGTGTGTGTGTTTGATCAATAATATTATCACAGCTGTAAGCGCAAGCTCTTCCGAAACAAAATATTATTATAATTAACAACATTTAACACACACATATATTATGACACACAATTCCAAGATGGCTGACACTTCAAAATGAATTATTGATTTATTAGGGGGTTTCTAAAATTTGAATGTCTATACTTGTTAGTTTTTATAAATTTTCCAAAAGATTGATTCTCAATGTAAATAAATCCCATGAACATATTCCAGCAATACATTTTCATTCAGAAATCATGACGCAAAATATTGCCAGCGCAATGAATTCACGTTTGTCAACCGTTTTGTTGGAAAAGGATTATTGGCAACACTTGGATTTGTACCGGATGAAATGGAAATTTCCACTGTTTTATTTTACACTAATAACTTTAATTTACGTTATCTGTATCGCTTCATAATAAATTAAAGTGCGTTAGAAGGTAACATAAATAAACGTTTGGTTTTGCAATAATAACGCGATTCTTAAATCATTTTTCGGCAAAAAACTGAAACAGATGTATCTACTGCGACGAAAATATTATTAAGTAAGTGTACAATATAATTTTTTTTTCATCTGTAGTGTAAACTCCATGTAACGTCACTCGATTTAACGAGAAACACTCTTAGGCGTCGAAATCAATTGGTTTTAGTTGGTTTAGCTTGTATTCCAGAATGATACATTCTCTCCATTTAACGACCACTCTATAACGCCATAAAATGCACAGTCGCTTCAGGGTCGTTCTATAGAGTTTAAACTGTATATTGAAAAACTTTGCGTAAACTTTGCGTAAGCGAATTACTTATACATTTCAAATAGGTACATTTTTACGACAACAATAACCTTTTTTCACTTCAAAGCCAAGTGAAAAGTTCCAAAGAAATTGATGCCCGTATAAAGCGGATTTTTTAAATCTCGGTAAAACTCTGTGCAGTCTTAAAAAGTTAGAAAAAGTTTTTGATTTGTAATTTCCGTCCGAGTCGATTCAATTGTTTCGGTTTTTTGCCGAAAATTACTTTTGAAGTTGAGGAATTATTTGTCGGAAAACAAAAGGTTTTATCAAATGTATTTTCCAATATATACATATTATTCTTACTCATTTAACTGTACTCTCTAGATGATAGCGAACGCTCCAATTCCTTAGAACCACCATTTTCTATCAAATCTACCATCTTGTTTGAAGTGCCTGTAGCTCAGCTAGATAAGGTGATCTGACGCGATCATCGAAGCTAAGCAACGGTTTATGCGGACGGTGCTTGGATGAGAGACCATAGCCACGATTTTCATTTACAAAGTGGCATTTTATCTGGGCGCTACCGTGGGTCGGATCACACGTTAAATTGTAGGTCCCAGCTAGAAATACAGAACTATAATAACCCTAAATAGCATACGTTAAAGGCAAGTCACTTAATTACTTAATACTTGAAAACGTTAGTTAGATTAAATTAAATAAACTTACAAATTTCATTAAATAAAGTCTCAGTACAAGCTGTCGTTAAGTCAAGTCAGATGCCTTAGGGCGGTTTGAAAACTTTCGACACCAGAGCTTAGCCACTTAGTTCATACGAAGAAAAGAGGGTTGCTATCTAGTTTAGTTAGTAATTTTATGTCTAGTGATTTTTTTAAATTATCAATAGAATCCAGCCAGTCGCATCCATACATCTCTCCACTAACTGAAGCCCTTCAAGCTTAACCGAGTTATTTCCGTCATTCTATTTGAGTGCGGGAAACGCGCGCCGCTTGCAGGGGGTCCTAGGACATTGGCCTGTCATTCCTGTTAGTTGCAACGCTTTTAGTACTTACGCATAACTAGATACTATAAAGAAAACTTTTAAAAGTTTTGCAAGTGTGAGACTTTAGATGTATTCTGGAAAAGATAGTTATATCTTATATATAAAATTTCCGTGTCACAGTGTTTGTTACCGTACTCCTCCGAAACGGCTTGACCGATTTTTTCCAAATTTTATATGCGTATTCAGCAGGTCTGAGAATCGGCTACTGTATATTTAGTTTTTTTTTTTAATTAATGTAAAACAACGTTTGCCGGGTCAGCTAGTTATATTATAAGTTTGTTCCAGAAACATTTAAAATGTAAGCATATGAAATGCAATAATGTTAATATTATTAAGATGCTAAATGTTCCTAATTATCTTAGGGGAATAAAGACTATAATATATATAAAAAAATAAATAAAAAAAGTGTAAGAGACATAAAAACGATAGTCTTGTACATGGTCACCCATCCAAACTCCGTTCGCATCGACCGTTGCTTAGCGTCGATGATCGCGTCAGATCACCTTAGGCGAGCCACGGACGCTTCCACAGGCGATACTTTATTTTGCTTTTTGTGCTAAATCATCTAAACGCAACACTCTGATACTTACTATGTGCGATAAATATTTTCCTTTCTCATATTACAAAATGAAACACTAATAATATTATAACGGAAAATCCACTCTCTAAATATTTTTCTCATTTCCCGTACAACTAATTTTTTTTTTCATATCTACCCAAAAACCAGGATACGAAGATACAATGACACTACAAAAATACATCTTATAAAACAACAATCCAGAGTAGATACGATTAAAAAATACATCCTACAAAAGTATCGAACTAAACAACGCAACAGACAAAACTTCACGATCACGAAAGAAAAATGTCTCGCCTTTCCGGAAAAACACTCAATAAATAGAGGCATATTTTCCCTTAATTTCCGTGTACAAAAAATTTTTCATCCGGTGGATACCATATCTCTATAGATATGGTATCCACCGTATCCATATTTCTATCCAAACACCAGAATTCAAAGATACGACTCAACAAAAACACATCTTATAAAAGTATCGAACTAAAAAATGCAACAGACAAAACTTCCACGAACACGAAAGAATAATGTATCGCCTTTCAAGAAAAACAATGCATAAATATATGCATATTTTTCCCTTAATCTCCCTGTACAACAAATTTTTCATCCATATCTCTAAAGATATGATATCCATCATATCCATATCCATATTTCTATTCATACACCAGAACTCAAAGATACGACTCAACAAAAACACATCTTACAAAAGTATCGAACTAAAATATGCAACAGACGAAACTTCCACGAACACGAAAGAAAAATGTCTCGCCTTTCAAGAAAAACACTCCATAAATAAGGGCAATTTAAAAATAAACAGGCGAGCGTCAGTCGTCCGCCGCCATTGCAGCGAAGGAATTCCAATTTTGAAAGCCATGATCAAGTTTGCGCACGCGGCGGCGGCCGGAAACGCAGCCCGCTTCCGCCGCGCGCTTCCCGTGACGTCATCCCGTCTGTCTGACCCGTGTCCGCTTTCACACCGAATGAAAAATGGTGGTCGGTTCCGGTAATTAGGGAGAACATAACAGTTTGCTGCGGTACTAAGTTGATGTCGTGCTCGGGTTTGTGTTTATCTTTTTTCTCGTTTTAAATGTGTTCATTTGACACTTAGCGAGGTATTTTTTTCAGTTTTGCTGGTTGATCTCTCGTATGAGATTTTAATTTTTTCTGACAATATAAATAAAATGTTATAAACTAATATTGATTTATTTTGAAACGATGACAGCTCCGTCGGGCGTACGGCTGCCTTACGTTCCGTAGGTCATGGTTTTGATCCCTGCCAATCAAAATCGAGTTTCCGATTAAGATGAATATTGTAAGGAAACCATATCACGCTGGTAGGACATTTTATGTGGCACTCGCCAGGCTAGCAAACTCTCAATTTTAAAAATCTGTCGCTAAGCACGTAACAATGTTTTCCAGCTGCCTCCTTGAGGTTACATACTCTGCTAGTCAAATTTCTAGCTGATATAATAATATGTAAAAAAATTACAACAAATCTTGTTCTTACGTAGACTTATTTCAGTGCTATTAAAATTATTTTCCCTTTAAGTACTTCGAACACCAATTTCCCCAACACTTGGCCTCTTAGCTCATACGAACAAAACTTAGATCAAATTCCCTAAGCATTACAAAGTTTTTACACAACGGTGTAATGGAAGCCATTTCGATATCCGCCAATAAGTAAACATGTTGGCAAGCAGTGTGAAAATTTACATTCAAGCGAGTTGGCACTTTGTTGCATAGATTTCAGGTTTACATTCAAGTGAATGCAAAATAAAAATTTCAGGTTTACATTCATGTGAATGCAAAATAAAAATTTCAATCGGGTTTTCCAGATTTCGTCTTATTTTTGCAATGAAGTGTTTTATAGAACTACGTTCAGTTTGCGACTAAAATAAAAAGTTATCCTTTGAAAATTAGATATTTGTTTGTTTTGTGTGTTTGTATGTACTTCTACTATGGTACTTCTTAACTGGATGGTAGATACATAAGAGGTCATTTTCTCAAAATAATTGGCCAAGTGCGAATTGGGTTCGCGCTTGAAGGGTTCCTTACCATTGTTATATGGGAGCCCCCATAAATATTATTTTTAGTAAATTTTATAATTTAATTTGATAGCTGATGTCCTTCTATATATTTTGTTATTATTAATATATGCGATACGAAAAACACATTTATTGAATTGGGGACCCCACTGAATATTTTTTATTTTTTTATTTTGTGTATTTGTTGTTATAGCAGCTCGAGAAATACAATATTATCTTGTGAAAGTTTCAGCTTTCTAGCTATTTCAGTGGATTTCGGTTTCTGAGATACAGCCTGGAGACAGACAGACCGACAGAGAGACAGCGGAGTCTTAGTAATACGGTCCCGTTTTTACTTTTTAGGTACGGAACCCTAAAAAAATAAACTAAATATGCATATATATTGCTCCTCGTCAATGGAGAATTCATATGAAATACACCAACATTTTCGGACCCATATAATTCTACTAATATTATAAATGCAAACATTTGTGTGTGTGTGTGTGTGTATGTTTGTTACTTCTTCACGCTCAAACAGCTGACTGAAATTGGTATGAAGATAGATTAGACCTAAGATTATTAACACAGGCTACTCTGTATCTCGGTTTAACTTCTTTTTGCATGCTTTATATTAGCTTCACCGTATGTTTGTTTGTAACCGACTTCTTTGGGCGCGATTTTGACCCACTTTAAACGGCCAGATTTCGTTGAAACTTTGTAGATTTATTGAGGACCGATGACAATACACTAATTTGATAAAATTATTATATTTTTTTGTATTTTTGTTTGTATGTGTGTTTGTAACCGACTTCTTTGGGCGCGATTTTGACCCACTTAAAACGTCCAGATAAGCGTGTTTTTTAGGTTTTTTTTTAACTATTATTATTATAACCGGATTAACGCGGGTAACACCACGGAACGAAGCTAGTTGAATATAAAATTTACCGCAAATCAGCGTCGTTAGTAGCTAAACATATTAACACGAACTCAGGTGACTGTGGAAATCATGCCAAAACGAGGTGCGAAAAAAGAATGAATTCATAACAAAGGCTCTCATTTAAATGAGAAACGCATTTCAAATATATAGGGCGCATCGTGTGAACAGTAAGGAATAATGAATTGAGTGGGTATTTTCAAATCTGATGTACGGATACGATTATTAGACACGGAGACTTTTGCATGGTGGTAAAGCATTTTTAATCGACTTCAATAAAGGAGGTTATAAACGACTGTATGTATTTTTTTTTATGTATGTTCACCGATTTCTCAGCCATTTGTGAACCGATTCTCAAAATTATTTTCTTAAAAGAAAGAGTAAGGTCCTGAATTGGTCCCATTGGCACCAAGTTAGGATCTGAGGACGGAATCCTAGGGAAATCGAAGGAAATAACCTTAAGGCTGAAAAAAAAGTAGTAGACTGCAGCAACCCTCTTAAGTGCCAGTTAATTTAGACTAGGCATGCTCCACCTAAGGCCAAAGTGATGTAAACTCGTGTGGTTACGTGTCCGGATCAAATACCTGCTAAAAACTGTACGATGAAAGAAACTATTTTATTTTGCTTGGGTGACATTGTATGTAGATTTTGATAACAATAATTGGTCATTTGATTCACACATAATGAAGGATTGAAAAAAGTAAAGATATATTTATGTTTTTGATTTGATTCACATTTTTTTTTTCAATTCTATGTGCATGGTTGTAATTAATATATCTGATAAACAAAAAAAAAATATTTTATTACTCAAAATTTACGAAGCATACAATTTAAAACTAATAAAAAAAACCTGTAAATAAATAATAATAAAACTAATTTAAAAGGCCACTCCGGACAGAACCTGAAGGAAAGGTACTCATAACGTTCGCCGCGTTGTATAGCTATGGATGGATAGCCTTTGCGTCAGGTAAGATCCGGAGCGGAATCCTGATATCTCTCTCATTCTACGCCCAATTTCGGCAATAAAAAGTTTGGCCTCAGTTCCCCAACAACTTTCAAAAGCAACGGGCACAAAGAGATACTGAGATACTGATTCTAGTAAACTATAACAAAATACTCCATATATCACTATAACAAAAATATACAATTATAATATTATTATAATTGTATATTTTTGTTATAGTGATGGCGTTGCAAATATATTATATTTGCAACGCCCATACTGATATTATAGGTATGGTTAAGAGGCCGCCATTAACACGACAAAGAATTCAAATTACTTGGCTGATGGATTTTAATTTTATATTCGGCATTTTGCTTCCACTCTTTTCTTCTGTAATCGAAATATTATCATACACAAATCTTTGGGAGAAATATTTTGTATATTTTCACTTATTTCTATCGCTTTTGTATGAAAATGAATGATTGAGGTATTCGATATATATTATTCTTTTGTGTCAGTAGTACCATTGAAATATAATGGTATTCGAATTAGAATTGTTTAATCAATTAGGCAGTTGTCAAATCTATATTCTCTAAGAAAAGGGATTGTTTGTAAATCCTACTAATGTTTTATAATAAATGATTGAGACTGACACTCGATTTTTACTTTACTGTCTTGTCAGACGTATAGAAGTATTGATTAACTACAGAGCCGACAATCAAAAACATATAACACCGTATTCTATCTGAGTCAAATGTTTAATGCATGTTTTTCTACAGCTTAGCTAGTAAATCAACAACAAAATAGTTTTATCAAATTGTTTTTAAGATAATTTTAGAAAATGCTGATATTTGAAACTTTAGACCGTGCAAGAAATATTCAACAAATAAAACACAATGTAGTAAATAATAATCACATAAAACACTCACCTAATACTAAAAGCTATCGGGATCGCCGGTATGAATCTGAAAAGAATACAAAAATACGTTAGAAATGAAACACAAAGTTCACTGGCTACTGAACAGAATCAAAAGCAAACTTGGGCAGAGATTAGCATTTTATATCTCTCTTGTTTTTAATATAAAATCGCTCGGTTCATATTGAATACTGCCGCGGAATTTTAAAAAGGAAAGTTCAAAAGCGAAAATAACTGAAATACAATAAAATTCCGACTTCAGTTTGGAACGAGGGCTATGTACTGAGACTAATAAATATCGGGACTAGAGATGCTTAAAATAATATTATGTATAATACTGATAATTTTGACTCGATCTTCTCACTTGCATAACCAGATGACCGCGAGCAAGAGTTAGAGAACTTTCAAATGCTTTCTTTATTGAATTAAGTCATATTAGGAATTTTGTTGATTATTTTTATTTTTTTATTATACTCGTATTAAAACGTAAATAATTATCTCATTTTGTTACACAAAGAGGCAACTCGGTGGACATTTTAGGTACTCTTCCCACTGGCACTGGTTTTTTAGATTAGATTAATTTAATTAATTTTAGATTAGATTTACATTACTTAATATTGAATTCGTGGTTGATTTTCAATGAGAGCAAAATACTCTCTTTTCAGTAGACATCCTACTAATATTATAAAGGCGAAAGTTTGTATGTATGGATGTGTGGATGTATGGATGTATGTTTGTTACTCTTTCACGTAAAAACTACCGAATGGATTTGAATGAAACTTTACCACAATATAGCTTATACATCAGAATAACACATAGGCTATAGCTTATACATCAGAATAACACATAGGCTACAATTTTTGAGGTTTTTAATGTGAGGTCGTAAAAAAAACACATTTTTTGCGCTTACATTGCAAACGCTGACTGTATCCTACAAGATAGATCAAAACAATTTACTACAGTATTGTACAACTTAAAAAGGTCTACAAAAAAGTCCGTGATGGTATATGTTTATCTCTTAGGAATAACCCACAATAACCATTTTTTATCCTTTACTTTGTACGAGAAATAATGGCTTATTTACGAAGCGATTTTAAGCAATACAGTATAAATCCTTATCCAATTAAGTATCTTAAATACATTGTGCATTTAATAAAGATCAATATGGCTTTTTGCAGCATGTAAATTAAATAAATATTTTCGAAGATATCACAGATTTAAAATGCAGCGGCGCCAGGCGACCGGGGCGTGCGGTGGGGAAGAAGCGGCTAATAGCTGAGTGCGCGACCCGAACGCGGGCAGACGCATGAGGGCAGACGTCGTTGACGGTTGTGTCCGTTTTGCGAATTTTCAAGGCACTAGCGATTTGATAAAAACGTATGGTCGCCTACTTTAAGTAATATAGGCCTAAGGTTAGTTATTGCCAGGTTTCTTTTTGGTTAGGAGTAACACGTACAAAAAGATACTTCATTTTTACAAATTACTTCATTGATAATTCAATTACTATATAGATAGGTTACTTACAGTTAATTATAACAAATTATATTAGCAATAAATTAAAATTGCGACTATAATTTGAGATTTAAACTATCCTATCTCTCAAGTTGGATCGAACTGCACATGGTGTGCGAATTTTATTATAATCGGTTAAGTAGTTTAGGAGTCCATTGAGGACAAACATTGTGACACGAGATTTATATAAATTAAGATAAGATTATTAATATTGTATGTATGTTTTTTATTATTCTTTATTGTACACTACGTCCTTCTTTAGTCGTTTATAAATTCCTTTCCATCCAAAGGTTGCCTGGAAGAGATCGCTTTAAGCGATAAGGCCGCCAATTGTGGTACACTAATTTTAAGTTAATTGTCTTTTACTGTGCCTTTTTTATTTATGTGTCCAATAAAGAATTATAAAATTTCCATGACACAATGTTAGTTACCGTACTCCTCCAAAACGGCTTGACCGATTTTTACCAAATTTCATATGCGTATTCAGTAGGTCTGAGAATCTTCTACTATATATTTTTAAGGCAAAACAACGTTTGCCGGGTCAGCTAGTATTAAATAAATATTAATATCACGAGTTTTGTAAAGGACAAAACTAGTCCTGTATTAAAACAGTGCGGGCCGCACCGCGGACGAACGTTGGCTGTGTTCCTGCCCTTGAGAATGGCACGCTGATTGTGCTGAAACATGTCGGGCTAATACCGACAAAATAAACGTAAGTGATAGCCAGTTAGACAAACATTATTCAAAACTAGTCCTATCACTTTTAGTCCAATTTCAACAATTTATTAAATACGATACACATACATATCAAATACGTACGATTTTGATTGACGTTGGTTGTTATGTCCCGGTATTTGATTCATTCACATCTTTGAGGTGGATATTTGTTGTTCTAGAGGATTTTGTAATCTTATTTAGCTACATTTAACTTTGTAATTAAAAACGAAAATTTAATTTGTTTCTCTGTTTATTTATGTCTTTGTAACATTATATTATATTTCCATGAGTGTTTTTTAATTTATATTTGAAATGAGTTAATTAAATTAAAATGTGTATATAATGAACTAAATAAAACACAACATGCTCAAATGTTGTTTAAATATAATTTAAATTGCAAACTGACAGATCAAAATATGAACGGAAATGTTTGGAACATTAATGTTAAGAAAAAAATACATACAGTCGAATATATAACGTCCTCGTTTTTTGAAGTCGGTTAAAAACAAGTCAGTCTATTTAATTCAAAGAACTAAACAAATAAAATACAGATTAAGGTTTAATTAATTATCTAAGATTTTGTTATCCAACACATTCAAAACATTTAAATTTAATAAAATAAAAAATAGTTAGTTAAATTTATTTCAGACTTTGAGACAAAAAATAATGATTTAAATGTGATATTTAAATCATTAATGTGTGATGACTTAATTATGTTGAAGGATTATATATGAACGATTATTGTTATTGTAATGAATGGGATTTTATGAATGGGAACCTACTTTCCTGACAGTAGGATACAAAATCCCAAGAAAAACACTAAAGTAATTCCCTTTTCCTACTCGACTTCTTATCTTGATACTTTCAACACATACATACGTATATTGTGGTCAATTTCCTGATACTTTCTCGAAGCCTAAGTTATTCATTCAATCTCGCTGAGTTACGATCAATCTCGATATAGAATCATATTCTTCAATTTTCCACACAAAAGGAATTCATCGAACGGATTCGGAGGTGATTTTCTTTCGATATTCTTGATTAGATATTTCGAAAAAGAACAGTTGGTAGGTTTTTACACAGTATCACTAGGCATTTGATAAGCAAGGCGCGTAACAACATAGCGACACTGCTCTTAGGTTGAGTTTGTCTAGTCTGGTATAACTGACTCTCAAAGAGGCTACCAAAATGTACCATTAGTTGCTTGGTGACAGATTTTAAGCGAGTGTGGCTCGGTGGTAGTAACGTCTGATTTTCAATTAAACGGCCCCGGCCCTACGTTAATGGCTTGTTTTTCAAGTTATGTGTGGATTTGCACTCGCTTTACGGTGAAGAAAAACATAGTAAGGAAACCGGCAAGTGAGTTTGAGGACCACAATATCCGAAGACGTGTGTCATCCGCCAATCCACACTTGGCCAGCGAGGTGGATATAACCTATTAACCTCTACTAGTGAAAGAATATATCGAAAGAATGTATATCACTCCTCTTGAGAGAAGGCCCCGAGGCCCAGCAGTGGGAACGTATAGTTGGCTGCTTATTTATGACAGATTTTCAAGCATAAGACAATAGCGCTACTTCCAATTTAATGTTTATAAACTTTGCTACGTATGATCAAGCATGCCTTACTATCTTCGATCAAAAATGTACTAGATATAAGGTTATGTTTTTGAAGCGGCGAGGATAGTAAGACCACAAGTAAGAGTGTGGTCGTATTTGAGTTTGAGGAATTTAAGCTTTATTTGTATAGTAATATAGTTGAATTTTCTAACGCTCACTGCGTACGCTCATAAAATTTTATAGCTGTTATCGTAGAGCAAAATAGCTAATGTTTATTACGGCACTAGTCGAAACTCAACCTTAAGATACAGTGGTAAGGTTTACTTTGATTGTTTTTTTTTTGTGACGTAATATATTGTAATAGATACATAAGTATAGTAAGCTCATGCCATTTTTTTGTGCTGTGTTTATATGCAATACTGAATCTGGTACGTATTTGATCGAGGCTTACTATAATATACTACTTCAAATATCTTAATATTTTTCTTTGTACTCTTTCATAGAGTAACTAAACACCAAACGGGCATTCGAACAGATAAGTCCTAAATTTAACCCAACCAGGCTTTTAGTTATTCGATGACTTGTTTATGTTACGGCTAAGATAAGTCAAAAGTAAACTAAAGCTAAGTCGAGTCGAGTTCACTTAATAGGCCCGCGTTTAGGAGATGTACACACGTGGAGCAGCTCTCTGTTTTTATCACAAATAATGTGGTTATAATTATAGAAAATGAGGTAATGATCATAAAAATGATATGTAGTCTGTAATAAAATTAATTTTATATTATTTTTCATTTTATTTCATAACTTATAAGTACAGAAAATTCCGAGTAAGTGTAATTACACTTACTCGGAATTTTTGTAAAAAATATGAACATTAATACAACATAACTTACGTTTTTTCCTATGGAAGTAGTTTAAAAAGATATTAATTTATTAGACTGCAATCGAATACTTTCATCAATATAATATGCAAATGGAAAATTTTCTTCTATTCTAAAAAAAACTGAACTGTTAAGTAAAAAAAATAGATCATATTATTAACATTTTCACATCATCTTTGAACAAGGTTTTTTAACCTATTGACTCAGGCGTTACTTTGCGCAAATCCATTTTAGATTGTAGAAAAATGAAATATTTAGTGTACTTCCGCTGTGATCGGAAATCAAATTAAGAGAAGCAAGGAAAAATCAAATATTTCTAAAATTTTGGTGTGTTCCTCCGACCGACCATCATACCTCCACTACAACTCACACCAGTATACCTAATCTACCTAAACTTCTTCTTCTTTTTCTTTTCTATATAAACTCATTAATATAATATTATGTTATTAAGATGGGGTACAACTAAAGGAAAATCGGTTAATCCATTCGGCAAATAAGAAGCGAGGGTCGATTGCAGCTGCGGACTGCTGACTCCACTATTTCAGTCTGTCTTTTGTTAGAGGGATGTGGAGGAAAAAGAGTGAGTTATTACTCAGTTTACGTACGCTCGAATAAGTTTCTATCTACGGGAAAAGACTTGAATGGGTGAATGATTTCAATGAAATTCTTATATTTACACTTTGTAAATAGATTTTTTTTTTCGATTTGGCTCCACATTCATCTATCTTACTGTTAAGGAATTAATTGCCTCCTACTGTGTTTCCTAATACATATAACTTGGATTTTTTCAAGGCGAGAGTGAACAGGTTTCTTCTAAATCAACGTGCTACATCTTCGGCTACAGCTTCGCTTACCATCAGATGAGTTGGTGACCAAGCGTAGATCAATTCTATTAAAAAAAAAAGTGTAAAGTTCTGTCAATTTTGCTACCTGTGGTACTCCATTGGTATTTTTAGCCTCTTTAAAACGAGCCACTGGTATTTATTATTTTGGACTTTAAAAACAAATCTGTGATTGAGTTTTCTCTTAAATTGATTATTAATTTATTTTATTTCTAATCTGAAGTACGTCAAGTTAGTGGTTTAAGTAATTGGTTTGTAATAATTAATAAATATAGAACCAGCGAGCCTAGACAAGTCCCCATCGCATCTTATGGTTTCCTCACGATTTTTTCCTTTACAGAACGCTTGAGCTCATTGACGGGGATCGAACCCATGACCTACGGGACGTTAGTTGGCGGCGAGTCCAACTGAGCTGCCAAAAAAGTTTCAAAATACCTATACTTTAGATGCTATACTTTACCTATACTTTAGATGCTATTGACTTAAAAAAACTCGATTGAAATCATTCTAGTTTCAAATTCAGTATATAAATAAAATACACCTAGAAGGAGCCCTTAATACATTATCAGGCAGTATTACGGTATCAGTTAATGTCAGAGACCATTACGGACGAATAATCAAAGGATCTTCAGCTCGATTCCCGCCTTTGATGTGGAGTTAAATGATTCTACACGCTTAGCCTGAACTAAGGCTAGGGTCGTTGGAAGGTTTGAGTTATGTGGTGTTTGGAGAATTAACCTAATATCGGGTTAAACTGATATTCTTCCGACGTAGACTTATTCAGTGGCAAAACTTTGGATTTACAATTTTTACTCATTCAATTCAAAACATCTAAGGGCTTAAAAAATTGATGTTACAATAATAAATTGTATCCTGTAATACCTAAATACCTACCAGTGGAATGCAATTTTTTAGGTTTTGTATAAAATTTTAGTTAAATATAAAATAAAACTTATAAAATAATATAAAAAACACATCATCTAGTGTGACTATAAACTAGAAAAATGTGGCAAGAACATAAGTAATGATCTAAAATTGGTATTTAAGTTTTAATAAGTAAAAACTTCATATCTTTGAAACGTAAGGTCAAGTACCGCATTCCCGAGTAAAAAGACGCGTTTGAATTTAAAGGGTTACCTACTGTACGGAGTGTGGCAATGTACCACAGTTGAGTTAATAACGGTAAAGTAACTTTTGCTTTATCTTTTTGTTTGGAAAAAAATACTATAATACATATACACAATACAAATTCCTTATTTGTGACACAAGTAAAATATAACAAATATAAAAATAGAGTTCAAAATATCGCAGTTAAGTTCTCATCGCTTAATTAAGTTTTAAAAACAAAAATTATGGCAATAAATCAAACGTTTTGAGTCAATTGTGTTAAAAAATGGTGTTTAAGATTGTAATGTCTGACAATTTGTATTTTTGACAGCCATTGTCGAAATACGAGTTATATTAAATGGAACGACAAAATAAGAAAAATAAGGATTCGAATCCGTTCGAACATTACACAAAATCATAAATTGACGATAATATAAAATACTAAGTTCCGTTAATCGTCACCTATCAAAGACTCTACGGCACATATTTTACACTGTGCCGCCACCCACATCTTACCACATGTACCTTTAAAACAGTTGAAGCAACCCTCCACATAAGCGAAGACAAACAAAGGGGTTGCTTATTATTAACTTGAATAATTAACATTGCAGAGGTGAGGTAACGACAACAGTATGGCTGGTATTTGTTTTGGAAAGTGGCTTTGACAATTTGTGGCGAGGCTTAGGTTTAAGGTTACTATACGGTGACAACAGGCTTTTATGTTGTGTTGGTTTTGGGGTGAAAAGAAAATGTGTTGTTAAGGGAGGTAAATGGGCTGGTTTTGTGGTTAAGGTACAAGAAGGTGAAGTTAATTTTATAATGAGTGTTGTTTTATAGAGAGGATTAAAGCTTTTTGTTTTGAATACAATAGCAACGTACATAATATATTACTTAGCTATTAACTAGGAATCTTCTTCTTCCTTGCCTTATCCCACTAGGTGGCGCCGGTACAGCAATTTTTTTCTTCCATTTTCCTCTATCAGCCGTCATCTCTTTTGTCCGTCTGCTTTTATTAGAAATAGTATCAGCTCAAACATTTATTCTGCATTAACCTTATTATATTACACTTGTGATTCTTGATACCTAGTTAGTACAGAAATATACCTTACTGTTAAAATTACCAGGATATTACTTATAGACCTACTGATGTATATATGTTTTCTCTTGTTTTTATCATTAACATAGACAAATAATTTAATTTTAAAATTGTATTAATAGTGCCGTAATTTGATTAGTACGAGTAGCTTTGATTTTACAAAACTTGCTTACTAAGTATAATATTTGTCATAATTTTTATCACTTTGATCATCATCATCATCTTTCTTTGTCTCAACTTGTATTATTTGGCGGTGAAGGAACTATGTCCCACAACACAGGGTTTTCTCTAGTGTGGGACATAGGGTTCAAACTAAAATGGGAACGTACAATTGCAAATATTAAATAAGGCTGTATTTTTATTGTTCCAACATTATATGTGTTTACTGGTCAAATAAATGCTTTATTATTATTATTATTATTATCTCTACACTCACTCCTTTCACCCTCATTTACACACTCCATCCAATCCATTTATTATCTATTAACTGGGAATAAACAGTAGAATAGTATTTGGTACATATACATTTTCCATAGTAGATCAAAGGCTTTATCTTGCTGTAATTATTAAGTACCTAAATAGTGTGTCTCAATATATATATTTGTATTTGGTAGGAAATGCTTAGACTGTTGTATTTGTGTTTACTAAGTTAATCATAAAAACATAAGTTAAACATTAACTAATTGAAGATTCAATTTGAGATAGGTATGTTTTTGGAAAATATTGTTATCATATAACAATATTTTCCAAAAACATATAATTATGTACAAATGAAATAAAAACAATATTTTTTATCAAATATTATTTATAAAAGCAAATGTATGTTATTTTAGCAGCATACCAGCATTTGTTACTACCTTACATTCAAACGGCTCAACTGAGTATTATTTTTTTTTAAGTTTTAACAGTAGAAACAAATAATCTTTACATAGTTTAAATTTACATTTAATTTACCACCTGAGACAAAACTGTATACAAATATAATTTTCAAATTACCAATAAAAACGTAATACAATTTTACCACCCATTTTATTCGGTCACAAACGAATCTGAAGTCCCATTCACAGAGTGGGTCCAAGTTTCTTTCAAATCTAATTTCTACATGCCATTAACTTCTGATTGTGGTACCTGCCTGAATACTGAGGGCATATCCATTAAACTTCCGCGATTATGCTAATGGTTGAGTAAATTACACTTTTAGGGCGCACAGACGGGCAACATTTTGGATCTTCTTAATCTGATTCATTTTTTATTGTACTGATGGGCAAAAGGACACGATATTTAAAGGACACGATTTGGGTAAGAAATGCAAGACGATCGTGGATCTAAACATAAATTAGCATCATGTTCTCAAGAATCATGACTTAAACAGAATCGCTAATAAGGAAAAGTGCAAGATGCCGTGGGACATATTATCCGAATAAAAGTAATAAGAGTATATAACCTTAAATTTAGGAAGTTTTACCTAAGACACACTTTATTTTTTCCTTATATGTATTTTGTTTTTGAACGAATTAAATGGTTGGTGTGAACTCACATAAACATAAAAAAAAACATAATTTAAATACACTCACGAGTAAATAATAAGGAATCTTGTAATGCATTTTTGCTACATTGACCAATCACAGTAGTCCAATAACTTTTGCTGCTTTATTTCTACGAGCCTCTAATTTTAAGTAACTGTAGCATTTACATATTATGTATTTATTACTCCCGCGGTTGCATATTCAACTTCACGAGCAACTTTTTGTTGTCGCGTGGCAATCAGTCGCTCGTCTGTTACTCGGCTTAAATTATACTTTCAGATACTGGTGGGAAGTAATGAAATTCATTATTTTGAAACTTGCGATGCGGTGCCTTGTAATTAATTTCCATGCAAAGTGTCGCGAAACTAGAGCGATGCAGGTTTTAGTCAAATTAAAACGTAACAGGATTATTTTACACTAGGATTTTATATTATTATTTTTTTTGACACCAGTAAAACGTGCATACTTGTAAATGACCTAAATTAATTATTATGTAAAATAGTATCTCATTAAACGTTTTGACCGCATACTTTCGAACTTTCTCAATAAACACATTTTGTGCTAAACATAAGCTCCACAATTCGGTTTAAAAAAAATCTCTTTATTTTTAAACAATTCGATAAAATTTTTGAACTGATTTTGAAAATTTTTTTTATGAAAATACATTACTTCATATTAGTCATATATTTTATGATATTCAGTTAGATATTTTTTGAAATTGAAGCTGGTTTTACATGTTTTAATTGATTAAAAGTAATATTTGACTTATTTATCAAGAACGCGTTTTAAATCAACTAAACTAAATATAAATTGTCTGTGCTTAGTTAAAAATTTGACCAAAACCATAGCCTTGACCAAATGTTGACAACCCTGGACAAACATAAATAAGAAATTCAACTAATATAATAAATGGGAAAGTTTGTGTGTGTTTGTGTGTTTGTTACTTCTTCACGTTCAAACGGCAGAACCGATTTTGATGAAATTTGGTGTGATGATAAGTCAGACCTTGGATAAACACATGCATAGGGTTCTTTTTATCCCGAAAACAATTGTGATTCCAGTCGAATACGCAAATAACTTCAAAATGTAAGTTATTTTTTCACGGTCCAACTGCTGGACCGATTTAGACGAGATTATTTTGATGACAGGTCAGAATAATAGGATCTTGGATTAACAGATAGGGTACTTTTTATCCAGGATTAACGTAGATAACACTGCGGGGCACAGCTAGTAAGAAATAAAAACAAGTAATTCCCCAACAATTTATTTACAAATAAAAGTGCCAATACATGTGTCTCGAAATTTACGAGCTAATAACGAGTATAGCTCAAGTCAACCGATCATAAAACTCGCTCAACTGATTCATGATGGCGGCACTGTTACAGCAATCTGTATCAGAGATCCTATAAATAGTAAACTGGAGGAATTGACTTGTTTTCATCTTTGTCCTTTGATTTTTACGGGAGTTGAGAAGTTACTACATATATAAGTATATTAAGGATATGACAACCTCGTTGGCGTAAAGGTTACCATGTCGGACTGCCAATAAGAAGGTTCCGGGTTCGGAACCTTCTTCAACACATCATTGTGCTTAACTAAATTTGTTTGGAACATCTTTGTGCTTAACTAAATTTGTTGGCTGTGGGTCTGGGTGTTAAATATGTATCTATATAAATTATGTATGTATATGTAGTATATCAGTTGTGTTAGCTGCCATAACACGAACTAGAAATGGTTCAGTATGGGGTTAACCAGCCGTGTGTGAAATGTGTCCTAATATTTATATTTTATTTATATGATAAGCAGCTTAATAATACGTTCCCGCTACTGGGATTTGGGGCCTTCTCTCACGAGGAGAGATATATACCCAACGCTGGGCAGGTGTGGGTAGGCAAATGACACACGTCTTCGGATACTGTGGTCCTCAAATATATCGTTTGATTGTCGAAAAATCGAGCGAATTTTACGTAAATAAGATTTAGAACTATGAAGATTTTTAAAACTAAATTACAGATATTAAAACTGAAAAAAATCCCCAAGTCCCAACATTTACTCAGGATTTTAAAAGAAGTTTGAAAATATGCAATTTTGCTGCCGCTTTTAATTTTGAGTGGGATAAATGACGCAACAATTACATAAAAAAACGTCATAAAAAATCTAAATATATGTGATAAATAAATACAAAACCCAAATTGAAAACACACGAAATTTACTAACCACAAAAAAGAAACACGATTTTCAAACAAAATTTGTTACGTTCTTTCTCAAAGCCCGGCCTACTTATATAGATCGTATAAAGCCTGAATTTTTCATTCTCCCTCGTTTACTAGCCGTATCTAGGCTTCAAGTCTCTTCTAAGTATGATTGGATTTTCTAAGCGACCGAGCTGTGGCAACCTTAACTCTCCTTCGGCGGGATTTTGTTTCCCATTGAACCATAATAAGCTCATTATTTATAGAAGAAGGGTTAGGTATTTTAGTTTAGGGCTTTCAAATAATAGAAGTTTGTTAGTAACTTTTTTGACTAACACTGCTTAAGGTTCGTTGTTTGAGGTCACTAAATTTAAATACTATTAAATCTTACATAAGCAGGCTTTGTATAAAGAACTGGCAGTTGCCCGCGGCTTCGCCCGTGTGAAGGTCGCTTTTGCGCGTCTGCTCCACCACCATGCAAATCCATATCGGTTTGTAGTACATGCTATGTATCAGATGATTCTGACATGTATTAATTTTTATTATGGATTATGAACTATGTATGATATGGCGCTGTATGTGAAAAATGATTTCCCTGTTTCTTCATTTACTGTTTAAATTTTCCCTGAATTTTGTTTGATACAAACCGCACGGAGCCTGAAACCTTTCCAACGAATGCAAAACCGTAGAAATCGGTTCGTACGTTCTGGAGTTATAGCGTCAGGAAGGAAAACCTGACTTATTTTTAAATTATAGATAAATACAGAGATTTTTCCGTGATATTTTTACATAGGATGGCATAATTAGTTCTATAGGGGTGACGATTCTGGACATACGACTAAATTACTCGTATATACTCGTATTAAGTAGTTCAACATACATAAGTTTGGTGTTCAAGGAAGCATAACGCCATAAAAAGACGTATTTTGTGGCACATATTATTGCATCAACCATGCTGTTTAAACTACTACAGATTATAATAATGAAAAAAATTGCCATATCTCTAAGAAAAACTTCTAAGAAACACACCTACTCACTCAAATAAACGCCCAAACCCATCCAGATATCACGAATCAATACGTAACTCAACGTTTTAGCCTTATCAGTATTTCTTACTCATTGGGCGCGAAAAGGGGAAATTCACGCGCGATTTGGAACCAATGATGTCATAGTACATGAGTGTACTCTATGTAGGGGATATCATAGCTTTGTGGACCTTGAAAAATGGAAGGCTCTATTATAATAATTTCAAAAAGCTCAGTGATCCAAACCAAACAATTATAATCTACGGTTTTTGATAAATATTGTCGCTCTAAATACGAGTATACCGCTCCGGATCGTACCTGGCGCAAAGGCTATCCATAGCTATACAACGCGGCAATGCCACGAGCGTTATGGGTACCTTTCCGTCAGGTTCTATCCAGAGTGGCCTTTTAAATTAATTTTTAGAGGGTTTTTTTTTATTAGTTTTTGTATTTTGTAAATAAAATATTCAGGATCATTTACAGTTAAAACAACGACAATAAACTATGGAATTAAGAAAATTTTAAAAAAAAGAATCTTAACGTTTTACAGGCGTTTGATTAACAAGTCACGTAGCCACATGTTTTTGCGATATTCAGACCAAAAATGGAGCATGTTCAGTCTGGAACAACTGGTTCTCGACCAGGGTATCGGAACACTCCTAGTCAAATGCTTACCTGTACCTACTATGTAAAACATGTTTTATAATTGTTAACAAATTGGATAAACAAGAGAATTAATTCCGGTATATTCCGGTGTAAAAGTCATAATTCTAAATACAATATACATGTCGGTAACTTCAAAGCTAGTACAGTCTCCAGTTTACGACCGCTACCCCCAAATGAAAGGGCGCGTTATTTATGCGTGGACGGTGTGTTTGTATTTAATTTGAACCATGGAGCTTATAACTAACCTTATTTAAAACAAAAAAAAAAACAACAGTTGTCAGTTAGTTTATAGTAGATCCAACAGTTTATTTTCTTATCGGCACCAATAGAACGTAACCAGGTTCTATGGTTAGGTTTCTAACATGATGCATTTGCGTCATATTATGCTTATATCAAAAGTGAGGCTATAATTTCAGTTGAGAAGTTTTAATATTTGTCGAAAAAAATATAAACGGTTGGACAGATTATATGCATCTTAATATTTCCGCGTATAAAACGGTCACACTTACATTATTATTAAAAGTTGGAATAATGTAAGTGTGACCGTTTTCTACGCGGAAAGTTTATATACTCGTACTATTGCGTAATTAAGGGTGTCTTGTTATGCGTTCGTATGTCTTGTTGTATTGTATATAAACCTTATCAAGCAAATTCTAAAATGTAAGTGAATAACTGTAGTACTTTTCCTTCGTCGATCTTAATATCACATTTTCCATTTATTTGAAATTTTAACATTTTTAATCTAAAATGTTTAAAACATCTCTGGTTTTCGCCCCTACGCACCTGCGGCTTTGTTTATTTGCAAAACTGACTCTTATTCCCTACAATGTGTTTGTGAGTTGCGATTGTGACAGAATAATGTAGGAAAGCTTATTAGGTCGCGTGTAAACCTGTCCGGTTTAAATTTTTGCAAGTGAGTCGAAGAATAGGTTTCTTATTCCCTTAAGATATCTCCATTCTTCTTCTTCTGCCGATTAGAACTGAGAGAAAAACCTCGATAACCAATTCACTCAGCAAAGCCAGTGTGGTTCGGTAAGAAAATATGTTAGAGGAATGTTTTATTTTAATTTATTCGAGTAGTAATTCCATGAATGCGAATGCACTGTAAACGTAAGAATGTGATATCTGTGCTGATTGAATGAGCAATTGAGTGAATGAACGAATTAAGTAGTTTCTTATTGGTAAGTAGTGCGTTCACTCGAGGTTTGAATTGAATTCACTCCAGTCTGCCCACTGTCAAGTATTAAAACCCATAATGACAGACAACAACGACGACCACGCGGATTCTAATCCAATTGGATCCGCGACATATATATTGGAAGATAATAGCTATACTATGGTAGCTAAACTTTTCAATCTGACAGCCCTTGGTTCGATCCCGGTTTTACACCAAATACGTACCTAAATGCAAATTTCAAATTTTAAACAAAACAAAACGCTTAATTAATTTATATTACCATGACATAGAAAACATAAGTAACATAATCCCTTGACTAAATCTCTCAAGCTATAATTATGTCAAATGAGAAGAATTTTCACCTGTCACATTATTGACCTGTAAAATATTTACGTTTTTATCTCCTTGTATTATTAATTAATAATCAGAACAGCAGGTGTGTGGATTAACAGGACAAAGGGTTGGTTAACAATAGGGTAGAACCAGCGATTACCACTTAATAGAAACACTAGCTGCTGTGCCCGTGTTAATCCGGGACAAAATATAGCCTATGTGTTAACTTAGAGTCTAAGCTGTTACCATACCAAATTTCATGGAAATCGAATCAGCTGTTTGAGCATGAAGAAGCAACAAACATACAAATTAACACACACACACAAACTTTTGACTTTATACACCATAAAAGTGGTACGAAACAGACATATCCAGTTTTAAGAAATAAATTATTGCACCAATGCCTAATATTAATTGCATTAAATATGAAGCACAAAATTTATGAGAAAACACTTAAAGAACTTAAAAACTAGTGATTTTACTGGCGATCTTATGGTTAAAAGCGATCTCTTCCAGGTAAACAATTCTGAGTAGGTACTCAAAGAAAGAACTTACAGATGAGAACTTAACAACATAATAATACACATTATTATGTTTTATAACACATTAGCTGACCCGGCAAACGTTGTTTTGCCTCACTTAGGGATATGAAAAATAGATAGTGTAATAGATAGTGACACGTTCGTAGATTTACCATAGCAGCGCCATCTATTGATTACTTACTCAACCCAGTCGAAAGGTATCGACATCTGTTAGAATCATTTGGAGTTATTTTGATTGTAATTTGTAAATGTGAAAATGATTTGAGATATAAACTATCCTATCTCTCAAGTTGGATCAAACTGCACATGGTGTGCGAATTTCATTATAATCGGTTAAGTGGTTTAGGAGTCCATTGAGGACAAACATTGTGACACGAGATTTATATTTATTAAGATTATGTATAACAACTGTATGACACATTGTTATAAAACACAACATTCCAAATGTTTATTAATATGGTATGTAAAATAATTGAAAGGTAATCTTCGCAATGAAGTGAAAAGCGTGAAGATAGGTCGCTTTCATCGCATAATGAAATTCAGTCGAGCTGCGTCTGTGGCCTCCATTGTTTCGCGTTACTGTCCCAAATTATTTCCTCCTTGTTATTTTGGTCACAATATCTGTTTTATTTTAATTTTGTACTTATCACTGAAGGTATTTTTTTACGGAAAATATTGACTAAGAAAAATCCACACAAAGCGTTTCTCTGGGGATTCTGTTCTCACAAAATAGATCGATCATCATCTTCACCAACATTAGCCCATCAGCGTCCACTGCTGGACATAAGCCTCTCCCAAGGCACGCCACGCGATCCTATCCTGAGCATATCAAAGTCAAAGTCAAAGGTTTTTTTCGTAAAATTTAAATTTACAAGTCAATAATACTTAATAAACATTTTATATAACATTAAAATTAATTTACTCAGAAGTAAAGTTGTTTAGTCATTATAAACGCAATAACAGTACGTACTTATAGTTCTATATGTTTCGTACAGCCGTCGACATTCATCTTTAGAAAATCTTCGAAGCTGTAGAAAGTTTGCTCGATCTCGTTATCGTTTCGTATTGTTCGATCACAATCTTATAAAAAATATTTATTTATTTTATTTATATTACAGACGTACAGAACACTTGCTGTAACACCCAAACTTAAGATAGACGATTCATTCCGGGAACCGCACTCCCAGTATCACACTTTGTCTTCCGACCCTCAGAATACTAGGCCATTGTGAAAATTCATTAATAATACTCGGAGACATCCACTAGTGGAAGTCAAGAGGTCTTCTACTCTACTAGGTCTACTAGAAAAAGCTTCTAGACTTTTTCAAGGGCCCATTAGGGCCCTCAAGCTTACTAAAAGTTATAAGGTGAGATCATTGAAGGTTAAAGCTATTCAATCGTATTTAAAAAAAAAACATTTATTGTATGCTTTCCGAGCACCGAAACTGTTGGACTCATGCCAACTTTTTAATAATAAGTAAGTGTGACCGTTTTCTACGCGAAAATATTAAGATGCCTTACGTGAAAAGTTTACAATATTTATTGTATGGAAGTCCACCTTAAGTATTTATTTTATTTTTATTCGGTTATTTATTTCAAAAGATTTACATACATTTCAAGCGTCTACCTGTTACAGATATTAATATATAGCAAAATAATACGACAAAATCACGTTTGTTATATGGGTACTCTCCTTAATATTTTTTATTTTTAGTATTAGTTTAGTCTAAGCTGCACAAGATATACTCGTACATAGCTTGTGAAAATTCCAGTGTGTACCTATCACCATTTCTAAAATACAGCCTGACGACAGACAGACAGCGGAAACTTCTAATAGGGTCCCGTGTTTACCTTTTGGGTACGGAACCTTAAAAACGACAGACATGGTTTACTGCTGTAAAATGAGTGACGTGGCGAGATAAAGAGTGCTCTCCGCACCTTTCCGCAGTCACTTCATTAGAGCGCCTTTATGACGAGCGTAATGACGTCACTACCATCTACTGCCGGCGTCTTTTATCAAACGAACTGTGTGTCCATGTACTGCTTGATGATTATGTACACATACGTAGTACAGTAGTATATAACCATTATATGTATGAAACCATTTTAGAGTACTTGTCCGTCCGTCTATATTTTGCCATTCTTCTATATCTTTAGTATTTTAAGTAAAAGTATTTATTACATTATTATTATTAAATATTTAGCTATTAAAATGATGTAAAAATTATTCATGTCAAAAACATTTAAAGTTAGGATAACCCGCCCATGACCGTATCTGGTGCAAAGGTACGGTCCCATAACAGTGGCTGCGTTTTCACGCTGAATAGCAATGGCTATCCTCTGCACCAAGTACGATCGAGAACAGGGATCCCCCGTCCTATCGACTAGTCTTCGCCCGAGTTCATTTACTAGCCTCCTCGCATCTGCACCCCAACTTCCCATAGTTAGTCTCAACAGCGAAAGGAAAGTAAGTTTTACATAGTTTGCATAAGTAAAGTAAATGTTCACTATGTGCATCCAGTACAGGTCCGCTATTCAGTTGGGAATCGGATTGGGCCATGGGCCTTACAAATTCCGCTGCGCAACGTATTTTTTCTTGACACTTTCCGTTGTAATTTTCATTATGCGGCTGCGCTAAAATTAAAACCTTACCCATACACGCTACATATCACTATGATCACCGCGATCATGAATCTATGACACTCAATACCCGAAAACACATAACAAGCCTCGTCAATTGTAGCAAAAGTAATTTATCTCAAACCGCTGTGACTGGATGTGATGAAATGTAGATTAGGCGGGCGAATAGGTACCTGCAATGCAGTGTTACATTCGGGAAACAAACGGCGCTGTCACAGAATAAATAATTAGGTGCAGAGTGGAAATTAGCTGCGACGTTAGAAACTTGACTGATGTTGTGGTTTGTTTGAATTTGCTACATAATTTTGGCCGGTTGAAGGTTTCTTACTAAGTAGCTTTAACAAGAGCGAGTGTGGGTTGCTGGGAGAGAGTTGGAATGTAATCTGTGACTTCCCGGTTCGAATACGACGCTGACAATAATATGTGGTTCGAGCAAACCAAGCGTCTCTTCAATTTAGATTAGCGCCATACTAAACCATTTCTATTTTGTATTACGGTTGCTAACACAACTGATATACTACATGTACATCCATAAATACTTTATATCGAGACATTTAAAACTCAGACCGATAACCAACAAATTAAGTTGATCACAAAGATGTTGACCGTATCGGCAATCGAGTCCAAGACCTTCTGGCTGGAAGTCTGGCATGGTAACCATTGTGCCAACAATGTCGTCAAATGTTATATTAATATATTGAAATTGATACAATTTTATGCACATGTACAATGTTATCTAAATACAACTGAGTATTTACACAGCAGATAGCGTTGGCATACCTAATGTTATGTTAGAATTATTAAATGGAATTCCAAAGCTTTTCCAACTTTAATGAGTCTGCAGAGTAAAAGAAATGTAATTTGGGCTAATATTTGAATTGGTTCGACTAAAAACCAATACATGCATAATACCTTTTTTGTCACCAAAATAGTATGTTTAATATTAGCCGAGCGAAACCATGGGACGTAACAAGTTTCATATAAATTACTTACTTCTTTTTAAACAACATTAATATATTTGCACTTATAAACGGTCACACTTAATAACGACAAAAAAAAAACAAACATTAAAACTTGGATATACGTCCAACGAGTTTCATTAACATTAATATACTTATTCTCAATAACATTTTTAAGTAAGCAGATTTGCTGGAAAACTAATACTTATGACCACTTTTACATTAAAAGAATAAGAAAAGGAGCTTTTGGCATTTGTGCAAACCAAAGAAATGCCATCTAAAGTTCACAGTAATTGGACGCAAAAAGCTTATAACTGAAAAAGTTTCACTTTGCAAAATCAAAGATATTCATAAATACGAGTTGGTTGATTGAATACTAAGAAAAGCTTGTTCTTCTTTGCCTACTTAATGCCTATTCCGCAAAAACTATAACCTGGTGGTTTTCAAAGTAAGATTAAACCGGTTCACTCTGGGTCCGCACTCCACCTTCGATCTTAATATCGCTTACCATCCAGCGCCAACCCTTTTAATGTATGGAAAAAGTCAGTTATATAACAAATATTTTGAAATACTTAATTAAAAAAAATGTGTTGACAATACATATTTACAAAACTTTGTTTTATAAATAAGTTACTTTTTCATTTTTCATGGACACGTTTTTCACAATTATGCAATCTAGTGTTCTTCATTATTTTTTAATTGGTTAAAGATAATAAAATAATCGCATTTACATTTTCGAAAAATGTCATAGGAACTGAAGCTCATACATAAACACATAAATTATGGCTACTCTTGCTAATATTGTAATTCGATGGCACACCCTAATAGCAAATGGCGCAGACGGTACAACGCGAGCGTGTCACGACAGTGACACTACCAAATGAAAATACGTGAAAGGTTACAACTTGAAATTTACAAAAGCATTTCGGAAAAATACAGTATATATTTTTTTTGCTTTTAATGGATTTGCGCTTGATCGAAATTCACCTGATGGTAAGCAATATTGCGATAAAAGATGGAGCGCGCTTGCCCAGAAAAAAATGGGTCACTCTTGCCTAGTTATCGGGGAGCAGGGAATTTGGCAAAGAATTCCACACCTTGGCGGTACGCACAATGAAGGTGGAGGCAAACCAAACGCAAAGTCTTGGTTAGCTTTTGCGATTGCGAAACGGAGACTATGTTGTTACAGTATCAAAGAATTGTAGCGCCTGTAGCTCAGGTAACCTTAAGGTGGCCTTATGCAATCATCGAAGTTAAGAAACGGTCGACAAGTTACGCGCCAGTCTTTGGATGGGTGATCACATCTGGTGACTGTCATTTGTGCTTCATTCAATTGTACATCTCGGCTTATTAGTCTTAGTACTAATAATATTTAAGAAGACTCAGAGGTCTTCGAGAGGGTTTAAAACTCTCGACCCCAGAGCTTAGCCACCCTAACACAAACAAAGAAAGATAAAAAGTATCAAAGAATACAACTTTACTATAGAGTATTTGCTAGGATTTAAAAATGAAGCATTTAACTTGTAATTAAATATTTCAAGTGAGAAATATTTGTTTAATTGCCATAAACATTAATTATCTAGAACTGAACATTAAAACAAAAGCTTTTTCATTATATTTTATGTAACTAGATATGCTCCGCAGGTTTACCCGCGTTAATCCAGCATAAAAAGAAGCCTATATATTAATCTAGTGTTAATACTATCTCCATACCAAATTTTATCGACATCTGTCCTGCCATTTGATCGTTAAGAGATAACAAACATACTCATACACAAAAAATCACATACATAAAGATAGAAAGTAGAAAAAGATGTATAATATCATATAAATACAAATATTACGACAAATCTCACACACGGCTAGTTAACCCCATAATGAATCATTTTTAGTTCGTATTATGGTTGCTAACACAACTGATATACTACATATACATACATAAATCATATTTTATATAGATACATATTTAACACCAACTGACAGTCAACAAATTTTGTTCAGCACAAAGATGTTGACCGTGCCAGGAATCAAACCCGGAACCTTCTGATTGGCAGTTACGCCAACGAGGTCGTATTCATAACTAACAACCAACTACTCTTTTTTTCAGAAAATAGGACCCGTTTAAGATGGAAAACCGCGTAACTTGGCCACTCGGGAAGCAAAGCAAAAGGGATACCAGAAAACTTGCTAACGAGTTTAAAACGGGTAACTTTGGATTCCACTTCAAAGTTAAGGCATACATCTGATAGGTTTTCACTTACGAGGTAACGGATTAGACAAGGACAGATTATAACCGAGAAGTACAATTTGGGGTCTTCAAATCTAGAGTAAATAGGTTCCTTCTAGGCAAACGTGTTACATCTTAGACCACAGTCAAGCTTAACATCAGGCTAGCTGCGGTCAAACGTAAGCCTATTCATCAATAAAAAACACATAGGCGGCATATTTAAATCAAAATTAAACTTTTCTAATTAGAAAAACATACTATTGTTTAACAGAATATCATGGTGATAATTTTACCATATGTGGTAAAAATTGATTTTTTTTCTATCATTTTCACCTATAAATCTCTGTATTATGTAACTTGAAATTTTCTTAAACACATTTCACACACGGCTTTTTAACCTGTGTGGTTGACCAACCAGCCGTGAGTGAAAAAGTAAATAAGTAATAAATAAATTATAAATCTCTCTGCTGTATTCCTGACTTCTGTCGCTCCGTATTTTTTGCGCAAAACTTTTAATGTTGGTTCAAACTTATAATGAGTCGTTTGTAACACTCGAGTAGTCACACGAAATCTTGGAACTTGGTACATTCACAAAGGTAACGCGTTCAGAATGCAGAAAGTGAAAATATTCAGAAAATTCATGTGTAAACAGCGTAAATAAAACGTTTTACAAAGAACGGTGAAATACAAAGTTAATTTTCTAACTTTTTATTTAAAATTTACCGTTTTCTATCGAGATTTATTTATTATTCAGTTTTTTAGAATGCTTATTTTAAAAAAGCTTATAATGACAAAGAATTATAAGCAGCCGTTAGAGCAGCGTAAGACGAAGCGACAAAAGAGGGATGACTGGCATACTATAAGAGAGGCCTATGCTCAACAGTGGGCGATTATACGCTGACAAAGACGCATAAGCAGCCCAAGTACGTTCCCACTGCTGGGACTCTAAACCTTCTCTCACGAGGAGAGAGATATAGGCCATAATCCAGGCTAGCCAAGTGCGGGTTGGCGGATGATACACGTCTTCGGATATTGTGGTCCTCAAACATGCCGGTTTCCTCACGTTGTTTTCCTTCACCGTAACAAAATTGCAAATCCACACATAACTTGAAAAAAAAGTCATTGATGTAGGGCCGGGATCGAATCGGGGGCCGTCTGATTGAAAAGCAGACGTTTTTACCACCGCGCCACACACGCTTTTGTGGTGACTATGACAATGATGATGATGATGAGTCTTCAATTAAGATGCTCGTATTTCTTATCATTCCACATGGAACCATCAAAACGTCCTCATTACGCTACAAAAGTTCCATTAAAACGGAATTTTGGCGTAAAATTTAAAGTTGTTCCCAAACGAACGAGAAACGGGAACATGGTTGTCACAGACGTGAATTTGGATCTCTCTCATTAGACGATATTACAACAGTATACGGGACTAACAGTACATAAAGTTACTAAATACAGCGCCTCTAAATTGGTTTTGTTATACATTATGCCTTTAATAAAAAAATATAGAATTTGTTTATTTGATTTGTAAGTGACCATGATGTGCCTATAAGATACAGAGTCGGGATTGTATTTTAAACTGTAAAATTATCGCAGAGTATTTTTTAAATCAAATCAATCTTCATCATCAAATTTTAATCGTCTTCATATGAGCTTAGTGGCCAAGCAAATTGTCGATAATTTTCAAGCCTTCTCTGATTTGGCTTAACGACTGCTTGTACTAAGTCTAACAGTTGAGACCTACGTTTTCAGATCATCCGTCCTACGCTAGCGTCGCGACAGTTTGTTGACAGTTGTGCATAATCATCCATCCAAAGACTGTCCGCATCAACAGTTGCTTAACCTGTTGTTAGAGTTACAGGTGCTACATAAAATTCTTTTAATTAAAACCAATATTTCAGACTTGCCAAAACTACCTACCACAAAATTCAAACTTTTATTTTTAAACACGAGTGCAACAGTTGTGCAAAATTTAGGTACTGCGTAATTGAGTCTACATTGCATTACATTCGCTAATGGCCAAGTCCATTAGATACCTCACTTCCACTACCCATTTACTGCAAAACCCCCGTTTATGAGCACTGGCGAACTCTGTAAAAAACGTACTGCACTTCATTAAGAGTTTTTCTACATCTGTATTCTGTACTAAATTACCAATAGCCGGGTCCACACAGAGCGAGCAGCCTCGCGAGGCATTTGCCGCGCGTTTTCATAATTTATGCGTGCGCGAGGCAAACGACAGAGGCGCCTATGAGCAAAATCAAAAATCGACCCTCATGGCTCGGGCGCTCGGTCGCTCGCCCGCGGCAGAGCGCGCGCTTGCCTCGGCCGAGGCACGTCCACACAGAGCGAGCAGCCTCGCGCGGCAAATGCCTCGCGAGGCTGCTCGCTCTGTGTGGACGCGCCTAATGGAGTGTTTTCTTTGAACACAACTGATGTTTTACTTACTGATAATTTTTTTGTAAGTGACAAATATTCTTGTCAGATTATCAGTAAAGTTATATAGCGGTTTTCTGGGCAAGAACTAATCTGCTATAGCAACCTGGATAATAATTACACTTACCATCAAGTAAAATGTGGTCAGGCGCACACTAAACTAGGTTTGAAAAAAAAATGGCCAAGTGCTAGTCAAACTCGCGCATGAAGGGTTCCTTACAGTAATTAAAAAATGCAAAACATTATCCTTAAAAGAAACACGTTTGTTGTATTGAACATTTAATCTTTTTAGTATTTCTTGTTATAGCGGCACAATTATTGCATGACTTGTAAAATTCCAGCTTTCTACGGCTTGAGAGCTAGTTATTCTAAACTAGATATGCTTTACCTTAGGCCAGACTGTCAATAATAAGTGTGTGGTTACGTGCTGGTCCATCGATTAAAAAAAATAAACTACTAACAGCAAAAGTCTGTAGAATTAAATTTAAAGTTGACTTCACAATTTTTTAAAAAGCAACTCTAAACACTAATCAATAGGTAGCAATATTGCATGAAAGTATAAAGACAGTTAATTACAAGTAATTAGTAAATAGCAACAAGCCATGCTTGAATCAAGCTATCAAGACCGCCCAGTCAGCCGTCCGCCTCGACTAACACAGTTTTGTTTTTTGCCGCTGATCTACCACACTGTTGATATCTCATAGTATAAATACTTTAGAAACACAACGCACCAGAGTTTCAGTTTTTTTTTTTTTTTCAAAAAAAAAAAACAAAGTCTAAACCTTTATTACCTAGCGGCATCGCGCCGTGGGCCGACTGGGCAAGTCAATTTACAATTATTCAATATTAAAATTTAATTTATAGAAGAAGCGCTTGGTCGACGCTACTAGTGACCAAAATGCCAGCCTCTACTTTGCACAGCGGACTAGCGTTTCTATAGGTAGGTCGTCAAAAATATAATCTTTGTAACCTATTGACTCAGGCGTTACTTTGCGGAAATCCATTGTGTAAATAGAAGACAAAACTAAATATTTTTTGAGTAAGAATTTCCGAATTGAGATAGGCAACCTATTAGAATTATATGTTTTAGGTTGTTCCGGTGTGTGAGGAGACCAGCCACGTGGAGTGAAACTTCGTTGTGTTAGGAGGGTAGTTTAGGGATTTGTTTACTGGTGTGAGTTGTAGTGGAGAAGTGGTGATCGGTCGGAGGAACACACCTGTTATTTTATTTTATTTTTAATATTTTAATTTTTCCTTTGCTTATCTTAATTTGGGTTTCAGATCACAGCGGAAATACACTAAATAATCATTGTTCAATATGTTCAGTACATAGCGTGAATACTCTTAGTTTCCCGCCCACACTCCACCACGTATCCTACTTTCAAACGGTGTCAATTGCCCGGCAAAAAAGCGTCTGTCGGTTGCCAAGACTCGGTTAAACATTTTTTTTTGCTAGTGTTTTTACGTTGTGAAGTTTTGTGCAATGTTTGGGTTGTTCTTGGAATTGCTTTCTTGCGTAAGTATTTTGTTCTAGTGGGACTTTATTAGGTTTTGCTTCGATTTACTGTAGGGCATGTACAAGATTTTCAAAATACTGGCCTTAGTTTTGTGTGGATAAACACGGTAATTGTATGTTTTGATCTTTTTTGTTATTATATTATTTGTGATTATGTTTTCGGTATTGTAAAAGTTGTGCGGCATATTCGCGTTGCAAAAAAGCACACTAAATAAAGATTTAAAAAAAATCTAATGCGAAATACTACTTGATAGGTAGTTTCCGTTTTGTTAAAGATCTATCCGTAGAAGATAATCTTATTGGTTCTGTAGTTTCGCTAAATATTCAAACCCAATAAAATAACAATCAGTAGACCATTTATTTGTACAGAAATAAATATATACGTAGGTTTTTTAGTTTTTATAGCATACGCATTGGACCAGCAGGGTGAAAACAATTGTTGTGGTGTGTAACCACACAAGTAAGCGATATTCCAGCCTAAGCTGGAGCATGCCTAGTCTAAAATCACTGGCTCTAATGGGAGCTTCTGAAACCCATTGTTGTTGTTAGTAGAAGGTGATATTATAGAAGCTTAGCTTGTTTGAATAGTCTATGCTTTTTATTTTATTTGAATGAAAACACTTGCCTTACAAACGCCGTATTAGTACGGCGTTTGTACCCCCCCGCCCCCAATTACTTTTAAAATAAAAAAGAGAAGTACAAGTTTTTTACGCACATAACTATACTTTTGTATAGTGGTCGGGCATTTTCTAGCTATCATCTAGCTAGCAACTGCCCTCAAGTTAGACTAACAATACTACAAAAATGCTAAGCAGACTAACAAAACAGACAGAAATTTGGCTATTGATTACACCGCTCAACAAATATTTTTTTTTGTTGCCCTGGATATCATAGCAAATTGTTACGTTTTTAAGTGCCCAGATTATGAATTGCTCGTATTTTATGAGTTTTGCAATTTTAATTTTGAACAATTTATGGTTTAAAAATACTCTTTTCATCATATTTTTTTTTTGAAAAAAAGTCTGAGCAAATCTTACAAAATCATTAATAGTTTCATAAATTGTGAGTATAAATAGACCCAAAATCATTTTCATATCTAGTGCAACAAAACCACTGTAGACCAGTGAATTATCATTTAGTACCAAGTTTAAAAGTAGTTTTCTTGCGAAACTTAAATCTAAGTTGATACCTAAAGCGTTTTTTCTTATTCTTTTTTTTACTCAAAATGGGTCAGTGCTTGACCACAATTCACCTAATTGTAAGTGACATTGAGGTCTACGATTGAAGCGCGCTTACCAAGAAGGAACCAGTTCACTCTCTCAATCTTCT
This sequence comes from Mellilla xanthometata, assembly GCA_035578125.1. NCBI lineage: Eukaryota > Metazoa > Arthropoda > Insecta > Lepidoptera > Geometridae > Mellilla > Mellilla xanthometata. The sequence goes on along the minus strand of JAPUBQ010000009.1, from coordinate 12,391,090 downwards.
GCATTTGTAAGCCCGTCTTTTAAATTCCGTTTATTCACAGTACAGTTTCGAGATAAAAGCACAAAACCGTACAAGTCAACCGTACAATTTTGAAGTGTACACGAATTGTACGGTAGCAAAAAGGCTTTGCATGTTCCAACAGCCTAACTTCCGGCAAGTAACTTGATCTACTCGACACCTATGTTACGTGTGTGAGGCACTATTGAAATGTTAAAGCTACTTCCTAGGTTCTTTGTAAAACTTAGATAGGTATTTCTGTGTGTGGTATCACTTTTATATCTAGAGGAAAATAAAACAGTTTCAGGCATGGGAGCAAAAAGCATATTTTGAAATCTACTCGTAATATATAAAATTTCCAATGTTAGTTACCGTACTCCTCCGAAACGGCTTGTCCCATTCTTACAAAATGTTATATGCGAATTCAGCAGGTACCTATGAGAATCGGCTATTTTCTATTTACCATGCCCTAATATAGTGATTACAATTGTCCACCCTTATTATTTTTTAATTAATAGACATAATTTATAAGGCAAAACAACGTTTGCCGGGTCAGCTAGTTTTCTATGAAATTCATTGTAAATGATAGGGCTATAGTTTTTTTAGTTTTATTATCGTTAATGTTAAGAATCGTTTGAGATCCAAAACACGATTGCGCGAAATTCGCTTGAATTTTAAAACTAATACTTTCCGATAGAAATGAAAATAGTAAAATATATTTTTTTTAAGAGAGTATTTTTTTTCTACTAAAAGTAATAAAGAAATTAAAATAATTCTTACCATTTTTAGTACTAGGTAATGATATTATCTAGAAGTTTAATTAAAATTTAAATACTGTAAAATTGTTGAATTTATATCGTGTACAATCTAGGGCGGGCTGGTGCTTTGCTCCAATTTGTATGGAGCGGGTGACGTTCACTACAATTATAGAGCCTTAGTAATGATATCTGAATATAGCCTTTTTAATTTTATTTTGTGTCGTAAAAATAAAATATCTTTGTTTCAGCTCAGCCCGACGAATGAGGTGTCCAGCCGAATGGAATGAAACATCTTTTTTGGACTCCTTTACAGCTTAGTCCTTTAAGTGAGAGATCCAACTACGAGTAAGATGACTGAAACAACTTTTTATGTCTAAAAAGGTTGGTCTGTTCTAACGGTGTCAGTTTTGTGTAGAAGTTCTTTTTTGCTTAATTTTTTTTACCTTGTTTGTACATCTAGACTAGGTGTTGTATTTGCAATAGGTTTTCGCAAATTAAACCGTGAGCTAATGAATGAAATACAGTTTTATTTTTAGACTTTTATATATTTATAAGTAATGTAAGTTAGTAGTTAGTATAATTAACGCAGTTTTTACAAACCTTATTTAGAATTCAGAAGCGCTGCTTTGATCTGTAAAAGAAGATAAAAATTTTGACATTTTATTTACTATTATTAAATATTTACTTGATATAGCAGCATATTATGTATTTCTTTACAAAAAATATACATATCTGAAAAGCAAACAATTTTATTAATTAATTTAAGTTAATATATTTTTTTACACGAATTATTTTAGTATTAATAAAAAGCATAAGATCGACAGAATAATTTAAAAGGTTAACAAGTTCAAAGGCCGCAAATTATGATAAATAGAGGTTGAGGTACCTACACAATGTTCTAATTAAATAAATTACCCTACATCGTATTATGGTTATACTTGGGAGTATGAAAAGAATAGGAAAGTATAATAAGAGAAGCAATAGGAAAAATTGTAAAGCGTAAAAATTCTACGAAATTCAATAATTTAGTCATGTTTATACAATAAGTAGGTTTTTAAGACTAGGCTTCTTTTTTATCTCAACCTAACCAAATTCGCTTATTTTTTTGATAAGTTAGTCGGTATTTTTGTTACAGTTAGGTATATATGTAAAATAAAATATTGCTTAAATTTACATCCACAAGTAATAATAGTTTATGGTAGGTAAAAAATATAAAGTAGTTTATGTACTAGCCCATATAATTTTACGTGAAAAGTAAATCTAGGAATTAGGATAGATTAATAGATAGATAACAAAAGGAAAAAAATACAGAAAATACTAGCGACCATGTCGCTAATAGCAGTCACTTGCAGGCAACCAAATCCAAGAAAGAACACAAAGAAAAAACTTAAAGTAAATGTGTATTGTTTAACTAATATATTAAATATAAATGTCCTCACTATAATTGTAAGACAACCTCGTTGGCGTAATGGTTACCATGCCGGACTGCGAATCAGAAGGTTTTGGGTTCGATTCCCGGCCCGGCCAACATTTTTGTGCTTAAGTAAATTTGTTAGCTGTGGGTCTGGGTGTTAAATATGTATCTATATAAAATAAAAATGTATGTACGCGTATGTATATGTAGTAGTATATCAGTTGTGTTAGCTACCATAACACGAACTAGAAATGGTTCACCAGCCGTGTGTGAAATGTGTCCTAATAATTATTATTATTAATTAAGTAATGGTAACCCCGCATGGGCAATGTAAGAGGTACCTAGTGATCTAAACAGGAATACTCTAGGGAGTCCGTGGCTCTCCATAAATTAACTGTAATTAATAACCCGTTACCAGATACCTCCTGTTAGCGGGTGGTTTGCGGTGTGTTTGTTACAGTACATACAGTATGGACTATAACGCTGCTAGCACACTTACGCGTACGTATGCGGCTGCGAGTCTTTGCGAAATAATGCGGGCTTTCGTTGGCTTCCGTTGTGCGAAATTCTTTCCTCACCTTCGCACCTCGCGATACAAAACTCCACTAGCGATTGCGTAGGTGTACTTAAGGCGGACAGATTTTTTTTCTTAACACCGGGGCAATCTTTATAAAAATATCCTGTAGCAAATGGATGCAACCAAGTGGAAAATAGCTACGAAAATAAATAAATAAATATGTGGGAGTTTTACCTATTGAAAACGGGGGATTTAACTAGGTTAGTTTTACCAATTACCTACCTCTGTTCTTAGCAGAGGGCTTCGGGTTCTTCCAGGAACTACACCAGAGAAGGAATAGAAACTTAACACAATGCAGGTAAAATTGTTGTCCATCGTGTATTGTAAATCAGTGATGATATAACAGTTTTGGTTTGCCCACATATTTTTTTTAATTTATCGCTTGAATAGATTAATAAAAATTATATAATATATATTTTTTTCAGATTAAATTCTTTAAATATCAATCACTATCAATTAAATAGAAATAGAATCAATACTACTTAAACTGTTACAATTATAATATAAAAAAAATTATGCACGCAAAAAAATTATGAAATTTCCAGAGCGATCAAAATTATTGCATGTGTTAGTTCGAAAAAATATTACAAATGATTAGTAACAGAAGTTATATACTAAACGCTTCAGATGTATATAACTATTAAGGTGATAAAAAATTAAAATTACTTTGCTCCATTTGTGTTACTGTTTACACTCACTCTTGGTGGTTCCGAAGAAGAGTGATAAATTGAGAAAGATGGCGTTTCCCCTACAATTGCAACGAAGGAAGAGATAATGGTAACTAAACACGCAATGGCATTTGTTCCCGAGAATAAACTAATTCTAGTTAACTGGTATCTTTAGGATGAATTTGTGCTCAACTGTCTTGTTATTATTTTGATAAGATCGCAAAATGTAATTAACTGTCAGCTTCTAGGACCATCTAGTAGCCGGGAAGTACCTACCATTAAGCGTGTTATATGTACTATGAATAGTTTTGTGTATAAAATAGATAACAAATAACCATGCACGTTATAAATATTAACCATCACTTACAAATTCCTCGTTCCTAACTTAATCTCGTATAATCTCGCAGCTACGAGTATACAAGTTTTTCGACGATATGAAGAAGGTGCCCGATCATAGGTACTTCGTCACGCGACGTGGTTTGTTCGTACTCACGCCGTGTGACAGGATCGAGATTACGAATCGCTAATTCGAATAATAAAAACTCTGCTAAATCTGGTAGTTCTAAGTGCCGCAAGGCCGTTATATTTTCTTGATAAACTTGTAAGAAGTTATTTAGGTTAGGCGCTGACTCCACTGATAAAGATTTGTAATTAAGTAACTTAGCTACATACGTAGACGCGAGCGCGCGTCTATTGTCAAAGCGCTTTGAAAAAGACTCCCAAACAATAGAATAATTATCCGCTGTGATCGGCATCGATCGTGCGAGAGATAACGCGGTATCGGTCACAGATGCGAGTAAATAATTTTTTTTTTCTATATTTGAAAGCGCGCTGTTGTTATGTATTAAGCTTACAAATGTATCGCGGAAAGTAACTCAGTGTTCAAGTTTACCATCGAATTTAGGTATTTGCAATTCGGGCAGTTTCACTCGTGGTGGTGAGTCGCGTCACTAGCTTCATTATCTCCGCGGTCGCTAGGTCCGGCCCGGGCCGGTGGCTGCGCCGGCGCCGGCGCCGGGAGCACGCGCTCGCAAACCGCACGGACAGAATAATAAAGTTCATCAAAAGCATCTACTTCACTATACGTAGGAACATAGTTAGGTACATATAACTTGTTAATCGTGTTAATTTCTTTCACTCATCGATTGTATTCAGTACGTAATTCAGAAAAATCTCCTACTCGTGATTTGAAACTAGGCACCAACGAAGGCTGAGAAAGTACCTCGGTTGACAAATCGTACAACTTCTAAACAAAAAAAAAAAAAACACATCTCTTTAGACGTCAGAAATGGTTGCAACATATTTTCGACATCCACCTCCTGTGGATCCTCCGCAACTAACATCTGAACCTTCTCTTTTATCGGTCATTTTGAAGAATGACTAAAATAGGACCGATATTCAAAGAAATAAATGCGAGATAATCGATTAGTAAAATTAATAAACAGATTCTTATGTAAAATGTAGGTCGATTCACAAAAAACCAAGTTGAAATGTAACGTAAATATAGTACCTAAGTAAAATAGACCTGATGATTATAGTGACAAGGTTGAATGAAAGTATGGTGACACAAACATCGCTGCACAATAATGAGTTAGGATTGTGGGTAATCTTGCACACTTTGAAATTGATAAAAATGCGTACGTGATTTTGCAAAAGTGATTAATTGTAGTGTAATGAATTGTAATAAGCGCTTGGTTGCAATTCGGAGATCCGGCTCAAAGGAAATGTTGGGCTTTGCCCGAAACTAATTTGAATCTAAAAATCATTAAACAAAAACTCCACCCACCTTGTGACCCGCAGTCCTCTCTTGCCGGCCGGCGTTTTGAGCAATTAATGATTGATTCTGATTACGCATACAACTGACGATCACTGGTGCACACAATTTAGAGAAGTTTGAGAGATTTCACATTACTTTTGTATTATTTTATATTTTTATGCGCGAGCGGCGTGCATCGCCATGTTCAGTTTTTATGCGACTAACTTCACATCAAGTTCAAGGGCGACTAACGTCACACTAATATACGAGTATGTAGGTCGAGGTCCCTACATCACGTTTGAACGTAAAATAGTATCAAAAAGAACAAATTTTCCCATACTAAATAATAAAATTTGATTTTACAATTTCAATAACATAATGGTTACAATAATTATACTCTCCGCTTTTTAAACCACTTTAATCTAAATAATTCGAAGACAAAACAAGGCGTTGCAAAATTAGTTTTAGTACCACTACCTAACACTAAGCACAAGCATCCAACTAGCAGGAACATTTTCTAGAATGTTCCTAAACTAACTTCTTTCAAGGGACACATTAGCAAATGAGCTGTGGTTCTCAAACATTGGTCCGCAATCCCGAGTGCGGTTTCCAAGTGCCAAACTTGGGGATTCCTCGGCACATTAGCAAGAAGTTTTAATTACGAACTAAGCTGCCCGTATAAATAGTCATTAGAGTGTGTTGATCGTTTGGGACTCAAGAACTAAGAAGGTTAAGACATAGGGCTTCTAACTTTAAAAGTTTTATTGTTCATAGAGTTTTGTACCAAAAAGGTTCCAACGGGACTTTATTACTGAGACTTTGTTGTCTATCCGTTCGTCTGTCAGTGAAAGCTTAAAAAGCTAAAAATATTACAGATTTTTTATTATATAAGGGGCTCCCATTCATCAAACGTGTCTCCGTATCTCTCAACCGTATCTATATAAAGACTAGCTGACCCGGCAAACGTTGTTTTGCCTATTAATTATTTTTATTCAAGTTTCTAGACAAATTCTAGTATAATTAAAATGTTACTTATTATAAGTGTGTATGGTATATGCGTGAAATGGGTATGGAGCGCCATGAACAAACGTTAAGGGAATATAAAAGTAACAAACGCCAAAAAATATTATGTTCCATCATATCTATTTAATAGTGTTTATTTTAACAAAAATTAATTTGTTCTTCTTAGATGGCACCAACGCCAAGAATACAGGATAAATACAAATTATTGTTGCTTGTTTATAAGTTAATCAAATAAAGTCTTAGATGGTACTTATGAGTAGGCATTAAATTATTTTTCACTTTTTAGATGCAGTTAGAATTTATAAATGTAGGTATGATTTTGAAGTCTGTTATTTGTATAATACAATTTCATTGTAAAATTTTTAAGGTTAGTAGGTAATGATATTTTTCTAAAGTTTTAGGTATTCAAAATTTTTTAGCGATTCCATTCGAGCCGTTACCAAACAAATTACATAATATTGGTAGTGTCATAAGCTATGACCCAAAACGTCATAGGACCAATCGCGAGCGAAGCGAGCCGGATCCGAGCGCAGCGAGCGCGAAAATTTTTAGCATATTTGTGCGAGCCGTTTGAGCATAAAGAAGTTCGAAGCAGAACAAATTACATAATATTTGTAGTGTCGTGAGCTATGATCCAAAACGTCCTAGGACCAATCGCGAGCAAAGCGAGCCGGATGCGAGCGCAGCGAGCTATGCGCGAGCGAAGCGAGCGCGAAAATTTTTAGCATATTTGTTCGAGCCGCTTGAGCATAATGATGTCCAAAGCAGAACAAATTACATAATATTTGTAGTGTCGTAAGCTATGACCCAAAACGTCCTAGGACCAATCGCGAGCGAAGCGAGCGAATCCGAGCGCAGCGAGCGCAAAATTTTTTAGCATATTTGTTCGAGCCGTTTGAGCATAAAGAAGTTCGAAGCAGAACAAATTGCATAATATTTGTAGTGTCGTGAGCTATGACCCAAAATTCCTAGGACCAATCGCGAGCGAAGCGAGCTATGCGCGAGCGAAGCGAGCGCGATTTTTTTTTAGCATATTTGTTCGAGCCGCTTGAGCATAATGATGTCCAAAGCAGAACAAATTACATAATATTTGTAGTGTCGTAAGCTATGACCCAAAACGTCCTAGGACCAATCGCGAGTAAAGCGAGTCGGATGCGAGCGCAGCGAGCTATGCGCGAGCGAAGCGAGCGCGAAAATTTTTAGCATATTTGTTCGAGCCGCTTGAGCATAATGAAGTCCAAAGCAGAACAAATCACATAATATTTGTAGTGTCGTAAGCTATGAGCCAAAATTCCTAGGACCAATCGCGAGCGAAGCGAGCAATGCGCGAGCGAAGCGAGCGCGAAAATTTTTTAGCATATTTGTTCGAGCCGTTTGAGCATTAAGAAGTCCAAAACAGAACAAATTACATAATATTTGTAGTGTCATCATCATATTTGTTGAAAATTTTTTGCTCATACGTTCGGGGTCTAGTTTATTAGCACATCAAATTTTATAGCTTCTTCTACGTAAGAACTAAGTGATCAAGTAATGTTGTCGAGAGTTTTTCAAGCCCCTGCCTTAGTTTAACGACTGTTTGTGCTAAGAGGACCTACAATTTGACGTATAATCCGATCCACAGTAGCGCACAGATGAAAATACATTTTTTTACAACAGTCATGTGCAGGAGAGGTTATGCAATAAAGCGACTTACACGCGGGTGGAGCCGCGGTTAAGTTAATAAGAGAGTTACATTGATATAGCAAAATGATAATGGTTAACAATACTACTATATACGATACATAAACAATAACGAAGATCGAAATTTGTGTAAACAGTGAGAGAAGTTTGTGAAGAAGAATTTTGTGAGTAAAACAGGAGACCGACTTCGGTCTATGGCATAGTGTGGCATTTCACTCACCAGTAAAGTAAAGGCGCGGCAAATTTTAAGTATTTAAGATTGGTAATAATCATAATCATAAGTATATCAGGTTAAATTTTGTTAGTTATTTTCTTCAAATAAATATCAGGTTTTTTACTCGAAGTACAGTTAGATACTATATTTGATCAGGTATCAATCGAGATGAAAAATGAATGAAATACTAAAATGGCCATAAAAAATAGGGAATGATGATAAAAAAGTATGAAAATTAGGGTTTTATGTATTTTTTAATGCCACTTAAAACAAAAATAAAATGAAAAAATTCGTCAAAAAATAAAAAAAAAAATGTTTAAGGGTGATCAACCCTTATCACTCAGGGGTATAAAAATTAGATAGTAGCCGATTCTCTGACCTACTGAATACGTATATAAAATTTGGTAAAGATCAGTCAAACCGTTTCGGAGGAGTGCGGTAACAAACACTGTGACACGGAAATTTACTAAAATGGCAATAAAAAAATAGGGGTTGATGATAAAAAAGTAAAAAATTAGGGTTGTATGTATTTTTTATGCCACTTTATACAAAAATAAAATAAGAAAAATCGACGAAAAATGAAAAATAAAATATTTGAGGGTGATCAACCCTTATCAATTAGGGGTATAAAAAATAGATAGTAGCCGATTCTCAGACCTATTGAATACGTTTATAAAATTTGGTAAAGATCAGTCAATCCGTTTCGGAGGTGTACGGCAACAAACACTGTGACACAGAAATTTACTAAAATGGCCATAAAAAAATAGGGGTTGATGATAAAAAAGTAAAAATTTAGGGTTGTATGTATTTTTAATGCCACTTTATATAAAATTCAAATAAAAAAAATTCGTCGAAAAAATAAAAAAAAATATTTAGGGGTGAACAACCCTTATCACTTAGGGGTAAAAACGTTTCACGTTGGCTTATTCTCATACCTACTGAATACGCATATGAAATTTGGTAATGATCAGTCAAGCCGTTTCGGAGGAGTTCGGTAACAAACACTGTGACACGGAAATTTTATATATAAGAAGATAAGATAAGATAATGCCACGAGCGTTATGGGTACCTTGCAACTATGTTCCGTCCGGAGTGGTCTTCTAAATTAGTTTTGTGGTGTTATTCTAATTTCATAATTTATTTTCAAATGTTATACAACTCATTGTTTTGTAACACAGTGATAATTATTATTTGTTACTGAAGAACAAAGGGCATATTTATTAAAATTAAAAATAAATAATAAAATAATATAAAATTAATATTTAAGCGGGAGCTCCCATTAAATAAATTACCTTTTTTATAGATATTGCTTGGTAGAATAATGACTGGCAAAGTAAAAAAAGTCGATTTTTCACATCTAAGCAATGAAATCACATCCCTAGTTAATGAAAAGTTTGAGATTCTCTGGACTTGTTGGTATTTACATTCCAATTCCAGTTTGAGACTCGCTAACCGAAGCAAACGGAATCTTGTCAGTATGTTGTAAATACAAATGAACACTTTGACACTAACGGCTTGTACACACGTTACGAATACGTTTGTTTAAATTAAATATGTAGTAAAACCCCAACCACATTAATTTACTAATGTCGTTGGTAAACCCCCACTAAAATTTGTGAGCACAACCATTTCGGATTGGAAGTTAATGATAGTGTATGTATTTTACTAGTTTACCATTCATTTTATACTCATAAATGTAAGTCATCCACCATTTTTTAGCGACGGCAACTGTGGCCTGATCATATAAAACTTAGAACAGTCGCCTTACACTAAAAAAAACAAAATCGCTCAATCTACTATGAATACTACACACAATAGCAATTGTATTTCCATATCTATTAAATTTAAAATACCTTTACTAGTTTTTACACATGAATAACGATTCTGCAAGGTACCTGTATAATATGTTCGCTTAAATTATAAAAGGGATAACTTTCACAAAAATTCTTTATAACTGTAACCTAATCTAAGCGAATAAGAGGAAGGAAACTTTCAATTGTGTTCTTTATTGAATATATTAATCAAGGGTGCTCTTTTAAAAACCTTTAATATGAGAATTTTTAAACTTACAAAATATATCTGAGAACTTTGTGTCTACCGTGATAATATTTTTCCCAAATTCCTCGGACTTCTCTCACGACGAGAGATATCACAATCCACCACGCTGGTCAAATGCGGGTTGGTGGATGACACTCGTCTTCAGATATTATGTTTCTCGAACATATCAATTTCCTTACGATTTTTTCCTTCGCCGTAAAATGATTGCGAATCCACACAACTTGAAAACAAGTCATTGGCATAAAGCAGGGATCGGACCAGGCGCTGTCTGATTGAAAAACAAACGTTTTTCCTACCGAACCAAACTCGCTTTACAACACTTTTTTTTTAAGAAATACATTCACATTTTTACTACCTATGTTCAGCTAAACCAGAAATAGCTGAAAAGGCCCACTCTGTCCTTATAGTTATTAACTATCCTCACACAAGCCTCGCCATAATTACGATACCCTAAGACCTCTTTTATCACGTCATTTATTAGGCATTTTTCGGGGTAAGGTTTAATGAGAAGGCCGTAAGCTGCCGTTTTGTGTCCACCGTTTGCGACCCGACTAATCATTGGAGTGGTTAGATAATGTTATATGTAACATTACTCTGTATTAATTATGTTTAGATGTATGTAGGATAAATATATAACTTGTCCTCCTCTAGTCGGTAGCTCAGTGCTAGTACCTTGTTGACAATTTGTAGCTAGTTACTCGTATGTCGATCCGCGGCTTCATCAATAGGCGCGTCCACACAGAGCGAGCAGCCTCGCGCGGCAAATGCCTCGCGCGGCAAATGTCTCGCGAGGCTGCTCGCTCTGTGTGGACGCGCCTATTTAGTGCAACAATGACATAACTAGGCGACTGAGGCGCCTTTGAGCAAATTCAAAAGCCGACACTCGATGGCTCGGGCGCTCGGTCGCTCGCCCGCGGCAGAGCGCGCGCTTGCCTCGTCCGAGGCACGTCCACACAGAGCGAGCAGCCTCGCGCGGCAAATGCCTCGCGAGGCTGCTCGCTCTGTGTGGACCCGGCTAATAAAATAAAACACTTGCTTTCGAGCCAGTGTGTTCAGCCACCTGATCGGACCATCTTGTTGAGCTTCAACCTTTTGATCTTGTTCCCACCATTTTACCAGTGACAATGAGCTTCTCCAAATTATCCGCTGGTTTCCGTGCGATACGCCCGAAATATTGCAGCACTCGCTTCAGGCATACGGGGGATATACGTTGTGTTAGGGTCATCTGTGCCTCTTCATAATTATATGTATATCAATAGTATTTACATTGACTCAAGACTAGTTGTTCAACTGATTAGCTTCCTTAAGTTAAATAATTTATTGTGTTGCAAATTGAGCCAAGAATAAATAATTGTTTTAATTTGTAAATTAATCTTATTATATTTCACGATTTAAGAGTTAAATAACTGTTTTAAATGTTTTAATGTTTATGATGTGGCAACTGAACGAATCTCCTGATCCATTAGAATGAACAAGTGCTAAACGACTCAGATCGAGCGAACGAACGAGTGATCTGCAGAACGAACGTAGATATAACAGAAAAACAACAGAGGCCGGGATATTCGTTGAGTAGTCGCCGAAGTTACAACATCAACTAAAAGGCATACGTCTCGACGATTAATATAGTTTTAATGGATGGATCGCTGATAAATGTTATTGAATGAGGAAATATATGATTAAAAGGAATATCGAAGTTTTGAACTATTGGCCGCCCCTTTTAGTTGTTTGACCTGAAGCTCATTCAGGATGGACTCGTTCGTTCTAAAAACTGTCCATGGGATGCGCAACATGCTCGTACTAAATTAAATAAATAATTTAATATATAGCACCGATGAATAAACAATTGAATGTGGGTAGTATTTCCCTTAACTGAGGACCTTGCGAACTCCGAAAATATTGTTCTTGCTATTGACCACAACTAATGTATCAAGCTACAAGCAATGACAGCTCAGTCGGGCCTTATGTCCTACAACTTGTGGGTTCAATATTCGTCAATTAGTTCGAGTTTTCGGGGAAGATAGAGCATTTTCTGTCACTAATCACCTAAAAAGTGTATTCGGGTGCTCAAGGGGACTTGTGAGCCAGTTATTCTAGACTATACATGCTTCTCGACAAGCCAGTCACTTAGTTGTGTGGTTACGCGCCCTGCCTCAACTAAGTATTTAATTATTCTGCTAATGCCAGTAAAAACCGCTCCCGTTATATTAAGAACGACTCTTTCCAATGTAAAATCAGTGACGAAAAAAATATATAGTAGACCAAGTTTAATAAAAAAAATATTTGTTCCAAGCGGCCTATTCGTCATAAGGCATAGGGTAATTATTCCTGACCAAAACAAAAAACCAAAAGCGCATGTTTTGTATGTTTATGAATTAAATAAAAAACATGTAAAAGATACATTAAAAAATGGGGATAACTTTATTAGGTTAAGTGCGTAGTATGGCTTAATATTTTATGTAAATTTAACGAAAATAACTTTTTTTTCTAGGAATTGTATTATATTTACTAAACGCACCGTTCAAAATTCAGATAGAATAAAAGTTAACAAGACAGTTGTCCTTCATAATAATAATTCAGAGTTACAAAAGGAAATCTAGCGACCGTCAATCTTGTCCCATTCTAACAGCAACAGGAAAAATTGTGAAAAACGCGACTGTATACTAAATCAGACGATGCGTATAATTGGATAAGGTTGCTGAGCATATTTTTTACGATCTCAAGAGAAACGAGGACATTGCACAGGCACTAGTTGGCAGGGAGATAACGTTAACAAAGTTAATTTGGTGAATTGTACGGTGAAGTGATATTTTTGCGGGACACTTTTACGTTTTTTTGCGTTCCATTTTCAGGGCTCCGTACCTTTTTCTTCTTCTTTGTATGAGTTTAGTGGCCAAGCTCTGGGGTCGAGAGTTTTCAAGCCGCCCAAAAGCCTCTGACTTGACTTAACGACTGCTTATTGTAGGAAGGCGTAGCAGCTGGGACCTACAATTAAACGTGCCATCTGACCCACGGTATCGGCCAAATGAAAATGCCACTTGAAAAACGACACGGTTTTATTTATATGTGTATAATATGTAGTATATAAACTATGTAAGCAACAATAACTTCTTCTTCTTCATCTTATCCCATTTAGGTGGGGTCGGCACAGCAAATCTTCTTCTTCCACTCTCCTCTATCATAGACGTCATCTCCACACTCAATCCTTTCTCTCTCATGTCTTCATTCACACACTCCATCCATGTCTTTTTCGGGCGGCCTCTTGCTTTCTCTTCTTCCTTGCACTACCATTTCCATACATCTCCTAGTGACATGCATCTCCTCTCTACGCATCACATGTCCATGTAAGCAACCATAACATTCTTAAATCTGTAGCGTTTATACTGAGGGCTGACCTTTTTAGGACGCTAGGGGACACATACTATGCTGTCTTTTTTTCATGTTCGTTTTATGTAATTTAAATAATGTACTCGTATATTATGTATGTGTCTTCTGTGTCTGAAATAAATGTGTTCTTTCTTTCTTTCTAACACAAACTAGAAATGGTTTAGTACGAGTATAGGGCTAACAAGTCGTGTGTGAAATGTGTTCTAAAATTTATTTATTTTCAACAATTTTTTTAACATGCAGCCTACAATATATACATATTAAGCCTGACAAGGCCAGAGAGAAAGATTGACAAATACATCAAAGGGGCAACATGCAAGGGAAGTTGCGCGTCACTTGGATAATTTGGGTAATTTGTTCATCCTTCAGAGTTCCATTTTATTCCCTCTCCCGTTATCCAAAGCAAATATGATCAAACGCAGGAACCGGGAATAAATTATTTGAGGCTGGTAAAAATATAACACGTATAATGTACATTCTCAAATTCTAGGAAGGTCTAGAGAGGTTTTATTTTTATTAACTTATTGACTCAGGCGTTACTTTGCGGAAATCCATTGTAAATGGAACACGAAACACGTGTAGAGTTAAGAATTTCCGAATTGTGATAGGTAACGTTCATCTTAATTAATCTCAGTTAATTTTTTCCTTTACTTGTCTTAATTTGGATTTCGGATCACAGCGGAAGTACACTAAATATTTAATTTTGTCTTCTATTTATTTTTATTACCAATTTTTTTAAAGGTTTTATTTTGATCCCCTCGCCCCATTCCACCATCGGACGAGCAGTGAAAGACCAAGGTGGCTTCAATATACTGTGGACAGGTGCCTAAGACGCGTTTTTACCTGGGCACTACTGTGGGTCGGATTACACGTTAAGTTGTAGATCATCAAAGCTAAGCAACGGTCGATACGGACGGTGTTTGGATGGGAGACCATGCACAAAACTGTCTTCAAGTGGCATTTTCATCTGGTCGCTAGTGGGGGCAAATGACACGTTAAATCGTAGGTTTTGGCTGCTAGCCTTAGTACTAATACAATCAGTCATTAAGCCCAGTCAGAGCCCTTCGGGCGACTTGAAAACTCTCGACACCAGAGCTTGGCCACTTAGCTCATACGAAGAAAAAGAAGACCTAGACCGACAAATTTTGTTCATTAAAAAGAAGCTGGCTATGACAGGAATCGAGCCCGGAACCTTATGGTTGGCAGTCTGGCATGGTAACCATTACGCCAACGAGGTGGTTATATCGTACCCTTATACAAAAACAAACTAAACAACTTAATGTACAGAGAAATCATGGAAGTCAAACTAATAAAATTTTGCTCGTTCTAATATCTTCAGATGTCTGACCTATAAAGTCTTATTAAATAAGAAGAACCTCAAGATGTGTTTAACTTTTCTAGAATAACACTTAATTTTGTTTGAAATATTTTCTTGCTGAGGTTTGTTATCTTTTTTATAAATATTTAGAAAATTTCCAACAATATCTCTCAATAAAGTATAATGATTTGGTTAGGAAACCATTTTAAATCATAGTTAGCTAAGTCAATCACTAAATTAATTAATTAAATCTATTTACTAAATTAATTACTTATAACAAAATAATATGAAATAAAACCTGAGCGTAGTGTGCTTCCGCTGTGATTGTAAACCAAATTTATATTAAAAGTTTTGTTTTGTTCATTTTACAATTTTCAAAAGCTATTTCGTATTGTATTGTTAGTTTTTTTCTTAATATAGGTAAGGTAAAGGCACCTATTTCCGCGGTATTTTCACCAAAACTTGAAAGGATATTGAATATTAGGCATTAACTGAACCTTTCTAACAGTTTGGCTATTTTTATTAGAAGCTTTATTGTTTTTCCTTTTTAAATAGACTATATATTTCATAATTAGGTTAAACTTTGTATTTAAAATTAAATTAAATCTGAAAAAAGTCCTAAGCACCTTATTCCGATGTAAAAATCCTTATTCCGATGTATTTGGTCCTTAATTCCGAGTGTACAAAAACATGTGATTTTTTGAACAAATGATACATGTTGTTCAAAAAATTACGACTTATTTATTAACATTATTTTTTTATTAATAACATTATTATTATCAATATGGCTCCTAAAGAGCTACGTTGAACTGTTTGTTACAATTTGTTACTGGACTTCTTAACAATGAGAACTTTTTGATCCGTGTAATAGCATTTTGGAGATCGTCTTCTGTATATTTTATTCTAGGCTTCATTATCCTATAACCAAAAAAATAAATATTATTATAATAAAAATTAAACAAAGAAGTGAGCTATATACAACGAGTTGCTTTGCATTCTCGCCAAATTTGTAGAGGTAAGTATACTCCAATAGCAGACCATGAATAAACGATGGCGCAACCTTGAGATGGAGAAAAAAACATCTGTTCCATACAAAAAAATCATTGATCGTCGACAAAATATATGAAACGAGCAAATGTTTTTTTTTTTCGATTTCATGGTTGCCCATAGTTTATTCGTGCTCTTCTAGTGAAGTAAAACTACCTCTTCACATTTGCAAAGCAACGTGTTGTATATTAAGTTAAATCAAATATATCCAGTAATACAAACGTCTTAATATAGGACTCTCTGCCAAGCAAGGCATTATGTAAAATAATAGTAATAAGTACATATATTATTTGTATTTGAAAATTATTCATAAACGTTTACCGCTATCTTTCTTAGTTTGTGATAGTTACTAATGATTATGATAGGAGAATAGTAATTTTATAAATTTTTATTTAGTTTTTGCATTTACTAAAACTAAATAAAACTACATTGTTACCTGTACAAGTTGTGAACACTCTGTATTTTACTTGAGTCTGTGCCGTGGAATTACGTGCGTATAGAACCTTATCCCGACCTACTGTACATCGGAATAGCGTTTCATATGAAAATATCATGTTTCCTAATTCCGAGTACTAAAAAATTTATAAATTTTTCATATTTTTTATACAGAAAAAATCTTATTTGCAATATCGTCGTAAATATATATATTACTTGCTAACACTTATATTAGATTGAATATGAACTTTAATTTTCTTTCTTATCTTTTCCATACAACGAATTAATAAAATAGGTAAATAAGTCATCTATTACATGCTATCATTAGTGAATGTGATGCAAAAACTTACCTCGGAAATAGATTTTAATATTCATTTAATATTTAATTTGTCAAATCCAAACTGAGATACCCTTAATCATAAAAACAACCCAGAAAATCAAAATATAGATCATGTCTATGAAATCGCTATTCCGCGGTATAAATCGTAATTAGGAACTGACTAAAATATTTAGCATCTAATGCCGAGGTAAATTACAAATACATTTGGGGCTTAATTTACTCAGAAAAATGCACAAAAGTTAAGTGTTTTAGATTAAAAACATATTTTTAAAATAGTTTAACAAAAAGAAGTAAACACAGAGTACAAAAATAACGAGAAAAACACTATTTAAAAAAACATGGTATTCACGTGCACAGGGTCCAAAATGTATGAAGCTTGCGTTTGAGCCAGCTGCTGTCGCTATTCTAACCGATTATTTCAAACTGTTTACACATGACACCACTTTTTTGATGATATAACTACGCAAAGATATATTATCTATTGAATGGAAAATCTTGCATTAATTTTCATTAATTAAATCTCTTGTAAGCGCTATTTTTCTAAATACCTCGGAATATGGTGCCAATTCCAGAACCCCTCGGAATAAGGTGCCTTTACCTTAGTATGTATATGTACATAGCATAACATAAACATAAGCAGCCCACTATACGTTACGTACAACACATATGAATACAAGACGATAAATCTTAGAAATGTCGAAAGTACAAACAAAGAATTTCAATTCTCGGAAACATAAACGTGGTCCCATAAACTACCTGAAACTTTCAACTCCTAAAATCATCTCGCAGAGCAGGTGAAGTGAACAAAATACTTCTGCCATAGATCTGAGAATGACAGTGGGAGAACTTTGACATATCAATTAAGTCACCTAGTAAGTATTCGGATAAACTGAGTGAGATATCAAGTTTTATTAATCAGTAATTATTATAATTTATTGTTTTTTTTTCACTTTCATCAAATAAATACTTTTAACATAGAGCTGAGAATGACAGTGGGACAACTTTGACAACACAATTAAGTGACTTAGTAAGTATTCGGATAAACTTATTGAAAATAATTTAACTATTCACTAATAATAATAATTTATTGTCCTTTTCACTTTAATCAAATGATTTTTTTTGTCTTTAGTAATTCAGGACGCAACTAGGGCTAGGCTAGGCGCTACATTAATAAAAGGATACAATATGTTCTCATCAAATATAACACATATCACACATATAACTTACGAGTATTATTATATAAATTAGATCACAATTTAAATTCAAGAATTAATTAACTTAAAATCGGTGGTAATGTGTAAAGTCGGGCTCGCGCAAAAAGGATTCCGTACCTTCATTTATTTTTAAATAGCAAACAAAATTAGTTTGTGTTGTTCCCACAATATATATTATTATTAGCTGACCCGGCAAACGTTGTTTTGTCTCACTTAGGGGTATGAAAAATAGATAGTGTAGCTTATATGACACGTTCGTAGATTTACCATAGCATCTATTGATCACTTACTCAACCCAGTCGAAAGGTATCGACATCTGTTAGAATCATTTGGAGTTAACAGATAATTGTGACTGTCAAATAATAACAGACAATAATTAGCAATAAATTAAAATTGCGACTATAATTTGAGATTTAAACTATCCTATCTCTCAAGTTGGATCGAACTGCACATGGTGTGCGAATTTTATTATAATCTGTTAAGTGGTTTAGGAGTCCATTGAGGACAAACATTGTGACTCGAGATTTATATATATTAAGATTTGTATCTAATAATTAAATTTCAAAGTCAATTCAAGAAAAAATGGATACATTAACGGATTAGCGCAAAACAACGCCTGAATCGATAAGTTTAGCTACTGGCTTTTTTTAACTATGGCTTTAGTGTTTACACCACGTTTTATGGTCCCCGCAAGCTCGCCTCTTGAGTAGTCCGGCGTTAATAGGTGACCATTTTGTAAACAACCGTCAAAGGTTGATTTATTGCACAAGTATAATAGTTACAGAAATATTTGAGCCACTACAGACACATTACTTATGTGAATGGGACTGTTGTTTTATCAACATAGTGGTTTATTGGGAAAATATTTTGAATAATTTTGTCGGTAGATATTATAATTGAAATTGCTTAGCTGTATTTGTCTGTTATTCAGAATACTCAAGTATGCCCCATTTTATATGTAAATAAAATAAGTTATATATATTTCACAAACCCATGTTCCACAAACAATTTCTGGGTTGTATTAATATACTATATATATACCATAAATAGAGACTTTATAACGGTACATATTTAACACCCAGACCGACAGCCAACAAAAGAAAGTTGAAATTTTCACAGATGATGTATTATAGTTGCTAGGACAACAAATATAAAAACAGAATAAACTTAATAATTAACAGAGGCTTTCATACAACTACCGTATTACTTTTTGTATTTTTTTTATAGATAATGGTTCGAAACCCTCATAACGCAAGCCTGACTTGCACTTGACCGATTATTTAAGAGGTTATTGTAAACTAAAAGTATTTTTACTTTTCTAGTTCTACTCGGTACAAATTCTGAAACAAATTCCGCAAAAAAAGTAGCACAGTGATTTAGGCAAAACACATATCAAATCTAGGGCCTCTTCACCGAAACGTTAAAGTCATGAGCGAACGTGACGGTAAACATTAGCGGGGCAAGCACGGGTAGTGGACAATTTCTCCACCGGGAGAGGGAACAATCTGTTCGTTTTTGTTACTTTTACTTTAATATTTGTTATGTTGTTGCGTTTGAAGTGATATTTTTGAAAATTACTTTAATATGTTTGCAACACAAATAATATTTCTTATCTATCTACTACACTCAGAATACAGAAAGAACCAGAAACCGTGAGCGCGCCTAAAACTGAGGCTACTAAAACTACTCCAAAATGGAGTAGTTTGACGCGTGACCGATCAGTCACTCTGTGACCGTCGGGACGTACGACACTGTACCAATTTAATTAAATTATGCCGTCTTATGTCGTTCCTACCTATAAAATGCAGCGGGTCTATAAAAGAAACAGGATGGGATCACATTTCACGTGTAAGTATCGTATTTAGGTATCAACTTTGAATAAATTTCTATGTTTTCAATTGTCATAGATAATGAGGCATCCATCTTGTTAGTGTTGTCAGTATAAGAGTTTTGATTTACCCTTCTTTTTATTACCTCTTGAGGGCTTTTATTCATTGTAGAATATTAATAATTAATTTAATATAAAATAACCGACTTGAAAAAAGAAAGTATAAAACATCAGAGCAGCCTGTGTGTACATAACCAAATAGTCCTATTAAATAGTATGTTAGTATCTATGAAAAATACCTAGACATAAGATTTCATCATTTATCTAAATTTAAATCTTTGTTACTAAGTTCAAATTCTAAGAGACAATATTATAAAAAGCTTACTAAGCAAAAAGGTAATATATTTTTTTTCTTAAGCGTTATTTTTTTCTAAAGCGTTTTATTAAATTCAATAAATCTATCAATTTCTTGAGACAATTAGGTAGGTACATAATTATAATAAAGATTAGGACAATTTTTATTCTATTAGTATCTCACCTCCTGGACTCCCAAATTTTACCCTAAAAACGGGCACATAATGCCTGAGCTAGAACATTACGCGGGTGGGAAGTGACGCGGGCGGGGGGCATTGTTTTGATTTTTGGACACAGCGTGTAGCTCGCAAATACAGATGAACGCGGCTTCTGGTACTTTCTGTATTCTGAGCTACTACACTATAAGAATCTTTGCCCTGACTCATTCATTCATTCATCTATAGGCAACGCAGAGCCCAAACGGCTGGCCTAGGGGTATGCAATTTGGAGGACGTACATATTTTTTTTCCACCTCCAAATTATACAATGGCCTGTCCCTGCCATATGTCAATCGAAGAGTAATTACCGTTATTTTACTTGAATACAGCGGGAAAACAGCGAGCTAGAGTTAAAATGTCTACAATTAACGTCAAGTGGAAATCTTTAGTAGTTAAGAGAAAATTTTCTTTGTTACCATTGTAACAAGGTTGAGATGTGGAAATAATGATGGAAAGATAAGTCGTCGTCCCATGCTCGCCCCGCAAGATTATAAATTCATCCCTTTGTTTTACGATTTTCATTTAAAAACGGACAAACCGCTTATATTTTCGTGGCTTTATATCGTCCAGAGACAGGCGACGCACGTCACCGCAACACGTATCACGACTCGGGTGAAGATTATACATAACTCTGGAAATGCACCATTTCTACACCTATTCAAATAATCGGAAAAACTTTGTTATTTCAAGTGAAGACTAATAAAAAAAACAGTTACACATATATTCTGAACGATTAGTTACTATTGGTAACAAAAAAGTAATTTGAGAAAAAAATTGTGATATAAAATTATGGAGCAAACGAGAACAAATATTATGAATGCTTAAGTTTGTGTGTGAATATGTGAGTTACTTCTTCACGGTCTAACTAGGCTTTTTTTTCAAAATTACGCCAACAATTACTTTTTTAAGTATCGTCTATGTCTAACACAACTTAAAAAGGAAACTACTGTATTTGTGCAAAAACTTTCAAATAATTTTATATTCATTTTATATTATTCTTGCAAGCCATATCTATATATTTATGTTCAAGTGTCAGGCCGAAATGTACGAGACAGCCGTGTAGACCGGCCTTTGAATATTTTCGGGTTAAAATGTTAAGCATTTTTTGTAATTGAATATTTTAAAATAAAATCTTTTCGGTGTCAGTTTTTGTCTCGGACTTTTAACTAAAACTAATAAGTTTTCGTGTGACCGTCAAAGAAAATCTGAATTAAACTTAAATATGTAATTTTGTTTTTATTTAATAATTTATTTCGAAAGTTTAAACAGATGTAATAAAATGCTGTGACAAATTTAAACGTCTACCTCTTACGATAATTGATATATCTATAGCGAAAAAAAACCACGTTTACTGTATGGGGATCTATTTTAATCTTTTAGCTCGGGGAGTCGGTATCGCATATCCGTGTGCTTAGGTAATATAGTGATATAGTGGAGTTACAGTATGAATTTAAGCGGTCAAGTAGATAATGGTGGCGATTCAGCGGCACACACGACTAAACTAAATTTAAAAAAGCCCCGTCTCTTTTCATCTTAGGTGTCCAGAAAGAGACGGCACGTTCTGAACCACAGACAGAACAACTAAAATCACGTCAAATATGGAATGTGCAGGCAGTTTTAGAGGTGATACAAGTGAGTGCGTTCTAAATTCTCCTATATTTTCTACATTTGACGTGATTTTAGTTGGTTTGACTATGGTGCGGAACGTGTCGTCTCTTTCTGGCCACCTAAGATGAAAAGAGACGGGGCGGCTTCTTTAAATTTAGTTTAGTCGTGTGTCCCGCTGAATCGCCACCATTATTGCTTACTCTTATAAAACACAATCAAATAGAAAGGTATACAAAATTTAGTATAACATAATAATTTCTTTAGTGATAAGATAAGTAATATATGACATAAAGACGATTAACATAAAGAATTTTTAAAATATTATTTGAAATTTAATGCTTGTATATTAGACATTTAATTAGAAATTATTATATATTTTTATTTTTGAATTTTAGAACTGACAATTATATCTTGCATACCTGACGGTTAAAATAGAGAGCTAACTTATTTATGACACCACAATTGTACCTATTTTGCAAGTAATAAATGATTTGATTTGATTTGATTAAATGAAAGTGGTATTTTCCCGTCACCATCGTGTATTTCAGCATAGTTCCTACTTCGCTGTGGACAGACATGTTTACGTTATTGGTTTTCGGAGCGCGGAGGCGAATGTGTCTCAAGAGACACATCCGGTCCTGGATTAATGTCGGATGGCGCGGGGAAATGACACCTTTTAACGAAGTTTAAGGCTTTTAATACGGTTAGGAGGGAACGCTGTTCGAAATGTTTTAATTTATTTTAGAAAGATAAATTTTTGACTACAGTGTTCTAAAGACCCGGAAAATGTGTCATCTATATTTATACTTTCTTCTACTTCAATACCCATATTATAAACAGGAAAAGTATGATTTTTTATTTGTTTGTTTGACGCGTTTAGGCTTCGAAAGTACTGGACCGATTTAAAAAGCAGACGTTTTTACTACCGAGCCACACTCGCTATATTTGCAAAAAAAATATAGTAGTTTGTTTATGTATTTAATATCGAGGCATTTTTTAAATTCACTGTTCCCTGATAACTATAATCTAGCAGTTTTCAAGGCAAGAGTGAACCGGTTTCTTCTGGGCAAGCGTGCTCCACCTTAGATCGCAATTTCGCTTACCATCAGGTGAATTGCGATCAAGCGCAAGCCCATTATGAGTTAAAAAAAAATAACTAATTCGCTGCCTATTTATGTTATGTATTTTTTTAACATGTAAATAAATTAGATAATAATAATAATATAATAAATTAATTTAATAATATTGTATGTTCGTAAGGACGAAACAGTCGGGACTAAATTAACCTTATTGTATGTAACACCATAATATGTACAGTTTGACAATAAATATATCTGAATCTGAAACTAAATCTAAAAAAAAATGAAACTCTTTAATTATTGCATTACAATGCTACATTTTATGTCAATAAAATGACAGATTACAATATTATAATGTCAAATACAAATAACTTAAATCTAAATAAATAACCCGCCCCTAATAGTTCCCGGTGCAAAGGTGCCCACCAGACTTGCAGCGTTCCCACGCTGAATGGCAATCGCTATCCTTTGCACTAAGAAAGATCCGGAGCGGGAGTCACAAATGCTACATACATAAAAATTATTGATCCTTGCTAACAACCCCGTTATACCCACAATACCGGGAAATAATTAGCCACAGGTAAGTCATTAATACTGGGTATTAAGGCATTCAACATTCGATCCTCATTCATCAGCCGTAACTGTCCTGATAAATGAAATTTCGCAGCGAGCTGACGGCTGGCCGATAAATGAAATAACATTGTAACAGTTTCCGAGAACTTCCCGCTGTACAGTGCTCAGTAGTTTGGCGAACTTTGCTCAGAGGTTTTTGTCGTGAGAACTCTTTTATACGGAACGTTTTGAGTAACAAGCGTAAATTAAAACTTTAGGAAATCTCTACCTCAATCAGCTGTAGTGGCGGCCATTTTGGATTTGAAATTTATCACAGCAAGTATATTATATTAATCTTGTCCTTTTATTCGATAGTTGATACTTATATTGAGGCAGTTGTGACAGAATATGTTATCAACTGTTACGTAGTCACTTTTCGAACTATAAACCCAACACACTCAACAGAAACAGCTATTAAACTTATAAAACTACGACCATTTTGCGTAAGCGGTTAGAATTGCGTTAAACTATCCAAGCGTTTAGATATTACCTGAAAAAAAATATAGAATAGATAATTTAATTTCAGCTCGTAGACATCGTATGATAAAATTTTTAACTAGGCGTTTATATCATTACTAGCTAACCCGGCAAACGTTGTTTTACCTTAATAAAAAAAAAAAATCTAACTTTACAGTAGCCGATTCTCAGACCTACTGAATACGCATATAAAATTTGGAAAAAATCGGTCAAGCCGTTTTGGAGGAGTACGGTAACAAACACTGTGACACGGAATTTTTATATATAAGATAAGATATATGATATATCCACAATCATATCATTTGACGATAGCCAACCCTAAAGCAAAGTAGTTTGCAAAGTTAAAAGCTATCTGCAAAGTTATCTGGTAAGAGAAAAATACTACGAATTCTTGGTGCCTTTGCGCTTCATTGCCTTGAAATCTACTAATAGGATATGAAAACTCTAAAAGTATACGTTATTACTTTTTACAATTCTATATTTATTGAGCAAAGTATAAACTACGAGTAACTTAGACATGGTTTTTACACGCTTTTTATTAGCTTCACCTGTATGTTTGTTTGTAACCGACTTCCTTGGGCGTGATTTTGACCCACTTTAAACGGTCAGATTTCGTTCAAACTTTGTAGATTTATTGAGGACCGATGACAATACACTAATTTGATAAAACTATTCCATTTTTTTATGTATTTTTGTTTGAAACCGACTTCTTTGGGCGCGATTTTGACTCACTTAAAACGGCCACATAGGCGTGTTTTTTAGTTTTTTTTTAACTATTATTTTATTTATTCGATATTTTTAAATAAAGTCTTACCATTACAGTGGTGCCTGTCACTAAGTAAAACATCATCGGTAGAAATCGTATCGTCCTAAGTAAAGGCGTAGTCTTTCTCGTCGGTTTTTGCGTCATAACTCTTGAGCGGCACAAGTTTGTGTTGACAAACGAGAGTGCGGGAAGGCGCAGGTGGCCTGTCAGAAAACCTACAGCTGTGATTAGTATCTTACTCGGATTCTGATTTCTCGCTATCCTATTAACCGAGTACAGAGCGCTTTTACACAGATTGGATTTATTTCAGGATTCATTTCAGTACTGTCAAATAATACGGGATAAAATGCAGCTAAGATAAACTGCTGACAGAGTTTTTTGATAGCGCATGCTGTGCTATTCTACAATGTATTGAAAACCATAGATTTAATATCATTACTTCTTATTTATACCTTCAAACATCATCCACTTTTTCAACAACGGTGACCTCACATGTAGCACTTGTTCTCATAATAATCTGATATTGGCAAGTAGTTGCCGTGGCCGAAACTGGACTGGAAATCATTATCATCTTATTCGCAACACTCTTGGCAGAGTGGAAGGGGTAGAGGATCATTGAAAGGTAGCATATAATTTGACTGACGACATTTTGCCACATGTCTACGGGAAGTCATCTGGCTACGCTCGTTCAAGACGCTTCCAACTGTTTGATTTGGTCAGTACACTTCGTGGGTAACTTTCCAGGCTTCCTGGTGCCTTCTACCTTTCCTTGAACAACAAAATTCTCTATGGACTTGTTACTGCGATGAGACCTATGCACCGAGAGTTTTTTAATTCTCCAGGTAAATTTCCTCTACCGGACGATTAAGAGAACATCGATGTACATACATTGGAAGTTCAAAAATCTGCACTAAGCGTTGCACTGCTTTGTTGCAATTGCGGATGACGAATTGTGGAACTCCTTGACTGAATCGTCGTTCCCACTGGACTGATTTTCAAGAACGGTTTTTTCTAGGTAAGCACAATGGAGCCTTCAAAGTAACTTCACTTAAAATCAGGGAAGTTAAAGTTAAGTACAAAATTTAAATTTCAGTGATGTTTGACCCAAAAAATAATTGTTTCTTTTCATTGACACTGAAACGTCAAATTAAGCTTCGATATTTAGATAGCAATTTTAAACCTCTTTTATAATACATTATTTATTTGAGAGATGAGATGGAACACTATGTTAAGCCATGAATGAAATGAGTTTTCAATGGATTAGTATTATCTTATTTTATTATCTTATTCGTATTACTATAAATGGGCTTGCACTAGATCACAATACATCTGATCAATTTTACCTGATAGTAAGCGAGCGATCATGATCTAAAAAGCACGTTTAGCTAGAAAAAAACCGGTTCTCTCATGCTTTGAAAACCGCCAAATTGTAGTTTTCGGTGAACAGGGAGCTTGGGAAAATAACTGAACAGTGTGTAGTGAATGTAAATATTTTATTTCGACCCGTCCGGCAAATTAACAGCAGGCAAGGGCTTATCGACGTCATCAGTTACTACCTATATGAAGTACAAAAATAATGACAAGAACTAAATGTACTTTATAAAATTAAAGTTTTTGATTAAACATTTTGTGGTAGTTGTCATCTTGACATTGAAATGTATGTATTTTACTTATCGAGCCTTTTAATTGTGTACTCACATTGAGACAGTTGCAAAAAATGATGTAATCCCTTCATAGCGGCATTCAGGCTAAATCTTTTTTATCTGAACCCGCTATGAATTGTTGTTGCTGTTTTAAATTAATATTATTTTTAAACCAACTACGAGTAACACTTTTCTTAGCTTCCTTATAAATTCGTAAATTTATCTTTCTGGTGCTCACATGTGTTGTGTGTGTGTCTATACATACAACACATGTGAACACACATAAACCAAAAATATACATTAAAATAGCCGTTCAAAAATCAGTCTCACCGTATGAATTGAACCCAAGATCTAGTGCTTGGTAATTGGACGCACAAACTGTTAGGTCAAAAGGGCAGTCACAAATAATTAAATGAGAGCTACCGTGTGGCTAATACTACGACAAAATAATATGATAACAAAATGTGACAGAGTGAAGAAATATAAATCTCAAACGTCTCTAAAATCTATTGAACCTCCGTTAACTCGGCTAAAGGTGAACGCACCACTGACAGCGCGTGAAATATTGAAAACACAAATCTCAGCTGAAAGTTTTTTAATCGCAGATTTTTCGAATCCTGTAACCAGTGGAAGTTGTGATGTGGGTTCTGACCGAAATGTGGACGTTTGAGTTATTGTGAACTGACAATCAATTTCTTAGCTTACTTAAAATATGTTTTGTAGTAACTTTAAGCTTGTACCAAGGGAATGGTATTCGCTTCTTTCCTGTAGAACCCGATGATGCCAATCGTAGCTCAAACTTGCAATCTAGGTTTTGCGTTCTGAGAAGTCTTTAATTATAAAACGTCAAAGTTTAATTTTGCATAGGATTCATTTGTTAAACGAACTAGTTATAATTTTAACAAGATGTCGTCTGACATGCATATTGACAGATGTTTGAAAATGACAATGGTACGACTGTCACTCTATTCTTTTTCCTTTGTTTTTATTTTAGTTTTTTTGTGTAATTATTTTAGTTACTTAGTTCGTTTTGTGTATTTCCTCCTTTCTTTTATTTGCCCCTTTAGCACAGGATCGAAAGATACTTAGCGCGGTCACAACAATGTTTGGTATGTTATAGAGATCTATATCTTAGCACACATTGTTATTACTAGTAGTTATTCACTCTTTGCATTTATTTTTACATGTACGTACCCAATTTAAAGTAATATGAAAATATTTTATAATGTTTATTTCTGAAATATAAGAGACTGTCCGCATCGACCATCGCTTTATCTTGATGATCGCGTTTGACCACCTTATTTAGCAGAGCTTAAAGTGAATCATATTTGAACTGTGCTCAGTCATATCTACTATATATGTATTTGTGATATCAAAATATCGGTCGCGGGATAGTAACGACTTCAACAGATGTCATAGATTGCCTCAACATGCGGGATCTAGGCTTGCCCACGCGTTATTCAATGATTTCCCTTGACCTACTCACGGATCGTCTACAAAATCTATTCCGGGATGATACGTCACTGGTTTTTTAGCTTGGACTTTCTCTAGTCTGCAGTGTTTTGTTATTGCGTGTAATTGGG
Organism: Mellilla xanthometata; assembly: GCA_035578125.1. Classification (NCBI taxonomy): domain Eukaryota; kingdom Metazoa; phylum Arthropoda; class Insecta; order Lepidoptera; family Geometridae; genus Mellilla; species Mellilla xanthometata. The sequence goes on along the minus strand of JAPUBQ010000009.1, from coordinate 12,363,039 downwards.
TCTTGAAGAAGATATTTTTTTGAATAATACTTTTTGTAAGACTTAATTGCAATTAGAGTTAATATAGCATTTTATAGTGAAGTTAGCATGTATCCTTGGTATTATGCACTGCAGTAAAATTTCACGAAAAGGCCGACTTTCGAATAACGGCTTCTACGCGAAATAGCTATGTGAAAAAATATAGTCAATATAATTTTAAAGTTGGTGTCAATTATCGTAATGGTATACACAAAATTGGGAAAAATTTGCTACAGAACTATTTATATTGGATATTAACTATTTTTGGAGCAGTGATTAAACACCATTTCTAAAAAGATTTATTAATAATATACATAGTTTTATGGTAAAATAATAGAATAGAATAGAATATATCTTTATTGTACAACCAAAAATATTAACATATTTAAAATTATAAACTAAAAAGTAAAGTACAATGGCGGCTTTATCACCTATGGTGATTTCTACCAGGCAACCGGAAATGGAAAAATAATCATACAAAAGAAAGCGGTGGTACAAGTAAACTACATAAATAAATACAATAATTGATGACATATAAACTTGGCTTAAAGACGAAGAAAGAAGAAGACTATCTGGGTGGTTTTAACACATAATATTTTATGGTTAAGTCTGGATATTCGTGTACAACTGTCATAGTAAATACGAGTGGAACTAACAAAAATACAGTGTCAAAAGTATATACAGGAAACAGAAATAGTACGAGTAATTATTCAACACCGCGGACGGTCAAGAGACGCAAAAACTGTTACGAACCGAACCACTGGAGTGCTCGGTTCATGAAAAACTACTGAAATAATCCGCTTTTAACGAGTCCGGCGTAGTGTTGTACAACTATCGATAGTTTTGACTATCGATGTTCGAATGTAACTGTTTTTGTAACCGTCAGGTTGAAGAGAACAGATATTGCCTCATGAATTACATTTACATCTGTCCGTATAACTTCAACGTTTCTAGGTTTGGCCTGTTTTCAGCTGCAACTCTTCTCATTCCCAATGGTCTCATGTAAGAAAAAACGATCATAATAAGGTTTTCTCTGATACCAAGAAAATACACCCAGGAAAGTTCGTTGTCTTAAGGTTAAATGTATGAAATACAGCTGATTATTATTCGTTTTTAAAATGACCCAAATATTATATACAGAACGCTATTCTGTCGTTCTTATTTCTTACATGCTCTTACAACAATCTCATATGTTTTTAACATTGGGAGGCTGAACTCGCGTAAAAACCAATATGTAACTAGTGTCGATAAAATATTAGTAACTATCGACAATTTCTTCTCTAAATCCACTATACTGATAGTCGTCATCTCAACAAACACAATTTTCACTTTCGAACTATCGACAATTTGTTCCATAAAATTATAACAACAGCACTATTTTTGGTTCCCCTTTCTAGCTGAAATACAGCTCGGTTTTTTTAAATTACGACTTCCAGTTGGGAAGTAATTTCAGGTGAGAGAATTCTCGGTCGAGTATCGGAAGTGTTGAGCTTGTTTTTGTTGTTTTAATTTTGTTAGTATTGGAGGCTGGGAAGAAATACAGTTTTAGAAATTAATTTTCCAAATTCTGGGATTTTGAAGGTTTATTTGTTTAAGACGATAATGCTATTAGGGTTGGTGAACGGATTAGAGCAATTTTGTAGAAATTGGTTAATAGAATTAACTGATTGAAATATTATTGAACCTTAGCGTGTCAAAATGTTTCGTGAAAAACTTTACCGACACAATTATTGCAGATAAAAACAAAACCTATTCGCAGACTAACCACTTACAACAATTAATAATATTATATTAATCATTTAATAATGCAAAATAATTGTTACATTTTAAACAAAATTTTGTGTGCTAGGAAATAAATAAATTAATACTTTATTTTTTTATTAATTTTAACTAAATTTTACTTTCGCGGTAGGATTCCCTGAGTTTGAGTAAAGCCAGTTTCTCATCTGGGGTGCAGTGACATTGGCTACTTAGAGAATATTGGTAACCGCATTCGAAATAAAACACGTGTGAAGCTAGGTTTTTCGAATGAAGTTCAATGTTTGGTATGTGTTTGCTTGAGAATGTGTTGCGATACCCGAACAGGGTCCGTTATGTGAAACCTACCTTTTAAATGTATAACATCTTAATTATGCCATAACGAAGCAATAAATGTATTTGACTTTGACTTTGAATGTGTTTTACGTGTGTGTTTGGTGAGCGTAGTGTGTTACGTATTTTATGTGTGTGGTGCATAGTTCATGAATGTAGGCTCTGTAATTACCATCTCATCACCAATCATTTCTAACAATTGCACGTGACGTTTTGCCTAATTCAAAAGCACCTTACTGTAATTACAAGGCGGCAATGTAAATATTATATTTCAATGTCTTAGCGTAGTACAAACAAGACGATGTTGCCAACTCCCCATTAAATTCATTTCGAGCAGTTATTTTACCTCTGAAGGCACCGAAAATGCTCGTCTTTACCTAACCGCAATTTATACGTCAGTAACAAGAGAAAGGAATTCCCCAAATTCAAACAAATAGTGATGGGTAGCTTGCTAGTGTTGATATCGATATGCTATTATTATCTTTGCAAATTCAGAATCAAATCCCATTTTTATCGCCAATTTTTTCAAGTCATAGTATAAAATCAAAACATTAAAACAAAAAGAAGACAAAAAAGACTTTGTTTTACGTATACATATATATTTTTGATTGATATAATTGAAGATTTATGTACAATTTTAATAAACGTGCTTGTAGTTTTGTTATATAAGTCAGGTGATTCTAAGCTTGACTTTTAAATGCGCTTTGCTTTGTAATTAATAGCTAAACCATTATCTATATCTCGACGCTTCCGTGGTCAGATGACTTGTTAAGCAGTCGATTATAAGAACAGAATGTACAGCTTTAAACAATGTCAGAGTAAGGTCATTCATAAGTACATAATAGTACTTAATAGTTAATTTCCACTAATAAGCTTAATATATAATAAAATACATAAAGTAACGTGATCAAAATAAGCAATTATTTAAATCGAACTAGCTTTAAAATTACAAATAATTATAACGAAAAATCCCACGATCCTATACTATCGATAAAATATAATTGCACAACACTAATTTCAAAGGTTAAGGTTAAATGTAATGCTTAATTTATTGTGCTTGCTACTGTTACTTTCAGTGTTTTACAAGGGATTAATAACAAGTTTCTCTAAAAATAATTGAAATATATTTTAGAGTACAACATATTTGCGAGTAAATGGTTTTGGTTATCTGTTGGATTTACAAATAAATTCTAATAACGGAGAAAAAACATATATAAGAGTACAGTATGTATTTATGAATTAATTAAAATGAGGCTAATTTGAAAAGTATCATAAAATATTGAAAAACTTTAAATATTTATAAATGAAACGTACGTAATTATTTTCTCCCAATAGTGAAAGAAGGGTTTATCTTTAACGGTCCTTTGCAAACATATAACATGAGCAGCCTATACTATACGTTTCCACTAATGGGCTCGGGGCCTTAATTCACAAGGAGAGAGATTTAGGCCATAATCCATCACGCTGGCCAAGTTTGGGTTAGCGTATGACACACGTCTTCAGATATTGTGATTCTTAAACATGTCTGTGTTTGCTCACGAATCTCACGCTGTTTTCCTTCACCGTAAAGCGAGTGCAAATCCACAAATAACTTGATAAACAAGTCATTGGTGTAGGGCTGGGATCGAACCAGCCGTCTGATTGAATAGTTTCATGGACAATAAATAACTCATCCATTCATTCATTCAATAGCAGACGTTATCCCACCGAGCCACACTCGTTTTTTAAAAGGCCCTTTAAGTAATAATAATAATAATAAATCAGTCTAGTAATTTATTCAGTTTAGAACCTACCCAGACCTATAAAACAAAGGCCTACAATACACAGGATGTTCTATCGGAAGCTGTGACAGAATACACCGTCCTATTCCGATGTATCCGGACCTTCGCTGCGAGAATATACTGTTGACACCTCAGAGTACTATTGTGTATTCAAGTACGTGGCAAAGATATTAGCAAAGTTGTTAAAGTCCACTTTAATCCAGGATATGAATGTTGTTTATGTGTTAATTACGGAACAAGCCTACCTTTGTAAAAAAATATAAGTGGTTTAACATTTTATTTAGTAAGCACTCATGCACATGCACAAGTACGTTGTTGATTTGGTATAAAATAATAGTAGCTTAAAAAAACTAAAAAACACGTTTATCTGGCCGTTTTAAGTGGGTCAAAATCGCGCCCAAAGAAGTCAGTTACAAACAAAAATACAAAAAAATGTAATAATTTTATCAAATTAGTGTATTGTCATCGGTCCTCAATAAATCTACAAAGTTTCAACGAAATCTGGCCGTTTAAAGTGGGTCAAAATCGCGCCCAAAGAAGTTGGTCACAAACAAACATAATACAAACAAAAAAACATACAAACATACAGGTGAAGCTTATATAAAGCGTGTAAAAAGAGACTGAGCATCTGACTGAGCCGATCTATCTATGCTATCTTAAAACAAAAAATTGCATGTTATGCCGCTATGTAATAAAATAATGTCTATCTGGTAAAACATTAAATTATTATCATCATCAATAAGAAATCGTAATAATAATAATCTATCTGGATTATAAAAATAAATATAAACAGCTGGTAGTCTAATTTAATTGCGTCGGGTGCGACCCACTTTAAATTCGCAATGAAACTAGAAATGCAAATTTTGCATGTGTCTTTAGATATAAAATTTACCTAAGTTTACCTTGTTTTCTACATTAATAGCTGTACTTAGCGTATTAATACTGGATTTAAATAAATGCAATCTATCAGTTCTCCAGAAGTTTATTTTACTTAGTAACAAAAAAAATCTAATATACATGAAACGATTAAGAAGAAATTTGGTAAAAGCGAAAGCTTAGATTATGAATTAAGATTTTAACAATTATAAATTTTATTTCATTCTTTTATATTATTTTTATCTCAGATAGGTTTGCGTTTAACTACAGCTTGCCTGATGTAAAGCTGCGCTAGAACATATCTTTTTAAGACCTTTGATGATAATTAGAGTCAAAGTTCTTAATAAATCTTGTCAATAAATTTTAAAGTAACTAGGAAATTCTCAGAGCTCCAAAGCTTTGCTGTCTCCAAAATCAAGGTTGGCGCAAAGCGTTTAACCATACGTATACCATTACATATAAGTACCACCGCGGGGCAATGCTAGTAAGTTTGCAAAAATGACGTTTAAAACTTTATAGATAGCCACAGTCTGTGCTAAAATTATGAATACACGAAGTAGGTCGGTAGCTGACCGCCATAGTGTAAACTATAGCGCACTGCTAAATGGTCGACACAATTATTATGTTTCATAACTGTATGTAATGAAGTGTCCAAATGAAGTTTCAGATAAGCGGATGATAATTAAAATGGTTGCATTTTGTTTTACCGAGCATTTACCGTTTATTTTTTATCTCATAGGTACGTTATAGTGGGATGTTAAATTTTCTATCAACGTGTAAAAAGCTGATTTAAATCCGTTCCTTTTTTATGATCAAATTGAGATGAAAATTCAGAAGTGAATTGAGAAATATTTCGTTTTATTTCAAATAAAGTTAGGTGGGAAATATTGGTTTAAATATCAGCATTCTAGGAAGTCCCTACCTGTTGAACCTTAATTACCACTTTACCAGCTAAAAATAAAGCAATCAATACATACCAAAGTGAAATTTCCAAAAGCACAAAACAAAAATCACAATCATTGAAAGTAAGCAAGTATCACTCTCACATCCGCCTAAGAAATAAAGACTGAACTGACACTTGGCACTTCAGAGAAAAACTGGTCTATTTGAAAACCGAATTCGAAATTCAAATGGGATTGGTCACTTCCGCCGCGGAAGAACGCACGCGCCGGCGCGCCGTCCGCCACTGACTCACGCGCATCCCGAAACACCCTTCGGCGAGTTCGGCCGCTTTCGGTTCTATTTTTTGAATTTCAAAATAGGAACAAAAGAAGGGGGGAGCCAGCCGCCCTCCGTCGGTATCTCTGTTTAAATTTAGAACGGCGCATGCTACGACATGTCTCGGTCTTTAGGTTCGTTCACTCTGGAAGTATGGTGACGTTTGTTGCCCTTCTACAGTTTACTAGGGTTCGGGGTTCAATAACCTGTGGTTTTCTATTTATATGCTCCAGTGGATTCATTGAACGATTGTCGATCTTTTTGCGGCCTCTTTAATTTGATTTTGCAAGTTTTCCTTATTCACGTAGGAACACATGTTTGACTCATATTAAAAGTGAATTTCTTATCACATATGTGGCGTCTTTTGTGCTGTAGTTTTCTCTTATCAATATGTTTGAGGAAATCTGTTTATGATAAATATAATAATTTGAACTGGATCAAGAAAGAATAAAAGATAGAAAAGCCAACAACTTGTTAGCTTCACGATATCAAATTAGAGAAAGAAGATTAAAAATCATGACGCTTTTTTCCAGGCACAAAAAGTCTTTCATAAAATCTGACACCAAACAAGATCAGAAGAAAACCGACAAACAAGAAACAATGCCGCAAAAGTACAAAAGGCAAATCCGGAAACAAATAAACGGAATCTCTTCATCCATAAAGCAGATTAAATTCTAAAAGAAATAAGTAAAGTGGGCTTTCTGTTTGTAGCTCTGAGGGTTCCGTACCTAAAAGGTATAAACGGGACCCTATTACTAAGCCTCCGCTGTCTGTCTGTCTGTTTCCAGGCTGCACCTCAGAAACAGTAATAGCTAGAAAGTTAAAACTTTCACATAATAATCATTATGTATTTCTCGTGCCGCTATAACAACAAATACTAAAAAAAAAACAAGGGGGGTTTCCATACAATAAACGTGGTTTTTCGAATAAATACATAAAATATAGTGAGAAAATGAATACAAAAATTATAATATTACTAGAATTAGAATTGAAAATTGACATTTGAGTGATATCTTAATGATATTATTTTATTTGACTTAAAACTAACTAACTAACTTTATTGATAATGACAACGTAACTTCAATCAATAAATGATTTGTATTTGTGCTTGTAGGATACGGAACTCTAAAAAAACCTAAAACCTAAAAATATCCGGTTCCTTTCTCCGTCCAAAGCGTGGAGTGACAGTTCCTAGTCTCGTTAATGACTTCCACGTCCGAGCGGATCGTAAAACTGTATCGTAAAGGACAACTCTAAAGAGAGATCGTTCGGCTCATTAGAATTGAGAGGGCCAATTTAGTGGGCGGGCTTTCCATTGGTTTTCTTCTGATCGCTGTTCAAATACTAAGCGACTTGCCGTGACGGTACGTGGGGTACAATTTGAAATACAATTTTATGGAATCGATGGAACAAAATATATTTATATCAATGTCAAATTCATAACAAGATATATAAAATTAAAAACTACACAATAATTTAATCAAATTAATTGACGCTGAAATTTTGATATTTTTTATGATACCTACATAGATAGATAGACACTGTATTAAAACACTCACAAAAATTTAATGATAGAAAACATTTAACATTGTTAAGTATCGTACGAGGTTGTTATAGGAATATGGTTTGACTTGGACTAATTTGAATATTTATAACGTTTGAATAAGGTTCATTGAAAAGAAATACAATCATATATGTTCTCATTTTCTACAGTATCTAAATGTATTTTTCAGCTAAACATGCCACTTTTTAATACGAGCACAACATGCGAAACCCTTTTAAATATTGCAGCAATTAACTATTACACTATGCCAAATGAAACCAATAAAATAGAAATCTATGTCAAACACAGACATAATTTCACAAGTTCCAGTAAAACTAAACAATTTTTGCGTCAGTAAAATAATAAACTCCGTGTCACAAACAGACTAAATGACTAAACCAACCCTAGCCTACATTTCCGACACCTGTTCAAACCAAAACTCAATACCTAAATTAGCTAGAAGAGACAGCGGGGGACAGGAATGACTAAAACATCAGATTCAAATAGGATTCAAATGAGCTAACCACTCAGTCGCTACACATTCTTCGACGCTCACTCAGCTGATGCAGTTCATTTTGGGCAGAGGGCGCAAACTCGTGCCTGTTTAGGGCCGCTGAATTCAAATTCGTTTATTGTGTATATATTTTAAAGTTAATAAAAATATTAGGACTCATTACATACACGGCTGGTTAACTCCATACTGAACCATTTTAAGTTTGTGTTATGGTAGCTAACACAACTGATATACTACATATACATACATATATATTTTATATAGATACATAATAGTTTGGTACATAAAGTAATGTGTAATTTTAATAGCTTTGTGAGTAGAGTGTCGTACATATAGTGTCGTCATAGATCTATGAAATTTTCATGTAAGTATAGTTAATATTGACATGCTGCATTTATTTTTGACTTTGCTTTAATTCGCTAATATTGAATGAAATAAAATGTATATGTGAGTATGATTTAAACTGCCAATAGTGCTTTGTCGTTAGAATAAAATGCTTCTATTTAGTGTAATCATAAGTTCTTAATAAGTTATTATGCAAGTAAACTCATTTTCTTTCTAACAATTACAAAGAAATAAATTGTCTTTCTCTTAACGATACATTTTGTTGGATTTATAATAGATTGATTGCATTAATGTGTAATTATTAGCTAGAATAAGTAAATTAATTCTTAATTATACATTTTTGCACTTTGTTATCGTAAGAAACTTTATACATTATGCTGAATTTGCTCCTTTTGTGCTAACTAACTATTGATCATAATTATGAGTCATAAAATGTGTTTTTTGTGCACAATAATTGATTTTACTCTCTTTCCTACATGTATAATAATAAAATTAAAAAAAAATGAATCAGTTTGTAATTACTTTTCAAGTTGAAGAAAAAAGTTAATGCGACCCTTAATTCCAAATGCTTGAGCGTCTCCAGTCTAGACATCTAAATCTGAACTGTACGTGTATTTGTCTAACACCATTCTAGGAATAGCAGTGTTACGCCAAATGGGATTGGATTACCGCAGTTTACAGAAGGGAGATAAGATAATTAGATCGTCAATATTACCTACATAGATGTATATTACGGGGGGGGAGGAGGGGTTTGTTGAAAAAGTTATGAATGGGAATGGAGGGCGTGGGACGTGGCTACTCGGAGTCCACTTGCAGAAAAAATGGTTGCCTGTAAAGTCGGTTTTACGGGCAAAGATTTTACGTGACAACGTCTGCCGCGTGCTGCGCGCGCGGCAGACCGATCATAGTTGAGTGGGAGAGAGACGCAAGGCATTCGGCGGGCCTCTCTCTCGTTCGGTGACTCATCGTAACGTTACCGGGCGTTAGACTTTTTCATAAGTGACTCCCAGCCACAACCAAATTTAAGACGTTGTCACGTCAAAATAGAACACGTTTCTATTCTGTTTACTACAAAGCCAACTAATGATCGCTTGCACTAATCAGTCGCTGTCCAAACCTAGTCACTAAGCACCTGCACTCGCACTAATCAAAGTGTAAAACTAGACTTAACGACTGCTTGTACTAAAACTAATAGCCAGAACCTACAATTTAACGCGTCATCCGACCCATGATAGCGCCTATACGAAAATGCCACTAAAACGATAGTCTTGTATATTGTAACCCATCGAAACACCGTCCGTATCAACCGATGCTTAGCTTCGATGATCGTGTCAGATTGCCTTAGCTAGTCCAGCTACAGTAGGTATATACATAGTTATACAAAATGATTTGGATTAGAATATAAAAAAGGAGTAAACCAATTTGCTTTTAAAGGTATAAAAATAAATAAAATAAAAAACTTATATTCATTGTAAAACAAATCAAACGTATTAAAGTTCTGTAGCCTAATGAACAGTAGAAAAATATTCACATTAACACAAATTAACTTGCAAATTCCTCCCAAAATACAAAAAGACTTAATTAGTACGAAGCGGAACTCCATTACTTATTCAATTACTAAAAGAAAGTTTAATTCTCCAAAGGAAGAAAACAGACTAAAACAGAAATCCAAAATTACTAATCAAAGGTTCGGCATGTCAAAGCCGGGGTGGGACGGATTTAGAATCAGGGGAGACAGGAAGTGCGGGGGAGTCAGTTTTTTGCTCGAGCTATGAGACTTTGAGCGAGTGATGTCTTTGCGTTGATGTAAGGAGTCTTTGATTTTTATTTTACTGGAAGAGACTATTAGTCTAGTCAACAAGTGCCTTTTTGGTCAACTTTTTTCAGCAGTCTCCGAAAATTATGATTGAGGTGTCATTCGATTTGGAATGGCATCGAGATAGTTTTCGAAAAACAATGAAGTTCCGCTGAAAAAAAAATTCACAATTTTCGTCAATCATAATTTTCGGAGAATGCTGAAAAAAGTTGACCAAAAAGGCACTTGTTGACTAGACTATATCAGATTAAATAAATAATACGGAAAGAAAAAACAACTTTCCTAATTGTCTTTTAGTTTATCTTTCTTTTACTCTAATCTTCGCTCTTTAACTGTATCTTAATGTAGTAACAAGTAAGATTACTATTATTATGACAGTCAAATTTAAAATTTAAAATTCGTTTATTTTGTTCAGAAAAATATTACAGGTTAATAAAAATATTATACATGTACCATACAATATTTTAACTGCTAAATCAATCATACTTAACAAAGGTTCTCTATATATTATATACTACATTTATTTTTATATGGGTCTCAACTCCTATACTGAGAGCGCGTGTGGTCTCGTGCTATAAGAGTATGTGTGCTCTCTTCTAAGCTACAGATATTCGAGCAGCAACAAAATACAGATGAGTCTATTTCTAGTCTAAATATTTATATAATTTCTAGTCTATTTATTTCTATTTTTATGAATTTGTATTTTATAAACTACTGTTCTTTGTAAATCTAAACTTGAAACATTACCGAAACAGCTTAGCCCGAACTTTGTTTCGGACACGTTCCATACGGGTTTGATCACCGTCAATGAGCTCAAGCTTCTGGTGAAAGAAAATCACTTTGGGACGTTAAGGTTTCCTAACAAGGTATTGGCGGTGGTAGTGCATGGCGGTAATGTATTTTCTAGTACTCGTCTAGTTTACCTTCAGTTTAGTCCTTTTAGTTTTTAATTTTACACCAAGTCTGTAACGATAAGTTTTGTAAGCCTTATTGAGTGCCAGTAATTTCAGACTAACATGCTCTACCTTCGGCTAGACTGTAAGTATAAACTACTAACTACTTAACGTTACGCTGATAACTGGTCAAATATGTAACGTTTTTAAAAAACTTATCTATTATCATAATAATATTATGCCATATCTAGAATCCTATATCCCGCACACGCCAAACAGTCCCCCTTCCCTTTTTTACCACGCCTCATGTATTAGAGTGTTTAATTTGTCCCTTACTCCGGCCCTGAGATAAATGATCTTTCCTTAGCTGTTGATACGTACCTCCTTGTTTGCATTGATAGATCGTTTTTAAGCAGATTGAATGACACGCGAGAGCGATGGGCCTTAAAATAGAAGGGTTTTTTGTTGTGATTATTTGGGGATGAAAAGTTGTTACAACTTAATGCTTTCGAGTTTTTATATTTATATTTTTAGCCTGTTCAATTATTCTAATAAGGAAGTTTTCGTTCTTTTTATAAGTTCGACGACCTCGTTAGCGTAAAGGTTACGATGCCGGTCTGCTAATCAGAAGGTTCCGGGTTCGATTCCCGGCCCGTTCAACATCTTTGTGCTTAACTAAATTTGTTGGCTGTGGGTCTGGGTGTTAAATATGTATTTATATATAATATGTATGTATGTATATGTAGTATATCAGTTGTGTTAGCAACCATAATACGAGCTAGAAATGGTTCAGTATGGGCTAACCAGCAGTGTGTGAATGTGTCCTAATATTAAAAAAAAAAGTGTTGCCGGGATTACGGTTTGCTTTTAATAATACATATATTAATAATAATAATAATACATAATAATCTTGATTAACTTTTCTTAATTTTTTTAATGATATGAGTGTAAAATCTAAAATTACGATGCTATGAAAATGTTTTCTCGTGAAATAAAACTGTTTTTCCCGGTTGTTGTAGGAAACTCAATTTTGATGGCGTGACATAGAAAAATAACACAGATTTATGGTATAAAACCCGGAGGGATCCGTGCCTAAAGCTGTTCTCATAACGGCAGATGTGAAAGTTTTGTTTTGACGCCATGTTTCCTTTTTGTTTAGGGACATTGATGGATTGCAACGCAATGGGGAAAATATTAACAGGTCTATATTAAAAGATCCGATTTTTCACAATTGTTAAGACGGATCTAAAGTTTAACAGCCAATGACGGACTGCCAATCAGAAGGTTCCCGGCACAGCCAACATCTTTTTTTTTTACATTAAATGGGCTTGCGCTTGATCACAATTCACCTGATGGCAAGCGACATTATGATCTTAGGTGGAGCGCGCTTACCCAGAAAAAACCGGTTCACTCTTGCTTTGAAAACCGCCAGATTGTAGCTCTCAGGGAACAGGGAACTAGGCAAAGAGTTCCACACCTTCGCAGTTCGCACTATGAAGGTGGAGGCAAACCGCTTAGTACGCGCCTTTGAAACCTCCACGGTATAACGATGCCGCTTTGGTGTTTCCCTGCTCGTCCGGTAGTTGAATGGAGCGGGGGGAATCAACTCATGCAATTCCGTCGCACACTCACCGAAATGTAACCTATAAAAAACTTGTGCAACTCTCCTATCTTTGTGCTGAACTTAATTTATTGTCGGTCTAGGTGCTAAGTATATAATTATATCTATATAAAAAATGTTTGATGTCGTCAGCGTCGTGTCCGATGATGGCGACCCTGGCATTTCTGGCGTGTGCTCGTAAGTGGCTGGCTGAACCAAACCCAAACCAAACTTCATATGTATCTTCTAATATATCTATCTAATATATAAAATTTCCATGTCACAACGTTAGATACCGTACTTCTTCGGCACGAAGACTACCGTACTCCGAAACGGCTTAACCGATTTTTACCAAATTTTATATGTGTATTCAGTAGGTCTGAGAATCGGCTACTATCAATTTTTCATACCCCTAAGTGATACGGGTACGAACTGTTCTTAAGGTAAAGCAACGTTTGCCGGGTCAGCTAGTATGTACATATGTATATGTAGTATATCAGTTGTGTTAGCTACCATAATACAAACTAGAAATAATTCAGTATGGAGTTAGCCGTGTATGAAATGTGTCCTAATATTTATTTTTTATTTATTATAGCAAAATTTTACAAACATGAGTAGTACATTCGTACCTATGTATTGTGACATTATTTATTTTACTTTTCTACTGTAATAGATTTCAGCAAAGTAACGCCTGAGTTAATATGTTATAATAAAGATGATTTTTGGTTCTTATTTTATTCTTATATTTTTCCTTAATTATCTTTTTACTTCAAATTTATAAGAATTTTAACTATATTTATTTTTTTTTAAACAAAGTAAGCTCTTGGGTTTAGACCAATGCGAATAAAAAACCTATGTATTAAAAAACTATTTTTTTTTTAGTAATATCGTATCGCTTCGTATAAAAACCGATTAGACCTAGCATCTAGTGTCTATTTCAGCGCTTTTTGTAACACCTGTATCCAGATATAATAGATAGGTTATAAGCGCTTTAAAATTTATGACACCATTCTATGTCAGGCACATGGATGGTCTATGGGAGTTTTGTTTATTAAAGGTTTTATAAAATAGATTACTTTTTGAATTTTACAAGTTTGTATTTATGAATACAATTAAACGAGTCATACAACCTGACAATGATGATTTATTTATTTATTCACCTTACTTTACGGCCGAGACCAATTACAAAGCAAGTTACATTAAATTACATTAAATTAAATTCCAATATAACAGTCAAATACATTACATTAAATAATAAATAGTCCAATAATAATAAGTATTACTAATTAACCGACTTCAAAAAAGGAGGAGGTTATATATTCGCCTGAAGGTTTTTTTTCTTTTTATGTATGTTCACCGATTTCTTTTAATTAATAAGGTCAAGAGATTAAAACATTCATTATACAAATAAAAACATACATTATACAAATAACAAATTAGATTTCCCCTAAATCAAACAATAAGTCCACTATTCCATCGTCTATTTCATAATTATCGTTACATAATTTCTTTTCACAAAATTCCAAACATTTTCTTTGAAAATTTTCTTTGAAAATTTCTCCATTCACCCGCAAGCAGATCGCACTCAGTCATCATAGCAAGGAGTTCATTGAAGGCAGAGAGGAAGTGCAGTACAGGAGAATGATGATGAGAAAGAATAAACGAACACTCAAATGTTTTCTTTAACGATGCAGGATATAAACCGCTCCAAAAACAACACACGTGTTAGAAAGTAAACACAACAAAATGTGTTGAAAATGTTAATTACGTCCCTCAGATGATAGAGGTACGCAATATTAACTTGGGTACATCAAAGACTTGTTTGTTTGCATTGTGGACCACAACCCGCATAGGGAAGATTGTGAAAGTTGTCAAACGTAGAAGGAGTATAAGTCTTAAATAATATAATTAAACCTAAAAAAAAAATAGTAATTACAAAAAATTTAAACCCGTTCGTATAACCAACTTTTTTAAGTAACTGTGACTGTTTGTTCGTGCAAATATAAATTGGTAAACCTCCAAAATCTCTTAGTGGCAGCCATCTTGTTTTTGAAATCATAGTGTATGTAATAGTCAAAATACCTGTTCCGATTGAAACCTTAAACCAACTTCACTGTCTTTAAGGCGAGAGTGAATCGTTTTCTTCTAAGCAAGTGAACTTTATTTTAGACTTCAATTTCACTTAACATCAGGTGAGCTGTGGTCAAGCACAAGCCAATTAAGCGTAAAAAAAATAAGTATATTGATAACAATACAGTTGCAAGTCACACATTAAATATGTCCCTATTCAACTAATGAAGCCATTTCTTTTGATATCAATTTTACAAAGGAGTTGTAAATAAAAATATTATATTTTTACAATCCATCAATTTGTAGCGGCAGCCATATTGGACCAGTTTTCTTCAGACATAGCTAACAACAGTCCTGTTCAAATTTTTTTATTTTTTTTTATTTAGTCATTCTACTCCCCAGATTTATTTTTGGGGATCCTAGTCTAAATTTTTTCTTATATTTAACAATTAACTTATTTTACCTATCATCTCTAGATTTACTTATTCTATATTGATCACTTTCTATTATAAACTTAATTACATAGAAGTGTTGTTCCATTTCTTACTTATTTATATTTACTACCTTAGATATTACTTTATTACAATATTCTAGAAATTTTTGTCTCCTTTTCTTATCTTCTAATATTATATACAGGTTATCTTTTTTTATTTCTATATCTATATCTATCCTGTTCAAATATTACATTCACAATACTTTAATATTACACAACTAGCAGCCTTTTCCGGCTACGCACGGACTCTTAAATAGCCTAAATTGTAAAGAGAAACAAAATATAGTATGTTACATCGATGTGTGTGAAATATTTTTTCAAATCGGTCTAGTAGTTTTGGGGTCTATTCGTTTCAAACAAACAAGCTCTTCCTCCTTATTATATTGGCATAGATATGACACTAATAAAATTGTATATTCATCATTACGACGACCTCGTTGGCGCAACGGTTACCATGCCGGACTGCTAACCAGAAGGTTCCGGGTTCGATTCCCGGCCCGGCCGACATATTAGTGCTTAACTAAATTTGTTGGTTGTGGGTCTGGGTGTTAAATATGTATTTATATAAAATATATATGTATGTATATGTAGTATATCAGTTGTGTTAGCTACCATAACACGAACTAAAAATGGTTCAGTATGGGGTTAACCTGCCGTGTGTGAAATGAGTCCTAATATTAATAAAAAAAAAAAAAAATTCGATCACGATCGCTCTATGCTTCTTTCTTAGGTCAAAAACTTACGGGCAACTCAATTTGAGACAGATTTCAATTTAGTAGTACATGTTACAGAACTTGCCCCTAATTTTTCAAACGATTGAACGCAAAGTCAAATGTACCGTTCCGCCGTGTAATGATATTGTAATGGGGGATTTAAAAAGGGTTCTTAGAAAATTGTACGGGTCCCTGTCAAAGAGGCTATTTTTTTGGCTTTTCAGAACTCTCATATTATATATTTAGCTAGTTAGTGAGATATTAAATATAGATTTAATTATAGGAATTTAGACAAAATTGTGTATTTAGTTATAATTTAATGCCAATTAACACTAATAAATTTGAAATTCATATCATATACATACTATTGTAATGATAATTAGTATAATTAGAATTGAAAATTGACATTGAATCATATCTTAATATACTTGTGTAATGATATCATATTATTTACTTATTATTATTTGCAACTATATTTATTATTGACTTGCAACTTTGGTGTTATCAATAAATGATTTGTATTTGTATTGATAAAAAAGTAAGCCCAAAATAATTTTTTTTAACAAATGTCTTAGTACAAGCAGTCGTTAAGTCTAACCAGATGCCTTCGGGCGGTTTGAAAACTCTCGACACCAGGGCTTGACCACTTAGCTCATACGATGAAGAAGAATAACAAGCTTGGTAAAATAAAGACGAAAGAAGAAACAAAGAATGTTGGGGTCTTGACCCGTCCACCCGGGGGATTTCATTTCCCCGTCCAATTTGATAATTTTATTTATTTTTAAATATCAATAATTGTATCGTACCCATTTAATAAGTTGTTGTGGGTCAGGAACCAGATTCCAGTGTCAGTTTTGACACCAGACATGTCAAAAATCAAAATAGTGTTTTTTTTTTTTTTTTACTCATAATGGGCTTGCGCTTGATCGCAGTTCAACTGATGGTAAGCGAAATTGCGATCTAAGGTGGAGCACGCTTGCCCAGAAGAAACCGATTCACTCTTGCCTTGAAAACTGCTAGATTATAGTTATCAGGGAACAGGGAATTTGGCAAAGAATTCCACACCTTGGCAGTACGCACAATGAAGGTGGAGGCAAACCGCTTAGTACGCGACTTAGGCACCTCCACAGTATAACGGTGCCGCTTTGGTGTTTCCCTACTCGTCCGATGGTGGAATGGGGTGGGGGGGATCAAATCATGCAATCCCGTTGCACACTCTCCGAAATGTAACCTATAAAAAACCGAAAGACTGGCCACCATGCGGCGATGCTCAAGGCTCTGCAGCTTCGCCGTGCAAAGAGCATTATTGCCAAGAACATTAGTGTCAAAGGCGAATTGGGTGTCATCTAATAGGTTAGAAGATGTGACGAGCCCGATTACCGTGTCACTTTTGACATTGAAAACGTCAAATGTCAAAATTCATGTTTGTTGTCGTTTAATAGGTTTTCGGCAGGGAGGAACCCGATGTTGTTCTGAATGTCATAGAGAAATTAGAATCGTTACAGCGTTAATAGTATGTGAATTTAATTCGTGTAATTTCCACAGGCGCTTCGCTCAAATTAATATGGCGCGGCAGAACTTGGAACAATAGCGCCTTAACGAGCAAGTTGTACCACAGCTTACTTACATCTTTAACGACCTCGTTGGCGTATAGGTTACCGATTTTGTTCGATTCCCGGCACGGCCAACATCTTTGTGCTGAACTAAATTTGTTGGCTGTGGGTCTGGGTGTTAAATATGTATCTATATAAAATATGTATGTACATTTAGTATATCAGTTGTGTTAGCAACCATAATACGAACTAGAAATGGTTCAGTATGGGGTTAACCAACCGTGTGTGAAATGTGTCCTAATATTATTATTATTTATTTATTACATTTATGTCGTGTAGGCATTTATTAGGTATAGTAATATATGAAAGATGATCTCTTCACATGTTATATATAAGTGATACTGTGTCTCCCGTATGGTCTAGTGGCTAGGATACCTGGCTTTCACCCAGGAGGCTCGGGTTCGATTCCCGGTACGGGAAATAATTTTTGCGATATTTATTTCCTTACGCCTGATCTCTCTGCTCGAAACTCAAAGCAACTCAAAGGCTTCCGAAATAACTTATTTACTTCTTAAATCTCCAAAAAGTTAGTCTACGGAGTTATCAATATCTTGAGCCATTTCCAAGTTTATACCGCGAAACCACGACCAAAATACTCTTTGAAAATTACAAAAGGTTAACTTGAAGAGTTTTATGATATTGTTTGAAGTGTATTCAAGATATTCAATTTGTTTGAAGGTTCTATTATTCGAACCACTAGGTGAATTATTAGCTTAACCGTATTCAGTGTTTACTGTACGATGGCGATGTAAAGGTAAAGGCACGCGAAAATCAAGATTGCGACGCGACAAATAAACATTTTGAATTTTGTGTAAATCAGAGGAAGTTGGTTGGGCCAATGAAAGAATTGTTACTTGCTAATAAAAAATTGAATATTGTTTTTGGTTGGAAAAACAGAAAAACTTTGTTTGTCTGATACTAAATCTTAACGCTCAATATATTGAAAAATATTTGAAGTTAAGTTTAGCTAAGCCATTCAACGTCGACATCTTACGTTAATACTAAAAAATCACACATACACATTAATTAGTAATGAAATAATTAAAATAAATTATTTTAAGATTAGAATAAAGGACAAAAGAGCTGCTTTATAAACTTTTCAATATGTTTGGCACTATATATTTAGAGTGTTTTTTTTTACTCTGAATAGGTCAGCGCTTGACCACAATTCACCTGTTGGTGAGTGATATTGAGGTCTACGGTGGATCGCTCTTACCGCATAATCACTTTAAATATGTAGTGCCAAAACTAATCAGCTAGCAACCATAGAAAATGCTTACGCGTGCATTTGTTAATATGTTGCAAAGCTAGAAAAAGCTTAGAAAGTGACACATTTATGTAAATCTATTATTGGCAATTCAAACTTAACGGCTCTGCGACAGAACTAGAAAAAGCTATCGAATTGTCGCATTGCGTCTTAGTGCAATATTACCCTAACCAGTTAATTGGTCTAGTTTGAATTGCGTAGATAGTGAAGACTGAGTGAGGAGAGACATTGTGATCTAAATTGTAGCAATTTGGAGGCAATAAAGTGCTATTGCAGTGCTAGATAAATGCTAATACAAGGTTATATGCAAAAAAAACCGTTTTGCTTTGACCTTCAATGTGAGAACTGCGAAGCTTTGGAACTCTCTTCCTAAGACTCTTTTTCCCGAGAAGTACAAAATCGGTCTTCAAATCTAGAGTAAATAGGTTCCTTCTATGCAAGCGTATTACATCTTAGATCGCAGTCAAGATTAACGTCAGGCAAGCTGCGGTGAAAACTAAGCCTATTCATAATTAAAAAAAAAAGGGACATGGGAGCAAAATGGCATAAATGCAAAATTCCTATAATATCCTGCATAAATTATATAAAACAGGGATGACAAAACAACTTTCTTAATTGTAGATATTTATTGTATAAGTAATCGATCAGAATTTTGACTTAAGCTAGGTCTAGATTAGAATAGTCTACAAAATGTGCTGCGCGATCTATTTATACTTATAAAATTATAATAAAACTATTTTCTTTTTTTTTTTCCTTTTTCTGGCTTGAATTATTGTTCTTGTAAATTTCCAGTTTATGTTAAAGGAACTAATATTATTGGTTATTTGTAACCCTGAAGAGCTGAGTGCTGCTGCAGCCGCGTAGATAAATGTCAATAGAGATGGGACTGTAATTAACTGCTTGAAAATTGAATTAATTTGGCCTTTGAAGATGAAAATACGGTTCCTACCAATTTACAATTTTGCGCGTAATTTTTGATATAATTGAGATATTACTAATTCACTATTATTAATATTTTTGTTTCATTTCTATTATTTTTTTGTTTGTTGTTTCAGTAAAATGTTAAATAAATAATGGATATGATTAATATTTCATTTATCGCGTCATCACTAAAAATGTGAAATAAGTAATAGAGTGTTTTGACATAAAGGTGCAAAATAATAATAAAAAAAATAATAAATGTTTAAATTACTTAATGAAAAACATACTTATAAAAGTCGGAATTAAAAAATACTAAATAGTTTGTTTTTGATTTTATCTTTTACAGAAAATACACATTCTACAAATAAAATATAAAGTTAGAATTTAAATTATATTAATAAAATTATTATTATCAGCTATTGATGTCACATATTATATTATCGTGTGTTTCTCTTGAGGAAGACCTACATAATAGTATACAAATAATAAGCATTTATATTACTATCAATCACACAAAATAAAATTAACGAAAAACACAAAATTAACGATAGCATGACTAGACATGCTCCCTTCAGGCAAGAGTGTCGCTAATCTGTGTGGTTACTTAGTTTCATATACATTTATGGTCAAACTGTACATAATTATTATTGTGTTAAAATAAGGTTCAATTAGCCGCAATGGTTAGCCCTTTTCTAACATACAATATTAGATACAAAATTACTTATTACTACTATTATCGTACTAATTTACATACCTTTTATTTATCCTTCCTGCTGTTTAAATATCTAGCTGTAAAGTGAAAAGTATTGTTTTTTTTAAAGCGCCGTCATAAATTCCAGCTCTACCAGTGAGCACGTCTTGACTTTATACACATCATGTGTTGGACTTAAAATTGTTTGCTCTGGGTAAAATAGAAAACGTGGTCTGAATAGCACACAAGTTTATACACACGAGGAATCTAGATCTACTATGGGGTTTAAGGAATTATGGTGTTGGCCGCTGATTGTTTAAAACTAGTTTTTTTACGAAATACATGAACTAGGTAAATATTATTCTTCTTTACTTTATTCCACTTCATGTGTGGTCGGTACAGACTACAGAGCGAGTATGTACGCTTCTTCCATACATCTCTGTAATACTCTGCATTCATCCTTTAGTATGTGTCCATGTTAACTGCTTCGTTTATTCATCTTTAACCCTAAGGGGTTGAAGACTACATAGAAGCAGATTCAAAAATAAAGAAATCGTGTGTGTTCTTAAAATACAATTTGTTGGAGAATTAAAATAGTACCTCATAAACATTGAACGACACACCGTTTGCGCGTTTTAAGACGATACAGCGCCATCTATTATCGTCTTTAGGAAACAGAATCAACGTAAAAACTCTACGACCGGGTGTAATATTTGACGACACTTTATGATATTAATATGTTTATTTATAAGTTCTTTAATCAAATGTTTACTACAGCGCCCCCTAGAGAGTCGTCATCGAAACACCTAATTAAGAACGTGCACCAATAAAAAAATATAATTATATTAAGACTAGCTGACTAGTTGTTTTGCCTAATAAATTATTTCTAGTTTCTAGATAAATTGTAGTGTAAACAAACATTTTAGATGATTAATGTAAGTGCAGTAGTAGTTAAAAACACTAATTAATCACTTGTCGAGCGGGATGAAGAATGATTAAATTACTAAAATAGCAATAAATAAATTAATGGTTAGTGATAAAAAAGTAAAAATTTTGGGTTATATGTATTTTAATGCCACATTGTAAAAATATATTAAGAAAAAAAATCGTCAAAAAAATTTAAGGTTTAACAACCCTTATCGTTTAGGGGTAATGGAAAACAGATAGTGGTGGCGATTCAGCGGCACACATGACTAAACTAAATTTAAAGTAGTTCTGTCTCTTTTCGTCATAAATGACCAAATAGAGATGGTACGATCTAAACCATAGACAAATCATCTAAAATCACGTCAAACACGTCAGATTTAGAGCTGATACAATTGGGTGCGCTCTAAAATCGTTTACATTTTTCATATTTGACGTGATTTTAGTTGTTCTGTGTGTGGTTCAGAACGTGCCGTAAGATGCCTCTCAGAAAACAGAGACTTAGGTAGAGAGTTCGCAGCTTAAGCAATATTAATTTTATCGCCTAATCTCTCGTATATCTGTAACTCGGCTAGCTAAATGTGATCTAACGCGATCATCGATGCTAAGCAACTGTTTTTGGATGGGAAACCATGCACAGCCCCCTTACTTCGACCATCCACGGTTAAATCGCTGATAAGTCGCTGATAATTCGCTGGGATTAGAGATGTGAAATACCAATAAATATTATTTGTGTCACTTATTTTTTTTTTATTTGAATAACCTCTTTTTCCGCTCTTTTGTTTTCAGGCTATCTAGACCAAATAAAACTCAGTAATAACAAGCGCTAAATTATTTATAAAGTTTAAACTTTTTCCCATGATTAATTTTATTGTTTATTGTGCTTTTATTGTACACTGTTCGACAACTTCTGTGAAAAACAAACCAACCTCTTTCATTTATGCTACAAATGTAATTTACTAAAACACACCAAACTGGAAGTGGAACATAATTAAAAAGTCTGCAGCTGCTGTCAAAATTTCAAACACATGTCAACTGTGTTTATTATTAATAAATTAGTTACTTTATGTACATACGTAGTTTCTAAAAGATAATAAAATTACTTCAATACCTAAGTATTGGATACAAGCAGACAATCAAAGTAAAACAGAAAAGGATACAGAGAAAAAAATCAATGATTTTGTTATTGTGATTTCATGTATGTAAGAAGCCATCTTCGACTACCATAGCATGTGACTGGAATAATTTGTAAATAAATATAATTGTATTACATACATACTTAAGTCGAATTGAAATTATATAAATTGACGAAAATTGAGTTCAGTTATTTCGCTCCTAATTGAAACCTTTTTATTTCGCCATACAACCTATTAGACAGAGCGTTTTATTGTTTCAAAAAGTAAGTAAAAGTAACTAAGTGCGCGGTACTAGTAGGTAATACTTTATTGGACACAAACTTAAAACTAAAGATAAAATAATAACTAAGAACAAAAAAATAGTGTGCCCCAATTGGGGTACTCAGTATGTAACATAAAAGATGATTATTTATATTCAGTATTCTATTGTGACGCCGCTGCCACGTAACCACCTTTTACTAGTAATTACAATGCTCATTTCACGAAGTTTTCAACGCACTTGCGATCGCTCCAAGATATGCACTCAGACTACAGGAAAAAGGCTTTATTCCTGTAGTCTGAGGATATGCATTGTCCATCCTCGGGCACATTTGTCCCTTGCTAAGTAGAGGCATACCTGTTTGCTCCGTAATGGTACACCAGTCCGATAGGTACCAACTAGATCTTCACCTCGTAGGTGGCCTTCCACTTGATCTGGTGTCTTCTATCTTTCTAGACTGCAGGAAATAGTAAATGAAATACAAAAATAGAAAATGTTTTTATTTATCACTTCCAATATATCCAATACATATTGCCAAAGACAAATTAATATTACTAACAATGGTTTTAAGCTAAGATTACAAACCTAACAGGTATATTATGATGTAACAAGCTACTAGTAGAATATATCTTTATTATTTAAATGACACAATTTTTTACAAATTATTTAATACTCAACAATATTAGGTAGGTATATGTTGTAATCCAATAAATCAATTGATATTGGTGCAATTATAGTATAAGATCCCAGGGCCCCCAGACGTTACTTATTTTTGAAGTAACGAATTTTACGGTATAGACACTCTTCTATGTGTTTGAGAGTGTGTGTGTACTAACTAGTTTGACTAGGCGGCCCGTTCACAGGTAGCAGGTAACAAAGGTAGACAAAAACATAACTTACTTTTGTTAAATTCGAAGTGCTGATTTTTATATATGTCACATAGAATATTATTAAAAATAATTATATCATATTGACAGACCGTTTCTGTGGGCGGTAATTTCTCCCAGACGCTTGAAACCTCATAAAAAAATTACCGAACTTTTGTTATATTCGAAGTCTTCTGCTTTATATATGTTGTTTGGGGGGTTATTTTAATACCTTTTGTGTACAGCCAGACCAATCCGAAGGGCCAAACATTCTCCCAGACACAATCAAAGTTCCGCTGTAAGTGCGAGTGTAGGGGCATTATGCAAGCGCTTGAGCGTGAGCGAGAGCAATATATTAAGTTTTCAGAACTACTCTAGTAGTTATGAGGTGTTTAGTTGTTCAGTGTGTGTTAGACATGCGCAGAATGTGCCACTAAAATGAAAAGATATGTACATATCTTTTTATATCAGTGAACTATATCTTTCTTTTAGTTCAGTAGTTCATTTAGTTCAGTACTAGTTTTCTTTCAATATTTCATTCAGGGCATCGCATCTCTGTCACCTTGGGATAGAGTTTAAATTTGCCTGGTCAGTCAGATTCGCCGAGTGATCTCTGTCACCTTGGGATAGAGTTTAATTTTGCTTGGTCAGTCAGATTCGCCGCAGTGAACTATATCTTTCTTTTAGTTCAGTAGTTCATTTAGTTCAGTACTAGTTTTCTTTCAATATTTCATTCAGGGCATCGCATCTCTGTCACCTTGGGATAAAGTTTAAATTTGCCTGGTCAGTCAGATTCGCCGAGTGATCTCTGTCACCTTGGGATAGAGTTTAAATTTGCCTTTTTTTTTTCTTTTTTAATTTTTTTTTTTTTAATTTTTGCAGTGCTAGACATGCGTAGTTCACGAATGAATCCTTCAAATGAAGTACTTCAGTGATTTGTATCTTTCACTCTCTAGTTCAATAACATTTCAATTAGTTCTTAGTTCACTAGTTCTTTCATCCGTTTAAGAACGACTCGAGACTCGAATGAAAACATCGGGAGTATTCGGGACTATCTATGCTTGTCCCGCTCTGTTGTACGTATGGATAATTGATACATGATAGCCTCTTTCACTCACTCGGCGAATCTGACTGACCAGGCAAATTTAAACTCTATCCCAAGGTGACAGAGATGCGATGCCCTGAATGAAATATTGAAAGAAAACTAGTACTGAACTAAATGAACTACTGAACTAAAAGAAAGATATAGTTCACTGCGGCGAATCTGACTGACCAAGCAAAATTAAACTCTATCCCAAGGTGACAGAGATCACTCGGCGAATCTGACTGACCAGGCAAATTTAAACTCTATCCCAAGGTGACAGAGATGCGATGCCCTGAATGAAATATTGAAAGAAAACTAGTACTGAACTAAATGAACTACTGAACTAAAAGAAAGATATAGTTCACTGATATAAAAAGATATGTACATATCTTTTCATTTTAGTGGCACATTCTGCGCATGTCTAACACACACTGAACAACTAAACACCTCATAACTACTAGAGTAGTTCTGAAAACTTAATATATTGCTCTCGCTCACGCTCAAGCGCTTGCATAATGCCCCTACACTCGCACTTACAGCGGAACTTTGATTGTGTCTGGGAGAATGTTTGGCCCTTCGGATTGGTCTGGCTGTACACAAAAGGTATTAAAATAACCCCCCAAACAACATATATAAAGCAGAAGACTTCGAATATAACAAAAGTTCGGTAATTTTTTTATGAGGTTTCAAGCGTCTGGGAGAAATTACCGCCCACAGAAACGGTCTGTCAATATGATATAATTATTTTTAATAATATTCTATGTGACATATATAAAAATCAGCACTTCGAATTTAACAAAAGTAAGTTATGTTTTTGTCTACCTTTGTTACCTGCTACCTGTGAACGGGCCGCCTAGTCAAACTAGTTAGTACACACACACTCTCAAACACATAGAAGAGTGTCTATACCGTAAAATTCGTTACTTCAAAAATAAGTAACGTCTGGGGGCCCTGGGATCTTACTCTATTAGAAAGAGAGAAAGAAAAATTGTTTATTGTGCACAGACTTCTGAGTTTGACATACAAAATAACTTGTGTATTGTGTATGTGCACTAAAGGAGCAGCTTCAGCATGTGCTGAAAGTACACTTGGTACTCCAGCGCTGGTTTTCAACCTGCTCCTTTATACCCATTAATTAGTCACATAAATATAGGTAGTACACTATTATATAAGCACATGGTAATAACTTCAAAACTAAGAAAAATCAGTAGAGACCATCTTATATTAAGTTCTGAATAAAGATAAATAAAATATTTCAACATCATAATTACAATGTAAAATAAGGCAATGAGATTTAACAAAAGATTTACACATTTAAACTAGTTTTATTTATTATATACATATTTTCTTTAGTTCTATTATATTAGTACAGAAACCACATGGTTAATCAATACAGCAATAGAAATAACTAACCAACAGTTTTAATAATAAAATGATAACAATTTTATTATTATAGCAAATAACGGCACGGATAACATACATTTGTCATTGCTAGGCTGCAGTGAGTGCAAGCACACAGCTTACACCCGCCATTCAATCCTTAATAGTTAAAAATTATTCTATATTAAATGTCAGGTATCTATAGACAAACATATATTAAAAATATGTTAAATAGCTACTTTAATCGGTTGGTAATAAGTATAAAATAAAAACTAGGCTTAATTTCTTGTGTAGGATCTAGGTCCTAAACATTATAATTAAAGTGTTAATTTATAAGCACAACGAGTTAGTATGTATGTCTGAAAATTTATATTAATTAAAAACATGAAGAATATCATTGTCCCGTCTTACATGAAAAACTTTTCCACTTTCATTTTTTCTTAATAGTATTTTGCCATGTTGTGTCCATATATATTTATAATTTAGTCTTATTTTTTTCCTGTTTGGCCTTATAAAAAAGTTGTTTGTTGTATTTGCTTAGCCACTGTATCGGGCAGGAGGCCCAGGTCGCCGGCGTCGAGCGGGTGCGTCCACGCGGCTGCCAACAGCCGTTCTCGCACTTCTATATCATTCATTAGCAGTTGATGATCTCTTTCATTAGCCTCACATTTCAACTGATAGAGACTCGCCAGGACAGCATCACTGCACATATTTCTTACAGATTCTTCAATATCTCTCAATCTTTTTTCTAATTCATTGGCTTGATCGCCTAAGAAATTTACATTGTAGACACAAGTTTCAAGCTCTGATTGCATTGAATTTTGATTAGATCGAAGTTTGTCAAATTCCATACGGAATTCAGCTATCTCTGCACTAAATTTTGCATACATGTTCGAAATGATCTCATCTCATTGATAAGTTGGTGTACCGTTGAATCTGACAAAACCAAGGTGGCAGCTGGTAACAAAAGTGAAGACCCACAGGAAGTGCCAGGCATTGGTTCGGGATCAATGTATGTCGGAGATTTATCATTTGTTTCAATATTTTTCGCTATGCACTTCTTGCATCTCCAAGGTTATTGGCAATTGTTATCGTGTCATTGACTTTGAGGCAATGTTTATGATAAACACATTCATAATCGTTGCACTTTACGAGTCCCTTTGAAGACACAAACTAGCCACAAGCACTACATTTAAAATTTATTTTTTAAAATAACACTGCCGATGAAATGATATATATGACGTATTTGTTATTGGTTGTAACTTGAGCTTCAAGTGATGAAAACCACAACTAAGCCAACTTTATTGTCGAAAAAACACTTCCATGTAAGAATTATTGCATTTTAAACAAGTTAAGAGCAATTTCTTAGTATGAATTGCGGATTTACTAAAGATAAAGATTTCGATTGACAATTGACATTCTATGAGTTTGGTACAGGGTTGCCAGATGACAACCATTTTTACTGTTACCAAGGTTGCTAAAATATCTTGTAATTTCAACGGATAATCACGTAAATGCATACATTTCAAGAAACTCTAGTAAAATCATTGCTATTTATTTACTGTACTAAGTAACTTGTGTAATCATATTCTTTGCGCTTGGGGTTGTTCAATTCAAAGAAACCAATTAAAAATCATATTATATATAATTTTTATTAATATCAGGGATGTTAGTAAAATAATCTTTATTTTTAGAGTATATCATTTCAGCTGTTATTCTGACGTACATTTCTATTCATGGTTCAAAATGTACGCAATTGCCTATGCGATTTGGGCCTTTAGCGCTTTCGGAAGCTAATAATGTATCATTTTCTGTATCTGTGATAAAGGTATGCGAAAGAAGTCGTCATTGTTAAAATCTCATAAAAAAAGTGTAGAGATTTTTGTTAATCTTGAATCTCGTACTGACCTTCTAAATTTTGTAATGGTACGAGATTTATCGTACTTCTGGTAACTCTGATTTGACACAATATTATTTTTTAGAGTTGAGAAAATCTTAATAAATTATTTATTAAATCCAAAAAGGTTGCACACACTGAATGCTCAATAACTTATAAAATTTATTATAAATCTGGAACGTACGACTCACTCGCCTCCAATTCAACCACCAACTCGCTCCAATTTAGCTACCAAGTCGCTCCAATACGCCAACACCAAATCCCTTTGTCGTCACCATAGAATGTTGGCGCATATTGGAGCGACTTGGTCGGCGTGTTAGTTCGCTTGTTAGGTCGAAGTAAGGGGGCAGGACTCGTTATAAAAGTGGAATTTTCATCTAGGCTTTACCGTGGGTTGGATGACAGGATACATTGTAGGTTAGTCCAAACAGTCATTAAGCCAAGTCAGACGCCCCTGGGTAGCTTGAAAACTCTCGACACTAGAAATTGGCCACTTAGCTCATACGAAGAAGAAGAATATGTATTAAATTTCTCGGGCTTACTAGTAGATATACCGTCAAAATTAATGTCATTATCGTTTATAACAAAAAAAAACATGTGTAACTTTTTGCTTATATTCAAATAGTGTGCATTTATGTGTTTATACAAGTACGGATTCTATTCTATCTATTCTTGGTGAGCTCCGAATAACCACGAGGCTTTCCACTCTCTGCTACCAGCGAATTCTCAGATATTTTGGACATGTCGCTCGTAGAAACCCTGATTGCCTCGAGAAGCTCGTGGGAGTTGGCCAAGTTTTTGGAGGTCGCTCTCCTACCCGGTGGTCAGACCTCGTAAAGACGCTCACTGGCCTACCTATTGCCGAAACTTTTAAGACCGCCGAGGACAGGAAAAAGTGGAAGACCATTATCAACCGAGTGATCGACACTCCGTATTATACACGAACTTCAGTAATGAAGTTACGACTAAGAAGAGAAGACAAGTACGGATATATTGTATCTCTTAGCGAGCCTTGGGAGAGGCCTGTGTCCAGCAGTGGACATAGAAGAGCTGATGATGATGTTGTAAGAAGTACTTTCGTCCTTATTTAACCAAAATAAAGTCCCTTGCTTTGGGGCTGTATAGCGATAGACAAGACGAAGCATGTGCTGTTGAACTGCGAAACAAGATCATAAATCAAACAAGAGAGAAAACTTGATTAGCCAGGGAATCTCAACTAACCATATCGATATACTAGGACACCTCTTTTTAGGGTTCCGTTTCTATGGTACGGAACCTTTCTCGTGAGCCTGACTCACACTCGGCTAATTATTTCAATGCAGGTAAGTACCACACAATATCAGACACAATGCTTGTAGAACAGGTATGTCAGTGACTCAAGACCGTGCTTCGTTACTTCAAAGAGATCCCCAATCATGGTTTGGGTAGGCTGGTAGGGTGAAATGCACAATACGCTTCTTGCGAGTTATTAATTATTTATTATTATTAATTAGTTTATTTCAGAACAAAATTACATTCCATATAAATCAAATTTAAATTAAAACAAATCATACAAAACACACAAATTAAAACAAAATTGTAGAAAATGTCAAAACTAAAATTATATTTTTTCTCCAGTCACAATTCTCAACCATTTGTGTTGGATTGGGCAGTCCAACCGATCATTGATCATCATCAGAATGCCGTTGCGGCTGGCTCGCACTCGCTGTCGTAGGGAGGCGAACCTTTTGCGGATAACCGCGTGGAAGTCGTCCGTGCGTGCTTCCGCGAACATCAGAGATGCACTGCTCCAACGAGGCAGCCGCATCAGCACCCTGAAGACGTCATTATATTGGACACGCATTAATGCACTGGCCTCTACCATTAAAGAATAAGAATAAGGCTGTATATTAGTTTGAATAAAGATTTGCTATCTTATTAGTTTAGTACAAGTTACGTATTCATTTAACTTTTAAGTTTTTACAATGAATTCCGATAAAAAATACAAAACTGTTATAATTAACTTAAAAGATAGCGTTGCACCGGCAGCAAGGCAAAGCCCAAGCTACCAGCGGTAGGAGCTACAGGGACAGGAACCTCCGGACAATGCGCGCCGTGTCGAGTATGACTGCTTTCTGTATCTGATCCTAGATCCATATAATAATACTAGCTGACCCGGCAAACGTTGTTTTGTCTTAATAATTATTTCTAAATATGTATACAGTAGCCGATTCACAGACCTACTGAATACGCATATAAAATTTGGAAAAAATCGGTCAAGCCGTTTCGGAGGAGTACGGTAACAAACACTGTGACACGGAAATTTTATATATAAGATAATATCCATTATACTATATATAATTATTATTTAAAAAAGCTTAATATCAAAGCTGGCTACAACAAGAAACAAACACGACTTTAAAATCCACTTAAAACAAACTGAAGCACGTTCTACAGACACGATTTATGTTCCCAAATTAATTTGCATAGTAATGGGAAGGCGACAAGTTCAGGAAATCTTTATCTTGTCCCGGACTTTGCGGTCGCATGGAAACTAGACAATTTGAATAAATAGAACCTTTCATGATCTGTCTACGCTGCTAAATATGTAGGTACTTACGATTATTAGCATAAGCATAAGCAGCCCACTATACGTACCCACTGCTGGGACTCGGGGCCTTAAGAGATATAGGCCACAATCCACCATGCTGGCCAAATGCGAGTAGGTGGATGATACACGTCTTCGGATATTGTGGTCCTCAAACATGTCGGTTTCCTTACGATATTTTTCTTCACCATAAAGCAATTGCAAATCCACACATAACATAAAAAACAAGTCATTGGTGTAGGGCCGGGATCGAACCAGGGGGCCGTCTGATGGAAAAGCAGACTTATGATTATTACATCATTATAATTATTACACTGGTCTTCAGTGGTTTTGTGGCCTTTGATATGATGATGATTTTGGGTCTATTAATACACGCAATTCGTGAAATTATCAATGATTTTGTAAGATCTGCTCGTGTTTTTTTCAACAAATGACTGAAAATTAAAATTTTGACATTAAATAGTTCAAAATTCAATTTGTAGAGCAAATTTAGTACTTTTACGAATATATTCGTATCTGGGCACTTAAAAACGTAAGAATTTGCGATAATATCCAGGGCAACAAAAAAAGATAGATTTTTCGTAGAGCTGTGCTTAGCAAATAATAATTATTATATTTGGTAGCGCCTGTAGTATTACATTATAATGGTCGCCTGACTAATGTCGCTATCATCGAGATTAAGCAACGGTCGAAGCGGACAATCTTTTAGCTGGGTGACCATGTACCAGTCTTTTCAAAATTAACTACCGTAGGGGCCGGATGACACGTTAAATTGTAGGTCCCGGCTGTTAGTACAAGCAGTAGCTAATCCAAGTAAGATACCTTCGGGCGGTTTGAAAACTCTCAACACCAGAGCTTGGCTACTTAACTCAAACAAAAAAGAAGAAAAACTTATAGTTTTCCTATTCATAATGGGAATCTTTGTATTCGGTTTGGAATAAAAGTAAACATTATCTCTTAAGAAAACTTAATTAGTACAAGAACCAAATTCAACATTTAAAAAACATATTTTAATAGGTTTTAGAACTTAGATTAATATTAATGCCAGTAAAATATTTTTTATAGCAGTAAATAAATAGGCTAGGAGCTAGTTGTACTCCACTGCTATAAAAAAATATTTTATTATATAAGTATTTAGTATTAATTTGAAGGATTTAAGTCTTGGCTAGATTTGACAATAGCAGTAGATAGCGGCAGTAGAATAGATAGCAGCTAGTAGAAAAATATATTTCAACAAAATTTTAGGTACTCTTCCCACTGGCACTGATGTTTTAGATTGGATATTCTTTGATTAATTAATTTTAGATTAAATTTACATTAATGATTGATTTGATTATGTATTTAATTAGTCAGCTAGTTACATTATAAATTTAATGCACTTGGTTTAACCAAATAAAATCATAATCACAACATTTTAAAATAAGAGTCAGACTGTACCAGAATTGACTTTTTTATTTGAACAAAGGAAGGAAAGTCGTAATTCCTTCTTAGCTGGGAAACTTAATTTATAAAAAGAAAGTAACAGTTACAGTTTTTGTTTGCATTTTATTGCCATTAATCACGTTTTTCTTTCTTGTTCTTTTTGTTATTAAAACTGGACTTGGAACTGAATGGAATATTTCTAACACTAATAAATAAAAGCGAGTGTGGCTCGGTGGAAATACCGTCTGCTTTTCAATCAGACGGCCCCTGGTTCGATCCCGGCCCTACACCAATGACTTGTTTTTCAAGTTATGTGTGGATTTGCACTCGCTTTACGGTGAAGGAAAACATCGTGAGGAAACCGGCATGTTTGAGGACCACAATATCCGAAGACGTGTGTCATCCGCCTACCCGCACTTGGCCAGCGTGCTGGGTTATGACCTATCTCTCTCCTCGTGAGGGAAGGCACTGAATCTCAGCAGCGGAAACGTAGAATGCGCTGCATATGCTATGCTGATAATTATTAATTTCAACGTCATGCTACCATGTAAAGCTGCTCAACTACATTTTTGAATGAATAGTGTGTATCGAACTAGTAGGTATCAAAAATAGTTTTGAATATCATTTTAGCATGCCAGCATGAGTAGCCCAGTATATTATTCCCACTACAAGGACTTGGGGCATTCTCCCTTGTGGAGCGAGATAACTGACCAAGATCCACCACGCCATGAGATTGATTACTCACGTTTCCGGATTTTTTGGACCTTGGAGCACGTATGTGTAAAAGGCAAGCGTGAGAAAACGTCTGCTTATCTATCGGGCGGCACGTTTTCAATTTTACCTCATTCGTTTTCATTTTTCAAGTTTAAGTGGCATCTTCTCAACATCTCTCAAAGCTCTGAAATTCAGAGCTTTGAAAGAGGCTGGCTCAGAGTCTGGGTCTATTTCGTATGCGAAGAAATAATGCAATATCTAATATATAAAATTTCCATGTCACAATGTTAGTTACCGTACTCCTCCGAAACGGCTTGACTGATTTTTTACCAAATTTGATATGCGTATTCAGTAAGTCTGAGAATCGGCTACTATCTATTTTTCATACCCCTAAGTGATAGGATTGTTTACCATTATTTTTTATTGATAGAATGTATAAAGCAAAACAACGTTTGTCGGGTCAGCTAGTTACATATAAAATAATGGCAAAGCTTCTCATAATTCATGACTGTCACAATACTGTTTGCATTCAATAATTTAGTGGGCGCTGGTCAAAATGGCCTCAACAGGCCTGTTAATAGTTTACGAGATTCGCGGTCAAAACCAAATTGATGGGCCAGGGTTGGTACTCGGACGTTTGACCGGGTAATCAGGGGAACGATCTTCGTGCAATTAATTAGATGATTTAATTACCTAGGTTCTGTTAAAAGTCGATGATTCAGTTACCTAGGTTTTATTAAAAATAGATCATTTCAATTACATAGACTCTATTAAAAATCGATGATTTAATAACGAATCTCACGAAAATATTATGTAGTATATATGTATACAGTAATTCTACTAGGCATGCTTCAACTTAGGTCAGAGTGTTGCTCACTCGTGGTGTATGTGACCTACTGATCAAATGCTCAGCTGCAATGTGTAAACAGGTTAAACAATTGCGTGTAAAAACTAAAGTAACATGCATTAGAAATAAATAATTGACAAATTTCGAGTCGGGCTCACGAATAAAAGAATCCGTACCATTATCTAAAAAAATGTAAAAAAAACACGTTTGTTGTGTGAGAGGAAAACGAATACCTTTAATATTTAGATTATGTTACAATTTATTTTTAAAGTTAGTACATAGTTAAATATTCTGTGAATGTTAGAGGGTTTGCGAAATATCTTTGGCTTAGTAATAGGGTCACGTTTTTACCTTTAGGTATCGAACTCTAAAAAAATTCAAATACGAAAATACTTTCAAAATATGAAAATTTATTCCAGTATATATTTTTTTCTTTTTAACAATACATACAATCGGTTAGACCTTTTGTTCAGAGCCAGTTTCTCTTCGCGCTAAAAATACCACCTGGTATTCCTCCGGGCTTAAGTCTTCGCAATAATTAGTTCTTGTTATAAAGTCTCCAAGTTTTAAGGGCCAAACTCTTATATTGTTGAAAGTTACGTCAA